>JAJJWX010002752.1:0-1442062 GCA_023529315.1 Papaver bracteatum | reverse complement strand
ATTGCCGTCTTTAGACACTTATCAGCTCCCTAATGGAGGGTGCCGCCCTTATCTTCCCCCTGGTTTCCACTTCAAGGAGGGAACATCGGCCATACAAGACTAGCTCCTCTCATCCAGATTTGCCAACAACCAGTTGTTTTTCGCAGCCTCTTGTCCTTTATGCCTATACAGCTTATAGTTACAAGACTGCACCTTAAGTAGGGTTTTCTTCGGACCGAGTGCATCATAGCCAAGACTTTCCAAGGATGTCCAGGGTAGTTTCGTATGCCCCGGGAACCCTTGACTCAACCGTGTACCTCGGCGCCTTGGTCATACTTTGCACTCCTTAGAAGAGGTCCTTAGTCGTCCAATTAGGGTACAACCTTATATAATTGGAAATCCAAGATCCCTCTCCTGGATAGGTTTTGTTTAACCCCAGCATTTGCATAACTCAGGTTCCAGCAGAGGTATAACCTTATCACTTAGTCATGTCAAGAGATACCCCCTTATATGACGCACTATTAGGTCTTACATTTGCCTCTTGCGAAATTTTATCCGCGAACTAGGGTGCACGCCATAAAGGTTCGTCCCATTCTATTAATCTCTGCGAAATTTTTATTCTCCTTTCTCGCGATGATGCTCGCAATTCTCACTTTGCTTTGTTATTAGGTGAACCTCGCAATAGTAATAAATTTTTTTTTTTTTTTTTTTTTTTTACAACGTACCTGTATCTCTTGTCTTGTAAAAGTTGTCATTGATAATATTTTTTCAGAAATAGTCTATTCCATGGTCTGTCAAGTCTTTGACCAACATCTCTCCCTTCAAGATCCATTAGTTTGTATGCCCCGGTTCCAACTATCTCTTTAATGATGTATGGTCCATCCCATTTTCTCGCCAATTTTCCACCATTCTCTCGCTGATAACTAGGTGTTTCTCGCAGCACTAAATCGCCAGGTTGAAATTCACGTTTCTTAACACGTTTTTTATACTCGCGAGCTAATCTTCGCTGGTAATTTTCCATATGTTGCAAAGTTTTTTCTCTTTTTTCTTCTAATTCATCCAATTTATTTAAAATCATTCCAGCACTTAGATTTCTTTCCCAAGCCTCTCTTTTTGTTGTAGGAATAGCTACTTCTGTTGGTAATACAACTTCAACTCCATATGTCAAACAAAAAGGTTACATTCCAGTAGCTTCTCGTCTGGTTGTATTGTAGGCCCATATTGCATTATGCACCTGTTCACACCATGCTCTGTGGTATCCCTCTAGTTTCTTTTTTAAGATATCTGTGATTGTCTTATTGGTTGCTTCAGCTTGACCATTTGCTTGTGGATATAGAGGAGTAGATTTTCCACACTTTATCTTAAATGCATTGAGTAGAAATTATATATTCTGCCCTTCAAATTTCTTTCCATTATCAGACACCAACTGTGCTGGAATCCCAAATCTGCAAATTATATTCTCAAATATGAATGTAAAAATATCTTTATCGCGAATATGTTGTGATGCCTTTACTTCTCCCCATTTTGTGAAATAATCTGTTGCGACAATCAGATATCTTCTTTGTCCATAACCAGGTACAAATGGTCCCACAATATCTAACCCCCATTTCCCAAAAGGCCATACACTTGTTGAAGATGATAATAGTGCTCCTGGTGCATGTATCTTCTTTCCATATCGCTGGCAATCTTCGCAACGCCTTGAGAGTTATTTTGCATCTTCATGCATATATGGCCAATAATAGCCTTGCATTTTTGTTCTATATGCCAAAGATCTTCCTCCACTATGATTACCAGCGTCACCACTGTGCAACATCTTCAATACTTTTTGCCCTTCTTCCCTCGACAAACATCTTAGAGATGGTCCACTAAAAGATCTTCGATATAATACTCCATCTCTTAATTCATAATTGGTTTCCCTACTTTTCAATTTATGTGCCTCCAGTCGATTTCTTGGGATTTCTCCTCTTGCCAAGTATGCATGAAGATCTGCTCACAAATCTGTAATGTTTCTCTTTAATTCTTCTTCGCCAATTTCTACCATCATCAAATCTTCCTCTTCTTCTTCCTTGTTTATCGCTGATAATAAAAGTGTTTGAATTTTTATGCACCTCGCAGCTAGATTGGTCATCATACTGGATATGAAATCAAAAGCGTATGCGAGCCTATTATCTTTCCTTTATATATGTCTCCATTTTATTTTTGGAATTCTTGCAGATAATTCTTCGACTAACCTTTTATACTTTCTTAAAGATGGTTCATTTGTTGTGTATTCTCCTTTTATTTGGCGAATAACCAACTGTGAATCGCTGGTGATTCTAGCATTTTCCAACTTCATTTCTACCGCAAATTTTAAAGCATAAATTACAACCTCATATTCTGTTTCATTATTAGTGGATGCAAACTCCAATCTAAATGAAAAAGATGTTTTTTCTCCTTCTGGTGAAATAAAAACAACTCCAATCTCATTTCCTTCCGCATTTGATGATCCATCCACCAGTATCTCCCATCTGTCGGGTTCTGTTAATAGATCTTTTGGATCTCCATGTTCCTCTTCTACATCCATCAGCTCTTCTACAGCTTCATCATCTTCTAAAGGAAATTCAGCTAGGAAGTCTGCGATAACTTGTGACTTTGGCTAGGATAAAACTTCATATTGAATATCAAAGTGTCCCACTTGTGCATTCCATCTCTCAACTCTGCCTGATCTTTTTGAATTTTTCATTACTGACTCAATTGGCACTTTTGTTAACACTTTGACTTTATGTGCTTGAAAATAGATGCGAAGCTTAAAAGTTGCATGCACCAATGCTAGAATTAGTTTCTCAATCTTTGAATAATTTCTTTCTGCAGAATTGAACGTTTTGCTGATGTAGTAAATTGGTTTTTCTATCCCGGCATCTACTCGCAGCAATACATCACTTAGCGCATATGTGGTTGTTGCGAGATAAATCAATAGTTCTTCTCCTGGTTCAGCTTTCTGTAATATAGTTATGTTCATCAAATGTTCTTTTATTCCTTGAAAAGCCTTTTCACATTCATCTATCCATTTGAATTTTGTTCCCTTCTTGAGTATATCGAAAAAATGTTTGCACTTGTCTGAAGATCGCGAAATGAATCTTCCTATCGAGGCTAAGAGTCCATTCAATTTTTGTACATCTTTTACCGTCGCAGGTGTTGGAATATCGCGAATTGCCTGTACTTTTTCCAGATCAACTTGTATTCCTTCTTTTGATACAATATACCCCAAAAAATTCCTTGAAGTTACTCCAAATGTACACTTATTGGGATTCACTTTAATATTAAATTGCCGCATTTGATCGAAAATCTCTTTAAAATCTTGCACATGATTCTCAGCTTCTTTGCTTTTGATCAGCATATCATCTACATACACTTTTAATGTTTTTTGTATCCACTTTGCAAACACCTTCTCCACCATTCTTTGATACGTTGCACCAGCGTTTCGTAAGACAAATGGCATCTTTGTATAACAATATAATCCTCTTGGAGCAAAAAATGCGGTATGTTCTTGATATTCTTCAGCGAGAGGGATTTGATTATATCCTTTATATCCATCCAACGATGATATTCTAGCATTTCCTGCTGCTGATTCAACCATTTGTGGGATATCTGGTAATGGAAAACTATCTTTAGGACAAGCCTTGTTTAAATCAGTGAAATCTATACAAATTCTTATCCCCTTGTTCTTCTTTGGGACCACTACCATATTTGCGATCCACTCTGGATATTTTGCTTGCCTTATAATCCCTACATCAAGCATCTTCTGTAATTCTTCTTCTATCTGAGAATGATATGTTGTTGCGATTTTTCTTATTCTTTGCTTGAATGGTCTTATATTTTTGTTGATATCTAATTTATGACATGCTATTGATGGATCTATCCCTGGCATATCATCCATGCTCCACGCGAAGATGTCTTTATATTCTCGCAAGAGATTTATAGTTCTTTCTTCCTCACCTTCCTCCATTCTAGTCCCAATCTTCAGCATTTTAGGCTCTTCTTTACTCCCAATATTTACTTCTTTTGTTGGTTCTCCCATTGGTGTTGATGTTTTTATCGCTCTCGCGATTTCATCTCCTTCTCGCAAGATTTCGCTGGGTATTCCTTTTCCTTCTTTTGCTCTTATCATGTAAACTTTAAATTCTTCTTCCTTATTTGTTTCTCTTGCCAATTTTATGCGAGCCTTTTGCAGTTTTGGACGTTCTTCACAATTTATTACTTCAATTTGGTAACAAAATTTCGCAAAATCTGTATCTCCTCTAATTTCTCCAATTCCACTGGGCATAGGAAATTTGATGCATTGATGCAACGTTGACGCTACATCCTTGATTGCGTGTATCCATGGTCTTCCTAATATCATATTATACGGTGATTCCACATCTATCACACATAATGCTATTTGTGTTTCAATCTCCCCTAATGGAATTCATACCATTATCTCGCCTTTAGGTTTTGTTACAGATTTTCCAAAGCCATGAACATGATATGTTGAATAAGACATTTCTTCATCCTTATATCCCATTTTATTGAAAGTATGATAAAATATTATATCTACAGAACATCCTGCATCCACCAAAGTTCTATTCATAGCCCATTCTTCTATAGACTTTATTGATCCCTCCTTTCTCGTTGGTATAGCGGATACTGTGATTACCAATGGATAGGTATGACTTAGATTTTCTTCTGGTACTTCTGCTGCTGTAAATGTGATCTCCTGCTTTTCCCAATCTTTCAATGGTGATATTTTTTCCACCGTCATAATTTTCCTTCCTTCAAAATCCCGTTTGTGTATCTTTCCCTTAATATTTTCATGAAATATATCAATCATTGTTCTTGTTACCATACCACACTCAAATTTTCTACAATCCTCATTGATTCTAATCATCCTCCCTTCAAATATCTCACTGGTTTCCTTTATGATTTTCTTAATCTTGAACAATTCTTATCTTCTTCTTCACCTTTTTCTTATGATTTTGCTAATTCAATCCCTGTTTCGGGCGCCAAAATGTAGTTGCAGAATTTCCCACACTACACCCTTGTTAAGATTTTTCTATAATCAACTCATGATTGAAGATGAAAAATAACACTTTATTATTTTGGTTTCAGAAATGTTTACAGAAATGGAAGAATTCAAGATTGCAACTATTCTCTTGAAGTTTCTCTCTCCTCAAGACTTTCTTAACTCTCAAAAATATATCAACATCTTCTGGACACATTGGGTCTATATTTATAGGGTAGTTTCATAGTAGATGACAGCTAAGTTTTCCTCTTATTTCGGGTTGATTCTGCGATTGTACCGCGATAGTTACAATGTTCACTCTCGCAAGTTTTGTAACCATCGCAGAACAAACATGCTTTTCTCAAGTTTTCTTCAATCGTCAATTGTTACGTCATTCTCATAAAGTCAAAATGTAACACTCGTGAAGTGTTGTTGAAAATATTGCGGTGATGTTCGCTGGTAGTGTTGTTAATCTCGCAGAGAATAGAGGTAGCGATATTCTGGTCCTACAAGCGCGAATCTAAACTTAACTACTTTGATAGTTATTGGATAGATTGATCTAACCAGGAAAAGGAGTTTATTAGATTAAACGGAAGAGCCTTTGCGTATGACTTAAGATATCTTTATCTTGAAAGAATTGTTATCAAACAGATTTGTTTTTCCTTTACTGTTTAGAATACGATCCAAAGGAATTGTTTGAGTGCGTACACTCATTGATGTCGGAAGCGCATGGATACTGAGGAAACTAAGTGAACTAGGGGTAGTTGCTTGGTCTCAACTATATGAAGTTGGTATAGATTTTGTATAGCGGCTTAATTCGGAGAGTATTCAATTCTGGACTAGGTCCCGGGGTTTTTATGTATTTGCAGCTTTCCTCGTTAACAAAATCTTGTTATGTGATTTACTTTTATTTTCCGAAATTATATTTGTTTATATAATTTAAAGTAAATTACACAAACGTTAACTCCGATATACTTGATAGTGATCCTATAGAGTTTGGTTAAGTCCGAACCTATTATCAAGTATCACACTTTGGTGGTCGTATTGTCTCGATCTCGTATCCATAGACAATCACACAAATTGTGAATACCGATTTGTTGCATTGTCTCGACTTTGTCCATAGACGATCACTTCCGGTAAGAGGACTTATAGGTGGATATTTCAAATATTGTGGTGTATTTGGGTACCCTCGTCTTTTCACTAATCTACAAGTTTGTTTTGATATTACTTTTACCTGGTAATTATTCAATAAAAACATAAGATTTCCAAAACCTTGATTCATATCTAAAGGGAAATCAAACCGGTATTTTGTGAAATAAAAATATCAAAAAGTGTTGACGGTGTTTTTGTATCTTCTAAAGAAAATTAAGAAGCTGCTAGAGGATATTTAAAGTGTATCTAGCCTAAATAGAATTAGGGTTCTTCTAAAAGATTTTTGAGGGTATCTTCTAAACTGAATTGGTGTTCTGCCAGAAGATTTTTGAGAGTATCTTCTAAACATAATTGGTGTTCTACTAGAAGAATTCCTACAGTGAATTGGTGTTCTGCTAGGAGTTTGGTGTAAAAACTTGTGTTAAAATATGTACGAGGTCTCTGGATTTTCTGTTATTGTGGTTTCATCGTTAAAAAAAAATTCGCCGTGTGTTGCTTTACTTTTTACTTCCTCATTATATTTGTGTTGATATAATTAAAGTAAAAGCAAGTGATTCTATATTCAACCTAGACATTTTTTAACTAAAACTGTATAGAACATACAAGACTTGTTCTTGTGAAATCGTATCTTGAAATATATATTACAAGACTCGTTCTTGTTGGAATTCGGTTCGTGTACTGTTATGGTACAAGCTAGGTTGTTCTTGGATAATGATTTTTGAGATCGTCCAAGTGGTTTTGTATACAATAAGGTTCACGGATCTTTGATCTAAACTACTGACTGTACAATAAAGATAAATTGTATATACATATTGTTCAAAGATCATTAAGTTGGTCTACTTGCTATTGCATTAGGTTTTGTCTTATAGGCCCAAACAAAAAGTTGGCACTGTACTTGGTACCCCCGCGCTTTCAGTATGGAGTCAATCCTAAGTTCACTACACAATCTAGAAACTAGTTACAAGATAGTGTCTATGTTGCAATTACGAAGTTCAAAACATAAGCGTTATACTTCATAATTCAATATGCATAAGTTTTGATACAACTTGTATATTCTTCCTTGAATCTTTGACCATAATAAATTGATCAAGTCTCTAATACTAGAGTTTCATATATATATATAATTTTGCATGTTATGTTTTCAATCCAAACGACTTGAAAATAACATAGATAGAAATGGAAACAAGTCAAGTCTTGTATTACTAACCTCGAGTAAAAGTATAACGTGTTTGTTGATGTCGATACTCTTCGGATTCTCGAGGTCTTCAGAGTAATGCTTGTATGTCTCAATATTTCTAGACTTCCTAGTATAACCTAACGAAGTTGACTCTAGTAATCTAAGCAAGTGACCTTTAGTTTTAGAACTGAAATATTACAACCAATCTTGACATACCAATACTTGGCGGGTTCAACCGAGAAATGCTCTAACATTAGTGTCATAATCAATGAGATCGTCCACAGTACGATAAGCTCAAAATATGCAATTGCAATTGGTGGCGATTGTATTCCAGAAATCCAGTTATCTTTCTATGTAAGATTCTTTTTACCGTTACCTAACAACCATAAGTTGTATTTATGCATAAATTGTACTTCATTATAAATACTCTGCCAAGCCCAAGTTGAGTTATTCTTTTTTGTTGCATGTAATATTGGCGTGTCTAGAAAATGACTTTATTTTAATGCCCTTGCCCATAATTGTTGGGAATTATTAGAGAGTCCCCAGACTACCTTTGCGATAAAATCTTGATTAAGACATTATAAATATCGAAATCCCATACCTCAAAGAGACTTGTGAATGTTTACCTTTGACCATGATGCCAAGTAAACTCCTTTTCCAACTTGTTTATTCCATCATAATTTCATATGTGTTAGAGCATAGCTCATTCGAACTCGCATGCGTTGCTATCTCAAGCATGTTTTTCAATATTAGTGATCAAAACTATAAAGTCTTTGATTTCTAGTCTACTACAGCTAAGGTCTCGGACTAGGATAGAAAGTGTAGTTGATCTCAAGAACTCCATGGCGATCATCATACAAGACGAAGGACTGCTTAAGGAACCAGTGGATCTTCATCGACTAAAAGGTATATGGAGACTTGAACTTATATATCACTCAAAAGTCTATCTACTCTATCTCTTATCTTGAGACAATAGTCGTATTACTATATAGACTAAGACTATACACACATGATATTTCGAGCTGAATATATCCCGCTTATCTATTTCTAGAAATATGTGTTGGTAAAGCTTTCTCTTTATCTAAGTTCATCTTTACCTAGTGACGAAATTCATGTTATGTTTCAATCATTTTGGAAATTTCTCTGACGAAAAATAGTTTGTGAATAACAACTATATAACGTCATATGAGAATGTTTCAATAATTGAAATAAAAGTTTAGATAATATAACCATTGGAGGATATAAGCATTGTTGTGGCAACACATATATGTATAAGTCCTTATTGATTGAACCGAAGTTTGCGAACTTTGTTGATCAAGTGAAACCGGAGTAGTGTGTGAGTTCAGTCCGCGAACTCAGCATACAAGTTCAATACGCGAACTGGCATAGTTCTCGAAACCGAGAATTTCTGCTGGAGTTTGTGAACTCCATCCGGGAACTTAAGTCCGCGAACTTGAGTAGGTTATGTCTAAAAACGATGTTTGTGAACTTATCTTAATAAACTAAGGAATGATATTGCAAACCGTGGATTTATAGTTCATGAATCGATTCGAGTGAATCACATTATTTTTGTTTCAATTATGTCTTGTATAGTACATAAAGATCTAAGCAATTTAACAACTCTCTAACTAATTCATTTGAGTCATTTGGTCTAGTTAAGGTAAAGAAGAATATGGTTGATATGAAAGTTATCATACGACTAACCATTTGGTTAACTAGTGTTGAACCAACTAATGTACAAGTTTGGGTATGGTTACACAAGCCTAGAAACATGCATTACAAGTGTGTATAACAAGATATGTTTTCGATCTAACGGTTGATAAATATTAGCTTGAATCTAATCAGGTTTTCATCTAACGGTGAATATTGAATGCTTTGTTACTAAGCTAACATTGATTGCAAACCATGATCTGAAAGACTATATAAGGTAGAACTCTAGCAACTGAGAAGCCTAATCCCCACACATTCTGTGTGATACTACTTTGCTAAGCTAGAGTCGATTCTCCTTTAACCTTTGGTTTTCTTCTTTTAAAACCAGGTTAACGACTTAAAGACTTCATTGGAATTGTAAAGCCAGACCAATACTACTTTTATCGTAGTTGTGTGATCTGATCTTGCATCTTATGTCGTACGAGTACAATTGTAATAATTGTCTTGAGATTTCTATCTCCGATAGGCAAGATATAAAAGTAGTCACAAACACTTCGTCTCATCGTTTGTGATTCCTCAATAATCTTCTTCGCTGCGTCGATTAAGTTTATTATGAGGTGATTGATAAAGTTGAGCTGTTCTTCGGGAATTTAAGTCTGGTTTTATCAATTGGTTCATGTTCACCTTGATTTATCAACAGATGGAACAAACTCATAGGTTTATTCGTGGGAGACGAATTTATCTATCCTTGTAGACTTTTCTGTGTGATACATATTTGTTTATTAAAGTCTTGAACTTTGGGTCGTAACAAATCTTGGTCGTGGGTGAGATCAGCTAAGGGAATCAATTGTGCAGTATCTTGCTGGGATCAGAGGTGTAGGATCATAATAGTACCTTAGATCAGTGTGAGATTGATTGGGGTTCAACTACAGTCCAGACCGAAGTTAGCTTGGATTAGGCTAGTTTCTATAGCGGCTTAATAAAGTGTATGTTTAATCTGGACTAGGACCCGGGGTTTTTCTGCATTTGCGGTTTCCTAGTTAACAAAATTCTGGTGTCTGTGTTATTTCTTTTCCGCATTATATTTTGTTATATAATTAAAATAATACATGTTGTGAATTGTTCAATCAATTAGAATATCTGACCTTATTGGTTGTTGATTTAAATTGATTGACACTTGGATATTGGTCTTTGGTACCATCCAAGTTATCTCTCTTTGATTAAGACTCGCAGATTGTATTTGCTTTAGTAAATCAAAATGAGAGATTGAGATAATAACTCTTTGAAATATTTTTATGTAGATTGTGTCTGACTGTCTAGTAAAGTAACTCGGAGTTTGTCCATACAGATTGCTAATCGAAATATTGGGTGTGGTTGTTAGACCCCCGCTTTTTCACTATGAACTCTGTCCATCTCCTTGATAGTTGCTTTAAGTAATTTGAACACACCTATTTGATGTGAAGGCATTGCATTCAAGACTATTTTCACCATTCTGTACCTTTCTGACTGAGTCAAGGAATTCCATTTCAGCAGTCTTGTTTCATGCCATCAACTAGACCAGAGAATGATATTAATTCGTGCCTATTAAGAAACAACGGTATCCCAAGACACTTCTCCTCCAAAGGTAGACATTTAATATTTAATATTCTTAGTAAGATTTTGCAATGACCTGAGTGTAAGTGTTTTGAGAAGAATACAACACACTTTTGCAGATTAATCTATTGATCAGAGGCTTCAATGAAATTATTGATAACTTGGAGGAGATTATGAACATTTTGAATTTGTGCCTTGAAAATAAAAAGCAATCATCGGAGAATAAAAAATGAGATACCTAATGTGCATTTTTCGGAATCTTTATCCTTGTATTTTCTTGTTATGCTCATCATGTGCTAGTGATATTGTAAACAATTCCATGGTAAGAATAAATAGGTAGGGTGAGATTGGGTCAACCTGCCAAATTTCTATTGTTGGTTTAAAAGCCTTGCAGGGTGACCCATTTAACATAATTTGAATTTCAAATGTACTGATGCACTCCTGTATGAGTCCATAGAACTTGTCATCAAACCCAAATCTCTTCATGATTCTGTCTAAGGATAACCATTCCACGCGGTCAAAGGCTTTCGACGTGTCGAGCTTTAATGCCATATAACCCTTTTTTTCCCTTAAAATGTATCATCTCGTGTGTGAGTGAGATATTATCACTTATCTTCCTACCCCGAACATAAGATGCCTGCATTGGAGATATCATTTTTCCATCAGCTGGTTGAGTCTCAGTGCCATGATCTGATCGAATTTTGAATAGTGGTAAGAAAGGTTGTCGTTCACTCAGACTTGTTGAAATTGATTTTAGGATTTAATAAAGAAAAACACTAAAAATAGATACAAATTATGTCACAAGATGAAGAGATGACAGGGACTTAGAATTCCACCATAATTCAATTTCACGCGGTTTAAATATCAATTCTAAACAATAATAGCCCATAATATAAAGTTTCATTGACTCTAATTCATTGCCTAAAGTAGATTTCGAAAGTAATGGATGTAAATCTTGAAGCATGGGATATCAAAACATTTAAGCAAGCATAACCCACCAATTGAAATGACAACCATTCAAAGATAATCATAATTCATTTAAATAATTGTGCAATTAGTCATAAAAAGAATTGATATAATTACCGCATTAGTGAAATTTGGCTTCCTTCATTATCCCGGTGATGGGTTCTAGCTCCGCATGGTGAAAACACACTCAAAGGAATTTTTCATTGCTCAAAAATGTGTTCACAATAACGAAATGGGAGAAAAATAATAAAACTGGATTTTGTAACACTTATATTTGTTTCAAAACTAAATGTTACGGAGAACGATAAATGAGAAGCGTCGTTGGCATTGTTGGCATTCTTTTTTTCTTCACAGGAGCAGCAATGGCAGTTCCCTGTAACTCCAATTTTCCGGCTCTATGTTGTTCTAAATTGCTCCCAAACTCTTCATCCCCCATGTATGGTACTAATTCAACCTATTTAAACCCGAAAGATGCATCGAATCTCCTCTATAACTTCAAAATATCCTTTCTTTATTATTTTTATTCTCACGACAATATTTTTCATCTTTTTGATCTTCCACACATTTTCAGCTGTCAAACTGTAGTTGCAGGATTTCCCACACTACACCCTTGTTAAGATCTTGCTATAATCAACTCACAATTAAAGATGAAAAAAACGACACTTTATTATTTTGTTCTCAGAAATTTTTACACAAATGGAAGAATTCAAGATTACAACTATTCTCTTGAAGTTTCTCTCTCTTCAAGACTTTCTTAACTCTCAAAAATACATCATCCTTTTCTGGACACATTGGGTCTATATTTATAGGGTAGTTACATAGTAGATGACAGCTAAGTTTTCCTCTTATTTCGGGTTGATTCTGCAATTGTACCACGATTAGTTACAATGTTCACTCTCGCAAGTTTTGTAACCATCGCAGAACAAACATGCTTTTCTCAAGTTTTCTTCAATCGTCAGTTATTACGTCACTCTTTTGAAGGCTTTTGTGACACTCGTGAAGTGTTGTTGAAAATCTTGCGGTGATGCTCGCTGGGAAGTGTTGTTAATCTCGCAGAGAATATATGTAGCGATATTCTGGTCCTACATCTTGCCTCTTCTCATGTCTTTTCTGCGAAGAAGAGAAGATCATGAGAACTTTTAAAATTCCGCAACTACTTATCTCTTCATTAATCTCTGTTCTGACACGTTTCTGTATTCTTCGCCAGCTGTTTTCACGCATTCTCTCTTCTAATGAATTTGCGACACGTCCTCTCTAACCGTTGCGATCTGACCGTTCATGTCTTTTCTTAGAATTTATTGCACTCACATTCTTCGAGAAATTTCTTCTTCTATAAATACTTCTTTCATTCTTTTCTTTTCCTCTTTTACTTTCTTCTTCTTTCTTTCCGTAATTTCTCTGCAAGTTTACTGTTCTTCCATAAATTGCGCATCTGTTATCGCTGTGATTCTTTTCTTATTTTCCAACCTTCTCTTTCATTCCCATACTTGAAAATTGTTGCCGCTGGTGCTAAAAATTTGATTTCTTTTGGTGAGATGCAAGAAAAACTCAAAAGCAAAGGTTTCACTTTGTCTACAATTCCAAATCAGAGCCCTAAATCCGAACTTTCTCTCAGATTATTCACTGATTATCAATGCTCTCGCGAGAAAATCATAGTATCGCTAGGTCAACTTGAAGCTGGTCTTCCCATTCCTCTCTATGATCCAGAACTTCCATTACTCTATGAAATAATTTATGACGAGAGATTCTCGCGAGCGATATATCAATTGGGTGGAGATTGTATTCGATTGCTGCTTAAATATGCTTCTCGCGGTGCTGACAAAGGATCTCGCTACCCTGAAGCTGCGAAGAATCCTCAATTTAAAGATGTTCCCATTGTCTCTGCAGATTATACTGTGGACAACTTTTTTGAAAATTATAAAATAGTCCCTATGAAGAGGGATAACACTTGCTGGGGTGTTCGCTTGAAGAAAGAAAAGGTCTCTGATGATAAATCTCTTATGCTAGATATTTATTGGCATACATCTACTAATCAAGGCCCTCGCCATTCCAGCGATGACAAGTGGTTCATTTTTCCATTATGTCTTGAGGGTCCTTATATTTATGGTTCTTGCGTATTACCCGCGAATCTTTCAGAATATCAACCTTGGGTTTTCAACTGGCCCGAAAGAACTAAAGAGGTATGTTCTCTCCAATCTTTGGTATAATCATTATTCACTATCTTCCCCACGTTTTTATATTTTCGCTAATTACTTCAATCTTTTCCAGATTGACAGAATGAACTCAGCTATCAGGCTTTGAGGAAACCCAGCACTTTCTTAGCTCTTAAATCCTTCACATATGAAGTAAGAAATACTGTTTTATTAGCTTTAACAATATATTTTAGCCCCTATTTCTTATCTTTATCTGTGTTCGCAGGAGATTGAAGAACTAGAACCAATAAAACCCGCGAGAACTAAGGAGAAATCTTTAAAGGATAAATCTACTGTTCCTCCCAAAGGGAAGTTTTCTGCCCCTCGCGGTGAATAATCTGGCGGTCCTCCTTTAAAGAAAAGGAAGACCCGACCTTCTTCTTCTTCAACTCCTCAACCCATTCCAGAAAATCCAAGTGTTGATTTTGACAAAGACAATAATGATGAGGATTTTAACAATAATGATAACTGCTTCCCTTCTATTAAGAATTCTTCTTCTTCTGATTCTTCAATGGCTCATTTATCTAAATTTTTTGGCAAGAATATATTTGGTATCCCAAATGAGTACGGAGATGAAGCTATTAATGAAATATCACAGTCCCTCGCCAAAGTCTGCGATGCTCCCATATTAGCTGACAGTGATTCCCTTCGCGGGGTTTCAAGATCGCTGACTCCAAGTCTCTTAAATTCACTTGGCAGTCTGGTATGCTTCAATTTGTTCATCCTTTTTATGTATCTATTGATATTTTTGCCACATTTTGACTTATATAGTTCTATCGCAGGTTGGAAGACCTGCTTTCGCTGTTGCTTCTGATTTAGACAATAGGCGTATCATTTATGAAAAGAAAACTGCTAATCTTCGCCAAGATAAAGAAAAACTAGAAGTTGAAGTTGCTGAGCTTCGCAGGAGAAATAAGCAACTGGAGATTGAAGCTTCAGTTGACAAGCAAAAAATCTCTGATCTTGACAAAGTTAACCAGCAGCTCTATGGTATAATTTATTTCCCTTCTCTCTTAATTCTTCTTACTCTATTACAACTTATTCAAGTAAAACCATTTTTAATTTGCAGATGTTTATGGTCTTACTGATGAGGCTACATTCTTCAAATCCTTTCTTGAACCTGTAGATGATAATACCCTTCTTGCTTGCCTTAATAGTTCTTTAAGTAACTTCTCAGACGATAGGATTAGATCTCTCTCTATTGATGAACTTAAATCCCAACTTAATCTCTTAAAAATTGAACATAGGTTCAATTTAAATTTAAACAAAAAGTTTTAGAACCTTTATCTTAGTTCAAAGGAAGAAGTGAATATATTAAGAAAAAGGAATAGTGATCTTATTGATGAGAAGGATCTTGCTGTTAAAAACGGCTCCAAGACCCTAGCATTTTTTTGCTGAATAATAAAATTTTATTAAGGCTAAAGAGATTCCAAAAAATTACAACTCAAAAGCATGAAAGAAAACAGAACAAAAAAAAAACCAGCCCATTAAGGCTTTCTAAAAAAACCTAAAGTACACTTTGTCTGGGCTTTCTAGACAGCCCAGGAAAGAAGGTTTGTTGTAATATATTTTTTGTTCTTCCCTACCAAGAGCAGCTCCTTTCTTAGCCATATTATCAGCAGAGAAGTTAACTTCTCTATAATTGTGAACAAAATTCCAAGAGAATAGACTTTCTCTTAACTTGTACCATCTAGTTACTGCAAACCAAGGAAGACTATTACTCATGAAGGCACTTTTCACTGCTTGAGAGTCTGTTCTGAAAACTAAACCCAGGAATCCATTGTGTACATCCCATTCACCTGCAACAAGCACATCAAACACCTCTGCATAGAAGTTTGTAGACACACCTCGTCCTCCAGAAATGGCCACTGTAAAACCCCCATAATGATCTCTTCCAACTACACCATAACCTGCCATGCCTGGGTTTCCTTTACTAGCACCATCACAACACAATAACAACCTACCCTGAATAGGTAGTTGGAAATAGACTTCCTTAATTCTCAAAATCTTTACTTTTTTGGTCTTCAACCCAAGCTTTTTGATCACTAGCAGTTCATATTGAATATTCCACATAGAAGCACTCATTCTTATATCACAATCAGAAATGGAGTTCAAGATTCTCTTCTGAATTACATTGATATCCCCCTTCTTCTCTTCAAAAATACATCTATTTCTCAGAAACCACAATTCCTTCATAGTGATAAAGGCACTCAGCAACCAAATTTCCTGTATTGCAGGGCTTTTCTTGTTTGCCAAACTAAAGATTTCCTCAAAAGATCTTGGATTTTTAAAATTAAAAATGCCACCAAGCCATTTCCAAATAATCTCACTGAAATCACAGTACCACAGCATATGATCTCTTGTTTCTTCACCGTGTCTGCATAAGATGCATCTTGAAACCATATGGAACTTTCTATTCTTCATATTATCATCTGTAGCACAAATATTTCTTCCTAATTTCCCAATGTTGCTAGAAATACCAGGATGAACAGAGTTATTCCATACCTTTTTTGCCCAATAAAGTTTAGGGAATTTTTTTCTTATCACTTCCACTGCTGAGGCTACTGTAAAAACACCTGTGATAGTGCCAGTCCATATTATCTTATCTCCCCCTGCCCCCATTACAGGTAAATCCTGTAAGCTAACCATTTCCAAGATTTCATAGGGTATAATCCATTCCCCATCAAGAATAAAATCTGAAACTTTCATATTTGGGAACTGCCTTATATAAGTATTTTCTGGGAAAAGTTCTAACAAAGGTTTTTCCTTTACCCAATTATCCTTCCAAGCTGAAATATCTCTACCATCTCCCACCAACCATCTAGAATTCTCCTCCACCTCACCCATTACCCATTTTATTCCAGGCCAAATAGAAGACTTCTTCTAGTAAGTAATCCATTCCCTTTTTTTTATTTTTATACTTAGCTTGAAAAAAATTTGACCACTCATCCTTACCATTTTGAATTCTCCAGAATAGCTTCATTAAAAGATCCTTATTTATAGTCTCAAGCCTTCTCAACCCAAGGCCACCCTCACTTATTGGAGAACAAGTTTTATTCCAATCCAGAGTTATCAATTTTTTGTTTGCAGGGTCTCCTGACCATAAAAAATTCCTTATTATTCTTTCACCCTCTTTAATTACCCTTCTAGGCCATTTGTATACTGACATTGAGTAAATTGGAAAACTACTCAGAATAAATTTAACCAGAATAAGTATTTCTTGAAAAGACAGAACTTTCCCTTTCCAACCTGCTAATATTTCTTGCATCATGTCTACCACACTCCATACATGGTGAGTCCTTATACTTCCCTGGACCAACATCACACCCAAATACTTGTCTGGAAAATCATCCAAAGCAATACTACAATCTTGAGCCACCTGAATTTTCCTGTTTTGATCAGTACCACCCATGAAGCACTTGCTTTTCTCAAAATTCACCTGTTGGCCTGAAGCAGATTGATACTTACTCCCTCCGTCCTAGTTTAGATTCCAAAATAGGATTTTGCACAAAGATTAAGAAACACAAAGAGAATAGTTTTTTTTCCATAATTATCATAGGGTAGTATTTAATGTTCCTAGTTTTTAGATGTCTAGGTTTTGTTGTTTAGTTGGAAAAATTCAAATTAGAGGAAGTATATAGAGAAAAGTATTTAGGAGTGTTTCTTGAAAATTAAAATACACAATTCTCCATGTTATGGTATGATTCCAAGTTAGGGGCAAATCAGGATAAAATGTGGAAAAATATGAAGTATAGCAAGTATTGTAGGACAAAAAAAATCCTCAATTTTGGCATCTAAACTAGGACGGAGGGAGTATTAAGAAGGACCATCAGCTTCCTAACATTTATTTTATCACCATTACAAAAAATAAAAATGTCATCTGCAAAGAAGATATGTGAAGGCTGAATTCCCCCTCTGCTAACCATAGCTTTCAAGCTTCCCTCCTGTATCATTTTTGTAATATTTATACTAAGAATATCCTCAAAAATTACAAATAGCATGGGAGATAATGGATCCCCCTTCCTTAAACCTCTGCCTACAGTACAATAACCTTCAGGACCACCATTGACTAAAACTGACACCCTTGCAGATTGTAACAGAACTTTTAACCAATGTAAACCTTCATCTGATAGACCAAAACAATGTAAGGCTTGATATAAGAAATTCCAACTAAGGGAATCATAAGCTTGAGTAATATCTAGCTTTATACCAAAGTTGCCTCCTCTTCTCTTAGTCTCCATTTCATTGATCATCTCAGAAGCAAGAGCAATTTGTTCCTGAATAGTTCTACCTTTTATAAAAGCTCCTTGTTGAGGTGAGACAATATTATCCAGAACTCTCTCCAGCCTTGTAGCCCAAATTTTAGTAAAGACTTTGAAACTAAAGTTCATAAGACCAATGGGTCTGAATTGCTTTGCCTTTTTTGCATTGCAAACTTTTGGTAAAAGCTTGAGAAAGTTGGCATTTAACCCATTTGGAATAAAACCATTTCTCCAACAAAACTGAAGTGCTTTTATAAAATCATCACCAATAACATCCCAAGAAAATCTATAGAACCAACCTGCAAAGCCATCAGGTCCAGGTGCACTTTCAGGTTTCAGGGCAAATACTGCAGCTTTAACTTCTTCTTCAGTATGGATAGCATTAAGCATCATGTTGTTTTCACTGGTAATAACCTTTGGAATACAATCAAAAATACTATAATCTGTTTCCTCCTCCTTAAATATGAACTTTTCTTCATAATAATTTACCAAAACTTGAGCAATTTCTTTTTGATCAGTAAGAATATTACCTGCATCATTTTCCAGTTCAGTGATCATACTTTGGGCTAGCCTTAGCTTCATTTGAATATGGAAGTATCTTGAGTTAGAAGCACCATACTTAAGCCAGCTCACTCTAGATTTTTGTTGAATAATTTCTCTTTGTTGCTGAAGTAATACTTCTTGATTACCCCCTTGAGGTAACAATCTTATTCAAAAGATAGATGTTATCTGGGTCATTATCAGATGCAGTTGTATTTCTTTGGACTTCATCCTCTAAAATCTTAAGTTTCTTATTCACATCACCAAATACAGCCCAGTTCCATTCCTTCAAGTCTTTTTAAAGTCTTTTTAGCTTTCTCATAAAGATATAAGTAGGATTTACTCTAATATAAGTTCCCCAAGACTTTGTAATAATATTCAGAAAATCATTGTGATTTGTCCAAACTTTCATTGCTCTAAAAGGTGTATTCTTAGGCTTTGGAATGTCAGCAGGTCCTCCATAAAGAGTACTATGATCTGACACACCTCTGCTACCAACTTTATACCCCCAACTTGAGAACTTATCTATCCATTTATCATTAAAAACATCTCTGTCCAGATTGCAAACAATTCTTCTCCTTCCAAACCTATTATTGCACCATGAAAATTGAGGACCAGTCTTTGGAGCTTGAATAAGCCCACAGTTGTGTAAAAAATTGTTAAAGTCCAACATTGATATAAGTAAAGGCTTTAGACCCCCTTTTTTTTCATCTTCTTTCAAAATGGTATTAAAATCACCCAACACCAACCAGGGTTTACCCAAATTACTAATTGAAACCAAATCATTCCATAACTTTCTTCTGTTGATTGTTAAAGAAGCAGCATGAACACCTGTTATAAAAGAGTCTCCTACCTCCACAGTTATTGCTTGATCAGATGAAATAACAACTTTTGGTTTCTGAATAGAAGTATTCCATAGAACGCAAATATTTCCTTTATTCCCATTTTTTAAATTGTGAATGGCTTCATAATGTATCCCAGCTAATTTTAATTTTTTACAGAAATCTGAAGTATAGTGCACCTTAGGTTCAGCAATAATAACTAAAGAAGGATTAAAAGATTTTACTAAATTCCAAAGTTTATCTCTGGCCCTTATTCTTCTTAGGCCTTTGAGATTCCAAAATACTACCTTCATTTAGAATTTGGAGCATGAGAATTGTGTCTTCTCAATATCTCCCTTTTTTCATTCACCACCATATTTGGAGCCTGTTTTCTAGTAATAACTGAGCTCTCCTTCTGTTTGGCTTTAGGAACATTCTCACTTGGGCCTTGACTGCCAATTGGAGGAATAATTGAGGTTGGCTTGTTAATTGCAGAAGCACCAGCAGCTGCACTTAAAAGTTTTTCTACTGAAAGAGCTGGAAACTCAAGATGAGATGTAAAAATATCATCATTCAAATCTTGTAGTACCTGAAATTTACCTGATGAGGTTACAAAATTAGCTGCAATATCTCCCTATTGAAACTTGGGGGTAGAAGTAATATTTTCCACTGGCATTTGGAAAGTATTTTAAGGAATATGAGTATCTCCACTCTCCACTGGCTTAACAACATCACATATATCAAAGTTTTCCTGAATATTTAACTTCTTTTTAGTTACCACTCTCTAAATTTGTTTGGTCGGATTCACTTGTTCACCTGATGATGGCCTCTTCCCCCCTTTGTTACTTCTATATTCTGTTGTGTAGTGACCAACAATCTTGCAGTGATAACAAAATTTGGGCATATTGGGTATATTAATCACTTGTTCAAAGGATCCATACTTATATTTAACACTAATTTTACTTGGTATTTCCTTTGCTAAATCCATTTCTACCAGCAAAATTGCATAATAGCCTGACTCTTTCTTAAGAGTTGTATCATCAACCTTAACAGGTCTACCTAAGGCTTTTCCAATATTCATCAAAATCTTCTCCTTCCAATACTCTATACTTAATCCCGGAAATTGAACCCACACATAGGCCATAGATGTTTTCTGAGTTTCTGGATTGAAGTTTGGTTCCCATTTTCTCAGTTTAAGAATCTGTGAATCTACCTCCCAATCACCATTCCATATTAGATTCATATCTTGTTCATTCTCCAATTTAATAATGAAATAGCCTTTACCAATTGGAATTAACTGAAGATTACCTGAAACTTTCCATTGCCTCCTCAACGATGATTCAACAACACCAAATTTAAGCTTAACTAGATCTAAACGCCCAATCAAACTATATTTCCATTCCGCAAGACTTTCATCAATATCCTCATCAGGAATAACAGATATAAAATCAGAAGAATTCTGGTTAAGATCAAAATTTTCAGGAAAATCACCTGATGTACTGCCTATTGTTTCAGACATGTTAACTTTATTTAATAGAACCTAAAAAACCTTTTTATCAACACCGATCATTGGTTAAGATCAATAAAAACACCAGAGAACTAGAATCGATGAAGAAAAATAAAGAGATCGAAGAAATTTACGAAGCTGAGTCGGACCGAGTTTTCGCCTGAGTTAAGACCGATTCGCAGAGCTTCTTATAGATAGCCTCCAAGACCCTAGAAAACTTTCATAAAACTCTTCTTAATGTTCAAACGGAAAGAGATAAACTTATCTGTGAGAATGAATATCTTCTTGCGAGGGAAACTCAAGTTCGATCTCGTCTCCTTATTAATAGCGATGATGAGTTTGCTTGGGCTGCGAAGATTCTTGATAACGCCAGAACTAATTTAGGTGTAGATGTTAGTATTTATGCTGATCAAGTGTATTTAATTAAAGACATGATTTCTGAAAGACAAGGTTATTACTCTTATGATTTCCCTGAATTATTTCCTAATTGAATCATCCTTATATGTATTAACTTTGTTATCATTTGCTCGCAGCATCCGAAGAGAACTATCGTAAAATATTTGATGGGTTAGAAGAAGAGAAAAGCCAACTCACTGGAAATCTATCCTCTCGCAATGAAAAGTATTCTAGATTGAAGGAAAAATTGAAAATCTCATCTTCAAATTTTAGTAACGCCCTTATCCGTGTTCGTAATAACGCTGTTAAACTAGTCTGTGATGATCATGGTATTCCTCATTCTACATACCCCGATCTTGCAAAGGAGATTCCAGCTAATTCCCAAAATTTAGTTATCTCTGATAGCGAAGCTGAGGAGTCTAGCGAAGATGAAGAAGACAAATCTGGTAATGAGGAGAAATCTGAAAAAGAAAAGAGCTCTGATGAAGGTGGTGATGGATCTACTTAGTCTTGTTTCTTCTCTTTTTCTTCGTTGTAAATTTTGTACATTTATTTTTTGCTTCTCGTAACATTGCTGCGAGCTTCTCCAACTTGATGTGTAAACTTATTTTGCTTTTATCTGTACGAATTAGAAAACAATTTTTTTTCTGCAACATAATCAATCAATCATAATTATTATCCTTTAATTATTTGTATAAATGTATCATCTATGCAATTTTGTCATATGATGGATGAATAATAATTTCATCACTCTATGCATTCCCATACTTGCCTCTATTATTCATCTGTAATATGAAAAAATTGAGTAGAGATTAGATATTAGTTGTAAATCAAATTAAATTTGCCTCAATATTGGCGATGCTATCGCTAGCAACAATTGCATAACTTTGTGATTTATGCGTAGAATCGCAAATCTCATAAATTCTGCGAGCATGATCGTAATAATCTTATGGTCTTATTATGCCTTCCTAATTAAAGGTCTTATTTTGCCACATTTTTTCTTTCTGTGACAAAATCACAGGACGTCTTTACATTTGCATGTATTGACCCATTGATCTTGTCTTATCAATATTTTTTCAACATCTCTGCGACAATATGATAAGTATAAACTCTCTCACAAGAATTAAACCTTATGACATTGCCATCATGCGATGAAATCGCAGGACGTCTTTACACTTGTTAAATGTAAAAACCCATTGATCTCATCTTAACTTTTCTCTTTTGGCTTGTTGCCTTTGTATAACTTTAGTCACGCGACAATATGACAGGTCTAAATGTTCTTGCGATCATAAATCCCCATGACATTGCCGTCTTTAGACACTTATCAGCTCCCTAATGGAGGGTGCCGCCCTTATCTTCCCCCTGGTTTCCCCTTCAAGGAGGGCACATCGGCCATACAAGACTATATCCTCCCATCCAAATTTGCCAACAACCAGCTGTTTTCGCAGCCTCTTGTCCTTTATGTCTATATGGCTTATAGTTACAAGACTGCACCCTAAGTGGGGTTTTCTTCAGGCCAAGTGCATCATAGCCAAGACTTACCAAGAATGGCCAGGGTAGTTTCTTACGCCCCGAGCACCCTTGGCTCAACCGTGTACCTCAGCGCCTTGGTCATACTTTGCACTTCTTAGAAGAGATTCTCAGTCGTCCAACCAGGGTATAACCTTATATAGTTGGAAATCCAAGATCTATCTCCTGGATAGGTTTTATTTAACCCCAACATCTTCATGACTCAGGTTCCAGCAGCGGTATAACCTTATCCCCGAGTCATGTAAAGAGATACCCCCTTATATAACGCACTATTAGGTCTTACATTTGCCTCTTGCGAAATTGTATACGCGAACTAAGGTGCACGCCATAAAGGTTTGTCCCATTCTATTAATCTCTGCGAAATTTTATTCGCGTTTCTCGCGAGTATTGTAACTCTGATAAAATTTCATTTCTTTGATTTTCTTGTAAAATTTTGCAATTCTTTCAAACAGAGTACTCTTTTCAATTGCATTTTCTTCAAACAAATTCTCGTAAAGCTTCTTTAAATTTCATCATTTTACCTTTCTACTTACTATTTTCTGGTTCTGCTTATCTGCTATGTTTTGCTGTTTTTTCTTTATCTGCGAGCCGCTCGTCATCATCTTCCTCTCGCTGCTCTATTGAATCAATCATCAATCTTTCACATCTCTGTCGTTGCTTGATGCTGTATTTCCAATTGGTCTTCTTCTCAGCTCTTTCCTCACAAGATTTTATATCAATCTCATAATATTTCTTGCTTTCTCCCCAATCTCCCTTAATAACTCCAACACCATTAGGATGGGGAAATTTAACATACTGGTGGAAATTAGATGCTACACCTAATATCCCATGTAGCCAAGGTCGACCAATCAGGGCATTGTAAGGTGATTCAATGTCAACAACACAGAACAAGATCTTGGAGGTTATCCCTTTTAATGGAATCCGCATTTCAATTTCCCCTTTGGGTTTATTGGCAGTACCATTAAAACCATAGATTTTATATGTTGATGGAATTAGATCCTCGTCTCTTCCACCCATGGTCTTATAGGTATGATAAAATAGTATGTCAACTGAGCTACCTGTGTCTATTAGAACTCTATTGATAGCCCAAGAATCTTCATTTTCATCATCATTTTCTTCATCTTCTTCTCCTATTTGCTTTGGATTTATCTCTAATCTTACCACCAATGGGTTATCATGATGCTCGCCAGGTTCTGGTACTTCTTGTGTAGTGAAAGATATAATTTGTTTCTGCCATTCTTCTAATGGCGAGGCTCTCGCGATATTCATTATCTCTCTTCCATTTGTGTCTCTCGCGAAGACTCTTCTTAGAACATTATCATGGAAATCCTCTATAGTTCTGTATGAATGTACAATGGAATTACAAAACAAATTCTTTGCTTTAGCCCCAACTTTTATTATGAATGATTCTGCTTCTTTTACAATATTTACCCTGCGAATTTCTGGTGCTGGAGGCAATCGCTGAGATTGTGGATGTCCTACTAAAAAGTGGTTTAGCTTTCCTTGGTCAATCATCCTTAAAATTATTCTCTTGACATTCCTGCAATCATTTACTGTGTGACCATGAAAGTAATGGTAAGGACAAAATTCTTGACTACGATTATTAGGATGTGGTTCTTTTCCCATATTCCATGGAGATGGTATATTTTCCATCAAAATGATAGCTTCCCATATTTTTTCTATACTATCATTTAGAGGCGGCTTTTTAATTTCTTCCCATACTATTTTCTGATTACTTTGGCTTCTGAAATTGTTTTTCCTCTTTCCACCATAAGTTTCTTGCGGCTGATCAAGTCTTTGAATCTTATTATTCCCACCGCGATTGTAATAATTCTTCTCCCTTTCATATTCTTCTTGATCTCGACTGCCCATAGCTATCAATTTATGTTGGTTATCAGTCTCCACTTTCTCTTGTTGTGCTTGCGAGCTGCTCGCCACATTGTTAATCATTTTAGGAAGTAAGCTCCCATTTGCTGCTACTGAATTGGTATTCGAGATTGGATATGATTCCATCTCATTTTGTTTCTCCTCCAAAGCAATGTACTCTCCTTGTAGTTCTCGTAGTTCAGTCATAGTGATTGTATTCTTGACTCTGAAAATTTGTATGTACATCAGATTGGTCGCGAACATTGCATTGATAAAAGACAAGATTAGATATGTCTCGTCTACTCTTCCTGCCATCTCACTGTACATTGTCTTCCATCTTATGGTTAAATGTTTCAGACTCTCCCCAACTCTCTGTTTTAACCCAAACACATCTTTAATACCTGGCCGCGATGAATTGTTGCTTATATATGCTCCCAGAAATGTATCTTGTAAATGATCAAAAGAAGTGATAGTATTTTTTGGCAATCCCTCAAACCATTTTAGCGCCTCGCCAGTTAAGCTAGATGCAAAATACTTGCACAATACAGCATCATGATTCTCCCATTGCAGCATACACCTAACATAAGCCTTAACATGTTGTACATCACAGGTAGTTCCATCAAAAATGCTAGTTAATGCTGGTAAATTGCACTTTGGAGGTATTCCTCTTAACTGTACTTCTTGAGTGAATGGATTTCTCGCAGCTTCTTCAAGTTGCCTTCTACCTCCTTCTCTTCTGTTATTTATTATTCCCCTCATCTCGCCGTTGAATTTGGTTCCATCGGTCTTTTTAATGCAGCTTCCCTTCTCCTGCGTTCATGTACCTCTTGTCTTGTGAGATTTTGTGTGTCTTCATTTACACCCACATTCCTTCTTCTGCGATCTTCTGCTTCACCTTATTTTTGCAATCGCAGTTGTACTTCTCTGCGAGTTTCTTCATTTCTCTTCGCTGTATTTCTATTCTCCTTTGTATTCTATCATACTCTTATTGAATATTATTATTATAACGATTTTGTGTACGTCTTCTTTCTCAATTTTCATGGTTGTTCTGTCGTTCTGCCTCTTGGAATTCTTGTTCTTCTACTTCTGCCCTTAATCTTTCTCTCTCGCAAGCTAGTCGTGCTTGTTCAGCATAATGTCTCTCAATTTCTTCCTCAATTATTCTCCGATTTCTCTGGATCTCTCGCCCATGTAATATCATCCTACCTTCTTCTGGATTATCTTCATCATTTTGGTTGTCTCTTCCCTCTTGATTTCTGTTGTTAAGTCTATTATCCAAATTTTCTCCACGCGGATCATGGCGATCTTCTATTACCTCTTCTTCTCTATGACGTTGCTCTTCATTTAGATTTTGCATTTCCTCTTGGACATTTCCTCCAGCATTTCTTATTGGGGAATTTCTCCTTAATTCTTCTCTTAATGATCTTGAATTCGATCTAATAGTACTTCTTGATCTTCTATTTTGTAATCTCAAATTCTCCATTCTCAACTCGTGATTTTGTCTTGTTAAATTTGCACGCTCTTCCGCCTCTAATATTCTTTCCTCTTGTATTCTTTATCTTGGATCATATGCTATTTCGTTTTCACCTTCTCCATGAATTAATCCTTCAATCAGTCCTTGATTTATTTCTTCTCTTCTTCCGTCTCTTAATCGTTGATCTTCCACATCTTCCATCGAATCCGATCTCCAATTATGCACACTCACTCTATCATAATCCACATTTCTATTTTGTAACGGTGTTTGTTGATTCGGTTGTGGAATTTTATTTTCTCCTTCGATCCTTGTTCTATTTCTTCTTGTTCTTATCCTTGAAGATTCTCCTAATTCATTTGTTTCTTCTCCTGCAAGTCTATTACTCCTCCTTACAGTTGTTGGTGGTTCTGATGTATTTCTTCTTCTTCTAGCCATTTCTTCAACTCTAACAATTTTTTCAAATCTTCAAATTGTAATTAAAGATTTTTTAGCTTGATTCTCCCTGTTTCGGGCGCCAAAATGTAGTTGCAGGATTTCCCACACTACACCCTTGTTAAGATCTTGCTATAATCAACTTACAATTAAAGATGAAAAAAAACGACACTTTATTATTTTGTTCTCATAAATTTTTACAGAAATGGAAGAATTCAAGATTACAACTATTCTATTGAAGTTTCTCTCTCTTCAAGACTTTCTTAACTCTCAAAAATACATCATCCTTTTCTGGACACATTGGGTCTATATTTATAGGGTAGTTACATAGTAGATGACATCTAAGTTTTCCTCTTATTTCGGGTTGATTCTGCGATTGTACCGCGATTAGTTACAATGTTCACTCTCGCAAGTTTTGTAACCATCGCAGAACAAACATGCTTTTCTCAAGTTTTCTTCAATCGTCAGTTATCACGTCACTCTTTTGAAGGCTTTTGTGACACTCGTGAAGTGTTGTTGAAAATCTTGCGGTGATGCTCGCTGGGAAATGTTGTTAATCTCGCAGAGAATAGATGTAGCGATATTCTGGTCCTACACAAACCTTCCTTATTTATGCATATCTCTAGTGCAACACACTCCAAACTCATGTGTTATATGCCTCAGACTCGTGTCAAATTCACTAGAACCCGTGAAAGATTATGTCCACTGTTTTGGATTGAAACACGTTATTCAGCCAAATTTTGTCCAAACAAACACCCATACCAACCTTATATAGTCATATCGAAAAATTTGCTAGGAGTGAAACTTGTTTTCCTGCCAAAAATGAAATTTGAAAAGGAGAAGAAGATGCCCCTTATCCAGTGGTCGCCCATTATCTATTGCTGGAGTCCGAATAACACATGTCCTCTAGGTGCCAAAATCAACTTTTTGAGCCGAATTTTTCCAAAAATGTTTATTTCCCAAAAATACCTAAAAATAAATAAAAACACAATATTAGTACAAAAATCAAGCACTAACAATAGAGACACTGAGGACAACTCAGACACAAAAATGTGTCTATCATGATCTTTGAAATTAAATCATATGTAGAATTGCATAAAGCTATTAGTCTATAATCCCCCAGAGCTTGAGGCAGTTGAGTCTTTGGAATCAAGAATAGATTTATGTTATTCATTTTACGCAGTATTCTTCCACTTGCAAAGAAATTTTGACCATATGAATGACATCATCTTTTTGTAGTGTTCCATTGTGTTTGAAAAATCCCCTATAGGAAGTTATCTGGTCCCAGTGTTTTTCATGGTTGCATACTCTGAAGTGCATAAAAAATCTCAGGTTCAGTTGGGGTTCAAGTTAAAGAAGTATATTGTCAGCTTCACTGATGCCTTTTGATATCGGGTTGAGAATATCTTCATTGATTGTTGGTTGAGAGGTATTCATTATACTTTTGAAGTGTGAAGTGAGAAGTTATTCTAAGTTATTCATGCAAGTACACTAGCTACCTTTTGGCTTTAGAAGTGATTCTACTTTATTTCTCGATCATCTTATAAAGCCTGCAAGTGAAAGTACTTCATGTTCATACAACTTCATGAAACATTATGTCTCTTGACTATTACATGTAAAACACTTCCTTCAGTGCATGTTATTCATTAATATCACGTGCTACCTGTTGCACTTGAGAAGTATTATTTTCACCAGTACTTGACTGCTATAACAAAGTTAGTTTATCCTAAAAGTATTTAATATTTCCATGTATATTTCCAAAAGTATTCTCATTCCATTTGGATAAGTATCTTCTAGTTATAGCTACTTTCTTGTCTAGTATAAAGTAATATACCCATGAAAGTATTGTGACCAAGATGAGCTAATCTGACCATTACAAGATGTTTCTCTTAACCAACATTCAAAGAACTTCCAGTTTTTAGACCTAAGTGCCTTACTAGCGCAAAAGTCTAAAAACATAGGACAATGATATGACCCTAAAAATGGTAAATGTTTTAGGCATGAGTCCAAATAATGTAATAGCCAATCATGGTTGATGAGGAATTTATCTAACCTTGATTTTATTCTACCAGGTCCATGCTTGAAACTGGTCCAAGTAAATTGAGTACCATCAAATACCAAGTCTATTAAGCCGGTATCATGTATAGGTTGCATTATTTTAGAGGTTCTGGAGGATGTTATATATATGTTAGCTCTTTATTCATCATGCATGGTGATATTTAAGCCTAAGATAATCCTGGGGGCATTAGTGTTAAAAGTCTCACAGATATACTTGATAAAATTCCACTGAGTTTTCCTCTCTTGTGGATAAGGAGATACACACACATGAAAATAACCACTGAGGCTTTGCCGGATCACTTCAGACTAAATAATGAATCATGTTCTTGTCATAATGTATTAAGTCTAACAAACCCATTTTATCAAAGCAAACAAATTCCTCTAGCTTTACCAATCGAAGCTACATAAAAAGAGTTACGAAAACCTAGTAGTCTGGTGAGTTGAAGAATTTTATCAGAATTGATTCTTGTTTCATGTTGGAAGATAATTTATAGGTGAAGCATTATATTAAGATCCATCATATAATTTTTTGTATCTTTTGCAGAAAAACCATTGCAATTCCAAGAGATAATTATTATATTAGAGCGAACGCAAAGATTTCTAAAGTAGAATCAATCTTGAAGCGGGAGTTAAGTAATAAAATTATAAAGAAGATAGTTTGAATATACATTTTTAGTGACTCCATGACAAGCATTTGGGGGTTCCTAAGTGTTTTTTTCTAATTATTAGAGCCCATCTTCAAGTTTTCATGAGTGTCCATATTAGCAACATTAGTGATATTCCTGGTATTAGGTGGGTTGAAATGAATATTTTATGGGTCCAAAGATGGTTTTAGGTTGAGTGTAAATTTTTTCATCCTCTTGGTATTTCTAGGAGCATCTTTTGGTTTTTCATATAACATTTCCCGAGTTATCATTATCATTTTCCTCATTAACATCAACTTCTTCTCTTTAATGTGCCTCATATTCTGTTACTGTTAAGCTATCTTTATAGAGTAAGTAGGTTGTCTCCAGAAATTTTTCATCTATGTGATGAATTACGTTACACTTATCACAAATTTTCTTTGGTTGTAGATCCTAGTGGTATTGAATCCAAGCATCTTCAACATAGATTATTGTCTACCATCCACCACAATGTAAAGGTTTCCTAAGATCAATCTCAACCCTTGATTCACATTGTTTCCATACCTAGGTCTACAATTTTTTGGGTCTATGGATATTTTCCTTCCGATAAATCGAATAGCTCTATCAACAATGCTACGATTTAAATACTCCAAACGAAGATACTTGAAGTACACAGTAAAAATTTAATCGGTGTGTTAGAGCATATCTTGGTTGAACCCACCAAGCGTTGGTATGTCAAGTTTGGTTGTAATATTTTAGTGAATCAAAACTCATCTAAGAGTCGCTTGATTATGTACTAGAGACAACTTCGTATAGGTTATACGAGAAAGTATACGATTATGAGACATATAAGTATTACTCGAAGACCTGAAGAATGTGAAGAAGTAACGAGGTACAACGATGACATCATCCTTCTTCTCGAGGTTAGTAATATTGTCTTGAATTGTTTCATTCAAATTCGTGTTATATTATAAACATAACTGCGAAGCTGTGAATGATTATTATACTCTAGTGGTGAGACATGATCACATGATCATAGTGTTAAGGAATTAGAATACGAAGTGTAATGCTTGACTTTTAAACTTCGTATATATGACATCGACATAATCGTATGAATGCTATTGTGATTGTGTGTCATGAACTTGTTTTATGAATTGAAAGGGAAATCGCTAGGCTTATTGGTATTGTTATTCATTGCATATCTTTTGATTACCAATATGGGTGAGTTAGTAGAAACGATCATAACTTGTTATGTATCTTGGTATAACTAATCACAGTGCCTGACTTATGATTTGCTATGACTGGTTTTTATTAATTAGTGTAACCGATCCTAAGTAATCACCTGAGATGGTATGATCGATATTAGTAATTAGTGTAACCGGTCCTAGTGACTTGTGTAATCGATCACAAGCAATACCATGAGTATATGGTAAACGGTCCCGGTAATTGACGTAACCGATCCTGGTAACTGATGTAACCGGTCCTGGTAACTTGTGTGTTCGATCACAAGTAATCCATATTGAGGTAGAATTGATCCTTGTGATTGGTAGAACCAATTGAACCCATGATTGTGATTTGATATTTTATCAATCACATAGTTGTCTTGGAATACAAATGAACCAATTCTAAACTTGTTTGGAAGTGTGGTATAATCGATTCCAAGATTGTAAATATGAAAGAGGATTCACAAAGAAAAAGATGTCAACATACTTTGAACACGAACAGTAACTCATATCTTTTATTGATAAAAGATATTCCTTAATTACTCAAGGGGATCCCGGTCCGAAATAAATTAAGAATCTTTCAATTAAGGTTGTTAGTTTATATGCTTTAATTATCAGCAATAAATGCATATCTCTAGAGAATAAAATTAGTATTGTGCATTTACTAATGGGAAATTTTCTATTGAAATATTTCTGAAAATATTGGACAAAGCATTTCCAGGAATTATGAAAACTAATTTTGGGCATTTATTGCTTATCTTGAGAATATTCAGTTTTGGAAATTCCTTGGTGTCCAAACATCCTTGGTCTACAAATACCTAAGTTTGCATTTCGAGCATATTATCCTAAGAGACAGGAAAACTTCATCTTTTTGTTGTTTCTGGTGGAGCCGTCTATCTGAAGAGGAAAGTACCCTAATTAGGCAAAATCTCTTACGAACGCTCGTCGAGTACCATTGGTGGAAACTAGATAATTGCAGTTTATTAGTTTTCGATTGATTTGATTGACTAACAGTTGTTGAACTTTGATTGCACCTAGTTTGTTTATTCTTGAGAATCTTCTTTTCTGATATAAGATTCACTCAAACTAGATTGAAGTGTCGACGGGATCTTTAGAACTGTTTTTAGATCTAAAGAAATCTTGTGATAATCCATTGTTAACAGACTCCATTATGTGCGTGATTGATCACAAGAGATTTAAGTGGTGTTATGCAGGTTTAATTGAATAATAAAGAAGACTTGAAGACGAAGAAGATTTCTTATTGATTTCTCATATCTTTGTGTAGCATAAACCTTGATCGGCTTGGATCCAACTAGAATCGGATTTATTCGATTGATTAGTTGCGTGAGATCGGTATCGCTTTATAGTTTCTTGTTGGATCCTATATTGATTGATAACAAATCTAAACTCTGTTACTTCGGTAGTTGTTGTATAGATTGATCTAACCAGGCAAAGAAGTTTATTAGTTTAAACTAGGGTTGTCAACGGGTTCGGGTCCTCCCGGGTAGTACATGGCCCAGAACCGGCCCAGGCATATCACCATCGGTTCCGGGTCCCGTTCCATAATGTGTTGGCCCAGAACCGGACCCGTTTAAAGTCCCGGATACCCGTCGGTTCCGGGTACCCGTTGGGTATTAAAAAACTATTAAAATCTTAATTTCTTTCTCTTTTTAGCTTGAATATAAATTATTTTTATAAAAATTTATATTTTTTTATTTATTAATGTACTAAATAAATATTAAATGTAAGAAAAAAAATCAATAATCAAAAAAATTCAAAGCCGAAACTAGCAAAAATACCTATAATTTTGCTAAAAATATGATCAAAAGGTTAAATAAACGGGTACCCATTACCCGCGGGTACCCGACGGGAATTACCCGTTTGGACCCGTTAACATTCGGGTCTAATCGGGTAATTACCTGTCGGGTCCTAAGTTGCTAATGGGTCCAACTTTAGGACCCAGAACCGGACCCGATCTAACGGGTCCGGTTCCGGGTACCCATTGACAGCCCTAGTTTAAACGGAAGAGCCTTTGCATATGATTTGATATATCTTTATCTAGAAAGAATCGATAGAGTTGTTACCAAACAGATTTATTATTCCTTTACTATTTGGAATACGATCCAAAGGAATTGTTCCAGTGCGTACACTTATTGAATGTAGGAAGCGCAGGGATGCTGAAGAAACTAAGTGAACTAGGTTTCGTTGCTTGGTCTCAACTATACGAAGTTTGGTTTAGATTTTGTATAATAGCTTAATTCTGAGAGTATTCAATTTTGGACTTGGTCCCGGGGTTTTTCAGCATTTGCGGTTTCCTCGTTAACAAAATCTTGATGTGTCATTTACTTTTCCTTTCCGCAATTATAATTATTTTTATTATAATTTAAAGTGAATTACACAAACGTTAACTCCATATTACTTGATAGTGATCCTATAGTGTTTGGTTAAGTCCGAACCTATTATCAAATAATCACACTTTGATTATTGTATTTTCTTTATCTCATATCCATAGACGATTGCACAAAGTGTGAATACCGATTTGTCATATTGTCTCGACTTAGTCCATAGACAATCACTTTTGGTAAGAGGACTTATAGGTGTATATTTTAAAGATTGTGGTGTATTTGGGTACCCTCATCTTTTCACGGTGAAAACATAATCCTTCAGTGGAAAACCAATGACATATTTTTGTATTAGGAAAGATAAAGCTTCACCGATAATCCAAGGGTCATTTTGGATAACTTCATTTCGTTTTTCATCATTACTTAGGCTGACCAACATAAGGTTATGACCCATAATATGTATCTCTCTATTTCAGTGCCTTCAACATAAAGAGTTGATACCATCCTCGATAATATTTATCTCCATCTTATCTTTATGCATTATCTTTCCAAGGATACCATAAGTCCATTCCTCTGTTGCTACATTGATAGTTTGTGAAGAACCTATTGTTTTTCTTCTACCCGGTAGTTCAAGAGCTACATTCCTAAGCTGTCTGGATAACTGGTTAATATGGTTTTCAAATGATATGTTTTAGGGTTTGTTGTGTTCTTTGGATAGAAGATCTCTGGGATCGATGGACTGTGTGTAGAAGAAAAGAGATAATCTGCTTCTGAATATAAATAAAAATGTTAGAGCACTGCTCAGTCGAACTCGCAAGCGTTGCTATCTCAAGCTTGTTTGTCAAGTTTAGTTGATCAAAACTATATACTTGATTTCTTGTCTACTTATAGCTATGTCTCGGATTAGGATAGAATGTGTAGTTGAGCTTTAGACTTCACAGGGTTCACCAATTGAAGAAGAAGACATATTGAAGATCTTGGAGGAACTGTTAGAGCACTGCTCGGTCGAACTCGCAAGCGTTGCTATCTTAAACTTGTCTGTCAAGTTTAGTTGTCAAAACTATAAGTATTGATTTTTAGTCTACTTATATCTATGTCTCGGATTAGGATAAAATGTGTAGTTGAGATTTAGACTTCACGACATTCATCGATTGAAGACGAAGAACTACTAAGGGGAGCTTTTAGAACTTCATCAACAAAAGGTATGTGGAGACTTGAATTCATCTATCACTCAGAAGTCTATTTCTGTTCTATCTCCTATTGAAACAAAAGTCGTATAGCTATATAAACTTCACATTATACACATTTGATATTTAGAGATGAGTTTAACACACTTATATCTTTCTCGAAATATGTATTGGAAAGATTTTTGCTTTAACCACGCTCATAATTATTCTTGATGAAAGTCAAAAGATGATCATGTGAAAATCACCTGGTAACATCTTACATAATTTGTGTGAGACAATCATTTAATGTAGGATCAGAATGTTTCATATTGATCATTTGATCACTTGAAAACTTCTTTGAAGCTAATAGTTTGTGTGAGATATCTATTCCCGTCTTCTAAGAATGTTTCAATGATTGAAATGGAAGTTAAGAGCTAAAACCCATATCTGGATACATTACGGTTTGTGTACTTAGTGTACAATTTTTTTTGATGGAATTCAGGACCGGAAGTTTGCATACCCCTTCGTAAACTTATTCAACTGTTTAAGTCAGGGTACTAAAGTTTGCATCCCCGTTCACAAACTGATTTAACTATTGAAGTCCTGGAACCAAGTTTGCATACACGTTCGCAAACGGTTTCCACTGAGTTCGGTCCGGAGCTAAAGCTTGCGTACCCATTTGAAAACTGTAGGCTTGTGACCAATGTTCGGAACTTAAGTTTGCGTACCCATTCGTAAACTTAAGTGGTTCAAGTTCTTAAATCGGTTAAGTTTGGTTACATTTATAAATTAAGGAATGCAATCTTTGCAAACCGTGGCTAAAATGTTCATGAACTAATTCTTTTAAATCAAACCGATTTTGCTTCAATTGTGTCTTGTATACTTCTATGAGAATATAAACAATTGAACAACTGTATGATTAATACAATTAGATTCATTTGATTATCAATTGATCTAGAAGTGTTAAGATGAACAAGGTTAAGAGAAAAGTGTTCATATGGCTAACTTCGGTTAACTGTTATTAAGCCAACTCAATATACACGTTTAGGTACGATTACCCATATCTAAATGAAAGTATATTTCATTTGTGTGTAACAAGCTAAGATCAATCTAACGGTTGAAAGATATTAGCTTGAATCTTAAATCAGGTTTCATCTAAAAATGAATATTGATTGCTTTGCTCCAAAGTTATCAAACCCTGATTTGAAGACTATATAAGGGAGAACCCTAATCGCCACACCTCCTGTTTGATACTAGTTGCGACTATAGTCGATTCTCCTTTAACCTAGGTTTTTCCAAAAACCATTATAGGTTAAAGACTTAAAAATACTTCATTCGGATTGTGAATCCAGATCCAACTATTTTCTCTGTAATTGTGTGTTCTGATCTTACTTTGTTTTATAGTATTGAGTACTATCTTCTTTAAGATTTGCTCGAGATTTATCTCCGATTGGTAAGATATAAAAAATAATCACAAATCTCTTCGTCTCGTTCTTTGTGATTCTGCAATAACTTGTTCTACTACCATATAGTTAAGTTATTATGAGGTGATTGATATTACTATGTTGTTCTTCGGGAATATAAGTCTGGTGTATCAATTGGTTCATGTTCACCTTGATTTATCCAAAGACGGAACAAAACTCATAGGTATTTCTATGGGAGACAAATTTATCTATTTAATAGAATTTTCTGTGTGAGACAGATTTGTTTATCAAGTCTTCAACTTTGGGTCGTAGCAACTCTTATTTATGGGTGAGATCATCTAAGGGAATCAAGTTTGTAGAGTCCTGATGTGATTCAGAGGCATAGGGAACATGACTGTACCTTAATCAGTGTGAGATTTTTTAGGGCTCAACTACATTCAAGTTCGAAGTTAACTTGTAGTAGGCTAGATTCTGTAGGGGCTTAATACAGTGTGGTGTTCAAATATGGACTAGGTCCCGGGGTTTTATGCATTTGCGGTTTCCTCGTTAACAAATTTTTTGGTGTCTGTGTTATTATATATTCCGCATTATATTTTCTATATAATTGAAATATCACAGGTTGTGCGTAGTTCAATCAATTAGATAATCCAACATTTAGTTGTTGATATAAATTGATTGACACCTAAACATTGGTCTCTGGTAACGTTCAAGTTGTTTCTCATAATAATCAGGCTCGTGGATTTCTATCTGTTTGATTTTATGATTACATTGAGAAACAAAGATATAACTCTTGGATATATTTTCCTTCACTGAGTCTGACTGTCTAGTTGATTCTCTTTGAAATATATTGGAGTTAGTCCATACATATTGACGAAACAAAATATTGGGTGTGGTTGTTAGACCCCCATTTTTTCAATTGGTATCAGAGCAGGAAAAAACGTTTAAGACATCATAAGTCTGTGTTTGTAGAAATTTGAATCTATGGATAGTAAAGTCTCTAAAAATGCTTCACCAGAATTAGATCTACTCAACTCCAAGCGTGTTCTAGAAACCATCGATTAGGTTGAGTGCTTTGATCTGAAAAAATCATCAAAAATCTTTGTCAAGAAAAACAACGATTGATAAGGAAAATTGATGGTCTTCATTACGGAATTTATATCAAAAACTATGATATTCGAGAATGTTCTGAAGAGCTAGTTAATCTCCAGAAGAAGTTGGATGAACAAATCTGGATCAATTCTGATCTTGTTGCAGATATTGCAAATTATAAGGATTTGAAGTCTATCAAAGTTTCTTCAATGGATATGAAAACTTCTTTAATTCTTCCTTGAAGAATTGTCGAAAGTCAGGGGATAAGCGAGGTTTAAGCTTTGTGAAACCTGATGCGACTCAGGACCTCTTAGATGAGTTTAAAGATGTTGATTTATGTTTGTTTTGTGGTTCTCATAATCATTTTCAACATACATGTACGTCTTTCAAGAAAAGTTTAAAGGTTGCTAGTGATCTTCACAAGAAAGATGAACAACTGTTTTATTCTCTCAAAAGGTGTACAAATCTAACAAGAAAACCCAATCGGGTTTGTAGTGTTAGTATGGGAGCTTTTTCTCTAAAATGAACATCACCCTTTAAATGGTTCCTTGATAGTGGATGTAGATGACACATGACTGGATATCTTTCGTGGTTTGTGAATTCAAACGATTTTGAAGGAGCACCAGTAACATTTAGAGATGGGAGTTGTTGCTACATAAGTAAGAATGGGACGATCAAACTACCCGGCGTTCCTGAAATCCATGATGTAGTGTATGTTAAAGGTATGAATGTTAATCTTCTTTATGTTAGTCAAATTTGTAACAAAGGCCATAAAGTTATCTTCAATATGAATGGATGTGACATTATAGAGAAAACTGGAAAAGTAATTTTTCAGGGAACTCGTGGTAAAAATAATTGTTATCTCTTAGATACTCAGTTTAGCAATTGTTGCAATTTGACTAAGGTGGAATCTACCCATCTTTGGCATGAACGTTTTGGTCACATCAATTATCGCCTTCTAACTAAGATCATCAATAAAGAACTTGTTAGAGGTGTTCCAAAAATCAATACTAAGATTGAGGGTGTCTGTGATGCCTGTCAAAAAGGTAAACAAACAAAAGTTCCATATAAATCATCTCGAGATATTCTCACTAAAGCTCCCCTTGATTGAATTCATATGGATCTCTTATGCCCTATTCAACTGTAAATACCCTCAAGCTCATCAACGCTATTAGACCGGCCAAGTGTCGATTTTGGTCGATAATGACTCGATTAGTTTAATACGAATGTTAATTACTAGGAATTAATTTAACAACGAACTAGATACGAAACTAGTATCGTTAGATAGATCTCGTAAATTTACGTGGAATGGACTACTCAAACGTGTCAATTGGACACCGGACGAAGAAGATATCATCAAATTATTATGAAGGGAATAATCGTCATTTTGATCTTAACCACCTGGCTACCCTTATCCGTTTCTCGGGTGCCTTTAGCAATTCTCTTCGGCCTTATCTTCAAATGGATTGAATATAATAATCATTCTCTTATCCTTCTTCTCTATTTTCCCTTCTTCTCTATTTTCCCTTCTTCTCTATTTTCCCTTCTTCTATGTTCTTCTTCTTATGCGAGTGTTTGAGAGCAAACTAGAGATTTCGATTGAGAGAATCAATCTATGATGAAGATCATATGCAGTAAAAGGTGCTGCCAGTGTGGGCACAGAGTTGAGAGTTGTGTTGATGGTTTAGGAAGAAGATTTAGGGTTTTGAGATGGATCTTGGATTCGTATGAAATTGATGGGCTAAATCGAATTATAAGTTGATGTAGAATGAAGGGTTTGTTGCTGATTTGAAGTGGTAGTATTTCTTTGAATAAGAATTGAGATGTTAATGAAACTGTGAAGAAATTATGGTTCCTGAAATAATTTCGAGACTCAATTAAGGATGAATTAGAAGAAGTTAGATGATGGGTTTGTTCTTATTTGATGATTGATGGAAGCTGTAGTGTTGTTTGATGATTGAACCAGTGAATTAGGGTTTGTAAAGCAAAGTCAGGGACGATGAAATTGAAGGTTTAGAAGATGAAGTTGATGTTCTAGGAGTTTGATTAGAGATAGGTTGGTTGATCTGGTGATGATGTGGTGTTAATCCAAGTGTTGATTCAAAATCAGGAAGAAAAAAAAGGTAACTAAGGTTATTTTGAATTGAAGATTAAATTGTGTTAATTTGAGTAAACCGTTTTTATATTTCTTGGGGTTGTTTTAATTGAAGTGGGAAAGATTGTGTGTGATTTAAGATTGATCTCGTTGTATAGTTGGGTATTTGTTGTTGGTTATTGAAATAAGATTTGGGTAAAGCTGGAATTGGATGTTTAGTCGAATTCAAGTAGGTGTATGAGAACAACTGTGGCAGGACTGAGAAGTTAAGAATTACAGGTAATGAAATGGTTGGGTATGGATTACAAAATGGTTGATAAGTTGTTTTCAATTGTGTCAATGATAATGAAGGTGATGCGGGTGAACTATAGTGGTGTTAAGGATGTTGTGAATATGTAGATGCAGGTAAGAGTTGTGGATGTATTGATATGAACTATTGGTGGAGTTGTAATAGAAGATGTGATGAATGTATGGCCATGGGAATGATTACAGGTGCAAGAGAATGTGTTTGGAGTTGGAGTTGGGTATGGTGTTATTATTAAAATCTATGAGTTTGTATCTCAGATGATGAAGAGGTGCGTTGGTTGGTTGTTAGAGCTGAACTGTTGGTGGCTGATGTTGATAGTGTTAAGCTAATACTGAAATATGGAAGTATGCAATGTTAGTGATGTTGCAGGGAGTGGCAGTGTTGTGATGATAAAATGGATGTTAGTATGAGTAGTGTAGAATTATAGTTGATGGTCCAGTTAGAGCTCAAATCTGCAATTGCAGGTAGGCTTAAATTACAGTTGTATTGATTTACAAAATTCTGTTTAAATAATTAATTTGTATGAAGTTACATTTTATAGAATTAGGTTAGTAAAGGTTATGTAACTGTAACGGAGTTAGGCCTGTTAGTCATCTCAGTCAGATGTCTGACTGATTTGTGGTTACCTGGCTCAGTTAATCCGACTGAGTTGACTCACCGATTCCCTATTTGAGTCAGTGGACTTTGACCTTTGACTGACGTTTACCGTTAGTTGACTCAGATGGTTTGGACCTTAGATTAATGGGATGGAGTAGTAGACTTGGGCTTAGGGCCAGTTTTCCTAATTAGACATTTTGGACCCCTTATGACTTTTGGTTTCTTCTACAAAGTTGTAGATATATTCTTAAGACTTAAATAATGGACTATAGGTACAACCTAATTCAATTAGTAAACCTTAGCTATTCTATAGATAGAGAATGAAAAGGTGTAAATACATAAATGGACTTAGAACCTTTAAATAGACTTGTATGATTCTTGTGTAAGCCATTTTGGCTAGATTCTTAGAGTGCTTGTATGATTAACAGTTAGACTATATTAACAATGATCGATTCAAAGGATGAACTAGTGGATCGTGGATCTCGAGGTAGGCGAGGCTTGTCATCAAAAGAGGTGGGAATTTATATTTAACTCTTTTATGATTGTTGTTGTTTTATTTTACCAAAGTTTATGTTTAACAAATTCATGCATTGTCTGATTGTGTATTGCTTGCATTGTTATATTTTAAATTCCAAAAGTACTATTATTTCTTTTCATCTTTCCATTGTTTGGAAATGAATTGTAATGCTTTGTTGTCTTTATGAATTGTTTGGGAAATAAGAATTTCCATTTGATTGCTTGGAAAATGAGAATTTCCATCTGTGGTATATAGGATACTGCTCCTTTATACTTTCGAGCGTTTATGCAATAACTAGGTGCGGAACGACCGAACGAGTCACCATATAGCTATCTAGGTGCGGCTTGAGTCACCATATTATAAATTTTTTGGAAGGAGTTAGTTCCATATACAATAAAAACTCCATACATTGATACTCCATATATTAATAAACTCTATATATTAATAAAAAATCATGGTCCCAATTTGGGCCACTTACAAATAGTAATAAACTCCACATTTTAATATTAATAGATTTTTCTAGTCCCACCTTAATGAATTTACCTCCATATATTAATAAAATCAACATAATAGAAAAATTATAGATCTTGCAACATCAAAATTTAAGATAAAGAAAAATATTTATCTATACTTGTTTGAGAAAAGGATGTAATTTTTTGGATTGTTATGGCATCTTTTGATTTGCGTATGCATAAGACCTTGTTGCTATGTGCACTATCTTGTTGAAGCCAAAACATTTCCAACTTGTCGAGCATGTTTAAAGTTTCTTGGCATGAAACTTTTGGTATCTCCGTACTATGATCTCGAGATTATCTCCCTCCACTTCTTGTCTAATTCCATCGATTATTTCTTCTTCGGTTAAAGCATATACGACTTGTTGCTCGTTGGGATGATTAAGGAAGACGTCCATATCCATTCGATTAGTGTAGTGCAACCGTTATGTTTGATTAATCAATTCCTTAAATATTCTTTGATTTTTCTCACGTACTTCATTTGCAACCGGCGATTCATCGACATTAGTGGTTCGAATTTTACAGTGTTTAAAGAAATTTTCAATTGTGCGTGGTTTCAAATCAATTGACCATGAAGCAACTGGTATTTACAATTCCATCAAGGATGGATATCTTTGATGGTTCCAAAACTGGCTCTTCAATTCATCTCAAAAACAGACGATTAAACTTTAAAAATTCTTAATAGGATATATTATTATATATTAAAGGATATTCAAAATATAATAAAGGATATATTATTCAATATATGTACATATATTATCCATTATAATTTTACATACTTTGAATTAGCAAAAAAATCATATTTTTTTTGGTATACCTCCCTATATTAATAAACTTCATATATTAATAATTTTTTAAAGTCCCAAGGTTATTAATATATGGAGTTTTTACTGTATATGATTGTTTACCTATGTGAAATTGGTTGTGGTTTAGTATTCAGGGGAAAACATGAATTATTTTCAAATCATTTCCAATGATTACTTAAAAGTTAAATGTTATTCCTACTGGGCACCCCTTTTAGGGATGATGTGCTCACCCATTCCCACTTTCAGTTTTAGAGACAGGTCAGAGTTTCGCAGCAGAATCTTCGAGGAGTTGAGTCCGATATTTGGTTAACTTCGGTTATGTTTATTATGTTGTATATTTTATTTGTAAACCAAATGACTATTGTATATATATCATTTGATAGGAGTTCTTGTATATATGTATATTTCAGAGTGGGGATAGATTTTGGGTTAAGTTTTGTAGCAGATTTCTTAATTGAATGTTTAAGTATATGATTTAGATCCTTAGTGCCTCTTTATTTAGTTAATCTCTTAGATTAGCTTTGGGGGCGCTACATCAACAACCTACTATTGCTGGAAAAAAGTATGCTTTAGTTATGGTAGATAATTACACCATATTCACTTGGGTGGCATTTTTAGCTCAAAAGAATGAAATCCTTGGTGAATTCAAGATTATTGTTAATAAAATCCAGAATGAACAAGGTCTCAAGATAAAGAAAATTAGAAGCGATCGTGGTACTGAATTCAAAGACACTAAAGTGTTTGAATTTTGTGATATACTGGGGATTATTCAACAATACTCACCATCCATTACTCCACAAGCAAATGGAGTTACAGAAAGGAAGAATAGGAACATTCAAGAAATAGCAAGGGTAATGCTCCATAACAAAAACTTACCCGTGTCTACCTACAGTCAAAAACCCTAAATACTCCCTATTAGTTATGGTACGGTAAGAAGCCCAACCTACACTATCTCAGAGTATTTGATTCTCAAAGCGATGAAGGTATCTTTCTTGGCTACGCATATGATAGTCGTGGTTTTCGAGTATTTAATCTCAGAACCCAAGTTATGATGGAATATGAAAATGTCATCATTGATGATCTGAGCAATTTTCGTCATGATAGCTCTCCTGCTGAATTTCCTCCAACCGAGATAATTGATAAAGTCAAGAAAATTCCAGAATCAGTAGAAGTTGTTCCAACAGTTGTTGATCCTGACATTTCTAGTGACGAGGAGAAAATCCCTAACCGAGTTATTCCTGTTAAACAAGAACGTTCTCCTCCATGGCACCTCTGGGTTCAAAAGAATCATGATACTAATAGTATTATTGGAGAAAAGGATTCTACAGCTAAGACGAGAGGACAACTTCAAAATATTTGCAATTTTGGTTGTAATCTATCGCAAGTAGAACCGAAAAATATTGATGAATCTCTTATTGATCCCTTTTGGGTGAATGCAATGCATGAGAAGTTAAATCAATTTCAAAGACAAGATGTATGGGAGCTCGTACCTTGTCCCTCCAATATCAATATTGTTGGTACCAAATGGATATTCAAGAATAAGTCTGATGAATTTGGCATCATTGTCAGAAACAAATCCAGACTTGTCGCTCAGGGATATTCACAGATTGAAGGTATCAATTTTGATGAAACCTTTGCTCATGTGGCATGCCTTGAGTCAATTCATATGCTATTAGCTCATGCTTGTTTTTTTAAGGTTTAGCTATTTCAAGTGGACATAAAATCCGCGTTCCTAAATGTAAATTTAAAGGAAGAGGCCTATGTTGCTCAACCTAAAAGATTTGAAAATCCCGATTTCCCAGATCATGTCCTTAAGCTCAAAAAGGCATTATATGGGTTAAAACAAGCACCTCGCGCCTGGTTTGAAAAACTAACTACTTCTCTTCTTAGGAAAGGTTTTTCGAGAGGTGGAGATGATAAAACATTGTTTACCAAATGGAGTGGGAAAGATGTAGACATTGCTCAAGTTTATGTAGATGATATCATCTATGGATCAACATCCGAGAAACTTGCTAAAGATTTTTAAGTTTCCCTTGATAAGGAATTTTAAATGAGCAATGTTGGTGAATTAAAATTCTTTTTAGGATTATAGATTGAATAACACAAGGATGGAATTTACTTATCTCAAGAAAAATATGCTAAGGATCTTGTTACAAGGTTCTATCTTGATAAGTCAACTCCAAAACTGACTCATATGCCTACTACTGGTAAACTGCATCGAGGTGAGAAAGGAGTGAATGTGGATCAAAATCTTTATCGATCTATCATTAGAAGCCTTTTATATATCACAACCACTAGAACTGATATTGGTTTTAGTATTAGTTTTTGTGCTAGATTTCAGGCTAATCCAAAGGAGTCTCATCTCGCAGCTGCAAAAAGGATCATGCGATACATTAAACACACTATAAGGTATGGTCTATCTTATACTTTTGATACTAAAACTGATCTTACTGCCTATTCAGGTGCTGATTGGGAAGGATGTGTGGAAGATATAAAGAGTACATATGGGGGTTCCTACTATGTAGGATTGAATCTTGTAGCTTGGCATATAAAGAAAAAAAATTCACAATCCCTCTCAACTTGTGAAGCAGAATACATTGCTGCAGGATCATGTTGTACTCAACTTCCATGGATGAAACAAATGCTTGTTGATTATGGAATTGACACTAGAATAATGAAAATATTTTGTGATAACTCTAGCGCGATTCGCATAACTAAAAATCCTGTTGAGCACTCAAAAACTAAGCACATCGACATCAGGAATCATTTTATTAGAGATGTTTATGAAAATGGTACCATTAATATGGAATTTGTTCCTTTTGAACAACAATTGGCTGATATTCTCACCAAACCTCTAGATACTGCTACATTTCAACACTTACGACAGTCTATTGGTGTTGTTTTGGTTCATTAGGTTTCTAGTTTTTTTTCCCTGGATCTATCAATATCTTTTGGGCAATAAAAGCTTGAAGTTTGAGTGAAGTCTTGTAAAAGTAACGTCGCTCCTGTTGTTCTTTCTGGAATGACATTTTATGGAGGAGAGTTCTTAATTGAACTTGTGCTTAATTGCCAAATCTTTGTGGGGACTGCGGTTGTGGAATATTGTAGGGGTTATCTTGTATCTTTATAAACTCCTTGATGAATACACTAAGTTTCGACTATATGAAATCATCGAAACAAAGTTGATATGTTCTCTTTTAGTCATGAATTAACTCTTTGAGAATTTTATTATGATCCCGCTAGTTTTCGTACCTTTGCCAATTTATATTGACAAAAAGGGGGAGAATTATTTTGTAGTTCACACTACACATACATATGGTTTACAGATCATTATGTAAAGGGGAATGGTTTTTTTTGTGAGATGAAGTATTGACTAAGGGGGAATGATATATATCACTATAGTATTATTGTCAAAGTTGTGATACAATTGAACTTTGATGCTGTGTAATAATACTATGAGACTGTATAACAATAATTAGAACATATGTTTTCTTATTGTTATGGCTACAGATCTTCAACAACTATGATACTGAGTTGAACACGTTCCGAATCACGGGAGTACTTGGAGTGACGAATAATTCAAGGAATGTTGAAGAACCAAGGAAATCAAGCAATTGGATGAGAAGCTACAAAGTTTATTTATTTTGTAGTCCATATGTATTGATAGTTTTGTCACTAAAATTGAAAAAGGGAGAGATTGTTAGAAAACTGCTCGGCCGAAATCGCATGCGTTGCTATCTCAAGCTTGTTTGTCAAGTTTAGTTGTCAAAACTATAAGTCTTGATTTCTAGTCTACTTATAGCTATGTCTCGGATTAGGATATAACGTGTAGTTGAGCTTTAGACTTCATGACATTCATCGATTGAAGACAAGTAACTACTAAGGGAAGCTTGTAGAACTTCATCAACAAAAGGTATGTGGAGACTTGAATTCATCTATCACTCAGAAGTTTATTTCTATTCTATCTCTTATTGAGACAAAAGTCGTATAGCTATATAGTCTTTTCATTATACACATTTGATATTTCGAGCTGAGTTTAACTCGCTTATATCTTTATCAAAATATATGTTGGAAAGATTTTTTCTTTAACCACGTTCAGCATTATTCTTACGAAATGATCATGTGAAAATCACTTGGTAACATCTTACATGATTTGTGTGAGACGGTCATTTGATGGAGGCTCGGAATATTTCGTATTGATCATTTGATCACTTGAAAATTTCCTTGAAGCTAAATGTTTTAATGATTGAAATGGGAGTTAAGAGCTAAAATTCATATATGGATACATTACGGTTTATGTACTTAGTGTACGAATTGGTTTGACGGAATTTAGGACTGGAAGTTTGCATACCCGTTCGCAAACTTATTTAATTGTTTAAGTCAGGGTACTTAAGTTTGCATACCCGTTCGCAGAATGATTTAACTGTTGAAGTCCAGGAACCAAGTTTGCATACCCATTCACAAACAGTTTCAACTGAGTTCAGTCCGAAGCTAAAGTTTGCGTAACCGTTTGCAAACTATCGGCTTGTAACCAATGTCTAGAACTTAATTTTGCGTACCCGTTCGCAAACTTAAGTGGTTCAAGTTTTTAAATTGGTTAAGTATGATTTCATACTCATGAACAAATACGTTTATAAACTAAGGAATGAAATCTTTGCAATGCGTGGCTAAAATGTTCATGAACTGATTCTTCTGAATCACACCAATTTTGCTTCAATTATGTCTTGTATACTTTTATGAGAATATAAACAATTGACCAACTCTATGAGTAACACAATTAGATTCATTTGATTATCAATTGATCTCGAATTGTTAAGATGAACAAGGTAGAAAAGTTTTCATATGGCTCACTTCGGTTAAATGTTATTGAGCCAACTCAATATACACATTTAGGTACGATTTCCCATATCTAAACAAAAGAATATTTCATTTGTGTATAACAAGCAAAGGTCAATCTAACGGTTGCAATATATTAGCTTGAATCTTAAATCAGGTTTTATCTAACAGTGAATATTGATTACTTTTTTCCAAAGTTATCAAACCCTGATTTGAAGACTAATATAAGGGAGAATTCTAGCAACTGGGAAATATAATCCCCACACCTCATGTGAGATACTAGTTGCGACTAGAGTCGATTCTCCTTTAACCTAGAGTTTTCCTAAAACCATTATAGGTTAATGACTTAAAGACTTCATTAGGATTGTGAATCCAGATCCAACTATTTTCTCTGTAGTTGTGTGTTCTGATCTTACTTTGTTTTATAGTATTGAGTACTATCTTCTTTAAGATTTGCTCTAGATTTATCTTCGACAGGTAAGATATAAAAAGTAATCACAAAGCTCTTCGTCTCATTCTTTGTGATTTTGCAATAACTTTTTCTACTACCATATATAGTTAAGTTATTTTGAGGTGATTGATATTACTAGGTTGTTCTTCGGGAATATAAGTCTGGTGTATCAATTGGTTCATGTTCACCTTGATTTATCCAAAGACAGAACAAAACTCATAGGTATTTCTGTGGGAGACATATTTATCTATTCAATAGAATTTTCTGTATGTGACAGATTTTTTTTATCAACTCTTCGACTTTGGGTCGTAGCAACTCTTAGTTGTGGGTGAGATCATCTAAGGGAATCAAGTTTGTAGAGTCCTGATGGGATTCAGAGGCATAGGGAACACGATTACCTTAATCAGTGTGAGATTGGTTAGGGCTCAACTACATTCCAGTTTGAAGTTAACTTGTAGTAAGCTAGACTATGTAGTGGCTTAATACAGTGTGGTGTTTAAATCTAGACTAGGCCCCGGGGTTTTTCTGCATTTGTGGTTTCCTCATTAAATTTTTTTCTGGTGTCTGTGTTATTTCTTTTCCGCGTTATATTTTATATATAATTGAAATATCACTGGTTGTGCGCAGTTCAATCAATTAGATAATCCAACATTTGGTTGTTGATATAAATTTATTGACACTTGAACATTGGTCTTTAGTACCGTTCAAGTTGTTTCTCATAATAATTAGGCTCGCGGATTTCTATCTGTTTGATTTGCTGATTACATTGAGAAACAAAGATACTCTTGGATCTATTTTCCTTGATTGAGTCTGACTATCTAGATGATTCTCCTGGAAATATATTGGAGTTAGTCCATACAGATTGTCGAAATGAAATATAGGGTTTGGTTGTTAGATCCCCGCTTTTTCAGGAACTTCATTAACAAAAGGTATGCGGAGCTAAAACTTATCGATCTCTCAGAAATATATTATATTTTATCTTCTAATGAGACTAAATAGTATAACTATATATACTTTTACATTATACACATTTGATATTTCAAGCCGAATTTATCTCGCTTATCTATTTCTCGAAATATGTGTTGGAAGCTTTTTGCTTTATTTATGTTCATCATATTCTTAACGAGTTTAGTTGGAAATAATTTATTTGTTGGAAACTAAATATTAAATCAAAATATGATCATGTGAAAATTACCTTAAACATCTTACATGATTTGTGTGAGACAGTCATTTGATGTTAGCTTGGAAAGTTTCGTATTGATCATTCGATCACTTGAAAATTACTTGAAGCTAATGGTATGTGTAAGATTACCATTGTCATCTTCTAAGGATATTTCAATTTTTAGAACACTGCTTGGTCGAACTCGCAAGCTTTGCTATCTCAAGCTTGTTGTCAAGTTTAGTTGTCAAAACTATAAGTCTTGATTTCTAGTCTACATATAGCTAAGTATCGGATTAGGATAGAAAGTGTAGTTGAGCATTAGACTTCACGGCGTTCTTCGAATGAAGATGAAGAACTACCAAGGAGAGCTTGTGGAACTTCATCTACAAAAGGTATGTGGAGACTTGAACTCATCTATCACTTAAAAGTCTATCTACTCAATCTCCTATTTGGGACAAAAGTCGTATAGCTATATAGACTTTAATTATACACATTTGATATTTTGAGATGAGTTTAACTCGCTTACATATATCTCGAAATATGTGTTGGTAAGATTTCGCTTTAACCAAGTTCATCTTATATTCTTGACGAAAGTCAAAAGTGGATCATGTGAAAATCGCCTGGTAACATCTTACACGATTTGTGTGAGGCAGTCATTTGATGTAGACTCTGAATGTTTCGTATTGATCATTCGATACTTGAAAATTGCTTTGAAGATAATAGTTTGTGTGATACATCAATTGTCGTCTTCCGAGAATGTTTCAGTGATTGAAATAAGAGTTTTGAACAATTGGATATAAGCAGAGTATACGTACTTGCATATATGTAATCCAAGTCCGAGAACCATGGTATGCATACGCGTATGCGTACTGCTTAGTTTGGTGACAGTTCGGGAACCTTATACGCATACCGGTACGCGTACTGGCGTGAGGTTCAATTCTGAGAATTTCTGTCGAGTTTGGAAGGTATGCGTACCAGTTCGCGTACAAGCGAACCCAAACTTAGTCCGGCCATTTAGGTATGCGTACCCATTTGCATACCTGAGTGAATAATGTTTTAAAATCGATTTGTTCATGAACTAATACATTTATATAATAAGGAATGCAATCTTTTGAAAATCGTGGCTATAATGTTCATGAATTTATTCGAGAGAATCAAAATCGATTTTTCTTCAATTGTGTCTTGTATACTTTTATGAGAATATAAACAATTGAACAACTCTAGAACTAGTTTCATTTGAGTCATTTAAACTAGTTACGGTTAAGATGAATAAGGTTGATATGAAAGTGTTAATATGTATAACTTCGGTTAACTATTGTTGGGCCAACAAAGGTGCACATGTTTAGGTACGGTTACTCATGTAAGGATCCTTAAGCTCGTCAACGCTATTTGACCGGTCAAGAGACGGTTTATCCTCTTATGATTTGATTAACAAAATATGAACATAAATTAATGGAAATTAATTAATATGGAAACGAAAATAGCACCATTGGATATGTCTCAAAAAGTTATACGAAATGGACTAAAAGAACGCATAAATAGGATACTGTACGAAGAAGATATCGCACTACGAAATTTGGATGTCGAAGTTTGGCAAAAGTCAAACGGAGTTGACTTGGTCGTTGACCATTTTGTCGTCACCGTTGACTTTACCTCTAATAGACTGTACCTTTAGTTGGAAATTGGATATCCCTTAGTATATTCCTAAACAACGAATAATAGAACATAACCAAGGATTCGTTAATAAGTAATTATGTTTATGGTAGGTTAATAAGTAATTAGGTTAATTAATTAAGCCCAATTAGTTAATTAACGTAATACTAATGGAATCAGATATTTTTGTGTTTCAAACTTATCATCAGTGAGTAAGTAGGTGGTGTTGTTTTAAGAGGGATACAAATTATTTTTTGTTTGCTTGGTAAGGAGGAGGTGGTGAAATTGATAAGAAGAAGAATAGTCAAAGGTTTTAGTAGAAGCAAAATAGGAGAATAAGTATATATTTCCTTTTGATTAAGTTGTTCATGGAATGGAGTGTTTAAAATAGAGAATGAGTTAGAGTAAAGTGGTTAAGCATAAAAAAAAAACAGAAAAACTACGTAGGAAAGGAGAGAAAGATAGAAAGTAACTAGAGAAGGAACAAGATTGAAAGAAGAAGGTTGATTATGATGTTCTTGATGAGAAGGTTGATGATTATAATGATGGATATGATTAAAACTAGATAAACAATCAAGGTACTATCTATAAATGATTCTTATAATTATATTATGATGTGGGTACTTACTAGATTTGGATATAGCTTATAATCAACATGGTAGATTGTTTTTTATCATGATTTCATGCAATTATTGTTATACCTTATTTATGATTTCTAGATACTTAGTAGATTGATTTAATTATAGTTTATTATTATTAGAGCATTTCTCGGTCGAAATCGCGTGCGTTTCTATCTCAAGCATGTTTGTCAATGTTAGTGATCAAAACTATAAGTCTTGATTTCTAGCCTATTTGTAGATGTCTCGGACTAGGACTTAGATAGTGTAGTTGAGTCTAAATCTCTCGACGTTCATCTCTTGAAGACAAAGAACTACTAAGGGGATCTTATGGAGCTTCTTCGACAAAAGATATGTGGAGCCTTGAACTTATCTATCACTTGGAAAGTCTATTTCTACTATCTCCTATATTGAGACATAAGTCGTGTTACGATATAGTTTTCTTTATACACATTTCAGATTTCGAGCTGAGTATATATCTCTTACATATTTCTCGAAATATGTGTTGGTAAGATTTCGCTTCGACCAAGTTCATCTTATATCATGAGAAAATTTCTGAGTAACATCTTACATGGTTTGTGTGATACAATCATTTGGTGTAAGACTTGGAAGGTTTCAATAATGATTATTTCAATATCTTGAAAATTGCTTTGATGATAAGAGTGTGTGAAAACGGCTATTGTCATTATATAAGAATGTTTCAATGAATAAAATAAAGAGTTGGTGATGTAACCATCTTTGGATATAAGCATATATAGTGTGTTCGCACATTAGTGTATAAGTCCATAAGCTTGGAGCCAAAAGTATGCATATGTGTGTATACAAAATTAATGAAGAGATAGGTTAAGTATGCGTACCTGTACACATACTGGCGGAAGTTCTCGAACCGAGAATTTCTGCTGAGTTTGGTTTTGTCAAAACTCTTAACTAGTCACCATAAGTATGCGTACCCGTACGCATACTGGCAGAAGTTTTTGAACCGAAAATTTCTGTTGAGTTTGGACTCTTTATAAACTCAAAATCGGTTGCTTCAGTATGCATACCCGTATGCATACTTAAGCAGGTTACTTTGTCAATTCGGTCAGTTCATGGACTTAAACATTTAAATCATAAGGAATGCAATCTTTGCAAACCGTGGCTATAATGTTCATGATTGATTCAAGTGAATCAAATCGATTTGATTTCAATTGTGTTTTCTAAACAATTGAACAACTCTTAACTAGTTTCATTGAAACAAGTTATGGTTAAGATGAATAAGGTTGATATGAGAGTAATCATATGGCTAACCTCAGTTAACTATTTGTGAAACAATATGGTGTACACGTTTAGGTATGGTTACATAAACCTAAATGAGGGTACATTTATTTTGTGTGTAACAATCTAAGTTCGATCTAACGGTTGAAAGATATTAGCTTGGTTGAATCAGGTTTTTAATCTAACGGTGATTATTGAATGCTTTGTTGCCAAGGTAACTTAGATTGCAAACCCTGATCTGAAAACTATATAAAGGAGAACTCTAGAAACTGGGATACCTAATCCCCACACCTCCTGTGTGTTACTAGTTGCATAACTAGAGTTGATTCTCCTTTAACCTTAGGTTTCTTCTCGAGACCCTGTAGGTTAACGACTTGAAGACTTTATTGGGATTGTGAAGCCAGACAAAACTATTATCTTTGTAGTTACGTGATCTGATCATGCTGTTTCTATCGTGTTGAGTGCAATTGAAATAATTGGCCCGAGATTTTATATCTTCGATAGGCAAGATAGAAAAGTAATCACAAACAAACTTCATCTCATCGTTTGTGATTCCAAAATAACTTGTTTCGCTAGTCGATTAAGTTTATTGTGAGATGTTTGATAATACTAGGTTGTTCTTCGGGAATATAACTCTGGTTAATCAATTGGTTCCTGTTCACCTTGATTTATCAAAAGACGGAATAAAAAATCTTGGATATTTCTGTGGGAGACAGATTAATTCAATCCTATAGACTTTTCTGTGTGAGATGGATTTGTTTATCAAGTCTTCGACTTTGGGTCTTAGCAACTCTTGGTTATGGGTGAGATCAGCTAAGAAAATCAAGTGCGTAGTAACCTGCTGGGATCAAAGACGTATGGAGTGCAACTGTACCTTGAATCAGTGTGAGATTGATTAGGGTTAAACTACAGTCCAGTCCGAAGTTAATTGGTAGTAGGCTAGTGTTTGTAGCGGCTTAATACAGTGTGGTGTTCAATCTGGACTAGGTCCCAGGGATTTTCTGCATTTGCGGTTTCCTCATTAACAAAATTCTGGTGTATGTGTTATTTCTTTTCCGCGTTATATTTTGTTATATAATTGAAATATCACAGGTTATGCGTTAAGATCAATTAGAATATCAAACCTTTGGTTGTTGATTTATATTGATTAACACATGAACCGTTCAAGTAACTCCTCTTATATTCAATCAGGCTCGCAGATTTCTATTTGCTGATTGCGGATTGAATTAAGAGTTAGAGATATTAAAGTATTTGATATATTTTAATGTGATATTTTAATTTTGGGTCACAGAAAAGTGACCAGAGTTGCGTTTGGGTCACCATAAAATTTTAATTAGAGTTTGGGTCACATTACCTTTGTTGACCATCTCGACAGTTTTAGAATCTGTTAAATGCGTAAATGACCAACTAATACTGGAATTATATATTATTTACTAAGTTTGACATTTAACCAGTACAGTTAAATATAGAACCTCTTCCACGACTACTTCTCCGGATTTTCCATCTAATCTGGTACATTTCTGGTGTCCACGTCTATGGGTGGTCGTGATTTCCCATTCCAAACAATTATCTAAAAAGGAAGAAAAAGAAGAAGTCGTCTTCTTCTTCTCGTTATTTGGTCAACCCTATGGCACTATCAACATATGCATATCTCATTTATCTAAACTTAGAAAACAAAATTCCTAATTATAATCGTCACAAATACAATTTCATTCAATTTTAATAACCCATTTATCTGATTCATTCCCATTTTCTCTGTTGATCGAACAAATCTTATTTTCTTTGCTTATCAACATTAATGGATGTGCGGATGCATGTTTATGGGGATTGGGGAAGAATACGCTTTGGGATCACATGTCGAGCACCTAATAGGCATCAATTAGCACCAGCTTCTTTGAACAAGATTGTATGCACAACCATCTTATTTTGACTGAATCATGGTGATACAAGAGCGAATATGTCCATATGAGCAAATAGATCCTTGATTCAACTGTAACTTACCTTATCTGAATCTTCTATGAGGAAATTAAAAAGGCATGATCATTACACTTGGGTCAAAACATGTATGAGTACTAATCAACTCAAACAAACACAAAATCCTTATTTCCACTTATTTCTCACCGTTAACAGATCAGTACCATCTCCAAAACTCGAGTTCTCTCTGTGTTTTTTTTTTTTTTCATACTTCGTTATTTTTCTTGAAGTTATTAAGAACACGGAGATATGTTTAGAGAAGTAGGAGATGCAGAGGTGGTGGTGATGATGGTTGTGACATAGACGGTGATGCTTGTGCTGGAGGTGATGGTGGAGGCTGCTGGAACTGAAGGAGGGGGAGGTGGTGGTGGTGACGGTTGTGTTAACGGCAATAGATGGAGTAAGATTAATTAGAATTAATTTTGAAAAATAAGTAATTAACTAACGGTCAAGATAGTCAATGACGGTCCGTGACCCAAACTCTAATTAAATTCTTTGGGTGACCCAAACGCAATCCTGGTCACTTTTATGTGACCTAAAGTCAAAATATCCCTACTTTAATTTAGATTGAATCTGACTATCTAGTTGATTCTATAGAAAGTGTATTGGAGTAAGTCCTCTCAAATTTCCAAACGAATTATTGGGTGTGGTTGTTTGACCCCCGCATTTTCAATTGGTATCAGAGAAGGCAAATACATTAAAAACCTCATAAGTCTGTGTTTGTAGCGATATGTTATGGACAAAGGTGCTATCTCTATAAACGTACCAATAGTATTTGATGGCTCTAATTACTTATGGTGGAAAATTGCTATGCGTGCCTTTCTTCAAGCGCGTGATCTTCAATCATGGGTTTATATAGTTAAAGGCTACGATGCTCCCGTTGTGGCAGTAGGGAATGTGAACGTTCCAAAGAACATTAGTGAATACAATGCTGCCGAGATACTTGCTGCAAAGAAAAACTCTGACGGTTTGAATGCCATCATATATGCCATTACCTCAGATCTTCAACACCATGTGAATACATGCACTAGGTATAAAGACGCTTGGGATATCTTAGAAACCGTATTCGAAGGTAATACCAGTGAAAATGAAGCTAGCCTTCAAAACCTTAATTCTGATTGGGAAAACCTTCGTATGGCAGATGAAGATTCATTTGATGAGTTTAATCAAAAAGTGTTTGAAATTGTTAATGCATCTTTTGCATTGGGTAAGACTATTCCTGAAAAGGACATTGTGATGAAAATTCTTAGATCGTTGCCATCTAGATACGATTCTAAGAAGCATGCCATCGTTGAAGGAAATAACCTTGATGCTCTTTCCTGAAACACGTTGGTTGGAAAGCTAAAGATCTTTGATCATGAGCACACATCCAAAAACGAAAAGGATGTTGCCTTCAAAGCACAAAAGAACACTAAATTACTTGACAAAAGTAAAAGTGTTTATGTCTCTAAGGATGATCTTCCTGAGAATGATTCATCAGACGAAGATCTTGACAAATCAGTCTCTATGATCACAAGACATTTTAGGGATCTTCTATTGAAGATAAGTAAACGGTTTTCATGAGACAAACCTAGGTCGTCATTTAAACCTCACAATCACATTCCTACTAAAAATAGGGATGCTGACAAGGATATACCACAATGCTTTAAGTGTAAAGGTTTTGGTCATTTTTCAAATGAGTGTCCAAATCGTATAAAATACACTGGAAACAAAGGTCTTGATGCAACTCTTGATGAAATTTCTGATCACTATGATTCCAATGAAGAAAAAAAAATCAAGTGTTGCACTTATTTGTGAAGATATCGATTTTGATAACTGTAGCAGTCCATACATAAATCTTGATATTCTTCCAGAAAAAAACTCAACCAATCTAGAAGAAGAAATTAACCTTTCTATTGGAAACTCTCTGTCTGATTTTTCAGGTTCCACTCTGTGCCTAGCAGATTTCACATCTCGGGAGTCAGAATCAACGTATCCATTGACATGCTCTTGCTGTTCACTCAAGGGTCATGAACTTTCAAAGTGTTTCAAGTATAAACACAAGATGAGACATGTCAAGAGACTTCAACGAAGAGCAAATCACCTAGCAAACAAGCTTAAACTTGTTCAAAAAACCGCGAGGTATGTAAGATTTTATCCTTTTCAAAGAAGTTGGTTTCCAAAGATATGTCAAGACCACTAGAGAAAAGAATATGGTCTAAACACTTTGATAGACATGGATCTATGAATTCCTTTCAAAAGGGTCATGGTGGACAAATTGTTGTTCACCATATCACAACTTAATTATGTTATTTTTGTGCATCTTGTCTCATGTGCCTGATTAAAAGAGACAAGAATGAGCACACCTCAGGCTTAAAAGGAAAAAAAAAACTTTTTGTTTTGCTTTTCTTAGAACTGCTGTATGATTTGGAATTCTTTCGTATCTAATTGATATTGGAAGGAACCTCCTGTTTATCAAAAGAGGGTTATTCTTGACTATTCCACTCTCTTCAGGTTTGTGAATCGAGCGTGCGTGAACCTGTGTGGTTAAAAGGTTCCATAACCCTACATTCCTTTTTCCTTCTCTGAAACTCTTTTCATCTTAAGTTTCCTATTGAGTTTATATTGTGATTTCATCTCACAAACCCATACACGTATGGATACTCCAAGCATCACGTGTACTGATGGAAAAGATGTTAATATGATTGTTAAGCCATCAATCATGAAGGAAAAAGGAAAATCTCCGTGTAGTTGCAGAATAACCTACAACTACACCCTCAATTAGATTTAGTAAAAACTCAAGAAGTTCTTGATGGTGAATGATAACTTTCTTATTAATTCTCTTAATTGATTACATGGAATTATCAAAAATGGAACTAGAATAGTTACAACTTTTTCTATTCTCTTTCCTAAGATAATTTCTTACACTCACTAAAAGAACCTCTCGAATTTTACATTTGAACTCTTATTTATAGTAAAACTTATACAGCTGTATATGAATTACGAAGTATCGCAACTCATACTCGCAAAATTATTCCATCCTCGCAAAACTTCATATTTCTCCGCGCTACTTCTATCATCGTATCATTTTATAACTCTTTTCTCCTTTATTTATTACGATACTCGTGAACCATTATCTTGCGATATTCAGTACCTACATCTTGCCTCTTCTCATGTCAATTCTACGAAGAAGAAATGATCGTGAGAACATAACCGTTACTTAGTCTTTTAGAATTTGGACACGTCTTTTGTAACCGTCTTTTTCTTGTTATTCCCTTATATAACTCCTTTATATTCTCTTCCTTTTCTTCTTCTTACTTCTGCAATTCTATCTTCTATTCATACTCTCCATTACTGTTTTCTCTACAATTTTTTCTTCTATTATATCTTCATGAGTTCTCCAAGGTAATTTCCTTTTATCTTCGCGCATTTCATTTGTTCTTGTCTTTCATTTCTGTATAATTTGTTATCTGTTTTTGGTTTATTTCAGCAAAATAACTCCTCAGATGAATCCTCAACTAAAAAATTCAATCCCTAATCCACGAAGAAGAAAATCTGAGAATCAAAAGGTAGTTAAAATACTTTGCCTTCTTTCCTGAACAATATATTGTTGCCTCAGTTTTTAATCTACATTTTGATTCGCAGGTTGGCGAAAAACCCAACCCTGGTAAGAGATCTCGATTAACTAAACAAACACCATTAATTCCGATTGATGATTTCCTTCCTGAAGTTGATAAGGAATTTTCTTCTCCTCTTCGTGAAAATGCTTCTTCACATACTCATGCCTCTACTCCATTACCTACCTTTCAATCTCCCATCAGTGTCAATTTATCAACACTTCTTCAAGATCAACCCTCACAAAACATTCCTTCAACTTCTTATCTTGAAAAACAACCCTCGCAAAATATTTCTTCAACTTCTTCTCTTGAAAAACCTATCTTGTCCCCAAATCCTTTGAGTGCTATTTCTCCAGACAATTTGCAGCTTGCTCTTATTCCTTCAAATTCTTCTCCTCTTCCTCAGGAAATTCGAGATGGAATTTATTCAACTTTCCGAATGTTATCCGAGGTTTTGACCAATACTTTCAGTCTACTAATGTTCGTTCGCAATATGAGTTTTGCGAAGTTCTAAATAATTTCGTCAATCCAGACATTTCTTCTTCACGTCAATCTTTGGAAAAAGAAATTGAATTGCTTCGACAGTCTTTGAAATCTTCTCAAGCAGAATGCGAGGATCTCCGTAAATAAAATTATCGTCTTCAAAATGATTCTCTCGACTGCGCGATTCTTCGCAAAAGAAATGATGAATTGAAAGGTATGATTGCTTATCTTCATATTTTCCCTTTTATTTACTTATATTCTTCATATGCTTGAAACATCCATTAAAACCCATTCCCCTTTATAGAATCCATCCGAAAAATGTAGAAGATTGGTACTTCACCATGAATCAGATGCAACAGAATATCGAACCAAGCATGAAAGACTCTCAAACCAATTCTCCCATTTATCTGATCTTTACTCGTGTGCTCTTGACAACTCTGATGCTCTTTTTCAAGAGAATACTCAATTAATATATGATCGAAATTTTTTGAATGATGACATATCTCAACTTTTTTCTTCCTTAACTAAAGCTAATTTGAGAATAGAAACCTTATTAGAAGAGAACAAAACCTTATCAGAAGAGAAATGTTCGTTTTTGAATACAATGATTGTTTCTTCGCAAGAATTAAAGACTCTTCAGAATAAATGTTGCGATCAAGAAAATATTCTTTCTTTGTTGAAAGGTGAAATTGAGGAATTAAAGAAGTCTTCAGATGCTGAAAGAAATTCTTTTGTTATTGAGAAGAATTTCCTTATTAATAAGAATATAGTCTTGAGTGCTAAGAAGAATCAACTTGAAGAAGATTATTCGTCATTAAAAAGTCTTAATGCCAAACTTGCGAAGGATAAAAATTTTCTCCTTTCTAAAGATCAAAAGCTTCAATATCGACTTAAAGGATTAGTTGGTGATGGTTTTGATAATGCGATGAATCAGATGAAGAACTGTTGTCTATCTTTAACTCAATCTCTTGCTTCGCAAAGAGAAGGTAGTCATTAAAATTTGACTGCCTCTGGTATATCTTTAAATTTTGTTATACTCGCAAACTTTATCCTTTGAATTTTGTTTTATTTGCAGAATCTGAGAACAACCTTCGTAATGCGAAAGCTGAATTAGAAGCCTCCTGTTCCGAGCTTCGTAAGAAAAATGCTTTGCTTTCTACCCGCTTAATCAACTCTCGCGACCTTGCTACTCGGAGATTCAACTATCTTTCTTATTCCAAAGATATCGAAGATACCAACCATCAAAAAGCTATACTTCGTGAAAGTCATCTGAAAGCTCAAGTCTTTGCGAATAACATTCTCTTATCAAGAGCCTTGCCTCCTGTGAAAATTACTCCTGTGAAGATATCTGACGATGAAGTTGCTCATGAGCCTGATAGTGATTTCGATTATGAGAGTGATGATGAAGATCTTGATGACGAGAAAGAATATATTCCTCAAGGAGATGTTTCTGTTGCATATTCTTCAAAGGATGATATCTCGCAAAAGTCGAAGGCTGCTAATGACCCTACTCATCTTAAAGATCCAGCACAAAGTGTTGATGAAGCATGATAACATTCTTTCTTTTTTCAATTTATCATTGACTCTCATGTCCTCCTTTATTTTGAATTCCTTCCCTTATTTACTATTGGTTTTCTTTTTGTGAACAATTCTGTTTTTAAGAAGTACATCTGATATTTTGCGAAGATGATTTATCCTTTCTTAAGAAGTATATCTGATATTTTGCGAAGATAATTTAACCTTTCTTTAATTAAATTTTCCCCATTTGATCATATGAAGAGAAATAATATATAACTCACAGATAAAACTTAGTATCTCCTTTTCCCCCTATTATTTCTCTTTAAATGATTAAACATTGTTTGAAGTATTAGAATATCTGCCTCAATTTGTCTTACGAAGTTTCAACTTGTTACGATTGTAAATAAGAAATCCTTCCTTTTAAGTATAATAAATGAAATATATGAAATATCCTTAATAAGTATACTACATATACAATACCTTTGAAGAAGTATTAGAAGTACTAAATCCGTCAAATGAAGAGATATAAGAAGTATTAGAAGTACTCGATCCACCAAATGAAGAGATATAAGAAGTATTAGAAGTACTCAATTCACCAAATGAAGAAATATAAGAAGTATTCAATCTGTGAATAATTACGTAACATATGACGAAGTATAATGATTATTTAACCTTCACCAAATGAAATATCCGTTGAAGAAGTATAATAAATATGAGATATTCTTGAAGAATTATAAGAAGTATTCAACTTTTGGAGAAATATTCAATATATGGAGAAGTATAAGAAGTATGTAATTCTCGTAAACTTTTACGAATATGAACTTATTTGTATTTGATCGCATCTTTTGTTAAGTCTTCGTTAAAATTCTTCAATGATGTTGTCTTCTTTGATAGGACTTCTTGTAAAAATTCTTCAATGATATCGACAGAGCTGTCTTCTCTTCAAAACTTCTTGATGTATATTCTTGTAAAATTTCTTCAATGATATTGACGAAGTTGTCATCTTTTCAGATCTTCATAATGTATATTCTTGTATAATTTCTTCAATGGTTTTGATGTAATGAAATTCATTAATTTCTGTGGTCTTATTATGCCTTCCTAAGTAAAGGTCTTATTTTGCCACCTCTTTTGTAGTAAATTTTTGTATTTGCGATAATATGACAAGTCTGTACATTCTTGCGAACATACAACCTCGTGACATTATCGTCTTGCGATGAAATCGCAGGACATTTTTACATTTTCATGTAATAACCCATTGATCTCATCTTAACTTCTTTGTTTCATTCTGCAAGTTCTTTTTGTATGCTTTCCTTTTTTTTTTTTTAGAATGCTCGCAGAACATCATTTTATGCACAAATATGACAAGCCTTTATGTTTTCGCAAACAAGAAGCCTCGTGACATTTGCGTCTTATAGCACGTATCAGCTCCCTAATGGAGGGTGCTTCCCTTTATCTTCCCCCTGGTTGCCCCTTCAAGGAAGCGTACATCGACCATACAAGGTTATCTCTTCCCATCCGGTTCTTCCAACAACCAGCTTTTGATCGCAACCTCTTATCCTTTTTGCCTATAGGGCTTATAGTTACGAGGTTGCACCCTATGGGGTATCTTTGGGCCAAGTGCATCATTTGCCAAGACTTGTCAAAAATGGCAGATGTGGTTCTACCTCACCCGTCACTCTTGACTCAACCGTGTACCTCGGCGCCTTGATCGTTTTCTGCACTTCTTGGGAAAGACAGTATGCCTTAGTCGCCCAACCTAAATCCTCTTACACCGCATTTTATATTGCGTAATGTCGCTAGATTAGGTGAGAATCCAAGGTGTCTAACCCAGATAGGTACCCCATTATTGGGTTGTACCCCTAAATTTTTACCATGTACTAAGGGTCCTTGGTGGTGTTCCGGTTACCCTTAGCCACGTTTATAGGTACCCCCTTAAATGACGTACTTTAGGACTTTGCCTCTTACGAAATATAGCTTCGTGAACTAGGGTGTACGCCACAAAGGTTTTCCTGTATAGAATTTTCTGCGGCTCTCTTTCTTTTTTGGAGGCTGATCACAGATTGCGGTGTTTTATTCGCAAATTAATGAAATTTTAATCGCAATATAAATTTTGAAACTCGTAACTTTTCCCAATTTCATGCGAGCAAACAATATTCGTAAAAATTTTCATGAGTTTTATGGATAATACCTTTTCAAATATAGTATGTTCCAAGGTCTACCAAGCCTCAAACCCATGTCTCTCCCTTCTAGATCCATCAGCCGATAAGCTCCGCTTCCTACAACTTCTTTAATAACATATGGTCCATCCCATTTTGGTGCTAATTTTCCTCCATTTTATTTTTGATATCGAGGTGTTTCTCGCATGACCAAATCACCTGGTTTATATTCACGTTCAATGACTCTCTTTTTGTATTCTCGAGCTAATCGTTCCTGATAAATCTTCATATGGTGCAACACCTTTTCTATTTTTTCTTCCAAATCATCCAATTCACTTAATATTACTCCCGCACTTAAATTTCTTTCCCAAGCTTCTTTCTTTGTTGTCGGAATTACAACCTCTGTGGGTAATACTGCTTCTACTCCATATGTTAGACAATAAGGAGACATTCCAGTTGCTTCTCTTCTAGTTGTATTGTATGCCCAAACTGCGATAGGTACTTGCTCGCATCACCCTTTGAGATGTCCTTCTAATTTCTTTTTGATTGTATCTCTGCGATTGTTTTATTTGTTGCTTCTGCCTATCCATTAGCTTGTGGATATAACGGTGTTTACTTCCCACATTTTATCCTAAAAGCACTGAGTAACATCTCTATGTTCTGCCCCTCAAATTTTTTTCCATTATCAGATACCAGTTGTGCTGGAACCCCGTACCTGCAAATGAGGTTCTCAAATATGAATGTAAAAACATCTTTATCACGAATATGCTGTACTGCTTTTACTTCTGCGAGCTTTGTGAAATAATATGTTGCAACTATCAAGTATCGCCTTTGTCCAGATCCAGGTATAAATGGTCCAACAATATCTAAACCCCATTTTCCAAAAGGCCAGCAGCTTGTTGAAGAAGTTAATGTGGCTCCTGGTGCATGAATTCTTTTACCATGTCGTTGACATTCCTTGCATCTTCGTACGAACAATTTTGCGTCTGTATGCATATAAGGCCAGTAATATCCTTGTATTTTTTCTCTATATGCTAGAGATCTTCCCCCACTATGATTGCCAGCTTCTCCTCCATGTAACATCTTCAATATTTTTTCTCCTTCTTCGCGAGTTAAGCACCTGAGAGGTGGTCCATTAAAAGATTTTCTATATAAAATTCCTTCTCGCAACTCATAGTTTGTTGCACGACTCTTTAATTTATGTGCTTCTAGTCTGTTCCTGGATATTTCTCCTGTTGCGAGATATGCATGAATTTCTTTTCTCCAATCTGCGATGTTGTTTGATAACTCTCTTTCTACTTCCATCGCAACAGCTTCCTCAATTTCTTTCTCTTTGTCTACTGATGGGTGTTGAATTGTCTGTATTTGGATATTTCTTGTATTTGGATTTGTCATCATACTTGGAATAAATGCAAAAGCATCTGCGAAACAGTTATATTTTCTAGATATATGTCTCCATTTTAATTTTGGTATCTTCGCAGATAATTCTTCAACGAGTTTCTTGTATTTCTTCAAAGAAGATTCATTTGTGGTATATTCCCCTTTAATTTGACAAATCACTAACTGCGAATCACTTGTTATCCTTATACTTTCGAGCTTCTTTTCTATTGCGATCTTTAATGCATGCACTACAGCTTTGTACTGTTTCATTGTTCGTGGATGCAAATTCTATTCTGAATGAGAATGCTGTTCTTTCTCCTTCTGGTGAAATAAACACGACTCCAATTCCATTTCCCTCACTATTGGATGATCCGTCCACTAGAATTTCCCATCTATCTGGTTCTGTTAACAAGTCTTTTGGATTTCCAAATTCTTCTTCAACATCCATCATTTCCTCTACTGCTTCATCTTCTTCCAAAGGAAATTCTGCCAAAAAATCTGCGACAACTTGTGATTTTTGCGATGACAATACTTCGTATTTTATCTTGTAATGGTTTACTTGTGCATTCCACCTTTCTATTCTTCCTGACCTTTTTGTGTTCTTCATGGTTGATTCAATTGGGACTTTGGTTACCACTTTTATCACATGTGCTTGAAAGTATATTCGTAACTTGAATGATGCATAAACCAGGGCTAAGATTAACTTCTCCATTTTAGAATAATTCTTCTCTGCTGCATTAAAGGTTTTACTAATATAGTAAATGGGCCTCTCTACTCCTGCATCTGCTCATAACAGAACTGCACTTAGAGCATATGGAGTTGTTGCGAGGTATACCAATAATTCTTCGCCTCTCTCTGGTTTCTGTAGTATAAATGTATTTGCGAGGTATTCTTTGATTCCTTGAAAATCTTTTTCACATTCATCAGTCCACTTGAATTTTGCTCCCTTTTTAAGTATGTTGAAAAAATGCTTGCACTTATCTGACATTCGCGAAATAAATCTTCCAAGTGAAGCTAAGAGTCCATTTAGCTTTTGTACTTCTTTTACCGTTGCAGGTGTTGGCATGTCACGAACTGCTTGGACCTTTTCTGGATCAACTTGTATTCCCTCCTTTGATACTATGTATCCCAAGAATTTTCCAGATGAAACCCCAATTATACATTTCTCAGGATTTAATTTGATGTTGAACTTTCTCATTTGCTCAAATATTTCCTTCAAGTCTTGCACATGATCTTTAGCTTCCTTTATTTTTATCAACATATCATCTACATATACCTCCAAAGTTTTATGTATCCATTTCGCGAACACTTTTTCAACCATACGTTGATATGTAGCACCCGCATTCCGCAAACCAAATGGCATCTTCACATAACAATACAAACCCCTTGGAGCAAAAAGGCAGTATGTTCTTGATCTTCTTCTGCGAGTGATATTTGATTATACCCTTTGTATCCATCAAGTGAAGTGACTCTATCATGACCTGCAGCTGATTCCACCATTTGTGGTATATTTGGTAATGGAAAACTATCTTTGGGACATGCCTTGTTTAGATCAGTGAAATCTATGCAAATTCTTATTCCTTTATTCTTTTTCGGAACAATGACCATATTCGCAATCCATTCTGGATATTTTGCTTCCTTATGATCCCGCATCCAACATCTTTTGTAACTCTTCTTCTATCTGTACATGATAATTTTGTGATATCTTCCTTATTCTTTGTTTGAATGGTCTTACATTTTTATCTATGTTCAATCTATGACACGCCACTGATGGATCAATTCCTGGTATCTCATCTACACTTCTTGCGAAGATATCTTTATATTCTCGTAAAAGATCAATAGTTCTTTTATCTTCTTCTTCATCCATCTTAGTTCCAATTCGCAAGAATATAGGCTCCTCTTTACTTCCAATATTTATTTCTTTAGTTGGTTCATCTGCAACATAGCTTGGATTTTGCTCCCCCATAGGTGTTGGTTCTTTGATTATTTTTGCTGGTTCCCCTTCTTTTTCTGGAATCTCATTTGGTATACCTCTCCCTTCCTTTGCTCTTACTGTATACACTCGGAATTCTTTTTCCTTTTTTGTTTCCTTCGCAAGTTTCCTATGAAGATGTTTCTTTCTTTCTCTTCCTCCGCATTGCGTTACTTTAATTTGATAACAAAATTTTGCACTATCAAGATCTCCTTTTATTTATTGTATTCCATTTGGTGTAGGAAATTTGATTTTTTGATGTAATGTTGAAGCAACAGCTTTGACCGCATGAATCCATGCCCTTCCTATCAGCATGTTATATGGAGATTCCATATCTATCACACACAAGATTACATGTGTTTCGATTTCTCCTAGTAATATTCGCAGCGCGATTTCCCCTTTAGATTTTGTTGTAGATTTTCCTAATCCATGAATAAGACATTTTGAATTTGTGATTTCTTCATCTTTAATTCCCATCCCCTTAAGTGCATGATAGAATATGATATTAACAGAACTCCCTGTATCAACCAAAATTCGGTTTAATTTCCATTTTTCTACAGATTTCTTATCTTCTAGCATGATCGGCATTGTGATCACCAATGGTGAAGTGTGGTTCAAGTCTTCATTTGGAATTTCTGCTACTGAAAATGTGATTTTCTGCTTTTCCCATTCTTCTAAAGTTGTTATCTTTTCTTCCTCCATGATCTTTCTTCCTCTACAATCTCGCTTGTATATTTTTCCCTTCATATTACTATGAAATTCATCAATCATTGTCTTTGTGATCACATTACATTCTTCTTTTTTACAATCTCCATCTACTAACTTCATTTGATCTTCAAATTTTCCACAATTCCCTCAAATTTTGGCTACCATAATTCTCAAGTTCCCTGTTTCTAGCGCCAATTATGTAGTTGCAGAATAACCTACAACTACACCCTCAATAGAATTAGTAAAAACTCAAGAAGTTCTTGATGGTGAATGATAACTTTCTTATTAATTCTCTTAATTGATTACATGGAATTATCAAAAATGGAACTAGAATAGTTACAAATTTTTCTATTCTCTTTCCTAAGATAATTTCTTACACTCACTAAAAGAACCTCTCGAATTTTACATTTGAACTCTTATTTATAGTAAAACTTATACAGCTGTATATGAATTACGAAGTATCACAACTCATACTCGCAAAATTATTCCATCCTCGCAAAACTTCATATTTCTCCGCGCTACTTCTATCATCGTATCATTTTATAACTCTTTTCTCCTTTATTTATTACGATACTCGTGAACCATTATCTTGCGATATTCAGTACCTACACTCCGTTGCCTCCGACTTTGAAAATAAAAATAATGAATATGAGGAAGCTAAGAGCCGTTCCTTCAAATTCTCAGAAGTTTTCTGATGTTCTTAAAGAATTGAAGGAAGCAAGGAAGGAGATTCAGCAAATAAAGGCTTTTGTTGTGAGAACTCTCGAAATTCAGAAGGCCCTAGTTCGACATCATCATCCTATAAGGTTTGTTGGAATTGACTCCTTTCTCCATGAACCTTATGTTCCTATGGTTGTTGACGACAAGGAGTTCGGGGACGATAAAGAATTCTTCAGAGGTCTCAATGTCTAGTAAATATTCTTTTTATGTTTTTAGAAGAATAACCAGGGTTTGGAATAGCCATTATTGTGAGTACACATATCTATGTCCAACGATTTTTCATCTTCATGTTTCTAGATTTATTTATTTAAATTCAAAAGTTTTTTGCAAGATGATTTTTGCAATTTTAATCTTTATGATTTTGTATATTGCAAATTGTTATGGGATATGTTGTTTACGTCCGTGAACCTGTGACTGTCCCATACTTGTTCAAAAGTTATCTTTATTATGTCGATATGAATGTATTGATGGAAGATAGAATGAACTTTTGACATTGCAAATGTTAAAGCCTTTTATGTCATGTTTTGACAAAAAGAAAGGATAAAACTTTTGTTTACGAGGATTAAGTCTATTATATGTCATTGTGCAAATAGTGATAGAAAATAGAATGAATGCTTGTCTATTCCACAGTATTTGGTCGACCTCAGATCCACCTTTTTGTGCATATAATGTGTTGTTCCATAAGTTTTCTTATGTTGAGCACAATCGATTGAGTTGATCATTCTCTTATGGTTAACTTAGTTGTTTCTCCGTAAGGTTCCCTATGATGAACATGATCAACTAAATTAATCATTCTCTTTTGGTTATTTTAGTTGTTGCTCCATATTACTATTACTTTTACACCATTTCTTGTGAGAATCCGTTCATTTGCATATTATGCTTGATTGCAAAACCTTCGGGACTTGTGATGTTAGATTCTTGAATCATATTTTGTATGGGCACTCCGTGTGGATGGGCTATTATTAGAGTCTAGAGTTATTATGCTTTCGCTTTCTCCAATGATTTTGGCGAGGTCTGAGTGACATATTTTAGTTGTTCTTGCTTCACTTTTGTGGATTCATCCGGTGGTGGTCTTTCACTGATATTTCCACTATGGACGCAATATCTGAGAAAGTGGAACTAGAATAATATTCCTTCATGAATGATATATATTATGATGCTTGTTGTTTGCTGAGTGAATAATTTGATGTGTGTTTGAGTGAAATCCCCGCGTGGAGTGATTGTGGTCTCCCCATAGCTCATTGCTAAGTTTTATAGCCCAGATAAGGCGATATATAGCATGGAAGTTGCAATATAGCTATTTCAGCACAAGGGTGTAAATAATATTACTTTTTATTTTATAACCTAATTGATGTCGTTAATGACCCATATAAGGAAATAGTATATCGAGGTATTTGGGGAAATTACTCTTACACATATTATGCACGATGACTTGTTTAGTTACCATTCTTTAGAACTGTGAAGCATTTTAGTGATTAAGCGAAAGTTATATATTTCCACTAGGCACCCTTTGGGATGATGTGCTCACTCGTTCCAACTTTAATTTTAGTAATCATAAGAAATGGTGCGGTGAAGATATCCGTTTTCGTAGCTTAAAGCTTTTAACGCTGTTAGAGATGTTGTGAATCTTTTAAAAATATGTCTTCTGTATTTATTCTGTAAAACAACACATTAATATATTCATATCACCTGAGAGTTTTGTTATTTGTATAATATCAGAGAGTTGGGGTTTGTTATTAGCACTTTATGTAATTATGATTCTTAGAATCGCTAATCTAAGTTTGATTCTTTAATTAAGATGTAATCCTATCAGCTAAGTAGGCTTTGTATTTGGGGCGTCACAAGTTGGTATCAGAGCTCACTATTAGATCTTACATGGGGAACAATAGATGATTGTTAGTATCAAATGTTGAACTAGATTAGTTTAGAATCAGGTTGGGTTGTGAGATAAGTTTTAATCACTAAAATCTATTAAGAACTAAAAGATTTATTTGGTTGATTGATTCGTTTCCTTGTTGTGTGTGCATATTATGAAGTAAAAATTGTAGGTTAAACCAATTATATTATAGCTTAGAAGCTGATAGAGATAATTAATTAGTATAAAATTTTGAATATATCAAGATTGGAAAAGTAATGAGGTTAGTAATCCTGATAGTTCACAAATTCATTTAGGAATTCACTGAGTTTTTTCGTTACATGTATGCAGCGCTATTATCTATTGAAATAAAAACTTGTGCGGAGAATTTAGACTTACTTACCTTCAGGAATATAAATCCGTGTGGCAGAACCTAGAGCTAAAGATTTTAGACAACATTAAATTCATATAAGAAACATCCTACTAAAATATAGTGATAAACTACGAAGTAGTCAGTTGTATTTTAAGTTTGGTTGTAGTGGATAATCATATTACCTATAAATTGCTAAACTTTCTATTAGATTAACTCTTAATATTTGTACTTCATTCATAAATGAGTTAGGATTTGTTTGTTATGATGTGATTTTATGCGAATAAATTTAGGTGTGATGACTTTGGACTTGTTAAAAGCGTAAAGAAAATAATTAATGGATACATAGTTAATATTACAACATGTAGATATAATTAGGAAATATCTAGATACTCATTGTGGAACAAAAGGAAATAGATGACAATACAAACATAGATAAATCGGTTTAGAGAATTAAGTCAAATATTCGACAATATTAATGTGTGGAACATATAGTAAATATAGAAAACAAATAATCTATAAATACATATATTTATACTTTGAGGTACTGACTAAAATATTTTCAAGTAATAGGGATTAGGTTAATAATCAAAAGGTTAAAATAAATAAATAACAGGTATCTCCAATACCCATAATTAAAAAGTTAAATAAATACTTGATTTTAGTAACAATAAAAATTAATTAATTAATTAAAGAGATAATGAGTAACTAATTTAATCTTGAAAATTGTTTGAGTACATATACTTCCTCCGTCCCACTATTAGATGACCTACTTAGTTTAACATTTTGTCCCACTATTAGTTGACCTATTTCATTAAACAAGGGAATATTTATAAAATTATCCTTTTGATTGATTACCATTAGTATAAAAAATATGTATAATTTGATATCCATGTTTATATTCATTACGTAGGTGTTTTAAAATGCTTTTCAATGATACAAAGTTTACGAAAATTCATTGTATAGTTTGAGAGATAAATCATTTCGAAATTTTACAAGTTATTATCTATAAGGGTATAATTGTAGAAAATACTTAAAAGTACTCCTTTCCATCCCTTGCCTTAAGAATTGTGCAAATTTCAACTAGGTCATCTAATAGTGGGACAGAGGGGTAAACATAGATAATCATGTTTAAGGGGTTGAGTAATTATGAATTTAAGAATATTTAGTGGAACAATTAGGTCATAATTATATGTATATAATAATCATGTTTCATGTGTTCCAGGAGGTCCCAGGTTCAAGTCCCCAATGGTGTAGGTACCGAATATCACAAGACATTAGCTTACGAACATCGTAATAAATATAGGAGGAAAGAGCTACAAATCAATGCGATAATGGAGGAAGCACGGGGAAGTATGAAAGATTTGCGAGCATAAAATAATCTTGCGAATATATGTTGCGATACTTCGCAACGCATATACAGTTGTACAAATTTTACTATAAATAGGAGTTCAAATGTAAAATTAAGAGGTTCTTTTAATGAGTGTTAGAAAATATCTTAGGAAAGAGAATAGAGAAAGTTGTAACTATTCTAGTTCCATTTAGATACTTCTTTATAATCAATTGAGAGAATTAATAAGAAAATTGTCATTCATCATCAAGAACTTCTTAAGTTTTACAAATTCTACTGAGGGTGTAGTTGTAGGTTATTCTGCAACTACATAATTGGCGCTAGAAACAGGGAGAAGAAGATTGTTTTAGTAAAAATTCTAGGGAGTATTGAAAATCTGAAATGTCTAGAAGAAGAAATACATCAGAACCATTGACTGCAGTAAGAAGAAGTGTAAGACTTGCTGGTGGAGAAGCAAATGTAACAAGAGAACCTAGTAGGAGAAAGAATAATCAAAGAAATCAAATTCAACAAACAGAAGATCATGATCGAGTGAGTATACACATTTGGAGAACTGATACACCAGCAGAAACATATAGAGAACCACAAATTAGAGAAAATGGGAGATTGATGGGAGGAACAACTCGTGAAAGAGAAAGGGAGATGTTAGAAACATTGAGACAAGCAATTCAAGAAGAACGAAGGTTTGAAGCTGAAGAACGTGCCAATCTAACAAGACATAATCAAGAATTGAGAAGGGAAAATGAGATGTTACAAAGGAGGAAATCTCAAAGTGTTGTAAGATCAAATGCTAGACCAAGAAGAGAAGAACAAAATTCGCCAACAATCAATAGTGAAAATGAGATGCAAGAACAAGCACATAATCAAGTTGAAAAAAATTGAGAGAATCGTTTCATTCTAGTGCCAAATCACGAACAAAATATGAAGAATTTACGAACAGAGCCACTTCCAAGGGAAAATAATCAGAATGGTGAAGAAAATCAAGAGGAAGAGCGGAAACTTGTGGAAGAAATTTAGAGACAACAAGCTATGCATCAAAACAATTACGAAGATGGAGTAAGAAGACGGGAACAAGCTCGCAACAATCAAAATCTTGGGTATGATAGAATTCAGAGGAAGATTGGGAATCAACGAGAAGAAATAACAAGGAGCGAACCAAACCTTCGAATCAGAGTTCAGGCAAACCAGGAAGAAATAAATCACAGAAGAAGGAGAAATGAAGAAAAAGAAATTCCAGATATTCATATGAGAAGGATGAGGAGAACAGAAATGGAAGAACAAGAATTTCAAAATGCTCTGCAACAAAACAATTGTGACAATTTGGAAAGAAGATATTTGCAAAATCATGCAAATGAAAACATTAATAAAGAGTATGATAGAATGCGAAGAATCGCAAGAGAGGAGATGCAAGAACGTAGAAGAAGAGAAGCTGCGTTGAAAAGGCCAATAGAGAAGAATTCTGAAGCAAATGCATGAATCTTCCGAGAATTAGCGGAAATGAGAGGAATGATAAGCAGTAGTGAAGGAGGAGATAGAATGCAATTAGATGAAGCAATATAAGAAGCTGCGAGGACTCCTTTTTCTAGAGAAGTAAAGTTGGGAGGGATTCCACCAAAGTGCAATCTTCTTACGTTAACTAGCATCTTTGATGGAAATTCATGTGCTATTCAGCACATTAAAGCATATGTAAGATGCATGCTACAATGGGAGAATCATGATGATGTATTATGCAAGTACTTCGCATCAAGTTTAATAGGAGAAGCTCTAAAATGTTTCGAAGGGCTTCCCAAGAACACTATTACACCATTTAATCATTTACAAGTAACTTTCTTAGGAGCATATATCACGAATCATTCCTCGCGACTTGGCATTGAAGATGTGTTTGGTTTAAAACAAAGAATTGGTGAAAGTTTGAAGCATTTGGTAAGAAGATGGAAAACTATGTGCAGTGATATGGCAGGACGTGTGGATGAGAGATACCTGATTTTTTCTTTCATAAATGCGATGTTCGCAACTGAACAATTATATGTTCAAATCTTCAGAAGAAAGAATTCAATTATGATGACAGAATTGCGAGAATTGCAAGAGGAGTATATTACATTAGAAGAAAAGCAAAACAATATGGAGTCATATCCAGTAGTAAACACCAACAATCAGGATACATGAGCAAACTTACTTCCTAAAATAATCAATGTCGTAGCAGGTACTTCGCAAACATCTTCGCAGATATCAGAAGAAAAGAAAACCAACAATAGCCAGCCAAAAATGGTAGCAATGGGAAGTAAATATCAAGAAGAGTATGATAGAGAAAAGAATTTCTACAGTCGAGGAGGAAATAACCAGACCCCAAGATTAGATCAGCAGCAAGAAAATTATGGGGGTCAAAGGCAGAATTATTTTGGACAAGGGAATCATAGACAAAATTATAACAATGGTCAAGGAGGTCAAAGAATGATAAGAGAAGAAATAAAGATGCCACCTTTGAATACAAGTGTAGAAAAGATATGGCAGGAAATTATCTTGATGGAGAATATACCAACTCCATGGAATATGGGAAAGGAACCACCAATTGGTCCAAGAAGTCATGAATTTTGCTTGTACCATCATTTTCATGGGCACTCTACAAATAGTTGTAATAATATCAAAAGGATTATCTTGCGAATGATTGATCAGGGCAAACTAGATAACTTTTTACTCAAGCAAGCACAATCGCAACAATTACCGCAAGCACCAATGGAAACTCGCATGGTAAATACAACACAAGAAAAGGGAAAAGAAATCTTACACATTGAAGTGGGACCAAAAGCAAGAAATTTTTTCTGCAATTCTATAGTTCACTCATATAATACTATAGAAGATTTTCATGATAATGTGTTAAGTAGGGTATATGCGACAGATGGTGAAGGAAGAGAAATAATGAACATCGCAAAAATTTCACGACTCGAAGATTGGCAGAAGCGTTAAATCTCTTTTGAAGCTACAGAAATTCCAGAAGGTTGTGAAATACATGATAATACATTGGTAGTGAGATTGGAAATTTTTCTGAATATGGAAGAAAGTGAGGATGATATAAATGAAGACTCACTTGGTCTTAATAGAATCTTAATTGATACAGGAAGCTCTGTCAATATTCTCTTCTATCCCGCTTACAAAATCATGGGGGGAAAGGACGCAGATCTAATACCTTCCACTTACAGGATTTATGGCTTTAATGGAACTGCCAATAAACCTAAAGGAGAAATAAGCATGCGAATTCCATTAGGGGGAATGCGAACTGAAATATTATTTTGCGTTGTTGATGTTGAATCACCGTATAACGCTTTGATAGGGAGACCTTGGATTCACGAGATTTTAGGCGTAGCTTTCATCAATGTATAAAATTTCCTCATCCTAAAGGTATTGGAGTTATTAAGGGTGATTGGGCATAAGGGAAGAAATGTTACGATACTGAAGTAGAAGTTTGCGAAGGAAAAACTGTTGAGAAGGAAAATTGGAGAAAAAGAACAAAGGCTGCAAAGAGAAGTGAAAATTTAATGGCTGAAGATTAAGTCATGAAGGAATGAAGTTACAATGATTGAGCATACAAGAAATTTACGAAGGTAAAGAATAGATATGATTTGCGAAGGTAATCAGTACATTTCTTCATAGTGTATAATAAAATGCATTTTGAAAAAACAAAAAAATGAAATGAGGTATTTCGCAACGTGAAATATTTGTGAAGTATTTTTACGAATACAATTTTTTTTTTGCGATTAGCTTTCATTAAAGAAAGACGCAAAACATATTTGCGAACAAAAGACCGCAAACTGTGATTAGCTTTCAAAAAAGAAAGAGAGCCGCATAAATTTTACACAGGCGAACCTTTGTGGCGTACACCCTAGTTCGCGAAGCAACATTTCGTAAGAGGCAAAGTCCTAAAGTACGTCATTTAAGGGGGTACCTATAAGCATGGCTCAGGGAAACCGAAACACCACCAAGGAACCTGAGTACATGGACATTACGGGGTACAACCCAAAAGAGGGGTACCTATCCGGGTTAGACACCTTGGATTCTCAACCTAATCTTGCGAAGTACCAGGATATAGGTTGGGCGACTAAGGCATAATGTCTTTCTCAAGAAGTGTAGAAAACGATCAAGGCGCCGAGGTACATGGTTGAGTCAAGAATGTCGGATGGGTTTGAAGCACATCTGCCATTCTTGACAAGTCTTGGCAAATGATGCACTTGGCCCAAAGATACCCCATAGGGTGCAACCTCGTAACTATAAGCCCTATAGGCAAAAAGGATAAGAGGTTGCGATCAAAAGCTGGTTGTTTGCAAAACCAGATGGGAAGAGATAACCTTGTATGGTCGATGTACGCTTCCTTGAAGGGGCAACCAAGGGGAAGATAAAGGGCAGCACCCTCCATTAGGGAGCTGATACGTGCTATAAGACGCAAATGTCATGAGGCTTTTTGTTCGCAAGAACATAAAGGTTTGTCATATTTGTGCAACAATAATATTTCTGCGAACTAAAAATATATATATATATACATACTCGCAGAATTACATACAATAAAGTTAAGATGAGATCAATGGGTTATTACATGAAAGTGTGATAACGTCCTGCGATTTCATCGCAAGACGATAATGTCACGAGGTTGTATATTCGTAAGAATGTTCAGACTTATCATATTATCGCAAAAATATTACCACAAAAGAGGTGGCAAAATAAGACCTTTACTTAGGAAGGCATGAAATCAATTCCGTCGATACTGTTGGAAATTTTTTACGAGAATATATATAAAGAGTTCATAATCATAGAGGCAATTTTGTTCGCAATCAAAGACGGATATTTCATATTCATTAAATTTTATAAGGATTGAATACTTATTATATTTCTTCAAAGATTCAATACTTATTATATTTTTTCAGAGATTCAATACTTCTTATACTTCTTCAAACATTGGATGCTTCTTCATAGAGTGAATATTTTGTATACTTCTTCAAGTGTGTTTCATACTTCGTATACTTCTTTAAGGATGTTTCAAACTTTTTATGCTTCTTCAAGAATATTTCATACTTCTTATACTTTTTTTCAAGGATGTTTCGTATTTCTGCAAGGAGGATTCATAATACTTATACTTCAAGGGGAAGATTTCATATATACTTCGCAAAATCTTGAAGATTCGCAACATTAAACTGAGGTAGATATTCTAGATACTTAAAATAAGGATTGATCACCTGAAGAGAAATAATAAGGGGGAAAGGAATACTAAGTTAGGTCTTTAAAATATATTACTTCTCTATATTATTTCTCTCCATATGATCAAGTCGTGCAAACAGAGGGAAGCATTCAGTTAAACATCAATTCATCATCGCAAAATTAAGACATTGGTACTAATTAAATTTCAAAAGAAAATTGTTGATGGATTAAAAAGTGCAACACTTAAGTAAACAAGATAAAAGAAATGAAGCAAATATACAGAAAGGATTAAGACTATTTTGAAGATGATTTATCTTCATCAAAATGATCTTCTTTTTCTTCTTCAGAGAGATCATCTTCAACTTCACTATCAGAGATTTCCAGATATGGGGTATCCTCAGGAATTTCTTCATAAATGAGCGTCTGGTACTTCTTGAGAGGAATTTGATTGTCTTCACAAATCTTGCGAGTCATCTTAGCTCGGAAACGCTTGACATATAAGCTATGGTTTTTCTGGGAAATTAGAAATTGAGACCTTAAATCAGAAATCTTCGATTACGACCAAGCAAGAATAGTTTCCAGATCATCCTTCATCTTCGCATAATTTTCTGCAGTAAGGGAAGAAATTAAGAAATAGATTAGCAAGTTACGAAGGAAAAGTAATCAAAATACTTAACATTATGAAGAATTTACCTTCTAACTGTTTCTTATCATTACGAAGAGAAGAGTTTTCAAGCTTTAGTTGATTATTCTCCTCAAGAAGAGAAGAACTTTCAGTTGCGATGCTCGTAGATTGTGGATTATTTCCGTGACGAGATAATAATTCTGCATTATCAATACTTAAATCCTCTACTTTCTGACGAAGTTTTGAATTTTCAACCTCTAACTTCTTACAACGGCTTAAAGTCTTCTTCTCAGCAATGGAATGACGTCTTTCCCAATCAGAAGCAGCTGCACAGCTAACTCTTCCAACCTGAACAAATAAAAAGGGTTAGGAATTAATGAAATAATGGAAACAAACAAGGAATAGAAAAGAAACTTACCATACTACCTAAAGCATATAATGAAGCAGGAGAGACGAATCTTGAAATTCCATTAAGAGAGTTGTTATTGAGTACAATAGGAACTTTACAAGCCTTCACAATAAGCTTACGAGAATTTGCAGTAGGAGAACTTCCTAACCCACGAGAAGAGTGGAGAAAAGCTTCAGATACTTGAATCATTGCAGATTCAAAAGTTTCTGCATTACTATAATCTTCGTCTTCTTCATCATTGTCATCATCATATTCCTTATCAGAAATGGTATCAGAATTAGAACCAAGATCCTTCTCAAGAAATTTGCCACTTTCATCATTTTGTTATTCATCAACGTTCTTGCTAGAAGAGATCACATTGGAGTAAGCATTGGTCGAGAATTTCTTCTTTTTCCTTTCAAAAACAACATCCTCAAGTTTCCTTTTTCCTTTGCGAAGAGCATCATCTTGACTACCAGAAGTTTGGGTATCCTTCGAAGAGCGAAGTGTTTTTTGTATCGCAGTTAACCTTTTGGAAGAAGTAGGATTCTTGTTTTCACTCGCAACAACCTCAGGAAGATCAGAAAGAACCTACAAATTCAAATAAGGATAAGAAACAGAGGCAACGACATATTGTTTAAAAAGCATATAAAAGTGTTTCTTACCTAATTTGAAAATAATTTGAAGAATAACAAAGAAACAAAGAGATGGAGATACATACATTTTTATCTTTGCTAAGCCAAGAAAAGACCCAAGGTTGATAGTTACGATCACGAAGGTTCGCAGGAAGATCTACTATCCCAGAAATATAAGAACCCGATAATATTAGAGGGTAGTTATACCAATCTTCATCATTAGAACAACGAGGTGTTTTATTATTTCCCGAGGCATAATCAATATCGTGCATCAGAAGATCATCTGCTGCGATATTAGATTTACGGTGAAGACGAACACCCCAACGTTTATCTTCCTTCTTCGCATAAATTAATGTGTAATTTTTGAAGAAACTCTCAACTGTATAATCCGTAGTGATAATCTCCATATCTCGAAATCCAGGTTTCCTAAGATAAACTGAATACAAAGATTTTACAGTAGCAGCACGAGTTGCGAATTCAACCAGAATGCGAATGCAATCACCATTCAATTGATAAATGGCATATGAAAAATTGGGGTGGGAAATAATTTCATAGAATAAAGGAAGATTGACATCATAAATAGGAAGAGGAAGACCTGCGAGGATTTGACCTCATGAGATTAAAACTTTCTGATCATTCCAAGTAAGATCAGTAAAGATCTCCATACTGAGAGAAGACTTATTGTCATGACCATCAATTTCAGAAAGAACGAGGTCCCTATCAGCAAGCTCTGCATTAATTTGTTCAATAGTTTTTTTCTTTGGAGCCATTAGATGTAGGATAGAAAATAGGAAGGAAAAGAAGTGAAAGGGATAAGAAATCGTAGTAGCAGAAAAAGGGAATAAATTGCAAAGGCAAAAGTGATGAGGAAGATGAATATGATAAGAGAATAAAAAGAAGAACAAAAGATAATATTTATAAAGAAGAGAGAGATCGATGAAGATAGAAACTCATCAATGCGATTATACGTGAACGGTTGAAAAGAATGGTTACGAAGAAATGTGTCAAAAATTTAATGAAAAATAAAAATACGTGTTGCAAATGTAATAGGTGGTGATAACTATATTAAATTTACGAAAATAGAGGTTCTCATGACATTCCTTCTTCGTAGAATTGACATGAGAAGAGGCAAGATGTAGGTACCAAATATCACAAGACATTAGCTTACGAACATCGTAATAAATATAGGAGGAAAGAGCTACAAAACAATGCGATAATGGAGGAAGCACGGGGAAGTATGAAAGATTTGCGAGCATAAAATAATCTTGCGAAGATATGTTGCGATACTTTGCAACGCATATACAGTTGTACAAATTTTACTATAAATATGAGTTCAAATGTAAAATTAAGAGGTTCTTTTAATGAGTGTTAGAAAATATCTTAGGAAAGAGAATAGAGAAAGTTGTAACTATTCTAGTTCCATTTAGATACTTCTTTATAATCAATTGAGAGAATTAATAAGAAAATTGTCATTCATCATCAAGAACTTCTTAAGTTTTACAAATTCTACTGAGGGTGTAGTTGTAGGTTATTCTGCAACTACAAATGGCGTAATATTGCAGGAATTAACATGGAAGGTAGTGTTAGTTTACCCCCCTTGTGACACAATCTCTCCCCCCTCCCGCTTCGGCTCCCCTTGGCAAGGTTACCCATGAGGCTCGCTGGTAGGCTAGCACAACAACCTGTTCAATTAATGTAGTAGTATGTCGTTTGAGCCTAGCTTGTTAGGCTTCCAACTAGTTTCATGTAATAATATTAAATAATTAAAATAATAAAATAATAATAATAATAATAATAATAAGAACGGGCCCTAGCTCAGCTGGTCATCCCCGTTCCCCGAAGTTTCATGCGTTCCAGGAGGTCCCAGGTTCAAGTCCCCAATGGCGTAATATTACAGGAATTAACATGGAAGGTAGTGTTAGTTTTACCCCCTTGTGACACAATCTCGCCCCCCTTTCCGCTTCAGCTCCCCTTGGAAAGGTTACCCATGAGACTCGCTGGTAGGCTAGCACAACAACCTGTTCAATTAATGTAGTAGTATGTCGTTGGAGCCTAGCTTGTTAGGCTTCCAACTAGTTTCATGTAATAATATTGATTAATATCTTATTAACTTATAGATAATAATAATAATAATAATAGATATTAGAAGTCGTTAAGATATAGAATGGTTTTAATCTGAAATTTGAATTATTAAGATAAATAACATAGTATTGGGTAAACAATAATCAGAGCTCAATAGTTATAAGAATAATTATTAATAATTTAGGATTAAATTTAAGATTAAATTAAAACAAATAATCTAATAGATTATTTAAGACAAATAAATAATAAAATACTAGTATCGAATTAGTTAATATCATATAGAATTTGTACCTTAGATAGTTATTGATAAAATGGTATATAGACTAATGAAAATTGACAGAACTATAAGGTAAATATTTAATATACTGTAGAATACACAAACTGAACAATAACACATAAAACTTACTATCAACTCTTAGGTATTCAAAGTCATCTTAGATGTATTTTAATTTCGTGCGTTTGTAAGTATGAGCAATATTTACATTGAGAGGTTGACCGGTTGTTAGCCGAGCAAAATAATTTCACTTTCTCACTCTACTAAATATGAATGAAGTACGTGATAAGAAAGAGTTCGTATACACAGATATGCGATTGTTGTTATGCAATTTTCATATTCTTAAGTAACCAAAATAACCCAAGAGTGTGTTTTGTTTTTATCTAAGTAATAAAACTAAATAAAGCAAAGTAAATAGTTGGAATAATCAATAAGGAGAAGATATTGGTCACGGGATAGTATCATTCAAAAACATGTATTTTCATCAATGATTAGAATTGGTAATTTAATCTCGCAATTATCAAAAGTCCTAGGATATCTTGATCGCAAGAGTATCCCGTTTATTTCCTGATTTTATCACAAACAACATTAAAAGATGCTATTGTGAAATCTACTTAAAAAGCAACCTAAAGTGTAAAAGCACAATTAAGTTTAACTCCCTAAGAGCAATAAGTTCTATGAAATAAGACTAATCAATGCAAACAAATGTGTAAAAGCACTAATTCGTTTTAACAAAGGTTATGATTCATATGCGATTAAAAAGATGTATCACTACAAGTAATAACCACAAGATGCTACTAAAAATCAGGGATAAACAACTTTTACGTATTGAAAACCCTAATATAGCTATAGAGATGAAAACCAATCCAATTGATTCCGGACTCAACCAAACTAGCATTCAAATCATATGATAATAAAAACAATGAATCATAAACGATAGAATTGAGACAAAACTAATTCATAGAATCAAATAACATGCTTGAAGAAATCAACTTTTATCCCATAACCAATAATTGTATTTAGTTACTCATATTAATGGAGTTCATCATCATAATATTCAAATAAAGAAGATGAAACATAAAAGAAAGCAAACCCTAGAAGTATTTCTCTGCAAAAGCTCCAAGAATAGAATCAAACGTGATCTCTAAAAGTTGTAGAAGTTTTTCTTTTTGTAGCTTTTCTTCCTTCCAAAACTAGATCTAGTCTTCAAAGTCCATCACCAAAGAGTCCACCAAGTCCACAAGTGAGAGAAACCCGTGTAGAAAATATGTCCCAAAAACGCTCGCCAGAAAACTGTGTTTTTGGCCGAAAATTGGCCGGAATCCGGCGCCGAAAAGTCGCCGCCGGCTAACTGAGATTCTCCATTGACAGAATATTCCGTCAGATCACCGTTCAAGTTAACAGTTGAACTAACAGTCTTTGTTAGTCACCGAGTCAAGGTACTGAGTCAGGTCGGGTCAAACTCGAGTCTAGCATTGAGTCAGAACGAGTCATTGACTAACTTGCCTGACTGAGCTAAGTTGCCAGGCCAACTCTGCTGCAATCATTTGTTCAGGCTTACAACCATGATGGCTGTCTTTAATTCAGTCCCCAGCTATTGCCTTTGCTGCCATTTCCTTGTTTATCTGCGGCACCAAGTTCTCGAGCTCAGTCTCACTTCTCCCGGCTCATTACAAGCGACTACACCAACTTCACCAGCTCAATGCACCCGCAACTCAGCTCACTACCATCACTGCAACTCCTGATCGACTACACCCTATCTATAAGCACCATCTCTACTTCTTACCAGCATACTGCATCAGTTCAACAGCAAAGTCATAGCACAAACTTCACTACCACCACACACCTGCAATAACAGCTACCACTGTATCTTGAAACACCACCAGATTCTTTTTAAGTCACCAGCAACAACTCTATCTTTATCTCACTCCTGAGAACCCAAACAATACCATGGCTAACTCAAGCCATCACCCTGAAATTCCTCAGCTGCTTCACCAGATGCGCTTCATTCTATCCATTTTAAACTACATTCACAACCATTCCATTGCAGCTCTCATGTCCAGCTCAAAATCAATTCCATCTCACCAGAATCATAACCTGTCACCTGAAATAAACCTTCCCTAACATACATCTAATCTTCTTCCATTCAAGACAGTGCACTAGCAGTTATTCAACACAGCCATCATCTCCATTTCTGCTCCCAGACCACCAGTATCACCTGCAACTGCAATTCATCTCACAGTGGCAACGGAAACACCACTTTCTTTATATTCAAACTCATAGCAACATCAATTCCATCCAACCCTTTCTTCTTTGTTCTTCTTCATCTCCAAAACCAACAGCAACAGCAATAGCTATCAACGACTCAGCTCCAACTCTTTACTCGAACTCAGACAACCAGACCTGCCAACGTTAAACAACATCGTGCCATAAATTCTAGTTACAAACAAACCCAAGTCAACAACCCGTCGAGCTGCCTGTTTAACCTTATGAATCGAACCCTAAAACTGCTGCCAAATAAATCTTATGAAACCCTTTAATTCTTGGTCACAGCAGCAGAGGTCGTTCAGACCTTTTTACAAACATTTTCCGTGCAGTTAGCTGGTGATGCATAGATGGAACTTGTTTTTGATTTCGGAGGCCATTCCATCTCCTTCCCTGCAAAACCATCATTTTCGGCAACAACCCAATAATCTGAATTCATTAGAAAATACATTAACATCTTCACTTTCTCCTTATATGCTCACCCACAATCGATGACAACAGACCATCTTCTCAGCTTACTTTCTTTCTCGGCCATAACCCAATTTCACCATCAGTTGCTTGCATTTCATCACCTGTACCACGAGCTTGTCCTGCTAGAGCTTAAACCATCGACTTTAATGGAAGCAGCATCACCAACGTTTGTTTTCCATTCAATACTCCATTCCATTCTTCTATCCAACTGCGAATCTGCTCTAAACCCATTCTTAATCTCGATCTGTTGAGCAGCGACACAAATTCCCTTTTCATTTCTCAAATTATCCTTATATGGTTGCGCCTCCATTTTTGCTTTCTTTCTGTCTTTCCTCAATTTCAGATATAGAAATGATTGAATGAGTGAATGAGAAGCTTTCTCGATATAGGGTTAAGATGGATTTGGGTGCTATATTCAACACAGGGTTTTGATAAGGGTTACTCAGTTGGCCACCCCTTAACCTGTGTTGGGTGTTCTTTAATGCTCGTCCAAAAGAGAGTTGCCCCTTAACCATGACTCGTCTCCCGATAGTATCACTACACCATTTTAAGGTTTTAGAAACCCAGAGTAGCAACAGCACTAGTGCCGTTGCGAAATTTCCGTTGCTAATTTCGGTTGCTAATATTTCGCAACGGCGGCTTGTTGTTGCTAATTTCGCAACCTTGAAATTTTGGTTGCTATTAGCGACGGCTAGTTGTTCATGCATGCGAAGCACGCGTGTGGTAGGGAATACTTTGACCTATGTTTACACCCAAGTCAAAGTTTGGTCAAGTCCTCTTCTTTTGTTTTCCACCCTTGACCTTATCCGCCTTATCTTTCCATCCTTCGAGTTTTTCTCAGCCACATTTTTTTTCTTCATTCTCTTTCTTCTTCGAGATGCAGCTCGAAGAACCCTAGTTCAGCAACAACTCCTCGATCGCATGGCCACAATCAGTCTCTTCACTTTTCAAGACCCCATCTCAGATTCAAAAGAAAACCTTAGTCTCTTCTTCATCTGACTTCTTCTTAATCAAGAGCATAAATTCGTCGGAATCAGCTTGAGATCCCCTTTCACAAAATCGATTGAACCACATAAACCCTAGTTCGATCAACAGGTAATAATCGTTTTATTCTTTGTATGTATTGGTTTTAGTTTTATGTTTGCTAATGGATTTTCAGTTGAAATTTTTATTGCAGTTGGAAGCATCGATCTGAGATTTTAGGTCATTTACGAGATTTGGAAGTATCGATATGAAAATCAGGTAATAAGGTCATATTTTCGTACTAGTTTTATGATTTTGGGTTCAATTTTAGGTTTCGTTGTCTGTGAGATTTGGGTTTCTGTTTTTTTTTTTCAATTCTAATTTCAAATGTGATGTCCAAATAGCAGTTGTTGGAGGTGTTAGATGATACCTCTTGTTCAGGCTACCACATATTTTAGATATAATATTTGATTGTATGATTTGAAAGTAAACATCTTTTATGTAATTCTGTCTTTTGATTGTGGAAGAGTTGACGTTTTAGGCAATTATTTATTCTCAATGGTAGGATTACCTTATGGGAGTTCTTTTTCTTTTAAAAGGGTTGAACTTTATGGGAGTTCTTTTTCTTTTAAAAGGGTTGTTATTGGAAAGCTTCTTGAAATTGTATGGATGCTTTTCTGTACCAAGTGTATCCTTGCTCTTTACTTTGTACTTTTTTTCATATGAATTTGGTCTGATGTTTTTTACATCTTTTATTTTTTCGTAGGTTAGTGCAAATTATGTTGTAATCAGGTTCTTATCTATGGATATTTGTTGCAACAGAAGGTTTAGGACTAAGTGTGCTTTAGGTGGACTTGGTTTTGCAGCTGCATAGGTCATGAACAAGGTATTTGATCAAACTTTCAGGGACTTGTAAGTTGACTATTTTGTGAGAAGATTGTGGCTGCTGGCAGAAAGAATGAAGAAGGTAATGCACTGTTCAAGGCTGGTAAATACGCAAGAGCCTCTAAGAGATACGAGAAGGTACTTCCAACTCATTAATATCATAGATTCAAGTTTTCTAGTACATAGTGACCCAAGGAAGTGGTTTGCCAAGTATTTTTTTTTCTTGTCTCTGGAGTTAGGCTGCAAAATTCATCGAGTACGATTCTCTTTTCAGCGAGGAGGAAAAAGGGAGGCTAAGACTCTTAAGGTCAGTTGCAACCTTAACAATGCAGCTTGCAAGCTGAAACTTAAAAGCTACAAGGAGGAAGAAAAGTTGTGCAGAAAGGTCTGAACTTTACCATTCTTCTGTTTTGAAGCTTTTAAAGTTTCATATGTATATAGTTTCATATGTATATAACTTCTTGTTCCTTGATGCATCATGTGCTCTCTTGCTCTGCTGAATATGCGTAATCTATTATTTTTCTAGGTGTTAGAGATTGAAAGTTGGAATGTGAAGGCACTTTACAGACGGGCCCAAGCTTATATCAACCTGATAGATTTTGATATGGCTGAGCTTGATATTAAGAAGGCTCTTGAGATCGACCCTAATAACAGGTATATATCTATCTGTGCAAATGTACTCTATGGGATTAGGGTCAAAGTTTGCCATTTATCTAAGACTCTTGACTGATCATTGATGTGTTGTTGTGGGGGGTTAATACTGGGTTAATGTAGGGATGTGAAGATGGAATACAAAGTACTGAAAGAGAAGGTAAGGAGTACAAAACTATCATAGATTCTTAGTCTATAAGTAGATTTGCCGATCTTGTGGTGGCAGCATTCGCTTAATCTAATAAAAACTGTGTTAGCAAACACGAAGGAAAGAAAAGAAAAAGTCCAAGTACAGTTTCTTGAGTCTATAAACACTGTGTTAGCTGAGTGTATATCTATTGAAGTTAACAACATATAAATATTCATAAATTCCTTAGTTGTATAATGGAGTTGAATGGCAGCATTGTTGCGTTTCTTGAGAACAAGAGTATCCTGGTCACTGGTTCAACTGGCTTTCTGGGAAAGGGTATGTAACATATGTACATTGCCATATTTTAAACACTATAGATAGATAAATATAATCAAAAGTTTGTGGAGTGACCAAACAAGATCTGTATATCCTTATACGAATCACCGCAGTTCTCGTTAATCAAAAGTTTCAGCTATCTATCTGTGCAACTGTACTCTATGGGATTAGGGTCAGAGTTTCATATATTTTTCTAGAATCACCTAGAATCACATTTTTGCTGATTGTTCTTTTGTTGAATATTCTGTTTTGGATGCGGAAAACCAAGTAGGAAGCTGAACCTATGAATGCTGACAAAGACGGCTTGATGGGATTGGAAAGGGTTTATATGTTAAGAGTATGTTAAGAGTAGTTGAGGGTTACTACAAACTTGTAACTCTTACACGTTACGAAAGGATAAATTGTTCGGAGTCGTATATTTTATTGTTATTAACGGTGTTTCCGCTTTGTGTTCTCTTTTTTGTTCCACCCATCTCACTGAGCATGGTCTCGGCTGATTGCTTATCAGTGAGTGTTTCTCTGCATGAAACCCTTCTCTTCCTATAGTAGAACAGAAGGTAAATAGTTTTATTTACAGTCCTTGCTTCTGCTTCTTTTCTTTTGTAATTTTTTGACATGTGGATAAATATATCTTGATAGTTTCGTCATTTCCTTTATATCTCGACTTGGATATTATCTGAATTACTTAGTCTCACGAGGATTTTTTTAGCTGCAACGGGTTCATTCGTTTAGTCAGTGATTGGGGAGTATAAATAACTATCTACCGCGTAATATTTTACAGGTTTCTTGATGCGACAAGCAATGAACCATGGGGTCCTCATGGGTCAAATCTGTCAAATATTGCACAAGCTACTAAAAACTAGTAAGTTGATTCATCTTTTTAGATGCCCTTCAACACTTTCAAGCTTGAACAGAACAAGAAATTTTGCTAATTACGGGGCATTAATGATGGGTGATGCAGCTTGTTGCTCTTGTCATCTCTCATCTTCCTTTTATTTATTTTTAACAAGGCATTTTGTCGGCTTTATGTTGTGTGTTTGTTTATTTTGATTCAATCGATTGTCTTGACTGTTGAATACAAATATGATTGAAGAAATGTCTTTCTGAACTATTTTTGTTGTCGATTGTGGTGTAGATCTCTGTTTATTTCCACCATAGTAATGCACTCCTTCCTTTTTTTCATCTTTGCAGATAAAGAGTGTTCTAATTCAGCTATATGCTCGCCGTGGAGATGTTGTTCTATATCTTACTTGTGGTAAGGTATGTTTTCCACTCTCTCGATGGCTATTGTTAAGCCCGGGTACAGTTAACCTATTTCTATTCTAATAGGACCAGTTTTTTTTTCTGTTCATCTAGGGTGGTGATTTGATAAAGTAGGACAAGGTAAGGGTTGGATATTATGTTGGTGATTTGATAAAGTGGAAGTGTGGGACATGACACGTTACAACGGGGATGCAGACCATCATCAACATCGCAATAGGTTAACATTTCCAGCATGCCTCTTATGTGGTGATTGCTTCGAGGTAGATATTTTTGTTTTTTGGCTCAGTATGGAAATGAAGTCATAGCCTACCACAAATTATTGTACAACTCGTGGAAATTGTCAGCTGATCATTTATATGTTGTATGTGTGATTGTTCTCAGGTTTGCTTGGATGAAGTTTTGAGGGATGATGGACCATTTGATATTTGCAGTTGCCGGTGAATTATTTTTTGACTCAAATCGAAGGCTACTAATGTTCCATATTGAAGTGTAAGAAAAATGGGGAAAATAACTAAGGTATTATATCTTTTTTTTTGAAACCAAACTAAGGTATTATATCTATTTACTTGTGTACAAAGATCGAATATTGTATGTCAGTCACAACATACATAAGTTTACTTGTGTACATTTTTATCAATTGAAGAATCCTTTCTTTCAAATTGTGATTCTCAGCTGCATTTGTATCAGTTTTGTATTGCCATTGTAGTTTGTGTATCTGTGTGGATGTTGAATATGGGGAACTGGGTAATTGCAGTGGGGAAATGTGTGGGTAATGAATTTTGACTAGGTCAATAAACATAGACTTGACCTTTTTTTTGTGGTTGCAAAAAATTAGCAACGTCGATGATCTGTTGCTAAATTAGAACCAGAACCAATAAATTAGAACCAGAACCAACAAGTATATGGTTTCGGGTAAGGGTATTCCTATAATTAGCAACAGATTAGAAACAACCACATGCTGTTGCTAATAAAAAAATTAGAAACGGCAAGAGCCGTTGCAAATCTCCGTTGCTGACCGAGATTCGCAACAGAGCTTATGCCGTTGCTAAAAATTGCGACACCGTGTTTAGCAACAGCGAAGTCCCGTTGCGACCCGGTTTAGCAACATCTATTGTATATTGCTATATCCTTAAAATGGTGTAGTGTATTCACCTAGGAAATGACAGCTTTGCCCCTTTATGCTCCAAATGAATGATCTTCCACCAACTGAAACCGCCTCTTGCATCTCAAGTCCACTTCTTCTCTTCAATGTCTTAATCATCATTAAAGCCGCCATGATTTTCAGACATAATTCGCATCACTAAAGCTGGCATACTTTTCAGACTGAGATGAAAAAATAAAAGCAAATAATGAGACACAATCCGCCTCCAACGCTTTTGACATGTTTCCTCTTCTTTTATTTCAGATGACTCCAAAGTACCTAAATACTCAAAAACAAAACATAAGATACATAATTTACAAGAAAACTAGCAAAGAAAGCATAAACAATAGATAAATAATAAGTTGTTTTAGACACCTATCAAATTCCCCCACACTTAGACTTTGCTAGTCCTCGAGCAAATCAAACAAAATAATTATAAAACATACATACAACTCCGTATCGTCGAGGCTACGGTTACTCTAAGCATAAATAACAAGCCGTTGAACCCTTAGGTGTCCCTAGTGGACGAGTTTTAGTCTCGTGAAGGTTTACAAGAGGTCTGCCTACAAAACATATATTTCCAACTCCGTCTATTTATGATAAATCAATGAATGAATCCAAAATGACTACAGGAGGAGGTACCTTGCACAAATTCAATTCATATATTAGTAAATAAAGCTCTATTTAGATAGTCGAACAAGCCAAAATACTCGGAAACTAACAAACCACAATCACAATGAAAAGATTAAGAAGATGGATATAGATATAGATGTTGGCGACTGTTCACAAGTGATTGGTGTTTCCCATATCTGTCTGAAGGTCACCGCCAAGATGAACCTATGCATCCTAATGGATTGAGCTACTGATTTGAATTCTAGTGTCAACACACTGGAATATACAAGGGAACCAGTGGTCAACAATCTTATTTGTACATCAACTCAATCGGCATATACAAGGGAACCAGGAGTGACTTTATTCAACAAATATACTCCTTTTTTTTAGACAACATGATTAGATTTTTTGGGTCCAAGCGCATGCTTCTTGTCAGCAAGAATGTGATAGTTGCCATGGATCCTACATTCCACGCTTGTATAGGCGATGGAGACAGGGACAACGTTTCATACATACTGCTATACAAGTGTCTTTTTTTTTAATTCCGTTTGGTCTAATTGGTGATCTCTTTTATTTTTATTTTTTTTATTTAGCAACTCAATCACTCTATTTCATCCTAGCAGTAATAACAAGTCGATGTTTAGTGGCCCACCAAAGCACTTAGAGAACAATAGATAAATATGGAAAAATAAAAATAGAATGTGACATGGTGATATTCCGAGATATGGTAACAACTATCATATTATTTGTGATTTCTGAGCTATGTTCATCCCTTTTAGTTAATTGGTTCCTCAACTCCTGCAATCAAAATGGTTCCATCCACTAATGGTGTCATCCTAAAGGCACAAGTTTCTACATTTTGGAGTTCAAAAAGCACAATTTTTTTTCTTGGTTTTTCTATTTTTCTGATTTTTTTTTTTTACTAAAGGTATAAAACAAACTAAAACAAACTATATAAACATATAAATGCTCCCCCACACTTAAACTTTACATTTTCCTCAATGTAAAATTGAATCGTCCAAAGAAAGTTCAAGGTGGGAAATTCCGCAAATGATATGCAAAAACAAAGAAAATCAAGATAAAATGCTTAAAAATAAAAATAAAAAGATAAAGATACAAAACCGGTGGGTTGCCTCCCACTTAGCGCTTGGTTTAAAGTCGTCAGCCCGACTTACTCCTTGCTTGTTACGCCTTAGACGGCTTCCAACACATTATGGAAATCTAATTGAATGTTACTTGGATGTTTCCTCGCCTCAAAGATGTTGAAGTGTATGACTTCTTCATCGAACTCCATAGTCAAGGTGCCATTGTGGACATCAATCTTTGTTCTAGCGGTACTCATAAATGGTCTACCCAATAATAAAGGTGTAGACGAGGATGATTTCACATCACTCATGTATAAAACGTAGAAATCCACTAGAAATATTAGTCCTTTTACCTGTACCAAAACATCCTCAACAATCCCTTTAGGGTAAACATTATATCTATCGGCAAGTTGAATAACTATGCCGGTTTTCTTGAGAGGACCAAGATTTAAAGCATCATAAATCGAAGTAGGCATAACATTAATAGACGCTCCTAAATCTAACATAGCTTTTGCAAACCTTGTTTTACCAATAGTGCATGGAATAGTAAAACTACCGGGATCTTTCAATTTAGGTGGGAGTTTCTTTGTAAGATACGCCGAAGCGTTTTCCCCCACACTCATTACCTCATTATCGGTTAGCTTGTGCTTGTTAGTGCACAATTACTTTACACACTTTGCATAGCGAGGAGATTGCCTAATTACTTCAATGAGTGGAATATTCACTTGGACCTTCTTAAAAACATCCCAAATATCCCTATCTTGTTCCACCTTCTCATTAGATTTAGCGAACCTGCCAGGAAAAGGTAGAGGAGGAACATAAGTAGGAACAAGAGGTTTAGAGTTGGATTTAGTTACCTCGGGAGTTTGGGGAAAATCTTCATTATTTTCCTCCAAAATTGGTTCCTTTGGGGCTTCTTCTTCACCCGAATTAGTAACTTCGGGTTGCACAAATTGTGTACCACTTCCCAACTTAATAGCATTGACACCCTCTCTTGAGTTAAGAGGTTGGGAAGGGAGTTTCTCACCATTTTGTGCATACAACTGATTAATCTCCTCGACCATTGAACCTACTTGTGTTTACAAGTCCTGGACCACACCCTCCGTTCTTTGCATAAAAGATTTCAGCAACTCTTCCATATTGGACCCTTGATTTTCAGGTTGTTGTTGTTGTTGTTGGAATTGTTGTTGTTAAGGTTGACTAACTTGTGATTGCAACTCCTTAATTGCATTATCTGTTTTCTGCTGATTTAAGATCGCTAGTTGTTGATTTTGCTGTACCACGGACATTAGAGCCTCCACCAAAGTAGCCATCTTCTCCAATTCTAGATTATGCCCTTGTTGTGGTTTTTGTACTTGTTGTTGGAACTCATGCGGATGGCTGTAAACAGAACTTGCACTTGCAACTTGCTCGTAAGTGTTGGAGTACATACCATACGGCTGAGTTGAGAATATATCATTGACATGCTCTACGTTCTCATAAGCTGGGCGTGATGGTTTTACAACCACTGCTGCAATTTGTTGCATCATTGCCATCATATTGCTCATTTGTTGACGTAATGCGATAATCTCGTCAACTTGATGAACTCCCTTGGTAGGTGGTTCTGATCCACGACTTGAAAATTGTTGAGAATTTGCTGCCATACTCCCAATCAACTCCCTAGATTGTGTCACCGTCTTGTTCATAAGTGCACCACCACTTGCAGCGTCAATAAGATTCCTATCACTTGCTTGGAGACCTTCATAGAAGTATTGGATAATCATTGCGTCACTAAATTGGTGATGAGGGCATCTTTCCACCAATCTCTTGTATCGTTCCCAACATTCATATAAAGATTCTCCCACATTTTGCTTCATCCCACAAATATCCTTGTGAATTTGAGTAGCCTTTGATGCAGGAAAATATCTCTCTAAAAAGAGTTTCTTCAACCCATTCCATGTTGTGACACTTTCGGGAGGAAAATAATATAACCAATCCTTAGCGCTATCCGCCAAAGAGAATCGAATTTTTTTCAACATTGGACCATCCGCATCCGTATCCACTAGAAGCACGGCCATGCAAATGGTGTGGAAGTCCATAAGATGCTTGTTTGGGTCTTCATTCACCATGCCATGGAACTTTGGTAATTCTCTAAGCAGCCCTGGCTTGATCTCGAAAGTAGAGTTTGTTTGAATACACCCCTGTTGTGTATCCAGCTTGTGAGAAGCCAACTCCTTGAGTATGCGATTTTCATCACCCATTGCTTCTCCCAGTTTGTATTTCAGTAAGGTACCTGAAACACAATTCTCAAAACGAAATTAAAAACAACGTAAAAATAAGAAACAAAAACTATATAACAAGTCGAATGCCTCCCCGGCAACGGCACCAAAATTTGACCGGTTGTCAGCCGAGCAAAAATAATTTCACTTTCTCACTCTACTAAATATGAATGAAGTAAGTGATAAGAAAGAGTTCGTATCCACAGAAAGGCGATTGTTGTTATGCAATTTTCAGATTCTTAAGTAACCAAAATAACCCAAGAGTGTGTTTTGTTTTTATCTAAGTAATAAAACTAAATAAAGCAAAGTAAATAGTTAGAATAATCAATAAGGAGAAGATATTGGTCACGGGATAGTATCATTCACAAACATGTATTTTCATCAATGATTAGAATTGGTAATTTAATCTCGCAATTATCAAAAGTCCTAGGATATCTTGATCGCAAGAGTATCCCGTTTATTTCCTGATTTTATCACAAACAACATTAAAAGATGCTATTGTGAAATCTACTTAAAAAGCAACCTAAAGTGTAAAAGCACAATTAAGTTTAACTCCCTAAGAGCAATAAGTTCTATGAAATAAGACTAATCAATGCAAACAAATGTGTAAAAGCACTAATTCGTTTTAACAAAGGTTATGATTCATATGCGATTAAAAAGATGTATCACTACAAGTAATAACCACAAGATGCTACTAAAAATCAGGGATAAACAACTTTTACGTATTGAAAACCCTAATATAGCTATAGAGATAAAAACCAATCCAATTGATTCCGGACTCAACCAAACTAGCATTCAAATCATATGATAATAAAAACAATGAATCATAAACGATAGAATTGAGGAAAACTAATTCATAGAATCAAATAACATGCTTGAAGAAATCAACTTTTATCCCATAACCAATAATTGTATTTAGTTACTCATATTAATGGAGTTCATCATCATAATATTCAAAGAAAGAAGATGAAACATAAAAGAAAGAAAACCCTAGAAGTATTTCTCTGCAAAATCTCCAAGAATAGAATCAAACGTGATCTCTAAAAGTTGTAGAAGTTTTTCTTTTTGTAGCTTTTCTTCCTTCCAAAACTAGGTCTAGTATTCAAAGTCCATCACCAAAGAGTCCACCAAGTCCACAAGTGAGAGAAACCCGTGTAGAAAATATGTCCCAAAAACGCTCTCCAGAAAACTGTGTTTTTGGCCGAAAATTGGCCGGAATCCGGCGCCGAAAAGTCGCCGCCGAAAAGTCGCCGCCGGCTAACTGAGATTCTCCGTTGACAGAATATTCCGTCAGATCACCATCCAAGTTAACAGTTGAACTAACAGTATTTGTTAGTCACCGAGTCAAGGTACTGAGTCAGGTCGGGTCAAACTCGAGTCTAGCATTGAGTCAGAACGAGTCATTGACTAACTCGCCTGACTGAGCTAAGTTGCCAGGCCAACTCTGCTGCAATCATTTGTTCAGGCTTACAACCATGATGGCTGTGCTGCAATTCAGTCCCCAGCTATTGCCTTTGCTACCATTTCCTTGTTTACTGCAGCACCAAGTTCTGCAGCTCAGTCTCACTTCTCCCAGCTCATTACAAGCAGCTACACCAACTTCACCAGCTCAATGCACCCGCAACTCAGCTCACTACCATCACTGCAACTCCTGATTGACTACACCCTATCTAGAAGCACCATCTCTACTTCTTACCAGCATACTGCATCAGTTCAACAACAAAGTCATAGCACAAACTTCACTACCACCACACACCTGCAATAACAACTACCACTGTATCTTGAAACACCCCCAGATTCTTTTTAAGTCACCAGAAACAGCTCTATCTTTATCTCAGTCCTGAGAACCCAAACAATACCATGGCTAACTCAAGCCATCACCCTGAAATTCCTCAGCTGCTTCACCAGTTGCGCTTCATTCTCTCCATTTTAAACTACATTCACAACCATTCCATTGCAGCTCTCATTTCCAGCTCAAAATCAATTCCATCTCACCAGAACCATAACCTGTCACCTGAAATGAACCTGCTTTAACATACATCTAATCTTATTCCATTCAAGACAGTGCACTAGCAGTTATTCAACATAGCCATCATCTCCATTTCTTCTCCCATACCACCAGTATCACCTGCAACTGCAATTCATCTCACAGTGGCAACAGAAACACCACTTTCTTCATATTCAAACTCACAACAACATCAATTCCATCCAACCCTTTCTGCTTTATTCTTCTTTATCTCCAAAACCAACAGAAACAGCAACAACTATCAACGTCTCAGCTCCAACTATTTACTCGAACTCAGATAACCAGACCTGCTAACGTTAAACAACATCGTGCCATAAATTCTGGTTACAAACAAACCCAAGTCAATAACCCGTCGAGCTACCTGTTTAACCTTATGAATCGAACCCTAAAACTGCTGCCAAATAAATCTTCCGAAACCCTTTAATTCTTGGTCACAGCAGCAGAGGTCGTTCAGAACTTTTTATAAACATTTTTCGTGCAGTTTGCTGGTGATGCAGAGATGGAACTTGCTGTTAATTTCGGAGGCCATTCCATCTCCTTCCCTGCAAAACCATCATTTCCGGAAATAACCCAATAATCTTAATTCATTAGAAAACACATTAACATCTTCACCTTCTCCTTCTCTGCTCACCCACAATCGATGACAGCAGACCATCTTCTCAACTTACTTTATTTCTCGGCCATAACACAATTCCACCATCAGTTGCTTTCATTTCATCACTTGTGCCATGAGCTTGTCCTTCTAGAGCTTAAACCATCGACTTTAATGGAAGCAGCATCACCGACGTTTGTTTTCCATTCAACACTCCATTCCATTCTTCTATCCAACTGCGAATCTTCTCTAAACCCATTCTTAATCTCGATCTGTTGAGCAGCGACACAAATTCCCTTTTCAATTCTCAATTTCTCCTTCTATGGCTGCGCTTCCATTTTTTCCTTTCTTTTTGTCTTTCCTCAATTTCAGATGTAGAAATGATTGAATGAGTGAATGAGAAGCTTTCTCGATATAGGGTTAGGCTAGATTTGGGTGCTATATTCCACACAGGTTTTTTATAAGGGTTACTCAGTTGGCCACGCCTTAACCTGTGCTGGGTATTCTTTAATGCTCCTCCAAAAGAGAGTTGCCCCTTAACCTTGACTGGGATCCCTTTAGTATTCACCTAGGAAATGACATGTTTGCCCCTTTATGCTCCAAATGAATGCTCTTCCACCAGCTGCAACCGCGTCTTGCATCTCAAGTCCACTTCTTTTCTTTAATGTCTTAATCATCATTAAAGCCGCCATGCTTTTCAGACATAATTCGCATCACTAAAGCTGGCATACTTTTCAGACAGAGATGAAGAAATAAATGAAAATAATGAGACACAATCCGCCTCCAACGCTTTTGCCATGTTTCCTCTTCTTTTGTTCCAAATGACTCCAAAGTGCCTAAATACTCAAAAACAAAACATAAGATACATAATTTACAAGAGAACTAGCAGAGAAAGCATAAACAATAGATAAATAATAAGGTGTTTTAGACACCTATCAGAGGTAGATCGATATAATTTTCGAGGACAAAAATTCTTATAAGGTGGGTAGATTGTAAGGATCCTTAAGATCGTCAATGTTATTTGACTATCAACTCTTAGGTATTCAAATTCATCTTAGATGTATTTAAATTTCGTGCGTTTGTAAGTATGAACAATACTTATATTGAGAGGTAGATCGATATAATTTTCGAGGACGAAATTTTTTATAAGGTGGGTAGATTATAAGGATCCTTAAGATTGTCAATGCTATTTGACCGGTCAAGAGACGATTTATCCTCTGATGATTTGATTAACAAAATATGAACATAAATTAATGTAAATTAATCAATCTGGAAATGAAATTAGCACCATTGGATAGATCTCAAAAAGTTATACGAAATGGACTACAAGAACGCGCAAATAAGATATTGTACGAAGAAGATACTGCACTCCGAAATTTGGATGTCGAAGTTTGGCAAAAGTCAACCGGAGTTGACTTGGTCGTTAACCATTTTATCGTCACAGTTGACTTGACCTCTAATAGACTGTACCTTTAGTTGGAAATTGGCCATCCCTTAGTAGATTCCCAGACGACGAATAATAGAACATAACCAAGGATTAGTTAATAAATAATTATGTTTATGGTAGGTAATAAGTAGTTAGGTTAATTAATTAAACCTAATTAGCTAATTAACATAATATTAATGGAATCAGATATTTTGTGTTTCAAACTTATCATTAGTGAGTAAGTAAGTGGTGTTGTTTTAAGAGGGATTCGAATTATTTTTGTTTGCTTGGTAAGGAGGGGGTGGTGAACTTGATAAGATGTAGAATAGTCAAAGGTTTTGGTAGAAGCAAAATAGGAGAATAAGTATATATTTCCTTTTGATTAAGTTGTTCATGGAATGGAGTGTTTAAAATAGAGAATGAGTTAGAGTAGAGAGGTTAAGCAAAAAAAAAAAAACAGAAAAACTATGTAGGAAAGGAGAGAAAGATAGAAAGTAACTAGAGAAGGAACAAGATTGAAAGAAGAAGGTTGATAATGATGTTCTTGATGAGAAGGTTGATGATTATAATGATGGATATGATGAAAACTAGATAAACAATCAAGGTACTATCTATAAATGATTCTTATAAGTATATTATGACGTGGGTACTTACTAGATTTGGAGTATAGCTTAAAATCAACATGGTAGATTGTTTTTGATCATGATTTCATGTAATTATTGTTCTACCTTTTTTATGATTTCTAGACACTTAGTAAATTGATTTAATCATAGTTTATTATCATGATTTATAGTATATTCGTTTACAAAGTTATAGGAATTCTGTTTGCTCAAATTAGAGGTGAACTGATTTAGTTATGATGATTTTGGTGATAGTAGTCAACTCTGAATTTTACTTGGAACTGCGGTGAGTAGGCATGTTAATGGACGTTTCTAAGTATGTTAGAGATGGATATAGCTCCGGAACAAAACTACAAAGTTATAGAGGAGACTTTCATATTTCTACAGAGATAAGAATCACTTTATTTAGATTAGAAATAAGAGTTTTAGAGCCCTCGAAACTTAGACCCTTGGGCAAAAACCAAGGGTTGAATTCTTGATAAATTGCCAAATTTTGGCCAAGTATAAATGAAGAAGATGACTGAGTCAGACAGATGACTCAGTTGACCTGTCTGACACGTAACGAGTCAGATCATTTCACGAGGTTAAGGTTAGTGTGCTGTGTTTGCGGGTTAGCGGTCCGGGTTGATCAAACCGCGGGCTAGGGTTAGGACCAGAATTCGTATTTTGGAATTTTGGACCCCTTATGGTACGAATTAGTTTTTGGTTCTTCTGCAAAGTTTTATGGGATTTCGAGAGCTTTTCGATGACACCAAATTTGACCCCATTTGGATAAGTAGATATTCATTTATGCCAAGAACACTAATTACCAGGTTATAGAAGCATTAATAAAACTAGAACCATTAGTCATTTCACTTAGCCCATAACTAGATACTTGTATGGTATTATGTTATGAACATTGTATAATTCTATTGCCTAAATTCTTAGAGTACTTGTGTGATTAACAGTTAGTCTATATTAATAGCGATCGACTTAAAGGATGAACCGGTGGATTGAGGAATACAAGGTAGGTGTGTCTTGTCATCAAAACAGGTGGGAACTCTGTAACCTTCTTGTAATCATTAAGTTCCTTTCAAATGTGATCATGATGTGTCTTTTATCTATGTGTAATTGATTGAGTATTTTGTGTGATATGCATTGTTTGGATTCTCCAAATGTTATATCTATTTTTATGCTTATTATAGCCCAGATGAGGCATTACCGTTATATGGGGGCTTCGGCTCTCACTATTACTTTTACACCATTTCTTGTGAGAATCCGTTCGTTTGCATATTATGCTTGATTGCAAAACCTTCGGGACTCGTGATAGTAGATTCTTGAATCATGGTTTGTATGGGCACTCCGTGTGGATGGTCTATTATTAGAGTCTAGAGTTATTCTAATTCTCCAATGAGTTTGGCGAGGTCTGAGTGACATATTTTAGTTGTTCTTTCTTCACTTTTGTGGATTCATCCGGTGGTGGTCTTTTACAAATATTTCCACTATGGACGCAATATCTGAGGAAATGGAACTAGAATAACATTCTTTCATGAACGATATATATTACGATGCTTGTTGTTTGCTGAGTGAATAATTTGATGTGTTCTTGAGTAAAATCCCCGCGAGGAGTGACTGTAGTCTCCCCACAGCTCCTTGCTAAGTTTTATAGCCCAGATGAGGCGGTATATAGCATGGAAGTTGCAATATAGGTATTTCATCATAAGGGTGTAAATAGTATTAATTTTTATTTAATAACCTAATTTATATCGTTAATGACCCTGATGAGGAAATAGTATATCGAGGCATTTGGGGAAATTTCTCTTACACATATTATGCACGATGACATGTTTAGTTACCATTCTTTAGAAATGTGAAGCATATTAGTGATTCTGGGTACCCTTCGGGATGATGTGCTCACTCGTTCCCACTTTAATTTCACTAATCAGAAGAAATGGTGAGTGTGAAGGTATCCGTTTTCGTAGCTTAAATCTCTTAGTGATGTTAAATATGTTGTGAATCTTTTATAAATATGTATTTTGTATTTATTCTGTAAAACAACACATTAATATATTCATATCACCTGAGAGTTTTGTCATTTGTATAATATCATAGAGTTTGGGTTTGTTATTAGCACTTTATGTAATTATAGTTCTTAGAATCACTAATCTAAGTTTGATGCTTCAATTAAGATGTAATCCTATCATCTAAGTAGGTTTTGTATTTGGGGCGTCATAACTCATATATAAATGAAGTTACTTTTCATATGTGTGTAACAAGCTAAGTTCGATCTAACGGTTGAAAGATATTAGCTTGAGTCTAATCAAGTTTTCATCTAACGGTGAATATTGAATGCTATGTTACCAAGGTAACATTGATTGCAAGCCCTGATTTGAACACAATATAAAGGAGAGCTCTAGAAACTGGGAAACCTAATCCCCACACCTCATGTATGATACTAGTTTCAACTAGAGTCGATTCTCCTTTAACCTTAGGTTTTCACGAAACCCTATAGGTTAATAAATTGAAGACTTCATTGGGATTGTGAATCCAGACCCAAATTTTTTCTCTGTAGTTGCATGTTCTGATCTTGATATCTTTTATCATGATTAAGTACTATCTTGTCTAAGAATTGCTCGATATTAATCTCCGATAGGCAAGATAAAAAGTAGCCACAAACATCTTCGTCTCATCGTTTTTGATTCCACAATTTCTTGTTTCGCTACCATACGATTAATATTATTGTAAGGTGATTGATATTTCTAGGATGTTCTTCGGAAATATAAGTCTAGTATATCAATTGGTTCATGTTCACCTTGATTTATCCAAAGACGGAACAAAAATCATAGGTTTATCTGTGAGAGACAGATTTATCTAAACAGTAGACTTTTCTGTACGAGACATATTGGTTTTTCAAGTCTTCGACTTTGGGTCGTAGAAACTCTTAGTTGTGGTTGAGATCAGCTAAGAGAATCAAGTGCGTAGAGTCCTGCTGAGATTCAGAGACGTAAGGAACGCAACCGTACCTTGATCAGTGTGAGATTGGTTAGAGATAAATTACATTCCATTCCGAAGTTAAGTTGGAGTAGGATAGTATCTGTAGCGGCTTAATACAGTGTGATGTTAAAATCTCGACTAGGTCTCGGGGTTTTTCTGCATTTGTGGTTTCCTCGTTAACAAAACTTCTGGTGTCTGTGTTATTTCTTTTCTGCATTATATTTTATATATAATTGGAATATCACAGGTTGTACGTAAGTTCAATCAATTGTGAATCCAACCTTTGGTTGTTGATTAAATTGATTGACACTTGGATATTGGTTTTTTTATTTCTTATATTCAATCGGGCTCGCAAATTCCTATTTGTTTGATTGCGGATTGAATTGAGAAATTGAGATACAACTCTTTGATATACTTTTTTTAAGATTGAGTCTGACTGTCTAGTTAATTATCTTAAAAGTATATTAGAGTTAGTGCATACAGATTGCTAAGAGAAATATTGGGTGTAGTTATTAGACCCATGTTTTTTCATGAATGATTGAAATGAGAGTTTAGAACAATTACCCATGTCTGGATACAACACGGTATGCATACCTAGTATGGGAACTGTATTGTGATGATTTAGGTCCGGAACTCTTGTTTGTGTACCTAGTATGCGAACAGATTTACCTGAGAAGGTCCGGAACTATTGTTTGTGTGCCTAGTATGAGAACGGGTTTACCTGAGTTAGGTCCGAAACGGTTGTTCGTAAACCGGGTTTGCGAACGGCTTGACTAGGCCAAGGTCCGGAGCTGCTGTTCGCATACCTAGTTTGCAAACACAATGGTTAAGTTCTAAAATTGGTCATGTATGATTCTCATACTCATGAAAACCTTGGATTAATGTTCATGAATTGATTATTGTATATAAGTATTTTGTATGATTAGGAATCAATTCGATTTTGCCTCAATTCGTTCATATATATTTCTGTGAAATAGTGAAAAATTGAACAACTCTATTTGAAACACAATTAGATTTATTTGATTATATTTCATGATTGGTTGATCATCATGTTTGATCTAGAAGTATTAGATGAATATGGTTAAGACAAAAGTGATCATATGGCTAAATTCAATTAACTGTTATTGAGCCAACCCAATAAACACGTTTAGGTACGGTTATCAATATCTAAATATAAGTATATTTCATTTGTGTATAACAATCTAAGACCATATAAAGGTGGAGATTGATTGCTTAATTTCTAAGCAGACTTAGCTTGAACCTTAAATCAGGATTTCATCTGACGGTAAATATTGAATGCTTTGTTACTAAGCTATCTTATCTTTGATTGTAAGTAACCCTGATTTGAAAGGCTATATAAGGGAGAACTCTAGCAACTGGAAAAACTAATCCCGACACTTTCTTGTGTCCTAGTTGCAAACTAGAGTCAATTATCCTTTAACCTAGGTTTTTCCAAAACCATTATTAGGTTAACGACTTGAAGACTTCATTTGGGATTCGTGAAGCCAGATCCAAATATTTTCTCTGTAGTTGCGTATTATGATCTTACTTGTTCTATCGTATTAAGTTTTATCTTCTCTAATATTTACTCGATATTTATCTCCGATAGGTAAGATATAAAAATTAATCACAACAGTTCTTCGTCTCAGACTCTAGTGATTCCGCAAAAACTTCTTCTGTTAATCAATTAGGTTATTGTGAGGTGACTGATATTTCTAGGCTGCTCTTAGGAAGTATAAGACCGGATTATTAGTTGGTTCCTGTTCACCTTGATCTTTGTATCAAAAGACGAAACAAAAACAAAATAAAGAATAAACATATATGTGGGAGACAGATTTCTTTATAAGTCTTCCACTTTGGGTCGTAATAACTCTTAGTTGTGGGTTAGATCAGCTATGGGAATCAAGTGCGCAGAATCTGGCGTGGATCTAGCGGCGTAAGGATCGCTATTGTACTTTAATCGGTGTTAGACTTGGTTAGGAATCAACTACATTCTTGTCCGAAGTTAACTTGTAGTAGGCTAGTGTCTGTAGCGGATTAATAAAGTGTGGCTTTCAAAGATGGACTAGGTCCCGAGGTTTTTCAGTATTTGCAGTTTCGTCGTTAGCAAAATTTCTGGTGTCTATGTTATTTCTTTTCCGCATTTTATTTGTTTATATAATTGAAATATCACAAGTTGTGCGTAGTTCAATCAGTTGATAAATCGGACCTTGATTGTTGGATAGAACTTGATTGACACTTGGGAATTGGTCTTTGGTATCGTCCAAGATATTTCTCATATAAATCAGGCTCACAGATTTCTATTTATTTGATATGCTTATTGTATTGAGGAGGAGAGATAAATCTCTTTGATATATTTCTTGATTGAGTCTCACTCTTAAGTTGGTTATTCTCTTAGAAATATATTGGAGTTTAGTTCATACAGATTGCCGAACGAATTATTGGGTGCGATTGTTGTACCCCCCCCCCGCTTTTTATAAGAGCAGGCAAACACGTTAATACCTCATAAGTCTGTGTTTGTAGTAGTCTGACTATATGGACATAAGTGCTATCTCCATAAACGTACCGCAAGTCTTCGATGGCTCGAATTAATTTTGACAAGTGCATGATTTTCAACCATGGGTTCGTGTAGTTAATGGCTATGATACTCCAATGGTTACAATAGATGGTGTAACTGTTACAAAAGATATTGGTAGATATATTGAAGTCGAGATTAGTGTTGCAAAGAAAAATTCTGACGGATTAAATGCTATCATCCATGCCATTGCCCCAGATCTTCAGTACCATATGACTACGTGCACTCGGTCTAAAGATGCTTGGCATATCTTAGAAACCGTATTTGAATGAAATACCTCTGAAAAGGAAGCTAGGCTTCAAAACCTAAATACTGTTTGGGAAAACCTTCGTATGGCTGATGAAGATTCATTTCATGAGTTTAATCACAAAGTGTCTGAAATTATAATGCATTTTATTGCGTTGGTTAAGACTATTCCTGAAAAGGACAGAAAATTCGCAGATCCCTGCCAGCTAGATACGATTCCAAGAAACATGCCATCGTTGAGGGAAATAACCTTGAAACTATTTCCAGAAACTTACTTGTTAGAAAGTTAATTAAAAATACTTGATCATGATCAGAACACATGCAGAACATCTGCGTTCAATGCTGTGACCAATACAAGTGAATCTTCTAACTTGTCTTGGGCTGATGAATATTATCCAAATCATGTTGATCTTGACAGGTCCTTGATTACACAAAACATCAAGGATATTGTGAAGAGAAGCAAAATATATGACAAACGGTATACACACACTCTCTCTCTCTATGATGTTTCAGATGATTCAATACAAGAAGTAAACTCGTGTCAGTTTGTCAAGAATATGCATACTTCTGAAGTTTGCACAGAAAATTCTAGTCTCTCAGCAGAAACTTCTATTAACTCAAATTATGATTAAGAATAAGAGTCTGTTACTGAGATGTTGAAATTCTTGGATAAAAATGAAGAAATTCATCAAGAAAATCTCCAACTAAAGAATCTGTTGGAGAAACTTGAATCATCACTTCAGGTGAAAAATATTGAGATTGATAACCTTAATGATGAATTCACCAAAACCCTATCTCTAAGGGAAAAAGAGGTTTATACTCTTAAGTGTGACTTGCAAAAGTTTCTTGGAAGCTCTAACAAGATCTCAACAATGTTATTTGGCCAGAAGTCCTTTGGAAACACAAATGGTATAGGGTTCAAAATCAAGACTGCGAGCACAAATAACTCCTTTGTTCCGGCTGGTTCAGGAAATGTGGATGTAGAATATTGTGATAAACATGAGGCCAATCGCCAAAAAAAAAAAAATTCCTCTCTGAATTGCTTGTTTTATGGAAATGAAAATCATGTTCAAAGTAAGTGTTGGAAATTCAAGAAGAACAACAAAAGAATTTCCAAGCTTCGGAATGACATGCAAAGGATGAATCTGGCATTGAGTAACCAACATGGAACCTCAAAATCCAATAAGAAGTCTCGAAGAACCAGAGTCAGACGAGGTGAGAAGTTTGTTTATACAATAAACCTTGGTATGTCACCCTGTGACACAAGAAGTGAGCATTCTGCTCACTCTATTTCTACCTAATTGTAGTGATGTTTGCATCCTCATTATTAAATTGAGAATATGAGTATTGCATCAAGGTTGCTCAAGTCTTGTATAGTTGTTCATTTTTATCTTAAAATTTACATAAGGATATCTAAGTTAAGTTTTGCAAAGTGAATATTTTCTTATCAAAAATAGATAATTGATCATGAACCGTGAAGACTTTTTCAGAATGCCTCTTGAAAAACTCTTTAGGGTTTGGTATATCCGGTGTTCTATTTATATTCCTTTGTGATCAAAATGCCCTTCACTCTTTTTTCTTTGAAATATATAGAATCATGGCTCCTGTAACTAGAGGTACCACAAAAAGGGATGCAGTAGAAGAAGTTAATGTGTATCTTTGTGAAGGAATCCAATCTTCAAGGAAAACAAGGGAGAGGTCCACAAATGATGAAAAAGGTTCTTCCTCTAACTATTTTTTATCTGTTTGTCAGCATGATAATAATTTTAGGGTTATGGTGAAGGATTTCATCAGCAAAAGAAATGATTTAAAATCTCAAATATCTTTGGAAAAGATAGCTCACTACGAAGGAATGTTGTCTCTGACAAAGAACATCTTGTGTGAACTGAAAACAGAGCTTAGTGAGTTAACTGACATTTCTGAAGATCTGGAAGAATTGAATGATCCTATAATCAATGGATTTTTCAATAATGTAAAGGAATTTTCAGTAGACGCTCTGAGAAAGCTCTACGATGTCTAGGAAACTTCTTATGAGAATTTATTCTTATATTTAAGGAGGATAATTAGGGTTTGGAATAGCAATTATTGTTATTACACATAGTTATTTCAACGATTTTCATCTTGCAATGTTTTTAGATTTATTTATTTAAATTCTAAAGTTATTTGGAAGATGATTTTTGCTGTATTTAATCTTTTTGATTATATATATTGCAATTGTTTATGAGATGTATGCCTTTACGTTCGTGAACTGTGCTATTATCTCATAATTGCTCAAAAGTTAAGTCTATTATGTCTTTATGTAAATATTGATAAAAGATAGAATGAACTTTTGAAAAATTCCGCAATATTGATCTTTCCCTAGACCACTTCTATGTGAAAGTACTGTATGGCACTGTAAGTTTTCTTATGTTGAGTGTTTCCGATTAATTTAATCAATAATATCTTATTGTGGTTTATTTATTCGAGTTTACTGGATACAAGTCCATGTGATTTGTTAGCGTCCAAAGAAATCCTTTTTTTTTTAATAAAAGTAAGGTCGCTCATGTTGTTCACTTGGGAATGACATCAAATATGGGAGAGTTCTTAAATGAACGTGTGCTTAAATGTCATATCTTTATGGGGAGTGCGGCTGTGGAATATTGTAGGAGTTATCTTGTATCTTTATAAACTCCTTGATGAATACACTAAGTTTCGACTATGTGAAATCATCGAAACAAAGTTGACGTGTTCTCTTTTAGTCATGAATTATCTCTTTGAGAATTTCATTACGATCCCGTAGTTTTCGTATCTTTGCCAATTTATATTGACAAAAATGGGGAGAATTATTTGGTAGTTTACATGTTTGTACCCAAAATTATTTTTAGGCCCTAAACATGATGATTTGATGATGATTATGTGAAATTAGGGCTAGAAAATGATAAATAAAGAGAGGCAGAGAATATAACGTGGTTCGACAAGTGTTGCCTACATCCACGGAGGAATCCATAGAGAGATATTGTATTGATATGAGGTTTACAATAATTGTGGTTACCTAACCTAGGATTCCATATCTCTTTTGGGTTTAGGATACATGTATTTATATAGGCTATGTAACCCTAATTTTGATACAAACTTAATATGCAAGCAACTTGGGCTGGAAACTTCTGGAATCTTCCTTCGCGAGCTTAATTTACGGGCCTTCCATCTATTTTACACATGATACAAACATTACACTACATACATATATGGTTTACGGATCATTATGTAAGGTGGAATGGTTTTCATTGTAAGATGGAAGTATTGACTGAAGGGGAGTGATACATATCACCATAGTATTATTTCAAAGTTGTGATTCAACTGGACTTTGATTCTGTATAATAATACTATGACACTGTATAATAATGATTGAGAACATCTGTTTTCTTATTGTTATGGCTACAGATCTTCAACAACAATAATGCTGAGTTGAACACGTTCAAAATCGCTGGAGTAATTGGAGTAGCGAAGAATTCAAGGAAAGTTGAAGAACCAAGGAAATCAAGCATGATGGATGAGAAGCTACAAAGTTTATTTATTTTGTAATCCATATGCATTGATCGTTTTGTCACTAAAATTGACAAATGGGGAGTTTATTAGAGCACTGCTCGATCGAACTCGCAAGCGTTGCTATCTCAAGCTTGTTTGTCAAGTTTAGTTGATCAAAACAATAGACTTAATTTCTAGTCTACTTATACCTATGTCTCGGATTGTGATAGAATGTGTAGTTGAGCTTTAGACTTCATGGCGTTCACCAATTGTAGAAGAAGATCTACTGAGGATCTTGGAAGAACTTCATCAACAAAAGGTATGTGGAGACTAAAAATTATCTATCGCTCAGAAGTCTATTCTATTTTATCTTCTAATGAAACTAAGTCGTATAGCTATATAAACTTTTACATTATACACATTTGATATTTTGAGCCGAGTTTATCTCGTTTATCCATTTCTCGAAATATGTGTTGGAAGCTTTTTTCTTTAGCTATGTTCATCATATTCTTGACGAGTTTAGTTGGAAATAATTTATTTGTTGGAAACTAAATATTAAGTCAAAAGATGATCATGTGAAAATTACCTTGAATATCTTATGTGATTTGTGTGAGACAGTCATTTGATGTTAGCTTGGGAAGTTTCGTATTGATCATTCGATCACTTGAAAATTACTTGAAGCTAATGGTATATGTGAGATTACCATTTTCGTCTTCTAAGGATGTTTCAATGATTGAAATGAGAGTTTAGAACAATTACCCATGTCAGGATACAAAACGGTATGCATACCTAGTATGCGAACTGTATTGTGATGATTCGGGTCCGGAACTCTTGTTTGCGTACCTAGTATGCGAACGGATTTACCTGAGAAGGTTCAGAACTCTTTTTTGCGTATCTAGTATGCGAGTGGGTTTGCCTGAGTTAGGTACGGAACGGTTGTTCGCGAACTGCGTTTTCGAACGGCTGGATTAGGCCAAGGTCCGGAGCTGCTGCAAACATAGTGGTTAAGTTCTAAAATCGGTCATGTATGATTATCATACTCATGAGATAGTAAACCATTGAAAACCATTGATTTAAAGAATGCAAATTAACATTGCAAACTATGGGTCAATGTTCATGAATTGATTCTTGTATTAGTACTTTGGACGATTACGAATCAATCCGATTTTGTTTCACTTCGTTCATATATATATATATATATTTCTATGAGATAGTGAACAATTGAACAACTCTATTTGAAACGCAATTAGATTCAATTGATTATCTTTCATGATTGATTGATCATCATATTTGATCTAGAAGTGTTAGATAAATATGGTTAATACAAAAGTGTACATATGGCTAACTTTGGTTAACTGTTATTGAGCCAAACCAATATACACATTTAGGTACGGTAACCCATATCTAAATATAAGTATATTTCATTTGTGTGTAAAAAGCTAAGACTATATAATGGTGGAGATTGATTGCTTAATTTCTAAGAAGACTTAGGTTGAATCTTAAACAGGATTTCATCTGACGGTAAATATTGAATGCTTTGTTACTAAGCTATCTTAAATTTGATTATGAGCAACCCTGATTTGAAAGGCTATATAAGGGAGAACTCTAGCAACTGGAAAAACTAATCCCGACACTTTCTTGTGTCCTAGTTGCAAACTAGAGTCGATTCTCCTTTAACCTAGGTTTTTCCAAAACCATTATTAGGTTAGCGACTTGAAGACTTCATTTGGGATTCATGAAGCCAGATCCAACTATTTTCTCTGTAGTTGCGTATTCTGATCTTACTTGTTCTATCGTATTGAGTTTTATCTTCTTTAAGATTTACTCGAGATTTATCTTCGATAGGTAAGATATGAAAATTAATCACAACAGTTATTCGTCTCAAACTCTTGTGATTTCGCAATAACTTCTTCTGTTAATCAGTTAGGTTATTGTGAGGTGACTGATATTTCTAGGCTTCTCTTTGAGAGTATAATGTCGGATTATTAGTTGGTTCCTGTTCACCTTGATCTTTGTATCAAAAGATAGAACAAAAACAGAATAAAGAATAGACATATCTGTGAGAGACAGATTTGTTTATAAGTCTTCGACTTTGGGTCATAGCAACTCTTAGTTGTGGGTGAGATCAACTAAGGGAATCAAGTGCGCAGAATATGGCGTGGTTCTTGAGGCGTGAGGAATGCGACCGTACCTTAATCGGTGTGAGACTTGGTTAAGGCTCAACTTCATTCCAGTCCAAAGTTAAGTTGTAGTAGGCTAGTGTATGTAGCGGCTTAATACAGTGTGGTGTTAAAAGATGGACTAAGTCTCGGGGTTTTTCTGAATTTGTAATCTCCTCGTTAACAAAATTTATGGTATCTGAGTTATTTATTTTCCGCATTATATTTGTTTATATAACTGAAATATCACAGGTTGTGCGTAGTTCAATCAGTTGATAAATCCGACCTTGATTGTTGGATAGAACTTGATTGACACTTGGGCATTGGTATTTGGTATCGTCCAAGTTATCTCTCATATCAATCAGGCTCACGGATTTCTCTCTGTTCGATTTGCTTATTGTATTAAGAAAGAGAAATAAAGATCTTTGATATTTTTCTTGATTGAGTCTCACTCTTAAATTGGTGCTCTCGGAATTATATTGGAGTTTAGTCCATACAGATTGCTAAACGAATTATTGGATGTGGTTGTTGTACCCCGTTTTTTCAGAAAACAATCTTACTACAAGGATGAATACGATATCCTATATTCGGGATGAAATCTTTGGCAAATAGTTGTGGAAATATTTTATCGATTTTAAAATAACAGGTCAAAAAGGAAACACACTTGTAAATGGGGATATACTTTTTCTCTCCTAATAATGCGCGAGAATATAGGAGGCAAGTTTTATTTTTGAAAATTTTGAACATGTAAATTTCTCGTTTGTGATTTTTGACGAGGATACTGGTTACATAATTAATCGAATCTTAAGTTAGTCATTTGAAGCTTTTAAATATTTCGGTGACACCTTTGTGAAAAGAACATCTAAAAAATATAGCGCCCTTCAACCGCTATTTCTCCATGTACATATTTGTCCCCCAGCAAGAAATGTTCTCCTGCCATCACTAAAAACAGTAGAAGCTACGCCCGTGCCCTGAACATGCTTGTAAAATGTAAAGTAATTATCAAAAAATAAATAAAAAAATGAACACACATGATATTATCACGTGTCAGTGTCACCCCTGACCAAGCTCAATAACTTAATTGGCAAACTTATTCTTCCACACCGGTTACACCACATTCAACAGTGGTGCCTGTTAATATTTTTTTCGATCCAAGGAAGGACACAATGAATTATAAACTTCAAATGGGACACTTACGGTTTGAGAGAGTATCGGGCTTGGGAATGTGCAACGGCATCCATGTACGGTTGATAAACTTAGAATTCAATATGGGGGATTCAGTGGTGGAGCCATGATTTCCAACGAGGGGGATATTTTTTTTTTTTTTACAGTGAAGCATTAAGAGCTAGCACTATGGTTGGACTCATCCCTTCCCTATCCCTTCTTAGTCCCTCAAATGTAGGGAAGGGATGACACTTGAAAGATAATCTTGCTATGGTGTCCCCTCATCCCTTCCCTACACTAGACGCGTACTCAGTACTTGTATGAATAATGCCAAACGGGGTACTCAGTACGAGTATTTTTATTTTTTTTCATGGGAAAATATTTATCTAGGTAAAAAAATATATTTTAGAGTAAAATAAAAAATATCAAATAGGTAAAAAAAAATGAGTTTTAGTAAAAAAAAGGAGTGAAAAAGTGAAGTTTTAAGGTAATAATTTAAAAACCAGAAATAAAATACGAGTACTCAGTACCAGTAAAGTGAAAAAATATAAGGGTACTCAGTACGCGTACGATTTCCCTTCCCTACAAGGGTGATCAGATCTGATCAGCCTTGTAGGGATCCCTTCCTTATCCCTGTAGCGCCCCCCTAAGCTAGCAGCTGACTAAACCAACAAATTAACTAAATAAAGAGGCCCTAAAATCTAAAACATGCACTTAAGCATTCAATTAAGAAATGCGATACAAAACTTAACCCAAAGCTAACCCCGCTCAGAAATATATATACAAGATTCTCAAATGATACATATATAATAGTCATTTGGTTTTTAAATAAAATATACAACATAATAAATATAACAAAAGTTAATTAACTAGCGAAGTCAACTTCTCGGAGCTTTCGCTGCGCAATCCTGATCTGTCACAGAAACTGAAGTGGGAAAAATTAACATTTAAACTTCTAAGTAATCAAAGGCAAGATTTGGAAAAACAATACATGTTTTTCCGAAACATTAAACAGTGACTAAGTCACTGAAATAATCATACATGTATATGGACAAACTCCTTCTTCAAACAATGTATAATATGGTTGTAAATTCCTACCCGGCAATTCACACCTAATAGCTATGGACACCACCAAGACCATGGTGACCAGTACTCTAAACAATAAAAGCTGAATTAAAGTAGGTATAAATGTGAAGGAGCGTGTCCTATATACCACAAGTGGAAATTCTCATTTCCCATAACAATTCATATTGACAACAAAACAATACAAGTCCTCTCCACATCGTGGAAAGATTCACATAAATAACAGGATTATCATAATGCATTTTAAACAAAGCATGGAATGCACGGACAAACAATGAGTTTGTTAAGCATAAACTTTTATAAAAGCAACAATAATGATTACAAAAGAGTCAAATGCATTCCCACACCTTTTGATGACAAGCCACGCCTACCTCGCGATCCACGATCCACTGGTTCATCCTTTGAATCGATCGTTGTTAATAATTAACTTTTAATCACACAAGAATTCTAAGATTCTAGCCAAAATGTGGCTCACACAAGAATTATACAAATCTAACTAATAGTCCTAAGCCCATTTACGTTTTTATACCCTTTTTATTATCTATCTTAAGCCCATCTAAGGTTCTTCACATCTTCATAATCCATTTCTTGCATATCTAAAGATTTACCAATTCATTGGGTTGGTTCTCTAGTCCAATAACTATGAGTATCTACAACTTTGTAGAATAGGCCAAAAGCTAATTCGGACCTCAAGAGGTCCAAATCTTCAAACTAGTAGAACTAGACCTAAGCCCAAGTCCATTAATCCAGTCCATTAAACTAAGGTCTAGTCCATCTAAGTCAACTTACGGTCAACGTTTGGTCAGAAGGAATCAACTAACAGTCAACATCTAAGTCAAGGTCACAGTCCAAGTCTTGGTCAATGGTCAACTATTAAAGTCTGGTCAAGTGAGTCAACTCAGGTCAGGACAGGGATTCTCGGTGAGTCAACACGGTTCGACTCAGTCAGATAACTGAGTCAGATAGGGTAATTCAGTCAGACATCTGACTGGGATGCCTAACAGCCTAATTCTGTTACAACTACAAGAACACAAACTATAACTTCATTTACAATCTAATCACACTTAAATAAACTTCAAATATCAATTACAACAAAGACCAAGCCTACCTGCAAATGCAGCTGCAAGCACAATCTGTCTTCATTTTGTTACAATTCTAATTCACTTAGTCACAGCAACGCCAGGTCTATAACCTTTGGTTATTCAAAGGTACAATGCATCTCAACTACTCTACCAGACTACACAACATTACAACAATATAAATCAAAAGTAAACTTCACAAGTGCATTCTTAAACACAATTCATTCTACCTGTAAATGCAGTTCCAATCTTTCATTAGAGAGATTCAACACAACACATTCATTTAGTCTTCATTTCAACAACACTTGCCGTTTCAATCTCTCTTGAACATGCATTCATTATATGCTCAAACCCACATCCAGAGTTTAAACATACTCTGCAGCTGCACCTAACAAACCATCTGCAAATCCAACTCAGACAAGCCTGCCTTAATCTCATTTAAATTTCAGTTCCAGAAAACCACCATTTCACACCCACCAGACTGAAATCCATGACCACTACCACCATCACCAACACAGCTCATAAACTTTCCTAACTCATATATACTCTAATTCATAATACTTGCAATTAGCATAACACAGACAAACACACCATCACATTCCACCTGTAGTCCATATTCAGTTCACTATCAAATCAATTCCAACACCTATAACTGCAGTTCAATCCAACATCCCCCATTTCAGTTCTTCCATTACCATCTCTGAAGTCTTGTAACTCATTAACTATCACCACATGTAACTTCCAAAAGAATTCCACTCCTTCCGTTACATTGCAGTTCCTTATAACTCGTATCTACATCTTCATTACAACCTACAATTCAACTTAGCTTCCCTTATCTCTGATATCAACTCCTACTTAAACAACTCCACATCATCAACTCATCTCAGAAAATAATGTAATTCATCCAACTACACTTCAATTAAGAACAAACCCATCTCTAATCTTCCTTATAGACCTTCAATTCCATCTTCTAATTTATCTTTAATCGAATCTCAAACCCATATCCAAAAACCCTAATTCTGATTAAAACAATATCAAACAATCCAACCACTTCAATCAAACATTAACCCTTGCTTCTTCATCTACCCACAAATCTATTCTTTATCTCTCAATCTAAAACTCATTATCATCTTCATCTTTATCGATTAACAGAGAGACCCTAAATTCAGTTTATCTCAAAGATTCGAATTCGAATCAACAACAATTGCCATCACCATCCCCATCGACTACTAAACTATCTTTTCCACCATCTTCCAAATGCAGAACTTCCATTTAATTCTCTCAAAACGCTCGCAGGGAAGAAGAACAGAAGAAGGAGGAAAGAGAAGAAGAAGTAAGAATGAAGAAGAAATAAAAAAGAAGAAGAAGAAGATTTATATTCTCAATCGGTTGGGGATAAGACCAAGGATAACATTATTTCACCCACTTGCTTCGCTAAGGGGAGCCCAGGTCGGTCTAATTGTGAAAAGACTATTTTTTCCTTCAAATCAATCTAACGATTACTTATTCATCTGGTATCCGAATGCCACATTGGAGCAGTCTAATCCGCATAACTTTTCGATACCTATTCACTGATACTAGTTTCGTATCTAAATCGTTGTTAGATTAATTTCTATTAATTAATGTTCGTGTTAAACTAATCGAGTTATTATCGGCTAAGACGTCTCTTGAATGGTCTAACAACGTTGACGAGCTTGAGAGTCCTTACAATCCCTTCCCTACACTAAATTTGGGAGACCATAGTAGTTTCTGATTTTGGATTTTAAGGGATGGAGAGGGATAGGGAAGGTATATCCCTCTCCATAGTGCTAGTTCTAATAGTAAACAAGGCGGTCGAAGACCGTGTATGGGCTGTCGTAGGTTCAACAAATTAATAAAGATATTTCCCACCAATTAACTAGTAATATAGCGGTAATAAGAGATCATTCCCACAGAAAGCTGTGTAATTGATATGTTATATGAATCAGAAAAATAAAGTCAAAGACAAAGGGGGATTGGTTTTAAGATAAACAAAAAGATAATAATAAAGAAACGAGATGATCAAGGAATCCTTCGCCGTTACCAAGCATTTAACATGATTAGAATACTTATCGATCTTCCGTTAGAACCATTCATCAACAATCGTATAATAGAATTTAGAGCAGTGTTATTCCCAAAGTTCCTTATGTAACCGGATACCGAAGCGCTCGCATATCAAGTTCTATCCAATCGAACCACCAAGTAGTAGCGCACTCAAGGTGTGACCCAATTGGAAGCTTTAAGTTATGTGAACTTAGATTAATCCTATCAGTTAGACTCTTAGCGCAAGGTCCACTTACTAGTGTTGTTTTCACACATGATTGCTCCACAGAATCCCTCTGAGAGGTCTCACGTTCTCTACTTGTGTAAGGGTTATTCAACAATTACACGAATATCCTAACCCTTTACTAGCAATATAATGATCAAAAGATTAATCCAATTGAACAATCTAGAAATCAATCATAAACCCTAGATATAGTGAAAAAAAAACGATGATGATTAAAACTCTAAATATATTTGTATTAATAATAAAGCTTCACACTTAAAACATTGAATTCATCCTTAATCAACAAAGGATTTAGCTACTCATATTACAAAGAAGATGAAGAATAGTGGTTTCCCTCTAAAGGGGTAAACCCTAGGTTTAGATGTCGAATAAACCCTAGCTTGTGATATGAGATTCTATATGATATGAAAGGCCAAATACCTATTTATATAGGTCAACAATGCTTGACCTCCAAGTATTCTAATCTCTCTTTTGTATTCAGAGTGAAAAAATAAAAAAAATAAAAAAGTAGAACTAAGCTAGTGAAAACGGTGGACTAAATATATCAGATCCTTAAACTTTCCCTCTCATGTTATCTCTTCTTATTTTGCAAATGAAACCACAAATGGATTTTTGCATTTGGGCTCTGGTGGACTAACTTAATGGATCCGATAGACTAACTAATAAATTTTACTCAACTAAGATTACTATAATGGATAATAAGGTTTTGTAAGAAAAAAGGGGGCTACAGCTAGGGTTAGCCCCCCTTTAGTTCCGACACCGGAATTACTGTTGAGGATAGATGTGCTTGGGAGTGTACCACGGTACTTCATGGATCTGCAAGTTCCACGTACTCTTACTTTGTCAACGAGCGAATGTCTTAATGTCAACGAGCTAAAACCAAGGTGAGGAGTTGTTAATGGATAGTCTAAGTAAGTAACATTAATCAATTAAAATAGAGGAGGAATCCCTTCACACTTTTATTATCACATTATCTCACACGTTGGACGTTATTTTTGCGAATAAAAATCAAATCGTAATGGATATGAAGTTGATATTTTCGGGATATGTTACTATTACATTGCTCTACGTTCCTATGAAAAAATGAGCGTATCCGAGACGTATAACACCACCATCTACTACTTTGAAAATGAACCGTTAAAAATCAACGAAATTCTGGACGTCGAAAATAAGACCGGTAGATGGTGAGGTTTTATATTTCGGAATGTGCTCATTTTTGGTAGGCATGTAAAACTTAGAGGAACATATCCTCAAAGTATTTGCTTAAAATCCATTACGGTTTGATTTTTATTCGCAAAAATGATATCCAACGTGTGAGATAGGGTGATAATAAAAATGTGAGATAGTGTTATAATGGCTAGTCTAAGTAAGTAACAATAATCGATTAAAATATACTCCTCTGTTTAAGAGCAATTGACAGAAATGAACTGGTTCCCCCTCCCGTATCAGCGGACATCTGATATGATCACATTGATTATGATTATAAGTAACTTAATTAACGAGATGAAATCTTGATTATCGTGAGATACCAAAAACCGAAAGCATAAAGTAAACTTTATGATGAGCTGATGAAACAAACCTAAGTTGAACAAAAACAAACCGTACAACTAAACTACCCTTCTCCGAGGCACCGACGATTAAATAGCACCGCTTAATTGGCCACGCAAAAAAATTAGGGCATCACACTAGAGGACAAAAAAGCAAAAATTAAGTGGGGGCCAGAAAAATGAATCGGTGGCCTGACCAGTTGGTCTCTCAATAACATTTTGTGCTTACCCTTTATCCGAATTTTTTGAAATAGCTAAACTACCCCAAACCATTAATGTTAATTTAGTTGATTAATTAAGTTAGATTAGTTGTTAATTAGTTTAGATAATAGAAAATTGTATTTTTGTGTTGGATAGAGAGGAAGAAAGTGAGTTTTGGGGAAAATTTAGGTTAAAATGGTTGCAAATGAAGATCCTTTTGCTCAAAATGATGGAAAAAATACTCAAAATGAAGAACCCAAAGCTCTAAACAATCAGGTAAACTTCCTATACTCTTCAAATCGCATGAATGGTGCTCCAAGTTGTTGATTCATGGTCACTATGCAACATCTCAGGTTGAGAGTCGTTAGGTGGGGAGTATACTAATAGGACGACCCTTAAGAGTCGTTAGTTATTAGTCAAGGAAAGAAACGACTCTAATATGCAGTTATGAAAAATCGTCATTCAGTTTTGAATAAATGGACGACTCTAATGTGTAGGTTATGAAAAATCGTCAATCAATTTTGAAAATATTGACGACTCCCTTTTTTAGGTCATCTAGAGTCGTTTACTCAATATATATATATAACCCAACGACTCAAATAAAAATCACTCTCTGTAGCTATCACTTCTAAGGGTCGTTAGTTTGTCATTACTCTAAACGGACGACCCTTTCATTTAGATGAGAGTCGTTGTTACATACGTCTCTAATATTGACGACTCATACTTTTTTTCATTATTCTCTGCCATCACCACGATCACAACAAACTACATCACTACCATCTTCATCTTCAGTTCGAGCCCCTAGCCATCTACCGTTATTCACCTCTAGCTTCAATTACTCTTCACCATTAACAAACAGTCAAACAAAATCATTAGTTTACTATCACCGAGCATTATCACAACTGCGCGCGGCAACAATCAGTTTCTCCCATGTTAAATAGCTAGCTCTTCCATGATTCTCCTCTTGTCTTACTGAGAAGCAATCTCTGCTCCTCCATTATCTTATATCAACTGATCGGTGGCTATGGTTAAAGCTTATCGTTTTGTAACGACCCTTAGTGCAGTCGTTGATTAATGTTTTTCCTTTTTAGTGCAGTCGTTAACATTTTTCAGTATCAACACAAGGGTCCCCCACTTCATTTAGTGCAGTCGTTAACATTTTTTTTATATTCATGAACGACTCCTTATTTTTAGGAAATCCAGATAAAGGGTCGTTACCTCTTACACATTAGACATCAACGATTTTTCATACAAAAATAACATGCATATGAAAAATCGTTATGGTATATAACTATAGAGGTTGACGACCCTTATTTTTAGGAGAAGGGTAAAATGGTATTTTCACCATCAATTTGGAAGCCCCTTAACATTTCTAGTGTGGGTATAAATTTGGTGAGGCCCCCAATTAATTCTTGCAAAAAAGGTCACCCAAACCTAATTTGGGTCACCCCTTATCCAATTTTTTTAAAAATGGCTAATCTATCCTTATTTAATTAGTGATAATTGTACTTAATTAGTGTTAATCTCACTTAATTTGATTTTAACTTTTTTTTTTCTTTCAAATTTCTTGTTTGCAAATTATTTTTTTCTGAGACTTGCATGAAAAGTCGTTACGTAGTGTAGTTTTTCAATGACGACTCTTAACAGACGTTAAAGTTTCAAAAACGACCCCAAGAATCGGTAGTGTTTAAAAGTTGTTTCTTGACGACTCTAAACTGTCGTTAATGCTTATAAAAGCTTCTTTAATGTATTTGCGCCATTAATGACTCTTAGAAGAAGATAACGACTCTTTTATAAACATTAACGACAGTTTAGAGTCGTCAAGAAACAACTTTTAAACACTACGGATTCTTAAGGTCGTTTTTGAAACTTTAACGACTTTTAAGAGTCGTCATTGAAAAACTACACTACCTAGCGATTTTTCATGCAAGTCTCAGAAAAAAAATTGAAAAAAAAGTTAAAATCAAATTAAATGAGAAGGTTAAAACAATATTTTCATTATATTTTGGGGTGGAACTAGATATTTTGGGATGAGAATAAAATGGCGGAGGCCCCTAATTATTTTCTAGGACCCCAAATAAGCGGTGATAAATAATTGTAGCATTCGGATCAAAAACGTAGTGTTCACATTTGTTCATGTACCATCATTTTTTATCGTAATCTTTTTGAAGTTTACAAATTATATTACAAGTTGCGAATAATGCTTCAATTTTTTTTTGCGAATAATTGTCCGTACGGACCTTGACACATAACATCTTGAGGCAGATTTACTTTGGATTGGCACATGGAGTTTTGCATTTACTAAGTGTTATTTCCTTATTCTTCTGTATATATTACAAAGTACAGCCACGTTCTTCATTGTAATTGTAGTTGCAGGATTTCCTACAACACATCCCTTATCAAATTTTGATAACAATTCCTAAATCTACATATAAAAATGGTGATAAAAATAAATAAATTATAAATAAACACCAAGATTTTTACGTGGTTCGATCAACGTGATCTACATCCACGGATCTTCACTATAATAATTTGTAACTATATTAATTTACATTTACAATCTCCATTAATGGAGTTCTTAGAAGAATTCTAGATCTAGTTTTGGGGAAGAAGATGATAAAGAAATTATATTTTCTCTCTCTAAAAACCCTCTCTGCAAAATAACTTTCTCTCTCCTCCTAAAATTATCTCTCCCTTTCTCTCTCCTGCTCTCTTCTTTATATAGGTATTTACATTGTGGATGACAGCTCATAGACAGCTCATTGACATCTCACATTTCCCCTAATTTCGGATCTGAACTCTTGCGGTAATATCGCAGCAACATCATTGTAATTTCTCGCAGGTTTCTATAATATCTCGCAGGATTTATCTTGCTACATTTCTTGCGAGCTTTCTCTATAAAATCTTCACGCCTTTCTTCATATTTTATCCTTTGTTGCGTCGTTTTGGTAATCAATCTGCGACACTTGCCGTGTGTGGCAGAAATCATTGTAAGAGCGTTGTTGTTGCGAGATTCTGCTCCTACATTTTGCCTCTTTTTTCTTGAATATTGCTTGAAGAGCAATCTTTAAGAAAAAATTCGTTGTTGTAGTAGTCTCTGATTTTTGTTGACGAAGGAACTAGCGAAAGAATACCAAACTTAAAAAGTATATACTTGCCTCTATTCTTTTGCGAAGTTCTGAAGCTTTGAGAGATAATTAGAAGTATCATCTTTTGAAGTACACGAAGTATGAAGTATGCGAAGTATCCTTGAAGAAGTATAAGAAGTATTCAATCCTCAAAATATAAGAAGTATCCGCTCTTGAATGAAAAATATTGCCTCTATTCATGCGAAATTATTTCTTCATTTTTGGTGAGAATTCTTGCCCATTTTGGAAATGATTCTTGCCGAGAAGATAAAGAACATAAAATATTTTCTTGGTAATCCCTAACTGCCTCTGTTCTTTATCTATGAAGGAGAATCCTTGAGAAAATGTTGAATGATTAAATTGCTTCTTTATTCTTATCTTGCATCTGCCTCAAGTGATAATCACTTTATGAATAACCTTGCTAATTTCTGAATATTTCTGCGAATCATGAATAGTGCTCAAATAGTACTGCGAATTATGAATAGTCCAGTGAATAGTGATGTGAATAGTGTTGCGAATAATGGATCAAAATATGAATAGTCCTGCGAATTTTCAAGGTATTATTCTCATTTCGCCGCGGTAAAAGTGATGTAGCGTTTGTGCCTCATTTTTCTGGCTCATTGTATCTCATTGTTATTTTCTCCACTTTTTCTTCTGCAATATAATTATCTTCGCAAGTTTATCTGCGTTCTCTCTAGTGGTCTTATTTTCTTTGTGTACTTCTCTCTTTCTTTTTTGCGATTATTTTCTGAGACAAATTGTAATTTCCATTCTATGCATTCCCATACCTGCCTCTTGTTATTGATCTATAATGAAATAAGACTAATATAAAGTCATTAGCAATCTGTTATACGCTTGTAGGTATAACCTCTCTTGTGGCCTTATTTTGCCTTCCTAGTTAAAGGTCTTATTATGCCACTTGTCCGCGACAAGATCGCAGGACATTCTTACGTTCACATGTAATAATCCATTGATCTTGCCTTATCATTTATTTTGATCTCTGCGACAATATGATAAAGCCATTTTGTGAGATTAATCTCTCTTTGCTTTTTAAGACTTATGACATTGCCGTATTTGCGATGAAATCGCAGGACGTCTTTGCGATTTATATCCTCTTATTATTGATTTCATTTATCTCATCTTTTGATCTTATCGCAAAAACCAATTGATCTCATCTTATCATTTAGTTTTAGGCTTTTCGGCCTGTTATGCGGCAATATGACGGGCCTAAATATTCATGCGAATATAAAGTCCCATGACATTGTTGTCTCTGTCACGCGACAATATGACGGGCCTAAATATTCTTGAGAATATAAAGTCCCATGACATTGCCGCCTTTTTTGATACACAGCTCCCTAATGGAGGGTATCGCCCTTATCTCCCCCCCCCGGTTTCCCCTTCAAGGATTATACATCGGCCATACAAGACTAGCACTTTCCCATCCGGTTCTGCCAACAACCAGTTGCTTTCGCAGCCATGTCCTTTATGCCTTATATGGCTTATAGTTACAAGACTGCACCCTAAGTGGGGTTTTCTTCGGGCCGAACACATCGTAAGCCAAGACTTTCCGTGGATGGCCAGGGTAGGTTCATCCATCCCGGGCACCCACAGCTCAACCGTGTACCTCGGCGCCTTGATCATACGTTGCATTCCTTAGGAGAAACTCTCGGGCGCCCAACCAGGGTATAACCTTATATAGTTGGGAATCCAAGTTATCTCTGCCGGATGGATTTTCTATAATCCCAAATCTCCATGACTAGGTTCCAAAGAATGGTATAGCCTTTCCCATAGTCATGCAAAGAGATACCCCCCTTATTACGCACTTTAAGGACATTGCCTCTTACGGAATAGAATCCGCGAACTAGGGTGTACGCCATAAAGTTTCGTACCATTCTTATATGTTTTTAGGAGATTTGCGCCCGTCTTATGCATTTGCATTTCTCTCTTGCGAAATTTTATTCGCGTCTTTTGCGATAATTTCGCATTTCTTTATTCTTTCATTTCTTGCGATAATTCCGCCATCTTATGCAATTGCATTTCTCTCTTGCGAAATTTTATTCGCGTCTTTTGCGATCATTTCGCATTTCTTTATTCTTTCATTTCTTGCGATAATTCCGCCATCTTATGCAATTGCATTTCTCTCTTGCGAAATTTTATTCGCGTTTCTTGCGATAATTTCGCATTTCTTTATTCATTCTTTCTTTCATTCTCATAATATCATTTTTGAAGTAAATTCTCTGTAAAATATTTTGAAATCTTAGAAATCCTCTTTGAAACCTTGCGATTATATCGCGTCTTTAAATCAAAAATGTTCTATAGAAATATATAAATTTAATTTTCTCTGTTTTTTGTAACGTTGAAATATTTGAAATTTTTTGAGATATTTAAATTTTTGCGATAAATTCTTTATTGTAATATTTTGAAATTTTTTGAATCTTGCGATTGTATCGCTTTTTGCCAATTTAATAAAAAATCTCTGGAATGTTTTGAAATCTTAAAAATCTTAAAAATCTTGCAATTGTATCGCTTTTGTTAAATATAATCAAAAATCTTTCTCGCAAAAGTCATAGATAAAATATTCAAGGAAATGGTACTTATCTTTTGCGGCTTGCTGTTGTCTTTTGGGAAGTATATGATTTGCTTGAAGATTGAGAAGAAATGAGAAATGAAGTCTTGCAAAATTAACTCTTGATCTGCCTCTTGTATAATGTTGCGCCATATCAACTGTTCTAACTATTTTTTGCGAAATATGTCTGCGAAATAATCTCCCGTTTCTTTATTCACGTTTCTTTATGCTTTCATATCTCTTATGTGAATTGTCTGAACATCTCGCAGCAAAAATAATTGTGAAGAGTGAGACTTGAACCCTTGATCTACTTCCTGCATTTTCCAACACCATACCAACTGTGCTAACCTTTTCTTGCGAAATAATGAAAGATCTTGCGAAGTAATCAAAGTCTAACTGTTCTAGAGACAATTCTCGCAAAACAAAAATAAACATGCGTGAGATGAGAATTGATCCTGCGACCTATTGCTTACATTCATGCCTCTCAACCAACTGTGCTAGCTCTCTTGCTTGCGAAATTTATCTGCGAAATAATCAAAGGCTCACTTGCGAAATAACCAAAATAAACTTGCGTGAAGTAAGAATTGATCCCGCGACCTATTGCTTGCGACATATCACGCTGAACCATCTGTGCTAACCCTTCTCTGCGATATTATCATTTACTATCTTCTACGTGAAATACACTTGCGAAATTATCAAATATTGCGTGAAAAAAATATGTATGTGTTGGGACTTGAATTTGCGACCATAAACTCATTAACTTCGCAGATTACCAACTGTACTAGATCTTGTTTGCGAGATAATGAAACAATGCTGCGAAATTATCTATTTTTTCACCCTTTGTAAAAAGAAGAAAATTATGCTCGCAGGAAAATTCGAATCTTTGACCACAAACTCACATACTTTTCTCTGGACCAACTGTTCAAGAATCTCTTTGCGACATTTAACGCAGAACTTTTTTACTTATTCTTTTATTCTCCGCTGAAAATGAGAAGAAAATGAAAAATATGTGTTTTTACGAGATTTGAACCCTTGACCTCTTTGTTATTCTCGCAGACTTGAACCATCTGTGCAAACTTGTGCTTGTGATTAAAATTGCAGCGTCTACTGTTATCTTCTTTTCGTCCTCCCTTAATTTCTTTCACAATTTGCCTCTTGTTTTCTCTCATGATCAATAAATCTTCCACTGAAACCTTGGTTTTCTTTCTTAAATTCACCACAACAACTAATTTTTTTCTCTTAGTCTTCTCATGTCTTTAAATTGTTGATGATGATTACTCTCTGAAAATGTAATTTCTTCCATGAAATTTCCATTTTAACCCTAATTTTTTTTTTTTTTAGATCTAAAAATATACATGAACAGTAGCTAATCTTTCTTGGAATTTTCTTGAAAAATCATCCTTTTTACATAGTTTTGCATCTTCGTCATTTTCTTTTATGCTCTTTCACTGTGTTTTCGGTGTTTGCTTGAAGACACAATCTTTCCGTTAGATAATTTCCTCTCAAAAAATTTAGATGTCACGAATTCTAACTCCTCATAGACAATTTCTTTGAATCTTCTTCAATCTATCAAATAGTAGTCCCTGTTTCTGGCGCCAAAATGTAGTTGCAGGATTTCCTACAACACACCCCTTATCAAATCTTGATAACAATTCCTAGATCTACATATAAAAATGGTGATAAAAATACACAAATTATAAATAAACACCAAGATTTTTACGTGGTTCGATCAACCTGATCTACATCCACGGATCTTCACTATAATAATTTGTAACTATATTAATTTACATTTACAATCTCCATTAATGGAGTTCTTAGAAGAATTCTAGATCTAGTTTTGGGGAAGAAGATGATAAAGAAATTATATTTTCTCTCTCTAAAAATCCTCTCTGCAAAATAACTTTCTCTCTCCTCCTAAAATTATCTCTCCCCTTTCTCTCTCCTGCTCTCTTCTTTATATAGGTATTTACATTGTGGATGACAGCTCATAGACAGCTCATTGACAACTCACATTTCCCCTAATTTCGGATCTGAACTCTTGTGGTAATATCGCAGCAACATCATTGTAATTTCTCGCAGGTTTCTATAATATCTCGCAGGATTTCTCTTGCTACATTTCTTGCGAGCTTTCTCTATAAAATCTTCACGTCTTTCTTCATATTTTATCCTTTGTTGCGTCATTTTGGTAATCAATCTGCGACACTTGCCGTGTGTGGCAGAAATCTTTGTAAGAGCGTTGTTGTTGCGAGATTCTGCTCCTACAGTAATTTCGCGGGCACTAATTATTGACACAAAACCTAATACTAAGTATTTTTACTTATAAACAACAAATTTCTTTCAGGAATAAAAATAACGGAAAATGGGTTATTTGTCCAAATATTTTTAAAAACATGGTTCTAATGGACGAGTAAAAAAATTTATTGGTGAAATGGACAAAAAAAAATAACAAGGATGAAACTGGATTCATCCTGGGTGTATCCTGATGTAAATTAAAAATAAGAAAAAGTATTTGAAAATGGGTAGGATGAAACTGGTTACATCTTGGCTATTTTTATATTTTTTTTCCATTTAAACAGTATCAAAATCTAAATGTTTTTTTCACCCAGGAATTGTTGATTTTGGTCTTTTTAACCAATTTTGTGTAAAAACAAAGACGATTCTAATATGTTTCTCTTGGGGAAGATTTCTAAGAATTAATTATACGGTCTTTAATGATACTACACAGAACTCTCTGAAGGCATTTTTAGCAATCTATTCCGGCTAGTCTGGGCAGGCAGTGAACTTCACTAAATCCTGTAAACAGGTGAGTGAGAATGATAAATATGAGGTGGCGTATTCGCTCGGAGTTGGAAAATATTGCTAGAGCATTTTTTTGAACTAGCAGCAAAATAGGAAGTTGGATGCTATGGATGTGATGTCAGCAGAAGAGAAAAAACATGCCATGACATCACATCCACAACATCCAACGGCCACAGTGTTGCTAGAGAAAAATCGCTCCCCTCGGAGTTATAGGATTAAAGCTATGTCCAAGAATGAATATTTGGGTATAATTATCGGAAAATTTTTGATCTCGCAGCTCTTTGGCCATTGGATGATTGAGATACGACATCAACAAATCGAGTATTTGATCCCAGTCAGCTACAATTTTTTTAAAACTAGTTGCCGTATCTTTTTCCCTAATTTCGTATATTTTCGGGTAACAAATATCATGTTTCCTTTTTATTGGCTGACCATAGGGAGGTCTTCTATACTATGGCTATCTGTATTTCTGCCCTTCACAAAATTTATCCAGAGAAAAAAATAATCAGTTTACAATTTTACGAAATCGAGATTTAAATCTACAAAATCAAATAAATTGATAACAAACTTACTTCATATACAACCTAGCAAACATATATCCCGTTCAAACTTATTTAAGAAATTCATTAGATTTAGCAAATGATTCGGATCTAAACAAATTACAATAGCAGGAAACAGGTAAAGAAGGTGAACCACTCGAATGCAGACTTCACTGAGTCCGACAAATGGCCCATATTCGACCCACATTCAACATTAACAAAAAATGAACAACGAACATGGCACATTTGAACAAATTTTTCATCAAATTTGTTGACTTATTCAAGTTCACCCATTTTGAAAAATTCCCATAAAATCTTCCGTTGAATCATTCCGACTTTAAGAAACTGATTAAAGAAAAAAAAAGCGAAAAAGATGAAGAACATTCCATCAATTGATATTCACCCAATTCGCCAAATTCCTATCAGAACCAAAAAAGTTGCCACTTGGAGCAGAATCATCAATTCTCTAATCAGTAATCACTTTCTCTTTCATCAAGTACCGGCCATTGACTTGTCGAGACTCCATCAAGTGGTGCTCCTGGAATGAATTTGCAATCACTTGACGCCCCATCGAAACACCATCCATGATATTTACAAACATTGTATTCTCTTTTTCTTTTTCAATAAAATTTTAACCTTTCAACTTAAATGAAAACTGATATTGACAAACAAACACACTTCAAACTTCCTACTGATCAATTCTACCATTTTATGAAAGAGGAGTTAATATATAAGAACAGACATCATTAAATATTTTCCATTTACCTTCATTTTCGTCCACCACACTACTAATTCTAGACTCACTGTTCTCTTTGTATGTGGAACTCTCTTGTCCAAACACGGCAAAATTTAATTGATTCAAGGGTTTAACTACTCTTGCTAATCAAGGAACAACCGGTAAAATGAGAAGACATGTACAAGAAAAACATGAAACGAAAAATTGGAAATTACGAATCAAAAAATTTCAAATTTCTTTGAATTTTGAAATATGAAGCTCAACAAAAAAGATACGGAGAAGAAATAAAAGAAAGCATAGTCCATATTATAGTAATTTGACTAGTTAGAAGGAAAATAGGAAATGTTAGGATCTATGGGATAGTTGTAAATTTTTTTTTTTTTGTAGAGTTGGGTTACTTGGGTTGTCAATTATGTCTGTAAATTATAGGAGAAAAAAATGAAGGAACGATGCACAAGATAAAGCCCGGTGACCATGTGTAGGCCATGCCCTTTAGCTGTACGCGATGAAGTGAGGGGAATTGACGACATGAGATCCTCTTTGTTAAAAAATGATGTGTATGGCTATTTTTTTAACGTCACAAGCTAGGCAGCTTAGCTAACTAGGATGATAAGCGAAGGAGAAAAGAAGAAGAGAAAGAGGCCGAGAAGAAAGTATACGTTCAGGTTTGTTTTGTTTTATTACTTTCATACCAAAAACTATCTGAATTATCACATCACTACATCACTTACACTTGGTCCATGCATGTATTTTTGTCATCTATTTTACAGCGCATAGGAAACAAACTCGTATGTCTTCCGTATTTCGTTACCATTACACTTAAACTACATCATCAATTTATAGTATGTGGTAAGAAAGAGTTCGTTTCCACAGAGAGACAATTATTGTTATGCAAATTTCAGTTTCTTAGTAACCAATGGGGGGATTTCTGTTATAGAAAAGCAAGAAAAATAATTGAAAGCAATAAAATATGAAAGTAATCAATAAGAGGAAGATATTGGTCACGGGAGAGTATCATTCACAAACATGTATTTTCATCAATGACTAGAATTGGAATTTTAATCTCTCATTTACTAAAATTCCTAGGATACCTTGATCGCAAGTATATCCCGCTAATTCCATGATTTCATCACAACCACATTAAAAGATGCATATGTGAATTCTTCCTAGAAAGCAACCTAAAGTGTAAAAGCATAATTAAGTTTAACTTCCTAATACCACTAAGTTCTATGGAATAAGACTAATCAAGGCAATCAAACGTGTAAAAGCACTAATTCGATTTAACCAAGGTTATGATTCATATATGATTATAAAGATGTATCACTACAAGTGATAACCACACTATGCTACTTAGAATCAGGGATTAACAACTTTTTCGTATTGAAAACCCTAATATAGCTTTAGAAATGAATGCAAATCAGATTGATTCCGGACTCACCCAAACAAGTATTTAAATCATATAACAATATTAATAATAAATCATAAACAATAAATTATTGAAACAAAACTAATGTATCGAATCAAATAGCATGTTGAGAAATCAAATTTATCCCATAACTAATAATATGTGTTTAGCTACTCATACCTTTTGAGTTCATCATAATCAATAATAAAAATGAAGAAGATGAAAAATAAAATGGAAGCAAACCCTAGTCGTCGCTTTCTCCCAAAGCTCCAAGTAGTAAAATACGTGATATCCAAAAGAAGTAGAAACTTTCTCCTTTTGTACTTCTCTTCATTCCAAAACTAGATCATAACTTCCAAATCCCATAAGTCCTCCAAGTCCATAAAATTCATGTGTGAAAATAACCCAATGTAAATCTCTGAATCAGTCACTTAGCTGAGTCAGTGTCTGAGTAGGAACTGAGTCAGGATCTGAGTGACCTTGGCCTAGGCCATTTGAAGTTTGCACAGGCCATGCCTCAGTCGTGCGCCGTGATTGCGCATCATTCCTTCTAAGCCTTCAGGTATGCATTTCCACACGGCTGCAACTCCAAACATCTTAACACACTGTCACAGACTCACATCCCTTGAGTAACTTAATAACAACCTTGTTTCAGCTAACAAAAACCATTCCGTACTTGCAATTACTCAGCATCTAAACCCATGCTCTTGACCGCAACAGTCATAACTTGCAGTTCAACTCCATTGCAGGTACCACATGCTTCATTCATTACATTGGTCTAACTTAGCTGTAGTGTATCAGCATCACTGCCTGTATCTCAATCACTCATGACAATCCATAAGAACCATGAAAAATACCTTGACCAATTCTCAGCTCTCAATTCAACTGCAATTTAGCCAATGCACCTGAACTGCTCATTACTTGCACTTTCTGTAGCTCCTCCATAATCTTAAGATCCAGAACTGTCTCTGTTGCCATCTGAAACCGCTTCGAACCCATTGTAGACATTCCACCAGCCATATCCTATGCCAACACAGATTGACTCCAACCAATTTCATCCATTCTATGACCACCAGCAACATGGCTAACTGACTGCACAAGACCAAGGCTTAGCAACCATAACAAGTTCATCTTATTCATCTCACTGTTGCTTTCACATTCCAGTTATCTCCATCATCGCAACAACATCACCTTCCACGTCATACATCATCTGTAGCAATAGCAACTCAAACTTCATTCATCTTCAGTTCAAGTCACCACCAGATCCTATAGCATCAGCAGCAGAAAAGCATCTATCTCAGTCTTGTCCACCACCAAACAACCCCCACATGCAATTGCACAACATCAACAGCTCCATCATCACAACTTTAACCTGACTGCAGTCTCATAAACATCACCATTCAGACTCATGCCATGTAACATCTTCTTCTTGTTTGACACAGCCTGTAACTACAACTTCACCATTCTATCCAACACATGTTACTCAACTGCAACATCTCCTAACATTCATATAATCAATTCCATATCAAACTGACTCAAGTACATGCTCTTAGTAACAATACCAGAACCCTTGCAATTCATCATAACCAGCTGTAGACCATTTCTTGTTCACCCGCAACATCTCCATTAAAGTTCAATCCTGCAACCTTCTTGTCCAGTTCAATCATGTCAGCAACAACACCATGTCTTCTTCATCCTCCAACCTCACTGCAGCATCAACATCACTACCTTCAATGAGTTCTTCTCAACCACCAACTAACTGCAATGGCAATTCTCCATCTGGTACTTTATTCAACAACATCACCAACTCCACTACTGTATCACAATTGAATTCCCAATTCCATGGATTTAAACTATGACCAAAACCCATCTTTAATTCTATCTTTTCTTCTTCAGATCCCCCTTAAAAACAGATCAATCAACCCCTTGAATCTTCTCAGGCATCAGAAATTCATCATCTGCATCTCTGAAATCCGTTAAAACCATTGAATCATCAATCAATTTCTTCATTTCTCATGAACCCAAAGAATTAATACAAACCCTAACCTTCTCTTCATCATCAATTCACCCATAGAAACTCATCGAACTTCAAAATCGAATTTCATCTACAACTCCATCTATGATTATCAACAACATCAGATTTCCTTTCCGCAACTGGAAATTGCTCAAAATCTCCCCGTTTTATTCTCGAATTGATTCAACAACTAAAATGTTGCTTCTTTTCTTTTATATCTAAATTCATACCACCTTGAAAGCACAACCGCACAAAATGATTGAGAAGGCATTTCTCTCAATTTTAGGTCTCTGTAATGATGAGAATTGATATTGGCACCCAATATATTAGAATAAGAGCCATCTTAGCTTGCTTGGCTTGTCATTTTCAGATTACCGACAGCCCATTCGCTTTCTTGCTCAACTGTCAGTTGTAGAGAACTGATAGTCACCCCCTCGCGCAACTTAGCCTGCTTCCCTGTGAATTGACCTTTCGCCCTTTACGCTCCAAATGGACGTTTTCTCCTTCTTTTGCACCAAATGACTCCAAAGTACCTAAACACTCAAAAGCAAACATAAGATACATATCTTATAAGAAAACTAGCAAAGAAAGCATAAACATAGATATAAAATCACTGTGTTTTAGACACCTATCAAATTCCCCCACACTTAGACTTTCCTAATCCTTGAGAAATTCAAACAAAACTAATTCTAAAAACATACATACAACTCCATGTCGTCGAGGTTACGGTTACACTTAGCATGTATAATAAGCCTTTGAACCCCTAGGTGTCCCTAGTGGACGAGTTTTAGTCTCGTGAGGTTTTACTAGAGATATACCCACAAAACCTACTTTTCCAACTTACAAGTTCCCCGAAATGATAACATCTAACGTAATAAGAAGACATAGTGTAACACCCCGTGTTTTTAGAATGGAGCATGCTGAAAGATGCGCCATGGCCTGAGATAAAGCTTCATCCAAAGCTTCCGTTGGTTAGTAAGAGGTAGATTGTCCTAAGGCCAATACCGCGCCAAAATGGATCATTATGTTTGAAATTCGGCTGAGGGACAATGTTGCATCATCATGATGCATTAGGCCAGTTGGGTGGTGGCCTTGAGCTTGCAGCGCAGTCATTGCGCCGAGTGGTGCACAATCATTGTGCATCAGGCCAGAGAGGGCTGGCCGAACTAATGTTGCGCAAGCGCAATCATTGCGATGAACAATGAAACACAATCATTGCAATGAACAGTGAAACACAATGATTACGGGGAGTTGATGAAAGATTTTTCCTCCCCTAATCAAAGTTGTAAAAATGTCAAATAAACATATATAGGGAGGGGTAGTTGGTTGAAGGTGCATATGCGGACTATGTACCAAGTAAGCTTCATAGATTAGCCGGAAGAGTATAAATGATGCCTAAGGATCATTTATAGTTGCGTAGCCTTACAAATGGAGCATATGATGCTAAGGCATCACTATGCCATTCCACGGACTCGATGATGCATCACTTGGATGTATTTGACAGAACGACCTATACGGACTAGGACATTACCACTATTGCTTGACCACGACCTAGAAAACGAGTTGGAATAAGTCGCTTGTCCCTTCGAGGATGAACTACGGTCTTTGCTTGATCCCTTTAGAGTAGGGAAGGGTACGTAGGTAGCCGCAATGAGTTGCAGCATTGCCGGTCCAGCACGTTAGCCCCTCATATCATCTAAGCTCGATAGATCGACGCAAGGGATGATTGTGGCCAGACTTGATGAGGCTTAGTTGCATTCCAATGAGTGGATGCTCATACTTCCTATCAAGTTATAAAGAGTTGGTAAACGAAGTAACGTAGGAAATGTCAAGGGCTTGGTGCGGCCTATGCCTAAGTCCATGACTTATGCCTTAAGTCTGGACAAGACATGGCAATACGACGGTTGCTCAGCTATATAGGAAATTCAGTGATGAATTACATACGTTGAGGCAAAGCTAGAGATGCATGAAAAATGCATTGGCATTGGCCTTATGGCCTTAAACCCTTCCGCGGTCGAGGATGACTTTGGAGCAGTGTGGAAGTTGAGTTAGCTGTGTCATGCTCCACGAGCATGCTTGCAAGGTCAAATGAGCGTGCATTTTCCTGTGGATGAGGACCAGATCATAGCTTCATCAGAGTGGCGCATCAGGGAAGTTATGGCCTGCGGGGCGACGCGCCAAAGGCGTAATTTTCTGGTCCATCACACATAGAGATTTTGCACACTTGTCATAAGAAGTTAGACATATATATGAACACAATCTCATCCTTAAAAGTTGAGAGAGAAATAACCATCCCTTATCGAAAGAATCCAGGTTCGAGAGTGATCGAAAGTCTCGACTCTGCTTTACAAGAAAGGGTTTTATGATGTTGATCTCAATAATAAACAACTTTTTATGGGTCGCACATGTGTCCAGGTAGGAATGAAGAGAGAATCCTATAACACGTTGAATAGTGGGAAGGAAAAACCCTCAAAATCGTTTTGAAAACCCACATTCTTTTATTCATTTAAAAAACCATTTTTTCTGACGATCTCTAAGAACGGAAATCAACCACTTAACGAAGGTCGGAATATGCTTACTTATCTCGTTATCTGTTCGATATACAGTTAGAACCACTCTCACATCATCCATAGAAACATCTCCAGTCTTCAATCCTTATCTTCATCTTCGTTTTCGGTCTTCAATTGATGATGATAACTCTTGAACTTCATAGAATCTTGACAGTGTGATTCTTTCCTCTAATTCCTTGTTGCTTGAAACTTCATTATGGATATTTCTTTTTCCACTGGCTTTATTGAATGAATACAAAACCAAAAATGAACTAAACAAACCAAAACATGATGCAATGATTTTTTTTTCTATTTTTTTTTGAGACAAGAGAAAATAAAATACAAATTAACAAATAAAATAAAGATAAAATAAAAATGCAAGTACAAAGGCCATGGTGTAAGTACTTTACCGCTTGATTCTTCACAACTTGTATGTATTGATAACATAAACTTCTTGAATTCTCATCTTGATAATCTTCACTCCTGTACATAAGTCTTCAACTTGTAAAAATTCCTCTTCTTGTATTGTTGTTGTACTTAAATCTGGAATCTGCTCATTCGTGTATAGTTGCTTGTAAACCTTGAACGTCTTCAACTTTCCTTCGAATTTGTGATGCTCCTCTTGTTGATGATGATGGTGTTTCTATGGACCTGTTGGTGTATAGAGAGATAAAGTGGATGGTGTTAACTGCGAACAAGATTACAAGTGGTATGTAAGTTAGCAATTCGATGTCACCATCATGATTGATAAAATAGCACTCAAGAGATCAAAATAGTGCTTCTATTGGTGGGAGGTTAGGTATCTCACCATTCTACCCGGAGTTTACGTACGGTGACACACACTCTAAAAGCACATATTTAGACACGTACAAAGAATTGAAGGTCGGTGCCTCACATGATGTAACAAAGGGTAGTCTCCACTATAGGGGATCATAACTCTAGTACCGAATTCAGTCTGCACCTCATTTTCCCCTGGCATGGTTAAATCCAACTTTAACTCTCATACAAGCAAGAAACCCGATTATCTTGTCTGTCATTTTTAAGTTCAGTCACTCTTATGAGAATTTCGATGTAACCTTAGCGACATGTATACTATGTGAATCTAAACTAACTACAAGTTGGGGTTATTCATGCACTAATTTACACAAAAGTTGAAATTTTTTTGAAAAATTTACAATGCAAATGCTTAACTACTCCCCCACACTTAAACTTTACATTGTCCTCAATGTAAACTAAGTCATCCAAGTAGAGTCAAAGTGGGAAATATTACATAATTTGTGACAAGAAATCAGAAAAATGTAAATTCAAGACAAGAAAAATAAATAAAAACAAGACAAGAAAAATTAATAAAAGTAAGAAAAGAAATACTCATATTATGGGTTGCCACCCATGTAGCGCTTGGTTTAAAGTCGTCAGACCAACTATCCCCTTGCTTTCTACGACTCCTCCAGAGGAAGTACTTCCACAAATTTAGCTCCTTCCACCACTTCAGAAGTGAAATTCTCATAATATGGTTTCAACTCGTGCCCACTAAATTTAAGTTCCTTGCCTGTAGCTATGCTACGAATTTCTACTGCACCATGAGAAAACATATTAGTAACAATAAAAGGTCCGATCCAACATGAACTTAATTTACCCGGAAATAAATGCAAGCGAAAATTAAACAAAAGAACTTTCTTCCCTGTGACGCCCCAAATACTAAACCTGCTTAGCTAATAGGATTACAACCTAATTGACACAACAAATATGGATTATTGAATCCAAGAACCATAATTACATAAACTAATTCCAAGACTAACCCATACACTCCGATATTATAAAAATAAAGATCTCTCAAGTGATAAGAATGTGTTAATGTGTTGTTTTACAGATTTACCAAAATATACATACATATATATCTATATAAAAGATTCACAACATCATCGATAAAAGCTTTAAGTTATGAAAACGGTTATCTTTACGCGCACCAAATTCTTCTGATTACTGAAACTGAAGTGAGAACGAGTGAGCACATCATCCCAAAGGGGTGCCCAATGGAAAACATATAACTTTCAAGTAATCACCAACATGCTTCACAGTTCTATAAGAATATAATTTGAAAGAAACAAGAAGAAACTAATCATTCATCTATTATGCATCATGAAGCAAGTGTCACTCTAACCAAGCCAAGCTCATTGGAGAGGACGATGCGAGAGAAACCTTAATCAATAATAATAACATCGTCAACATAGAGTTCCCATACAAACCATGATTCAGAATATTACTATCAAGATCAGAAAGTTAGACAAACAAGTATAATATGCACACGAGTGATTTCCCCAGAATAAAATAGTATATATAATAACGAAACGGGAAAGAAGCCGCCCTACTATATATTATTTATATACTATCGAAACGGGGAAGAAGCCGCCCTACTAATATATTGAGACGGGGAAGAAGCCGCCCTACTAAGTAATATTAAAACGGGGAAGAAGCCGCCATACTATATATTATTTATATACTATCGAAACGGGGAAGAAGCCGCCCTACTAATATATTGAGACGGGGAAGAAGCCGCCATACTCAACTTAGTAAAGAGCCGTGGGGAATCACAGACACTCCTTGTGGGGAAATCATACAACACATATCACATGCACAACAAGACACATATAATCATTTACATTGATAGTAAAACACACAAACATGCGAAGAGTAATAAAGACTCACCATGCTCGCAATAAAAAGAATGTTTAATGATTACAAGAAGGTTACAGAGTTCCCACCTGATTTGATGACAAGCCACGCCTACCTTGTATTCGTCAATCCACTGGTTCATCATTTGAATCGATCGTTGTTAGTAAAGATCAACTGTTAATCACACAATCACTCTAAGAATTTAGACAATAGGCTTGTAGAAGGTTCATAACATAATACCATAGAAGTTTTTAGTTATAGGCTAAGCCAAATAACTAATGGTTCTAATTCTATCAATAATGGTTTCATAGTCTGGTAATAAGTAATTTGGGCATAAATAATTATCTACTTATTCAAATGGAATCAACCTGGGTATCATTGAAAATCCCTCGAAAAACCATAAAACTTTGCAGAAGAAATCAAAGGATAATTCGTAACAGAAGGGGTCCAAAACAGCACAAAGGGTCGAGTTTGTGGGTCTCTAGATTTCACAATACTAATCCAAAACTATCACATGATGGCTCTTCTGAAAGATGACGGTGCCTTCCATAACTTTTTTTTTGTGACCGGAAGCTCATTCCTTCTCAAACATGCCTAACAGAGTCCGTCTATTCGCTATCTCACCGCAAAATCCAGAATTTCAGTCACATCGAGTTAACTTCGAAAATTCGTAACTAATTGTATGTTTATCCAAACTGATCAAACTCGATTTCTGTAGAAAGGTAATAGAATCATATAAAAGTCTCATGCTTAGGTCAAAGTCTTATTCATAACTTAAGCTAATCATTTCATACGGGAAAAGAGGGCAGAGACACATGCTTTCACATAAAATCATGATTCTTCATAAACAAATTTGATTGTTTATAGCTTATTCTAGAATTTTAGCAAACACCTAATTAATTATTTTGTTTAGGAATTAAGTTTGAAAGGTTACCTTAGCTTAATAATTCATAGCATATATGGTCACCATCATGATCCTTTGTATTCATGAGGAAACACTTCCTCTTCTCCTTCTTCTTTTATTACATCTTCATGAAGAATTAGCTTCTAACTAATAAATCACCCTTCTCTAATCTCTCTTCTTAATATTTTCTATATTCCAATCCAATAACATGATCATCTTCTCCTTGTAATAACGTATACCTTAATAGCCATTTCTCTCTTTATACATACATCTTTTCTTTATTTATCAAAACTTACTACAACTCCTACTCTCTAATCATTTCTATCAATCCTATGTATACTATGAAATGACTCACCTCTCATTCCACCAAAATGAAACAGCACCTGCTAGTATAAGAAGAGGATAATTCTCTCCCAACTTATATTATATAATATGTCTTTACAAGATAAATAACACTTGGACTCCCATTACACTATCTAATCAAATAAACAATAATGGGCTAGTCGAATTTGTTTCTTAATGTAACCAGGCTTTAAATATAATAATTATTCGAGTTTGGCCCATTTCGTGGTCAACTATCATTGACTAAGTCAAATTGCACATACTGGCTTCTGCGTCCCATATTTTCCTCGTCCAGTGTCCGATCAACGCGTTCAATTAGTCCATTTCGTGTATTTTTCCGAGATCTATCTAGTAGTACTGGTTTCATGACCAATTTATTGTTTGATTATTGCTCTTATCTGATTAATTAAGTTATGAAGGGCTAAATCGTCTATTGACCGGTCACATAGTGTTGACAGGCTTGCGAATCCTTACATTCTACCCACCTTATAAGGATTTTTGTCCTCGAAAATTAAATCGATCTACCTCTCTATGTAAGTACTTCTCATACTTACAACGCACGAAATCCCAACTGCATTTCATATGAGTTCGATCAAAGCATCATGGGTGATGGTACTTTCGCTTCTTCGTTTAAATTTCAAAGCGCATGGTTGAACCACAATGGCCTGCGCGAGGTGATCTCTCGTAATTGGCAGAAACAGTTCTTTGGCTGTCCGATGTTTGTGCTTACCCAAAAGCTAAAAGTTTTAAAGTCGGAGCTGAAGCGGTGGAACAAATAAATATTTGGAGACATTCACCTAAATGTTAAAAAGGCTACGGCGGATCTGGAAAAAATACAGCAACGTATGGTAGATGAGGGCTTCTCGGATATGCTGCACGGCATTGAGGTGGAGGCTTCTAATCATTTAATTGTTGCTCTTAAAACTCAAAAAGATTTCTGGAGGGACAAGTCTAGACTTAATTGGGTTAAGGATGGTGATGCCTGCACGGAGTTCTTCCACAAATTTGTGAAGATCAGAGCATCTACAAACAAGCTTACTCACCTGAAAAATAATGATGACTTGCTGACATCTCATGAGGAAATTTCTACTCATGCCATTAATTACTTTAAAAATCTGTTTGACAGGGATGACATTACAACTGATCATGTTTATATTGAGCAGAACACTAGCAGAAAGGTCTCCCTGGAAGACAATGTGGCGCTTATTGCCCTTCCAGACAAGCTAGAGATCAAAGCGGCAGTAGATGATATGAATGCAAATGGTGCTCCGGGGCCGGATGGTTTTGGTGGTATCTTTTCAATTCCTTCTGGGATATTTTTGGTACGGATGTGATCAATTCAGTGCAGTCCTTCTTCCACGATGGGTGGTTAATGCGAAACATAAACCCGAGTAATGTCATCTTAATTCCGAAAGAGCCTGGTGCAGACGTGATTGAAAAATTTCGACCTATTGCGCTGAGCAACTTCCATTTCAAAATCATTGGTAAAATTTTGGCCAACCGCCTAGGGCCAATTGCGTCAAACATAATCTCCCCTAAGCAGCGTGCTTTCCTGAAGGGTAGAACCATATTTGACTGCATAGGTATTACGTCGGAGGCGATAAATTTGATAGACCACAAATGCTTTGGAGGTAACATTGCACTAAAGTTCGATATTCACAAGGCTTTTGACACTCTAAACTGGGAGTTTCTTTTGAAATGTCTTTAAGGATATGGTTTCTGTGACAAGGTGGTTGATTGGATTAGCTCTATCTTGCACTCGGCCAGCTTATCTGTCGTAATAAACGGGAAGGCGATGGGCTATTTCAACTGTAAAAGAGGGTTCGTCAGGGAGATCCTCTGTCTCAAATCCTCTTTTGCTTGGCTGAGGAGGTGCTAAGCTATGCGATCGATACGGCTTACAATCAGGGGGAGATTCATCACATATCTTCGCCGCGAGGTACGGTATTTCCTTCCCATGTCCTATCTGTGAGATGATATAATGGCTTTCTTTAGAGGAACTAAAAGGGATGTCAAGAATTTAATGCATGTTTTTGAAATGTATGGTCTAAATTCGGGTCAACTGATTAGTGTGGAAAAGTGCACAGTTTACTGTAGTGCTCATGCTAAAAACAGAATCTCTCTTGTTGCGTCTTCTTTTAATCTGCCAATGGGAAACCTGCCGTTCCGCTATCTGGGGGTTCCGATTTTTAAAGGCAAACCTAGAACCTATAACCTGCGAGCTATATTGGATACTATCAAGCTAAAGTTTGCGACTTGGAAGGGTATATCACTCTCGATGATGGGGAGAGTGGAGCTTGTCAAGTCTGTAATAGCTAGCTCAACATTGTATAGTTTTCATACCTACAAATGGCCTAGGTCTTGCATCCAGACCTTGGAGCAGTGGATTAGAAACTTCATTTGGTCCGGAGACATAAACAGGCAACATCACAATAAAGTCGCTTGGGACAAGGTTTGCCTACCTACTTCGAAGGTGGCTTGGGAATAAAATCTATGAAAGCTTTGAATGATGCTGCGCTTATGAAAATGACATGGAATCTAATGACGGTTCAATCGGAATTCGGTGGCTTCGTCAAGTTGCGTTTTGCGGGAGGAACTTACAAAAAGTCTTCAATTTGGCATGGATTAAAAGAGCAATGGATCATCATCAAAGACAATTTGCTGTGGCTGGTAGGAAATGGGAATACAATCGACTTCTGGAATGATATATGGTTCACAGGTATGGATATTTCAATAGCGGACTACCTGGAGCTAGACAGCTCAAATCTGATAAACAGGGTGGCGGATTTTATTGAGGAGGATAGGTGGAACCTGCCGTCTTACATAGCGGAGCTTCAAGGAAATATTCGGCAGATTATCTATGAAACGCCGTTTGCGGTGTGCACGGATGACATGATGGTGTGGAAAGACAGCAATTCAGGTGATATCAACATGAAGGACGCTTACGAGTTTCACAGGATAAAGCAGGTGGAGCAGGCGGACTTTAAATACTTATGGGCCATCAAGATTCCACCGAGGAGAGCTTGCACGGTGTGGAAATTGCTGAACAAAAGAATCGCTACGGATGACAATGTGAAGTTCTACGGCGCTGACACTGTAAACTGCTGTGACGTTTGCCCAAAACCGTGTTGTGCGGAGTCTCAACAACACCTGTTTTTCGATTGCGAGTTTGCGAAATCAATCTGGAAGTGGATAAGCCGGTTGTTTGTTCATACGCTGGACTGCTCCAATGTGCATTCGATGTTCGATTCTATCAGACGCTTCATAGGGTGCTCGCAAACGAAAAATCTTCTTTGGATTGCGGCAGTGAGCTCAATCTGGACTATCTGGTTTTGCAGGAACTCCATAAGGTTTGAGCAACATCTTTGTCACTCTAAATCGGGCAATATCTAAGATGGCTAAACTAATCGCAGTCGGGGAAAAATGGTGGAGGTTATTCTTTCTACACCTCAGCGAGATAGGGCTATCTTGGACACCACAGGAATTGCAAGGGCTGCCGCCGAAACTGCGAACGCGGTGGTCGTGAAATGGCAGCTGCCGCCTAGGGGATGGATCAAAGCAAACACAGATGGCTGCTCGATCGGTAATCCAGGTCTATCGGGCTGTGGTGTAGTATTTAGTGACGACATAGGGAGGGTGCAGGGTTGCTTGGCGCAGAGTTTGGGTCTCAGTAACTCGTTGCACGCGGAGCTGTGGGGAGTGATTTATGCTATGCGGTTGGCTAGTTCCAGGGGTACTCAACGTCTGTGGCTGGAATGCGACTCTATATTCTCTCTTCAGGCAATCAGGAATCCTAATTTGGTGCCTTGGAAGCTGCGGATTCACTGGACTAATTGTATGGCTTTTTCTAACTCTATTCAGATGGTTAGATCTCATGTTTATCGAGAAGGAAATGCAGTGGCTGATCTGCTGGCGAAGCACGGAGCGACGGTGAATTCTCGGTGGTGGCTTAATGCACTGACCTTTATTAGACGGAGTTGTATCTTGGACAACTCGGATCTTCCGCTGTATCGCTTTCGTAATATGTAACTGGGTCTGGGGCGCTTGGCCCGTTTTGGGTTTTGATTGTGCCGTGTCTGTGTTTTTTCTTTTTCTTTCTTTCTTCTTCTGCTGTGAAGGTCAGGCTTTGCCCCCTTCTTCTTTTTTCTTGGTCTTCAATATATGGGTCTTTTGAGGTAAAAAAAAAAAAAAATCAAAGCATCATGAAATAAAACATAATTTATATGTCTCTCTACAACTAAGATCTGGAGTTTGTGACTCTATGTTCTTCCCATTAATTTTCCATCTAAATAAATCGATAGCTCTACGAATAAGTCAAGGTACTCGATAAGTTTTCTACACAAATTTCAGAATTTATCAAGTATACTAATCTTTCTAACTCTCCATTATTGGGTTAACTACGTGTTCATAATTCTACACTAATTACTCTCTAATCTATATCAGCTTCTAACCTATAATGTACATAATTGGTTTATCCTAAACATTTTACTTTATAAAAAGTACACGCAACTAAACAAACAAACCAATAAATATTTTAGTTATTGATAGATTTTAGTGATTATGATTTATTTTACAACCCATCTCAGTTACTACCCTAGTTTCCTAACAGATACTATCTATTATTTATTGTTTCCCATGTAAGATCTAATAGTGAGCTCTGATACCAATTTGTAACGCCCCAAATACTAAACCTGCTTAGCTAATAGGATTACAACCTAATTGACACAACAAATATGGATTATTGAATCCAAGAACCATAATTACATAAGCTAATTCCAAGACTAACCCATACACTCCGATATTATACAAATGAAGATCTCTCAAGTGATAAGAATGTGTTAATGTGTTGTTTTACAGATTTACCAAAATATACATACATATATATATATATATATATAAAAGATTCACACCATCTCTAACATCGCTAAAAGCTTTAAGTTATGAAAACGGTTATCTTCACGCGCACCAAATTCTTCTGATTACTGAAACTGAAGTGAGAACGAGTGAGCACATCATCCCAAAGGGGTGCCCAATGGAAAACATATAACTTTCAAGTAATCACCAACATGCTTCACAGTTCTATAAGAATATAATTTGAAAGAAACAAGAAGAAACTAATCATTCATCTATTATGCATCATGAAGCAAGTTTCACTCTAACCAAGCCAAACTCATTGGAGAGGATGACGTGAGAGCAACCCTAATCAATAATAATAACATCATCAACATAGAGTGCCCATACAAACCATGATTCGGAATATTACTATCAAGATCAGAAAATTAGACAAACAAGTATAATATGCACACGAGTGATTTCCCCAAAATAAAATAGTATATATAATAACGAAACAGGGAACAAGCCGCCCTACTAGGTAATATTATAACGGGGAAGAAGCCGCCCTACTATATATTATTTATATACTATCGAAACGGGGAAGAAGCCGCCTTACTAATATTTTGAAACGGGGAAGAAGCCACCCTACTAAGTAATATTAAAACGGGGAAGAAGCCGCCATACTCAACTTAGAAGAGAGCCGTGGGGAATCCCAGACACTCCTTGCGGGGAAATCATACAACACATATCACATGCACAACAAGACACATATAAGCATTTACATTGATAGTAAAACACACAAACATGCGAAGAGTAATAAAGACTCATCGTGCTCGCAATAAAAAGAATGCTTAATGATTACAAGAAGGTTACAGAGTTCCCACCTGATTTGATGACAAGCCACGCCTACCTTGTATTCGTCAATCCACTGGTTCATCCTTTGAATCGATCGTTGTTAGTAAAGATCAACTGTTAATCACACAATCTCTCTAAGAATTTAGACAATAGGCTCGTAGAAGGTTCATAACATAATACCATAGAAGTTTTTAGTTATAAGCTAAGCCAAATAACTAATGGTTCAAATTCTATCAATAATGGTTTCATAGTCTGGTAATAAGTAATTTGGGAATAAATAATTATCTACTTATCCAAATGGAATCAACCTGGGTATCATTGAAAGCCCTCGAAAAACCATAAAACTTTGCAGAAGAAATCAAAGGATAATTCGGAACAGAAGGGGTCCAAAACATCGAAAGAATCAATCTGTCCCTAATCTTAACCCACGGGCTAACCCGAACCGGCCCGCCAAACCAGACCGCTAACCTGATCCTGACCTAACCCTAACTAACTCTTCCAACTGGGTTTGACTCACTGAGTTGGTCTAACTCAGTCATTTTCACAAACACTCACCATGCACTTTCTTTTTAAGTATGTTCACTTTGTATACAGCTTTACACAGCACAAAGGGTCGAGTTTGTGGGTCTCTAGATTTCACAATACTAATCCAAAACTATCACATGATGGCTCTTCCTAAATATGATGGTGCCCTCTACAACTCTTTTGTTATGACCGGAAGCTCATTCCGTCTTAAACATGCCTAACAGAGTCCGTCTATTCGCTATCTCACCGCAAAATCCAGAATTTCAGTCACATCGAGTTAACTTCGAAAATTCGTAACTAATTGTATGTTTATCCAAACTGATCAAATTCGATTTCTGTAGAAAGGTAACATACTCATCTAAAAGTCTTATGCTTAGATCAAAGTCTAATTCATAACTTAAGCTAATCATTTCATACAGGAAAAGAGGGCAGAGACACATGCTTTCACATAAAATCATGATTCTTCATAAACAAATTTGATTGTTTATAGCTTATTCTAGAATTTGAGCAAACACCCAATTAATTATTTGGTTTAGGAATTAAGTTTGAAAGGTTACCTTAGCTTAATAATTCATAGCATATATGGTCACCATCATCATCCTTCGTATTCAAGAGGAAACACTTCCTCTTCTCCTTCTTCTTTTATAACATCTTCATGAAGAATTAACTTCTAACTAATGAATCACCCTTCTCTAATCTCTCTTCTTAATATTTTCTATATTCCAATCCAATAACATGATCATCTTCTCCTTTTAATAACGGATACCTTAATAGCCATTTCTCCCTTTATACATACATCTTTTCTTTATTTATCAAAACTTACTACAACTCCTACTCTCTAATCATTTCTATCAATCCTATGTATACTACGAAATGACTCACCTCTCATTCCACCAAAATTAAATAGCACCTGCTAGTACAAGAAGAGGATAATTCTCTCCCAACTTATATTATACAATATGTCTTTCCAAGATAAATAACACTTGACATCCCATTACACTATCTAATCAAATAAACAATAATGGGCTAGTCGAATTTGTTTCTTAATGTAACCAGGCTTTAAAGATAATAATTATTCGAGTTTGGCCCATTTCGTGGTCAACTATCATTGACTAAGTCAAATTGCACATACTAGCTTATGCGTCCCATATTTTCCTCGTCCAGTGTCCGATCAACGCGTTCAAGTAGTCCATTTCGTGTATTTTTTTGAGATATATCTAGTAGTACTGATTTCATGACCAATTTATTGTTTGATTATTGCTCTTATCTGATTAATTAAGTTATGAAGGGCTAAATCGTCTATTGACCGGTCAAATAGTGTTGACAGGCTTGCGAATCCTTACATTCTACCGAACTTATAAGGATTTTCGTCCTCGAAAATTAAATCGATCTACCTCTCGATGTAAGTACTTCTCATACTTACAATGCACGAAATCCCAACTCCATATCATATGAGTTCGATCAAAGCATCATGAAATAAAACATAATTTATATGTCTCTCCACAACTAAGATCTGGAGTTTGTGACTCTATGTTCTTCCCATTAATTTTCCATCTCAATAAATCGATATCTCTACGAATAAGTCAAGGTACTCGATAAGTTTTATACACAAATTTAAGAATTTATCAAGTATACTAATCTTTCTAACTCTCCATTATTGGGTTAACTACGTGTTCATAATTCTACACTATTTACTCTCTAATCTACATCAGCTTCTAACCTATAATGTACGTAATTGGTTTATCCTAAACATTTTACTTTATAAAAAGTACACTGAACTAAACAAACAAACCAATAAATCTTTTATTTATTGATAGATTTTAGTGATTATGATTTATTTTACAACCCATCTCAGTTACTACTCTAGTTCCCTAACAGATACTATCTATTATTTATTGTTTCCCATGTAAGATCTAATAGTGAGATCTGATACCAAGTTGTGACGCCCCAAATACTAAACCTTCTTAGCTAATAGGATTACAACCTAATTGACACAACAAATATGGATTATTGAATCCAAGAACCATAATTACATAAGCTAATTCCAAGACTAACCCATACACTCCGATATTATACAAATGAATATCTCTCAAGTGATAAGAATGTGTTAATGTGTTGTTTTACAGATTTACCAAAATATACATACATATATATATCTATATAAAAGATTCACAACATCTCTAACATCGCTAAAAGCTTTAAGTTATGAAAACGGTTATATTCACGCGCACCAAATTCTTCTGATTACTGAAACTGAAGTGAGAACGAGTGATCACATCATACCAAAGGGGTGCACAATGGAAAACATATAACTTTCAAGTAATCACCAACATGCTTCACAGTTCTATAAGAATATAATTTGAAAGAAACAATAAGAAACAAATCATTCATCTATTATGCATTATGAAGCAAGTGTCACTCTAACCAAGCCAAACTCATTGGAGAGGACGACGCGAGAGAAACCCTAATCAATAATAATAACATCATCAACATAGAGTGCCCATACAAACCATGATTCAGAATATTACTATCAAGATCAAAAAGTTAGACAAACAAGTATAATATGCACACGAGTTATTTCCACAAAATAAAATAGTATATATAATAACGAAACGGGGAAGAAGCCACCCCACTAGGTAATATTATAACGGGGAAGAAGCCGCCCTACTATATATTATTTATATACTATCGAAACGGGGAAGAAGCCGCCCTACTAATATATTGAAACAGGGAAGAATCCGCCCTACTAAGTAATATCAAAACGGGGAAGAAGCCGCCATACTCAACTTAGCAAAGAGCTGTGGGGAATCACAGACACTCCTTGCGGGGAAATCATACAACACATATCACATGCACAACAAGACACATATAAGCATTTACATTGATAGTAAAACACACAAACATGCGAAGAGTAATAAAGACTCATCATGCTCGCAATAAAAAGAATGCTTAATGATTACAAGAAGGTTACATAGTTCCCACCTGATTTGATGACAAGCCACGCCTACCTTGTATTCGTCAATCCACTGGTTCATCCTTTGAATCGATCGGTGTTAGTAAAGATCAACTATTAATCACACAATCACTCTAAAAATTTAGACAATAGGCTCGTAGAAGGTTCATAACATAATACCATAGAAGTTTTTAGTTATATGCTAAGCCAAATAACTAATGGTTCTAATTCTATCAATAATGGTTTCATAGTCTGGTAATAAGTAATTTGGGCATAAATAATTATCTACTTATCCAAATGGAATTATCCTGGGTATCATTGAAAAGCCCTCGAAAAACCATAAAACTTTGCAGAATAAATCAAAGGATAATTCGGAACAGAAGGGGTCCAAAACATCAAAAGAATCAATCTGTCCCTAATCTTAACCCACGGGCTAACCCGAACCGGCCCGCCAAACCTGCCCGCTATCCTGATCCTGACCTAACCCTAACTAACTCGGTCCAACTGGGTTTGACTAACTGAGTTGGTCTAACTCAGTCATTTTCGCAAACACTCACCATGCACTTTCTTTTTAAGTATGTTCACTTTGTATACAGCTTTACACAGCACAAAGGGTCGAGTTTGTGGGTCTCTAGATTTCACAATACTAATCCAAAACTAGCACATGATGGCTCTTCCGAAAGATGACGGTGCCCTCTACAATTTTTTTGTTATGACCGGAAGCTCATTCTGTCTCGAACATGCCTAACAGAGTCCGTCTATTCGCTATCTCACCGCAAAATCCATAATTTCATTCACATTGAGTTAACTTCAAAAATTCGTAACTAATTGTATGTTTATCCAAACTGATCAAATTCAATTTCTGTAGAAAGTTAATAGACTCATCTAAAAGTCTCATGCTTAGGTCAAAGTCTAATTCATAACTTAAGCTAATCATTTCATACAGGAAAAGAGGGCAGAGACACATGCTTTCACATAAAATCATGATTCTTCATAAACAAATTTGATTGTTTATAGCTTATTCTAGAATTTGAGCAAACGACCAATTAATTATTTTGTTTAGGAATTAAGTTTGAAAGGTTACCTTAGCTTAATAATTCATAGCATATATGGTCACCATCATCATCCTTCGTATTCAAGAGGAAACACTTCCTCTTCTCCTTCTTCTTTTATTACATCTTCATGAAGAATTAGCTTCTAACTTATGAATCACCCTTCTCTAATCTCTCTTCTTAATATTTTCTATATTCCAATCCAATAACATGATCATCTTCTCCTTGTAATAATGTATACCTTAATAGCCATTTCTCTCTTTATACATACATCTTTTCTTTATTTATCAAAACTTACTATAACTCCTACTCTCTAATCATTTCTATCAATCCTATGTATACTATGAAATGACTCACCTCACATTCCACCAAAATGAAACAGCACCTTCTAGTACAAGAAGAGGATAATTCTCTCCCAACTTATATTATATAATATGTCTTTACAAGATAAATAATATTTGGACTCCCATTACACTATCTAATCAAATAAACAATAATGGGCTAGTCGAATTTGTTTCTTAATGTAACCAGGCTTTAAAGATAATAATTATTCGAGTTTGGCCCATTTCGTGGTCAACTATCATTGACTAAGTCAAATTGCACATACTAGCTTCTGTGTCCCATATTTTCCTCGTCCAGTGTCCGATCAACGCGTTCAAGTAGTTCATTTCGTGTATTTTTCCGAGATCTATCTAGTATTACTGGTTTCATGACCAATTTATTGTTTGATTATTGCTCTTATATGATTAATTAAGTTATGAAGGGCTCGTCTATTGACCGGTCAAATAGTGTTGACATGCTTGTGAATCCTTACATTCCCAATGCAAAATTATTTTCTAGAAATCATAGTATCATGAAAGGCCTTCGTTTTCTCCTTGTAAATGCGTGAGCTTTCAAATGCATCATTGTGAAGCTCCTCCATCTCTTGGAGTTGTAACTTTATTTTCTTTCCAGCACCATCCATCTCCATATTGCATTGCTTAATAGCCCAAAACTCCTTATGCTCAGTTTCAACGGGTAAGTGACAAGGTTTACCATACATAAGCCTAAAGGGAGACATCCCGATAGGTGTCTTGTATGCGGTTCTACAAGCCCACAAAGCATCATTAAATCGCATGCACCAATCTTTCCTTGTTGGATTCACCGTCTTCTCTAGAATGGATTTCGCCTCCCAGTTAAAAACCTCGGCTTGTCCATTTGTTTAGGGATGATAAGGTGTTGAAATCTTGTGCGACACATTGTACTTCTTCAACAAGCTTTGTAAGATCCTATTTTTGAAGTGCGAACCGCCATCGCTAATTATGGCTCTTGGAATTCCAAACCTTGCAAAGATGTTAACTTGCACAAAATCTGAAACCACTTTAGAATCATTAGTTGGGGTGGCCTTAGCTTCCCCCCCATTTAGATACATAATCAACAAGTAAGATATAAAAGTTCCCATGGGAGTTGGAAAAAATACCCATAAAATTAATACCCCATACATCAAAAACTTCAATAAATTGAATAAAAGTTTGTGGCATTTGATTTCGAGCACCTAGATTGCATGTTCTTTGGTACCTATCACAAGTTGTACAAAATGTATATGCATCCTTAAACAAGGTTGGCTAATAAAAACCTCTTTCAAGTACCTTGTGAGCAGTTCTCTTACTTCCAAAATGTCCTCCGCAAGTATAAGAGTGACAAAAAGACAAGATAGACTGAAATTCATATTCGGATACGCACCTTCGTAATACTCGGTCACTATAATGTTTCCATAAGTATGGATCATCCCATATGTATCGGTTCCCTAACCTCTTAAGTTTGTCCCTCACATCACGAGACAAGTTCTTTGGGATTTGTTTAGTTACCAAGTAATTCACAATATCAACATACCATGGTTCTCCACAGGCAATTGAGAATAGTTGCTCATCCTGGAACTTTAACGCAATGGGATAACTTCCTTGTCCACAGCAAGATGGCTCAAGTGATCCGCAATGGTGTTCTCAATTCCTTTCTTGTCCTTGATTTCAATATCAAACTCTTGTAAGAGTAGAATCCATCGTATGAGCCTTGGTTTCGCCTCTTTTTTCATAAGCAAGTATTGAAGCACTGCATGATTAGAAAAAACAACAACTTTTGTACCAATTAGATAAGAGAAAAACTTTTCCAAAGCAAAAATAATAGCTAACAACGCTTTTTCAGTGGTTGTATAGTTTTGGTGGGTCTCATTTAACGTTCTAGAAGCATAATAAATAGCATGAGGTACCTTCCCCACACGTTTCCCAAGCACCGCACCAACCGCATAGTCACTTGCATCACACGTGAGATCAAAAGGCTTTCACCAATCCGGTGGTTTAATGATAGGGGATGAAATCAAAAGTTCTTTCAAACAATTGAATGCCGCCATACACTTTTCATCAAAGTTAAAAACCACATCTTTTTGCAATAAGTTGCAAAGTGGTGATGCTATCTTGGAAAAATCTTTGATAAATCTACGATAAAAACCTGCATGACCAAGAAAAGAGCGTATCTCCGTTACCGTAGTGGGAGGGGTTGAAGCACGAATAAGGTCTATCTTAGATTTATCAACTTACAATCCTTTAGAAGATATTATATGGCCTAAAACTATGCCATGAGTTACCATAAAATGACACTTCTCCCAATTCAGCACAAGGTTTGTTTCAACATATCGTTCAAGGATTAATCACAAGTTGTTTAAACAAAGGTCAAATGAAGTACCAAAGACACTAAAATCATCCATGAACACTTCAATGATATTTTCAACATACTCGGAAAAGAAACTTACCAAACACCTTTGAAAGGTAGCTGGAGCATTGCACAAGCAAAAAGGCATCATTTGAAAGTAGTTTTCTCTTGATCCTCCGGGCTATTACAATCTGATTGTAACCTGAATAGCCATCAAGGAAACAATAATAAGAGTGTCCAACTAAACTTTCAAGCATTTGATCAATAAAAGGTAAAGGAAAGTGATCCTTCCTAGTGGTGGCATTCAATTTTCTATAATCAATACAAACCCTCCAACTGGTTTGCACACGAGTTGGGACAAGTTTATTATTATCATTCTCCACCACCATCACACCTGATTTCTTTGGTACTACTTGTACCGGGCTCACTCACTTGCTATCGGATATGGGGTAGATAACACCCACGTCCAAAAAATTGATTATATCCCTTTTTACAACTTCCATCTTGGGGGGTGGGGGGGGGGGCTCAAACGATGTTTCACTTCCCTTGTAGGCTTTACATCGTCCTCCAAACGTATCTTGTGCATACAAACGGCAGGGATTATACCCTTGATATCGTCAATTGTCCATCCTATGGCCGTCTTGTACTTCCTTAGCACCCTTAGAAGTTTTTGCCCCTGTAATTCACTGAGCTCGTTAGAAACAATCACAGGTAAGTCTTCCTTGTCACCCAAGTACAAGTACTTTAGGAGATCGGAAGAGGTTTCAATTATTACTTTGGAGATTTAACAATAGAAGGTACAAGCTTTTCATCACTGCATTGGTAAAGAAATAAAAGAGATATTATGAGTTTCTGAGCATCCTTGTAGTGAGTTAAGATCACCAATGGATTCCTTGACTTCATTACCACACTCTATACCATTATCCATGGATGTAGTTAAAATGGTTTCCAAAGCATCATCACCATTCAATTCAAATACTTCTTGTGCCAATGTATCCATAACATCAATGGAGAAACAAGAGTGGACATCGCTAGGATATATCATCGTCTCGAAAATGTTAAAACTTATTATTTCTCTATCAAACTCCATAGTTATCGTTCCCTTGTCCACATCAATAATGGTTTTTGCCGTTTTCATGAAGGGACGCCCAATTAGCAATGGAAGAGACGAGTCCGGTGAACCTTCATTCATCTCTAACAAACAAAAGTCAGCTGGAAAGACTGATTGATTAACCTGCACAAGAACATCCTCAACAATACCCATTGGGTAGACATTAAAGCGATAAGCTAATTGCAATACAATTCCAGACTTTTTAAGAGGACCAAGATCAAGTGATTTATACATAGATGAAGGCATAACATTTGTGGATGCACCTAAGTCCAACATTTCTTTGTTAAATGTAGTGTTACCAATTGTGACTGGAATGTCAAAGCTACCGGGATCCTTGCATTTCAGTGGGAGTTTGTGTTGTAAGATTTCCGAAGCATTCTCACCCATACTTATCACTTTAGTACCTTTGAGCCTTTTCTTATTGGTACACAAGTCCTTCAACACCTTTGCATACTTTGGAAATTGCTTGATCGCGTCAATGAGTGGTATGTTCACATGAATCTTCTTGAGAATGTATAGAATCTCCTTTTCTAGTTCCGCCTTCTTGGAATTTGCAAATCTGCGAGGGAAAGGTAAAGGAGGAACATAAGTAGGAATAAAAGTTTTAGAGTCAGGAATAGGTACCTTGGGAGTGTGGGGAATTTCATCCCTCTTTTCCTCCAAAACAGGCTCCATGAGGACGTCTTCTTTACCCAAATCAGTAACTTCGGGTTGCACAAGTTGTGTACCGCTTCTCAATATAATAGCATTGACACCCTCTTTTGGGTTAATAGGTTGAGAAGGGAGTTTTCCACTATTTTTTTCCTTCAATTTTTTTATATCCATCGCCATGGAACCCATTTGTGTCTGCAAGTCCTTGATTGCACTCTTGGTCTCCTTTTGACTTTCTTGAAACATAGTAGAAATGCCTTGCATCAATGTTTGAAGCTTTGCATCGATATCGAAACCTTGATTTTGAGTAGATTGTTGTGGTTGTGGTTGCTGAAATGATGAAATTGTTGTTGTTGCGGCTGGAATTATTGTTGTTGTGGTTGAAATCCACTCGAACGGTTGAAATTAGGTTGTTGAACCGCACCTTGCTTGTTGGCATAGATAAAATTGCGGTGATCTATCCATCCCGGATTATAAGTGTTAGAGTAGGGATCATACCGTCTTTGCTGATTTGGAAAGACCGCACTAGCTTGCTCCAACTCTTCATCATGTGAAGGTATAATAACCGCAGCCATCCTATGCATCATTCTATCCATATTATCCATCATTTGATCACAGTTTGATGATAAATCAGTAACTTCATGCACTCGCCTACCCATTGGTTCACCTCTTGTGTAGAATTGTTGCGAGTTTGCAGCCATGCTTTCAATTAACTCGGTAGGTTGGGCCACCGTCTTGTTCACTAGAGCTCCACTCACTTGGTTGGAGACCCTCTTAGAAGTATTGTATTATCATCACGTCACTGAATTGGTGGTGAGGGAAGCTTTCCACCAATCTCCTATACCGTTCCCAACATTCATACAATGACTCCCAATCCTTTTGTTGTATGCCACAAATCTCCTTGCGAATTTGAATAGCTTTGGATGCAGGAAAATATCTCTCTAGGAAAAGTTTCTTCAACCCGTTCCATGTAGTGACACTCCCGGACGGTAAATAATATAACTATTCTTTAGCATTGTCCGCCAAATAGAATGGGAAAGCTTTCAACATTGCACCATCGGCATTAGAGTTCACTGGAAGCATGGCCATGATAACGTTGTGTAAATCCATGAGACTCTTGTTTGGATCTTCATATACCATGCCATGGAACTTTAGTAACTCTCTAATCAACCCCGGTTTGATCTCGAAGGTTGAGTTTGTTTTAATACACCATCATTGTGCATCAAGCCTATGAGAAGCCAAGTCCTTGAGTGTACGATTTGCATCACCCATTGCTTTTTTTTTTAACTAGTGGTTCTTCTATGATTGGAATCTCTGCTTCTTCTTCGTCTTGATGAAGAGCTTCGTGTTCTACTTCCAAGTCTTGTTCTTTCGTTGTGTCTCTCCTTGGTTGGAGTAATGTGCCTCTTCGAGTAGCTATCCCGCACCTTGGATAGCTCCAATCTTTAGAAGCCAGGGATTAGGTACCTGAAAACAATTCTCGCAAACAAGTGAAAAACAAGATAATAAACAAAAAGCAAATATGCAAGCAGAAATAATAAAAGAAACTAAAACTATATAACAAGCCTTATGCCTCCCCGGCAACGGCGCCAAAATTTGATCGTTGTCGTATGTGTCAAAAATAATTCACTTTCTCACTCAACTAAATTTGAATGAAGTATGTGGTAAGAAAGAGGTCGTTTCCACGGAGAGGCAATTATTGTTATGCAAATTTAAATTTCTTAATAACCAATGTGGGGGGATTTTTATTTTAGAAAAGCAATAAAAATAATTAAAAGCAATAAAGTATGAAAGTAATCAATAAGAGGAAGATATTGGTCACGAGATAGTATCATTCACAAACATGTATTTTCATCAATGACTAGAATTGGAATTTTAATCTCTCATTTACTAAAATTCCTAGGATACCTTGATCGCAAGTATATCCTGCTAATTCCATAATTTCATCACAACCACATTAAAAGATTCATATGTGAATTCTTCCTAGAAAGCAACCTAAAGTGTAAAAGCACAATTAAGTTTAACTTCCTAAAAGCACTAAGTTCTATGGAATAAGACTAATCAAGGCAATCAAACGTGTAAAAGCACTAATTTGATTTAACCAAGGTTATGATTCATATATGATTATAAAGATGTATCACTACAATTGATAACCACACTATGCTACTTAGAATCAGGGATAAACAACCTTTTAGTATTGAAAACCCTAATATAGCTTTAGAAATGAATGCAAATCGGATTGATTCCTGACTCAACCAAACAAGTATTCAAATTATATAACAATATTAATAATGAATCATAAACAATAAATTATTGAAACAAAACTAATGCATTGAATCAAATAGCATGTTGAGAAATCAATTTTATCCCATAACCAATAATATGTGTTTAGCTACTCATAGCTTTTGAGTTCATCACAATAAATAATAAAAATGAAGAAGATGAAAAATAAAATGGAAGCAAACCCTATTCGCCGCTTTCTCCCAAAGCTCCAAGTAGTAAAATACGTGATCTCTAAAAGAAGTAGAAACTTTCTCCTTTTGTACTTCTCTTATTTCCAAAACTAGGTCATAACTTCCACAGCCCATAAGTCCTCCAAGTCCATAAAATTCATGTGTGAAAATACCCCAATGTAAATCTCTGAATCAGTCACTTAGCTGAGTCAGTGTCTGAGTAGGAACTGAGTCAGGATCTGAGTGACCTTGGTCTAGGCCATTTGAAGTTTGCACAAGCCATGCCTCAGACGTGCGTCGTGATTGCGCACCATTCCTTCTAAGCCTTCAGGTATGCATTTCCTCACAGCTGCAACTCCAAACATCTCAACACACTGTCACATACTTACATCCTTTGAGTAACTTCATAACCACCTTGTTTTAGCTAACAAAAACCATTCTGCACTTGCAATTACTCAGAATCTCAACCCCTTCTCTTGACTTCAATAGTCATAACTTGCAGTTCAACTCCATTGTAGGTACCACATGCTCCATTCATTCCTTTGGTCCAACTCAGCTGTAGTGTATCAGCATCACTGCCTGCATCTCAATCATTCACGACAAGAAATAAGAACCATGAACAACACCTTGACCAATTCTCAGCTCTCAATTCAACTGCAATTCATCCAATGCACCTTAACTGATCATTACTTGCACTTTATGTAGCTCCTGCATAATCTTAAGATCCAGAACTGTCTCCATTCCCATCTGAAACCGCTTCGAACCCATTGTATACATTCCAACAACCAATTTCTTCCATTCTATGACCACCAGAAACATGGCTAACTGAGTGCACAAGACCAAGGCTTAGCAACCATAACAAGTTAAGCTCATTCATCTCACTGTTTCTTTCACATCCCAGTTATCTCCATCATCGCAACAACATCACCTTCCACGTCCTACATCATCTGTAACAATAACAACTCAAACTTCATTCACCTGTAGTTCAAGTCACCCCCAGAGCCTATATCATCAGTAGCAACAAAGAATCTATCTCAGTCTTGTCCACCACCAAACAAATCCCACCTGCAATTGCACAACAAAAACAGCTCCATCATCACAACTTTAACCTGACTGCAGTCTGATAAACATCACCATTCAGACTCATGCCCGGTAACATCTTCTTGTTGTTTTGCACAGCCTACAACTACAACTTCACCATTCCATCCAACACTTGTTACTCAACTGAAACAACTCCTAACATTCATCTAATCAATTCCATATCCAACTGACTCAAGTACAGGCTCTTAGTAACAACACCAGAACCCTTGCGATTCATCATAACCAGTTATAGAACATTTCTTATTTACCTGCAACATCTCCATTAAAGTTCAACCCTGCAACCTCCTTGTCCTATTCAATCATGTCAGCAACTAAACCATGTATTCTTCATCCTCCAACCTCACTGCAGCATCAACATCACTACCTTCCATGAGTTCTTCTCAACCACCAGCTAACTGCAACGGCAATTCTCTATCTGGTACTTGATTCAACAGCAACACCAACTCCACTATTGTATCCCCATCGAACTCCCAATTCCATGGATTTAAACTATGACCAAAACCCATCTTCAATTTCATCTTTTCTTCTTCAGATCCCCTTTAAAAACAGATCAATTAACCTCTTGAATCTTCTCAGGCATCAGAAATTCATCATCTGCAGCTTTGAAATCCGTTAAAACCCTTGAATCATCAATCAATTTCTTTATTTCTCATGAACCTAAATAATTAATACAAACCCTAACATTCACTGTAAACTTCTCTTCATCATCAATTCACCCATAGAAACCCATCGAACTTCAAATTCGAATTTCAGCTACAACCCAATCTCTGATTATCAACAACATCAGATATCCTTTCCGCAACTGGAAATTGCTCAAAATCTCCTCGTTTCATTCTCGAATTGATTCAACAACTGAGATGTTGCTTCTTACTTTTCTCTCTTAATTCAGACCACCTTGAAAGCACAGCCGCAAAAAATGATTGAGAAGGCATTTCTCTCAATTTTAGGTCCCTGTAATGATAAGAATTGATATTGGCAGCCAGTACATTATAATAAGGGCCATCTTAGCTTGCTTGGATTGTCGGTTTCCGATTACTGACAGCCCATTCGCTTTCTTTCTCAACTGTCAATTGTAGAGAATTGACAGTCACCTATTCGCGCAACTTAGCTTGCTCCCCTGTGAATTGACCTTTCCCCCTTTACGCTCCAAATGGACGTTTTCTCCTTCTTTTGCACCAAATGACTCCAAAGTAACTAAACATTCAAAATCAAACATAAGATACATATATCTTACAAGAAAACTAGCAAAGAAAGCACAAACATAGATATAAAATCACGGTGTTTTAGACACCTATAATTTATGCATAACAGAGCTTAGATCTACGTTTTCAGATCAAGAAATCATACACATATGGAATTTTTTCAAGAAAATCACATTTTCTCCAAAATTTGGGTTTTCCGAACATCCATATTACGATCTACTATGCTTTTTCACAATTCCATCATAATTTAGATGTTAAAAGTTGTTTCTAGCGCCAATGAATACGGATATTTCGTGTCATAGGAGTATAGACTTCATATACGTACCTACACAGAGTTATGATCTGATGATTCGTATAATCGATCACCAATCCTTATTAATTATGGTACTTTTATAGGTGATTATCTCGATTCAAACTGGTAAAGGGGGATTACAATTATTTTCCTTGTTAGTCAGATTGTCAGTTCAAAAAGTATCAAGAGAGAGAATCACTGAAAAATATTTCTTATTGATCAGTAAAAGTTGTGTACATTGTACTTGGTTTACAAGCATAGCTTTTCATGTTATTTATACTAGCGTAGCTATCACGCATGAAGCATATCTAATTGGGAACCGTCTTAATCTAGCTGGAAATGATGTCATTATCCACTCCTTCCTTCTTGAATAATCTCCTCGACCTGGGTATCACTCCTTATCACGAGACTCTTACTCCAGGTCGTGGGCTCTTAGTCTTGACTTTTAGCCGTGTCTTTGGTCTATACCTTCTTTGGGGGCTCTAGAACTCAGATCATGCGCGTGGTTTGGTATTCTTATTCAAGTCGTGATAATGAAAGTATGGTATCCTCTAATTATTGCACGTACTAAAGACTCATCTTCCCGACCTAGACCTAGGTTCTCTCTCAGCACTCTATCTTGTAAGACCTGTACGACGACTGTCAATATTGGGTAGATGCTATATTTTGTCATCTACAATCTTTGGTATTTTTGATTGGTAGTGAGTGGTTAGCAAATAGTTTGGTTCCTTGATGTTTGTAAGATGTCTTAAAGGAATTGGGTTACAAAAGTCTTCACAGAGGTGGAACAACTCTTGACAGTGGTGTTGAGAAATTCATGTGCGTAGGCCATCTTGGTTGTAGGCGCATGTATAATGAGAAAAATGAGTAACTATGGGTAGTTTATTCGGCCTCAACTACACAAGTTTGTGATATGCATTTGTGTAGCAGCTTAATTTTAACAGCATTCAAAACTGGATTAGTTCCCGACTTTTTTCTTCCAAGCAGTTTCCCTTATTAACAAAATCTTTTGTGCCATGTGGTTTACTTTATATTTACGCATTATAATCAATACCTCGGATCGATCATTATGGTCAATTTCTTAACCGAAGTTTATATTATATACGAGATATCTTTGTCTAGAAATCTTCATTCTTTGTAATATCAATAAGATTATATAAGTTGTGTCTAGGTTATTGCAAAAGAATTGGTTATGCACTTGATACCCTTCGTTTTTTCAATAACGTCTTGATTTTTATTTAATATACATCGTACATTAATATACACAGTGTATTAAATTCAAGTCCAAATTTCTCCACCTCTAGTATATCGGGGTGCACTCTCTGGCTTGTCAAATTGGTTTAAAATTTGTTCACTTGGTTTCCAATTTTATCATTTTACACTTTAATTTTAATTTTATAATATCTAAAGTAGGAAAACTTAAAATCTGCGCCGGATTTAGAAGATCTCCATCAATACATTTTTCTTTAACTATATTCCTTCTTTCTCATCCCAACAACAAAGAAGAAAACAAAAGGTCGACTAAATCTCCTACACTTTTCAAAAAATCTGGCAACAAAATATTGTCACAGAAATTTTATGAAGTCAATGGTGATGTTGTTTGATCTTACCAAGGTTCAATAATGAAGGTAAAATTTTATGATTTTTTTTTCCTTTTGTTTTCTATGGGTTTTTTGTTTACTCTTTAATACTTGCAGTCATGTAAATCTATAAATAGTTTTTACTAGTCTAGATAAGTAGGTCGCGTAAAATTAATGCTACGGAAGATGAAGGTGAGACTGGTGGTAAATGTTGAAAAAAATAAGAAAATAGTTTGAGATTCGCAAGTAATTATGAAATGGTAATTAGGAGAGAAAAGGGTGGAAATCTTCAAATGGAAGAAATACATTCATATGGTATTGAAACTAAGATGGAAAAAGAGCCAAAGATTGGAATGATATTTGACACAAGAGATAACTCTTACGAGTATAACAACACATAAATTCATCTCCCAAGAATGTTTCTCTCTCCTAAGAAAAAACCATTCTCCGAGTTTCATAGATTTTAACATGAGTTTAGATCCATAATTCAAATCCTTGTTTAGAACCTAAATCCTTAGTTTAGATCCTTCGTTTATATTTACCCCTTTTTCAATAATGTCATCCGAAAACAGATTCATCCAAATAGAGCGTAAGTTTTAGGTTTTCCGACAAAAAACATACCCCTTCCTCCCCTATTATCTTATCTGAATTCTATTCCTATGGATCTTCACATGGTCCATTCTCTTTACCTTTAGCAATGCACTTGCAGAGTTTTTTCTTTGAGACCGCAAAAAATGGTGATGCTAGAAGATGTATATGGAAATACAGTGATAATCAACACTGGTTCATGTCTAACAAACAATCTAATAGTCATGGCTTCTACCTAAACATCACTCTTTCCAAACCAAATCCTGAGGCAAATCCAATATTCTTTTTCATCCTGGCTGGTGATTGCTTTGAAGGCTGGTTTGCGATAGCTACAGCTTTAGAAGAGATCATAATCTCCATCGGCAAACCTTCTCTAAAAATTGTTCTATAATCCATTCACAAACCATCGTAGCCCATATTTTGAACTCAAACCCCATTCACAAAACCAGAAAACCAAATTCCAAACCCCTAAACCTTCACCCTTCTCAACATCAACTACCTATATCTCCTTTTGTGTGTGATAGATTTCCTGCACCAATATCTGTTAACTCACAGGGTGACTCTGAGATTCATATCCAGCACCTAAATAACCCAAATACTTTAGGCTCCTGGTTTGATGCTTTTGTGATTTCTTCACCTACTGGCATAACAAATTGGTCACATGTTGTTACTGCCCTGAGTCATGAATTATAGATCTTCTCATTATGTGCCTTATATCCAATAAATTCAAATCAGTCACTTTTTCATGTGGACAAGGACCTTTCATCTACAGATTTGGAGTTTAATTTCATTTTTCAAAAACCAGAAAACCAAATTCCAAACCCCTAAACCTTCACCCTTCTCAACATCAACTACCTATATCTCCTTTTGTGTGTGATAGATTTCCTGCACCAATATCTGTTAACTCACAGGGTGACTCTGAGATTCATATCCAAAGACCTAAATAACCCAAATACTTTAGGCTCCTGGTTTGATGCTTTTGTGATTTCTTCACCTACTGGCATAACAAATTGGTCACATGTTGTTACTGCCCTGAGTCATGAATTATAGATCTTCTCATTATGTGCCTTATATCCAATAAATTCAAATCAGTCACTTTTTCATGTGGACAAGGACCTTTCATCTACAGATTTGGAGTTTAATTTCATTTTTCAAAATGTGATTTACTCGGTTTATAGACGGGATCAACATTTTTGGGAATCATCTCCTTTTACCGCAACAGATTTTAATTTGGAGATTTTTGGAGTTCCATATTAGTTTTGGTCATCACGGGTCATGCATCAGATTGGGAAATTATGTGGCGAGGTTCTTTGATTCATCCTGCTTCTCTGAAACTTCAGGATTTACGTTAAATCCGCATTAAGGGACGTAATCTCAGAGGAATCAATTAAATCATCACATATAAGGGCAATTTCGTTGCTTATATCTCTGTTATCAAGATTCTACATCCAATGCATCATAAGATGACTACTTTGGGACTACCGACTTCTGACAGTGCAAATTCTCAAAATTCAAGCTACATCTCGAAGATGGTGGAGATTCCTAATATGGAATCAATCCAGATCCAAGTTCCAAGCATAGCTATTGACTCTTTTCATGAAAACAGTTATAAGTTCTCCACTGAGACCCTTCAGTTCAACCACCCAAAATAACATCCCTAAAACCACCAATATACCAATCAAACTCTACTCTTTTTTTGATCCGATTCCAAGAACTATGTGTGACCGTATCACTATTCCATTAAAGGAAAATGGGGAATATGCCCCAAAATCGACTGTCATCTTGGGGATATGCCCCAGGATTCCAGTTTTTGGGAATATGCCCCAAAGTAACGGTTTCCGTCAAGGAACCGTTAAATAGACTATTTATCGTAAATGTGTTTCAACTTTCTCTCTAATTTTTTCGAGATTTTTTCGTCTGAATATGTTCCTGAACCTTGTCAAGGTGTTAATATATCGTATATCTGTCTTTTAATTCGCATATGTGATCCCAAGTGTGTGCGCATATTGACTACTTAACGGTTTTGGATGGAATTTTGGACGGCTGGGGCATATCCCCAAAATGACAGTCGATTTTGGGGCATATCCCCAATATTCCCTTCCATTAAACCTTCTTAATACATGTACCTCCCCTCCATCCATTTTTTTCTAATCCACCAATTCTTTCGAATCCACCCATTCTCTCAAACCCACTGCCTTGTAATAGTAAAACTTTAATCTTTTCTCCAAAACTTCCTCATGACGGTCACATCAACTCTAGAATCATTTTTCCTGATTGGGTCTCCCGAGAAGTTCAGAGACTCTTTAATCTGGGTATTACGATGGGTATCACTTTTAATGCAATGCCAAACCACTCTAGCATATTCTTATCTCAAAAGATAGCTATTGAATGTCCAGTTCTTAAGCGCATGTGAAGAAACATCTCCAATACACCTGTTATTGATGAAGATTTTGTTGTGCAGACTATCATCACCTTAGAAGGCGTACAAAACTTTCCGTAAAAACAAAGCCAAACCTATTGATGGTTTATTCAACACTTTCATGGTATAGCTGGATATGGAACAACCCTCCTTTTCGTCTTCTTCTACTACCCCCACTTACCCACCTGGATTTGATCCTGAAATGATTGACATTCAGATGATGCTTGCTCCATGCCAGTAACTCCATTGGTACATGGTGTTGTACCAAAAAGGCTTGCCGCTGAATGTAGAAGGTTGGATATGGATCCAATATCATATGTCTGCTCTAGTGTTAAGACAATGAGATCTGCCAAAAAAGGGTTTTTCCATGTGATAAATGAATCTTCATATTCTCACATGGAATGTCAGAGGCTTATGCTCTACAAATAGAAGAACCATTGTCAAGAAGATGATACATCTCATAAAAGCTCCTATAATTATCCTTCAAGAAATAGAGATGATGTACTGTTCATCATTTGATATCTCACAAATTTGTGGAAATACAAATTATGGATGGACCTTTCAACAATCCATGGGAATTTCTGGAGGTATGCTTATCCTTTGAAATAAGGATTTTGTGGAAGTTAAAGATTCTCTGGTTAGTGATTACACTTTATCAGTTCATTGTGCAAATAAATATGACGGTTTTTAGTGGGTTTTAACCAATGTTTATGGCCCCAATAATATGATAGAGCTGAATTTTGGGATGAATTGGATAACATCTGTAGATTTTGGGACCTCCCTTGGTGTTTGGGAGGTGACTTCAATGTGATAACTAAATGTGATGAGAAAAAGGGTTGTTGCAGAATCACCAAAAGTATGGAGAGCTTTTGTGACTTTATTTCCCAACACAATCTCATTGATCTCCCACTTAAAGGTGCTAGATATACTTGGTCAAATGGCCAGGCTAATCCTGTCATGTGCATGCTTGACAGATTCCTTATCTATCCATCTTTTGAAATCAAATTCCATTTTGTTACCCAGCTTGCAAAATCCATACCAACTTTTGATCATATTCCCATCCTTCTAGACATTTCAGACCCTTCTTGAGGACTTAGTCCTTTTAGGTTTGAGATCATGTGGTTCTTGGAGAATGGTTTTATTGAATTATTGGAAAACTGGTGGTCTTGTTTTTGTTTTGCAGGTAGCTCTAGCACAATATTATGGAGTAAACTCAAAGCTATAAAAGAAAATCTCAAAGAATGGAACAAAATCACTTTTGGACATACTAATACAAAGCTCAAACTTCTGCTGTCAGAAATTCAGGATCTTGACAACTTAGCTGAAGACACTCTTTTGTCTGATTCACAGCTGTATGACCTATTAAAGTTCAAACAAGACTTTGAGAAAGTCACAAGAATGGAGGAATTTCTTGGAAGGTCTAACACCAAATGGTTACAAGAAGGGGATAAAAACACTTCTTTCTTCATCAACAAGGCAAGTGCAAAAAGAAGGCATAATAGAATCCAACAACTGTACATAGATGGAACTTTGGTTGATGACATATTCAAACTGCAGGAGAATATTGTAAGTTTTTATGAGAATCTTTTTAAAGAAGAAAAGTTAATTAGACCTGTTCTAGAAGGTATTGATTTTGACAGTATTAGCTCTTTTGAGTCTGATATTCTTGATGCTAATTTTTAAAGCTATTAAATATTTAGGACATGACAAGGCTCCTGGTCCGGATGGATTCCCTATCATGTTCTTTCACAGATGTTGGAGCTTTATTAAAGCTGATATTATGGGCACAATGACATAATTTTGTGAGAAAGGTTGCATTGATGTCAAGCATAACACCACTTTCATCACTTTGGTACCAAAAATGGATTACATTGAAACTTGTTTTCAGAACTGATTCAAAATCAGTTAAAAATGCTTTCCAGAGTAATAACCTCCCTTGGTTTGCAGTAACAAGATGGGATAAAATTTGTGCTGAAGTGCTGACATATAGCTTCATCCATAGCTACAGAGAAGTAAATTTCTCTGCTGATACCATGTCTAAAAAAGGTGCATCTCTTGGAAGGGGAGATCAAAGAATATATGGGAGTAAACCTTCTTTCCTGGGCTGTCTAGAAAGCCCAGACAAATCTTATTTCAGAATTTACTAAAAACAGAAAATGGGCTGCTTCATGATTATACTTTCTTATGTTAAGCCTTAATGGGCTTCTTTTGTAATTTTTTCATTTCTTGAGCTGTATTCCTTTTAAACCCAATTGATTATAATAAAATTTTATTGTTTAGCAAAAAAAAAGATTACATTGAAACTGTCAAAGACTATAGACCTATTTGCCTTCTTACAAGTGTCTACAAAATACTGGCCAAGGTATTTGCAACCATACTGAAGCTAGTTATGTCTAAGCTTATTTCTCTGGTACAATGTGCATACACTGAGGGCCGCCAAATCATAGATGGCACTCTTATTTCTAATGAGTTGGTGGAATCTAGATTAAAATCTGGTAAACCTGGTATTATCTGCAAAATAGATTTGGAGAAAGCCTTTGATAGGATCAATTGGAGTTACTTGGAGTTCATAATGGGGGAGATGGGTTTTAGCAAGAAGTGGATTAACTGGACTAAATTATGCTATTCTACTGCAACCTTTTTTGTTCTCATAAATAGGCCTGCTTTTGGATTTTTCAGTAGATCAAGGGGAGTAAGAAGAGGTTGTCCAATGTCTCCACTGCTCTTCAATATTTCAATGGAGGGTTTTTCTAGATACATTGTCAGGGCTGCCAATTCTCATCTTTTCAGTGGTTTTTCAATGGTGGATAATGGTCATGTTTTTAATCATTTGCACTATGCAGATGACACAATTTTTTTTGTGGATAACAACAAGGATGAATTATCTAACTTATTCTCAATTCTACATTATTTTGAATACATTGCAGGGTTAAAAGTGAACAAAGACAAAACAAGACTTATTGCTATTGGAGATGTCCCTCTTATCAATGATTGGGCTGCTGAGTTGGGATGTGCAATTAATATATTACCTTTCATATACCTAGGAATGCCTTTAGGGGCAAAGTCTAATTGTTAATCAATATGGGTACCTATTATTGAGAAATTTGATGCCAAACTTTCTGTTTGGAACCAGATTTCTCTCTCCAAAGGTGGTAAGTTAGCTCTACTTAAATGCATTTTAACCTCTCTGCCCATGTATTATTTCTCTCTTTTCTGAACACCAATCTCTGTAATCAAGATTATAGAGAAGAAAATGAGGAACTTTCTTTGGGGTGGCAGTAATTGCTCTCATCTTATCAAATGGGAATGGGTGTATGCTGATAAGGAAAAATGAGGTCTTGAAGTGCTTAATTTAAGGTACATGAATATCTCTCTTCTTGCAAAATGGTGTTGGAGATTTGGAATAGAAAAGAATCAGTTACGGTACAAATTAATTGTTGAGAAATATGGTCATAACTATTCAAATTGTGTCCCTGATGTTGTTAATACTCCATATGGTGTATCTTGTTGGAGGACTATATCCAAAACAAGTGATATGGTTAATAGAAAATCAACTTTCAGTGTTCATTCTGGGGAACTTATATCATTCTGGAATGATAAATGGGCTGGTAACTCTTCTTTGGCAAAAAATTTCAACCTCCTTTATAAGCTAGATAAATTGCAATTTGGGAGTTTGGTTGATCATATTACTTCCTAAGGTTCATGGAGATTCGATTTCAGAAGGGCTTTAAATGATTCAGAAGTCATGTAGTTTGCGGATCTTATCATCATCATTGGTTGCAATCCACCTACTATGGATAACCTCCCTGACACTAGAAGATGGTCATTACATACTTCAGGGTGTTTTTCGGTCAAGTCTCTTTATAAGACTTTTACTGCAAATGAAGGTTTACAAGATTTTCCTCATCAATTTGTTTGGAAATCTGGAGTTCCACCAAAAGTCATATTTTTACTCTGGTGCGCAGTCCATGGAACGTTAAATTATCAAGACATGTTTCAATATAAAGGCATGGACATCTATAGTTCCTGCATTTTATGTGGATATAGTGCTGAATCTCTAGACCATATCATGCTTCATTGTAAGGTGGAAACACATATCTAGAGGGCGCAGACTCCTAATAAACAGTGGGCATGGGTGTTCCCAGAAACTATGCTCTCTTTTGCTCATTCATGGCCTCAAAACAACCTATCACATTCAGGAAAAGTGGCGTGGAATCTTATACCTTCTGCAGTTGTCTGGGTGTTGTGGAGAGAAAGGAACTGCAGAATTTTTGAAGAAAGATACAACTTCAAGACTGATCTGGACTTGGAAATTGAAGTTAAAACTCTTGTGTTGTCGTGGGAAGCTGCTTCAGGGAAGATAATGCATTTGAATTTCTCCAATTCTGTTTTAAATTGGGAGACTGTTTACTCCTGATGCTTTTCCTCTTTTTGCTTTGCTTTTAGTCTACCTTTGGTAGACTCCTGTACATTCTCTTCTCTTTAATATATCTTCTCTTCTTATAAAAAAAAAGAAGAGTATAACAACACATATGCAAGAAATATTAGTTTTAACATGTATATAGAGACAAAAAATAAAGACAAAGCTTATCGCCATAAATTTCATCGACAACTTCGAGTACCTGTGAAGGTGTATACAAGAAGGTAAGAATACCTCAGAAGAAAAGAGATGAGCAAAAATTTGGATGCAAAGTTAGGTTTAAGTTTAAACTTTATGATAGTAACAACTATGACGTAATCGATTTCTATGCTGATCATATCACAATCTAGTAACAAAACTAGGTTCCCATTATTTGAAGTCCCAAAGGATAATTGAGGTTTTGCAGCAGGGAATCGTTAGTAAAAATGTATTATTTTGAGAAAAAACTAGGAAAAATATACTCATATACGAGAAAAGAATTTAGTTGCATTAAAAATCTAAACTTTATTAGATTGATATAACGACGTTATACAGAGAATGAAAAAGGTTTAATTCTTTAATAAAGGTGATTCACAATGTTTCTAAGATTATTTCAAGCAAAATAAAAACTTCGAGTAAACCTCAAGTGATTCACAAAGTCAAGATAATGATTATGAAATGGGAAGCGAAAGCGAGGAAGAAGATGAGGAATTATCCATTATTTTGATTATCTTTTTAGCATCATATAATTTGCTGAAGATGATAATGGAATTGATGGAAATCATTAGCCAAATTGAAAGGCCAATACGTAGACCAATTACGAGGTTTGGGGATAGCTATATATATAGAGTATTAATTTATGATCCTAAAGACTTCCGGCGGGAATATCGAATGTATCCATTTGTATTCCGAAAGCTCTGCCAAATAATTTGAGAAAGAACGCCTGTACAAGATACACGTTTCATCTCTGTTGAAGAAATGCTTGGCACATTTTTACTTATTGTTGGTCAAAATTTTCGGTATGTGGTTGTTCGTGATACGTTTGGTCGATCTCATTGGACGATCATCTCAAACATCAATCGAATGCTGAGGGCCTTAAATATTTTAGCGTCGCAGATGATGGTCAGCCCGTCAAGAACAACTCAAGCTAAGATAAAAGAAAGTACACGATTTTATCCATACTTAAAGGTAACAACGAGAACTACAATTTATGTGCGTACATATATATTACTCTAGATTGTAACAACATGCAACTCTAAAAAATTTATAGGACTGCATTGGAGTTATGGATGGTACACATATTCCATCAATGGTAAAGGGAAGATATTTGAGTGCTTATCGTAATCTTAAGGGAGTATTATCTCAAAATGTTTTAGCTGCATGCAACTTTGATTTAGAATTTATATATATCTTCTGTGGGTGATAAGAGTCTGCTCATGACTCGAAGATTCTAAATGATGCTTTAACGAAGAGGAACGGACTAACCATTCCGCAAGGTAATTATACATAATTTTATTTTACCAATCTCTTATAATTTATTTTTCATATATATAATGATCAAGTTTATCCAAAAAAACATAGGTAAATTTTATTTGGTGGACTGTGGATTTTCCAACTGGAATCAATTCTTAGCTCCATACCGCGGTGTTCGTTATCATCTTCAAGAACACTTAGGTTCTGGGCGCCGGCCAGTAAAAGCGGATGAGTTATTCAATCATCTACATGCTTATCTAAGGAATGTAGTTGAGAGAATATTTGGTGTATTTAAATCACGCTTCTTAATATTTAAGAGTGCACCTCTGTTACCATACAAAACACAAGCCGAAATTATTTTGGAATGTGCGGGACTACACAATGTTTTGCGCAAAGAATGTCGATCCGATGAATTTCTAGTTGATGAAGAGGAACCATATACTTCCACTGATCAAAGAGATCCTGAAGACAATCTTCCCCAAAATCAAACTCAGAGGCAAAAACGAGAAGATGCTAATCAGTGGCGAGATAGTATAGCGAATAAAATGTGGGACGAGTGGGATAAAGAGAATGAAAATTAAGGCATATGACAACAATGAGATTTATTTTGACAATGGACACATATTTGATTAGATATTCATGGTACTGCTATAAACATTGTAACATGGATGATAAAAAAATTGGTAGATGTTTTAAATTTTTCATGGGATATTATACATTTTTTGTCTCTACAAATCACAAGGAGTCTTTGCAAATCTCATTTTTTTGTCTCTATAAGTCACAAAGACTCTCTAAAATACTCTCAGAAAATCACTAGAAGTCTCTAGATTTTCAGAGAATCTCTGGGAGTCACTCAAATTACAAATCTACGTAAGTCCATATAAATCTTGTTTGACTGCCCCTGTTATTTCCACTAAAGGTACGAATACAGTTGAAATCGTTGAAAACTATCAACAATGTGCGTGTTGCGGACTCGGTCTGACCCGCCGAGTGAGTTATATACTACTATTTTACCAATTTAGCCTTTCCTGGTCGAGTTAATATGTGCTAGGGTTAGGTTGGAGAGATGGAAACTCTGATCTATCTTAATCCCTTACTTCAAAAACCAAAACCAAAACCTTTATCTTAATTGCTTTCTTGTACACTTAATTTACTGATTTCGTTTTTTGGTTTTGGTTTTTGAAGATTGTTTCTGAACCTCCATCTCCGACGGTGACTTCACCTGTTAATGAAGAAGTTAAATAGCTTCTCTAGATATCGAATCAGCTGAGATTCTTGATTCTGATCTTCTTGTACTCTCATCAGAACAACATAACCAATTATTTCAAACGACATTCTTAGTTTCGTACCCAATTTATTTTATACGATATTCTTAGTGTCATACCCAATTTGTTTTATACGACCTTCTTTGTTTCGTATTTGCCGCAGATGATTGTTTTATGCGAGTTTCGACATGATGTGTTTGAAGCTTGTGTTCCTTCTGGTCCTTCTGATAGTGGGTTGGTTTCTAAATGGCGACCGAAAAACTAGGTAATTTCCTTTCAATTTTGCAATTTTTGAAGTTTTGTATGTGATATTTTTATGATTTTGGTTTCATGTTCTGAAATTTGTGAAAAATTAGGGTTAGTAGTAGTTATTACTGTAGCTTTGACACTAAGGAATTGAATCGGTAGCAAAAATTAGATTGGTTAGGTGTTTCGTATAGTCACTGGTGCAAAGCGTATTCACTACTGTTAAGAGTTTATCTATGAAAACTTGGATAGACCTAGCAATGGGGTGAGATATTTAGGAGCCAATTTTACGCAAGGATTATCCTAACCAAAGAGGAGGAAAAGGGGGTGTTGTTATTTTAATGCCGACATATTAATTGAGTCTTCAAGGATTATCCTAACCAATTTAACCACATTCTTGGTTTTATGTATTTGATGAATCGTAATGAATAGGAGGTAAATGAGAAATTTTATGACACAATTTTGATAAGTAGGATAATTGATAACTGCTAGTGCACATCACTTCTATTTTTGCGTAGATCCTGAACTTTTTTACAGGGCATGTTCATATGGTCCTTCTATGTGTAAACTTGAGGCCGTTAATATGTTTGAAAGTTATCTTTTTCCTAAATTCATGTCAGTTTGACGTCAACTATATATTGCAGATAAATATTGGCTATGTAGCATTGTTGTTATGTTTAAACATTAGTGTCGATCCGCGTAATTAAAATCTCTCCCCCCTCCCTTATCATCATCTCTTGGGTTTGGCTTATTCTATGTTATTTGCAGTCATACTCTTTTGATATGATGTACTACATTATGAACAACTGAGATGTATTACACTTCTCTGCGATATGATGTCCTACATTATGAACAACTGAGATGTATTACACTTCCCTGCAAAATGGTTGTGGGCATGATCTTTTTTTATTTGCAACGTGATACACGGAATTTAAGCAAATTCCACTAACGTGGCGTTCACATTAGAAAATACCGTGCCTTGCGGATCATGAAAAACCATGCAATTCTACCTTTGTCCTTAACTTTCTTCTCCCCATGTGCAGATCCATTTGCTATGGCATATCAAAAAGCACTAGATAAAATTGGTAAATCCTTGCTTGCTCAATATAAAAGATGGCAGCCTAGGGTAATAAGATCATCACTCCTTCTCTCCACTCCGTGCAATTATGGCGGAACTAAATTGTGAGTACAAAATATAGTTTTGCGTCAATATTTTTGGTCGGTCGTCCCACCGTGACAGCGGTCATCTAGTTTATAAAACCGTCTGAATCAGGTGTCAATTTTAACTTGTACTATCATCAGAATTCTTAATTTCGTACCCAATTTATTTTGTACGACATTCTTAGTTTCGTACCCAATTTATTTTATACGATTGTCTTTGTTTTGTACCCAACTTATTTTATGAGACCGGACGAAACTTGCAGTTCCTTCCATTTACAATATACGAAAAAAATCAACATCAGTCACAAAACTTGAAGTTTCCCAAGATTGGAAAAATCAGAAAAGTGCTAGTAAGCTCTTCGTGTTAGCCATGCCATGCACTTGTTGCTTGTCTTCCCTATCATTTTTTTTGCTCTATGGCTCTACATGGATGGCATGTTGTTCCCGACAGCCGGTCCTTAGTCTTTAAACAATAAGAGATTTGCCATGATCACTGGGCTCATTGATGTTGGTTTTGTGGGTATAAAATTTATATACCTTGCATCTGGGATGCTTTTCGGTTTACTGGAGCTACAACTACAGTTTGCATTGGGTTCATCTTTCCTGCTGCCATCACTCTCAAGCAAGTTCTTCAACTTCGTTCTTCTTTTCTTTTTCTGTATCAACACCTAGTAGTTATGATAATGAAAATTTCCTTAAAGACTCAGTGTGCTTTAAATATATCGTTAACAGGGTTATTTTCTGACTTTTGTTTTTTATGTTAACAATCATCCTTCCGGAATAGTTCCTACGATACAAAATATCGTGTCGACTGTCAACTTGGATTGAAAATTGAATCTTAGAGAAATAGCTATGAGAGCATGTAATGCAGAGTATAGTCCCATACGTTTTTCTGCAGTTACTTTAAGATTAAAATACCCCCAAGACAACTGGGCTGATTTTTGAAAGTGGAAAAGTGGTTTGTACTGGTGACAAAACTAAAGCACAATTAAAATTAGCAGCAAGAAAGTATTTCTATGATTCATTTCTTTTAATGGGTATGATTTTATCAGTTATTGTGCAACCATGATAAGTGCTTATCTTGAAGGAGGATTCGAAAATGCTTTTCCTAATATGATTTGGATTATCTTGGGTGCAGGGAATTTTAATGGAGGTGGTGAATTCAATGGATATGGAGGAAATTATGAAGGCGGACGTGGCTTTGGAGGCAAGTGGTTTCCGCGAATGTGGAAGAGGTTATGGTGGCGGAGATATGCAACCTGCATACACTGTATTTGGGTATATATACCCACTTCTAGGCCTGACGGTGTCTGAAGATTATTGGTTTTTATCGGTTGTGCATCTCACAAAAACTTGGTCTCTCAGAGAAATCGCAGTGGGCGAGTAAACTCAAATTTTTGGGTTGGGAACGAGACATAGTGGGACATACCATCGATCTAATCCCAGACTAAACCCAAATCCCATACTATATTTGGTCTGGGACCAAGATGGTAGGCTCGGAAAGATACCTACTTCTATGTATAAATTGCAAGTGCACAATGTCGACAAGCAACACAGGGAAAGCACAGGTCGAACCACAGATACTTGGAGAGTGTAGAAGTTGATTCTAAATCCTGATTCAGAGAGTAACCAAAAGGGGTTTGATTTTGTCGATACGACGATATGATTTTCAAGTGACTGAAATAATAAAAGTAAAAGATGCAAATAACAAGATATGTAAACAATGATAATATGGATACTAGGGTATTCAAATCCACCAATAACCTATGATATGCATTCAACTTGTAATATTATTCTTGTCCTTATAGTAGATTCAAGTCTACCGTATAACTAAGGTGTTTCTTCAATGGATAATTTAATCACAACTAAAGTATTTCTCCAAAGCATTAATTGTATAATTAAGCACAAATAATCTAAAGATCAATATTTGGTTAAGCATGAGTTGTAGCATAATCAACATAGAGATATTCTAACTACAATGGATACATGGCATACATTGTGAGAGCAAGATGTTGAAAAACTTGGATTAAATTATATCTTTAAACAATTCTAAACTTTCAAGAACAAGATACAAGATATGAATACATATACAATGAGATTAGGGCTTCATCTAAACCCTAGTAAATGAAATTAGAACATGAAGAACATTACAACAAAATTGAAATTTGATAAACTAACATGAACAAGCTATTCTTGGATGGTTTTTCAACACAACAACCCTCTATATTTATACACAAAATTCCCTCAAGCACTTGGATTCGAAATTTGGAAAGCATCCACTCAACAAAACATGTTTTCTTAATTGATGGATTGAATGGAATATATTTGGTTGTGGGAAACAAATTGGGAGTGATTGAGTGAGAGAATGGGGATGTTTTCTTTAATTTATGGATGAAATGGAATACAATGGGGGTGAGGTGGATGTTTGGAAAGAATCCAATGGGGGTGAGGTGGATGTTTTGGAAAGAATCCAATGGGGGTGAGGTGGAAATGGATTTGGGTCTTGGGTTTTGGATCATGGGTTTTGGATCCCATGAATTTGTAAACAGGTTGCCACTGATGCACGAGCGGGTTGCAACGCTTCCAACTTTCTTCTCTTTTGTCTTCTCAATTCTTCCAAGCTTTATTTAGTACTTAAAAACACAAAATTAATTAATACAAATATTTATTCTTGAAAATGGTAAAAATGCAGAATTTGGGATAATATATGACTTTGAAGCGCGAAAGATGAGTTAAGTGCCAATGAAAAGGTGTATGAACATGCAATATTTTGCACTCATCAAATACCCCCAAACCTGAATTTTACTTGTCCTTAAGTGAAACAGAAATCCAGAAATCCTAACTATACCACTGTCGCTGGTCTCTCGAATGCATTTAGCCTATGCACTAAGCCTTTAAACCCCTAGGTGTCCCTAGTGGACGAGTTGTAGTCTCGTGAGGGCCTACCAAAGATGTACCCACAAAACCTTCTCCAATTTCAGAGCATCCATAGAAATGTCTTCGTCTTCGGTCTTCAACTGTAGATGATGAACTTCGGAATTTCGTAGAACCATGAAAATTTGTAACCATTTTTTTTTTTAAGACCCGCTATACAGCTGGTCATCATTTTTTTTAGTGACCCGCTACACAGCTGGTCATCAGATACCAAACACAAGATCCGATATTTATTTATTTTTGTTTTTTTTAATTTTTATTTTTTTTAGAGACCCGCTACACAGCTGGTCTTAGAAGACAACAGAAGACCCGCTACACAGCTGGTCATAGAAACAAAAGACTGCAAGACCCACTACACAGCTGGTCATAGAAAACACACTACAAAAAATGCAAAAGACTACAAAAGATCCTACAAAAGACCCGCTCCACAGCTGGTCATAAAAAAATGCAAAAGACTACAAAGGATCCTACAAAAGACCCGCTCCACAGCTGGTCATTATGCAAATATTCCCCCAAACCTAAATCTAACATTGTCCTCAATGTTTCAAAATATAACGGAAACAACAACAAAACATGAGAACAAAACAGATTCAAAGGAAATAGATTACCAGATGCCAAACCAGAGACAGTAGGGTATGTCCAAAGCAACCAGCAGGGAAGATATCTTGTGGTATGTACAGGGGGTGAACTTTTCAGTCCACATAGATCGGATCATCAAGATCGGTTGTTTCAATTTCAGGTGGAATTGGTTCAAGGAATGGCTTCAGTCTCTGCCCATTGACCTTGAAGACATTCTTGGTTGTGACATCTTCTAGTTCTACAGCCCCATGGGGGAAAATTGTTCGCACCAAGAATGGGCCTGTCCATTTAGAACATAATTTACCTGGAAAAAGGTGCAAACGTGAGTTGTACAATAAAACTTTCTGGCCTGGAGTGAATGACTTGCGCAAAATGCGCTTGTCATGGAACACCTTCATTCTATATTTGTACAACTTTGCACTGTCATAAGCATCATTTCTCAGCTCTTCAAACTCATTGAGTTGGAGTTTCCGTTGTGTACCCGCCTTATCAAGAGAGAAGTTAATCTTTTTAATAGCCCAATATGCACGATGTTCAAGCTCAACAGGTAAATGGCAAGGCTTCCCATACACAAGTCGGTAAGGGGACATGCCAATAGGGGTTTTATATGCTGTTCTATAAGCCCATAATGCATCATTCAATCTTAAAGACCAATCTTTTGTAGACGGGTTAACCGTCTTTTCTAGAATGTGCTTAATCTCCCTATTTGAAACCTCTACACAGCCACCTGTCTGTGGATGATATGGAGTTGCGACTTTATGAGTTATGCCATACTTGCGAACTAATGACTCAAAAGGCCTATTACAGAAATGTGAACCACCGTCATTGATTATAGCTCTAGGGGTTCCAAATCGAGAAAATATGTTTTCCTTTAAGAACGAAAGTACCACCTTGTGGTCATTAGTTTTGGTTGCAATTGCTTCTACCCACTTAGAAACATAGTCAACAGCAACAAGAATGTACAACTTTCCTTCAGAGTTAGGAAATGGGCCCATGAAGTCAATACCCCATACATCAAATAACTCAACAATCAAAATGGGTTGTAGGGGCATCATGTTTCGTTTTGATATACTTCCCAATTTCTGGCACCGGTCACAAGAAATACATAATTCATGGCTATCCTTAAACAATGTTGGCCAGTAAAAACCACTCTGCAAGATCTTTGCAGCAGTTTTCTTTGCACTAAAGTGGCCTCCACATGCTTGATCATGACAAAAAGAGATGACATCCCTTTGTTCAGAGTTGGGGACACATTTCCTGATGATTTGGTCAGGGCAGCATTTGAACAGATATGGGTCATCCCATAGGAAATGTTTCACTTCGGCCAAGAACATAGACCGGTCTTGTTTAGACCAATGAAGTGGCATCCTACCTGTAGCAAGGTAGTTCACGATGTCGGCAAACCATGGAATTTCAGAAACTAGCATCAGTTGTTCATCTGGGAAAGATTCTCTAATAATCTCTGATTCATCAGCAGACTCGACATTCAATCTAGATAAGTGATCAGCAACAACATTCTCTGACCCTTTTTTATCTCGAATTTCGAGGTGGAACTCTTGTAACAAGAGTATCCATCGAATTAGATGAGCCTTGGAATATTTTTTAGATAAAAGATATCTTAATGCGGCATGGTCAGTATAAATGATGATTTTAGATCCTATCAAATAAGATCTAAACTTATCTAATGCGAACACAACAGCTAGCAGTTCTTTTTCGGTTTTTGAATAGTTCATTTGAGCCTCATTCAGTGTCTTACTAGCATAGTAGATCACATAGAGGTGTTTGTCGACTCGCTGACCTAAGACAGCTCCAACAACAAAATCAGATGCGTCACACATGATTTCAAATGGCAATTTCCAATCTGGAGGTCGGACTATAGGGGCTGAAGTTAGAAGAGTTTTGAGCTCCTCCCAAGCATGCACACAAGTATCATCAAACACAAATGCAACATCTTTACTGAGTAGATTACACAGTGGTCTTGAGATCTTACTAAAATATTTAATGAATCTACGGTAAAAACCAGCATGGCCTAAAAATGATCTAACCTCCCTCACAGAGCGAGGTTGCGACAAGTTTTGAATGAGGTCAACTTTGGCTTTGTCTACTTCAATGCCTTTTCCAGAGATGATGTGTCCTAGAACTATGCCTGAGTTCACCATAAAATGACATTTCTCCCAATTCAACACCAAATCTTTTTCCTTACATCTAATCAGCACGCGAGTGAGATGGTTCAAACATTCATCAAAAGATGATCCAAACACAGAGAAATCATCCATAAAGATCTCAAGGAAGTTATCTATCATATCAGAAAAAATGCTCATCATACAACGCTGAAATGTAGCTGGTGCGTTGCACAACCCAAAGGGCATACGGCGATAAGCAAATGTTCCAAATGGACATGTAAATGTAGTCTTTTCCTGATCTTCGGGTGAAATATGAATCTGGTTGTAACCAGAAAAACCATCCAAGAAACAATAGAATCTACGCCCAGACAATCGTTCAAGCATTTGATCTATGAATGGAAGAGGTAAGTGATCTTTATTTTTAACTGCATTCAACTTCCTATAATCAATGCAAACTCGCCACCCTGTGGTTACTCGAGTAGTGATTAACTCATCTTTATCGTTTTGAACTACAGTAACTCCTGACTTTTTCGGTACAACCTGAATAGGGCTAACCCATTTGCTATCTGAGATTGGGTATATGATACCCGCATCAAGAAGTTTTATAATTTCACTCTTAACAGCCTCTTTCATGTTTGGATTGAGTCGCCTTTGCATCTCCCTAGATGGTTTAGCATTGTCCTCAAGGTTTATATGATGCATGCAATCAGTGGGACTTATTCCTTTAAGGTCCGAGATGGTCCATCCTAAGGCTTCTTTATGCTCCTTAAGTACTTCTAAAAGTTTACTTTCCTGTTCTCTATCTAAGGCAGATGAAATGATTACATGCAAAGTATTAGAAGGTCCCAAAAATGCATATTTAAGAGTATCAGGCAATGGTTTCAGTTCGAGCTTTGGTGGCTCAATAAGAGAGGGAACAGACTTGGATTCCAAGAGTGGAAGTGGTTCCACTCTAGCTTTCCACTTAGTCGTGTCCATAAGTGGTGTGGATTCAATAAAAGTATTCACTTCACTTATGTATTCATCATCAAACAAATCCAAGTCAAAATTATTCAAACAAGCATCCAAAGGGTCAACAGACATGCTACTAGACAACGAATCCTGAATCAAACTTTCAATCATGTTGATTTCATGCACATCATTATCATCATCAAGATCTAAATGTTGTTGGCTAGTATTGAAAACATTCAACTCCACAGTCATATTACCAAATGACAACTTCAACACTCCATTACGGAAGTTAATGATTGCATTGGACGTTGCTAAGAAGGGACGTCCCAAAATGACAGGAATGTGACCGTCGGGGTTTTGCACAAAGTTGAGTATCTAAGACGATGAAGTCCACAGGAAAATAAAACTTATCAACCTTAATCAAAACATCTTCTACCACACCACATGGCACTTTGACGGATCTGTCCGCCAATTGCAGAGTTATAGGTGTTTCCTTCAACTCTCCAAGACCTAACTGCACATATACTGAATATGGTAGTAAATTCACACCTGCCCCTAAGTCTAGCAACGCCTTCTTAACCGCTTGGTCACCTATTTTGCATGTGATAGTTGGACTACCTGGGTCTTTAAACTTAGGAGGTGTGTTGCTTTGAATGATTGCACTCACTTGCTCAGTGAGAAAAGCACGCTTATGCACATGAAGCTTTCTCTTTTGTGTGCACAGATCCTTAAGGAATTTAGCATAAGCAGGGACTTGCTTGATTGCATCAAGAAATAGGATGTTGATGTTAACTCATTTGAACATTTCCAAAATCTCGTTGTACTGTATACTCTCTTTTTGCTGCACCAATCTTTGTGGGAATGGAGCAACAGGTACATGAGATGGTGCAGAGACATTAGAATTATGGGAATTCTTATGTTGCTCAGATTTGTCTTCAACAATAGGTGTTTTCTGTGGGATTTTATGCACTAGTGAGTCTGATGTAGACTCACTCGACTGTGGTACACCTACATTGTTTTCAACAACTTTACCACTACGAAGAGTGGTGACAGCATTTACTTGATTATGTGAGGCCTCATTTCGAGTTGAATTTTTTGCATGATATACATTTTATGGATTTTGTTGGGGCTGACTAAGGAGTTTTCCTTTGTCTCTTTCATTCAATGCTTCACAAATTTGACCCATTTTAAGTTCTAGACTTGTAAAACGTTGGTCTGTGGTCTTTTGGAGTTGTACCAAATTTTGGGTCAACAAACCGAAACTTTCTTCGAAGATAGGATTTTTATCTACAGGGTACTGCACATGTGGTTGCACTTGGGGGTTTCTAGGATAAGGGTATCCTTGGTTATTATTTGATGTTCCCCCTTGGACGGTCCCTTTAGACCATGAAAGGTTAGGGTGATTTCTCCACCCTGGGTTGTAGGTCTGAGAATATGGGTTGTTTTCTTGCCTTTGATACAAAACATTGGCTTGCTCGGTTTTAGACTCTTGAAATTCATGGAGGTCTGGACAAGTGTCCACTAGATGGTCTGAACTATGGCATGCGGCACAAGTGGCCATTTCAATTTGACTACGGAGAGTAGGGATATTAGTTTTTCCATTCTTTTCTAGTTCTAGCTTTTCTATTCTCCTGGCCAAGGATGCCATCTTTGCACTTCCTTCGAAGTCAGAGTCAATTCTATGAACATTGGATGCAAGGGTAATCCTATTTGGTTCACGGGGGATTCCCACTGCTTGAGTCTTTTCAAATTCGATTAAGAAATCCCAAGACTCATCAGCAGTTTTTTCAATAAATTGACCATTGCACATGGTCTCAACTGTAGTTCGGTTCTTGACATCTAAGCCTTCATACAAAATTTGCACAAGTCTCCATTTTTCAAAACCATGGTGAGGACATTGGAGCAATAATTCATTGAATCTCTCCAAATATTTTGCCAAAGTTTCCTCCTCTAATTGCACAAAACTATTCAGACTTTGACGAATTGTCGTAGTCTTATGGTTTGGGAAGAAATTTTTGAAGAACTCTTTCGTAAGAGCATCCCATGTATGAAATGACTGTGGATGTTGAGCACACAGCCAAGTCTTGGCTTTGTCTATCAAAGAAAAAGGAAAAAGTTTCATTTTGAGGTGCTCATCCGTCATTTGGTTGATCCGAAGAGTCCCACAAATTTCCTCGAACTCTCTCACATGGTGGTAGGGATTTTCAGCTTCAACCCCTTTAAATTTAGGAAACATATTGAGGATACTTGCCTTTAGCTCAAATTGTCCATCAATAGATGGTAAGACAATGCACGAGGACTGGGTTGTCCTCGTTGGGTACATGTAGTCCTTTAGACTACGGACTGGGTTTACTGGTTCTCCCATTGTTTCGGATGGGTTTGGACTGTCTGCCTCAGAACTATGTATTTCAATTAACTCTTCTTGACTGATTCTAACTAGTCGGTGTGTATGGTCTCTAAAAGACACAATCATAGCCTAGCTAGCACATCAAGCATGTTCACCATTCACCTAGAAGGAAAGTTCTATGCAATCACAAACAAGGATGACTCCACCACAGTAAACCTACTGATTTCTAGCAAACAAAAAGCATGATGGCTCCACTTAGATTGTTTTCTAGACAAGCTTCTAATCCTTCGAAAGGGAATTCGTTACAATCTGAGCAAACTCCTCTGGAATCAATCCGAGTTTAAGTAAATTGAATAGAGGCGAGGGAAGCTGCTAGAGATTTGATACCCAAGGCCTCACCGTATTACAAGGTGGCGCAGTCACGCATTCAATTTACAGAAACCGTCATGAACTTCGAAGTATGCTTAAAGAGTAACCAATATTTTTCAAATGACTTTCCTACTAAGCTCGTTACCTTATAGGTCTTGTTCTATTCAAAATTTTAAAGCTTAGGTTCGCGTATGTATCGTTTTCCTAAGGCGGGCAAGAAGAGAACGGTGATGAAATCCGAACCCTTATCTTGTATGGCCAGTCCTTGCCCTTTACTAGGAAAATAAAGCAGCCGTATTCAATTCATCAACATATATGCAAACGAAGGAATACAGTAACTCGCTAACAAGGGATTTGCGAGTGTTTCGACAAACTTACCTCCCGTTCCAGACGGGGGATGAACCGTTGTTGTCGACTCGGGCCACGACTCCTATGTCATGAACGAACCCGAGGGGCCAAGGTGATATTGTAATCACCTTCCTTCTCTGCAAACAATTGATATTTAATAATACCCTTCTGTAGGGTTTAAAAATAAAAATAAAAATAAAAATAAAAATAAAAATAAAAATAGAATGTCCAAGTCCAAAGTCCAAAATAAAGTGCAAAAGAAAAAGAAAATTACAAGAGTAGAGGAATCCTAATACAATAAAATAAACTTTTTTTTTTTTAATTTAAAATAAAAACTTCTTTCGCTTCCTTTCCTTCGCCTTTACAACAGCTACTCCGGCACCTGTTGATCTCAAAAGAGGTAGTTAGGGTTTCGAAGTTTTAAAGAAAAAGCAAAAAAAAAAAAGTGTAAAATTGACTGTGAATAGTGGCGCTACAGTGAACATCAGTCACAAAACTTGAAGTTTCCCAAGATTGGAAAAATGAGAAAAGTGCTAGTGAGCTCTTCGTGTTAGCCATACCATGCACCTGATGCTTGTCTTCCCTATCATTTTTTTTGCTCTATGGCTCTACATGGATGGCATGTTGTTCCCGACAGCCGGTCCTTAGTCTTTAAACAATAAGAGATTTTCCATGATCACTGGGCTCATTGATGTTGGTTTTGTGGGTATAAACTTTATATACCTAGCATCTGGGATGCTTTTTGGTTTACTGGAGCTACAACTGCAGTTTGCATTGGGTTCATCTTTCCTGCTGCCATCACTCTCAAGCAAGTTCTTCAACTTCGTTCTTCTTTTCTTTTTATGTATCAACACCTAGTAGTTATGATAATGAAAATTTCCTTAAAGACTCAGTGTGCTTTAAATATATCGTTAAGAGGGTTATTTTCTGACTTTTGTTTTTTATGTTAACAATCATCCTTTCGGAATAGTTCCTACGATACAGAATATCGTGTCGACTGTCAACTTGGATTGAAAATTGAATCTTAGAGAAATAGCTATGAGAGCATGTAATGCATAGTATAGTCCCATACGTTTTTCTGCAGTTACTTTAAGATTAAAATACCCCCAAGACAACTGGGCTGATTTTTGAAAGTGGAAAAGTGGTTTGTACTGGTGACAAAACTAAAGCACAATTAAAATTAGCAGCAAGAAAGTATTTCTATGATTCATTTCTTTTAATGGGTATGATTTTATCAGTTATTGTGCAACCATGATAAGTGCTTATCTTGAAGGAGGATTCGAAAATTCTTTTCCTAATATGATTTGGATTATCTTGGGTGCAGGGAATTTTCATGGAGGTGGTGAATTCAATGGATATGGAGGAAATTATGAAGGCGGACGTGGCTTTGGAGGCACGTGGTTTCCGCGGACGTGAAATAGGTTATGTGGCGGATATATGCAACCTGCATACACTGTATTTGAGTATATATACCCACTTCTAGGCCTGACGGTGTCTGAAGATTATTGGTTTTTATCGGTTGTGCATCTCACAAAAACTTGGTCTCTCAGAGCAACCGCAGTGGGCGAGTAAACTCAAATTTTTGGGTTGGGAACGAGACGTAGTTGGACATACCATCGATCTAATCCCAGACTAAACCCAAATCCCATACTATATTTGGTCTGGGACCAAGATGGTAGGCTCGGAAAGATACCTACTTCTATGTATAAACTGCAAGTGCACAGTGTCGACAAGCAACACAGGGCAACCACATGTCGAACCACAGAGACTTGGAGAGTGTAGAAGTTGATTCTAAATCCTGATTCAGAGAGTAACCAAAAGGGGTTTGATTTTGTCGATACGATGATATGATTTTCAAGTGACTGAAATAATAAAAGTAAAAGATGCAAATAACAAGATATGTAAACAATGATAATATGGATACTAGGGTATTCAAATCCACCAATAACCTATGATATGCATTCAACTTGTAATATTATTCTTGTCCTTATAGTAGATTCAAGTCTACCGTATAACTAAGGTGTTTATCCAATGGATAATTTAATCACAACTAAAGTATTTCTCCAAAGCATTAATTGTCTAATTAAGCACAACTAATCTAAAGATCAATATTTGGTTAAGCATGAGTTGTAGCATAATCAACATAGAGATATTCTAACTACAATGGATACATGGAATACATTGTGAGAGCAAGATGTTGAAAAACTTGGATTAAATTATATCTTTAAACAATTCTAAACTTTCAAGAACAAGATACAAGATATGAATACATACCAATGAGATTAGGGCTTCATCTAAACCCTAGTAAATGAAATTAGAACATGAAGAACATTACAACAAAATTGAAATTTGATAAACTAACATGAACAAGTTATTCTTGGATGGTTTTTCAACACAACAACCCTCTATATTTATACACAAAATTCCCTCAAGCAATTGGATTCGAAATTTGGAAAGCATCCACTCAACAAAACATGTTTTCTTAATTGATGGATTGAATGGAATATATTTGGTTGTGGGAAACAAATTAGGAGTGATTGAGTGAGAGAATGGGGATGTTTTCTTTAATTGATGGATGAAATGGAATACAATGGGGGTGAGGTGGATGTTTGGAAAGAATCCAATGGGGGTGAGGTGGATGTTTTAGAAAGAATCCAATGGGGGTGAGGTGGAAATGGATTTGGGTCTTGGGTTTTGGATCATGGGTTTTGGATCCCATGAATTTGTAAACAGGTTGCCACTGATGCGTGAGCGGGTTGCAACGCTTCCAACTTTCTTCTCTTTTGTCTTCTAAATTCTTCCAAGCTTTATTTAGTACTTAAAAACACAAAATTAATTAATACAAATATTTATTCTTGAAAATGGTAAAAATGCAGAATTTGGGATAATATATGACTTTGAAGCGCGAAAGATGAGTTAAGTGCCAATGAAAAGGTGTATGAACATGCAATATTTGGCACTCATCACAAGACCAAACTTAAATTTAGTTGAGCGTTGATATAATCTTCGCTTCTCAACGTGCGTTTATATAATCTACGCTTCATGTGAAGCGTTCGTATATTGTTCACCCCATGAAGAGGCGGGCATATAAAGTACGCCCCAATGGCGCGTTGATTAAATGTACGCCCCATCGGGCGGAGCTGAAGATAACGCCCATCATTGGGCGTGGCTGAAGTTAACGCCCCAATGGTGCATTGATTTAATGTACGCTCCAATGGCGCGGTGATATACTCAACACTTGGCATCAGGCGTTGATAAAGTTTACGCCTCAGTGAGGCGTTAAAAAATTTCACGCCTGATGCCAGGCGGTCCTAATATCTATGCCCCATGAGGTGATGGTTTAACCAGTTTTATGTTTTATACCGTTGTAATTTTCGAACGTTGAAGAAAATCGAACGTTTGATATTTTGGAACGTTGGGTTTGAAAGATATTTTGGAACGTAGGAAACTTTAAAGATTTCTATACTCATGTATATATAGAGATGAATTCATTTAACATTTTTCCACAGCTACTTTCAAACTATCTATCAGAACTAGAACAAGAAAAATCTGTTGTATTTCTTCTTTCAAATCATTTATAAATTTTTCAGGATTTGCTAACAATGGCACCACGAGCACGAGCACCATGAGGTCCAAATTTTACGAAAATTGAAGATGTAACTATGTGTAAAATTCATTTATTAATATCTCAAGATCCGGGTGTTGGAACTGATCAATCAGAGGATGCGTTGTGGACTCGTATCAAGGATGATATTGAAGTTCATTTACCTCATGCTCCAGAGAGGACTTGGAGTTCTTGGCAAAAAAGATATCAGGGAATAAGCAAATACATGGCTTTGTTTTCCGCAAAAGAGGCGGAAGTGGAAGGTGAATGTCATACTGGATGGGGTCCTGAACTGAAGGTAAGTATTCTTGATTTTTTGAACAATTATTTTCTCATATTTAAATGCCCCTGAACTTAAGTTTTCTTAATAAAATTAATAGATCGAAGAAATAAAAAAGCGGTTTAAGGAATGCAATGATGGAAAAAAAATTGGCACGAAGAGTGCTACTCAATTGTCATAGAAAATATTAAATACAATCGGCGATTGACTTTTGTATTCGATACGACGCACGATTTGGACAGTTACGAGAATAACGAGGTAGATGAGGATGGACAACAAACAACAATTCAAGACGAGACCGGTAACAACACGGATAGGGGAGACATTGAGAACACATATCTCCGTCAGTTGGGGAAAAAGGCAGCAAAAAAATTAAAGAAAACAGGGAGAGAAAAATCCACTGCCCAAGAGGAATTAATGGGAATAATTATTAAATAACAACAAAATTTCAATACTCATTACCAAGCACAATCAAGATTCAAAATGGAACAAAGAGCAGCCGAGTTTGCAGCTAAACAAGCAGAACAAGCGGGAAAAATATCCAAGCAAGTTGAAGATGACGAATTTCACATCATTATGATGGATATTGGAAAATTGAATCATGTACAACAAGAGTACTTCCAACTTCGTAGGGCGGACATAGTTCGTAACAGAAGAAACCAATCTTAACACAAAGTCGGAAAAGTAGAAACAATAATTATTTCTCCTATTTAGTGATTATTAGTAGTATAATTGTTGATGTCCTAAATAAAGTGGAATTGTTGTAAGGTCGATACATCCTTGCACAATACCCTTATCTTCTTCTTTAGTGAATTTTTTAAAATTTCGTTGTTGATTGACAGACTAAAAGGGATTGTTGTGGTAGAGAAAAAAAAATCGTATTCACTTTTTTTATAGGATAACAAAAAAAAAAAAACTATCTGGATGAAGCAATTCTTTTATTATTAACCAAAGTTAAGATACAAAGAAAATGCAAACTACAATTTTTAATTCCCATATTCTAACCATATATGTTCGATCAAGTCATCATGCAAACGAATATGCGCATCTTTGTTATGCATTGCACGTCGGCGTTGCTGAGCTCTAATTTGGGAAAACTCGTCACTATTGCCTCTTAATATATTAACCGGTGCTGGGTTACTTCGTTGTTCATAAACATGTGTCCAGTCACCGGGTAGACGCTCATCCTCGACTATCATATTATGTAAGATTATACATGTTTTCATGATATAGGCAAGCACATCTGGATTCCACATTCTTGCAGGTTGTTTGATGATTCCAAATTGTTGTTGAAGTACACCAAATCCCCGTTCTACATCTTTTATCGCACCCTCTTGCATGGATGTAAATATTTCTTTTTTCCTACCGACCGGATGTTTAATAGCCATAATAATAGTAGAAATCACTGGGTAGATGCCATCACCTAGATAATACGACATATCATATAAATGTTCGTTTACCTCGTAGCTCACTGGTGGTGTTTTTCCTATTACAATACTTCGAAAAACATAAGAACGATTCATAACATTAATATCGTTGTTAGAGCCAGGCAAACCAAAAAATGCATGCCAAAACCATAGATCATACGACACCACTGACTCCAACACAATACTTTCGCTCCCTTTATACGCGGTCTAAGCCCCGAATTCTGCCGACGGATATTTATCCTATTTCCAATGCATGCAATCTAGACTACCCAGCATCCCTGGAAATCCCCGGTATTTGTTTTTCTTTAGCAACAATTTAACATCACCAGGCGTTGGTTCACGCCAATATTCTTTCCCATACACATTAACAATCGTCTTACAGAACCTACGATTTGCTTCCAAAACAGTGGTTTCTGCTATGCGTAAGTACTTGTCTATTGCATATGCCGCACATCCATAAGCTAACATTCGTACTGCTGATGTTACTTTTTGATGAGGGTTTAATCCTAGAATTCCACAAGTATCGGGCTTTTGAACAAAATATCTTTCGGCATTGGTAACACCTTCCACTATTCGATTAAACAATTATCGACGCATCCTGAATCTTCTGCGGAAAACATTGGGTGGTTGGTTTGGGTACGGAGAAAAATAGTTGTTCTATAGAAGTTCTGCTCCTGCCTCACGATCTCTAGGTATTTTGATACGAGTTTGAGGCAATTTTGAATTTGTAACAAGGACTACCAAACTAACTGCCATGTTATTTTTCATAATTGCTATTGCATCATCATCCGATGAATAAAAACTACTATTAGAAGAAGAAGAAGAAGAAGAAGAAGAAGAAGAAGAAACAGAAGAGCAATAATGAGCGGTATTCTCATAGTTTTCCATTGCTATCTGAATTAGAAGAGAGCCATTGTTATTCATACATTGGGTGATTATGTCTTTAATTTATAACGTCCACCCTAGTGCATTAAAAAAATATAAAATAGATACTCTATTTCAATTAAGATAAAGTTTTTTTCAAAAAAGATAAAAAGTTTGCCAGTGAGCTGATATGACTATACTTTATACACACTGACAACTCACTGAGACTTGAGAGGACTACTAAATGGACAGTAAAGAGAGTAGACTTGAAATGACTACTCGGTGAAAGAAAAGTTAAGTAATTAAATATCATTAGGTCTAGTATGACTACACATAAATATAAGATAAAGATAACACCAAAGACAGACCATCTAAATAGTCAAAACAAATTAACCATTTATATTATCCGTATCCGAAGGCGCCGATCGTGGTGGCATAAAAGGCATGTGCATTCTCGGAGTGGTATTGACCGAGGACATTGTTGAAGCTAATCCTTGACTCATACAACTCCAAACTTGTGGTGGCATTGTTTGGGAAAAATAACCGTATCCAAGGGGAGGTTGGACATAATGCGTCGTACGGAAAAGAGAGATTTGTTGCTGCAATTCCGTGTTTGAAGTTTTAAGCCTTTCTATTTCTGCTTCTTTCGACATAACAACGTCTACCCTCTCCTTAGTTTGTTTTAACGTAAAATCACGGAATCGTTGATTAAAATCAGCATTTTCTTGAAATAATGTGTAAGCTTCATGCTGTGAATAAAAATTAAAATACATAAGAACAAATATACAACAAAATTAGAATGTACAATAAAAAGGATATTAGTACACTTACGTGGGATAATAGATGTGGAGGAGGGATATGTACATGTTCCGTATACAAGTCATCGACATGCCCATATGTTTGGGCTTCCCAAATAGGATGAGTCACATATTCTCTGTAGTTAGTTACCTTTCTCCAGTACTGTAAATATGTATCATAATCTTTGACAACCTGCACTATCTCTGTTGCATCGACCTCACCTTCCCTTTTTAGGCATTCTGCTTGAATATTGCCGATATCCCCAATAATTGTGTGTAGTTTTATGGGAACATCAAAAGTATGATGTTTTTCCTCCAACACCTTTATCCGAGGTACATGTTATGATGTACAATTTGAAAGGGAATACGAATGTATTAAGTATGTTATATACTAAATATGCCCTATTATTAATAAAATAAAATTTAATTATTAACTCACAATGCCCATGTAAGAAAATATATATCTCGAGTCTGATAGCCTCGTAGCCGTGCTTCCCATATCAGATGCAAGGACTTCTCTATATGACTCACATGGGCTCCATGTCACTTGTTCAGCAGTAAGCTTACTTATTAAATCCCTACAACGTAAAATATCATTTGTACTCTTCGGTACATTCCATTTAGAAGATACATGCCATTTTTGTTCTTCTTTCTTTTTTGAAATATCTGGTCGACATATGCCCAGGTATTCATACCTCCAAAACTACTCCATGAATAAAATTAGCCAAGTAAATAACTTCGCAACAAAATAAAGAATGAAAGGAAAAAAATCAATGGATAAAGAGAATACCTCTAAAATTTGGAATGGACCGCATAGTGCCTTATGTCTCCTCCCAGCTAAACGGAGTGACGCATACAATTTCGAAAAAGCTGCACCACCCCATTCATATGCGGACACTACATAAATATTTTCAAAAGCAACTAACCATCCAACATCTATATTGGTCTTTGCATTAGAAAAGAAAAAAATGTCCCAACACATACATGAAAAAGGCAATTGATACTCTATGAGAAAGGGTGCGATCATTTTCAGCCGCAACCAACTTGTCTTCTAAGAAATACTCCCTTAAATATTTAATGGTAATTGAATTTGAAACCCATGAAGGAAATTTCGGATACGTCGTGACATCTTGGATATCCGGAAATAAATGCTCACGAACATATTCAAATTGGTACTTCTCAGAATTGTATGGAACGTCAGGCCCATCACCAATACTCAGTCCAGTCAACATGAGCCAATCTAGGGGGTGAATCCTATCTCACCAAATGGGAAGTGAAAAGTGTTTGTTGTATCCTAAAACCACTAAAAAATATAATCAACCATCGAATGCTGGGTTTCACTACATTGTATGCTCAATAAAACTTTCCATCCCGCTTTTTCGATAATATATTTAGCTCTAGGACAGTATTGTGAAATAGTTTGATAGTGATGAATTACCGATGCCAAACTTCCACGATGTTGATACTTCAATTTATGCTCCCCTGTAAATGTGATGTCCGTAGTAGTGTGCGGTTTATCATCTTGCAGTATAGGAAACTCCCCTAACCGGGGAATATCAACCGACTTTATTTTACCAGTAGAGATTAAGTTATAATCCTCTTTGGATACACATTTCTGTTTCTTGTTCGTCTTGATGCGACCATTGAACCGCGCTTTGAATCGGTTTAACATCTGTGCACATCTATGCACACATAAGATCGTTTCAATTTCATTATTAAATCACCAACCCTCATTATCACTAAATTTTATAAGTAATACGTCATTTATATTCCAAATACTATCACTCATTAACATAAACTATAATTGTAGGAGCAGAATCTTGCAACAACAACGCTCTTGCGAAAACTTCTACCACATATGGAAAATGTCGCAAATTAATTACAGAAATGACGTAATAGACAACGACAGCATAAAACACGAGAAATATGTGAATATTTTATGGTTGTTATAAAGAAATCTTGCTAGAATAAGGCGGGAGCTCGCTAGAACAAGGCGGGAGCTCGCGAGAACAAGGCGGGAGCTCGAGAGAATGTAGCGAGAGCTTGAGAGAATATGGAGAAAGCTTGCAAGAGTGTGGAAAGAGATCCTAAAATAGTGGAAGTATGAGCTATATGTGAGCTGTCATCCACTATGTAAACACCTATATAAAGAGGAGAGCAGGAGAGAGACAATTTTTGTAAGAGAGAGAGATATATTTTTAGAGAGAGAATGTATTTTTCTTTATCATCTTCTTCCCCAAAAACTAGATCTAGAACTTTACCCATTAATGGAGATTATCAATGTAAATTTAAACGATCATAGTGAAGAATCATGGATGTAGATCAAATTGATCAAACCATGTAAAAATCCGTGTGTCCATTTACAATTTTAGTATTTTAATCATCATTTTCATATCAAATGAGTTTAGATCAAGAAATTATTATCAAGATATTACAAGGGGTGTGTTGTGGGAATTCCTGCATTGGTAACACCTTCCACTATTCGATTAAACAATTGTCGACGCATCCTGAATCTTCTGCGGAAAACATTGGGTGGTTGGTTTGGGTACGGAGAAAAATAGTCGTTCCATAGAAGTTCTGCTCCTGCCTCACGATCTCTAGGTATTTTGATACGAGTTTGAGGCCATTTTGAATTTGTAACAAGGACTACCAAACTAACTGCCATGTTATTTTTCATAATTGCTATTGCATCATCATCCGATGAATAAAAACTACTATTAGAAGAAGAAGAAGAAGAAGAAATAGAAGACCAATAATGAGCGGTATTCTCATAGTTTTCCATTACTATCTGAAGCAGAAGAGAGCCATTGTTATTCATACATTGGGTGATTATGTCTTTAATTTATAACGTCCACCCTAGTGCTTTAAAAAAATATAAAATAGATACTCTATTTCAATTAAGATAAAGTTTTTTTCAAAAAAGATAAAAAGTTTTCCAGTGAGCTGATATGACTATACTTTATACACACTGACAACTCACTGAGACTTGAGATGACTACTAAATGGACAGTGAAGAGAGTAGACTTGAAATGACTACTCGGTGAAAGAAAAGTTAAGTAATTAAATATCAGTAGGTCTAGTATGACTACTCAAAAAGATAAGATAAAGATAACACCAAAGACAGACCATCTAAATAGTCAAAACAAATTAACCATTCATATTATCCGTATCCGAAGGCGCCGATCGTGGTGGCATAAAAGGAATGTGCATTCTCGGAGTGATATTGACTGAGGACATTGTTGAAGCTAATCCTTGACTCATAAAACTCCAAATTTGTGGTGGCATTGTTTGGGAAAAAGAACCGTATCCAAGGGGAGGTTGGACATAATGCGGCGTACGGAAAAGAGAGAGTTGTTGTTGCAATTCCGTGTTTGAAGTTTTAAGCCTTTCTATTTATTATTCTTTCGACATAACAACATCTACCCTCTCCTTAGTTTGTTTTAACGTAAAATCACGGAATTGTTGATTAAAATCAGCATTTTCTTGAAATAATGTGTAAGCTTCATGCTGTGAATAAAAATTAAAATACATAAGAACAAATATACAACAAAATTAGAATGTACAATAAAAAGGATATTAGTACACTTACGTGGGATAATAGATGTGGAGGAGGGATATGTACATGTTCCGTATACAAGTCATCGACATGCCCATATGTTTGGGCTTCCCAAATAGGATGAGTCACATATTCTCTGTAGTTAGTTACCTTTCTCCAGTACTGTAAATATGTATCATAATCTTTGACAACCTGCACTATCTCTGTTGCATCGACCTCACCTTCCCTTTTTAGGCATTCTGCTTGAATATTGCCGATATCCCCAATAATTGTGTGTAGTTTTATGGGAACATCAAAAGTATAATGTTTTTCCACCAACACCTTTCTCCGAGGTACATGTTATGATGTACAATTTGAAAGGGAATACGAATGTATTAAGTATGTTATATACTAAATATGCCCTATTATTAACAAAATAAAATTTAATTATTAACTCACAATGCCCATGTAAGAAAATATATATCTCGAGTCTGATAGCCTCGTAGCCGTGCTTCCCATATCAGATGCAAGGACTTCTCTATATGATAGTGCCTTATGTCTCCTCCCAGCTAAACGGAGTGACGCATACAATTTCGAAAAATCTGCACCACCCCATTCATATGTGGACACTACATCAAGATTTTCAAAAGCAGCTAACCATCCAATATCTATATTGGTCTTTGCATTAGAAAAGAAAAAATGTCCCAACATATACATGAAAAAGGAAATTGATACTCTATGAGCAAGGGTGCGATCATTTTCATCCGCAACCAACTTGTCTTCTAAGAAATACTCCCTTAAATATTTAATGGTAATTGAATTTGAAACCCACGACGGAGATTTCGGATACGTCGTGACATCTTGGATATCCGAAAATAAATGCTCACGAACATATTCAAATTGGTACTTCTCAGAATTGTATGGAACTGTAGATGGTGGATTTTCAACAAAGGCTAAAATCGTAAACTCATGATTGTACGGACCGCTGGTTCAGCAATCGCATGTGTTTATTGAGACACGGGTCTCTCATCGAATTCTCAACGGAGAGTGTTTTCTCTCAGAGTACATGTAGATGTGCATTCAACGTCTAGACAACGGCATAATATCATGAATACTGAATACTTTCAGTCATTTCTATATAGTATCACGGGATGGACGGCTCTACGGGGCAATATCGTTTTCAGGAACAAACAACGAGTTTAACCTGACTATATAAAGGATATGGCTTAACGGCAAGTCACGTCAGGATAATTAATGCTCCTATCGTAGTCAGTTTATTCTGCTCGGAATAGACCCATGAGATTAATTATCCCTTTATTTCTCCGATTCCGTGGTGTAATCATCGACGATCCCACGGAATGGCAATAAGATTGCTCCGATTCCGTGGTCGAATCAACGACGATCCCAAGGAATGGCAATATCATTGCTCCGATTCCGTGGTCAAATCAACGACGATCCCACGGAATGGCAATAAGATTGCTCCGATTCCGTGGTCGAATCAATGACGATCCCACGGAATGGCAATATCATTGCTCCGATTCCGTGGTAGAATCAACGACGATCCCACGGAATGGAAATATCATTGCTCCGATTCTGTGGTCGAATCAACGACGGTCCCACGGAATGGAAATATCATTGCTCCGATTCTGTGGTCGAATCAACGACGGTCCCACGGAATGGAAATATCATTGCTCCGATTCCGTGGTCGAATCAACGACGATCCCACGGAATGGCAATATCATTGCTCCGATTCCGTGGTCGAATCAACGTCGTTCCCATGGAATGGCAACGATCGCATTGTTCTGAGTTCGTAGTCGAATCTTTAGCTGATCCTATGAATTAACAATGAACATCTATCCGTTTTATTACTCATTTCATGGATTATTCTCCATTGAATTAGTAATAAATAATTAACGATCGGGCGTCTGAGCTACCTCTGAGTAATCCCCGATTTAAATGGTGAAAGTGTACTCAATGATGATGCACTGACGGTCACCGCACGAACGAGTATTTCAAAATACAACGAAACGATGAACCTATGCAAAATAGGGAAGAAAATAATAAATAATTAAAATATTTGACCAAGGTGCTGGAACACTGACACACGATCAACTCATCGTGTCGTGGTCAGTTCCACGCCAATCCTATATTTTAATACACTTTTATTATTTTTTCATGATTTGATAAAATTCTCTCGTTTGATCGAATCTCCTTCTTGAGAAAATTCCTTGGATTCATGGTATATACATGAGTCCGTCAAAATAATATAAAATTAGGAGAGTGTGTGGGGCGTGACCATTGGCTGACCGGCCATGCCTTGGTCTCACCCGGCCCACACCTCACAGTTCCTCATTATTTTTATTATTATTATTTTTCTCTAATTTCATGAAAAAACCCCTTGATTTCGTGGTATTTTTCCTCAAAAATTCCTTAAATCATCAAAAATAATAATAAAATAAAATGAATTATGAAAACTTGTGGGACCGAGCCTTGGCCGGCCGGCCATGCCCTAGCCGGTCCCACACGCCCTGTTTTATTTATTTTATTATTAATTATCTTATTTTTCCTTGATTTCATGGTATTTTTCTCAAAATTCCTTCAAATCATCAAAAATACCCAAAAAATTATTTAAAAATTATTAAAATTTGTGGGATTGGGCCATGACCGGTTGGTCACACCTCCGTGGTCCCACATGACCGAATTTTATTGTTTAATATTTTTCAAAGACCATGAACTCATGGAAACTCCTTCAATTCATGAAAAACTCTCTAAATTTATCAAATTTCTCAAAATTCATGAATCCTTCATCAAATCATCAAAATATATAAAACTAAGGAAGAGACACCACGGGACCGTGGTCATGACTGGCCGACCGTGCCTTGACCACCGGCGTCCCAGTCTCACAATTCCTTATTTTATAAATATTTTCCATCGTCTCATGGTGTTTCCTTCGTCTCATGGAAACTTCTTGATTTTAATAAAACTCCTTCGTTTTATCGTGGGACCGGCTCCTTAAATCTTTCTTGAATTTTACTTTCGGGGTGTTTTCACCTCCCGAACGATCTCAAAACCTAAAAACTCCCACGCTGGGAGATAGGAAATTCTTTTCCGTACGGAATGAAGGGGCGGACCATCAAAATCCGAGTCCGTATGAGAATTATACATCAATTCTAGTAAAGGACGTTAATTAGGGTTTGGAGACTGCTCAAGCGACCAACAGTTGGTCACGTGATCACTGTGACTGGTCCACACTTCATAATTCCTTCACTTTTATTATTTTCCTTCGTTCGATGAAGTTTTGACGGTTTTATCAGAAAACCCTAATTTTGTCATATTTTCTCAAATGGTCGCTCAAACGTGAACCAGAAAATATCAAAATTCTCAAGACTGAGACGCGGACACCTTAGGGACACGAGCATGTTATCTTGACCGACCAAGATTAGCTCTTTGGCTCACGGAAGCCAGTCTCATCGGTTTTCACAGTTTTTACCTAATTTGCACAATTGCTCGTATTAGGTCCAAAACTTCCAAACACTTTGGATTTTTCATGAAGTGACCATCTGACGGTCACGTGATAACCCAGGGACGGATCCATGACTTTATGGTCGGTCCATCACTCTCTCATGATTAATTAGGTTTTGACACCTAAGTCTCAGACGAGCATTTTGAATAATGATTGAACCAGCATTTAATCATTCTTTCACCAATAATTCATGAATTCTTCGTGAATTCATCATATTTGCTCACGTGAGCACATGGACACTACATGGTTGATCCACGGTCCCATGTAACCACTCCTCATTCGTCCCATGGTTAAAACTACTGACCATGAATTGATCATCAATCGATCAAATTAGGGTTTCTGAGTTCAAGGATCATGCTTCCAGACTCTAACCTTAATAATTCTATGATGACCTCATGGTCATGAATTAATATTAATAATTATACGATGACCTAATGGTCATGAATTAATATTAATAATTATACGACGACCTCATTGTCATGAATTAATAATTCCACGACGATCTCATGGTCATGAATCTTATTAATTATGCTAGGTTCAACGACCAGCATTTTCATTAATATTATTGGCACACCGCCAATCATTCATAAGCAAGACATGCTCAGACGGTCAAATATTCAACAAGTCATCACGAGAGTAACACTTGCTCAGATGATCAATATTTTCCCGAGTTAAGGAATATCGGTTCAACAATTCACCAATATTCAACAAACCATGGAATGAGCAATACTTGCTCACTTCATCATAAGAATTATACCTCTGTCTCATGACACGTTCAATTCATGGGTGGTTCCAAAACATCTTGTTCGACTCAGCAACCACGTGGACTCATTGTTCCATCAAACCACGAAGTCATCAATTGACTAACAAACCACGAGACGATCAATCGTGTCACTTGGGGGGATATCACTTAGGGTTTTGGTATGGATGTCTACGGCACGTGTGTTCAAACACACGATGGAATGTGAGCAAGTCGTGCAATCAGTTGAAGGAATTCACGAGGTAGTGGGTGGAAAGTCGACCAAGTCTTTACACGTTGGACAACTGGTTTCGAACACGATTTCCACCTCTCCACTCCTTGATTCCATCAACTGTCACACTTCATGGGATCATGGTGTCTCTAATTCCAGTAATATAAATAAGTTCCTGAATCAAGATTGAGGATCATCGAACAACCATCGAATCAGAAAAACAGAACGACACAGAATACTCGGAGTAAGAATCTCACGTCTCTTCGACAACACGAGATCATCAAACTCATCAATTGAGCAATTTCTTTATAATCGTTCAACTTCAATCATTCAGAACTTATCATATTCAGAATTCACACACCCACAATCCTTGAATCACCGTCGATTCCACACATTTCTCAGCTTCCCTCCTACAGATCAACCCATCCTCTCTTGTGACCGAATTTACTCTGGAACGGTCATTGTATCGATTTAGGCTGGAGTACTACAGATTGATCTCTTGAATCTAAGCACCCCCTTTGCAGCGGTGCATCTGTGTGAGGATTATCTTTTTGCCTGGTTCGAGGAACCTAATCCGCACGGTCGTCTTCTCAATCCCTTAAAAACCAGCAGATTGTTTATCCCCATCCACAGATTGGCGACGACACAGTGGGAGATCATTCTCTCGGTTACAATCTCTCATTCTCACAAGATGGTTGGTCTAAGGTCAGGATCGGTCACAAACCCTAACGCAAATATCGCTAGCACTAGCAACAATGAAGACATCCCGGAAATTGTTCCTACCACCAACACTGATGGTGGTGACATCACTCCTCCTCACGCCAACGCGGAAGGTCATCCTTTGTTCGGTCGAAATCCCGAAGAAATCGGAGAAAACCCTCCACCTACCATGGATGATCTCATCAAAACGCAAGAGACTCTTGCAAAGAATCAGACGGATATGGCTCCGGCATAACAGAAATTATTGGATCATCTGAAGACTCTCACAGACAAACTATCGGTGAAGACCCAAGAAAAAGGTAAAGGAAAGGAAAAGTCCTCAGAAGCTGATCCTAAGGTGATTCCAATTCATACAGTGGATGATGACGAAACCGTCAAAGCTGCAGGAGATTCATCAACAAAGCAGTCATCAAAATTCATCACTCGTGAATACCTGGAACGTCTTCTGGAGAACCGTGGAAAAGGAAACACATCACATATCCACCGTCACCAACCTCCTTATCCCTTGGATACACAGAGGATCCCTCTTCCCAAAGGTTACATTTCTCCAACTTTTACTCTATATGATGGAACTGGCAACGCTCGAGAACATGTTTTACATTTTCTCGAAGCCTTGGGAGAACATGAGAACAATCATGTTGTTCGTCTCAAAGAATTCTCAAAGTCTTTGAAAGGAAGAGCATACACCTAGTACAACAACATCGCACCAGGGACCATCAACAATTGGGGAGAAATGGTCAATGCATTCTACAGGAAATACTTTTTCGTGTCGGAATAAGTCACTCTCTCTGATCTTGGGAGAATGTCTCAGAAGACAGGTGAGAACCCCAACGAATACGTGAAGAGGTTCCGAGTCCAAGCCTTGGACTGCCATGATCCAAACGTCACGGAACAAAAACTAGTGGACTTATGCATCAACGGCATGATCTCGGTCTACATAGCTTTACTGGAGAACCTTAGATTCCAAACTTTCTCGGAACTCCACGAAGCCGCGAAGAGATCAGCAACTACCGCACCCACTCTTCTGGAAAGACCAAAGTCTACAAGAACTGAGGAGTCAAAAGACCCTCGAGGAAACAGGCATCTGGTTAACAAACAGTATACCCTTCAATCTTCGACAAATGCTGTCGCAGAAGGAATCAAGCGGAAAGCTGAACCACAACACAAGCAGACATCCTCTACTCCTTCGAAGACACACAAAAAGGATAACTCGAAGACCTCTCCTCAACGAACGAACGAGCCAGAGGCACCCGATTTTCCCTGTTCCATGGAAGAAGTCAACGAATTACTCGATGCCTGGATTCAATATGGTGCAATCAAGTTTCCTTTTAATAAAAAGGAACCAACCGAAGAAGCCATGGAAAATCCTCGGTATTGTCGCTTCCACAGGTATGTCATCCATCCCACAAGTGATTGCAAAGTCCTGAAACGCATATTCAGATAAAAGGTCGAATCAGGAGAACTCAACCTGGGGACTGAGGGAGTACACAAAAACCCTCTTCCGGTCCGAGCTTTCACCATCAACGGACCTCCTTTCAAAGAAGCAGTTCAATCTCTTATTGAACATACCTATGAGCTGTTGTATCTTTCGAAAGCTCAAAGGAAATATATGTTTGCTGCTTTGAACCATATCGTATCCAGCAAATGACTACTAATCCAGGAGGCTACCATCGAACCTTCAGTAACAGACAAGGAAATGTACGATTGGGGACTGCTCACCATAGTGCACGTCAAAGGGAACGAGTTCAGAAGAGCATTCGTTGATGTCGGTACTGCTGTCAACATCATCCCTCTCAAGACTCTCAGAGCTGATGGCATAACTCGACAAGAAGCTACCCATGCTCCAATGGCAATCAGAGACCACAAAGGGATCTCTAGAGACGCCTATGGATACATCATTCTGAAAGTTGAAGAAAATTCGGTCTTCACTGAAACTAAATTCTTTATAATCCAAGAAGATCCGGGGTATGATATGATTCTTGGACGCGCGTGGATTCATGATGGGAAGACAATGATAACTCCTGCAATGACACGTCCCCGTGAAGAAACTTCTGACTCGGAGGAAGAGGCGGAGGACATCTCTCCATTTGAATACCTGGAGGAGGTAAAAGCCTTAACAAAACTTGCACAAGAATCTGAGGAACATCCAAATGTATTCGTCAAAAAGTTCTGCGACCAGGCAAGTTTCATCCCCTCTCACGTGCCTATATCATCAGTTTTCAAGTATGTCTCCTTGATTCAGGAACTTCATTCCATGAACAACTTAGTAATCGCAAAGTGCTATGAGTGGATAATCTCGCCACAACAATATTTCACTCAGTGGATGAGTCCAGAGCTTCTCCAAGTCGATCATCCGTTCAAGAGGTTCATCATGGAATATATGACAAAACATTACGAGAGATACCCTCTCCCGCACGAATGTCCATATGTACCACGACCATGGAATCACGTCCCACAAAGGATTCCGAATAAACAGAAGATATTCAAGGCGCGGGCAACCAAACCCAACAAATTTCATGAAGGAGATCTAGTTCTCAAAGCTGTCCAACGCAATCTTCATTCAGCAAGGATCTCCAACTGGGAAGGACCATTTATGGTCGCTAAATCCATAACCGTAGGATACTACAAGCTGGTGAACACAGATGGCAGAGCCCTACCAGTAATTTAGGAGAAATGGCTTAAGGCGTTTGTTTGAAAAGATAGGCATCTTGAGGTATCAAGTCGTTTCAAAGATCCATGACGTCTAGACTTGGCATTTAGAATTTTCATTGTATTTCAATTTCTCCAAAACATTTGCAATACTTGCAATCAGTATTTGAATTCATCAGTTTATCGAAATTCAACTCATATTTCTTAAAAGAAAATTTCTATCAAATCCCAAAATCCTCAAAAGACATCTACAAATCCAAAACCAAAATATCAAAACCCATATAAAACCTCACATCTCTCGAAAGTTCAAGTTCAAGAAATCATAGAAAATCGTAAAAATCAGCAAGGAAAGATTTTTCCGCCTCTGCGTCCTTCAAAGCCTCGCAAATCCGCCATCTCCTTGTTCGTATCTTCAGTCCAACCTTGCAATTTTCTGTTCTTTCTCCATCACAGAGACATTTGGGAAGGGTATTTTATTCTCACACGAGTCCTTAATCGCCTCCATTTGCTTACGGAGCCACTTCAAGTTAAAACCAAGCCTCTCAAAATTACCTAAGTTGAACTCCCAATCAAAGAGTACATATTGAGTAACGGCACACCTAGGCATACTATATATGTCATTCACAACATGCAAGAGTGCACCTACTTGCATGGTCAATGCATAAATACGCCCAGTGATCCTCTCGACGATGATATGACCAAACTTCGTCCATATGGCTTCATACAATTCTGCATATCCAACGGGAACACCGAATCCGCCAACTAATTCGTGACCTGAAAGTGAAGCATCGAATGGAGGATCAAAAGCAATTCCAGCAGTATGATATTCATGCACCACTATACGGTTTTCAGAGGAGGCTTCTATCAAGGCAACAGCTCTTTCAGTATTCTCTACAGGGATCCTGGGTTCTTCTATTTCTGAAGCAGCAACAATTTGGGATTCCATGACTTCATCAACAACTTTATCTTGACTCCGAGGCTCAGGAATGGTCATCTCCTCATCAACGATCGCAGATCCGCTCGAGTTTTCCTTGTTGATTTCTAAATCCTCAACTTCGGTATTTAGCACCTAAAACGAAGATTACATGGGGTTAGGGTCACAAAAGCTTGAAATCAAAAAAAGGAACATGAGGTACAGCATACAAACAATCCAAAATTATCAAGATTCATCATTTTATGTTCAAGACATTGGTAAATATCATAGAAGTCATGGAGACACGTTTTGTACAGTAACCACGTCTGAAGAAACTGTGCACTTCTCTGTACTAAAGGATAAACTGGGAGCAATATACAATTAATAAGAGGATGGGTCATATACCATTCTTTTCATACGGATGTCCTCTACAACGTGTCAAAATTTCATGACAATTTGATGAACGAGCAAGAAGATGTGGCCAAAACATCAACTGATGCGCAATATGAAAAAGTTCTGGGAGTCTCCTGGAAGTTTACTATTTCGCCTTTTTCAGGCTCTAAACGCGCTCAGGACTTAAAAATATTCTTTGCTAAAGCTTGGAAATTTTCCGGGCTTGAATTTGCACATGCAGATCATCAAAACCCGATTCCAGATGAAGATTCTATGGCGTTTCTAATAAATTCTGGGCTCTGAATTTTCTGACGACGAAATTCGACTGAGTTTTCACATATTCACATAGGTCTTTATTCATTCACAAGTCAGCACTTTTATACTTCTATTGGTGAAATACAAGATAAATACTTACTTGAGTGGTCTCCGAAGCGTTGAAAGAACCAGAATTGCTCACACCAGCGTCGGCAACAACATTGTTTTCGTTCGGCTCTTGACTCTGGGAGCTCTCTTTATCGCTGTTCTTCGAACAAGCGTCAACAGTATTCTCCACACCCACGGATTCTTCATCCTAGACATACCATCAACAATCAGCGTTTCACTCATAAGACGTCATAATTGATATTGGAGGAGATACTTACAATTTCTTCATCACTCAAGTCAGAAATGGTTTGTTCAGTAGCGGAGAAACGAAGTCCATCAATACTTGACGGAGTAAAGTTCGGCAATAGAATAACAACATCAGTCATACGATCCTAATTATATGGGTGAAGAAAGATCACAACGAAGAAAATACTGGAAACTCACCAAGACGCGGGTTGGGGACTTTACCGTATTGGGCAACAACTTATAACTCTTGTGCCTGCCTTCTCCGCCATGAACGATGGCTTCAGTATCCGAGAAATATACACAGATTCGAGGTCTTACGATACGACTGTCCTGTGACAAGTTCCAGTAACATAATCAGAATACAGTTGTTATGATTTTATGAAGATTATATAACAAAGCGTACCTGGGAGAATCCTGGAGACAATTTTCGCTTATCACCAGAGAGATACTTCAATCTCGGTCGACTGGCAATCAACTCATCGGAGGGACGATTTTTTACTGGAGGCTGACTGACCATCACATATTCATGCAATCGCTCAAATTGATTATCCCAAAAGTCTGCATAACCCGGAGTCACATAGGCAAATCTATCAGAGCAGGGAAACCAGTAGTTACTTCCTTCCACATGGGTATGGTCTAAATGAGTCATGAGCTGCTCAACTGATGGTTTCCTTCTTCGAATAGTAGGAACACAATGATCCATCCCCATTTGTCGGGACGCTCTATTAATATTATACTCTTCCACTGAAAATTCTCCGTACGAGACTGACAGCAGGTGTCCAGGGGTGCAACTCAACATGAAGGACCTCTCACCATCGTTCAGATCCGCACCAAACAGAAAACTAGTGCTCTCTCCAATATTGAAAGTCACCGGTTGGGAGATATAAGAAGGCACTGACACCCAAGGACGAAAAGTGAATTCAGATTCATCATCCAATACGTCAATGAGGCGCACCCTGCACCGAGGCTGCTTTGTGGACCAACACATGATCCTAACATTGTCTTTCTCAGGGAAAATATGGCGAGCATCAGTGTTCAGTCCTTGCAAAATATTACGTGGAATGAGTGCATAATTCTTGAAATGTTCCCACATCAGAGCTTGAAGAAACATCGTGTTAGCATAACATTCAATCTTCATGAAGCCATTCGACACACTGGAGTCTATAACCAAAGAATCCAAGTTGTAATACAAGGAGACCAAGAACAAGCTACCTATTGGGAGTTGCTCACCTTAAGCCATCTTAATAGCAAAGGGGATCACGAAAGGTTTCAACAAGTTTCCGCTTTCTTCAAAGATATCTCTGGACAACCATAAACATAAGAAAGCAGCAATGGGTAACATACCGTCGATGGGTTTATCAGAAACTTCGTCTTTAGGCCACCGGCCAACGTCAACAGAGAGCATATCATCCTTTATCGCCAGCCTTATTTGCTACCTCCATTGCAGCCGTCAAGATACGAGAAATGGCGCTTCTCCTCATCCGAAAGATTCCCCGGAAGATTACCCGTGATTGGGAGATGCATCAAAGCTACCACGTCTTCCAAGGTAATGGTAAACTCTCCCCATCTCGCATATGAAGGTATGAGTAGGAATACACCAGTGAGAAAGCAGAGCTACAATACTTCTTGCATCATGGTAAATGAATAACTCCCCAGAAGATTGAATAGCCCTTGTCACCTGCGCTTGATCGAGCATAGCCCTCACATGAGGAAAACCAAGCATGTGCCTCGCCCATCCATCAAACTTCTCTAAAGGTCAAAGAGAAAGCTTAAATTCTATAATCGATGCAAGGAATACTCCACGTTCAAGACAAAATCGGATAACTGTCTTAGGAGTCACGAATTTATTATGAGTGACAGTCCTGGGATTTATAAGCAGATGATACGCTGGGGATTTCAAATGTTTTTTAGCTACCGCAGGATCTTCCTCAAAAAATGTATCATCAATATTTGGGATGTTCTTAATCCCAGGGGTTTCATCTTCATCTTCACCAATAGAAGCTTCGTCTGTACATATCTCATCTCTAGAGATATCATCATCAACGTACATCTCTTCTCTGGAGGCTTCGTCAGCCTGAGAATTGGTCATCATTGCTGAGTAGCTGAAAAGGTTCACGCAACATTCTATTTTAGTCCATACATGAATTGAATAAATACGGCAAAAATGGTAACTCTTAACTCTTACCTTTTACTTCCACTAACAATAGTGATAGTAATGCTGGAGTCAACACCAAAATTGTTCGTCTCTTCGAAAACTGCAAAAACGAAAAAAATTTAGTAATCTCCGAAACTGATTTTTCACGAAATCACGGGCGCAACCTTCATAATGTGAATATTCACGCAACTGACATATGAAGTTTACATCAAATAAAATATATCATCATATTTTGCATAATATGTGTCACGGCTGCACATATTTATTTATAAAAAAAAAAAACTATTTTTCCTTCGTATCGTCGTAAGTTGTCTTTAAAACGAAGGTTTATTTCAAAATATTGTGAACACTCACAATCCATGCACATGATAAAGTTTTGTATTTATAAAAGCTCATAAACAAAAAATTTATCACTGGACGCAAGTTCATAATATATATTTTCCTTCGTGTCGTCGTTATTTGTTTTTAAAACGAAGGATTATCCTGATTTCGTGAAAATTCATCTTTACGATAAAACCATGGTACACATGAAACCTCATACACTAAGTTTTATCACTGGACATGGGTTCATATACTAAAAAAGTATCTCCTAAATCAGGGATTATAGTTGGTTTTTGAAACTAACGATCGAACGAACATACGTTTTCAAAAACAAGGGTTTTTCATAAAACCATCACTAATTATATACACATATAATTTCAATATTATTAATTCATGAAGAAACTCATGGAATAAGCAACAAAAAAAAAATGTACCTGGTCGGCCGGAATTTCGTCGGAGAGGACAGCGGAGGCAACTGGCAGTGGCGGCGATGATCAGGCGGCGACGGCGAATTACTCTGCTGGAATGAACACGGTGGAGAGGTGATGGAGCTCAGATCGTGGAAAGAAAAAGAGGGATTAATTCCTTTTATACGATTTTACTTCCAAAACCTAATTCCAGTAGGATTTCCTTATTTGGGCCCGGCCCGCGAATCCTAACCGACCGTGGACTCGTCGTCCAAACCAACGGTTCAACACCAATTTATGCTCACCAAATGGCTCCCTAACCATGACAACGAAGCCTTCATCAAGTCGTGGCTCACTCATACTCTCGAAATACGGTAATGTCTCAACTTACGACTAAGTTCAATTACTAGTATAATTTTTAGCTTGAAAATCACCATTTAATGCTGACTGAGGAACATAGCTTTTCTCAGTAAGCAGGGGACTTAATGTAGATGGTGGATTTTCAACAAAGGCTAAAATCGTAAACTCATGATTGTATGGACCGCTGGTTCAGCAATCGCATGTGAGTATTGAGACACGGGTCTCTCATCGAATTCTCAACGGAGAGTGCTTTATCTCAGAGTACATGTAGATGTGCAGTCAACATCTAGACAACGGCATAATCTCATGAATACTGAATACTTTTAGTCATTTCTATATAGTATCACGGGATGGACGGCTCTACGGGGAAATATCGTCTTCAGGAACAAACAACGAGTTTAACCTGACTATATAAAGGATATGGCTTAACGGCAAGTCATGTCAGGATAATTAATGCTCCTATCGTAGTCAGTTTATTCTACTAGGCATAGACCCATTAGGTTAATTATCCCTTCATTGCTCCGATTCCGTGGTCGAATCAACGACGATCCCACGGAATGGAAATATCATTGATCCGATTCCGTGGTCAAATCAACGACGATCCCACGGAATGGCAATAAGATTGCTCCGATTCCGTGGTCGAATCAACGACGATCCCATGGAATGGCAATAAGATTGCTCCGATTCCGTGGTCGAATCAACGATGATCCCACGGAATGGAAATATCATTGCTCCGATTCCGTGGTCGAATCAACGACGATCCCACGGAATGGCAATAAGATTGCTCCGATTCTTTGGTCAAATCAACGACGATCCCACGGAATGGAAATATCATTGCTCCGATTCCGTGGTCGAATCAACGACGGTCCCACGGAATGGAAATATCATTGCTCCGATTCCGTGGTCGAATCAACGACGGTCCCACGGAATGGCAATATCATTGCTCCGATTCCGTGGTCGAATCAACGACGATCCCACGGAATGGCAATATCATTGCTCCGATTCCGTGGTCGAATCAACGACGATCCCACAGAATGGAAATATCATTGCTCTGATTCCGTGGTCGAATCAACGTCGATCCCATGGAATGGCAACGATCACATTGTTCTGAGTTCGTAGTCTAATCTTTAGCTGATCCTATGAATTAACAATGAACATCTATCCGTTTTATTACTCATTTCATGGATTATTCTCCATTGAATTAGTAATAAATAATTAACTATCGGGCGTCTGAGCTACCTCTTAGTAAGCCCCGATTTAAATGGTGAAAGTGTACTCAATGATGATGCACTGACGGTCACCGCACGAACGAGTATTTCAAAATACAACGAAACGATGAACCTATGCAAAATAGGGAAGAAAATAATAAATAATTAAAATATTTGACCAAGGTGCTGGGACACTGACACACGATCAACTCATCGTGTCGTGGTCAGTTCCACGCCAATCCAATATTTTAATACACTTTTATTATTTTTTCATGATTTGATAAAATTCTCTCGTTTGATCGAATCTCCTTCTTGAGAAAATCCCTTGGATTCATGGTATTTACATGAGTCCGTCAAAATAATATAAAATTAGGAGAGTGTGTGGGGCGTGACCATTGGCTGACCGGCCATGCCTTGGTCTCACCCGGCCCACACCTCACAGTTCCTCATTATTATTTTTATTATTATTTTTCTCTAATTTCATGAAAAAACCCCTTGATTTCGTGGTATTTTTCCTCAAAAATTCCTTAAATCATCAAAAATAATAATAAAATAAAATGAATTATGAAAACTTGTGGGACCGAGCCTTGGCCGGCCGGCCATGCCCTAGCCGGTCCCACACGCCCTGTTTTATTTATTTTATTATTAATTATCTTATTTTTCCTTGATTTCATGGTATTTTTCTCAAAATTCCTTCAAATCATCAAAAATACCCAAAAAATTATTTAAAAATTATTAAAATTCGTGGGATTGGGCCATGACCGGTCGGTCACGCCTCCGTGGTCCTACATGACCGAATTTTATTATTTAATATTTTTCAAAGACCATGAACTCATGGAAACTCCTTCAATTCATGAAAAACTCTCTAAATTTATCAAATTTCTCAAAATTCATGAATCCTTCATAAAATCATCAAAATATATAAAACTAAGGAAGAGACACCACGAGACCGTGGTCATGACTGGACGACCGTGCCTTGACCACCGGTGTCCCAGTCTCACAATTCCTTATTTTATAAATATTTTCCATCGTCTCATGGAAACTTCTTGATTTTAATAAAACTCCTTCGTTTTATCGTGGGACCGGCTCCTTAAATCTTTCCTGAATTTTACTTTCGGGGTGTTTTCACCTCCCGAACGAGCTCAAAACCTAAAAAAATCCTTCGTTGGGAGATAGGAAATTCTTTTCCGTACGGAATGAAGGGGCGGACCATCAAAATCCGAGTCCGTATGAGAATTATACATCAATTCTAGTAAAGGACGTTAATTAGGGTTTGAGATCGCTCAAGCGACCAAACGGTTGGTCACGTGATCACTGTAACTGGTCCACACTTCATAATTCCTTCACTTTTATTATTTTCCTTCGTTCGATGAAGTTTTGACGGTTTTATCAGAAAACCCTAATTTTTTCATATTTTCTCAAATGGTCGCTCAAACGTGCACCAGAAAATATCAAAATTCTCAAGACTGAGACGCGGACACCTTAGGGAAACGAGCATGTTATCTTGACCGACCAAGATTATCTCTTTGTCTCACGGAATCCAGTCTCATCGGTTTTCACAGTTTTGACCTAATTTGCACAATTGCTCGTATTAGGTCCAAAACTTCCAAACACTTTGGATTTTTCATGAAGTGACCATCAGACGGTCACGTGATAACCCAGGGCCGGCTCCATGACTCTATGGTCGGTCCATCACTCTCTCATGATTAATTAGGTTTTGACACCTAAGTCTCAGACGAGCATTTTGAATAATGATTGAACCAGCATTTAATCATTCTTTCACCAATAATTCATGAACTCTTCGTGAATTCATCATATTTGCTCACGTGAGCACATGGACACTACATGGTTGATCCACGGTCCCATGTATCCGCTCCTCATTCATCCTATGGTTAAAACTACTGACCATGAATTGATCATCAATCGATCAAATTAGGGTTTCTGAGTTCAAGGATCATGCTTCCAGACTCTAACCTTAATAATTCTATGACGACCTCATGGTCATGAATTAATATTAATAATTCTACGATGACCTCATGGTCATGAATTAATATTAATAATTCTACGACGACCTCATCGTCATGAATTAATAATTCCACGACGATCTCATGGTCATGAATCTAATTAATTATGCTAGGTTCAACGACCAGCATTTTAATTAATATTATTGGCACACCGCCAATCATTCATGAGCAAGACATGCTCAGATGGTCAAATATTCAACAAGTCATCACGAGAGTAACACTTGCTCAGATGATCAATATATGCCCGAGTTAAGTAATATCAGTTCAACAATTCACCAATATTCAACAAACCATCGAATGAGCAATACTTGCTCACTTCATCATAAGAATTATACCTCTGTCTCATGACATGTTCAATTCATGGGTGGTTCCAGAATATCTTGTTCGACTCAGTAACCACGTGGACTCATTGTCCCATCAAACCACGAAGTCATCAATTGACTAACAAACCACGAGACGATCAATCGTGTCACTTGGGGGGATATCACTTAGGGTTTTGGTCTGGCGGTCTATGGCATGTGTGTTCAAACGCACGATGGAACGTGGGAAAGTTGTGCAATCAGTTGAAGGAATTCATGAGGTAGTGGGTGGAAAGTCGACCAAGTCTTTACACGTTGGACAACTGGTTTCGAACACGATTTCCACCTCTCCACTCCTTGATTCCATCAACTGTCACACTTCATGGGATCATGGTGTCTCTAATTCCAGCAATATAAATAAGTTCCTGAATCAAGATCGAGGATCATCGAACAACCATCGAATCAGAAAAAAACAGAATGACACAGAATACTCACAGTAAGAATCTCATGTCTCTTCGACAACACGAGATCATCAAACTCATCAATTGAGCAATTTCTTTATAATCGTTCAACTTCAATCATTCAGAACTTATCATATTCAGAATTCACACACCCACAATCCTTGAATCACCGTCGATTCCACACATTTCTCAGCTTCCATCCTACAGATCAACCCATCCTCTCTTGTGACCGAATTTACTCTGGAACGGTCATTGTCTTGATTTAGGCTGGAGTACTACAGATTGATCTCTCGAATCTAAGCACCCCCTTTGCAGCGGTGCATCTGTGTGAGGATTAGCTTTTTGCCTGGTTCGAGGAACCTCCTCTGCACAGTCGTCTCCTCAATCCCTTAAAAACCAGCAGATCGTTTTACCCATCCACAGGAACGTCAGGCCCATCACCAATACTCAGTCCAGTCAACATGATCCAATCTAGGGGTGAATCCCATCTCACCAAATGGGAAGTGAAAAGTGTTTGTTGTATCCCAAAACCACTCAAAAATATAATCAACCATCGAATTTTGGGTTTCACTACATTGTATGCTCAATAAAACTTTCCATCCCTCTTTTTCGATAATATATTTAGCTCTTGGACAGTGTTGTGAAATAGTTTGATAGTGATGAATTATCGATGCCAAACTTCCACGATGTTGATACTTCAATTTATGCTCCCCTGTAAATGTGATGTCCGTAGTAGTGTGCGGTTTATCATCTTGCAGTATAGGAAACTCCCCTAACCGGGGAATATCAACCGACTTTATTTTACCAGTACAGATTAAGTTATAATCCTCTTCGGCTACACATTTCTGTTTCTTGTTTGTCTTGATGCGACCATTGAACCGCGTTGTGAATCGGTTTAACATATGTGCACATCTATGCACACATAAGATCGTTTCAATTTCATTATTAAATCACCAACCCTCATTATCACTAAATTTTATAAGTAATACGTCATTTATATTCCAAATACTATCACTCATTAAAACAAACTATAATTGTAGGAGCAGAATCTCGCAACAACAACGCTCTTGCGAAAACTTCTACCACATATGGAAAATGTCGCAAATTAATTACAGAAATGACATAATAGACAACGACAACATAAAACACGAGAAAGATGTGAATATTTTATGGTTGTTATAAAGAAATCTTGCTAGAATAAGGCGGGAGCTCGCGATAACAAGGAGGGAGCTCGAGAGAATGTAGCGGGATCTTGAGAGAATATGGAGAAAGCTTGCGAGAGTGTGGAAAGAGATTCTAAAATAGGGGAAGTATGAGCTATATGTGAGATGTCATCCACTATGTAAACACCTATATAAAGAGGAGAGCGGGAGAGAGACAATTTTTGTAAGAGAGAGAGATATTTTTAGAGAGAGAATGTATTTTTCTTTATCATCTTATTCCCCAAAAACTAGATCTAGAACTTTACCCATTAATGGAGATTATCAATGTAAATCAAATGTAAATTTAAACGATCATAGTGAAGAATCATGGATGTAGAACAAATTGATCGAACCATGTAATAATCTGTGTGTCCATTTACAATTTTAGTATTTTAATCATCATTTTCATATCAAATGAGTTTAGATCAAGAAATTATTATCAAGATATTACAAGGGGTGTGTTGTGGGAATTCCTGCAACTACAATAATAATTCCAAATTCTATTATTCCACAAACAAAAATTAAATCGTCATATATGTATTTTAACATATAAAACAACAAACAAATTCCTCAAAACAATTCAATTTAATCACTTCAACATTTCATATGCCATCACTACAAAGTGAATTGCTTTTAACCCCATTTACATACATATATAAATTATCTATTCTACATATATAACACACAAAATTCACATAACCACAATTTTCAAACATAACCACCCAAAATACACAAAACCACAATTTTCAATTCATAACCACACAAAATTGACAGAACCACTATTTAAAAACATAACCACACAAATTTGACAGAACCCCAATTTTTCACATAACCACACATTATAATTCATATAACCCACAAATCATGTACCTGTTTCTCTAAATCTCAAAAATTTTGACAATTCTATAACCCAATTTTAGCAAACTAATAAAACCCTCAAATTTTGGAAGTACAGCCGTGTATAAACATACATGGCAAACAAATTAAGACCCACGGCAATAAAAATTATCTGTAACCCTAAAATTACGAAAATCAAATAACCTAATTTTAACAAACTAAAACCCTAAATTAATTATTCAACAGAAAATATGAACAAAAACATACCTATTGTGTAACCCGGATGTTGATGTAGGTAAGTATCTTAGGTTTTTTTTTCTTTTATTGCTCGTCACTGTGATGGATTGGTTGAAAGAAATAGGTAGAAAAGAAAGAGTAGAAAAATAAGAAGGAAGACAGAGAAGATTAGGGTGAAATGCAACACGTGTGCTATACGTGGAGGTTTAGTGTTCGTCTGGGTCATAAAACCAAACGTGCATCGAAAGTGTGTGGGTTAGGCGGAGTTTATACAAATGCCTCATTCGGGCGTAGCTGAAGTGTTCGCCCCATGTGGCGTTGATTATACAAATGCCTGACTCCAGGCGTAGATTTTACGTACGCCCCATGGGGCGTTGATTATACAAACACCTGTCATCAGGCGTAGATTTTACTTATGCCCCATGGGGCATTGATTATACCTTCGCCCTTTCTCCGAGCGTACACTATACAAACGCTCCACACCGGGCGTACACTTTAACAACGCCCTACACCGGGCGTAATATTTATCAACGCTCGAACGGGGCGTAATTTATATCTCCGCTCCACAACAAAACGAATATTATAACTTCGCTCGACTAAATTTACTCTCCCCCCACTGCGTCACACAACGGACTAAACTAAAATTTAGTCGTTTATTTTACTCTTTGATCTTTAGGTTTAGTCGCACCACTGCAGTTGCTCTCACAATAGTAAAAAATGTACGGGAAGACTATTTTGAGGGAAGTAATTGTCAACAACGAACCAAAGCAAGCAAGAAATCTTTAATGTTCTTGAATAAGAATATAATTGGTCTTGAACTATTATTTAATCTTCTTATTTGGCCAGAAATTCAAACCAAGAGAGCTTTTTATGCCGAGATTCAACTGTCATTTAACATAACTAGAGAACTGTCCCTGACTCATTAGGGAGGGTATATATGGTACGAATCGGAACTGGAAACTCAGTGAGTTAACTGAGTCTCAAATCGCACAAGGTTGATAGCTTGTTTCTGAGTTCAGCTGTTCCTGTACCTTTCTTCAAAATAGTGAATATTCATGAGACAAGAAAATTATTTTTTCTACTATTTTCGAGAAAAAAAGAGATGGAGAAATATGTTGTGTTTTCCTTTGTGATGCAAAGTCGAGATTCGAGAAGATATAATTATTTTGGTGATGTTGTATGCTTTTTTTTTATCGCTAAAGTATTTGAGGCTAGCGAGTTTCAAACTCAGGTCATTGGTATCATCGTCCAATGACTTTACAATTACAGTGGCACCGGTTATATTCTGATACGACATTCCGAACGAAAAATTATAACAAACTTTGTGCACCAATTATGGAGATAAATAACCATCGGCAAACTACTCTTTTAGAATGTGGACTAATATATTGTGAGTCATCTGATGTTCTGGGGTTTGTTTAAAACTTTTGTGGAGGCTACAAAAGAATATCGAACTACAAATATGAAAACGCGGGGTACCAAAATACACCACCAACTTTTTCCTACACAATCTTTATGGACAAATTTAAACACAATTCTGAGAGTTCAACTTAATGAATCTCAATCGAGGAATAATATTCAGAGTCTTTCTTTCACAATCAGAAAGTTTACAAAGACTAGTCCGTGAACCTGATTTGGGTGATTCCGAAGATCAGTTTCTCAAGTAATCAATCAATTCGTATCCAACAATCATGGTTGGTCGTATCTACTATGATTGATTAACGCACAACCTGTGATATTTCAATTATAAATATAAATAATATAATGCGGGAAAAAAAAACACAGACACCGAAAATTTTGTTAACGAGGAAATCGCAAATGCAAAAAAACCCCGGGACTTAGTCCGGATTGAATACCAAACGGTATTAAGCCGCTACATACACTAGCTTACTACCAATTAACTTCGGTCTGGAATGTAGTTGAGACCGAATTAAACCCTCACAACAATTAAGCTACAGTCGCGTTCCTTACGCCTCTTGAATCCCAGCAAGACTCCACGCAATTGATTTCCTTAGCTGACGTCACACCAACTAAGAGTTGATTCAACTCAATTGAAGACTTTAAACTAATCTTCCTCCCACATATAAGCTTGTATATATGATTTCCTTTTTGATCAAAGATCAAGGTGATGGAAATCGGTAGCAATAGACAAAGTCTAGCTAAACTTAAAATCTGAACTTATGCAACCCGAAGTGAAGTTAGATTATTATTCACCTCACAAGTATTAAACTTGTGGAATCAACAAAGTCTGGGACAAAAAGAACTTTGATGTATACTATCAATCTTGATCAAGTGATCATCTCAACAATCGATCAAGATCAGGATACTCGAGATATCATATAAATAATATCTAGACATGGCTTCACGAATCCCTATGAAGTCTTTGTAGTCGCTAAGCCCTAAAAGGGTTTTAGGAAGAGGACGACTCTAGTTTTACAACTAGGACACACCAAGAGAAGTAGTGTCAGCTGTCAATGGGTCTGGGTCCTCCCGGATACCATACTACCCGGAACTGACCCAATTATTTTTTCGGTTCTCCTAAATTTGTGGACCCAGAACCGGACCCAATTAAACAGACGGGTACCCAACGGTTCCGGGTATCAAATGGGTGTTTAATGGTCAGTTTTACATTTATACTACTAAATAAAATTATGCATCACTCATTAATATCAATATCCAGTGCACAGATGTATACTAAGTAACAACGTAGACAAATAAGAATTTCATCAAAAGAACACTTGAGAAAAAAGATAATGTAAACTACACCAACATTAACTACTGCCACCTCTCCTTAAACATCTTTAATAACACCACTGACCGTCTAACCCCAAATATCAGCATTCACTGAACCATTAGAGATGCTTCGAGATGGACTTGCTTCCATCTCTGTCATACTATGATCGATTTAAGCCGAGGCTAAGAATGAGATAAAGATGTAGCTTGTGTCGAGTCTCCTGTGACAATAGTATCAATGTGTTATCTATCTGCTTATAAGAATTCTTTAGATTTGCAACTAGTCACCCCCAAACTCCCACACTAGCAAGTATCCAACATATTCCAATAAAGAGATAGTATTCTTCTGACGATACTGAAGATCCCATTCAATAGCAATGCTAAGCTTTGTCCACCCAACTCAATCAACAACATTGATGGTTTAGATAAGAAAGTCCCCCCTAAAAGTGACTACTTTCATTCCTTACATCTTTCTCTGTATTAACAATGACTGTTGATCTTTTTCTTCTGTATCAACCTTAACAGTTGATCTCATGCTTATGGATCAACTATGACAGTTGATCCCTTACGTCAGTTTAAGTTTGTTTTCTTTTCAAGTATTTCCTTTTCTAGTTTACGTCAAACTCTTTCCTTTTATCAGCTTATGTAAGCCTATATAAAGGCTAGGTATTTTGTTTACAAGACACATCTTATTATCAATATTATTATCAGTTTGATTATCAACTTTTATCTCTTAAATCTTGATTCTTGAATCAGATTTAATTAAGTTTCTGAAAAAACTTAAACCTATCCCTGTTACCCTTATCAGTGCTACATTAGTTGGTACCACAGCCAACATTTCTAGATTCTTATCTAGAAACCGATCTATAATCGCCTCCGCAAAATCACAAATTCAAAACCCTAAATTTTTTTCAATGGGAGATAGCACTCATACCTTAGCTGAAATCGCAGAACTGTTGAAAACTCTTCAAACCTCTGTTTATTCTTTAGAAAACAAGTTTGATACGAATAAAACTGACATCACAAACAAGCTTGGAACTATTGAAACAAGATTAGTTACCCATGGCAAATATATAAACAAATTATTGGTACACACCGGTTTAGAAGAGAACGACATGTCTGGTTTAACTAATGATACAGAAGGAGAAACCAAGGAAGCAGAAAAATAAGCTAATGCAAAACCTTTTTTTACTCAGAACACTTCTATCCCTGATAATGTTTCTCATGTCCTTCAACACAAAGAACCAGTGGAGGGTTTTCTTAACACTCCAAAAAAACACGTTCATGTGACTATCAACCTTGATGAAGATGACAAATAAGAATAAGAATTATTCCAAACTTGGAGTGATGAAAAAAGATTAAACTCTACTATGACTTCTTATGGAAATCTTCCAGAATACAAATTAAAGGCTGATATACCTAGTTTCCATGGTGGTTTACAGATTGAAGGATGGTTTGGTTGGCTTAATGAAGTCGAATCTTTCTTTAAATTCATGGACGTCCCTGACTCTTCTAGAGTAAAATTGGTAGCCTATAAACTGAAAGGTGGAGCTTTAGCTTGGTGGGAAACATTATGTGAAGATCGAGATAAATATCACAAACCCCCTATATGTACTTGGACTCGCATGAGAACCTTATTAAGAGACAAGTTTTTACCAAAAGATTATAAGCAACAACTATTTATCAAACTTCAAAATTGTCGACAAGGAGCTAAATTAGTTGAAGAATATGTAGCTGAGTTTTATGGTTTGGTTGCTCGTAATCAATTGAAGGAAACTGAAGAACAATTAGTTGCACGTTTTGTAGATTGCTTGAATAATTTAATTCAACAAGGCATGACACAATCAACTTTTACAATGGTTGAAGCCATACAACAAGCTCTTAAAGTTAAAAGGCGTGTCCTCAGTACTTCGAGACAAGAAAATCAACGACAAGCTCATTATCAACATTATTATAAACCTACCAGACTATATAATTCTTCTTATGGTTATCAAGGTGACAAGGGATCAACAGTCGTTGTTGATTCATATTCAAAGGGATCAACTGTCTTTGTTGATCCACATGACATAAGTACAAGCCAGCCATATCAATATCAACAAACAACATTTGTTCTTCAAAAAGCTGCTCCAATGATGCATATACCATCTGCTAAACTACCTCAGACTAATCCTCAACGAGATGTTGTTCGCAATACTAGAGGTAACCAAATTCAACAACAATTTCTACCATTATCTAAATCCTCTAATCCTTATACAAAGTTTCTAGGAGATATATGTAATAAGTGCAATCAAACTAGCCATACTTCTAGTGATTTTCGAAAGTTTCATGCTCATATTAATGAAACTCAAGAAGAAAATTTGGAAGAAGAAGTTATAGAAGACAAAGAGTTACTTTATCTTCAAGAACATGAGACTTATGATGCAGATTTTCTTCGAATGATTCGACCAGTTTTAATCACTGAACCATGTCCTACTCAATAACATAGTATTTTCAAATCTCATTGTCTCATTGAAGAGAAGATTTGTAATATGATCATTGACAGTGGAAGTACAGAAAACTATGTTTCTGCAAAGTTGGTTGAAAAACTTGGTTTACCTGTTACTCTGCATCCAAAGCCATATTTAGTTGGTTGGATAAACAGTTCATCCATTCAGCAAATCACTCATCAATGTTTGGTAAAGTTTTATTTCCCCTGCTATTCAGATTATGCTTTATGTGATGTTATTAACATGACTGCAACAAGTATATTATTGGGAAGACCATGGCAATATGATATCCGTGTTGTTCATAACTGTTATGAAAATACTTATACCTTTGTTCATGAAGGATTTACCAAAGTTTTATGGCCTTTACAATCTTCTACTTCTATCAAGGAGCAAACAAATAAGAGGACTACTGCATTGGTGGCTACCATTATTCATTCTTTACAACCAGCTCATTCTTTGAGTTCTCATGAAGTTGATAAACCAATGATGGAGATTCCAGAAAAGGTACAACCTTTATTATCTTCTTTTAGTGACTTATTTCATGCTGAGTTATCAAATGTTTTGCCTCCATTGAGAGATTTACAACATCAGATTGACTTATACCTGGAACTTCTATTCCTAATCAACCTCATTATAGACTAAGTCCTAAAAAGCATGAGATATTACAATGTCAGGTTGATGATTTGTTACTAAAAGGGTTGATAAGACTTATTAAAAGTCCTTGTGCTAGGACAGCCTTTTTGGTAGACAAGAAGGATGGTGGACATCGCATGTGTATAGACTGTAGAGCTTTATACATAGTCACTATACCATATCAGTTTCCCATACCAAGAATTGATGAAATGATTTCTGGTGATAAAGTATTTACAAAGCTTGACTTGCGTAGTGGGTATCATCAAATACGAATCCGTGAAGGTGATGAGTGGAAGACAACATTCAAGACAAAAGAAGGATTATATGAATGGTTGGTAATGCCGTTTGGTATATCTAATTCTCCTAGCACTTTTATGCGCCTCATGAATCAAGTTTTGCAACCTTTTCTTGGGAAATTTGTCATTGTTTATTTTGATGACATCTTAATTTTTAGCAACAATAAAGAAGAACATCTTACACATTTGTCTCAAGTTATTAAGGAATTTCAAGACAATGTTTTGTATGTGAACTTAAAGAAGTGTACATTCTTTACAAACAAGGTCACTTTCTTAGGCTGTGTTGTGTCATACACTGGTATGTCTGTGGATGATTCTAAAGTTAAGGCAATTATGGAATGGCATACTCCAACATCTATACGCAAAGTACGAAGTTTATTTATGTAGTGCCCCTGTTCTGGCTATGCCAAATTTTGATAAGCCTTTTGAGATCCATTGTGATGCTTCTGTTGTTGGCATTGGTGTTGTTTTATCTCAAGAAGGGCATCCAGTTGCATACTATAGTGAAAAGAATTTAGATGCAAGGAAGAAGTGGTCTACTTATGAGTTGGAATTAATTTCTCTTGTTCAAGCTCTTAAGAATTGGCATCCTTATCTTATTCACATTGAGTTTGTTGTCAACACTGATAATCAAGATCTCAAGTTTTGAAAACTTCAACAAAGGTAAATAGAATGCATGATAGGTGGTTATCTACTATTAATCAATATACCTTTTCTATCAAACATCAGAGTGGAAAAATTAATCAAGTTGCTGATGCTTTGAGTAGGAGAGCTCATCTTCTAGTTACTCTTAAACATGAGAGTTTAGCTTTTGATTTCTTTAAAGATCTATATGGTGAAGATAAAGACTTTTAGAAACTCTGGGAAAAGTGTGGTTCTTCAACAGGATATGCTGATGATTTTCTCATTCAAGATGGTTTTATTTTTAAGGGAAATCGTTTATGTATTCCTCAATGTTCTTTGCGTCTTCATTTAATTCAAGAATTACATGGAAGTGGCCTGGGAGGACATTTTGGACGTGATAAAACCATAGCTTTGATTGAAGAACGTTATTTCTTGCCATCTATTAAAAAGGACGTTCAAAGGTACGTACAAAAATGCATGGTTTGCCAACAGTCTAAAGGGAATATTCAAAACACAGGTTTATATACTCCACTTCCAATTCCTGATGCTCCTTGGGTGGATATTAGCATGGATTTTGTGCTTGGTTTACCACGTACTGCAAGAGGGAATGATTCTGTTATGGTGGTTGTTGATCGTTACTCAAATATGGTTCACTTCATAACATGCAAGAAAACAACAGATGCCTCCAATGTTGCTTATTTATTTTTCAAGGAAGTAGTACGTTTGCATGGAATTCCAATGATAATTACTTCTGACCGAGACACCAAATTTTTGAGTTACTTTTGGAAGTCTTTATGGATGCGTTTCGGAACTAAGCTTCAATATAGTACCACTGCTCATCCTCAAACAGATGGACAAACTGAAGTGGTTAATCGATCTTTAGGAAATATGATTAGATCCAAAGTTACTGGAGGAAAGGAAAAGCAATGAGACAATTTTCTTCCAAATATGGAATTTTCTTATAACACTTCAGTCAATCGATTCACAGGTAAGACACCTTTTCAGATCGTTTATTCTAAAGTTCCTAATCATATTTTGGATTTGGTGGGGCTTCCCAAGATGCGTAAATCAAATGCTAAGGCTGATAACTTTATTGAGAAAGCTTCACTCATACATCAAGAAGTTAAGTCCAAGCTTGAAGAATCTAATAACAAGTACAAAGAGGATGCAAATCAACATAGAAATCTCAAGACTTTTGATGAAGGAGAATTGGTTTTAATTCATCTTAGAAAAGAAAGGTTTCCTACTGGGACTTACAGCAAAACCAAGATGAAGAAATATGGACCATTCAAGATTTTGAAGAAAATCAGTGATAATGCATATGTTATTGATCTTCCATCAAATTGGAACATCTCTAATATATTCAATGTGCAAGAAATTTTTACCTTTCATGGGGAGAATGAAGTTCTTTCTATTCATTAACTTGAGGACGAGTTTCTTTCAAGAAGGGGGGACTGATGTAATACATATTTCTCTGTATCAACAATGATTGTTGATCCTTTTTCTTCTATATCAACCTTAACAGTTGATCTCATGCTTATGGATCAACTATGACAGTTGATCCCTTACGTCAGTTTAAGTTCGTTTGCTTTTCAAGTATTTCCTTTTTTAGTTTACGTCAAACTCTTTCCTTTTATCAGCTTATGTAAGCCTATATAAAGGCGAGGTTTCTTCTTTACAAGACATATCTTATTATCAATATTATTATCAGTTTGATTATCAACTTTTATCTCTTAAATCTTGATCCTTGAATCAGATTTAATTAAGTGTCTGACGAAACTTAAACCTATCCATGTTACCCTTATCATTGCTACATTAACTTCACATTAATTATCGGAAATCTGTAATGTATACAATATAAGCTAAGCATATTTACTATTGCTATAAAAACTCTAGAGAAAAATATTTTTTTCTTTTATAAGATTACCAAAATTCAGCAAGATATCAACAGGGTTGTAGCATAACTCGAAACTAATCTCATAAAATGAAAATGGGGATGCCAAGTAGGACGATAACATAACGACCATACCTGAAGAAATGTTTGTTCATAATCCTGTTCGATAATTAAACATCTCTTCCACAGTAACAACTACAACTCCCGATTCTTCTACAAGAGTCTTGTAATTTTTGGAGTGTAATTGGCATCAAAAACTAGTGCCTAAGCACTCAGGCATGCTGCATATAAAAGTATTTATATCTGTAAGCTTTTATTGATTGTGTAGGTGTAAGTTATCCACAGATCCAGGTGGCAACATCTCAAGCCTTGGCGCACCTAAAAATGAAGGGACGCGAAGCATAGAGTGAAGACCAGCAGGCGCGAGATATAAGGTGCCACGTGGATCGGGCATGCAACTGTCGGACAAGACTTGACCTAGACCTATGACAAAGCTGATAAGACGGGATAGGGCGGGTCAAACGAGGTGCAACGGTCAAAAGGATTAGAAAGTACGTGATGCATCGGCCCATCGCTAAGGCGATAGATAGGACAGGCGACATCGTGTCAAGAGAATACCCGAAGAGGTAGGCTCAGGCGAGAGACGGGCGAGGAATCATGATACGTCGGCCATAGGAGACGACATGAGTCGGCCCGAGTACAAAATTGCATAATAGATATAACATGACCAACACCCTAACTTGGTTGTATGAAACTTCTCTTATAAATAGAGTGACTTGTATTCAAGTAAGGTAGGTTGTAACTTAGAGAGAGAGAGAGGGAGAGAAAGAAGCTCGAGTATTCACCAAGGAGAAGAAAGTGGGAAGTAAGTTCATCTTTGTAAGGAAATCCGACTAAGAGAAACACCTTTGTAACACTTGGAAGTAATAAGATTCGCCCTTTCACCCCCGTGGACGTAGGTAATCATACCGAACCACGTATATCTTATGTCCATTGTTAAGTTTTTACTTTCATTCGACTTGAGTAGAAGCTTTCTATCCTTTGGATGTAGTTGGTAGTAAAATGCATCTACAGATTGCAAGACTAGAAAAATGTTCCAATAAATTTATAGAACAACCAAAATACATAGAAAATACGGTATGGAAAAAATAGATCTTCAAGCAAGAACAAGGTCAACGTCGTAGTACATAATTTACTGACATTTTGACAATTAATTCCACTTCAAAGATGTAGGATCAGAATATCGCAACAACGATATTCTTGCAAGATTTACAACAACGTTTCTGCGAGCTTCTCAACAACACTCTGCGAGCGTCGCATAATAATTCAAAGAATGACGTAACGGATGACGATAGCAGAAACACGAAAAGAGCATGATGATTCTGTGAAGAATAAAACGTCTGCGAGAGTTAGCATTGCAACTACCGCGAGAGCATCGCGAGCCAGATCCAAAATTAAAGGATCTAAGCTGTCATCCACTATGTACTTACCCTATATAAAGAGAACCAATAGATTGGGAAGTGGGAGATCAATTTTTAGAGTGTTGAGAAAGTCTTGAGGAGAAAAAAAGTTCTTGTGAGCGGTTGTATTCTTGATTCCTTTCATTTCTTGTAACATTTCTGAGAATTAATCAATAAAAGTGTTGTTCTTAATCTTCAAATATGTGTTTATAATGGTGAATTCTTGTATGGGGTGTAGTGTAGGAATTCCTGCAACTATATAATGGCGCTAGAAACAGGGACTGAAGGTTGAAAATCATAGAAAAATAAAGATAAAAGATCAATATTCAAGTTAAGAAGATGATTGAACAAGTTGGTGAAAAAGTTGAAGGAAAAATAATTAAAGCTAAGGAGAATCACAGAAAGATGGAGTGTAATACGATAACAAAAGCAATAATCAACCAATTCCATGAAGATATCAAGGAAAGGATTCATCAACGAGATTTTGAAGGAAAGAAAATTATGACGGCGGAGAAGGTTTCACCTCTAAAGGAGTGGGAAAAACGGAAAATCACATTCACAGCAGCGGAAATATCAAGAGAAGATTTAGATCATTCATCACCTTTGGAGATCACGGTACCTGTTATGCGGATGAACAAAGAAAAATCAGCAAAATCTGTGGAGGAATAGGCTGTGAATAGAACTTTGGTGGACGCAGGAAGTTCTGTAGATATAATATTTTATCATGCATTTAAGAAAATGGGATACAAGGATGAAGAGATGACTTGTTCAACATATCACATTCATGGATTTGGAATCATGATATGTCGGCCATAGGAGACGACATGAGTCGGCCCGAGTACAGAACTGCAAAATATATGTAACATGACCAACACCCTAACTTGGTTGTATGAAACTTCTCTTATAAATAGAGTGACTTGTATTCAAGTAAGGTAGGTTGTAACTTAGAGAGAGGGAGAGATAGAAACTCGAGTCTTCACCAAGGAGAATAAAGTGGGAAGTAAGTTCAACTTTGTAAGGAAATCCGACTAAGAGCAACACCTTTGTAACACTTGGAAGTAATAAGATTCGCCCTTTCACCCCCGTGGACGTAGGTAATCATACCGAACCACGTATATCTTGTGTCCATTGTTAAGTGTTTACTTTCATTCGACTTGAGTAGAAGCTTTCTATCCTTTGGATGTAGTTGGTAGTAAAATGCATCTACAATCTGGCACCGACTAAGGGGACCACGACTAAGATCTCCGGATACCTTGTCGTGGAGACCTTCAGAGATGATCAAAAGCTCATAAATACACGTTAATGTGTTGTGTTTAAACCTACGATGAACTCTGTTGGCCGAAATAATGTTTGGTTTGAGTCATTTGCTGTGCATGTAAAGCTAGAACAGTTGTAGTGTCTTCGAAAGTAACAGTTCTTGTATTTTGTTTGCCCATCAACAGTTCGATCAGCAAAGAATCCTCATAAGCTCACCAGCGACTAACAGTTCGGGTTAGAAGCTAGATGAAGAATCTGTTGAAAGGAAGAATTTTTGTTTCCGATAGTTGAGTGATATGTGACGTCAAGCAAGTCATTATCTAGATACGTAATGGAGTTTAGCGTTTTGATTTACCAAGAGTACACGATTTAGATATCTCCTAGTGTGTTAAGATGCTAACCGATTAGAGATTTTGCCGGCGGTGTAACATAAGTTGTCGGAAAGGTCATGATTAGGTCTCGAGAAAGTGGAGCCATTACAAAATTAGTTTGAGTCTTGGGGTTGCGTGTCATACCATTTAAGCATCATGTGCATAAGTTCAATGATTTGTAGCATGTAGAACAAAGGACAAATTGAGTTAAATACATAGGACAGGTACTGAAAGCGATGTCGTACAAAGAGATAAGGACGAATGAGAAAAACATGACGCAGATTCAGCATAGGACCAAAACAGGGTATATAGGTGGACCCACCGAAGCAATAGGAGGAAACTTTGTGTTGGAAAGAGTAGGCATAGTAGTTATTGTGGCGTCAGTCGAACTTTTTGGTCTTTTGTTTGAACTTATGTTCCAAAAGTTAGGTCAAAGTAAGGTGTTCTTTGTATTTGCTGACGTAGGTTGGGGCGATACTCGGGTGACTACATGAAGTACCCGATGGCTAGCACTTCAGGAACGAGAAGGATGTTAAGGAATCGTACAGTAACTAGCAACATCATGCAGGCAGGGGTAACTGGGCCGAGGAAAGAAGACAGTCGACAACCACCGCCTGAGGAATCTCATGCAGCTGCGCGAGGAATGCCAACTGTCGATGAGGAGGTCGATCTAGGGCGAGATGATAACACCCTATCCCTGGACCAAGTTATTTTAACTTAGAGAAGAGTTGAACAAGTTGATGGGCTTACAACTTTAGACACCGATGACGATGACGTAGCGCTTGCAGCACAAGCCCAGAGACAAAGAGTGAGGCATCAAGTAGAGTACCAGGAAGCCCTAGCGAAAGAGCAAGAGCGTCTCAGGCAGATTCAGCTGGGACGAGGAATAGCTAGCAATATCGGCACAACACTTGTTCACACGGCTGGCCACATAATCGGTACGATAATACCCCCACCACCCCCTTCTGTACAGCCTTGGCCACACAACCCAAATGGGAATTCTAGTCATGAAAGCACGGACCCGACATTATTGGCCATTTTGGAGAGTCAAAGGAGACAAGAAGCGGCACTAAGAGAGCTCCAGCAACAGAACCTCGCTTTGGAATATGAGAACTATCAGTTGAGGAACCAGCGAACCAGATCAAGAGGCTCGTCCATCCGAGGAACATCGATCTACCATGACCGATCAGTTCATGCGCCACCTATGATAGGGCCGAGCAACCCTAATCATTCTGGACAATCAGGACATCCACCATCGCCTCTGGTACCCCCCACGCAAAGATATGGGCCACCCGAGGACTCGTCCACTTATGAGGATAGGCGAGGAAGAGATGGGCGACATGAACGAGCAACAGAGGCCAAATTCAAAGAATTGGAGGCAAAAATCAAAAAGCTCTCGGGCGGAGGCGAAGATAACAAATTGGCAGAAATCATGAGCGAAGCTGAGAAGACGCCCTTCTCTCAAGAACTCGAACATATGCCGTTCCCACCAAAGTGTACATTACCTACATTTCCGTCTAGGTTCGACGGAACAGGAGATGAGATTGAGCATATGAATATGTACACCATGTCGCTAATCCAATGGAAGAACAACCCGGTGGTCATGTGTAAATTCTTTCCAGCCAGCCTGGAGGGAGAGGCACAAGACTGGTTCTATTCGCTTCCACCTGGGTCGATTAATGGGTTTGAGATGTTAGTCGAAGCCTTCCTTGAGACCTACATGCACAACAGTGGACCTCGGCCTAGATTTAACAAGTTGTTTACCCTCGCCCGAAGATTCAGGGAGCCCTTAAGAACCCTGACCGATATGTGGAGGAAGCTATGTACTGACATTGGGAAGGTGCCGGTAGATCAGGCCATCTTTGGGTTTGAAAATGTGTTAGGAAGATCGGACCCCTTCTGGATAGCCATGTTCTCCGAGAAGCCGAAAACCTTAAAGGAAATAAGAAAAATGCATGAGCATTACATCGCTTTGGAAGAAATTCAGGCCGAATCAAGAGATAGAGGGATACAAGAAGCTAGTGCTGAAGCGGGTATTGAATCTAAAGCGGTCACAGAAGATCCTATTAGGCGACCAGAAAAGAGATCGGATCTACCCCCGAGAAGCAGTGAAAAGAGAGAATGAATCTCTATAGGGAAGAAGCTGAGGAAGGAAGCCCGATCGTATACCCCCCTAAATGCTCCCCTGAAGGAGGTATTCAAGGAAGTCGAGAAGAGAAACGATATCAACTACCCAGCGTCTAGGGGAGTTCAGTTCCAAGAGACCAGGGAGCACCCCGAGTACTGTCACTACCATCAGTATATGGGCCATTAAACCAACAACTTCCGAGAAGTAAAAGATATCGTTCAGCATCTCATCCGAGATGGGTATTTGAGGCAATTTGTTCGGCACCCACCACAGCCGATAGCAACACCTGATGCACCAGTTCATCAAGTCCGCATTGATAGAACAACTCAGTTCGTGAGTACCAATTCACACTCGGCCATTCAAGACTACACGCTCGGCCCAGTAATTACTTCTAGGATCCATAAAAGGGATCGGTATGGAAAGGAAATATTTAGCGTAGCTAAGGACCTACCTATGGAGTTTTGGATAGTGCAACCCATTTCGTTCTCGGACAAGGATGTCCCAGCAAATGGACAATCACACAGTGACCCATTGGTCATCACCTTACTGATCGAAAATTGGGGAGTAAGAAGGATTCTTGTGGATAGCGGAAGCTCAGTCGAGGTGTTATTCTACGACACGTTCAGAAGAATGAAACTATCAGACGACATGCTCATCCCCTCAAGGTATCGCATCTACGGTTTCAATGGCACAGTAACTATCCCCAGGGTCGAGGTAACTCTAAGGGTTTCAGATGGTGGAGTCTTCCTCGACACACTAACTACCTTTTGTGTGGTCGACGTCGCCTCACTTTATGAAGCAATTATCGGGCGCCCATTGATTTCTGGGATTAAGGGAGTAGCATCGGCATACCATCAGAGGTTAAGGTTCCCAACTAGCAAGGGAATAGCTAAAATTGTAGGAGACTCCCAGGCGGCGCGACAGTGCATGAAAATCGATGTAGAAATTAATAAAGAACGGCGAGCTCAGCAAAGGAGAGAGATGAGCAAATCAAAGGAAATTCATACGGCAAGAGAATTGGAAGAGGTGATTTCACAAGTGGTCATGGCGTATGTAACTCAAGAGAAAGACCCTTTATAGAAGTTAAAGGAAGCATCCCTATCTCGGGAGGCCAACTCGAACTTCTCTACGGTCGAACCGACTTGGGAAATAAACTTGGGGAGGGTAGAAGCGCCAAAGGTAGTAAGGATCGGGACGTTGTTATCGGACGAACAAGCAAGTAAACTCACGACGGTATTAAGGGAAAACTTAGACGCATTTTCCTGGGAGGTGCGCGATTTGGAGGGAATTGATCCGAAGTTCAGTTGTCACCACTTAAAAATTGATCCAAAGTTCAAACCAGTTAGACAAAAATTGAGGCGCATCGCACCAGAATTACAGGTAGCAGTCGAGGCCGAGCTGAAGAAGCTACAGGAATCCGGAATAATAATAAAATCTCACTACCCACAGTGGATATCTAACATGGTCGTGGTGCCAAAAAAGAAAGGAGGGGTCAGAATATGCATTGATTTCAGCGACTTGAACAAGGCCTGCCCAAAGGACAGTTTCCCACTCCCCAGCATAGATCAGTTAGTAGAATCGATAGTCGGGTACGAGGTGATGACCTTAATGGATGGATACATGGGATACAACCAAATACCATTGGCGCACGAGGACCAGGAGCATACTTCTTTCTTCACGCCGAGGGGATTGTATTGTTATACCAAAATGCCATTCGGACTTAAAAATGCGGGGAAACATACCAGAGATTGGTAGGGGACATGTTTGAAGATAAGATTCATGACACCATATAAGTCTACATGGATGACATGTTAGTCAAGAGTCGTCGTGCTAAGAACCACGTCCGAGACCTTCAGGAGATTTTTCAGACAATGAGAAAACACAAGATGAAGATTAACCCCGCCAAGTGCGACTTTTGGGTCACATCAGGGAAATTCTTGGGGTATATCATCACCCCTAGGGGAATAGAAGCAGATCCCGAGAAGGTCCGGTCAGTCCTTGAAATGCCGTCCCCTGTGATGGTAAAAGACGTGCAGAAACTAAATGGTTGCATAGCGGAATTGGGGTGATTTGTATCACGGTCATCGGACAAATGCAAGGCCTTTTACAACATCTTGAAGAAAGGAGAAAAATTCCAATGGACGGACGCTAGCGAAGAGGCCTTTCAAAATATCAAGTTGCACCTAGCTAGCCTACCGGTTCTTCAGAGGCCCGAGCCGTCAGAAATTCTCACCCTATACTTAGGAGCGACACCTTATGCCATTAGTGAGGTGCTAGTAAAATCGGAGGGAAATGTGTAGAAGCCAGTGTATTTCACTAGTAAAACATTAAGCCCAGCCGAGAGAAACTATACAAGAATGGAGCAGATGGTACTCGTGCTAGCTGTTGCTTCCTCCAAGCTCCGAACATATTTTCAAGCTCATCGAATACGGGTGCTCACCAAATCGCCTATTGAAGCAGTATTGGATAGTGTTGGACGATCAGGAAGAATCTCCAAGTGGGGATCCATAATCAAACAATACGACGTGGTATACGAGACGAGGACCGCGATAAAAGGACAAGTATTGGCCGATTTCTTGGCTGATTTCCCCCTTAGTGATGAGGATGAGGTAGAAGGTGTATCGGGAATGATAGAGGAACCAGCGGACCTATTAGCCTCCAATAGCCCTACTCGATGGGAGGTCTTCGTCGATGGGGCGTCAAACAAAGATGGATCGGGCCTCGGGCTAGTATTTACCACACCAAAGGGGAGGAAGATTGTACATTCGTTCAGACTAGAATTCAAGGCAACAAACAACGTCACCGAGTATGAAGTGGTGATCCATGCCTTACAAATAATTGTGGAGATGGGGCTGCAAGAGGTCCGCTTGACTAGCGACTCACAACTAGTAATTCGGCAAATTACGGGCCAATACGCTACCCACGATCCGGTGCTACAAAAATATTGGGAGCTCGCTCAATTTTACATCAAGCAAATACCCAACATTAGATTCCGCCACATCTGCCGAAAAGATAACAGGCACTCGGACGCTCTGTCATACATCGCCTCACAACTTGTAGACCCGATCATCGAAGGCATACGTGTCATGAGGATTCTTATCCTGTCTATCCCAGAAACACCAGAAGTACGGGTCGAGGTGGCCATTAACACAGCTGAAAGATACAAAGAAGGCGACTGGAGAAATCCAATACATCAATACTTAAAGATGGGTGAGCTACCTAAGGGAAGGACCGAGATAAACAAAATCAAAAGCAATTCGGGCGCCTACGAGATGCGGGAAGAGATTTTATATAGAAAATATTACCTAGGACCACTCCTACGATGCTTGAGTAAAGAAGAGGGCCACATAATCCTTCACAAACTACACTATGGAGCGGCCGGAAACCATAGCTCGGGCAGAAGCTTGTCGGCCAAGGAGAAAACAATAAGCTACTTCTGGATATACATGAACGAAGATGCGAAGAAAATGGCGAAAGCTTGTGAAGAATGTCAGCGTTTCGGGAAGAAAATCCATGCTCCCGGAGTACCTTTAAACTCAGTTATAAGCCCGTGGCCCTTTGCTAAGTGGGGTATAGACATTTTCGGGCCATTACATGTAGGAACAGGGCAAAGGAAGTATTTGATCGTGGCCACAGATTACTTCACCAAATGGGTAGAAGCAGCACCGCTAAGAAATATCCGAGACAAAGATGTTTTCAAATTTATTTGGGAACATATCATTTGCCGCTTTGGGGTCCCTGCAGTTATCATCTCGGATAATGGAAAGCAACTACAATGCGAGAACATCAATCTCCTGTTCAACACTTTTAACATCAGAAAGGGCAAAGCTACCCCGATTTACCCCCAGAGTAATGGGCAGGCCGAGATCACTAACAAGACTATCGCCGATAACATGAATAAGAAACTGGATGGGGAATATGGCAACTGGTGTGAGGATTTATATAACGTCCTATGGGAATACAGAACCACACGAAGGGAAGATACAAGATTCTCTCCGTTTATGCTTACCTACGGAACCGAGGCGATCTTACCAACAGAAGGCATGATCCCTACCACAAGAACGGAAGCTTGGAGGCGAAACGTCTCGTCCGATTTGATTTTGTCTAAACTCGATGATCTGGAAGAAATAAGATAAATGGCATTACAAAAAATGGAAAACTATCAAAGGAGGTTACAACGAGAATACAACAAGCGAGTTCAACCAAGAGGATTTAACCCAGGGGAACAAGTATTGAAATTTCTTGCTGAATGGGAGCGAGACAAAAAGGGCGGGAAGCTAGCGCCAAAATGGGGCATACCGTATATAATTGAATCTAAGGCGGGCGAGGGATCGTATCGATTACTGCGACTCGACGGAACAAAAGAGCTAAAACCATTGAACATCAATTTTTTGAAACTCTACCATCCTTGACGGGCGATACGGAAAAATAGTAAGCATACATGTCTCCTATCTCTATGAAACCGTGAGGGGTATGGGATATGACGTGAGCGACTAATGGTCACTCGTACTCGGGGCAATGCCAGTGTGTAAGTGCCGAGGTGACTTACACTCGAATAGTCATTCGTACTCGGGTCAAAGCCAGTGTGGAAGTGCCGAGGTGACTTACACTCGAATGGTCATTCGTACTCGGGGCAACGCCAGTGTGGAAGTGCCGAGGTGCCTTACAGTCGACTGGATATTCGTACTCGAGGCAGTGGCAGTGTGAAAGTGCTGAGGTAGCCTAAGGGTTCTGGTGGTTGGAAACCAGTTCCAAAGGTTGTTGAGATGCGAGGTCTCCTCAGCTAGGAGGCCTACTTACATTTGAAAGGTCGCCCCCATCGCAAGTGGCCGTGTCCACTTGCCCGAGACTGGTTGGTCGATAACCACTCGGGAATGTCGGGCCTAGAACTAGGTTGACTGGTACCCTTCCACTGAATCCAAAGAGATAGTGATGAGATACCCCAATCAGGACATGGCATTGGGCCCGATGACCCTCCTTGTTGGGTGTGTTCGACAGAAATGATTAAAATACTAACTTACTTGAACAATAATTGCAGAATAACATGCGAAACAAAGGATAATTCGATTGCGCCAAGCGTCTAAGTAAGAAAGTACGAAAAAATGTCGTGTAACCATACGAAGCGAAGAATTTAACGGAAATAAAACAAACGACATCGGCGACGCAGCACCCCCATAAAAACAAGCAAGAAGTGTAGCATAAATAAAAAAGGGGACAAGTGTTCAAAGCGATTTACAACCCGACGGAAAAGGGAAACTTAGTGACGCCAAACTACAAAAGAGGAGTTCAAGCCTTCAGAGGAACAGTGCTGGCCTTCTTCTGTGCAACCTCGCGCCGCTTTTTCTCCACCCACGTCTCAATACCCGTCTAGACCTTCTCGTCTATCTCGTCTGCATGGGCGACACGTTCATCCTCGAGTTGTTGGGTGAGCTGAGAAACATTCCCCTCGGCATCAGCTAGCTGGGAGCTCAAATCGGCCTCGACCTGCTTCAATCGACGGACCTCCTGATCCAGCTCCTAAGAACGTTTTTGCTCGGCTACAAAATCACGAAGACAAAACATTATTTGTCGGGCACGATTTAACAATTTCGCAAGAATAAGACGTAATCTAATTCTAAGGAGCGGCCCCAACACATCGTCTATGAGACCTGAAAGGGCTGTCAACACCGACTGAAGCGACTCTACCGACTTAGAAAACTCATCCTCGGCCTTGGATAACTTCATGGTTAACTCGCTATAGTATTGTTCGTTGAACTCGTTGCTGGGGCAATATTTCTTATGCTCACTCCAATCCTCCATTAACCGATTGCGCGACACCTGGAGTACAGCCAGCAGCGATCTATTCCACTCTAGCTCATCCCTCATTTTATCAAACTCACTCACTCGGCCTAGCAGATCATTATTAGCTCGCTCCACCACATCTTTGTCTCTTAATATTCATCGACGATCTTCATGAAGGTCTCGATTATGTAATTGCAAGGCGTTTACCCGTTGCTCTAGGCTCGTGGCCAAAGTAGTTTTTTCAGCAGAAAGGCGTTGGGAAGAGCCCAGATGAGATCATAAATTGTCTATCTCAGCCGGGTCGTACTCAAACTGACGATACTGTTCTAGTTCAACCTTGAGTTCTTCGATTTATCCAGCCTGGCGATCCATTTTGTCATCTTTGTTTGCCATTCGCCGACGGAGATTCTCTACCAAATCCTTCTCAATATCCCATTTCCTCTTCATGATCCTAAACTCTGAAGATGCGTCTAAACCAACACTGGTTACCTCGGCTAGCAGAAGGATACCCGACTCAGGATGATGTCACGATAACCTCAATCAACATAAGTTAAGAGTCGCATAATTATGGCATATCTTGAGCGTCGGCGAGTTTAATTTCTAGCTCGCGCGCGCGGCTCCTTTCATTCGGTAGCTGGAGTTGGAGAGACTCTAACAATTTCTTTTCTCTGTGTCGACTGGAGGCATCCAAGCGTACCCGATTCAGGATCTAACACAAGTAAACGCGAGTAAGTTTTAAGCGACAATAAGAACAGAACTCATAGGGGGGCACCACCATGCTAAAACGATCTTCTCACCACTGTGTCAAGAGTTTGGGCGATATCGCCATAGAGGGGCACCGCATTCAACATCTCTTCCTCAGTATATGCTCCAAAATCGGGTGAAGTGAGCGCACCCAGAGAGTTCATGATAGGGCCCGAGACAGTAAATAAAATGGCAGCGCCAGAAGATGACCCCTCAGTAATCCGTGGCACGCGAAGCAGCTCTTCCGGTACATCAGTAACAACCTTCTCTATGACAGGCGTCTCCAAGGGGTCCTGTTGGTCGCCCATACCTTTCTCATCGCCTTTGTCACCCGATATATTCTCACCAAATAGCTCATCTTCATCGGAAAGTTCAATGACGGGGGCCCTCTTCGACGGTGGCTTAGCGACTTGCTTACCTCTAAGGGGATTGCGCCTAAGAGGATGGGGGTCAACATCACCTGCATCATCATTATTGTGCCTAGGGTGTTTCTGCACAAGGTGTCTCGTCAGATAATGTGAAGTAAAAAAACAGGGGCAAGTACATGTACTTATAAGAAAATCATCGTGTTTGTTACCTTCCCCTGGTCTTCCTCAACCCTTGTGCCAGCACCCCTTTTCCTAGATCCGATAGTCTTGGTGGAACCGACTTGAGATTTTCAAACAACAACAAATGAATAACTGACGCCCGAAGCTAACAAGATAAAAATCAAGAAAAGCGCATACCTTATCAGCCTTGTCATCATTAACCACCCAGAAAGAATAGGGCTCGACAGGAAAAGTAGGCGACAGGAAGCTACCATGTAAAATGGGGCCTCGGACGAGAAACGGAACTCGGGGATAGATCGGATCATTATAATGGCGGGCTCGCTTGTTAGAACCCTGGCCGATGGGATCGGCATCCATCATCATCCTTTCAACACCCTCGGGCATAGTTTTGACCCGATGAGGACTAGAAGCAAAACTGGAAAGATCGCCTAAGGTTGAAGTACCAGCTCGATAGTTGACAAGGAATTTGGCAACGGAATACTCGGGAGCGTCCTCGGGCTTATAGGTCGACCATTCGGCAACAGAACTGTGACCATCACGGCGATCCCTCTACTCGTTCATAATTCGGAAAGTATTGCCAGTCCATTGAGCCAAAGCACAAGAAGGCTTGATCTGAGAAAGGATCTCGTAATAAAAAGGACTATCAGGGTTGTACAGGGGAAGACGAAGGCCTAGCTCCAGTTGGCCCTGGGTGATGACCACACAATCAGCCGACTGCTCGTGCTTATTCATATCGGACTTCTTCAGGAGACCATTTCGGCCCGAGAGAAGGGTAACTTCATAATTTTGAAGATCGTACTTCTCCTTCAGCTGCTCAATGAACTCTTTATCAGAGAGATCTTTCACCCTTTTCTCGGACCTGCACGAAATAGAAGGAGAACTATCAAAAAATATAGAGCTCATGTCGTGGACATCGTACCTAGAAGGGCTATCAAACGAAAACAAAGAAGCAAGAGAGAAAGCATCAAAATAGGAAAAAACATCATCGACAGACCTTTTTTCAGTCATGGAGGTAGAAGAAGCCATTAACAGAGATAGTGCACGGCTCGATTTTCGACGAAGAAATACGAGGCGACAACAACTACTGTATCAATCATCAAGAAGGAGATAGCGGAAGAAAATCAAGAAGGCTAGGGTTTTTTGGAAGCACAAAGAAATGAAGAAATCTTGGAAAAAAAGTTACATTGGTGGACAGAAAGAGAAAGAATAAAGAAGAAGAAAGAAAAAAAAAAGCGAGCTATTTAAAGAGGAAGAGCTGTAATCGACGCCGACGGTTACAGGTAATAAAGTGCAGTTAGTGGGGAAATGCAAGGCGGGATTCGCGGCATGAACGAAGACGTGGAAAGTTGGGACGATGTTCTTCCACTCGTATCTCCCACATGAGCAAAAGAAGGGGCATAAATGTAGGTGTAAGTTATCCACAGATCCATGTGGCAACATTTCAAGCCTTGGCGCACCTAAAAATGAAGGGACGCGAAGCATAGAGTGAAGTCCAGCATGCGCGATATTTAAGGTGCCACGTGGATCGGGCGTGCAACTGTCGGACAAGACTTGACCTAGACCTCTGACAAAGCTGATAAGACGGTATAGGGCGGGTCAAACGAGGTGCAACGGTCAAAAGGATAAGAAAGTACGTGATGCATCGGCCCATCGCTAAGGCAACAGATAGGACAGGCGACATCGTGCCAAGAGAACACCCGAAGAGGTAGGCTCAGGCGAGAGACGGGCGAGGAATCATGATACGTCGGCCATAGGAGACGACATGAGTCGGCCCGAGTACAGAACTGCAAAATATATATAACATGACCAACACCCTAAGTTGGTTGTATGAAAATTCTCTTATAAATAGAGTGACTTGTATTCAAGTAAGGTAGGTTGTAACTTAGAGAGAGTGGGAGAGAGAGAAACTCGAGTCTTCACCAAGGAGAAGAAAGTGGGAAGTAAGTTCATCTTTGTAAGGAAATCCGACTAAGAGCAATACCTTTGTAACACTTGGAAGTAATAAGATTCTCCCTTTCACCCCCGTGGATGTAGGTAATCATACCGAACCACGTATATCTTGTGTCCATTGTTAAGTGTTTACTTCCATTCGACTTGAGTAGAAGCTTTCTATCCTTTGGATGTAGTTGGTAGTAAAATGCATCTACAAATTTCAAGACTAGAAAATTGTTCCAATAAATTTATAGAACAACCAAAATACATAGAAAATACGGTATGAAAAAAATAGATCTTCAAGCAAGAACAAGGTCAACGTCGTAGTACATAATTTACTGACATTTTGACAATTAATTCCACTTCAAAGCTGTAGGATCAGAATATCGCTACAACGATATTCTTGCAAGATTTACAACAACGTTTCTGCGAGCTTCTCAACAACACTCTGCGAGCGTCGCAGAATAATTCAAAGAATGACGTAATGGATGACGATAGCAGAAACACGAAAAGAGCATGATGATTCTGCGAAGAATAAAACGTCTGCGAGAGTTAGCATTACAACTACCGTGAGAGAATCGCTAGCCAGATCCAAAATTAAAGGATCTAAGCTGTCATCCACTATGTACTTACCCTATATAAAGAGAACCAATAGATTGGGAAGTGGGAGATCAATTTTTAGAGTGTTGAGAAAGTCTTGAGGAGAAAAAAAGTTCTTGTGAGCGGTTGTATTCTTGATTCCTTTCATTTCTTGTAACATTTCTGAGAATTAATCAATAAAAGTGTTGTTCTTAATCTTCAAATATGTGTTGATAATGGTGAATTCTTGTATAGGGTGTAGTGTAGGAATTCCTGCAACTACATAATGGCGCTAGAAACAGGGACTGAAGGTTGAAAATCATAGAAAAATAAAGATAAAAGATCAATATTCAAGTTAAGAAGTTGATTGAACCAAGGTTTGAAAAACGGGTCACGTCTCAAGTCACGGGCACTAGGCGTGACCGTTATTTAGCGTTTTCACAGGTGTGAGCACGTTTCGGGCAAAAAACACGTTATATAGGAAAAAAACGCGTTTTTTGGACGTTTTTTTGAAAATAACGGACGTTTTAACGGTTACATAGGGAAAAAAATAAAAATTTGATCTGAATTCCCTATGTACCGGTTATAACGTGCGTGAAAACGGAATAATGAGTCTATAAAACGTTGTTACAACGTATTTTAATTTTTTAATACTCCCTACGTCCCTAAATAGATGACCTATTAATTTTTAAATTTTGTCCAACTAATAGATGACCTATATCATTAAGAAATTCTAATACTACCATTTTATTTGATTAGTGTTAGTATAAGAAATGTGTGTAATTCGATAGAAATATGTTAGTATAAAAAATGTGTATAATTCGATTACCCACCAACAATGCATGATGATGCCTACATAGTTTTTTTTTTTTATTTCATTTTAAGTTTTAACATGTACACACGTGACCACGTCCAAATCATGTACCCATCTTAACATGTAGTCATGTACCCACCACCACGTCCAAATCATGTACCCATTTAAGTCTTTGAAAGAAGTATAGAACTAAAGATGCTTCTCATGTATTGGTTTTTTAGTTATTAATCTACCTGCTTTTGGAAATAAATAATATTCTTTCTAATATGGGAATTACATACTTTTGGTTGGCAACCTAGCGACAAGCTGGGAACCAACACCTTTTAGTTATTAATCTATCTGCTTTTCGGTTTCAAAAAAAAAAAAGTGTAAAACTAAAGAGAACTTGAATCATGAATTAAAGATCAAGTTGGTGACCAAAACGTGGGTACATGATCACACTTTGTTTTTTTCTTTCATTGCGGGAGACAAAGAATAATATGTCCTTGTTCCAATACTATTTTTTTTTACTTTCCCGTCATCTTGTCCTTTCATTTCTCTTGTTTTAGAAAACTAAATCACGTGAACACTATTTTTCAACGAGTACTCTTCTTTATATTGAGCCTTTAAAAACACAAGAAGCCGTATCTTTTTTTTTCCAGTTCTCTTCTTCTGCTTCCCAATTCTTCCTTCCTCTGTGTTTTGAAGTTTCCAAGTTTCAACTTCAGTTCTCTTCTTCTGCTTCCCAATTCTTCCTTCCTCTGTGTTTTGAAGTTTCCAAGTTTCAACTTCCAACTACAAGTTTAAGAGGTAATTTTAAATCCACAAAATTTATTGTTTGTTTCAACTTCCTTTCGTTTCTGGCTTCTTATTTATTTATTTTCAATGTTTACTGCTCTGTTAAATAGCTAAGGCAAAAGATGAAATATCAATCGACAATTTCAAAAAAAAAAAAAACTGAACCAATTAAATCTATTCAATCCCATCTTCTTCATTTTTATTTTTCTTTTCAATGTTTACTTCTCTGTTAAATGGCTATGGAAACATATGAAATATCAATTCACAATTTCAACTAAATATATTCAATCCCATCAAAATGTACCTATGCGGAAACTTGATGACACCAATCAACAAAAAAAAATAAAAAAATCTAATCTTGATGATCTGAATGTTTCCATGATGATAAACAAATTTACTAAATCAAAGAATCTTTTTAAACCACCTAAATTCAATCTTTATTAAAAATTTACATCCACCCTATTATAAACCAAAAATTAACAAAACTAAAAGTAGATTAACCTCTGATAAACTATTGATCTCCAGTGTATACATTCATGAACCCTAACAAATCATTTTTGATTGAAATAAATAAATTAACCTCTGAACAAAGATTTACTCTTCTACTCCTTCATTTGTCCATTAATCGGGTAAGATTAAGTAAGGCTATGATTTGATAAATTATTGGGGATTGTGTGTGAGAGTTAGTCTATTTGGATAAACTGGTAGGGGTGAAGCAAAAAATAAAACAGAAAAACAAGAAAGTAGAAAGAAGAAAGAAGAAAGCAGAAAGCAGATGAAGGACATGAGAGATTTTCTCAAAATTGAATCTTATCATGTAAAGATAATAATAATTAATAATTACCTAGGAATATCTTAAGCAAAGCCGCGTAGGTGGGGTGGGAGGAAACTTGGGACATTGGCAGAGTTTACAACTTTACATAGAAAAATAGACGCTTTGAAATCTACATAGACCATATTGTACAGTAAGCTAAATTGTCTCTTATACTTTTTTTTTTGAAGCAATTGTCTCTTATACATATATTACTATTGACCCAGTAAACCACTGGTCAAACCAATTGACCCTGACCCAGTGATTTTACTGGTTTGATGTCCGGTCCGGTTTTTAAATCATTGTTAAAAAGATCACATTATTTTCCCAATGAAATTAAAACCAAATGAACTACGCATTACCCATTCTTAGAATCAGCAGTAAGATGACTAAATCCTATTTTATCTTAATTCATCATAATCAGTGATCTTTTGTTTCTATGTGTATATTGATTTGTGTATCTTGCAATTAACCAAAAATTTTGATTTGAGATCCTTATTTATCAAGAACCTCATCTAACATGTTTATTAATTAAAAATAATATTTCGAACCTCATCTAAAATGTTTACAAAATAGACATCTACAATTTTCTAAAAAGTGTACAAAATAAAATATAGGCCAAGAATAGTACTAGCGAAATTTAATATATGTCACTGATTTCCAAGTAACATTTTCTCGTTATATATACGATGGAAGGATCGACATCCACGCAAACTGCCAAACGAGATGTTTTTCATGCATATTGCACTGTAATGCCTGATGGTAAAAAATTGAAGTGTAATTTTTGTGGAAAGGAAGCATCTTCTGGTATTTCACGCATAAAATTGCATTTAGCACAACAAAGAGGTACAGTTACCCCGTGCATGCGTGTGCCGCCTGAAGTGAAAAATCTTGCTAAAGTTGCATTGGAAGAAAAAAGAAAAGCAAAAAGGCAAAGAAGAGCAGAATATGATAACGAAGATTCAGAACAAGTGTATCATAATGAGCCATGGAACCCTGTGTGTGGTATAGATGAAGAAGAACCAGATTTTCATGCAGAAGAAGAGCAAGTACCAGTCACACAAAAGAAAAAGACTAGGTTTTTAAAGAACTTTTTTGGACGAAAAGGTAAGAATATTCATGCCGGAGAGAGTACATCGCAGGGTCCTCGGGCCTCTGCAGAAATACCTAGGTATACTATGCGCTCATCACAACCACCTAGGATGTCTATGGATATGGGAGGACAATATAACCCTTCTAGGGATTCTCAACCTTCGATGGCAAAATTTGGAAAAAACAAAACATGTCGGGAAAGCGTCGATTCTTCTGTTGGACATTTTTTCTATGCCAATGATATTCCCTTCAATGTGGCTAACTCATCTCAGTACCACGAGGCATTCAATTCCGTTGCAAATTTCGGACAATCCTATAGAGTTCCATCAACTTATAAGTTGTCGAATCCCATATTAACTTCAGAAAAACAAAGGATTGAAAAAGATGTGGTGTCTGTTCAACGATATTACTGGAGAGAATATGGTTGTACACTCATGTCGGATGGTTGGAAAAGAAAAAACAATCGTACAATTATAAACTTTCTAGTTTACAGTGGTAGTGGAATTACGTTTTTGAAAAGTGTCGACATAGAACATAATCGGTTGAAAACAGAGTATTTAATTACTTTGTTCAAGCCCGTTATAGATGATGTCGGTCCGAGAAATATTGTTCAATTAGTAACAGATCAAGGATCCCAATTCAAAGCAGCAGGTAACTAAGAATAACTTCATTTTATTTTATTATATATATATATATATATATATATATATTGGGAATATATTAATCATTAACTTCTTTCTATTTTTGTTTGAATAGGTAAGAGATTGGCATCAGAATATGGCACATTTTTCTGGGTTCCTTGTGCTGCTCACGTATTGGACTTGATGTTGGAAGATATGGAAAAATTCCCCTTTGTTAAAGATGTGATCGGAGAAGCAGAACAAATTAGAAAATTTATTTACAATCATGGTTGGGTTCTTGCTAGATTTCGATAACATTCTGCAGGATGCAATCTATTGCGCCCTGGCTTAACAAGGTTTTCAACGAATTTTATTGCAATCAAAAGCATCATTGATCAACGTAACGCAATCGAGAGCCTATTTCTGGACAAGGAATTTCTGAAATCGGATGAGGCATAAACTAAACAAGCTAGACAAGTGAAGAATATTATTTCAAATGAGATGTTCTGGACGACGTGTCAAAATGTATGCATAATGGTTGGTCCTTTATTGAAAATGATTAGTTTCTTGGACTCAGACAAACCAACCATGGGATATTTATTCCATGCACTTGCTATGTGTGTGGAAACTATACAAATGGGTTTGGGATCAAGTCGAAATGCTTCTATCGTGGGTGTAATAAAGAAACGATGGAAAAGTCAGTTGAGTTCTCCTCTTCATGCTGCATCGTATTTTCTCAATCCTTATTACATCTTTAATCCAGCAACTAATCTCATCAACAATGAAATTTCTGAGCCGCAAATTTCTCTTACGGAAGTTATATCAAAAATGGTTAATGGCCCACAAGAACAAGCACAATGCATGCTAGAGGTACAAAATTACTAATATTATCTCCAAATATGTATAATTAAGTAATTTGAATTTCTAGTAACAAATGTACTTTTCTTTGTAGGTAGGAAGAATGTGAATGATGCAAGGTCAATTTGGATCACCATCAGCACGTATTGTAGCTCAACATGGTTATCCTATAAGTTGGTGGTTATCTTATGGTGCTGAGTATCCATCCCTCCAAAATATTGCAGTAAAGATATTAAGTCAAACAAATACATCGCCTGGATCAGAGAGGAATTGGAGTGTGTTTGAAAGAATCCACACCAAACTACGCAATCGTTTACTTTCATCGAGATTAAATGATCTGGTGTATGTCCAATACAATTTTAAGTTGGAGCAACAAAGAATTAAAGGTAAAGCAAAGAGACATAACATTGATGTTCACGACGTTCATAGTCTACTGAGGGATGACAATATGCTTGACTGGATAGCGGGGGAAGATGAAACACCGGTTTTACCTCAGGAAGAACAGTGGTTAAATATGCTGGAATATGAGACCGTTAATAATCCAGAGCATGTCCCTCTACCATGCAACTGGCATGATTCGGAAGTTCAAATCCCATACGAAAGGTTACCGGTGAGTGACTTTGGTAATCTTTCATTTGGAGATAATACACAATGTTATGAGAATGTGAATCCAACATATGATTCTCGTTACACTTCTGATCGCTCTGACCATGGTGTTCAACATATGAACGAAGGATATAATTCTAATATTGATAATAATAATGAAGTAGGTAACAATAATGATGATACTGAAGGAGGTTATGATAACGATAATGATGGTTATTATGATGATGATACTTATGCAAATGAAGATAGCCAGTACCCAGACAACGATGACTATTATGTGGAAAGGAACCGTCGAGAAAATTAAGAATACTTGAAAACAGGTGGTCCTCGTAGTTGGTTCGCGTAGCTTTTTAAATGATGAATACTAGTTTAACAATCCTATGTTTTTTAAATTGATGTTTTTAATCCTGTAGTTAGTTTCCTTATATCATTTATTAAAAATTAATTCGGAGTTTTCAGCTTTCAATCCAGAGAAAAAAAAAATCAAAAGAAATGGCAAGAAAGTTATTTACACGGTTATAACGTGCGTGATAACGGGAAAATAGTTCTAAAAAACACACGTTAAAATGTTATTTAGAAGAAAAAACATTCAAACTAATTTTAGAAAAACGGTTATAACGCGTGTGAAAACAGGAAAATGGTACTATAAAACTGCCGTTTTTTCCTATTTATCGTCTTAATAAAGGCACGGGCTTCGGGGACCCTCACGACCACGGTATATGGGTGTGACCATTTTAACGGACGTTTTTTCGGTAAAAACGGCCGTTTTTAAAACCTTGGATTGAACAAGTTGGTGAAAAAGTTGAAGGAAAAATAATTAAAGCTAAGGAGAATCACAGAAAGATGGAGTGTAATACGATAACAAAAGCAATGATCAACCAATTCCATGAAGATATCAAGGGAAGGATTCATCAACGAGATTTTGAAGGAAAGAAAATTATGACGGCGGAGAAGGTTTCACCTCTAAAGGAGTGGGAAAAACGGAAAATCACATTCACAGCAGCGGAAATATCAAGAGAAGATTTAGATCATTCATCACCTTTGGAGATCACGGTACCTGTTATGCGGATGAACAAAGAAAAATAAGCAAAATCTGTGGAGGAATGGGCTGTGAATAGAACTTTGGTGGACGCAAGAAGTTCTGTAGATATAATATTTTATCATGCATTTAATAAAATGGGATACAAGGATGAAGATATGACTTGTTCAACATATCACATTCATGGCTTTGGGAAATCTTTAACAAAACCTAAAGGCGAAATAGTTGTGCGAATTCCGCTAGGAGAGATTGAAACATAAGTAACGTTATGTGTGGTTGATATGATATAGTAGCAGGAAAACCTACACTACACCCTTGATAAGAATTTACAGTAATTAATACATATTTGAAGATTAAAAACAACGCTTTATTATTTGATTCTCAGAAATGTTTACAAGAAATGGAAGAAATCAAGAATACAACCGCTCTCTTTAATTTTCTCTCTCTTCAAGACTTTCTCAACACTCAAAAATACATCATCCCCTCTCTGAATCTACTGGGTCTCTTTTTATAGGGTAGTTACATAGTGGATGACAACTAAGATGTCCTTTAATTTCGGATCTGACTTGCGATATTATCGCAGTAGTTATAATGTCAATTCTCGCAAGCGTTGTAACTATCGCAGGACAATCATGCTCTTCTCATGTTTCTTCATTCGTCAGCTATTACGTCACTCTTTAAATTATCTTGTGATACTCGCAAAGTGTTGTTGAAGAACTCGCGGTGGTGTTCGCTGAAGTGTTTTTAATCTCGCAAGAGTAATTTCATGGCGATATTTTGGTCCTACATCTTGCCTCTTCTCATGTCTTTTCTACGAAGGAGGAAAGATCATGAGAAATAAAATGCCGCAGCTATTCATCGTTTCATCTTCTATGATCAAAAAAACTCCGTAAATTAAGTGTTACCGCCTACACCTGTCGAATATTCCTCATTTTACTAGTTAATCTTTTATTACCCGGTTACCATCCTTCTGTCTATAAAAGAGAGAACCTATCAAAGAAATATTTTTTTCTACTTTTACTTCTTCGTCTTCTTCATATCTTTATTCTCTGTAAAAAATTTCTACCAGCAACTTTCTTCTTCTGCAAATTCACCTGCTGCTGCTTCAATGGAATCTCCAAGGTATGTGTTCTTCTGACGTTATTAAACTCGATTTTGCTTGTCTAAATCATATTTTTTCACCTTATTTGATCTTTTTTGCTTGATTCTATATAAGTCCCATACTATGTTTTCTTTTCAGTGGAACTACATCCAACACCCAGTTTGTCGACCAAAACCCTAATCTTCTCGAAGATTCACAACAAAAACTCACTGAAAAGAAAAGGAAGTCTGCGAGTCATAAGGTAGGAAGAAACATTTGTTTTCTTAATAAAAATATTGTTGCCTCTGTTTCTTATCTATATTATTACTCGCAGGGTGATGAAAATGTTGTTAAACCTCGCAAGAAATATCGCAAATCCAAGGCTCTTGAGATTGATATTACTATTCCCAAATTTTTCATCTTCAAAATCTGTTTCTACTACTTCGCAGATGGAACCTCCATCATCTATTCGCTAGAATATCATTATCAATACCCCCAATTCCATTAATCCTCCAATGAATGAGACTCCCAAAACTGTTATGAACAAAGCTTCTTCCTTTCCTATTTTACTTCCAACCGTTACTTTTCCAGACACTCTACCTTCTGGTGATGCAACCATCGCAAATGACTCAAATCTCCAAATCGCCATCATTACCACTTCACCCTCTTCACCTCTTCCCTCATCTAAAGAAGCATCAGTAGGGGTTGATGATGCTTTTAAAGTTTTGTCTGACATTTTAGATGATGCCAGGAAATCTTCTACTAACCCCTTCAAATATGATGTCTGCGAGACTTTAATAAAATATTTTGGTTCTGATCGAACTGCTTCGCGAGCATCTTTAGAAAATTAAGTTGAAGATTTAAAGAGAATTCTCCAAGCCAAACCTTCAGAATGTGATATTCTTGATCACAAGATTCACAACTCTTTACTAGATTGCGAAAATCTTCGCGATAAAAACAAGGAGTTAAAAGGTATAGTTCTTCTATCTCTGCCTCTAATTTTTTAGTTCTAGTAGATTTTCATCTTTTCTGTACTCAATTTCCTTTTAAATATTTGGTTTGCCTATTTAGCTTTAAATCAGAAACGATTAATGAAGATATTTCAATTTGAGTCTGTCGCTGAAGAAGCCCGTGTTGAGAGAGATTCTTGGATGGATCAATATAATAGATTAGATAATCTTTACACATACTCGATCGATCAAATAGATAATCTTACAAATGAGAACGATCAATTAGCGCAAAGGCAAAATCAATTAAGTAGCGAAGTTACTGGCCTCTCATATTTGTTAATCCAAGCTAACTTGGCGATGGAATCTTTATCTGATGAAAAAAAAACTTTGTCTCGGGAGAAACGTATCTTTTTAAACAAGATGGAGATCTCCTCGCATCAAATAAATATTCTTCAGAAAGTGTGTAACGACCAAGAACAATCACTTCATTCACTAAAAGACGAACTCAAGGAAGTAACTGAATCTTCTGCCACTAAGAAAGATAAACTTATCAAAGGCAGGTTAACTCTAAGTTTAAAGGCCAGTAAACTCCAAGATCAATATTCTCAATTGGAAGAATCTTACTCCTTATTATCCAAAGAAAATACTTATCTCCTCTCCAAAGAAGAAATTATAAAATCTCGCCTGAAGGGTATAGTTGGAGATAATTTTGATGATGCCATGAACCAATGGGAGAATTGTTTTTTAACACTAATTCAAAACTTAACTTCTTAAAAAGAAGGTAGTCATTTTGAATGCCTTAATTATTAATTTTTCTATTTAATTTCTCTGTTATATTTCTTGCGAGATTTTCATCTGAATATTTTCTTGTCAATTTATGTTTCTCGCAGAATCTGAAAAAAGTCTTCATTCTACCATTTCTGATTTGACTGAAAAACTGGCTAAAGTTCGCAAAGAAAATAGAGTGCTCACCGCCAATCTTGTTCAATCTCGCGATCGTGCAGAGAGGAGATATGACTGCCTTGAATACTTCAAAAATATGGAGATTAGAAATCGTGATAAAGGTTTCATTCGCAAGGTTCATCTTAGTGCTGAAGTTCTTGTGAATGACATTATGATATCCCAGTCTCTCCCTCCTGTATCCGTTGAGCCTCTAGAAGTAGATGATGATGAAATTCCTCTTCCCATTGATGATGATTTAATCTATGCAAGTGGTGAAGAAGACGTCTCTCAAGAAGACCCAACAGAAGAAGAAAAAAGTCCTTCTAAGAAGTAGCTACTGGTGGTGAAGCAATTACTGGTGAGAAGTTAGATGAAGAAGAAACTCAAGCTGATCGTGATGCGAAGAATATTGACAAGGAGAATGAAGCTGGCAAGACTAATGGCGAGACCAATATTGAAGCTTGAGTTATGTTTTTTTTTTCATTTTCCTCCTCTTTATTGCGAGCAATGTATCTTTATGCAACTTTGGAATTTAATTTTATTTCTGTTATTTTGAATATTCTCAAGGAAGATAATGATATTTTATTTATCAACTCCCATACTTGCCCCTCATTATCTTTCTTATGATGAACAAGTGTTTCCCGCATATTCTCCTTGCGAACTGTGTTGCGAATAGTACTTGCGAAATTATGTATAGTACTACGATATTATGAATACTCCTGCGAAATTATGAATAATCCTGCTGTGTGATTCTGAATAATATTTCTGAGAAATTCTGAAGGATACTTGTTTCTCATCATCTCTTCTGTGATGAAAAAATCTTTCCAGCATTCTTAAAAGAAAATAGTTAATGTTTGGGATTATTCTATTGGTCTTATTTTTCCTTCCTAGTTAAAGGTCTTATTTTGCCAATTTTTTGTGTCTGCGACAAAATCGCAGGACGTATTTACATTTGCATGTAAAAACCCATTGGTCTTGCCTTATATGTATTTTGTCGATTTCTCTGCGATAATATGACAAGTCTAAGCTCCCTTGCGAGAACAAAGCCTTATGACATTGCCGTCTTGCGATGAAATCGCAGGACGTCTTTACACTTTCATGTAAAAACCCATTGATCTCATCTTAATTTTTTCTCATGGCTTGTTGATTCTGTATAATATTTGTCATGCGATAATATGACATGCCTAAATGTTTTTGCAATCATAAAGCTCCATGACATTGCCGTCTTTAGACACTTATCAGGGTGTCGCACTTATCTTCCCCCTGGTTGCCCCTTCAAGGAGGGAACATCGGACATACAAGACTAGATCCTCCCATCCGGACTTAACAACAACCAGCTGTTTTCGCAACCTCTTGTCCTTTATGACTATATGGATTATAGTTACAAGACTGCACCCTAAGTGGGGTTTTCTTCGGGCCGAGTGCATCATAGCCAAGACTTGCCAAGAATATCCAGGGTAGTTTCGTACGCCCCGGGCACCCTTGGCTCAACCGTGTACCTCAGTGCCTTGGTCATACTCTGCAATCCTTAGAAGAGACCCTCGGTCGTCCAACCAGGGTATAACCTTATACAGTTGGAAATCCAAGGTACCTCCCCGGATAGGTTTTCTTTAACCCTAACATCTCCAAGACTCAGGTTCCAGCAGCGGTATAACCTTATCCCCGAGCCATGCAAAGAGATACTCCTTATATGATGCACTTTAGGTCTTACATTTTCCTCTTGCGAAATTTTATTCGCGAACTAGGGTGTACGCCATAAAGGTTCGTCCCATTCTTATGTCTCTGCGAAATTTTATTCGCGTTTCTTGCGATATTTTCGCATTTCTTATTTGCTCTGTCATTTGAAGAATCTTGCAGTTGTGATAGAAAGAAAAATTTAGTATCCGTTTCATCATATAATATACCAGCATCACGCAGAATTTGTTATTGATAATATCTTTTCAGATATAATCTATTCCATGGTCTATCAAGTCTTTGACCAACATCTCTACCTTCTGGATCCATTAATTTGTATGCCCTAGTTCCAACTATATCTTTAATGATATATGGTCCATCCCATTTTCTCGCTGATACACTGGTGTTTCTCGCAACACTAAATCACCTGGTTGGAACTCACTTATTCTGACACGTTTGTTATACTCGCGAGCTAATCTCCGCTGATAATTTTCCATATGTTGTAGGGATTTTTCTCCCTTCTCTTCTAACTTATCAAGTTTATTTAGAATCATACCTGCACTAAGATTCTTCTCCCAAACTTCTCTTTTTGTTGTAGGAATAACAACTTCTGTTGGTAACACAGCTTCAACCCCATATGTCAAACAAAAAGGTGACATTCCGGTAGCTTCCCGTCTAGTTGTATTGTAAGCCCATATTGCATTATGTACTTGTTCGCACCATGCCATGTGGTGTCCTTCTAATTTCTTCTTCAGTATATCTGCAATTGTCTTATTTGTTGCCTCTGCCTGTCCGTTGGCCCGTGGATATAGTGGTGTTGATTTTCCACATTTAATCTTAAATGCATTAAGTAACAATTCGATATTCTGTCCTTCGAACTGTTTTCCATTATCAGATACCAACTGTGCAGGAATCCCAAGTCTTCAAATTATATTTTCAAATATGAATGTAAAAATGTCTTTGTCGCGGATGTGTTGCACTGCTTTTACTTCTCCCCATTTTGTGAAATAATCTGTAGCGACAATTAAATATCTTCTTTGTCCAAATTCATTCTAGCTTCAACTCAACTGCAACTGACTAGTTGCAACAACCACTCCAGTTCTACACCACCTGCAAACCATAGTAACCACCAAAATCACCTTCTTGCCTAGCACTTCCACTTCAGGCAGCACCACAACATTGTCTCGCCACCACCAGCATACAACTTCGAGTCATTTCCCTGTAACATTACAACTGCAACCTAAATCAACCTACAATCTTGAGATACAACCACCAAAAGCTTTCATCAGAACTCCCCATGAACTTCAGCTATCTCAAATATATTCTCAATTATCTGAATCTTGCAACAACCACAACCCAACCTCCTCATCCTTTCTGCAACAGCTGATCCATATCAGTATACCACCTGCCATTACTTGAAACTACCATTTCCCAGATCTTCAACAACATCAAACATGTAGCTTCCACATTCTCAAATCCACAACACCAACACCACCTGGACCATCCAGAACTACCCACAACCACCACCACAGACTCGAGCTTTGCTATCTTAAACTCTTGACAGTGAACAAGAAAAAACTGTTCATTCAGGCAATTTATCAAACATCTGAAGTACACTGCCTGGTAGTGTTATTCTCATCCATAAATTATGTTCTACACTCTCCATATTACTGCATAATGCGAATTAACTCAAACCTATCTCACATGTATCATTCAAACATTCATTAACTTCTCAATCAATCATCATTTAACCATCAAATTTAACAATTTCTTCAACCCCATATCTGAAATCCACCAGAATCATCACTAGAAACTTCGAGCCACTGCAGTTGCCATTAACTCCATCACAACTTCTATTTTATTTCAATCATCCTCTCAGCTTCAATCCACACCCATAATCTCATCAATAAAGACCTAATTTCACATGTCATTCTCAGATATCATCTTATTCATTATCTGCAACATCACACTCAAAACTCATATTGATTTCCTCTCTAGTTTCTCTGAGAGTCTGAAGCTCTCCTTTCTCTACCGCCATAACTTTTACTTCTCTCTGAATTTCAGGTAGAGTGAAAGAAAGAAAATAAAAACTTGTTTCTCTGATTTTTAGGTATTGTGTAGGAATGAAACTGGTTAACCCCACTCAAGTGAAGTAGATATGGGGTACCCAGCTGACAACCCCTTTTGTCCACCACTAAGCTCCCAATAACATTGCACAAAGAAATGATGCTTTTGCTCTTCTTGCTCCAAGTGAATGCTTTCGCCTTCTTTGAATTCTTTCACCAACAGTAGCCTTCTTTTATTTCTCAAGTCCACTTCTTTTCTTCAATGTCTCTTCATCACTAAAGTTGTCATGCTTTTCAGACAGAAATTGCATCACTAAAGCCGACATACTTTTCAGATGGAGATGAAGAAATAAAAGCAAATAATGAGAAATAGTCCGCCTCCAACACTTTTGCCCTTTTGATGAAACTTTCGCGGTGTTTCTTCTTCCTTTGTTCCAAATGGCTCCAAAGTACCTAAATACTCAAAAACAAACATAAGATACATATTTTACAAGAAAACTCACAAAGAAAGCATAAATTATAGATAAATATCAAGGTGTTTTAGACAACTATCAAATACCCAGCGAAATATCGCAAGAAGGAGAAAAACGCGAGAGCTATGAAAACACCAACACCAATGGGAGAACCTGAAGGCAGTTACGCCGCGTAGAACCAACAAAGAAAGTAAATATTGGGAGTGAAGAAGAAACTGAGATGTTGAAAATTGGAACTAAAATGGAGGCAGATGGGGAACGAACTATAAATATCTTGCGAGAATATAAAGACATCTTCGCGTGGAGCATGGATGAGATGCCATGAATAGATCCATCAGTAGCATGTCATAAACTAGAAATCAACAAATATGTAAGACCATTTAAGCAAAGAATAAGAAAAATCGCAACAACATAGCATTCCCAAATAGAAGAAGAACTACAGAAAATGCTTGACGCAGGAATTATAAGGTAAACAAAATATCCAGAGTAGATTGCAAATATGGTGGTGGTTCCAAATAAAAACAAGGGGATAAAAATTTGCATAGACTTTACGGACTTAAACAAAGATTGTCCTAAAGATAGTTTTCCACTACCAGATATTCCACAAATGGTTGAATCAGCAGAAGGAAATGCTAGAATATCTTCATTAGATGGGTACAAAGGATATAACTAGATTCCTCTCGCTGGAGAAGACCAAGAACATACCGCATTCTTTGCTCCAAGAGGGTTATATTGCTATACAAATATGCCATTTGGCTTGCGAAATGCTGGTGCAACATATCAAAGAATGGTGGAGAAGGTGTTTGCGAGGTGGATCCATAAAACATTAGAGGTGTATGGGGATGATATGCTAATCAAAAGTAAAGAAGCTAAGAACCATGTGCAAGAATTGAAGGAGATTTTTGATCAAATGCGACAATTTAACATCAAGGTGAACCCCGAAAAATGCAATTTTGGAGTAACTTCAGGAATTTTTTTAGGATATATTGTATCAAAAGAAGGAATACAAGTTGATCCATAAAAAGTACAAGCAATTCGCGACATGCCAACACCAGCAACAATAAAAGATGTGTAGAAGTTGAATGGACTCTTGGATTCGCTAGGAAGATGTAGGACCAGAATATTGCCATGATATTATTCTTACGAGATTAACAACACTTCTGCGAATATCATCGCGAGTTATTCAACAACACTTCGCGAGTGCCACAGAATGATTTGAAGAATGACGTAGTTAGCTGACGAATGAAGAAACACGGGAAGAGCATGATTATCCTGCGATGGTTACAACACTTGCGAGAATGGACATTATAACTACTGCGATAATATTGCGGGTTAGTTCCGAAATTAAAGGACAACTTAGCTGTCATCCATTATGAAACTATTCTATATAAAGAGATCCAGTAGATTCATAAGGGGGATGATGTATTTTTTGAGTGTTGAGAAAGTCTTGAGGATAGAGAAAATTCAAGAGAGTGGTTGTATTCTTGATTTCTCCCATTTCTTGTAAACATTTCTGAGAATCAAATAATAAAGTGTTGTTTTTAATCTTCAAATATGTCTTAATTATAGTAAATTATTATCAAGGGTGTAAAGTAGGATTTCCTGCAATTACATTTTGGCGCCCGAAACAGGGATAAATTGATGATTGTTTGAAGAAAAAGATAAAAATTGACATTGTAATTGGAAGGAATTTGGAACAATTAATGAAAGATCTTACGCAACATTCAACATATTACTAAGATCAATGGCTAAAATAAGAAAAAACACATCAGAACCACCAACAACCTTAAGGAGGAGTAAAAGACTTGCAGGTGGAGAAACGAATGAAATGGGAGAATCTTAAAGGATAAGAACAAGAAGAAATAGAACAAGGAATGAAGGAGAAAATCAAATTCAACAACCGGATTAACAAACACCAATACAAGATAGAGCTATGGATTACGACAGAGTGAGTGTGCATACTTGGCGATCAGATTCGACGGAAGAGGCAGAAGATCGACAATTAAGAAATGAAAGAGGAGAAGAAAGAAACCGAGAAGTAAATGGAGGATTAATACATGGAGATGATGGAAATGAAACAGTAGAGGTTTTAAGACAAAGAATACAAGAGGAAAGGAGATTAGAGGCGGAATAACGTGCGAATCTAATAAGACAAAATCACGAGTTAAGAATGGAGAATTTGAGATTACAAAGAAGGATATCAAGAAGTACTACTAGATCAAGTTCAAGATCATTTAGAGAAGAACCAAGGCGAAATTCCCCTATGAGAAATGATGGAGCAAACATCCGAGAGGAAATGCAAAATCCAAATGAAGAACAACATCACGGAGAAGGAGAGATGATTGATGATTGCTATGTTCCACACGGTGAAACTGTGAATGATAGACATGATAATAGAAATCAAGAGCATGGAAATAACCAAGATGGTGAAGAAAATCGAGAAGAAGGTAAAAGAATATTACATGGGCGAGAACTCCAAAGAAATCAAAGAATCATCGAGGAGGAAATTGAGAGGCATTATGCTGAACAAGCACGTCTAGCTTGCGAAAGAGAAAGATTAAGAGTAGAAGTTGAAGAACAAGAGTTTCAAGAAGCAATACGGTAGAATAATCATGACAATCGAGAAAGGAGACGCACACAAAATCTCCATAGCAATAATATCAATGAGGAATATGACAGAATACAAAGGAGAATAAAATGACAGCGAAGAGAAACGATGAGGAATGAAGAAACTCGCAAAGAAGAAATTAGGGCATAATCAGTTGCGAATTCAAGAAGGAGGTGAAGAGGAAAATCGCAGGAGAACACATAATGAAGATGCGGAAGAAGAAGCACAAAATCTCGCAGGACTAGAAAGACACGAACGCAGAAGGAGAGAAGCTGCATTGAAAAGACCAATTGAACAAAACTCAGCTGGGAATGAACACATTTTAAGAGAGTTAGTAGAAATGAGGGGAATATTTAATAACATAAGAGAATGAGGTAGAAGGAAACTTGATGAAGCTGCGATAACTCCATTCACTCAAGAAGTACAATTAGGAGGAATCCCTCCAAAATGCAATTTACTAGCATTGACCAGTATCTTCGATGGGACTACCTGTGTTGTTCAACATGTTAAGGCTTATGTTAGGTGTATGCTACAATGGGAAAACCATGATGCTGTGTTATGCAAATACTTTGCTTCTAGTTTAACTGGCGAGGCATTAAAATGGTTCGAAGGCTTACCTAAAAATACAATAACTTCTTTCGATCATTCGCAAGCTACATTTATGGGAGCATATATAAGCAATAATTCTTCACGACCCGGTATTGAAGATATGTTTGGGTTAAAACAGAAAATTGGTGAGAGTCTGAAACACCTAACCATAAGATGGAAGACAATGTGCAATGAAATGGCAGGAAGAGTGGATGAGAGATACCTTATTTTATCTTTCATTAATGCAATGTTCGCAACCAATCTGCTGTACATACAAATTTTAGGAATCAAAAATACTATCACAATGACTGAGCTGCGAGAGCTACAAAAAGAATACATTGTTTTAGAGGAAAAACAAAATGAGATGGAATCTTATCCAGTCGCAAACACCAGCTCAATAGCGGAAAACGGGAGTTTACTTCCTAAAATAATCAATAATGTGGCGAGCACCTCGCAGCCACAGCAAGAGAAAGTGGTTATTGAAAACCAGTAGAAGTTAGTAGCCATGGGAAGCCGAGATCAAGAGGAGTATGAAAGAGAAAGGAATTTATAGTTGCAGGAAGTCCTACACTACACCCTTGATAAGATCTTACAGTGATTAACACATATTTGGGTGATTAAAACGAAACTTTATTATTTGATTCTCAGAAATGTTTACAAGTAATGGAAGAATATTAAAAATACAACCGCTCTTTTATTTATCTCTCCTTAAGAATTTCTTAATACTCAAAAAAATACATCATCCTCTCTCTGGACATACTAGGTCTCTTTATATAGGGTAGTTACATAATGGATGACAACTAAGTTGTCCTTTAATTTCGGATCTGGCTTGCGATGTTCTCGTGGTAGTTATAATGTCAATTCTCGCAAGCGTTCTAACCATCGCATAACGATCATGCTCTTCTCATGTTTCTTCAATCGTCAGCTATTACGTCATTCTTTGGATCACTCTTTAAGTTATTTTTATGATACTCGCAAAGTGTTGTTGAAGAACTCGCGGTGACGCCCGCATGAGTGTTGTTAATCTTGCAAGAATATTGTCATGGCGATATTCTGGTCCTATATCTTGCCTCTTCTCATGTCTTTTCTGCGAAGAAGGAAAGATCATGAGAATTGAATTTTTTACAATGCCGCAGCTGTTTATATTTTTGCGCTCTTATACTTTGACACGTTTCTGTATTCTTCGCCATCTGTTTTCACGTACTTTTTGTTCCATTTAATTTTTGACACGTCTTTTACAACCGCTGCGATCTGACCGTTCACGTCCTTTTTTTGTATTAACTGCATTCGTCTTCTCGAGAATTTTATTCTTATATAAATACTTCTTTTATTCTTTTCTTTCCCTCTTTTTACTTTCTTCTTTCTTTCTCTCTGCAATTTCTCTGCAATTTTATTGTTCTTCCGTAAATTCCGGATCTGCTACTGTTACAATTTTTCATTCGATTTTTTACTTTTTTAATCTTCATTCCCATACTAAAAATGGTTGCAGCTGGTCATAAAAATGTTCTTGCCTTTGAGAAGATGCAAAAGAAACTTAAAGATAAAGGTTTCACCTTATCTACTTTTCCTGATAAAAGCCCTAAGGCTGAACTCTCTGTTCCATTATTTTCTAATTTTTCATGTAACCGTGAGAAAATCATAATCTCGCTAGGTTAGCTTGAGGCTGGTCTTCCCATTCCTCTCTATGATCATGAACTTCCTTTATTCTATGAAATTCTCTCTCACGCGAAGTTCTCGCGGGCGGTATATCAATTGAGTGGGGATTTTATTCGCTTAATGCTTGAGTATGCTACTCGCGGTGCTGATAAAGAATCTCACTACCCTGACGCTCCAAAGAATCCCAAATTTAAAGATGTCCCAATCGTTCTCGCAAAGTATACTATGGAGAATTGCTTCACAAATTACGATATAGTCACTTGTAAAAAGGATAGCACTCGCTGGGGCATCCGCTTGCAAAAGAAGGATAACATCGCTGAAGATGAAGTTCTTATGTCAGGTATTGATTAGCATACGGGTAATAATCAAGGCCCTCACCATTCCAATGATGACAAATGGTTCATTTTTCCATTATGTTTAGAAGGTCCCTACATCTCTGGTCCTCATGCATTGCCTGCGAATTTCTCAGAATATCAACCGTGGGTCTTCAACTGGTCTGAAAGAAATAAAGAGGTACTTGTTGTTCCATTATTTTTACTACCTAATTATCATTATTATCTTCCTCGTGTCTTCATACTCTCGCTGACTACTCCAATTTTTTCCAGATTGACAAGATGAAATTTCATTACCAGAAATTTGGGAAGCCCGACACCTTTTTAGCCCTAAAATCTCTCACAGATGAAGTAAGAAACACTCATTTATGATTCTTAACAATATATTGTTGCCTCTATTTCTTACCTTTATATGTGCGCGCAGGTTATTGAGGAAATAGAACCTGTGAAGATTGTGAAAAATAAAGGGAAAGACAAGGATGTTTCTTGCCAGGAGAAATCTATTATTCCTCTTAAAGAGAAGTCTACCGCCCCTTGCAGAGGGAAATCTAGTGCTCCTCCCTTAAAGAAAAGAAAAACCAAATTCTCTTCTTATTCAACTCCTCAAGTTAATGCAGAAAACTCGAGTGGTAATTCTGATGATGACGATAATGATGATGATGATTCTAATGCTGATGTCCCTTATACAATGGAGTCTTCCAAATCTGATTCTTCCATGACTCAACTGTCCAAGATCTTTGGCGATATTATATATGGTATCACAAATGACTATGGAGATGAAGATTTTAATGGTATATCCCAGGATCTCGCTAAAGTCTGTGATGCTCCCATATTGGTTGATAATGATTCTCTTCAAGGAATCTCAAGATCAGTGACTCCCAGTATCTTAAATTCTCTTGGTATTCTGGTATGTTTCCACTTCTTCATCTTATTTATGAATTTATTTCTTTGTCAAATCTTAATTTATATTGTTCCATCGCAGGTTGGAAGAGCTTCCTTCGATGTTGCCTCTGATTTGGATAGAAGACGTGTTATTTGTGAAAAGAAAGCGGCTAATTTTCGCAGGAAAAAAGAGGAATTATCATCTGAGTCTGCTGAGCTTCGCCAGGATAAGGAAAAATTAGAAGCTGGGGTTGCTGAGCTTCGCAAGAAGAACAAGCAATTAGAAATTAATGCTTCAAATGATAGACAAAAGATCTCCGATCTTGACAAGGCTAACCAGCAACTCTATGGTATGAATTGTTTCCTTTTTATTTTAGTTCTTTTTACCCTACCGCAACTTATTCAAGCAACCATTTTTGCAGATGTTTATGGCCATACTGATGAGGCTACATTTTTCCAATCTTTTCCTAAACCTGTAGATGAGGAAACCCTTCTTGCTCGCCTTAATAGTTTTTTAAGTAGTTTCTCAGACGATCAGATTAGATCCCTTTCCATAGATAAACTTAAATCCAAATTTCATCTCTTAAAAATTGAGCACAGATTCAATTTGAGTTTAACCAATAAGTTTAAATGTCTTTATCTTGACTCAAAAGAAGAAATTAATAGACTAAGAAGCAAGAATAGCGATCTTATTGATGAAAAAGATCTTGTTGTTAAAAATGGGAGAATCAAGTTCGCTCTTGTCTTCTTATTAACAGCGATGATGAGTTTGCTTGGGCTGTGAAGGTTCTTGACAATGCCAGAATTAATTTAGGTGTAGATGTTAGTCTTCAAGTTGATCATTCTTCCTTAATTAGAGATATGATTGCCGAAAGAGAAGGTTATTACTCTTGTTTTTTCACTAATTCATCTTCTGATTAAATCACCATTATTTGTATTAACTTGTACTCTTGCTTTTGTTCGCAGCGTATGAAAAGAATCTTCGCGATAGAATTGGAGAAATGGAAGAAGATAAAAACCAACTCGCAAGATATCTATCTTCTCGCAATGAAAAATATTCAAGGCTGAAGGACCAATTAAGGATTACTTCTACGAATTTTAGAAATGCCCTTATTGTTGTTCGTAATGATTCTATTAAAATGGTCTGCAATTATCATAACATTCCTCATTCTACATATCCTGATCTAGCAGAAGAAATTCCAGCAGATACTCCAAACCTTATTATCTCTGATAGTGAAGCTGAGGAGTCTGGCGAGGATGAAGATGATGATAAAGATGAAGAAGTAGATAGATATGGCGAAGATGACGATGGATCTAATTAGTTCTGTTTCTTCTTTTTATCTTCTTTGTAATTTTTGTACACTTATTTCCTTCTTTTTGTAATATTGTTGCGAGTTTCTCCAACTTGTAGATTTCCTTGATATATAAATTTCTTTTGCTTCTATCTGTATGAATTAGAAAACAATTCTTTTCTGCAACATAGTCAATCAACATAATTATTACCTTTTAACTATCTGTGTAAATGTGTCATATAATAAGATCTACGTAATTTTATCGTATGATGATGAATAATAATTTCATTGCTCTGTGCATTCCCATACTTGCCTCTATTATTCATCTGAAATATGAAAAAATTGAGTAGAGCTTAGATATCAATTGTAAATAAAATCTTTTTAAATATTTTTGCCTTAATATTTGCGATGATGTCTCTAGTAATAGCTTTATGATCTCTGCGTAAATATCGCAAGTCTCATAATTTCGGCGTCGTTATCGCAATCATTCAATCTAGTGGTCTTATCATGCCTTCCTATTTAAAGGTCTTATTTTGCCACATTTTGTATTGGAGACAAAATCTTAGGACGTCCTTACATTTTCATGTAAAAACCCATTGATCTTTCCTTATCCTTGTTTTTTCAAATTTTCTGCGATAATATGACAGGCCTAAATTCTCTTGCGATAACAAAGCCCCATGACATTGTCGTCTTGCGATGAAATCGCAGGATGTCCTTACACTTTCATGTAAAAACCCATTGATCTCATCTCATCTTTTCTCTTATGGCTTGTTGACTCTGTATAATCTTTGTCACGCGACAATATGACAGGCCTAAATTCTCTTGCGAGCATAAATCCCCATGACATTGCCGTCTTTAGTCACTTATCATCTCCCTAATGGAGGGTTCCACCCTTATCTTCCACCTGATTTCCCCTTCAAGGAGGGCACATCGGCCATACAAGACTAGCTCCTCCCATCCGGATTTACCAACAACCATTTGTTTTCGCAGCCTCTTGTCATTTATGCCTATATGGATTATAGTTATAAGACTGCACCCTAAGTGGGGTTTTCTTCAGGCCGAGTGCATCATATCCAAGCCTTACCAAGAATGGCCAGGGTAGGTTCGTCCGTCCCGGGAATCCTTGGCTCAATCTTGTACCTCGGCGCCTTGGTCATTCTCTGCACTCCTTAGAAGAGACCCTCGGTCGTCCAACCAGGGTATAACCTTATATAGCTGGAAATCCAAAGTATCTTTCCTGGATAGGTATCTCAAAGAGATGGACCCCAGTCTACGTGTCTCAGGTTCCAGCAGCGGTATAACCTTATCCCTGAGCCACGCAAAGAGATACCCCCTTATATGACATACTTTAGGTCTTACATTTTCCTCTTGCGAAGTTTTATTCGCGAACTAAGGTGTACGCCATAAAAGTTCGTCCCATTCTTTGGTCTCTGCGAAATTTTATTCGCGTTTCTTGCGAGTATCGCAATTCTGATAAAATTTCTTTTCTTTGATCTTTTATTTTCTTGTACAATTTTTCAATTTCATCTTTTTCATTCAGACGAAATACTCTTTTGAAAAAAATTCTTCAAACAACTCATTCATAAGTTTCTTAAATTTCATCCTTTTACCTTTCCCGCTTCTGCTTTTTTGTTGCGTTTTGTTTTTTCTCTTTGTCTGCGAGACGCTCACCATCTACTTCCTCTCGCCTTTCTATTGCATCAACCATTAGTCTTTCATATCTCTGTCTTTGCTTGATGTCGTGTTTCCAACTGTTATTCTTCGCGGCTCTCTCTTCGCAAGATTTTACATCAATCTCATAACATTTCCTGCTTTCTCCCCAATCTCCTTTAATGACTCCAACACCATTAGGATGAGGAAATTTAATACATTGGTGAAAGGTGGATGCCACACCTAAGATCCCATGTAGCCAAGGTCGGCCAATCAAGGAATTATAAGGCGATTCAATATCAACAAAACAGGACAAGATCTTAGAAGATATCCCTTTTAATGGGATCCGCATTGTAATTTCCCCTTTGGGTTTGTTGGCAGTGCCGTTGAAACCATAGATTTTATAGGTTGATGGTATCAGATCCTCATCTTTTCCACCCATGGTTCGGTAAGTATGATAAAATAAGATATCAATTGAACTACCAGTATCTATTAGAACTCTTTTAATGGCCCAAGAATATTCCATTTTATCATCACTTTCTTCATCTCCTTCTTCTACTTGTTGTGGATTTTTTTTCTAATCTTACCACCAGTGGGTTGTCATGCATCTCGCCAGGCTCTGGTACTTCTTGTGCAATGAAAGAAATAGTTTGCTTTTGCCATTCCTCCAATGGAGAGACTCTCGCAATATTCATTACTTCTTTTCCATCCATGTCTCTCACGAAGAATCTTCTTAGAACATTGTCGTGGAAATCCTCAATAGTCTTATATGAGTGTATGATGGAATTACAGAACAAATTCTTCGCTTTGGCTCCAACCTCTATCACAAATGTTTATGCTCCTTCTACAGTATTCACTCTGCGAATTTCTAGTGCTGGTGGTAGTTGTTGAGATTGTGGATGTCCTATTAGAAAATGATTTAACTTTCCCTGATTAAGCATCCTCAAAATTATTCTTTTTACATTCCTACAATCGTTTATTGAATGTCCATGGAAATGATGATAAGGACAAAATTCTTGATTTCGATTATTTTGATGTGGCTCTTTTCCCATGTTCCAAGGTGATGGTATATTTTCCATCAAAATGATAGCTTCCCAAATTTTTTCTATGCTGGCATTCAGGGGTGGCATCTTAATTTCTTCCCATATTACCCTTTGATTCCCTTGTCCTCTGAAATTATTTTGCCTCTGACCACCATAAGTCTCTTGCGGCTGATCAAGTCTTTGAATTTTATTATTTCCACCGCGATTGTAATAATACCTTTCTCTTTCATACTCCTCTTGATCTTGACTTCCCATGGCTACTAACTTCTGCTGATTTTCAATGACCACTTTCTCTTGTTGTGGCTGCGAGGTGCTCGCAACATTGTTGATCATTTTAGGAAGTAAACTCTCGTTCGCCGCTATTGAGATGGTGTTTGCGATTGGATATGATTCCATCTCATTTTTTTTTCCTCCAAATCAATGTATTCTTCTTGTAGTTCTCGTAGCTCAGTCATTGTGATAGTATTTTTGATTCTGAAAATTTGTATGTACAGCAGATTGGTTGCGAACATTGCATTAATGAAAGATAAAATGATGTATCTATCCTCCACTCTTCCTGCCATTTCACTGCACATTGTCTTCCATCTTATGGTCATGTGTTTCAAACTCTCGCCAATCCTCTGTTTTAATCCAAATACATCTTCAATACCGGGTCGTGAAGAATTATTGCTTATATATGCTCCCAGGAATGTAGATTTCAAATGGTCGAAAGAAGTTATTGTATTTTTAGGTAAGCCTTCGAACCATTTTAACGCCTCTCCAGTTAAACTATATGAAAAGTATTTGCATAACACAGCGTCATGGTTTTCCCATTGAAGCATACACCTAACATAAGCCTTAACATGTTGAACAACATAGGTAGTCCCATCGAAGATACTGGTAAATTGTATTTTGGAGGGATTCCTCTTAATTGTACTTCTTGAGTGAACGGAATTCTCGCAGCTTCTTCAATGGCTTCATCAAGTTGTCTCCTGCCTTCTTCTCTTCTGTTATTCAACATTCCCCTCATTTCTGCTAATTCTCTTAAAATTTGTTCATTCCCAGCTGAATTTTGCTCCATTGGTCTTTTCAGTGCAGCCTCTCTTCTTCTGCGTTCTTTCCTTTCTTGTCTTGCAAGATTTTGTGTATGTTCATCTTCATCTTCATTCTGTTTTCCTATGTCATTTTCCTCTTCTCCTCTTTCCTGCATTCGCAACTGGTTATGTCTTCCAATTTATTCTCAGCGAGTTTCTTCATTTCTCATTATTTCTCTTCGCTGTCTTTCTATTCTCCTTTGTACTCTATCATATTCCTCACTGATATTATGGTTATGGCGATTTTGTGTGCGTCTTCTTTCTCTATTGTCATGATTATTCTATCATATCGCTTCTTGAAACTCTTGTTCTTCAATTTCTGCTCTTAATCTTTCTCTTTTGCAATCTAGACGTGCTTGTTCAGCATAATGCCTCTCAATTTCCTCCTCAATGATTCTTTTATTTCTTTGGATTTCTCGCCTGTGTAATATTCTCATACCTTCTTCTCGATTTTCTTCACCATTTTGGTTGTTTCCACCTTCTTGATTTCTATTATTATGTCTATCATCCAAAGCTTCACCGCGTGGATCATGGCGATCGTTGATTATCTCTTCTGCTCAATGACGTTGCTCTTCATTTGGATTTTGCATTTCTTCTCGGATATTTTCTCTAGCATTTCTCATAGGGGAATTTTTCCTTGGTCCTTCTCTAAATGATCTTGAACACTATCTAGAAGTACTTATTGATCTCCTACTCTGCAATATTAAATTCTCCATTCTTAACTCGTGATTTAGTCTTGTTAATTTTGCACATTCTTCTGCTTCTAACCTCCTTTCCTCTTGTATTCCTTGTCTTAAATCATTTGATGTTTCATTTTCTCCTTCTCCATGAATTAATCTTCTAACCACTCCTTGATCTCTTTCTTCTTCTCTCATTTCTTAATTGTCGATCTTCTACTTCATCCATCGAATCTGATCGCCAAGTATGCACGCTAACTCTATCATAATCCACAACTTTATCTTGTATTAGTGTTTGCTGGTTTGGCTATTGAATTTGATTTTCTCCTTCATTCCTTGTTCTATTTCTTCTTGTTCTTATTCTTGAAGATTCTCCCACTTCATTTGTTTCTCCACCTGCAAGTCTTTTACTCCTCCTTACAGTTGTTGGAGGTTCTGATGTGTTTATTCTTCTTCTAGCCATTAATCTTAGTAATATGTTGAATGTTAAGTAAGATCTTTCACTAATTATTCCAAATTCCTCCCAAGCACAATGTCAATTTTTATATTTTTCTTCAAACAATCATCAATCAATCCCTGTTTCGGGCGCCAAAATGTAGTTGCAGGAAATCCTACACTACACCCTTGATAAGATCTTACAGTGATTAACACATATTTGGGTGATTAAAACGAAATTTTTTATTTGATTCTCAGAAATGTTTACAAGTAATGGAAGAAGATTAAAAATACAACTGCTCTTTTGTTTCTCTCTCCTTAAGAATTTCTTAATACTCTAAAAAATACATCATCCTCTCTCTGGACATACTGGGTCTCTTTATATAGGGTAGTTACATAATGGATGACAGTTAAGCTGTCCTTTGATTTTGGATCTAGCTTGCGATGTTCTCGTGGTAGTTATAATGTCAATTCTCGCAAGCGTTCTAAACATCGCAGAACGATCATGATCTTCTCATGTTTCTTCAATCGTCATCCATAACGTCATTCTTTGGATCACTCTTTAAGTTATTTTTATGACGCTCACAAAGTGTTGTTGAAGAACTCGCGGTGCCGCCCGCATGAGTGTTGTTAATCTCGCAAGAATACTGTCATGGCGATATTCTGGTCCTACGGAATTATTACAATCGCGGTGGAATAATAAAATTCAAAGACTTGATCATCCGCAAGAAACTTATGGCGGTCAGAGGCAAAATAATTTTAGAGGACAAGGGAATCAAAGAGTAATATGGGAAGAAATTAAGATGTCACCCCTGAATGCTAGCATAGAAAGAATTTGGGAGGCTATTATTCTGATGGAAAATATACCTCCCCCCTGGAATATTGGAAAAAAGCCACATCAAAATAATCGAAGTCAAAATTTTTGTCCTTATCATCATTTTCATGGACATTCAATAAACGATTGCAGAAACATAAAAAGAATAATTTTGAGGATGATTGATCAGGGAAAGTTAAATCATTTTCTAATAGGACATCCGCAAACTCAGCAGTTACCACCAGCACCAGATATTCGCAGAGTGAATACTGTAAAAGGAGCAGAAACATTTGTGATAGAGGTTGGAGCCAAGGCGAAGAATTTGTTCTATAATTCCATCGTACATTCATAGAAAACTATTGAGGATTTCCACGACAATGTTCTAAGCAGAGTCTACGCGAGAGACGCAGATGGAAGAGAGATAATGAATATTGCGAGAGTCTATTAGAGGAGTGGCAAAAGAAAACTATTTCTTTCACTGCGCAAGAAGTACCAGAGCCTGGAGAGATGCATGACAACCCACTGGTGGTAAGGTTAGAAATAAATCCAAAACAAATAGAAGAAGAAGATGAAGAAAATGATGATGGTGAAACTGAGGATTCCTGGGCCATTAACAGAGTTCTAATAGATACTGGAAGTTCAGTTGATATATTATTTTATCATACTTACAGAACCATGGGTGGAAAAGATGAGTATCTGATACCATCAACTTATAAGATCTATGGTTTCAACGGCACTGCCAATAAGCCCAAATGGGAAATTACAATGCGAATTCCATTAAAGGGGTTATCTTCTAAGATTCTATTTTGCGTTGTGGATATTGAATCACCTTATAATGCCTTGATTGGCCGACCTTGGCTACATGGGATATTAGGTGTGGCATTAACCTTTCACCAATGTATTAAATTTCCTCATCCTAATGGTGTGGGAATAATAAAGGGAGACTGGGCTGATGGGAATAAATGCTATGAAATTGATATGGAATCTTGCGAGGAAAGGGTAGCAAAGAACAGAAATTGGAAACAAAACATCAAGTAAAAAAAAAGAGGTGATAAACTGATGGTTGATACAATAGAGCGGCGAGAGGAGGGAATACTGCGAAATCAACATGAGTTGTAAACTGTAAATGGCGAGCATCTCGCAGATGGAGAGAAAATAACAAAATGTAACAAAAGGGAAGAAGTAAAAGGTAGTAAGTTGAAAGGTAAAATGAAGAAATTTAAGAAGTTTATAAATGATTTGTTGAAGAACTCGCGAGGCATTCTAAAATTTAAGAAATTTTACTCGCAAGATATTTGTTGAAGAAAATATTTCAAAAAGATATTTTGTTTGAATGAAAGAAATGAAATTGAAAAATTATACAAGAGTTGAAATGCAAATAGAGAGAAGATCAAAGAAAAGAAATTTCATCAGAATTGCAATATTCGCAAGAAACGCGAATAAAATTTCGCAGACATAAGAATGGGACGAACCTATATGGCGTACACCCTAGTTCGCGGATACAATTTCGCAAGAGGCAAATGTAAGACCTAAAGTGCGTCATATTAGGGGGTATCTCTTTGCGTGGCTCAGGGATAAGGCTATAACGCTGCTAGAACCTAAGTCACGGAGACTGGGGTCCATCTCTTTGAGATACCTATCCAGGAGAGATACTTTGGATTTCCAACTATATAAGGTTATACCCTGGTTGGACGACCGAAGGTCTCTTCTAAGGGGTGCAGAGTATGACCAAGGTGCCGAGGTACACGGTTGAGCCAAGAGTGTCCGGGATGGATGAACCTACCCTGGCCATTTTTGGTAAGTCTTGGCTATGATGCACTCGGCCTCAAGAAAACCCCACTTAGGGTGCAGTCTCGTAACTATAAGCCATATAGGCATAAAGGATAAGAGGATGCGAAAAACACTGGTTGTTGTTAATACCGGATGGGAGGAGATAGTCTTGTATAGCCTATGTGCCCTCCTTGAAGGGGCAACCGGGGGGGAGTAAGGGCGGCACCCTCCATTAGGGAGATGATAAGTGTCTTAAGACGGCAATGTCATGTGGCTCTATGTTCGCAAGAACATTTAGACCTATCATATTGTCGCGTGACAAATACATAGGCAACAATCCATAAGAAAAAAGTTAAGATGAGATCAATGGGTTTTTACATGAAAGTGTAAAGAAGTCCTGCGATTTCATCGCAAGACGGCAATGTCATGGGGCTTTGTTCTCGCAAGGAACTTAGGCATGTCATATTGTCGCAAACATTTGACAACATATGGATAAGACAAGATCAATGGGTCTTTACATGAGAATGTAAGGACGTCCTACGATTTTGTCGCAGAAAGAAACGTGGCGAAATAATACCTTTAATTAGGAAGGCAAACTAAGACCACAAGAGATTAGCATATGACTGCGAGATTATGGCTGCGATAATTGCACATTTTTATTAAGAATCTAATGTGCTCAATCTTTTATATTGCAGAAGAATAACAGAGGAAAGTATAGAACGGTAATGTTGTTATTCATCTTTATATAACAGATTTACGCACATATAGCTAAAAACTTATAAATATATAACTTAACCATATTGCACAAAAGAAATTGCCTTTTAATATATGTAGGAAGAGATAAGAAGAAGTTCATACACTAGAGAACATTAGAAGTTGGAGAAATTCACAACCAGTATACTACAAATAGAAAAGGATAAGTGTACAGATATTACAGGGAAGAATTTAAGAAATCTAATTAGATCCATCGTTTTCTTCGCCGGATTTCTTTTCTTCATCTTCGCCACCTTCATCATGACCTTCATCTTCTTCAGAATCTTCAGCTTCACTATCACAAATGACAAGATCAGGGACATTTTGTGGAACTTCATGCAAAATGTCAGGATACTCAGAATGAGGAATTTGATGATCATTGCAGACCAATTTGATGGAGTCATTACGAACACCAACAAGAGTGTTACTAAAATTCCTTCTCATAATTTTTAACTGTTCCTTTAGTCTTGAATACTTTTAGTTATGAGAAGCTAGAGTTTTTGCGAGCACTCCCTTATCATCTTCAAGTTATTTAACTCTGACAGAGTATCTCTTTTCAACTCCTGCGAGTACAGAATAGCAAATCAGAAATTTAGTAGCAAACTATAAAAGACGAAAGACCAATGAGAATAAATAATTAGCAACCTTCTCCTTCAGCAATCATGTATCTAATCAAGGCTGCTTGTTCAGTATGAAGACTAACATCTACACCTAGATTATTTATGGTATTATCAAGAACTTTCGTAGCCCAATCAAATTCTTCATCATTGCTAATAAGAAGACAAGAGCGAACTTGGTTATCTCTCGCAAGAAGATCTCTATTTTCGCTGATAAGTTTATCCCTATCAATTTTAACATCAGTGAGAATTTTATGGAAATCTGCAAGGGCTTGAGCACCATTTTTAGCAATAAGATCTTTCTCATCAATAAGATCTTGCTTCTCAATCTATTAGTTTCTTCTTTCGAATCAAGATAAAGACGCTTAAACTTATTGGTTAAGCCCAAGTTGAATCTGTGCTCAATTTTTAAGAGATGAAGTTTGGATTTAAGTTCATCTATGGAAAGGGATCTAATTTGATCATTTGAGAAACTACTTAAAGAACTATTAAGACGAAAAAGAAGGGTATCCTCATCTACAGGTTCAGGGAAAGATCGGAGGAGTGTAGCCTCATCAGTAAGGTCATAAATATCTGCAAAAATGGTTACTTGAATGAGCCAAAATAAGGCAAAAGAATTAAAAGAAAAGAAGGAAAAGTTTATACCATAGAGTTGCTGATTAGCCTTTTCAAGATCAGAATTCTTTTGTTTATCACTTGAAGCATCAATTTCTAATTGCTTATTCTTATTACAAATCTCAGCAACCTCAGCTTCTAATTCTCCTTTACTCTTGCGAAGATCAATAGCTTCAGGTTCCAACTGTTCCTTTTGCTTGCGAAGATCTGTAGATTTAGACTTTAAATTCTCATTTTTGTTGCGAAGGTCAGCACGTCTTTTCTCCAAATCTGAGGCAGCAATAAAAGAAGCTCTTCCAGCCTGCGAAGAAATATAAAAATTGCTAAGACAGATATAGTTCGAAATCTAAGGTATAAGGAAGAGGCAAAGAAGTGAAAACATACCAGAATGCCGAGTGAATTCAAAATACTGGGAGTCAGCGATCTCGAGATTCCCTGGAAAGAATCATTGTCAACCAATAGGGAAGCATCGCAGACCTTTGCGAGATCTTGAGATACTTCATTAACAGCTTCATCTCCATAATTATTTGAAATACCATGCATGACATTGCCAAAAATCTTAGATAATAGGGTCATAGGAGATTCAGGAGAAGAGGACTCCTTCATATGAGAGATGTCATTATTGTCCTCGTCTTCATCAGCATCATCATTACTCGGATTTTCTTCGTTAGATTGAGGAGTTGAAGAGGAAGAGAGTTGGGTTTTTCTTCTATTTAAGGGAGGAACACTTGATTCTTCTCTGCGAGGAGCAGTAGAATTCTCTTTGAGAGGGGAAGTAGATTTACCCTTGCGACCAACTGTAGATTTCTCTTTAGTTCTCGCAGGTTTCACAGGCTCTCTTTCTTCGATTTCCTGCGAACACATATAAAGATGAGAAATAGAGGCAACAATATATTGCAAAAAGTTATAAAGAAATATTTCTTACTTCGTCTGTGAGAGATTTGAGAGCTAAGAAAGTAGCAGGTTTTCCTAGCTTATCATAGCTGGCTTTCAACCTTTCAATCTGATAAAAAGGAAATAGTCAGCGAGAATCTAAAGACATGAAGAAATTAATGATGGTATTTTATTATGCAAAGGATTAAGAGAACATACTTCTTTATTTCTCTCAGGCCAGTTAAATACCTACGGTTGGAACTCTGCGAGGTTCGCATGTAGAGCATGGGTACCAGAAATATATGAACCCTCTAAAAGTAAAGGGAAGATATACCATTTGTCATCGCTAGAATGATGCAAACCTTGATTAGTACTAGTATGCCAATCGATATTAAGCATTTTATCTTTCGCGACATCATCTTTCTTTTGCAAGCGAACACCCCAACATGTGATATCCCTCTTCATGGGGATTATGTCATAATTTATGAAGAAATTATCTACAGTATACATTGCGGGAATAATTGGAACATCCTTGAATTTAGGATTCTTCGCAGTATCAGGGTAGCGAGATTTTTTATCAGCACCGCGAGTAACATACTCCACCAGCAGACGGATTCAATCCCCACCCAGTTGATATATGGCTCGCGAGAATTTTGGATGAGAAAGTATCTCATAGAACAAAGGAAGTTCAGGATCGTAGAGAGGAATGGGAAGACCAGCTTCAAGTTGACCTAGCGATACTATAACTTTTCTCGCGAGAACATTAATGATCAGAAAATAATTTGACAGAAAGTTCGGATTTAGGGCTCTGATATGGAATTGTAGACAACGTAAAACCTTTATTTTTAATCTTTTCTCGCATCTCACCAAAAGCAACCAAATTTTTATGACCAGGAGAAACCAATTTTGAGTATGGGAATGAAGGAAAAGATTGAAGGACAAGAAATAAATCACAGCAGTAACAGATGCGCAATTTACGGAAGAACAGTAAAATTGCAGAGAGAAGAAAGAAGAAGTAAAAAGAGGGAAAGAAAAGAATGAAAGAAGTATTTATAAAAGAAGAAAGTTCTCGAGAAGATGAATGCAATTAATGCAAAGAAAGGACGTGAACGGTCAGATCGCAGCGGTTGAAAGGGACGTGTCAAAAATTGAATGGAAGAAGAAGTAGGTGAAAACAGCTGGCAAAGAATACAGAAATGTGTCAAAGCAGAAGAGTGCAAAAAGATAAACATCTACGACATTATAAAAGATTCAATTCTTATGGTCTTTCCTCCTTCGCAGAAAAGACATGAGAAGAGGCAAGATGTAGGACCAGAATATCACCATGATATTATTCTTACGAGATTAACAACACTTCTGTGAACATCATCGCGAGTTCTTCAACAACACTTCGCGAGTGTCACAGAATGATTTAAAGAATGACATAGTAGCTGAAGAATGAAGAAACACAGGAAGAGCATGATTATCCTGCGATGGTTACAACACTTGCGAGAATGGACATTATAACTACTGCGATAATATTGCGGGTCAGATCCGAAATTAAATGAAAACTTAGCTGTCATCCACTATGTAATTATTCTATATAAAGAGACCCAGTAGATTCAGAAGGGGGATGATGTATTTTTTGAGTGTTGAGAAAGTCTTGAGGAGAGAGAAAATTCAAGAGAGCGGTTGTATTCTTGATTTCTCCCATTTCTTGTAAACATTTCTGAGAATCAAATAATAAAGTGTTATTTTTAATCTTCAAATATGTCTTAATTACAGTAAATTCTTATCAAGGGTGTAGTGTAGGATTTCCTGCAACTACAGAAGATTCATCTCGTGGTCATCAGACAAATGCAAGCATTTCTTCGATATACTCAAGAAGGGAACAAAATTAAAATGGATGGATGAATGTGAAAAAGCCTTTCAAGGAATTAAAAAACATTTAATGAACATATCTATCTTACAGAAAGCGGAGATATGAGAATAATTATTAATCTATCTTGCGACAACTTCGCATGCGTTTAGTGCGGTATTGCTGCGAGTGGATGCAGGGGTAGAAAAACCAATTTATTACATCAGCAAAACATTCAATTCTGCAGAGAGAAATTATTCAAAGATCGAGAAGTTAATTCTGCCATTGGTTCATGCAATCTTTAAACTCCGCATTTATTTTCAAGCTCATAAAGTAAAAGTAATAACAAAGGTGCCAATTGAGTCAGTAATGAAAAATTTGAAAAGATCGGGCAAAGTTGAGAGATGGAATGCACAACTAGGACACTTAGATATCAAGTATGAAATTTTATCCTCGCCAAAATCACAAGTTATAGCTGATTTCTTAGCTGAGTTTCCTTTGGAAGATGACGAAGCTATGGGTGAGATGATGGATATAGAAGAAGAACATGGAGATCCAAAAGATCTATTAACGGAACCCAACATATGGGAAATATTAGTGGATGAATCATCAAACATAGAAGGTAATGGAGTTGGAGTTATCTTTATCTCGCCAGAAGGAGAAAAAATAGCTTTTTCATTTAGATTGGAATTTGCATCCACTAATAATGAGACGGAATATGAGGCTGTGATACATGCTCTAAAATTTGCAATAGAAATGAAGTTGGAGAATGCTAGAATTACCAGCGACTCGCAGCTGGTTATCCGCCAAATCAAAGGAGAATACATAACAAATGAACCATCTTTGAAGAAAAATAAGAAACTTGTTGAAGAATTGTCAGCAAAAATCCCAAAAATAAAATGGAGACATATCTCAAGAAAAGATAACAGACTCGCAGATGCATTTGCCTTCATATCCAGCATGCTGACAAATCTAGCTGCGAGATGCATAAAAATTCAGACACTTATAGCACCTTCAATCAATAAAGAAGAAGAAGAAGAAGAAGCGGATGTAATGATAATAGAAGGTGGCGAAGAAGAAGCAAGAAGCAATATTGCAGATTGGCGAGAAGAAATTCATGCATACTTGGCAAAAGGAGAAACACCAAGAAATAGATTAGAAGCACACAAGTTAAAAGGCCGTGCAACAAATTATGAATTAAGAGATGGAGTATTATATCTCAAATCTTTCAATGGGCCGTCACTTAGATGCTTAACAAGGGAAGAAGGAGAAAAAATGTTAAAAATGTTGCATAGTGGGGATGCTGGTAACCATAGCGGAGGGAGATCCTTGGAATACAGAACAAAAATGCAAGGCTATTACTGGCCATATATGCATGAAGATACGAAGCAATTATCAAGGCGTTATGATGATTGCCAGCGATACGGAAAGAAGATACATGCACCAGGCGCACCATTATCATCTTCGACAAGTGTGTGGCCTTTTGGAAAATGGGGGATAGATATTGTGGGACCATTTGTGCCAGGATCAGGACAAAAGAGATACTTAATTGTCGCAACAGATTACTTCACAAAATAGGCAGAAGTAAAAGAAGTACAACATATCCGCGACAAAGACATATTTACATTCATATTTGAAAATATTATTTGCAGATTTGGAATCCCAGCACAGTTGGTGTCTGATAATGGAAAGCAATTTGAAGGGCAGAACATAGTGCTATTACTCAATGCATTTAAGATAAGATGTGGAAAATCTACTCCTTTGTACCCACAAGCTAATGGTCAGGCTGAGGAAACTAATAAGACAATCGCAGACATCTTTAAGAAGAAATTAGAAGGGTACCATAGAGCATAGTGTGAACAACTCCATAATGCGGTTTGGGTATACAATACAACTAGAAGAGAAGTAACGGGGATGTCAACTTTTTGCTTAACATACGGTGTTGAAGCAGTATTACCAACAGAGGTTGCCATCCCTACAACAAAAAGAGAGGCTTGGCAGAAGAATCTTAGTGTTGGAATGATTCTAAATAAACTTGATGAATTGGAAGAGAAAAGAGAAAAAGCTCTGCAACATATGGAAAATTATCAGCGAAGATTAGCTCGCGAGTATAACAAACGTGTCAAGAAACGTGAATTCCAACCAGGTGATTTAGTGCTGCGAGAAACACTTGGTTATCAGCGAGAAAATGGTGGTAAACTGGCGAGAAAATGGGATGGACCTTATATTATTAAAGAGATAGTTGGAACAGGCGCATATAAACTGATGGATCCAGAGGGTAGAGATGTTGGTCAAAGACTTGATCGACCATGGAATAGATTGTATCTAAAAGGATATTACCAGTAACAAATTCTGAGAAAAGCTAGATAATGACATAATATGTGATGAAACAGACAAGAACTTTAATTTCTTTCCATGAATAAAGAAATTTTTATCAGAGCTGCGAGATTATTCGCGAAGAATATAACAAAAATTTAAGAACTGGTGATATTCACAAGAGATATAAGAATGGAACGAACCTTTATGGCGTACACCCTAGTTCGCGGATAACATTTCTGTCATGTCCCGGTTATGGGGTGTCCACTTGATAAGGGATGTCCGTATGCTAATTAGTAGATATAGTATTAGTAGTGAGCGTGTGAGAGGCATGTGACAGTTCAGTAGTTCAGTTTCTCTTATAAACACTGAATTCCTGTAATTGAAGGATAAGAATGAATAATGTAAAAACTTATCTTCTCTCTAATTGCTTCTGCAACTTCTCATCTGTAACAATGTCTTCTTCTTCTTATTCCCCTAATTCGTCTAAATCTTCTCCTAATTCATCTAGTTCTTCTTCTAATCCTCTAATCCCTTCTGTCTATTCCCAATTATCTCAATCCATAGAGATGAAAGTTGTTCCTGATTATCCAATTTGTAGTGAGTTCACTACAAGTGGTATCAGAGCAGTCGATTCTGAGACTGCTACCCTGAGTAAATTTGAAATTGCACTCTTATCCGCCCAAAAGACGATGTTAGCTGAAGAGTTTAAATCTTTAGGGAAACATTTGTTGAAGAAATAACTTGAACTCGGTGATGATTCACTAGAAGCACCATCAAGTTCTAACTCTCAAGATGACTAAGAAAAGGTTTTCGACAGCGGACGAAGCTCTACTGATGGAATTGAGAGCACGGGTACCGATTCCCGATTGATTTCTGATACATGAATTATGAAATCTGGATCTGAAAGTTTAATTGAATCGAAGATTAGTGAGTCAAGGCTAACCAAGGACAGAATTGATATCAATTTAAAGTCAATTCCACTTGATTTGAGTGAAGATTCAAGTTCAGACACAGTAATCTCACAAAATTCTTCAACTCCAAGTGCCACAGATGAAGCTAGAATGGCTACAGAGAGAGAGGTAAAGAATTTAAACTCATCAAAGTGGTTCACTCAAAATTCTTCTACACTTCTACCTAGAGATAAAAATTCAATTCAAAAGGATTTACATATCGGTTTCAATATTTCTGCTAAATTCTTACATAGTAACGTTTCTGGTGCTATCAATGAATTACTTCTTCCATCTGCATCTCAAGGTACCTATATATGTGATACAATGCGTGAATTCAATTTCGCTAAAATGTTGTTTGATCGAGGTAAACTGTTTGATATTATGTTCTGGGAATGCTTGCCAAAATGTTTAGCTGACTATTGTTCAAAATTCTGTCAGTGTCATACTTGCACAGTTGAAGTGAATATTTACAAAAATCCTTATTACTTGATGAAGGGGTTGTTTTATCTCCCAAATAATTTACACTGTCAGGATTGTTCTCATCTCCTTTGGGTCAACATCTTCTCATTATTCGATCGTGGTAAGTATTCAACTACAGCTTGGAGGTCTTATGAGAAATTGATTTGTCCAGTGTTACATATCTTAAGCTTGCAGTTGTTGTCTGCTTATTCAAGTTTGCTTGTAATTGTTGAAAATGGTGACAATGGATATGGTTGGCAGTTGTTTTTGAAGGTGTTAGAAAGGAATGATATCACTAATTATGGTTGTGATCTTATGTTTTTTGGTAGAAGAAGAATGGGTGAAACCATGATATGGAGTTCTCATTCGAAAGGGTTAAATGCCTTATGTTTGATCTTAATTCATAATATCCATAGGTACACTAGAATGACTGATCTGGGGTTAGGTTTTATGTGCGCAATAGGTAGAGTAAATGATAGAGGAAAATGGTTCGAGTTGAGTTGGAATACTTTTTATTATCTTAATAACTCAGAGATGTTCACCATCACCAACAACAAATTGTCAAGTGTAAAGTGTGTTGGCTATAGCCTTGACTCTGCTCGAACATTATTTGATCATGGAAAGGATATGGAATCTAATGAGCAGGTTCTCATATTATATACTCGGTTGCAGGTTAATATACTTATTTCAGGTTCTGGTAGTGACGGTCATGGCAGCGGGAAAATGTCAGCTCGTGCTTCAGGTCTAGCGACAAATTCTTCTTATTACTGGGATACTTGTTTGATTGTTGTTGATGGAGATAAAGAGAGTGTGATCTATCCTTATCGGCTACAACTCTATAAGAAAGTTCTATCGCCGTTGAAGACTTTCTCATCTGAGAAGGGTAAGAAACTTGAATTACTTGCCAGCAATAGAGAAGGTTGTCTCATACTCAACAACAATGATGTTTCTGCCGAATTCTGCCTAGATTTTTTTGCTTCTTGTATGTTTGTTCTTAATGGGTTAAAGTTGATAGTTAGATACAGTTGGAATAAAAATCACCTATTGCTTCAACTTAGGAATAGTATATGTGTGCAGTACAAAGGAGTCCTTATTTTGCAGCACGGGCTGGAGACCAGTGAGACTTTTATGACATCTTTGTTGCCAGCTAAATAAGGTTTTCCCACACTCTTGAGATATTTAATGTGGTGTTTTAGCTGGAATGAATTTGCTGCAAGGGTGATGAAAACGATAGAACTATTCGTGAAGGCAATCACTGGTAGAACTATTGAGCAAGATGAATCATCAAGAGTTCGAGAGGGACAGGGTGCAAATATTATATCTTATATCTCTATAATTGATAGAAGAATTGCTCCGAGAGCTGGAATTGCAGCTTATATGGTTTCATATACTTCGGGATGCTTCAGTTCCAATATAACATCCAATGTTAATCAACAAGCTGTAGAAGAGTGGGTTACTGCGACACAGATCTCAATTGATGGTGGAATTTATTCTTATTACTATGGTACCTTGTCGATTATTGTAGGTGAAGGCAGGTGGTACAAATTGTTCACTCAAATGTGCATAAAAGTGGGTGGTAACGAGAGCTGGAGTATTATAAGCTTTACAAGTGCATTCACGACAGGTTATTTTTTTCCTTGGCCCTTTTGTGTGTTTAGAAGTGTTGCATACTACAAGGATAAGTTTGAGAAGATTCCTATAGCAATGGTTACGCAACATATGGGCATATTTAGAGCACATGATACTTTCTTACCGTATAAAAAGATAGTGACAGGAAGAGTAATCGAGTTAGGTAACTCACTGATTGCTGGCAGTGTTGATCAATCATCATTGTATATGAGAAGTAAATGTATTGTCCAGAAGTTAGAAGTGGGTAGATGGAGGGTGTATAGGCTACAACTATATTTACATCTCTTAGCTTACAACCACCTCTATAAGCTACTGATGATCACCACTATGAAGAGCAACATACCAGTACAAGAGAGTAAAGTTCAGTATTGGGGGTTAAAATTCTTAAACTCTGTTTATTCCACCAGGATCATTATGGCCAAACTTTTTGTCACAGTAATCTTACACATGGGTCAAGCTGTGGATAAAGGGTTCGAGTTACCTTTATGCAGTGAAGTTGTTAACCTCTTAACAATGGGAATATGTTTGCGACCTCAACTCGAAATGAAGATTCATGTTTAGACCTCAACTCGTAATGAAGAAGATCTGTTCAAGGGGGCTTGTACAGTCAATTGCACTGCCGTTTTCATGTTAATTGTTACTACAATGGAACCATTACCAGGCTTGGGCCCTGCTATTCACTTGAAAGAGATCAGTGGGTTATGAGGTTTGGATTGAAGTCTGTTAGGGTCGCATTCATGTTTGCTGTTAGTTATACGATACAGCCACTTCAACGGTGCCTCTCCTTAGCCGAGATTAGTTCTTAATTTTCATCCTTGAGGACAAGGATGATTTGGAAGAGTAGGTATTTGTCATGTCCCGGTTATGGGGTGTCCACTTGATAAGGGCTGTCCGTATGCTAATTAGTAGATATAGTATTAGTAGTGAGCGTGTGAGCGGCATGTGCCAGTTCAGTAGTTCAGTTTCTCTTATAAACACTGAATTCCTGTAATTGAAGGATATGAATGAATAATGTAAAAACTTATCTTCTCTCTAATTGCTTATGCAACTTCTCATCTGTAACAATGTCTTCTTCTTCTTATTCCCCTAATTCGTCTAAATCTTCTCCTAATTCATCTAGTTCTTCTTCTAATCCTCTAATCCCTTCTGTCTATTCCCAATTATCTCAATCCATAGAGATGAAAGCTGTTCCTGATTATCCAATTTGTAGTGAGTTCACAACAATTTCGCAAGAGGCAAATGTAATACCTAAAGTACGTCATATAAGGGGGTATCTATTTGCATGGCTCAGGGATAAGGTTATACCGCTGCTGGAACCTGAGTCATGGATAAGCGGTGTCCATCTCCATGAGAGATACCTATCTAGGAGAGGTACCTTAGATTTCCAACTATATAAGGTTATACTATGGTTGGACGACCGAGGATCTCTCCTAAGAAGTGCAGAGTATGACCAAGGATCCGAGGTACACGGTTGAGCCAAGGGTGCCCGGGGTGTACGAAACTACCCTGGCCATCCTTGGAAAGTCTTGGCTATGATGCACTCGGCCCGAAGAAAACCCTACTTAGGGTGCAGTCTCGTAACTATAAGCCATATAGGCATAAAGGATAAGAGGTTGTGAAAACAACTGGTTATTGTTAAGACCGGATGGGAGGAGCTAGTCTTGTATGGCCGATGTGCCCTCCTTGAAGGGGAAACCAGGGGAATATAAGGGTGGCACCCTCTATTAGGGAGCTTTTAAGTGTCTTAAGAATATAATTATACAAAGGCAAAAATCCATGAGAAAAATATAAGATGAGATCAATGGATTTTTACATGAAAAATGTAAAGACGTCATGCGATTTCATCGCAAGATGGCAATGTCATGGGGATTTTTTTTCGCAAGGAAACTTAGGCCTATCATATTATCGCAGAGAAATTGAAAAAGCATGGATAAGGCAAGATTAATGGGTTTTTACATACAAGTGTAAGAACGTCCTGCGATTTTGTCGCCAGAACATACAATTGGCTAAATAAGACCTTTAACTAGGAAGGCATAATAAGACCAACAAAATAATCATAAACATAACTATTTTGTTTAAATACAGATAATTTTGTTCATCAGCAGAAAGATACTGAGAGGCAAGTATGGGAATTAATAAAAATAGAAAATCATTATCTTTCTCGCGAGAACAACATTATCTTTCTCGCAAACACAATTGAATTCAAAAATAATATAAAGTACATCATCCACGAGAAAAGGAAGAAATAACTCTAGAAAATATAATTCTTCATTCAGTGTTAACTTCGCCAACTCCAGTATCCTTTCCATAGTTATCATCTTTGCCAGCTACATTATCTTCGTCAGCATTTACTTCATTCTGATTAGTTCTATCTTCTTCTTCACCAGTCTTATCACCAACAATTGTTCTATTTTCGGTGGTGGATTTTTTTGGAGGAATTTCTTCTTCATCTCCTTGGTTTTCTTCAGAATGGCTTTCTTCACCACTTTCACAATAAAAGTCACTGTCAGCAGGACGGGGAACTTCATCTTCATCTACTTCCATAGGTTTGATTGACATAGGAGGAAGAGAGTTGTCCAGCAAGACATCATTTACTAGAACTTGTGCAGCAAGATGAACTTGACGAAGATGAGATTTATCACGATTTCTAATCTCCATATCTTTAAAGTATTCAAGGTAGTCATACTTCCTTTCTGCTAAATTGGGAGAATAAATGAGATGATTAGTAAGAGAACCATTCTCTTTGCGAATCTTCGCCAGCTCAGCACTCATAGTAGAAATAGTAGCATGAAGCTTTTCCTCAGATGCTGCGAACAACAACAAAAATAAAGATTGCTTTATTAGAAATTTCGCAAGGAGTTCAGTAAAATAAAATAATCAAGGAAGCCAAAAAGACTACCTTTCTTTTGCGAAATTAGGTTTTGAATTAATGCCAAACAAGTGTTTTCCCATTGACTCATAGCATCATCAAATTTATCTCCAACTAAACCTTTTAGGCTAGATTTTAAATTCTTTTCTTTGGAGAGGAGAAAAGCATTTTCCTTCGCGAGAGCAGAGTTGGATTCTTCTAGTTTGGAGTACTCTTCTTTGAGTTGGCTTACCTTTATACTTATATAAATTCTACCTTGGATAAGAGTATTTTTCTCATTGATAGAGGATTCAGTTACTTCTCTAAGTTCATATTTTAGAGAATGAAGGGATCGTTTTTGGTTATCATACATTCCTTGAAGATTACTTAATTGCTGCGTGGAGGTCGCCACTCTATTTGAAAGATCCCGCCTATCTTGAGATAAGACCTTATTTTCATCTGATAAAGTTTCTATCGCAAGGTTAGCCTTGGTTAACAAATAAGAGATGCGAGTTACTTTGTCATTCAATAAATCGTGTTTCTGTACTAATTGAGTGTTCTCTTTAGTAAGGTTATCTATTTGATCAAGGGAATATGTGTAAAGGTTATCTAATCGGTTATATTGGTCCATACAAGAATCTCTATCAACGCGAATCTCTTCAGCAACTGATTCAGCTTTGAATATCCCCATTAATCGATTCTGGTTTAAGGCTTAATATGCGAACAAAGAATTTAAGAAAAGGGATTATGAAAAGAAGAAAAACAATTAATAAAGAAAAATCAAAGACAGAGATAGAAAAATTTATACCTTTTAGTTCATCATTTTTCTTGCGAAGATTCTCGCAGTTCAATGAAGAATTGTTAAGCTTATGATGAAGAGTGACACATTACAAAATTTTGGATTGGAGAGCTCTCTTTAAAGCATCAACTTCACCTTCTAGAGATGCTTTCGAACTCATATGGTCAGAACCAAAATATTTTCTTAAAGTTTCGCAGACACTATACTTAACGGGGTCAGTAGAAGACTTCTTAGCATCATCCAAAATGTTAGATAAGACTTTAAAAGCAACATCTACTCCAATTAAAGTTTCTTTAGAGGGAGGGAAGAAGTAGATGGAGAAGTGGTAATGATAGAATGCTGGAGATTTGAATCACTCGCAGTTAATGTATCATCTGAAGATGAAGTGCCAGGAAAAGTAACAAAAGGGATTGAAGTAGAGTTAACTTGAGAAGTAGGTACAACAGAAGGGGAAGGAACTTCATCTACGGTAATTTCAGGAATGCCATCCACAATAGCTGAGGAAGGGATGTTTCTGGAGATATTCTCACAAACAGAAATTATAGGTTCAGCTTAACAAGGTGTAGGAATAGAACTAGCAGGAGTTAATTGGGGAAGGGGAACATCGAAATCAACAGCTTTAATTCGGCGAGATTTCTTGCGAGGAACATTAACATTCTCATCACCATGCGAATAATAATCTATATAAGAAACAGAGGAAACAATATTGTTGTTAAGAAAACAAATGTTTGTTACTACCTTTTGATTTGCAGGGTTCCTCTTATTTTCAATAGGTTGTTGCTATGGATTTCTAGAAAAATTAGGGTTTTGGACTACAATTCTGGTGTTGGGGACGGCTCCGCTGAAACGAAGACACAGTATGGAAATTACATAAAATCAGGTAAAAACAGATCACATAGATAATGATGAACATAGTCTAAGTAAGTAAGATCAAATTTAACAACGTTAGAAGAAGAGATACCTTGATGACTCCATGAAAGAAGTAGCAAAAGAATCTTTGAAAGAAGAAAGTTGCAGACAAAAAGACGAAGAAGATAGAAAAGTAAAAGAAGAAAATTAGTTATGTAACCATATTCTACTTTTTATAGGCAAAAGAAGATAACATGTTGAGGAGAGACGTGCCAGTAAAAAAAGGGATTTTCGACACGTGTAGGCGGTTAAGTTAAATTCACGGAGTTTTGTCGAGAGGAAAATATGGAAAGATAGGAAGCTGCGGCATTATGAAGAGTTGGAGATTCTCATATCATCTCCACTTCGTGGAGAAGACATGGGAAGAGGCAAGATGTAGGATCAGAATATCGCTACAACGATATTCCTGCGAGATTTACAACAACGTTTTTGCGAGCTTCTCAACAACACTCTATGAGCGTCGCAGAATAATTCAAAGAATGATGTAATGGATGACGATAGCAGAAACACGAAAAGAGCATGATGATTCTGCGAAGAATACAACGTCTGCGAGAGTTAGCATTACAACTACCGCGAGAGCATCGCGAGCCAGATCAGAAATTAAAGGATAACTTAGTTGTCATCCACTATGTACTTACCCTATATAAAGAGAACCAATAGATTGAGAAGATGGAGATCAATTTTTAGAGTGTTGAGAAAGTCTTGAGGAGAAAAAAAGTTCTTGTGAGCGGTTGTATTCTTGATTCCTTTCATTTCTTGTAACATTTCTGAGAATTAATCAATAAAAGTGTTGTTCTTAATCTTCAAATATGTGTTGATAATGGTGAATTCTTGTATGGGGTGTAGTGTAGGAATTCCTGCAACTACAAAAGCATTTAAATATGAAATCTCTAATCAACACTTTATCAAACATATTATGAACATCACTTATTTCAACTCATTTTACATGTGTATCAAATTGAATACCCATTTTCAAACTCTCCCATGAACAACCATTCATCCCAATAAAATATTGAGTGTCTTGTTAGTAACTAAATTAATCTTTATGCAAAAATATACAATCAACTTTCAACAGTAAGTAATAAAATAACATTAAAATCATTAAGAGCAGTAATTCCATTGATCAAATGAACTTTTAGACTGACAACAAGAAGATCTAGCAAAGAAAAAAATGGAAACCCTTACCTCGATTAACCTTCCACACTTCACGTACATTTTAAGAAACCCTATAAAAATGAGAGAAGTTAGAACAAAGAAAATAAAAGAGAAAATGGATTATAAATGGTATGTAAAGATAGAGGAAAGTAAGATTATCTAGATGAAGAAATCATAGGAGTTTAGTAGTCGCCATGGAAATCCATCCCTAGTGATTTAGGTTCTCATGAAGAGATTTTAATTTAAGACACAAAGTAAAAGATTTCATAGAGTGCGATATGCGTAAGTGAGGCGGAATTATCAAGTGCCGCAAATTAGGCCGGTTCCTATGGGGGTTGGCTAAACCCTCCATTTTCCATGCCAGCGCGCCACTATGGGGAAAAACATAAGCGACCGAGACTTTACCGAGCGGTTGAGACTAGACCGACCGGTTATGACAACCACTAGCGGTCGAGTCTCCACCACTAGCGGCCGAGACTCGACCGCTAGCTGTTTTCATAAGATCGGTCGATCTAGCAACGTCAGTTATTAAATAGTGAAGTAACGACTATTTCTCCACATCTCCGTATAAATTCACCCCATTCAATTCAATTTAATCACACCTCATTTTCTCATTAACTCTATCATCTTACTCTTTTGTACCTTTAATCATCTGTTTAATTTTTATTTTCAAGTTCATGGATTCTTCTGACGAAGAAGTGTGTATTCATATAGATCGATTTGAAGAACAACAACGAATATTGGTTCAGGCATTGAAATAAATTGATGATGAGTCAGATGAAGATAAAGATCTGACCAACAACTTGTTGCATCTATATTCATTGGGGAAAATTCCTAGAGATCCAGAGCCAAAGAAGTGTTCACAAGAAGATATATGTACTGGGTCGGGATGAATGGAACGAAAAGCTGATGCACGATTATTTTCTTCTCGACTATGTGTTCTCTGATGAAAAATTTCAAGGACGATTCTGCATGCCCTGAAATTTGGTGCTATAGATTATTGGTGAGCTTTGTGAGGTAGAACCTCAATTTAATTATCAGTGTGATGCATTGAATATTAGGGGTCATATCCTAGAATAAAAGGTTACTTCGGCCTTAATGATTCTAGGATATGGCAGACCTCTATATTCTAATGATGAGTACCTTTTCATTGGAGAAAAAATCACATACAAGTATCTTTCGTTGTTTTGCGAAACAATGATTAATCATTTTGGTCCAACCTATTTATGAAAACCAACTGACGCAGATGTTAGAGAAATAATAAAGCAAAATCAGGAAAGGGGATTTCCGGGAATACTGGGTAGTCTTGACTGCATGCAGTGGGTATGGAACGGATTCCCTACCTATTAGTCCGGTCAATATTTGTGGGCCTTATCGTGGTCTAAGTGCTCGTGAAATGCAAAAGACTATGCTGACTTGCATCATCATGCATAACATAAACTTGTCGTAATAAGAATTGGACTAACCATCAAGATGAAGACTTAAGGCCTTAGATTATACCAGCAAGAGGATTACCTACAAGGAACTATGCGCAAATGACTAGTCATATTGAGAATAAAACTCTGTATAACAGATTAAGGGAAGATCTCATAGCGAATATGTGGGTTGAGTTTGGAAGAGATGGAGGACGAATTCAGTAGTGTTGTTTCATTTGTTGGCTTGCTAGTTTTTTTTTTTTTTTTGTTCCATAGTTTTATTTTGAAGTTGTTTAAGTTTTAATTTTCCTAACGATCATTTAATTTTTTAACGATCATTTAAAGTAGCGTCTTAGACTCAATCGCCAGAATTCCTATAAATATACTTTAACTTCATCCATTTCAAAATCACACCTTCACTTCGCTTCATCCATTTCAAAATCACACCTTCACTTCTCTACAAAAACTTTTCTGGTTAATTTATGGATGATCCTAGATTCACTGAAGATGAAGGTTTATATCTTTGTAAAAACTATGTAATATACTACCCGGAGAGAGGTGAAAAACGATGGATGCACAATTTACCTAGTATGATCTATTTGGGTAAAATTCATGATGCCTTCTGCACTGAGACATGTAATCCTCATAACCGGGATCTTGCTGCTTTGTTTTGCCAATTCATGGATATCAAAAAAGAGCTTGTGGATTTTATATCTATGAAAATGATTATCACTCGATATCATCTTAGAGGTGACACCAATGCTAAATTGGGAATACGAACTCGAGACGAGTGAAGAATATGGAAACGAAAAGATTTTGACTACGAAGCGCATTACCAAATTCTTAAGGATTTTCTAATAACTCGTATGGGATGTTAGGCTTAATATTAGTTTTCATGTATGTTGTCAAGTTTAAGGTTTAATGTAATGAAAAAACTAGTTTAAGTTTTAATGTAATGAAAGAACTAGAACAATGTGTAATGAAAAAACTAGAACAATTTCATTCACTATAAGTTTTAACTACTACATCTTCATTAACATTAAAGCTGATACATTAATTAATTAAGTGGCACTATTTTATCATGGTCTTCATCTTCCTCATCTTCACCCTGAACTCCAAATTGTTTTTCCAAATTTCTCTTGTTTCGTTTTTCTTCCAACTCCTCTGCTAACCTATCCATCTCCATCTCCCATACCATACATTGTCTGGGATTCATTGTTGCGGTGTTTGCATTTTGAATCTTATTCTTGTCATAGTCTGAAACAAATTTCTCTTGAGTTTGTCGATGTTTTTTCATCTCCCTAGTCAAGAACTGCCGGTCTATAGCTCTTTGATTTTCGGCAATCTTCTGATTCTCTACCAAAGTGTCCAAAATACCTTCACTTGGTTCTCCTTCTTGGGCAGCTTTTCTCGCTTCTCTTGCAGCGTTTCTTCTTAATAATTTTCTCTTAATCGCATCATTGACATTCAAGTTGGTGTTGTTGTTTGTTGTGGTTTATGGTGAATAAAATGGATTCTCCGTAGGGGGATGAGATGATTGAGATGGTTGTGAAGCTGGCGTTAAAGGTGAAGAATTGTATGGTGAACTTGTAGGTACATTCTGCATATTTGCTAACACTTCTGGTTTATATTTAGGTAACAATTTAAAAATATGATAACAACTTTCATAAGAATTTTTTTCCCATGCTTATGGTGCCAATCAGTTCGACACTTTCGTTCGACATCAACATCGACAAGACCGCTTTATCGATCTCGAGCATGAGCCGCCTGCATTAGAGCAATGACATACAAGGAAACTTGGGCGTTGATTATAACGAAGCGACCGGACAATCCACTTGCATCACGATCGTTGATGTTCATAGTTTCATCACGAAATTTAGAAAATGTGTTATCCCACAACTTACACTATCTTGTGTATAGAACACATAGTTCATGAAAATGATTTCATCTTCGGCTATGGTAAATTTTGCACCCCTAATCTTCTTAGTTTTATTAGATTGAGACATATTAAAGAAATTATACAAAACTAGTGAATGAAAGAGTTGGATGATGAAATTTGTTTTAGATAAACAAATGTGAAGAGTAGAGAAGAGAAGGTGTGAGTTAAAATTGTAGAGGAATGTTGGCGTTTATAGGGGCCAGGAAAAAGGATTTAGGGGCCAACAATAAAACAAAAAAGGTCACCCAAACCTAAATTGAGTCACCCCTTATCCTATTTTTTTTGTAATGGAAAAATTGCCCTTCAATAATCAGTAGTTAAACATGATTTGGTAGTTACTTTACATTTAGTTATTGTTAGCCAAAAAAAAAAAAAAAAAAATTCTTTGCGAATTTTGGTTCTACCATAATCGGTAGATAAAAATCTATAATATCTACCGATTATGGATGATGTTCTTGGATTTACACTAGCAGAAACATAATCGGTAGATAATATAGATTTTTATCTACCGATTATGGTAGATATTTTTAAGAAACGAAGAACATCAACCATAATCAGTAGATAATATAGATAGTTATCTACCGATTATGTTTCTGCTAGTGTAAATCCAAGAACATCATCCATAATCGGTAGATAGTATATATTTTTATCTACCGATTATTCTTGATTCAAAAAATTCAATTTTTTTGCACTAAAAATTAGGCACAATCGGTAGATAATGAACACCATTAACAACCGATTGTGAACATAGAAAATTTCGAAATTTTATTAAGTTTTGAAAATTTGAATTTGGGGCCGTGAACAGAATCGGTGGATAATAAGCATCACTAATTAACACAATTTACTACCGATTATGGTAGTACCAAAGTTCGAAAATTTTATGATTTTGGAAAAATCTCATTTTGGGGCCAATAAACATTCGGTAGATAATATATATTTTTATCTACCGATTACGGTAGTGCCAGAATTCGAAAATCGAATACATTCGGAGGTTAAAGTAACACAGTTTACTACCGAATGTATATTGGCCCCAAAATGAGATTTGCCAAAATCCTAAAATTTTCGAACTTTGATACTACCATAATCGGTAGATAAAAATATATATTATCTATCGAATGTCTATTGGCCCCAAAATGAGATTTTGCCAAAATTCTAAAATTTTCGAACTTTGGTACTACCATAATCGGTAGATAAAAATATATATTATCTACCGAATATCTATTGGCCCCAAAATGAGAAAATTCTATAATTTTCGGACTTTGGTACTACCATAATCGGTAAATAAAAATATATATTATCTACCGAATGTCTATTGGCCCCAAAATGAGATTTTTCCAAAATTTTAAATTTTTTGAACTTTGGTAATACCAAAATCGGTAGTAAATTGTGTTAATAAGTAATATTTATTATCTACCGATTGTGTTCATGGACCCAAATTCAAAATTTCAAAACTTAATAAAATTTTGAAATTTTCTACGTTCACAATCGGTTGTTAATGGTGTTCATTATCTACCGATTGTGTTTAATTTTTAGTGCAGAAAAATTGAATTTCTTGAATCAAGAATAATCGGTAGATACAAATCTATATTATCTACCGATTATGGATGATGTTATTGGATTTACACTAGCAGAAACATAATCGGTAGATAAAGTAGATAGTTATCTACCGATTATGTTTCTGCTAGTGTAAATCCAAGTATATCATCCATAATCGGTAGATAATATAGATTTTTATCTACCGATTATGGTAGAACTAAAATTCGCGAAGAAAAAAAAAATTGGCTAACAATAACTAAATGTAAAGTAACTACCGAATTCATGTTTAACTACCGATTATTGAAGGGTAATTTTTCCATTACGAAAAAAATAGGATAAGGGGTGACTCAATTTAGGTTTGGGTGACCCTATTTTGTTTTATTGTTGGCCCCTAAATCCTTCTTCCTGGCCCCTAAAAACGCCAGGTATTTATAGGGGGAAATTTATGGCCGTTGGATCAGATTCTAGTTAGCGGTGTAAACTAGACTGGCCGGTCTTATAAGAGCCGCTAGCGGTATAGTAAACACCTAGTAGTGTAGTATCGACCGCTCGGTAGAAACTTGACCTGGCCATGCCGGTTTGCCAGCTCCATAGTGGGTGAAAAAATGGCAAACTCTTTGGTTTGCCACACCCATAGGGACTGGCCTTACTTTTAGGTTTTAGGCAAAATTATATCGGGTACTACCCAGGAACCCCGGGTACCCGTTGAGTATACCCATTTAGGACCCGTATCTGATCGGTTCCCTATCAGGGAATACCCGTCGGGTATTAAAACACTAATAAGTCTGAAATTAGGACCCGAAACCGGACCCAAATAAACCGGGTCCGGATAAATAGGTACCCATTGACAGCTCGGTATTCAAAGATCTCAGTTGTTTGAGGTTCCCCTTATATAGACATTCAAAGCATAGGTTGCTTTAGGTTTAATCTAAGATAGCTTTGGAACCAAGCAAACAATATTCACCGTTAGATGAATCTTTGAATCTGATTTTTTCATAATCAAGATATACACTCTGGTTAGGATGTACCGTAACTAAACCGTGTACAAGACCAAACTCATGAATGGTTAGCCGAAGCTAGCCAGCTGAACTATAAGCTTGAGCATTTTCATAAACATGTGCATAGGATGTTTTAATAAACATAATTATGGTGTTTTAATAAATTGAGAATATTCAAATTCTATTTATCTCGGAGAAATCATTTTATGTGCATATAAATTTAATCAACATGGTAATTTTATGTGCATATAAATAATTTTATGTGCATACAAGTACTTAACCTGTTCGTGAACAGTTATGTCATGGTACATGTACCGGTATGTTATACTATAACATAACCGAGTTCCATAGTTCACATAACTTTTTTCAGTACGTGTACTGATATGGATACCATTAAAACATAACCAAGTTCTGAAGTTCACAGAACTTTTCTAGTATGTGTACCGGCATGGATACCAAACCGGTTCCGTAACCAACAGTTCTTTTCTAGTACACGTACTGGTTTATGTACTGATCCAGATTCACGAGTTCACCGACTTTTAAAGGTGTGCATACTAATATGCGTACCAAAAATATTTTTATTGACATATAGCTACTCCGCTATGTGTACTGAGTACATTGTTAAAGCATAGCTCGGTTGAACCCACCAAACGTTGCTATGTCAAGTTTGGTTATCATATTTTAGTGAGCCAAAACTCATTTAAGAGTCGCTTGATTTAAATGTACTAGAGTCAACTTCGTATATGTTAGCTTGAAAGTATTAGGATCAGACGTTACAAGTATTGCGAAGACTTGAAGAAGTGAAGAAGAACGGATCTACAACCACAACATCATCCTTCCACTTGAGGTTAGTGATATTTGACTTGAACTGTTTCATTCCCTAACGTATATTTCAAGTCATGCATATTGAAAACATAAAACTGTGAAGCTTGAACACTCTAGATAGACATAGTATTAAGGAATACAATATGAGGTTTATTGCTTAACCATTAAACTTTGTATATAAGTGTTAGAGCACTGCTCGGTCGAATTCGCATGTGTTGCTATCTCAAGAATGTTTGTCAATCTTAGTGATCAAAACTATAAAGTCTTGATTTCTAGTCTACTATAGCTAAGGTCGGACTAGGATAGAAAGTGTAGTTGAGCTCAAGAACTCCATGGAGATCATCATACAAGATGAAGGACTACTCAAGGAACCATTGGATCTTCATCGACTAAAAGGTATGTGGAGACTTGAACTTATCTATCACTCAAAAGTATATCTACTCTATCTCCTATCTTGAGACAAAAGTCATTTTGCTATATAGACTTAGATTATACACATGTGATATTTCGAGCTGAGTATATCTCGCTTATCTATTTCTCGAATTATGTGTTGGCAAAGCTTTCGCTTTAGCCAAGTTCATCTTTACCTAGTGACGAAAGTCATGATATGTTTCAATCATTTTGGAAATTCCTCTGACGAAAAATAGTTTGTAATAATAACTATATAACGCCCTCTGAGAATGTTTCAATGATTGAAATGAGAGTTTAGACATTATAACCATTGAAGGATATAAGCATTGTTGTGGTAAAACATATATGTATAAGTCCTTATTGCTTGAACCGAAGTTTGCGAACTTTATTGATCAAGTGAAACCAGAGTAGTGTGTGAGATCAATCCGCGAACACTCAGTCCGTGAACTGGTGTAGTTCTCGAACCCGAGAATTTCTGCCGGAGTTTGTGAACTCTGTCCGGGAACTTAAGTCCGCGAACTTGAGTAAGTTATGTCTAAAAACGATGTTTGTGAACTTATCTTAATAAACTAAGGAATGTTATTGCAAACCATGGCTTTATAGTTCATGAATCAATTCGAGTGAATCATATCATTTTTTCTTCAATTGTGTCTTGTGTAGTACATAAAGTTCTAAGCAATTGAACAACTCTCTAACTAGTTCATTTGAGTCATTTGGACTATTTATGGTAAAGAAGAATATGGTTGATATGAAAGTTATCATATGGCTAACCATTTGATTAACTATTGTTGAACCAACTAATGTACAAGTTTGGGTACGATTTTCACAAGCCTACAAACGTGCATTTCATGTGTGCGTAACAAGAAATGTTTTCGATCTAACGGTTGATAAATATTATCTTGAATCTAATCAGGTTTTCATCTTACAGTGAATATTGAATGCTTTGTTAGTAAGCTAACATTGATTGCAAACCCTGATTTGAAGACTATATAAGGGAGAACTCTAGCAACTGGGAAACCTAATCCCCACACATTATGTGTGATACTAGTTTGCTAAGCTAGAGTCGATTCTCCTTTAACCTTTGGTTTTCTTCTTCTAAAACCAAGTTAATGACTTAAAGACTTCATAGGGATTGTGAAACCAGATCGATACTACTTTTCTTGTAGTTATGTGATCTGATCTTGCTGTTTCTATCGTACGAGTACAATTATAATAATTTTCTTGGGATTTCTATCTCCGGTAGGCAAGATATAAAAGTAGTCACAAACAATTTGTCTCATCTTTTGTGATTCCTCAATAATCTTCTTCGCTGCGTTGATTAAGTTTATTGTGAGGTGATTGATAAAGATGAGATGTTCTTCGGGAATATAAGTTTGGTTTTATCAATTGGTTCCTGTTCACCTTGATGTATCAAAATACGGAACAATACTCATAGGTTTATTCGTGGGAGAAGAATTTATCTATCCTTGTAGACTTTTCTTTGTGATACAGATTTTTTTATTAAAGTCTTCGACTTTGGGTCGTATCAACTCTTGGTTGTGGGTGATATTAGCTAAGGGAATCAAGTGCGCAATATCCTACTGGGATCATAGGTGTAGGAGCATAATTGTACCTTGGATCAGTGTGAGATTTATTGGGGTTCAACTACAGTCCAGACCGAAATTAGCTTGGAGTAGGCTAGTATCTGTAACGGCTTAATACAGTGTATGTTTAATCTGGACTAGGTCCTGGGGTTTTTCTGCATTTGCGGTTTCCTCGTTAACAAAATTATGGTGTCTGTGTTATTTATTTTCCGCATTATATTTTGTTATATAATTGAAATAATACAGGTTGTGCATTCTTCAATCAATTAGAATATCCGACCTTTTTGGTTGTTAATTTAAATTGATTGACACTTGGATATTGGTCTTTGGTACCATCCAAGTTATCTCTCTTTGATAAAGACTCACAGATTTTATTTGCTTGAGTATAGATCAAATTGAGAGATTGAGATAATAAACTCCTTGGATATTGGCATTTGTAACGCATGCCAGAATTTCTTAAAGATTGATCAAGATCTCTTATGGTCAAAACCTCTGGTCTCTCATGATAATCTCATTTCATCTGAGAAGGAAATTTTAGATGATATGTGTCAATCTAAAGAAAAAAATTACAAGGAGGAGATATTGAGGAAACGTTCATGGCGCTCAAGGATATGGAACCTCACTAGATTAACTACCGATCTCTATGAGGAGTACTATCATAATGGATCAGCTGATAAAGATATATTTAGATCATTCGAAGACGTTTTTAGATCCTTAGAAAGACTTAATTCTGTTAAGTCTAAGAATCACTCCGAAAAGGGTTCCGTACATATTAAACCAGTGAATAATATTGTACAACCTGGAAAACGGAAGGCATATCAAACAAATGATAGGAAGCTCAGACTCCCCTGAGTATCATCATTATGTTGATTACATTACATGGACTATTCACACTGTTCAACCAAAAATGTTGCATGAGAATCTCTCTGCACATTGTGCCTCTTAGTAACAAGACTGGCACTACCCCATATGTATATATCTTGAAATAGGGCAATAAATGGTTTGAATCGTGTACAGGTTTGTCTTGAAATTTCGAATAAAGCCTTCTAGTGCATCCACCTTATTACGGGATACATAATCTTTGATGTGCAAACGTCTCACAAAACCCCCCTTGTCTTTGTGGGTTGAAGTTCGTAAACGGGTCCAAGTCCATTTTTGGTCTTATAAAGAGGAAGTTCGTGCACTCTCTTATTCCTCTCACCCGTTCGCATATGTGAACTTGTAGGGTTTTGTGATTTGCCTCCATTAAAGACTCTTTGGAGAAACTAAGAGAAAGAGTGTTCAAGACTCACTCCAAGTAAGTAGATTCCTCGTGATCCTTTCAATTTATTAGATCTCATGATGAATTCAAAGAGCTCAAAACGGAATTCCAAAAATTCAAATACCTCTAATATGAATCTTCCTTGTGACCAAAATTCTCTTAGGATTAGGTTTGTGGATGATTCATGTGCTAGAATGTTTGAGAATATTTCATCTAAAGGTTTTATTTTAGAAAAGAAATTGGATATCTCTAGTAGACATGGTGAGGATTTAGCTTGCTTCAAAAAATTCAATCTTGGAAATATCTTTGATGGTCTTGGTCAAGGATTTAATTCTCTCACAAGAATTTTCTATGCCAACATTCATGATGTTGATCTTAATAAGATGGAATTAAAATCCATGGTAAATATAAAAAGGTTTCTTGTTTATAGAGATATAATTTCGAAGATTACCAACATTCTGTTGGGAAACGTGCATCTCCCTGGACCAAGTGATGAACGTCCATCATGTGATGATATCTCTCTTAGGCTTTGTGGCAAGAAGGTAGCTTGGAATCAAGGAAAATTTCCTACTAATGATCTTAGTATCTCGTTGATGGCTTTTGGAAAATTTCGTATCCAAAATCTTTGTCCTTCCATAGTTGAGAATTCTTGGCGGAATTATGAGTTTGCTGAATTAGTCTATTTCCTTGATATGGGTGTTCAAAGTCTCGATATATGTGGTTTTATCATTCATCAAATGATTTCGATGACTTCACCTATCAGGATGTTAGGTTATCCATGCTTGATTGGAAAAATTTTTCGTGATCGTGGCCTTGATTCAATTGGAAACTCCCTTGGGGTTCCCAAACCGGTTCAATGTACCTTCAGACGCATAAGTGAGAATGTATGCAAAAGACAAAGGGATGCCTTTCTTAATGATTGTGACCCAACCACCTTGAGTCTACTTCAAAAAAAATCACAAGGGTGTGTGTAAGGTCAATTCGAGGGTGAATTGTGTTCAAGAACAATTTTCGGTGGTTGCAACTAAGTTTCCCGAGCTCAAGGAAAATTTGAACACAATTCAAGCATCTTGGAGTATCTCCGATGATAAAGATGATGAGTAATGTGTTCTTTTTTCCTATTAAATCTTCTAATTTTTTATGTTTTCTCTAGAAGAACAACTAGTGTTTGGAATAGCCATTATTGTGATCACACATAGCTATGTCCAAAGTTTTCATCTTCTTGTTTTTAAATTTATTGGTTTTAATTCTAAACTTGTTTGGAAGATGGTTTTTGAAGTTTTAATCTTTATGATTTTATATATTGCAATATTTTTATGGGTGTTTACGTCCGTGAACTTGATTGTCCCATACTTTGTCAAAATTAAAGTCGTTCGTGAATTGATATGCAAGTATTGATAAAAGAATGAATAGACTTTTGACAAACACAAAAGTTAAGCCTATATTGTCAAGTTTTGATGGAAGATAGGTTAAAATATTTTGTGATTTAAATATTATGTCTATTGTATTTCATTATGCAAATGGTGATGGAAAATAAAATGAATCCTTGCTTATTCCACGGTATAAGGCCGATCTCCGATCCACAATTTTTGTGTAAATATTGTGTTGTTCCAAGAAGTGTCTTATGTTGAGCACTAAAACAACAAAAGGTGATTACTTTTGTGATTAGCTTAGTTGTTGTTCCATAAGGTACTTTATGTTGAACATGTTAAACTAAATTAATCATCTTGTGTGGTTATTTAGTTAGCACTCCATAAGTTTTCTTATGTTTGAACATTTCTTTGACTGGGTTGGTTATTCATGATTAACTTAGTCATTGCTCCGTAGATTTTTCTTATGTCGAGTGTGACCAATTAAATTGATTAATTTTGTAATTAATTTGGTTGAGTATGGAAATTAGATTATTTGCGAGTTCACTTATGATTAATCTAATTGATTTCTTAAGTCTCCATAAGTTTACTTGTGTTGAGCATATTTAGTCAAATTAATCATGGTTCGCGTACGGTTAATTTGATTGAATATTTCTTTTTGGATTCCAAATTCATACTTGTGATTTGTTGAGTCCAAATAAATCCTTCTTTTCTTTTGAAATTAAGGTCGCTCTTGTTGTTCCCTTGGGAATGACATTTTATGGGGGAGAGTTCTTTTTGAACTTGCGCTTAATTTCCAAATCTTTGTGGGGAGTGCGGCTGTGGAATGTTATAGGGGTTATCTTGTATCTTTATGAAATCCTTGATGAATGCATCTAGCTTTGGATTTATTATTGCATCCAAACAAGATGATATACATTTACCTTTGGTCATGAAATGTCTCTTACGGAAATTTCATTAGGATCCCGTTCTTGTACCTTTGCCAAATTTATTGACAAAAAGGGGGAGAATTAATATGTAGTTCATACTACAAATACATATGGTTTTCGGATCATTATGTAAGGGGGAGTCGTTTCCATATGAGATGGAGTATTGACTAAGGGGGGTGAAGTATCACCATAGTATTGTTGTTAAAGTTGTGATGCAATTGGACTTTGACGATGTGTAATGATACTATGACACTGTATAAAAATGATTGAGAACTCTTGTTTTCTCATTGTTATAGCTATGGATTTTCAACAATGATGATGATAAACTTACAACCTTTGGGATCATTGGATTACTTGGAAGTGACGAAGATTTCGAGTATTGTTGAAGATTAGACGACATGTGGAATATGACCTACAAAGTTTATTTTTATATATTTTTATATTCCATATGTATTAATAGTTTTGCCACTAAAATTGACAAGGGGGGAGATTGTTAGAGCACTGCTCGGTCGAACTCGCATACGTTGCTATCTTAAGCATGTTTGTCAATGTTTGTGATCAAAACTATAAAGTCTTGATTTCTAGTCACTACACCATTTAAAGGGATTAGCAACTCAAACTAGCAACAACACTAGCACCGTTGTTATTTTTCTGTTGCTAATATTGGTTGCAATTTTTTCACAAAGGAGGATTTCTGTTGCTAATTTCGCAACCGCGAATGGTAGGCTGCGAATAGCAACAGCAGTGTGTTCAAGCGTGTGAAGTACGCATGTGTTCGGGAACACTAGGACTAGTAAATATACCCAAGTCAAATTGCAGTCAATCCCTCCTTTCTTTTTTTTCCACCCTTCGGCCAAAGTTAACCAATGTCCTGGCTTATCGAGATGAACTCCATCTCATTTTTCCCCGCCACACTCTTTCAACTCCTCTCCATCTCTGCACTTTCATCTCCCTCCATCTCTGCGTGAAGCATTTCATCTCTAAAACCAAACCACTGAAATAAAAAACCAGGTATAATCGTTCGCGTCATACTTTCGTTTTAGTTTATAGGGTTTAGAGATTTTGATTTCTAGGGTTTCTCTTGTAAATAATTTTTTTTCATTTGATGATTGAAGTTTAAGCTTATCGATTTCTAGGGTTTTATTTAAGTTTATCGATTTCTAGGGTTTCTAGGGTTTCATTTAAGTTTATCGATTTCTAGGGTTTCATCTGTGAATCTGCAATTTACGATTGTAGGGATTTTGATTTCAGTTTTCGAGTTTATCGATTTTGGGGTTTTATATGTGAATCTGATATATGTGAATCTGCTATTTAATCAATGGTGATGGTTTATAATATAAGCACGGTAACAATGCCTAAGCCATTGTTTACAATCAATACTAATAGAACTGATTGTTACTCAGTCTCTTGTTCATCTTCGTCTTCATATATTTATTTTGATTATAGAAGTAGTATGTCTCAGTAAAGAAGTACTACTAAGGTGATCTTGTGTTCTTTGTCAATCCTAAAGGTTCTCTTTTTTATGTCTCTCTATTCGATTCTTTGTCTACTATAAATGTATTTTAATGCATAAAGATTGTAGTTTTATTCTCAATTGATTAAATTTGGATTGTAGGTGCTAATGGAAGAACTGGTAAGGAATGGAAGAAATTGTTGCCTTATTTAAGGACTCATCTTGGTCAACATCGAAATGTAACCTTCTTCTTTAACTTTGTGGATCCAGAAATTTCATTTTTAATCAATGGGTTTCTGTTCAAATTCTAAAATTATAGTTTTGTTGTTTTGGTATACTGAATCTGGGTATTGGGGTTGAGCTGTAGAATCATAATTTAGTTTGAAATTCAAGATATGGTTTTTAATCAGAATGAATTTCATTTCACTAGTATAATTAGTGTGAAATTGGTGGTTATTTGGAGAGGTCATAATTAAACTAGTTGAATTGAGTGATTATTTTGTTCTCTACTTGTTTGAGCAAATAACCTCGACTCCTTCTCATGTCATTGACATTACAAGGGAGGTGAGAAATTTTTTATTTTTCATTTGACCTATAATTTGTGATACTAGGATTTGAATGAGCTTCAGAATTGTTCTTTCTGTTTCATCTTTTTTACTTTTCTTCTTAAGGGGGTTAGTTGCCTCGCATTGTATGCAGGATATATAGGAAGGAGCTGATGTTGTGGTTTCTGTTGGAGGGGATGGTACTCTTCACGAGGTTTATTTAATTTTTTTCTTCTTCTATAGGTTATTATATCACGTTGTATGAACTAAATGAATTCGTAAGTTTTGTTGTGATGGAACACTCAGCTATGACCTGGACTTGGTCATAGAAACAAGAAAGATTTACAAATTTGTTTATAATTCTTAAACTTCTTAATTCTGATCATACTTTGGATTAGATTTCGGCAGGTTGTAAATGGCTTTTTCTGGGAAGAAAAACCTGTTTCAGGTCATGATCTTTATTTGGTATGAATAATTGGCAATTAACCCTTGTTCGTCGAGTGATAAGAATCTTTATGGTTTGTTTTTATCAGGAAAAATGACCCACATGAAGCCATAAGACTAATATCTAGAGGTATTTCACCTTTGATCTTCTATGTTATAATAGTATGAAAAATTATGTGCTTTCATTCTTGACCAGGCAAAATGTTATACAAGCTTTCATAAAGAATCGTTATGCGTATATTGTTTTTTGTTTTTAACATCTATAGTACCGTGTCTGCAGGTTTAAGGACTAGAATAGATATTGGGGATGTTAGTGGTGGAAGTGGAGAACCTCATTACTTCCTAAATGCTGTTTATGTTCACTTGTAAGGCCATCTTCCTTGATCACGTTGAGGAAGCTATATTTGCTGAATATCTCACCCATACTGTTTTGTGGAAGTCTGTAGGAGTGGAAAGGTTAGATATTATGCATCGAAGAACAAGAAATTTAGGAACCTTTGCTATGTCATTGGTGCATTGAGGGGATTCATGGGGCACGATAATCAGGATCTCAGGATTAAGGTCAGTGTATGATGCTCTCAATTAGCTATTTACACATGGAACTTTCTGGTGGTCTGATTCCATTTGACTAGTATTTGAATAGTTTTTGTTAATCTAATTGATTGCATAGTTTTTGTGCTCATGGAATAGTATTATTTGATGATGATGCTGCAGTAGGAATAATTGAGAAAACTTTTAAGGAAAGATTTGTTGAATGTATGGCCCGACAGAAGAATGTACGAGGAAAGGATTAAATCAAAGGATTATTCTTCTTCTTCTCGTGGGAGGATACTGATCCTTCCTTACGAAGTCCCAACTGGTAAATTTTCCTTTATCAATTCAATTGGTTGCATATTTTTGGTTTTTTACATCTATGTATTTGGATGCCAAATTCTTGGTTGTATGCTAATAATTAATGCTGAATTTTCATGTATGTGTACCACTTAAGACTATGTTGTTGTTTTCATAACTATCGTATTCTTTTTTAAGCTTGTAATCACCTTTTCATGTGAGGGGAATGGATTAACGATAAGAGAAACACCCTTAAAACAAACCTAGCTCGAACCAGTTGGGAATTCGTAAGGAAACTGCGGATTAATGGATTTATAGATTACCTTCAGTAAATACTTTCAGTTTCTTATTTCAATTTCCAATACTTGCAACTTCTTATCAGATTATGACATTATGCTCTGCTTTTCAGATTCAGTGCACAAGAAAACTTTGTGGAATCATTTTGGAACAGGATATCGTCATTTCTCATTAATAAGGTATGTATTTTTCTGCAATTTGAATCCTTATATTTAGTGTTGGACTATGAATCATCTGAAGCTGTTGGACGATTCTTTCTTAAGGTTTTAAAGTATCTTTCAGGTATATAAGAAAATCATTAGCAGTAGAATATATATACCCTGAATTCTTCATCATCTTGGTCGTATTTACTATACAAGAATTCTACATCCTTGTGTGATCATCCTCTCAAAGCCACAATAATTTGCTGCATTCTGATTACTGATCATTGTAAGAGATTATAACATTATGTTTCTATATGCAATCCTTAGAAACTAAAACAAACATATTAGCACCAACACAATGTAAGAAACAAGAACATATTTGCATATGAAATCTTTCAGTTGTACAACTTGACACTTGATTTTCTTAATGAAACTTGTAACATTTCCTTAATGTCATGAGTTCCCTGCTTTTTATTGTAGAATGTCTTTGAGGTGTAAAACTGGGGTATTGCAGGGAACTGGGGGTAATCATTTTTGACTAGGTCAACAAAGACTTGACCTTTTTTTTATTGTTGCGAAAAATTAGCAACGACTAGAATATGTTTCTAAATATGAACCAAAACAACTATATCATGTTCCACTAAAATATATCCCGGAACTAATCTAAAATTAGCAACAAAGTAGCAACAGTTTATTTCTGTTTCTATATTTTGATTTCGCAATAGCTGAATTCTGTTGCTACTGCCATTGCTGACCAAAATTAGCAACAGAGCTATAGTTGTTGCTAAAAACCGCGACAGGGTGTTTAGCAACGAAAAAAATCTGTTGCAAGCCCGGTCAGCAACAGATTTAAGTTGTTGCTAAACGTTAAATTTGGTGTAGTGAGTCTACTATAGCTAAGGTCTCAGACTAGGATAGAAAGTGTAGTTGAGCTCAAGAACTCCATGTCGATCATCATATAAGACGAATGACTACTCAAGGAACCAGTAGATCTTCATCGACTAAAAGGTATGTGGAGATTTGAACTTATCTATCACTCAAAAGTCTATCTACTATATCTCCTATCTTGAGATAAAAGTCGTTTTGCTATATAGACTTAGATTATACACATGTGATATTTCGATCTGAGTATATCTCGCTTATCTATTTCTCGAAATATGTATTGGTAAAGCTTTCGTTTTAGCCAAGTTCATCTTTACCTAGTGACGAAAGTCATGATATGTTTCAATCATTTTGGAAATTCCTCTGACGAAAAATATTTTGTGAATAACAACTATATAACGCCCTCTAAGAATGTTTCAATGATTGAAATGAGAGTTTAGACATTATAACCATTGAAGGATATAAGCATTGTTGTGGTAACACATATATGTATAAGTCCTTATTTCTTGAACCGAAGTTTGCGAACTTTGTTGATCAAGTGAAACTAGAGTAGTGCGTGAGCTCAGTCTGCGAACTCAGTATACAAACTCAGTCCACGAGCCCAGTAGTTCTCGAACCCGAGAATTTTAGCTGGAGTTTTTGAACTCCGTCCGGGAACTTAAGTCCGCGAACCCAGTCCGCGAACTTGAGTAGGTTATGTCTAAAAACGATTTTTGTGAACTTATCTTAATAAACTAAGGAATGCTATTGCAAACCGTGGATTTAAATTCCATATATCGATTCGAGTGAATCATATCGTTTTTTCTTCAATTGTGTCTTGTGTGGTACATAAAGATCTAAGCAATTAAACAACTCTCTAACTAGTTCATTTGAGTCATTTAGACTAGTTACGGTGAAGAAGAATATGGTTGATATGAAAGTTATCATATGGCTAACCATTTGGTTAACCATTGTTGAACCAACTAATGTACAAGTTTGGGTACGGTTTTCACAAGCCTACAAATGTGCATTTCATGTATGTGTAACAAGCTATGTTTTTGATCTAAAGGTTGATAAATATTAGCTTGAATCTAATCAGGTTTTCATCTAACTGCGAATATTGAATGCCTTGTTAGTAAGCTAACATTGATTGCAAACCTTAATTTGAAGAATATATAAGGGAGGACTCTAGCAACTGGGAAACATAATCCCCACACATTCTGTGTGATATAGTTTGCTAAGATAGAGTCGATTCTCCTTTAACCTTTGGTTTTCTTCTTCTAAAACCAGGTTAACGACTTAAAGACTTCATTGGGATTGTGAAGCCAGACCGATACTACCTTTCTTGTAGTTGTGTGATCTGATCTTGATGTTTCTATCGTACAAGTATAATTGAAACAATTGGCTTGAGATTCTATCTCCGATAGGCAAGATATAAAAGTAGTCACAAACACTTCGTCTCATCGTTTGTGATTCCTTAATAATCTTCTTCGATGTGTCGATTAAGTTTATTGTGAGGTGATTGATACAGCTGAGCTGTTCTTCGGGAATATAATTCTGGTTCTATCAATTGGTTTATGTTTACCTTGCTTTATCAAAATATGAAACAAAACTCATAGGTTTATTCGTCAGAGACGAATTTATCCATCCTTGTATACTTTTCTGTGTGATACAAATTTGTTTATTAAAGTCTTCGACTTTAGGTCGTAGCAACTCTTGGTTGTGTGTGAGATAAGCTAAGGGAATCAAGTGCACAGTATCCTGTTGGGATCAGAGGCGTAGGAGCATAACTATACCTTGGATCAGTGTGAGATTGATTGGGGTTCAACTACAGTCCAGACCGAAGTTAGCTTGGAGTAGGATAGTGTATGTAGCATCTTAATACATTGTATATTTAATATGGACTAGGTCCCGAGGTTTTTTTACATTTGCGGTTTCCTTGTTAACAAAATTCTGGTGTCTGTGTTATTTCTTTTCCGTATTATATCTTGTTATATAATTGAACTAATACAGGTTGTGCGTTGTTGAATCAATTAGAATATCCTACCTTTTTGGTTGTTGATTTAAATTGATTGACACTTGGATATTGGTCTTTGGTACCATCCAAGTTATCTCTCTTTGATAAAGACTCGCAGATTCTATTTGCTTGAGTATAGATCAAATTGAGAGATTGAGATAATAAACTCCTTGAGATATTTTCTATTGATTGAGTCTGACTGTCTAGTTGATTCTCTAGAAAGTAACTCGAAGTTGTCCATACAGATTGCTAATCAAAATATTGGGTGTGGTTGTTAGACCCTTTCTTTTTCAATAAGACATCAACGTAATCGTATGAATGCTATTGTGATTATGTATGGGTATGAGTTTAGGATTTCATCCTAGAAAACAATGTTTTTTCATGTGTTTTAAGGAAGTAAGTTAATGATATGTGTTGTGAACCGAAAAGGAAATCGCCAGGCGTTATTGGGGATGTTCTTCATTGTAAATATTATGAACGACCAATATGTGTGATTAGTATAACCGCTCATGAATTGTTTGTGTTCTTGGTAAAACTATTCACATGAGGCCTGACTTATGTATTGGTATGACTTTTATTAGTGAAACCGATCTTAAGTAATCACCTGGGGTATGATCTGGTTTATGTGTCATACCAAATTTGGGAGAGGGGAACCGATTCTAGTAAGAGGTACAATACATCACAAAAGGGAACTAATCCTTGTATGAGGTGAAGCAAGGTTTATAGTAGAAATTGGAACCAATCCTATGAAAATGTGCAACACGTTTTTAGGCAAAGGGGAACCGATCCTATGGACATGTGCAACACATAAAAGTTAGATACCAAATATATATGGGAAACCAATCCTAGTAGCTAGTCAACCGAAAATTTGGTAAGCTAGTGTGACTATGCACATTACTCACATGGAGGTAGAACCGAAACTTGTTTTGGTAAAACCGTTACACCCATAAATTGTGATTGAGCGTTACTTGATCAATCACATAGTTCTTGAAAGTCAAATGAACCAATTCTAAACTTGTTTGGAAGTGTGGTAAATCGGTTTCAAGTGAGTAAGTATGAAAAAGGACTTACAAGAGGAAATATGTCAACACACTTTGAACACGCACATTAATGTGTATCTTTTATTGTTCAAAGATATTCCTTAACATCCAAGAAGGAAGTAAATGCCAAGATCGAATTTAAATAAGTTAAGAATCTTTTAATTAAGGTTTATAATTATATATGGAAAATAAGAATTAGTAATGTGCATTTGCTAGTTAAAGATTTTTCAAGGAGATTTCGATCATAAATTTGGACAGTGCATTCTCAGGAATTATGAAAACCGAATTTGGAAAATATTGAATATCTTGAGAATATTTTCGGTTTTGGAAATTCCTTGGTGTCCAAACTTCCTTATCTATAAATACTTTGAGTTTTCATTTCTAGCAAACTAATCCTCCGTGATAGTAAACTTCCCCTATTGTACTGTTACTAGTGAAGCCGTCTATTCAGAGAGGAGAGTAACCTAATTAGGCGAAATCTCTTACGGCCGCTCAGTTAAAAGTCTTCTTTGGGATTGAGAAGCTCTAGTGCGTACCGTTGGTGGAAAAATAGATAATTGCGGTTTATATTTAGTTTTCATATTGATTTGATTGACTAACGGTGGTTGAACTTTGATTGCACCTAGTTTGTTTATGCTTGAGAATCTTCTCTTCTGATATAAGATTCACTCAAACTAGTTCAAGGTTCCGACAGGGATCTTTAGACTGTTGTTAGATCTAAACATGATCTTGTGATAATCCATTGTTAACATACTCCGTTGTGTGTGTGATTGATCACAATAGATTCAAGTAGTTATGTACAAGTGTTTATTGAAGATCTAAGAAGATTTGAAGACAAAGAAGAGATAGAAGATTTCAGACTTGGTTTTATAATCTTTGGTGCGCACAATACTTGTTTCGGTAATAGAGGATCCAACTATAATCGATCTATCCTTGTGGTATTTTGATAGAATAGTTGAGAAGATCGGCATCAATACATTTCCTTGGGATTAGAGGTATTGATTGCAAAATATTAACGGTTACCTTTTGGTGATTGAACATAAGATAGATCTTGGAACTTGGAAAATGAGTTTATGTTAAGATAAACAGAAGAGCCTTTGCGTAACTTATATCACTTGGTTGAAGAGAGTTGATACCAAACATATTTGTTGTTCCTTTACTGTTTGGAATACGATCCCGAGAGTATTCAATTCTGGACTATGTCCTGGGGTTTTTCCTGTATTTACGATTTCCTCGTTAACAAAATCTTGTTGTGTCATTTACTTTATATTTCTGCATTATAATTGTTTTATTATAATTAAAGTAAATTGCACAAATGTTAATTCCTATTTACTTGATATGCAATCCTATTGAGTTTGGTTAAGTCCGAACCTTTGTATCAAGTAAACACACTTCATTTTTGTATTATCTCGATCTCGTATCCATAGACAATCACACGAAGTGTGAACCGATTTGTTGTATTGTCTCGACTCAGTCTATAGACAATCACTTTCAGAGAAAGGACTTATATGAAGGAAAATTTATAACTTGAGGTATATTTGGGTACCCTCGCCTTTTTAATTGGTATCAAAGAAGGCAAATACGAAAAGATCTAACAATCTGTGTTTGGTGTGATCCAACATATAAAGTTGAATCAATTGATAATTGATTCGGTTAACGTACCTCCAGGATTTGATGGCTCAAACTATCTATAGTGGAAAATGGTTGTAGTTGCAGGAAATCCTATACTACACCCTTGATAAGAATTTACTGTAATTAAGACATATTTGAAGATTAAAAACAACACTTTATTATTTGATTCTCAGAAATGTTTAAAATAAATGGAATGAATCAAGAATAAAAACGCTCTCTTGAATTTACTCTCTCCTCAAGACTTTCTCAACACTCAAAAATACATCATCCTCTCTCTGAATCTACTGGGTCTCCTTATATAGGGTAGTTACATAGTGGATGACAGCTAAGCTGTCCTTTAATTTCGGATCTGACTCGCGATATTATCGCAGTAGTTATAATGTCACTTTTCGCAAGCGTTGTAATCATCGCAGAACAATCATGCTCTTTTCGTGTTTCTTTATTCGTCAACTATTTTGTCACTCTTTGAAATTGTCTTGTGATACTCGCAAAGTGTTGTTGAAGAACTCGCGGTGGTGTTCGCAGAAGTGTTGTTAATCTCGCAAGAGTAATCTCATAGCGATATTATGGTCCTACATCTTGCCTCTTCTCATGTCTTTTCTGCGAATGAGGAAAGATCATGAGAATTAGAATGCCGCAGTTGTTCATATTTTCGCTTTTTATTGTTCTGACACATTTCTACATCTATTGCCAGATTTATTATACGTGTTTTTTCTTCCATTCAACTTCTGACACGTCCCTTTAAACCGCTGCATTCCAACCGTTCACGTCTCTTCCTTATATTAATTGCACTTATTTTCTCGAGATTTTTTACCTTCTATATATATCTTCTCCACTCTTCTCTTTTCTTGTTTTTACTTCTTTCTTCCTTCTCTCGGTAATTTCTCTGCAAATTTACTGTTCTTCCGTAAATTCCAGGTCCGCTACTGTTACAATTTTTCTTTCGATCTTTTACTCTTTCAATCATCATTCCCATACTAAAAATGGTTGCAGCTGGTCACAAATATATGATCTCTTTCGAGAATATCCAAAAAGAATTTCAAGACAAAGGTTTTACTTTATCCACCATTCCCAATCAAAACCCTAAGTCTGAACTTTCTGTTCCATTATTTTCTGGTTTTCCATGTAATCATGAGAAGATCATAGTCTCGCTAGGCCAGCTTGAGGCTGGTCTTCCCATTCCTCTCTATAACTCCGAACTTCCTTTATTCTATGCGATACTCTCTCACAAAAAGTTCTTGCGGGCGGTATATCAGTTTAGTGGGGATTGTATTCGCTTAATGCTATGATACTCGCGGTGCTGGTAAAGAATCTCGCTACCTTAATACTGTTAAGAACCCTAAATTTAAAGATGTTTCGATTGTTCCGACGAAGTATACTGTGGAAAACTTCTTCGAAAATTACGATATAATCCATATGAAGAAAAACAACACTTGTTGGGGTGTCCTCTTACAAAAAAAAGATGACATCGCTGAAGATAAAGTTCTTATGTTAGACATCGATTGGCATACGGGTAATAATCAAGGCCCTCGCCACTCCAGTGATGATAAATGTTTCATTTTTCCATTATGCCTAGAGGGCCCCTACATTCCGGTCCTCATGTATTGCCTGGGAATCTCGCAGAATATCAACCGTGGGTTTTCAACTGGCCTGAAAGGAATAAAGAGGTATGTTCCCTCAATTTTTTTGCATAATTATCATTATTATCTTCCTCATGTTTTCATTCTCTCGCTAACTACTCCAATTTTTCCAGATTAACAGGATGAAACTTAACTACCAGAAATTTGGAAAGCCCAACACCTTTTTAGCCCTTAAATCGCTCACAGATGAAGTAGGAAATATTCCTTTATGATTCTTAACAATATATTGTTGCCTATATTTCTTATCTTTATCTGTGTTTGCAGGTTATTGAAGAAATAGAACCTGTGAAAATTGTGAAAACTAAGGGGAAAAACAAAGATGCTCCTCGCAAGGAGAAATCTACTATTCCTCCCAAAGAGAAGTCTACTGCTCCTCGCAGAGAGAAATCTGGTGCTCCTCCCTCAAAGAAAAGAAAAACCCAATTCTCTTCTTCTTCAACTCCTCAATCTAATGAAGAAAATTCAAGGGATGATTCTGATAATGACAACGATGATGATGATGCTGATACCCCTTCCACAGTGGAATCCTTCCAATCTGAATCTTCCATAGCCCAGCTATCTAACATTTTGGCGATCTTACACATGGTATCGCAAATGATTATGGAAATAAAGCTCTTAATGGGGTATCCCAGGCTCTTTCCAAGATCTGCGATGCTCCCATATTGGTTGATAATGATTTTCTCCAAGGAATATCGAGATCAATAACTCCCAGTCTCTTAAATTCTCTTGGTATTATGGTATGTTTTCACTTCTTCACCACATTTATGCATTCATTTCCTTGCCAATTTTTAATTTACATTGTTCCCTCGCAGACTGGAATAGCTTCCTTTGTTGTTGCATCAGACTTGGAGAATAGGTGCGCATCTTTTCGCAAAAAGAATACTGTTCTTCGCAAGAAGAATGTGGAGTTGGAATCTGAGTCTGCTAGTCTTCATGGGCAATTGGAATCTGGGTCTGCTGACCTTCAAGAAAAGATCAAGCGGTTGGAAACTGAACTTTCTTTCTCGCAAGATAAGGTCGCGAGCCTCCAAGCTGCGAACAATCAACTTTATGGTAATAAATCTCTCTTTTTTTCTTTAACCTTGTATTCCTTTGCATTTTTTCTTATTTTTCTTCTTCGCAGATATTTACAGCCTTTCTTATTCGTTCTTTTCCAAATCCAATAGACGATGATACTCTTTTAGATCTTCTCAATAACTCTTTGAATAATCCCTCCGATGATAGAATTAATTCTCTTTCCATAGATAAACTCAGGTCTAAGCTTCGCCTCTTAGAAAATGACCATAGATCTTTTTTAGACATGGCTAACAAATTCAAATGCTTTTACCATAATTATAAGGAAGAAATTAGAACTTTAAGGTCCAAGAACAGTGATCTCTCAGCCGATAAAGATCGTATATCTAGGCAAGGAGCTCAAACTTTAGCGGATTTTCATAAAACCCTTCTTGAAGTTCAAATTGAAAGAGATAGACTTATCTGCGATAAAGAGGTTCTTGTTGAAAGAGAAAGCCAAATCCGTTCCCATCTTCTTATTAATGATGATGATAATTTGCTTGGGATGCAAATATTCTTGACAACTCCAGAGCTAACTTAGGTGTAGATGTTAGTCTTCATGTTGAACAAGCGAACTTAATTAAAGACATGATTTTTGAAAGAGAATGTTGTTAATTGTTCTTCATTTTTAATTCCTTGCGTTTTATAGTTTTTTGCAAAATTTCCAACTTGTTATTATATACTCGCAAGAGCTGAAAAGATATATATTGAAAGAATTGGAGAACTTGAAGCTGATAAGAATCAAATCGCCAAGACTCTTGTTGCTCGCAATGAGAAATATTCAAAACTGAAGGACCAATTAAAGATCACTACTTCAAATTTTAGTAATATCCTTGTTGGTGTTCGTAATGACTTCGTCAAGAGGGTTTGTGATGGCCATAATATTTCTCACTCTTTGTATCCTTGCCTCCCTGAGGAAGTTCCAACGAATACTCCAAACCTTGTTATCTCTGACAGTGAGGCGGAAGAATCTGGCGAAGATGAAGGACATAGTGAGGATGATGGTAAAGAAGGAGAAAAATCTGGCGAGGATGATGATGGGTCTAATTAGTCTTGTCTTTCCCTTTTAATCCCTCTGTAATATTTGTTCATTTATCTCTTTCTCCTTGTAATATACTGTTGCAAGTTTCTCCAGCTTCTAACATTCTTTAGTGTATAAATTTATTTTGCTTCTATCTGTATAAATCAAAAAACAATTCTTTTCTGCAATATAGTTAATCAACATGATTATTAATCTTTAACTATCTGTGTAAATGTATCATATGATAATGTCTACGTAAATTTATCATATAATGATGAACAACAATTCTATCATTCTGTTCATTCCCATACTTGCCTCTGTTATTCATCTGCAATATGAAAAAATTGATTAGAGTTTAGATATTAGTTGTGAATAAAATTCATTTAATTATTTTTGCCTCAATCTTTGCGATAACATCGCGAGTAACAGTTGCATAGTTTTATGTTCTCTGCGTAAATATCGCAAATCTCATGATATCTGTATTAATATCGCAAGTCTCATTATCTTTGCGTCAATATCGCAGTCATTCAATCTTGTAGTTTCAGGAAATCCTACACTACACCCTTGATAAGATCTTACAGTAATTAACACATATTTGATGATTAAAACAACACTTTATTATTTGATTTTTAGAAATGTTTACAAGTAAAGGAAGAAGATTAAGAATACAACCGCTCTCTTGAATTTTCTCTCTCCTCAAGACTTTCTCAACACTCAAAAATACATCATCATCTCTCTGGACATACTGGGTATCTATATATAGGGTAGTTACATAATGGATGACAGCTAAGCTCCCCTTTAATTTCGGATTTGTTCTGCGATCTTATCGCTACAGTTATAATGTGAAATTTCGAGAGCATTGTAACCATCACAGATCAATCATGCTCTTCTCGTGTTTCTTCAATCGTCAGCTATTACGTCATTCTTTGAATCATTTTTAAGTTATTCTGTGACGATCGCAAAGTGTTGTTGAAGAGCTCGTGGTGATGATCGCAGGAGTGTTGTTAATCTCGCAGGAACACTGTTGTAGCGATATTCTGGTCCTACATCTTGCCTCTTCTCATGTCTTTTCTACGAAGAAGGAAAAGATCATGAGAATTAAAAAAAATTATAATGCCGCAACTGTTTATCTTTTTTCATTCTTCTGTTTTGACACGTTTCTGTACTCTTCGCCAGTTGTTTTCACATACTTTTTATTCAATTCAATTTTTGACACGTCCTTTTCAACCGCTGCGATCTAACCGTTCATATCCTTTCATTGCATTAATTGTATTTATCTTTTGGAGAACTTTCTTCTTCTATAAATACTTCTTTCATTCTTTTCTCTCCCTCTTTTTACTCACTTCTTTATATCTCTCTGCAACTTCTCTGCAATTTTACTGTTCTTCCGTAAATTCCGGATCTGCTACTATTGTAATTTTTTCTTTTCGATCTTTTACTTATTCAATCTTCACTCCCATACTAAAGATGGTTGTAGCTGGTCGCAAATATGAGATGGCTTTCGAGAAGATTCAACAGGAATTCCAAGACAAAGGTTTTATTTTATCCACCATTCCTAATCAAAACCCTAAGTCTGAGGTTTTTGTCCGATTATTCTCTGATTTTCCATGTACTCGCGAGAAAATCACAGTCTCGCTGGGTCAGCTAGAAGCTGGTCTTCTCATTACTCTCTATGACCCTGATCTTCCTTTATTATATGAGATAATCTCGCATGCAGAGTTCTCGCGAGCGGTCTATCAGCTGAGTATGGATTTTATTCGTCTAATGCTTGAATATGCCACTCGCGGTGCTGGTAAAAAATCTCGCTACCCTGATACTGCGAAGAATCCAAAATTTAAAGATATTCCAATTGTTTCCGCAAATTATACTATGGAGAATTTCTTTGAAAATTACAAAATAATCCCTATGAAGAAGGACAACACTTGATGGGGTGTTCGCTTACATAAGAAGGATAATATCGTTGAAGATAAAGTTCTTATGTTAGACATCGATTGGCATACAAGTACTAATTAAGGCCCTCGCCACTCTAGTGATGACAAATGGTTTCTTTTTCCATTATGTCTTGAGGGTCCCTACATCTCTGTTCTTCATGCATTGCCTATGAATCTCTCAGAATATAAACCATGGGTTTTTAATTGGCCTGAAAGGACTAAAGAGGTATGTTCCCTCCAAAAAAATTTTTTTTTTTTTTTGCACAATTATCACTATTGTCTTTCTCATATTTTTATATTCTCGCTGACTACTTCAATCTTTCCATATTGACAGGCTGAAACTCAACTACCAGAAATTTAGGAAACCCATCACTCGTTTAGCTCTTATATCCTTCACAGATGAAGTAACAAATATCCCTTCATGAATCTTGACAATATATTGTTGCCCCTATTTCTTATCTTTATCTGTGTTCGTAGGTAATATAAGAATTAGAACCAATAATACCCGCGAGTATTAAGGAGAAATCTACAGTTGATCGCAAGGGGAAATCTACTTCCCCTCCCAAAGGGAAGCCTACTGCTCCTCACAGTGAGGAATCTGGTGATCCCCCCTCAAAGAAAAGAAAAAACCAACTCTCTTCTTCTTCAACTCCTCAACCTATTCCAGAAAATTTAAGTGATGATTTTGATAAGGACAACAATGATGATGATAATGACGTCCTTTCCATGAAGGATTATTCTTCTTCTGAGTCTTCTATGACTCAATTATCCAAGATTTTTGGCGATATTACATATGGTATCGCTAATGATTATGGATATGAAGCTCTTAATGGGGTATCCCAGGTTCTCGCTAAAGTCTGCGATGTTTCCCTACTGGTTAATAATGATTCTCTCCAAGGGATCTCAAGATCGCTGACTCCCAGCCTCTTAAATTCGCTTGGTATTCTGTTATGTTTTTATTTGTTCACCATGTTTAGATATTTGTTTTATCGCCATATATTAATTTATATTATTCTCTTGCAGGTAGGAAAAGCTTCTTTTGCTGCTGCCTCTGATTTGGATAAAAGGTGTGCATCTTCTCAAAAGAAGAATAATGTTCTTCGCAAAAAGAATAAGAAGCTAGAATCTAAATTCATTAACCTCCGCTAGAAGAATGAACAAATGGAATATGAACTTGCTAGCCTTCGCGAGAAGAATAAAGAACTTGAGAAAAATCTTTCTCAGCAATCGCTCAAAGTATACAATCTTGACAATGCTAATAAACAACTTTTAGGTACGAAAATTTTCTTCTTTTCTTTCACATTCCTCCTTCTTATTTGATTCATCATTCTCGCAGACATTTATGGCCTCTCTGATGAGGAAAAGACTCTTCGTTCTTTTCCTGAACCAATATATGATGATACTCTTCTAGAGCTTCTTAATAATTCTTTGAATAACCCTTCCAATATTAATTCTCTTTCCATAGATGAACTCAGATCTAAGTTTCGCCTCTTAGAAATTGATCACATATCTTGTTTAGATATAACTCACAGATTCAAACAACTTTACCATAATTCTAAAGTAGAGATTAAAACTTTAAAGGCCAAGAATAATGATCTTTTAAAAGACAAAGATCGTATATCTAGACAAGGAGCTGAAGCCTTAGCAAATTTCCATAAAACTCTTCTCGATATTCAAGTTGAAAGAGACAGAGTTATCTGCGAGAATAGAGATCTTCTTGCGAGAGAGAATCAAGTCCGCTCTCTCTTCTCATTAACATCGATGATGAGTTTGCTTGGGCTGTGAAGGTTCTTGAAAATTCCAGAATTAATTTAGGTGTAGATGTTAGTATTCAAGCTGATAATTCTGCCTTAATTAGAGATATGATTGCCGAAAGAGAAGATTATTACTCTTGTTTTTTCACTAATTCATCTTCTGATTAAATCATCATTATTTGTATTAACTTGTACTCTTGCGTTTATTCGCAGCGTCTGAAAATAATCTTCGTGATAGAATTGGAGAACTGGAAGAAGATAAAAGCCAACTTGCAAGAGATCTATCTTCTCGAAATGAAAAATATTGAAGGCTGAAGGACCAATTAAGGATTACTTATACGAATAGCAATTCCCTTATTGTTGTTCGTAATGATTCTATTAAAATGGTCTGCAATGATCATACCATTCCTCATTCTACATATCCTGATCTAGCAGAAAAAATTCCAGCAGATACTCCAAACCTTATTATCTCTGATAGTGAAGCTGAGGAGTCTGGCGAGGATGAAGATGATGATAAAGATGAAAAAGAAGATAAATCTGGCGATGGATCTATTAGTTCTGTTTCTTCTTTTTATCTTCCTTGTAATTTTTGTACACTTATTTCCTTCTTCTTGTAATATTGTTGCGTGTTTCTCCAACTTGTAGACTTCCTTGATATATAAATTTCCTTTGCTTCTATCTGTAAATTGAAAAACAATTATTTTCTGCGATATAATCAATCAACATGGTTATTAATGTTTAACTATCTGCATAAATTTATCATATAATAACATCTATATAATTCTATCATATAATGATGAATAACAATCTTATCATCCTGTTTACTCCCATACTTGCATCTGTTATTCATCTGTAATATGAGAAAATTGAGTAGAGTTTAGATATTAGTTGTGAATAAAGTGTATTTAAATATTTTTGCCTCAATCATTGCGATAATATCGCAAGTCTCAATATCTCTGCGTCAGTATCGCAGTCATTCAATCTTGACTTCTTGTGGTCTTATTATGCCTTCCTAGTTAAAGGTCTTATTTTGCCACATCTTGTATTGGCGACAAAATCGCAGGAAGTTCTTACATTTTCAGGTAAAAACCCCTTGATCTTGTCTTATCTTTATTTTGTCAATTTCTCTGCGAAAATATGACAAGTCTAAGTTCCCTTGCGAGAACAGAGCCTCATGACATTGCCGTCTTGCGATGAAATCGCAAGACGTCTTCACATTTTCATGTAAAGACCCATTGATCTCATCTTAACCTTTTCTCATGGCTTGTTGCCTTTGTATAATCTTTGTCACGCGACAATATGACAGGCCTAAATGCTCTTGAGAGCATAAAGCCCCATGACATTGCCGTATTAAGACACTTATCATCTCCCTAATAGAGGGTGCCTCCCTTATCTTCCCCCTGGATGCCCCTTCAAGGAGGGCACATCAGCCATACAAGACTAGCTCCGGATTTACCAACACCAGTTATTTTCGCAGCCTCTTATCCTTTATGCCTATATGGATTATAGTTATAAGACTGCACCCTAAGTGGGGTTTTCTTCAGGCCGAGTGAATCATAGCCAAGACTTTCCAAGAAAGGCCAGGGTAGGTTCGTCCGTCCCGGGCATCCTTGGCTCAACCGTGTACCTCGGCGCCTTAGTCATACTCTGCACTCCTTAGAAGAGACCCTCGGTCGTCCAACCAGGGTATAACCTTATATAGTTTGAAATCCAAAGTATCTCTCCTGGATAGGTATCTCAAAGAGATGGACCCCAGTCTCCGTGTCTCAGGTTCCAGCAGCGGTATAACCTTATCCCTGAGCCATGCAAAGAGATACCCCCTTATATAATGCACTTTATGTCTTACATTTGCCTCTTGCGAAATTGTATCCGCGAACTATGGTGTACGCCATATAGGTTTGTCCCATTCTTATGTTTTTGCGAAATCTTATTCGCGTTTCTTGCGAGTAATGCAACTCTGATGAAATTTATTTTCTTGGATCTTCTTTTCATTTATATTTCAACTTTTTAATTCCATCTTTTTCGTTCAAATGAAATATTCTTTTGAAACATTTTCTTCAACAAATCGTTCATACAACTTCTCAAATTTCTTCATTTTACCTTTCTACTTTCTGCTTCTGCACTTTTGCGTTTTGCATCTGCGATATGCTCGCCATTCATACACTCATGTTGATTTCGCAGTATTCTCTCCTCTCGCCGCTCTATTGTGTCAACTATCAGCTTATCACCTCTTTGTTTTTGCTTGATATTATGTTTCCAATTTTTATTTTTTGCTCCAATTTCTATTCTTCATTGTTCAATGATGAAATTTTAGAACAAAATATTCGCTTTAGCTCCAACCTCTATCACAGATGTTTCTGCTCCTTTTACAGTATTCACTCTGCGAATTTCTAGTGCTGGTGGTAGCTGTTGAGATTGCAGATGTCCTATTAGAAAATGATTTAACTTTCCCTGATCAATCCTCCTCAAAATTATTCTTTTTACATTCCTGCAATCGTTTATTGAATGACCATGAAAATGATGGTAAGGACAAAATTCTTGGTTTCGATTATTTTGATGTGGTTCTTTTCTCATGTTCCAGGGTGATGGTATATTTTCCATCAAAATGATAGCTTCCCAAATTTTTTCTATGCTGGGATTCAGGGGTAGCATCTTAATTTCTTCCCATATTAGCCTTTGATTCCCTTGTCCTCTGAAATTAATTTGCCTCTGACCACCATAAGTCTCTTGCGGATGATCAAGTATTTGAATTTTATTATTTCCATCGCGATTGTAATAATTCCTTTCTCTTTCATACTCTTCTTTATCTCGACTTCCCATAGCTACTAGCTTCTGCTGATTTTCAATCACCACTTTCTCTTGTTGTGGCTGCGAGGTGCTCGCCACATTGTTGATCATTTTAGGAAGTAAACTCCCGTTCACTCCTATTGAGCTGGTGTTTGCGACTGTATATTATTCCATCTCATTTTGTTTTTCCTCCAAAGCAATGTATTCTTCTTGTAGTTCTCGTAGCTCAGTCATTGTTATGGTATTTTTTATTCTGAAAATTTGTTTGTACAACAGATTGGTTGAGAACATGGAATTAATGAATGATAAAATGAGGTATCTCTCATCCACTCTTCCTGCCATTTCACTGCACATTATCTTCCATCTTATGGTTAGGTGTTTCAGACTCTCTCCAATCCTCTATTTTAATCCAAATACATCTTCAATACCGGGTCGTGAAGAATTGTTGCTTATATATGCTCCCAGAAATATAGCTTGCAAATGGTCGAAAGAAGTTATTGTATTTTTAGGTAAGCCTTCGAACCATTTTAATGCCTCACCAGTTAAGCTAGATGCAAAATATTTGCATAATACAGCATCATGGTTTTCCCATTGTAGCATACACCTAACATAAGCCTTGACATGTTGAACATGACAGGTAGTCCCATCGAAAATACTATTTAACGCTGGTAAATTGCATTTTGGAGGAATTCCTCTTAGTTGTACTTTTTGAGTGAATGGAGTTCTCGCAGCTTCTTCAATGGCTTCATCAAGTTTCCTTCTGCCTCCTTCTCTCCTATTATTCAACATTCCCCTCATTTCTGCTAATTCTCTTAAAATTTGTTCATTCCCAGCTGAATTTTGCTCTATTGGTCTTTTCAGTGCATCTTCTCTTCTTCTGCGTTCATGTCTTTCTTGTCTTGCGAGATTCTGTGTATCTTCATCTACATCTTTATTCTGCCTTCCCCTGCGATTTTCCTCTTTACCTCCTTCTTGAATTCGCAACTGATTATGTCTTCCAATTTCTTCACTGCGAGTTTCTTCATTTCTCATCATTTCTCTTCGTTGTCTTTCTATTCTCCTTTGTATTCTGTCATATTCCTCATTGATATTATTGCTATGGCGATTTTGCGTGCGTCTCCTTTCTCGATTGTCATGATTATTCTGTGTATTGCTTCTTGGAATTCTTGTTCTTCCACTTCTGCTCTTAATCTTTCTCTCTCGCAACCCAGACGTGCTTGTTCAGCATAATGTCTCTCAATTTCCTCCTCAATGATTCTTTGATTTCTTTGGATTTCTCGCCCATGTAATATTCTTATACCTTCTTCTCGATTTTCTTCACCATCTTGGTTGTTTCCACCTTCTTGATTTATATTATTACGTCTACCATCCAAGCTTCACCGCGTGGATCATATCGATCATTAATTATCTCTTCTGCTCCATGAAGTTGCTCTTCATTTGGATTTTGCATTTCTTCTTGGATATTTTCTCTAGCATTTCTCATATGGGAATTTCGCCTTGGTCCTTCTCTAAATGATCTTGAACTTGATCTAGAAGTACTTCTTGATCTCCTACTCTGTAATCTCAAATTCTCCATTCTTAATTCGTGATTTTGTCTTGTTAAATTTGCACGTTCTTCTGCTTCTAACCTCCTTTCCTCTTGTATTCATTGTCTTATATCATCTGTTGTTTCATTTTTGCCTTCTCCATGAATTAATCTTTGAACCACTCCTTGATCTCTTCCTTCTCTTCTCTCATTTCTTAATTGTCGACCTTCTGCTTCTTCCATCGAATCTGATCTCCAAGTATGCACGCTAACTCTATCATAATCCACAACTCTATATTGTATTGGTGTTTGTTGGTTTGGCTGTTCAACTTGATTTTCTCCTTTATTCCTTGTTCTATTTATTCTTGTTCTTATTCTTGAAGATTCTTCCACTTTATTTGTTTCTCCACATGCAAGTCTTTTACTCCTCCTTACAGTTTTTGGTGATTCTGATGTGTTTCTTCTTCTTATATCCATTAATCTTTGTAATCTATTGAATGTTGAGTAAGATCTTTCACTAATTATTCCAAATTCCTTCCAATCACAATGTCAATTTTTATCTTTTTCTTCAAATAATCATCAATTCCTCCCTGTTTTGGGCGCCAAAATGTAGTTACAGGAAATCCTACACTACACCATTGATAAGAACTTACAGTAATTAACACATATTTGATGATTAAAACAACACTTTATTATTTGATTTTTAGAAATGTTTACAAGTAAAGGAAGAAAATTAAGAATACAACCGCTCTCTTGAATTTTATCTCTCCTCAAGACTTTCTCAACATTCAAAAATACATCATCATCTCTCTGGACATACTGGGTCTCTATATATAGGGTAGCTACATAATGGATGTCAGCTAAGCTCCCATTTAATTTCGGATTTGTTCTGCGATCTTATTGCTACAATTATAATGTGAAATCTCGCGAGCATTGTAACCATCGCAGATCAATCATGCTCTTCTCGTGTTTCTTCAATCGTCAGCTATTACGTCATTCTTTGAATCATTCTTTAAGTTATTCTGTGACGCTCTCAAAGTGTTGTTGAAGAGATTGCGGTGATGATCGCAGGAGTGTTGTTAATCTCGCAGGAACACTGTTGTAGCGATATTCTGGTCCTACAAATCTTGATTTCTTATGGTCTTATTATGCCTTTCTAGTTAAAGGTCTTATCTTGCCATATTTTGTATTGGTGACAAAATCGCAGGACGTCCTTACACTTGCATGTAAAAACACATTGATATTTCCTTATCTGCGTTTTGTCACTTTCTCTGCCATAATATGACAAGCCTAAGCTCCATTGCGAGAATAAAGCCTTATGACATTGCCGTCTTGCGATGAAATCGCAGGACGTCTTTACACTTTCATGTAAAAACCCATTGATCTCATCTTAACTTTTTCTCATGGCTTGTTGCCTCTGTATAATATTTGTCACGCGACAATATGGCAGGCCTAAATGTTCTTGCGATCATAAAGCTCCATGACATTGCCGTCTTTAGACACTTATCATCTCCCTAATGGAGGGTGCCGCTCTTATCTTCCCCATGGTTGCCCCTTAAAGGAGGGAACATCGGCCATACAAGACTAGCTCCTCCCATCCGGTCTTAACAACAACCAGTTGTGTTCGCAGCCTCTTATCCTTTATGTCTATATGGCTTATAGTTACGAGACTGCACCCTAAATGGGGTTTTCTTAGGGCCGAGTGCATCATAGCCAAGACTTGCCAAGAATGGCCAGGGTAGTTTCGTATGCCCCGGGCACTCTTGGCTCAACCGCGTACCTCGGCGCCTTGATCATACTCTGCACTCCTTATGAGAGACCCTCGGTCGTCCAACTAGGGTATAACCTTATATAGTTGGAAATCTAAGGTACCTCTCCTGGATGGGTTTTCAATAACCCCAATCTCCATGACTCAGGTTCCAGCAGCGGTATAACCTTATCCCTGAGCCATGCAAAAAGATACCTCCTTATATGACGCACTTTAGGTCTTACATTTGCCTCTTACAAAATTTTATTCGCGAACTAGGGTGTACGCCATAAAGGTTCGTCCCTTTATTATATTTCTCTTGCGAGTATCGCAACTCTGATGAAATTTCTTTTCTTTGATCTTCTCTTTATTTACATTTCAACTCTTGTATAATTTTTCAATTTCATCTTTTTCATTCAAACGAAATGTTCTTTAGAGATATTTTCTTCAGCAAATCATTCATAAATTTCTTAAATTTCATCATTTTACCTTTATACCTACTACTTTCTGCTTCTGCCCTTTTGTTGCGTTTTGTTATTTTCTCTCCATCTGCGAGACGCTCGCCATCTACTGTTTGCAGCTCATATTGATTTCGCAATGTTCTTTCCTCTCGCCGCTCTATTGTATCAACCATCAGCTTATCACCTCTTTTTTTTTTGCTTGATGTTATGTTTCCAATTTTTATTCCTCGTTGCTCTTTCTTCACAAGATTCCATGTCAATTTCATAGCATTTCTTCCCATCAACCCAGTCTCCCTTTATAACTCCAATACCATTAGGATGAGGAAATTTAATACATTAGTGGAAAGTTGACGCCACACCTAATATCCCATGTAGCCAAGGTCGGCCAATAAGGGCATTATAAGGTGATTCAATATCCACAACGCAGAATAAAATCTTAGAAGATAACCCCATTAATAGAATTCACATTATAATTTCCCCTTTGGGCTTGTTGGCAGTACCGTTGAAACCATAGATCTTATAGGTTGATGGTATCAGATCCTCGTATCTTCCACCCATGGTTCTATAAGTATGATAAAATAAGATATCAACTGAACTTCCAGTATCTATTAGAACTCTGTTAATGGCCCATGAATCCTAAGTTTCACCATCATCTTATTTTTCTATTTGTTTTGGATTTATTTCTAATCTTACCACCAGTGGGTTGTCATGCATCTCGCCAGGATCTGGTACTTCTTGTGCAGTGAAAGAAATAGTTTGCTTTTGGCACTCCTATAATGGAGAGACTCTCGCAATATTCATTATCTCTCTTCCATCTACGTCTCTCGCGAAGACTCTGCTCAGAACGTTGTCGTGGAAATCCTCAATAGCCTTGTATGAATGTATGATGGAATTACAGAACAAATTCTTCGCCTTGGCTCCAACCTCTATCACAAATGTTTCTGCTCCTTTTATAGTATTCACTCTGCGAATATCCGGTGCTGGTGGTAACTGCTGAGATTGCGGATGTCCTATTAGAAAATGATTTAACTTTCCCTGATCAATCATCCTTAAAATTATTCTTTTTACATTCATACAATCATTTATTGAATGACCATGAAAATGATGGTAAGGACAAAATTCATGATTTCGATTATTTTGATGTGGCTCTTTTCCCATATTCCAGGGTGATGGTATATTTTCCATCAAAATGATAGCCTCCCAAAAATTTTCTATGCTAGCATTCAGGGGTGGCATCTTAATTTCTTCCCATATTATTCTCTGATTCCCTTGCCCTCTAAAATTATTTTGCCTCTGACCGCCATAAGTCTTTAGCGGCTGATCAAGTCTTTGAATTTTATTATTTCCACCACGATTGTAATAACTCCTTTCTCTTGATCTCGACTTCCCATGGCTACTAACTTCTGCTGGTTTTCAATAATCACTTTCTCTTGTTGTGACTGCGAGGTGCTCGCCACATTATTAATCATTTTAGGAAGTAAACTTCCGTTTTCCACTATTGAGCTGGTGTTTGCGACTGGATATGATTCCATCTCATTTTGTTTCTCCTCCAAAGTAATGTATTATTCTTGTAGTTCTCGCAACTCAGTCATTGTAATGGTATTTTTGACTCTGAAAATTTGAACATATAGTAGATTGGTTACAAACATAGCATTAATGAAAGATAAAATGAGGTATCTCTCATCCACTCTACCAGCCATTTCACTGCACATTATTTTCCACCTTAATGTTAAGTGCTTCAGACTCTCGCCAATCCTTTATTTTAACCAAAATACATCTTCAATTCCTGGACGCGCAGAATTGTTACTTATGTATGCCCCCAAAAATGTGGTTTGTAGATGAGTGAAAGAAGTTATAGTATTCTTGGGTAAACCTTCAAACCACTTTAGCGCCTCTCCATTTAAGCTTGATGCAAAGTATTTTCATAACACAGTATCATGGTTCTCCCATTGTAGCATACACCTAACATAGGCTTTGATATGTTGAATGGCACATGTAGTTCCATCAAAAATACTGGTTAACGCTGGTGAATTTCATTTTGGGGTATTCCTCCTAATTGTACTGCTTGAGTGAATGGAGTTTTTGCTACTTCTTCAATCACCTTATCAAGCTGTGTTCTTCCTCCTTCTCTTCTATCATTTAACATTCCCCTCATTTTTGCTAATTCTCTTAAAACTTGTTCATTCCCAACTGAATTTTTCTCAATTGGTCTTTTCAGTGCAGATTCTCTTCTCCAACGCTCTTGTCTATCTTGTGTTGCGAGATTTTGATTTCCATATCCATTATTTTCTACTTGTCTTTCTCCACTATCTTCTCTTACATTTCTTTCGCGAATACGCACACCGTTATATCTCTCATTTTCTCTTTTGCGATTTTCTTCTGCTATCCTTTGCACCCAATCGTATTCTTCGTTAATATTACCATTATTGCGGTTCTGTTCACGTCTTCTTTCTCGATTGTCATGATTATTCTGGAGAATTGCCTCTTGAAATTCTTGCTCTTCTACCTCTGCTCTCAGTCTTTCCCTTTCGCAAGCTAAGCGTGCTTGTTTAGCATAATGTCTCTCGATTTCTCTTTCAATTATCTGCTGATTTCTTAGAGTTTCTCTTCCATGTAATATCCTTCTTCCTTCCTCTTGATCTTCTTCGCCATCTTGGTTATTTCGTGCCTGATGCTGTCCATTCTCCTGCTTTCTGTTGTTTTGTTCATTTTGTTGAATTTCACCTTGTGGTATGTAACAATCTTCCCTTATTTCTCTCCTTTCGCGATGTCCTCCATTTGGATCATAATTTTCTTATTCAATATTTGTTATATGTGATGTTCTTCTTACTTCCCTTCTGATTATTCTTGAACTTGATCTCGTTGTGCTTCTTGATCTTCTATTTTGTAACCTCATATTTTCCATTCTCAATTCATGGTTTTGCCTTGCCAAATTTGCACGTTCTTCCGCCTCTAATCTCCTTTCCTCTTGTATTCTTTGTCTTAAAACCTCTACTGTTTCATTTTAATCATCTCCATGTATTAATTCTCCATTTACTTCTTGATTTCTTCCCTCTCATCTTTCTTCTCTTAATTGTCGATCTTATGGTTCTTCTATTGAATCTGATCGCCAAGTATGCATGCTTACTCTATCATAATCCACAGCTCTATCTTGTATTGGTGTTTGCTGATTTGGCTGTTGAATCTGATTTTCTCCATCATTCCTAGTTATATTTCTTCTTGTTCTAATTCTTGAGGATTCTATCATTTCATTCGTCTCTCCTCCTGCAAGTCTTTTACTCCTCCTTACGGTTGTTGGTGGTTCTGACGTATTTCTTATTCTCATATCCATTGATCTTAATGAACTGTTGAATCTTGCGTAAAATCCTTCACTAATTGTTCCAAATTCCTTCTAATCACAATGTCAATTTTCACCTTTTTCTTCAAACAATCATCAATTCATCCCTATTTCGGGCGCCAAAATGTAGTTGCAGGAAATCCTACACTATACCCTTGATAAGAATATACTGTAATTAAGACATATTTGAAGATTAAAAACAACACTTTATTATTTGATTTTCGCTCTCTTGAATTTTCTCTCTCCTCAAGACTTTCTCAACACTCAAAAATACATCATCCTCTCTCTGAATCTACTGGGTCTCCTTATATAGGGTAGTTACATAGTGGATGACAGCTAAGCTGTCCTTTAATTTCAGATCTGACTCGCGATATTATCGCAATAGTTATAATGTCACTTCTCGCAAGCGTTGTAATCATTGCAGAACAATCATTCTCTTTTCGTGTTTCTTCATTCGTCAGCTATTTCGTCACTCTTTGAATTATCTTGCGATACTCGCAAAGTGTTGTTGAAGAACTCGCGGTGGTATTCGCAGAAGTGTTGTTAATCTCGCAAGAGTAATATCATGGCGATATTCTGGTCCTGCAATGGCTATGCAGTCTTTTCTCCAAGCTCATGACTTTAACACTTGGGTTTTAGTTATTGATGGGTATGTACACCCAAAAGTACTGGTCGACAACTCAACCACTGAGTTTAGACTAAAGGAATTGGAAGAATTCAGTAATGAAGAAAAATTGCTTTCGAAGCAAAATTCTTATGGATTAAACGCCATTATACATGTTGTAACTCGAGACCTCCATCATCATGTAACCAAGTGTAAAACATTGAAGGAGGCTTGGGATATTCTTAATATCGTATTTGAAGGGAATGCCACTGAAAAAGATGTTAGGCTTCTAACCCTATCTTTTAGATGGGAAAATCTTCGTATGGATGAAGACGATACCTTTGATGAGTTTGATGAAAAACTTTCTGAAATAGTGAATGCCTCTTATGCTTTAGGAAAAACTATTTCAGATAAAGATATTGTGTGTAAAATTCTAAGGTCTTTACCACCAACATACGAATCTAAAAAGAATTCCATCATGGAAGCTAATGATATTTCCACACTATCTAGAAGCGATCTAGTTGGTAAATTAAAGATCTTTGACCTTGAATATCAATTCAATAATGAAGTGGGTATTACCCTTAAAGCTGTAACTAAGACTTGTTCTTCAGATACAAAAAACTGAGAATTGCAGTGTTAATACGACTGCACGATAATTTAGAAAGTTATTAAGACAAAAGAAAAAGAATTCTTATCAAAAATCACAGAAGTGTGTAGAGAATAAGGAACAAAATAATTTTGATAGCTCTAATTGTTCCGAGGATCAAGAGAACAAAGCTTTTCATGCAACTGTTGATTGGACACCAGAAAAGGATTCTGAAGTAACTTTAGAATCAAAGACACTTGAATGTGATAAACTCTGCGAAGAGAATGAAAATATTAAGAGAGAACTTGATATTTTATATAAGGATATAGAACGTGTAAGCAATGGTCAGACTTATCTTGAAGTCTCGGAAGAATACATTAAACAAAAAGTGATGATCAAGAAGCTCCAGAGCCAAAGGTACTTGACTGTGATCTTCGTGAAGAGAATGAAAGATTGAAAAAGGAACTTGATGATTTGTATAACGATATATAAATTATTCGTGGTGGTCATTATCGTGAATGCATGAGAAGTTACAGATAGCAAATCGAAGAAAGTCATGATCAAGAAAGGAAACTATATACAGAACTGGAGAACCTAAAGAACACTGAGGTAAGTAATTCTACTGAATATAAAATTTCTTTAGACCATTAAGTTCAAATTGATATATTTAAGGTTGATCTAGATGATGCTCTTGAAAAAATAAAAACATAGGAGAAAGAGAATATGAGTCTGAAAACGGACTTGAAAAAGTTCGATAGTAGCACAAAACAACTTTACTTAATATTGAAGTCAAATAGAGTTCCTCGTTACACTCGAGGATTGGGCTACAAAGGTAAACAAACTTTGAATGCTTAACAAGAGACAAAGTTTGTAAAGCCTAAAGACTCTGCTGAAGAAATTTCTTCAAAATTTGCCACAAAAGATTGCTCTTCCATAAAAGAAAAATCTGTTGCACCTTCATCTTCAGCAAAAGATGGAAAACGAAAATTCTATCAAACTCCAATGAAATAAATTCCACATCAAGGTAACACTAAACCCCATGTTTCGTATGTTACTAAGCATTTCTCTTATTGTGTAAATAAAGGACACTTGGAAAGAGGATGCAGATTTCGTAAAAGGAATGAAAAATCCATAGATGCACGTGTTTCCGAAAAATTGGCTGAACTCAATAATGCTAAATCAGGACATGATTGTCCTAAAAATGAACAAAACAATTATTGTAATGTTAGTTTAAAGTTTATTTATCAGGCTTCTACGAAGTTTTCTCAGAATCGCTCAAACTACAAAAGGAAAGATAACTTTGTAAAGACTAGATCTATTGTTCCAAATTGGAGAAAGGCTAACTCTCAGAGTTTTCAACATTTCAGTTACCCTAATGTTTCCTCAAGAGATTCATCTTGGATTTCAGGAAGAAATAATAGGAAGAACAAAGCCGCTTCAGCAAATTTATAAATGGAGTCCAAAGTCTTCTCTAAAGACAACCAGGATGGTATCAAAAGATAGTCACAATGATGACACTCGAATGATAAGTTTCAATACTCATGACATTCAGAATATTATGTTAAACGTTCTTTAACAAATGAATGTATCTCCGTGTTGTCATCATTATATGAGATATGTCTCATAATCGGTTACCTTTTTATGGTTTTGTGATTTTTGATTTAGTGGATTTCATATCTAACTTGTTGGGTTGCTTAATAAAATAATCATAAAAGGATGATGATAATTAATCCCATATGTGAGTCACGATTATACTATTATCAATTTATTTCTCATAAGTTGTGTATATAGTATACATATGAGTCTTTGGTATTAGCTTATTACTATTGTCACGCAATTATTAAAACCGATTTTCAACCTTTCTCTGGTAAAGGTTGGTTGTTGTTATTCTTTTGTTTTTTCATAAGGATGACAACATAATGGTATTTCGATATCAATTCTCCCTGGAAGAAGAAGATGCGATCATTTTGGAGAAGTTGGATGCGAAATTGAGGTAACAATCTTGTTAGTTAATTATTTTCCTATTTAAGAAAAGCATGTTTTTATTTGATATATATATATATTGCTTTTACTTGAACGAAATTGTTGCTACAATTTATGTGTTTATTCCATTATGAATGTGTGGATGTATGTGTGATTCAATTGGTTCCGGTTAAGTAAAACTATTGTTATCTTTCTTTGGTATGTGATATCAATCGTTTAGGCTTACAAAATTTTGGTACAATTGCGGTGCTTTAATGTCTATGTTATTTCAATTGCTTCCAGTTAAGTAAAACAATTGTTATTTTGCTTTATTGTGTAGTATAAATTGTTTAAGATTACAAAATTTTGGTGCAATAGTGGAACTTTTTATATGTTGTTTCAATTGCTTCCGGTTGAGGTGAATAATTATGCAAGTTGATTTATTGGTTTGTATGAATTATTTATGGATTAACGAATGATTATATTTACGGGATGAGTTGTTTAGTCCAATTCGATTCCGGATAAGATAAACTAAGTTAATTCTGATCTTAGTTAGACTTATCAAAGTGGTGGTTTCGGTTATTCAAGTCTAGCAGAATTCCTAAACAAGGAAATTCTAGTTAACTAACCTAGTATTTAGCTTGTTTAAAATCTAAAGGTCTAAGTTATATGGATAATTAGAACCTGATGAGAAAAATGGAGTTTATCTTTGTTTTCGTCTTATCTAATGAAGCGGTTGTATTTATACAATCGATTTAGCAAAGGAACTAAGTTGCTTAGCTGATTTTTGGTTTGCTAAACTAGTTCGGAAAATTGCTTCGGGAAATTGTTTCCATGATAACATATAAAAACATAATTACTTTGTAGTTTCGGTTTTGATATTGGTTATCAAAAATGGTATGTGGAACCCTCGTGCTTGACTCAACAGGTTGCAAGTCTATTTTGAGATTTGTAAGATCTTTTTCGTGTTGTCCTTTATTTTTTTGTTTCTTTGTCATTTTTGTGACAAAAAGGGGGAGAAATATATGGAGTAAACATGTGATGCTGGTATCAATTTTATGTTGATTAGTGTCACTAGGGAAGAGGACAATGGTGCTTGAACATTTATCTAACGAAAGAGGAAAATCACAGACTAAAGGGGAGTAACATATCATATGATTGGTATAACAAAGACGCGCGGATTGAAAATCTACTTATCTCACCTTTAAGGGAGTATGAGCTTTGTTATTATAATGTCAACAACGACATTTTAAGGATTCAATTAATGCAGGTTATGTGTTGTTGAATTCGGGAATCAAGCGTATGAGTAGTGAATTATTGTAATTTGCTTATCCATATGATTATAAGAGTTTTGTCACTAAAATTGACAAAGGGGGAGATTGTTAGAGCATAGCTTGGTTGAACCCACCAAGCATTGGTATGTCAAGTTTGGTTGTCATATTTTAGTGAGCCAAAACTCATTTAAGAGTCGCTTGATTTAAATGTACTAGAGTCACCTTCGTATATGTTAGCTTGAAAGTATTAGGATGATACATTACGAGTATTGCAAAGACTTAAATAAGTGAAGAAGCACGGAGCTACAACCACAACATCATCCTTCCACTTGGCGTTATTGATATTTGAGTTGAACTTGTAGGATCAGAATATCGCAACAGGAGTACCCCGTGAAATCTCCATCTAAAATACATTGCGAAGCCATCGCAGGTTGACTACAGAAATGACGTAACAGATGACGACAACCTAAACACAAGAAAGATGTGAAGACTTTACGATATTTAAGAATGTTGCTAACTTAACACTTGAATGCTTGCGATAATATCGCAAGCCAAATCCGAAAATAAAGGACGGCTTAGCTGTCATCCACTATGTGATACCCTATATAAAGAGATGAATAGGCTTAAGGAAGGGAGGGATCTTTTTAGAGTAGTGAGAAAGTCTTGAGGAGAGAGAAAGTTTGGAGCAGTGGTTATATTCTTGATTTCATTTCTTGTAAAACTTCATAAATCAATTAATAAAAGTGTCGTTATTGATCTTAAAGATGTGTTGATTATCATGAATTCTTATGAGGGATGTGTTGTGGGAATTCCTGCAATTACATAATGGCGCTAGAAACATGGATTGAAGGTTGAAAATTGTGGAAAAACAAAATAAAGGATTTGTAGTTGCAGGAATTCCTACACTACACCCCATACAAGAATTCACCATTATCAACACATATTTGAAGATTAAGAACAACAATTTTATTGATTAATTCTCAGAAATGTTACAAGAAATTAAAGGGATCAATAATACAACCGCTCACAAGAACTTTCTCTCTCCTCAAGACTTTCTCAACACTCTAAAAATTGAACTCCCTCTTATCAATCTATTGGTTCTCTTTATATAGGGTAAGTACATAGTGGATGACAGCTAAGTTATCCTTTAATTTCGGATCTGGCTCGTGATTCTCTCGCTGTAGTTGTAATGCTAACTCTCGCAGACTTTGTATTCTTCGCAGAATCGTCATGCTCTTTTCGTGTTTCTGCTACCGTCATCCGTTACGTCATTCTTTAAATTATTCTGCGACGCTCGCAGTGTGTTGTTGAGAAGTTCGCAGAAACGTTGTTGTAAATCTCGCAGGAATATCGTTGTAACGATATTCCGATCCTACATCTTGCCTCTTCTCATCTCTTCTCCGTTATAGGACCAGAATATCGCCACAACAATATTTTTACGAAATTATTAACAACATTTCTATGAGTTCCTCAACAACATATTGCAAGTGTCGCAGAATAATTCAAAGAATTACATAATAGACAACGACAACATAAAACACGAGAAAGATGTGAAGATTTTGTAGTTTGAGAGAATGCTCGCGAGAACAAGGAAGGAAATGGTTGTAGAGAAATCTCACGAGAAGCATAGTAGAGCCTGCGAGAAGCATAGCAGAAATCTCGCGAGAAGCATATCAGAGCCTGCGAGAAGCATAGCAGAGCCTGCAAGAAGCATAGCAGAGATCCTAAAATATGGGAAATATGAGTTGAATGTGAGCTGTTAACCACCATGAAGATACCTATATAAAGAGAAGAGCAGGAGAGAGAAAGGGAGAGACAATTTTGGTAAGAAAGAGAGATTTTGCAGAGAGAGCGAATGTATTTTTCTTTATTATCTTATTTCTCAAAACTAGATCTAGAACTCCATTAATGGAAATTATCAATGTAAATCAAAGGTAAATTTAAACAATCATAGTGAAGAATCATGGATGTAGATCATATTGATCGAACCATGTAAAATATGTGTGTCTATTTACAATTTTTAGTATTTTAATCATCATTTTAATATCAAATAAGTTTAGATCAAGAAAGTATTATCAAGATATTACAAGGGGTGTGTTGTGGGAATTCTTGCAACTACATTTTGGCGCTAGAAACAGGGACCCGCTTGTTGGATTGAAGAAGATCCAAAGAAATTAGCAATTGTTGATGATGAATTCAATTGGATTTATGAGATACAGGGGAAAATATGTATATAGAGAAAGAACAATGAAGAACAACCAACACAATTTAAGGGAAATGTATACAGAGAAAGAGAAGCAGAAATATTGGGAAGCAGGAGCAGATTCGAAGAAATCTTTAAGTGAAATGAAACAGCATCAATCAGCTAGGAAAAATTATTTCTTATATTTTTAAATTATTTGTTAATAATCTAGATCTAGAAGATTTTGAGTTTTAAACGATCAAGCTTTGTTTTCACAAAAATTGATTTTTGGTTGATATTTTGAATTAAAACGAGTTTTGATCATAAATTTACACCCATAAATCTTGATTTTAATCGAAATTTTGATCGTTATCTCTTTCAAATTAGATTTGCGAAGTAAAAATTTATGAATCTTCTTTTAATTTTGTGAGTAGCAATGATGTCTTCAAGATTAAATAGATTACTAATTAAATTAATTGGTTGTTTGTTTGCAGCAAAGGTAAAAAACAAATAGATGATAATAAGAAGAAGATGTATTAATAAAATTAAACTGGCGAGAAAAATAATTGTTCAGATAAGACATGTTTAATTTACTTCGTCAGAAAATCTACGCAGACAGTAACTCAGCAAAAAATGAAAGCAAAGAAATGAATCCAACAGTGGGACCAACATACGAAGACTGAGAACATATTACAACCAAAGAACGTTGTGAGCAATGTCACCACATTTACTTCATTCATTAATATGGTGAAGATAAATTAGTTACAATCTAGCAAATACGCAAAACAAGACACAATTCATCATCTCTAGTAAAGCTATCTAACTCGTCAGTTGAATTTGAAAATTCGCCAACAAACTTTGTTACCAGCTCCAGCAACACGAAGTGAAATACTACTCGCAAGGATGAGGAGAGAAAGCAGAAAATTTGAGGCAAACAACAGAATGAGGAAATCACCTCAACTCACATCAATTAATTCCTGCAGAGATATCAGTCCCTTCATAGAAGTAAGTTTTGCGAAGCTTACTCATTTTAATAGAAGTATCAACACGGTGTCAACAAGCAGTAGAGAAAATGAACAAAAAGTGAAGAAACGGTACTAAAGAGAATACAAATTTGACTACTAAAGAGATTAAATATTAAGGAGGGAACTTCACTTTGTAAGAGCATCATAACCCAGCGAAGACCAATGAAGATCAGAAAGAACCCTTATCATCATCAATCATATTCACATTGTCAACCATTCTTGCGAAGGAAGACATCACAAAACTTAATCAGCGAAGTAATAAAAGACTGGGGAGATACAAGAAAGTAAGCTACTGGATTCTGGGGCAACACATTTCAGAGTCAGTAGTTTAGGAAAGATAATAACTCATGCAGGTGAATTCGCTCAAGACGAAACTCAACAAGAGTATTTCATCGCAGTAACAGCGAAATCAAGGAAACTCAAACTAATCTGCGAAGAAAAGAATATGGCAAAGAAAATAACAACTTCAGTAATAAAATTTCAGTTCATCATCACGCAGTATACAAAATTCATCATCAGCTCAACCATTAGTTCGCAGCAATTCATTTCAAGGCGATTATCTCACTTCAAATAAATACCAATTCCTGTAAAGGCAATTCAGAGTATCGCAGAAATTCAGTGAAGTATAGTCATTAGTGAACAACCAATATACAACGAAGATATAAACTCAATTATAAACACCAATTAGTTTATAAGATGAAAAACATAGTAATTAGTTCGTAAGAAAGCCTATTCCGTAAGAATGAAATATTGAAGCTGCTTGATAGGTGTAGAATACACCTAATTTACTATCTAGTAGTTTATGCTTTCTTTGCTATTTTCTTGTAAATTATGTATTTTACGTGTGTTTTTGAGCCACTAGGTACTCTGGAGTCGCACGGAGGAAAAGAAGAAGAAATCACCAAAATTTAGCAAAAAGGGCATAATTGTCATTTTATAAGGCGAGCACTATCTGGAACCAAGCTAAGGTTAAGGGGCACTCATGTTTGGAGGAGTGTTAAAGGAAGACCAGTTAAGGATAAGGGGCTAGAAATTTGGTTAACCCTTATCAAGAATTGACCACCCATTATAACCACCCCATTCTTGGGTGGTTTGTATTATTGGGGTGTATTCATCTACCCCAAATCAATAATTCCTAAAACCTAATCGTGAAGGATTTCTTCTTCTCTAAAAATTGAGATGCAGAAACTGGAAGAAATCAGAGACTTGAGAATGGAAATTAAAGAGGAGATCAAGAACAGAAGATTAAGAGTTCGATGTTAAAACTGTTGAGAGTCCATGGGTTGGTGGATATGTGAAGGTGATTCAGGGTTTGGGATGATACATCAGATGGAAATTGGAGGTAAATGAGTCGATAGAAGAAATTGGAGATATGGGTCTGCTGATTAAAATGGGTATTGTTTCTATTGTCTTGATTTGGTGTTGAAAGAAAGAATTGATGAATAAAGGGTTTCTCTCAGATTTGGTTTTTGGATCGAGAGAACGGAAGAACAGAAGATGGGTTTTGATTCTGGTGATTTAAGATGGATTGAGAGCTGTGTAGGTAACAAAATTGAAGAAATCGGGAAGATGAATTGATGATGCAATGGCTAGGTCAGATGAAGATTCGCTGCTGTTCAATCGAAAAAATAGAGATGGTGGTGCTCGAGTTGCTGTAGGTATTATCCTGTGAATGAGTTGTGTTGTTGATTTGGGTGATGATATGAAGTTCTATTGTAGTATAGCTCTGTTGGTAAAGCAACTGTGAATGCTTAGATGGATGTATAAGAGTGTTACAGGTGAAGAGAATGGCCTGAGATTATGGCCGAAAATGTCCTGTAATCAGCCGAAACTCGGCCGATTTCCCCCTCCGGCGAGTCAACTCGGTGCCGGCGATGACCGTTCCAGAACGATCCCGACGATCGATCCATATCAGTGACTCAAACCACTCATCCGACTCAGCCTGACTAAGAAGCTAGCTCGCCATATGACTTTGACCTTTGACTGACGGTTGACCTCTTTGACCGTTAGTCATAACGGTGGACTGACGGAATATTCTGTCAACGGAGAGAATTTTCAGGTAGCCGGCGGCGACAAATTCCAGCCAAAAACACAGTTTTTCGGCGAGCAAAAATACGGAAATTTTTATGGACTTCTCTCATGTGTGTGAAGACTTAGAATTGGGAATTGGATGAAAACTTGGAAGTTTTGGAGAATTGGACTTGAAATTGGATTATAGCTCAAATTGGGAAAGTGGTGTTCTTATGGAATGTGGATTCTTTTCCTACAAAGACATGGAGAGTATTGAAGCCTATAAATAAAGGAGTTCTCTACAACTTTTTACACACATCTACTTTGGAGAAGGAGTTAAAGTGCACAAGGATTGGAGGAAGGAGCAACCATCATCTTTTCAATAAGTTTTCTTTCTTCCTTAAATTATTATTATTATTGTGTGAACTCCAAATTATGAGTAGCTAATTTTCTTATTGATTGAGGATGAATTCCTAGTTCTTAACATATGGTTTGAGTTTGTTTCAATTCTACTTTGAAGTTTTTCATATGATTATCATTTGTTTTTTCTAATATTAATGTTTATGATTGATTGATAGGTTGTTTGGAGTGCACGCTAAATTGATTTGTTAATTTAATCTAAAGCTAGTGGAAGTTAGGGAATACGTAATAGTTTCTTGACTCTTTACACAAATAGAAAACATGAGACCTTGCGGAGGGATTCCATGGAGCAATTGTGTGTAAAAACAACGCTAGAATTTGGAGCAATTACATCTTGTAAGCGAACCTCAAGGTGGTTCTTTTGAATAGAATCTGATAACTAAGCGAACCTGTTACTCAGTGAAATAAGGAATTTTGGGATTAGATAAGCGAACCTGCTATCCTACGGTTGGTGATAATCTATGACTAATAAAAATTGGAAAAGAACATAACTTTAATCATTGTTTTGCAGCAAATAAGGATTCCTTGATCTATTCTCTCTTATTGAATTCAACTTACACTTTTAATTGCTTTGTTTATTTCTTTTGCTTTTAAAATCTTCAACCAATACCCCCCTTTTTGTGACATTATAAGACAACTATAATCTCTTGCTCCTCGTGGGATCGATCTAGACTACCCTATATTACTTGTTAATTAGGTAGTAAAATATTAATTAATTTGTTGTGGTTACGACACACATCAAATTTTTGCGTCGTTGCCGGGGAGCAACGGACGATTTTAGTTGTTTTTATTTTTCTTTTTGCTTTATTCTTGCTTTGTTAGATTCTATACCATATCTAACTTAGTTTTGTGAACCTTTTTGTAGGTACTATATCTTTGGTGAATGCTTCAAGGGGGAAGACCGAGTCCAAATGGAATACGTCTTCGATCCGGCACTCAACTAAAGGATTTCATTCGAGCGGTTAACACTCCGCTTCCTCATTCTACATCAAGTGAATTCACAGATTCGGACATAGAAGAAGAAGCAATGGGTGATCGTACACTCAAGGACCTAGCTTCTCACAAGCTCGATACACAACAATGATGTATCCAAACTAACTCAACTTTCGAGATCAAGCCGAGGTTGATTAGAGAATTACCAAAGTTCCATGGAATGGTGAATGAAGACCCAAACAAACATCTTATGGACTTCAACACCATAGTCACGGCCATGCTTCCACCAGATACTAATGCGGATGGAGCAATGTTGAAAGCTTTTCCGTTCTCTTTGGCGGGCAATGCTAAGGAATGGTTATATTATTTGCCTTCCGGAAGTATCACAACATGGAATGGGATGAAGAAAATTTTCCTCGAGAGATATTTTCCCGCATCAAAGGCTACTCAAATTCGCAAAGAAATTTGTGGGATAAAGCAACATGTAGGAGAGTCATTATATGAATGTTGGGATCAATACAAGAGATTGGTGGCAAGTTGTCCACACCATCAATTTAGTGACGCCATGATAATCCAATACTTCTATGAAGGTCTCCAAACAAGTGATAGATATCTTCTTGTCGCCGCCGGTGGTGGTGCACTAGTGAACAAGATGGTGGACGAAGCTACCGAGTTGATTGAAAGTATGGCGGCAAACTCACAACAATTCTATGCAAGAGGTGATTCAATGGTTAAGTTTGTGCATGAAGTTAGTGACTCGTCTTCACAATCCGATCAACGGTTAAACAACATAGAGAGGGTAGTGCAACGGTTGGCCGCGGTAATTATTCCGGATGATGAAACCGAATAAGTAAATGCTTTATATCCAAATCAAAGGCCAAGGTACGATCCATACTCAAATACTTAAATCCTGGTTGGAAGGATCATCCCAACTTTAGCTATGCAAACAAGCAAGCGGCGGATCCTAATCCATATGCGCAACAAGGTGGATTCCAACAATCACGTTTCCAACCTCAACAACAACAATTTCAACAAGTCAAGGAGCAAGATTCTTCGAATAATGACAAGTTGAATGTGATAATGCAAAGCATGCAAGGTCTCACTTCTATGTTACAACAAACCCAACAAAAGACCGATTCGGCAATCAAGGATTTACAAACTCAAATGGGACAATTGGCGACCGATATGAACTTAATGAAAGCTCAAGCATCCACAAAGCTTCCTTCACAACCAATTGTGAATCCCAAAGAGAATGTTAGTGTGGTTACCTTAAGAAGTGGAAGACAAGTGGAGAGTTCAACTCATCATGAAGAAGCTAGTGAAGAGGTAGTCAAAGAGAAGGAGGATGCCGAACCAAGGGAAAAATCAACACCAACCGCCCAATACAAGGAACCGGTTCCTACTTTTACTACTCCACCTCCTTTTCCTAGTCGTTTTTCTAAGTCCAAGAATGAATCTCAAGACAAGGCACTCATGGAGATCTTCAAGAAGATCGAAATCAACATTCCATTCATAGAGGCCATAAGGACAATGCCAAGGTATGCAAAGTTCATGAAGTAATTATGCACAAAGAAGGATAGGTTGCTTGATAATGAAATTACTAAAGTTGGCGAGAGTGCGTCGGCTATCCTTTTGAAGAAGATTCCTACAAAGTGCACGGATCCCGGCGGTTTCACGGTGCCAATTACTATTGGCAAGAAAAGGTTTGAACATTCTTTACTTGACTTGAGAGATTCCATTAGTGTGATGTCGGCCAATATATATGACTCCTTGAATCTTGGACCGTTGAAAGAGACAAGAGTTATTATCCAACTAGCAAATAAGTCTAACATCTATCCAAAGGGACTTGTAGAAGACGTTCTAGTGCAAGTGAATGAATTAATTTTTCCGGTGGATTTCTTTGTGGTGGATATGGACAACAATGATAATTGGTCGTATACTTTTCTACTTCTTGGGAGACCATTTATGAAGACCGCAAAGACGAATATTGATGTGGACAAGGGTACACTCACTATGGAATTCGACAAGGAAGTAATACACTTCAACATATTTGAATCCATGCGCTACCCAAGTGATGTGCATTCCGCTTACTCCATTGATGTGGTTAGTTCATTAGCGCAACAAATAGTGGAATTGAATCGAGAGGACGAATTGATGTGGTGTTGCAAAAGAGCATTGAATTGAACGTCCACGGCATGTCTAACTTGGATGTTGAAATTTCCACGGAATTGGTGGAGACGTGTGGTGCCTTGACGGCATTACAAGAAGCTAAGGGTAATGTTTCCTATATTTCTTTACCCGTGAATGATGAATTACTTGTACCATCTATTGTGAAGGCGCCTAAACTAGAGTTGAAGCCACTTTCGGACCATTTGAAGTATGCATTTTTGGGAGATGGAGATGAGCTTCCGGTAATTATTTCAAAGAACCTCATACCGGTACAAGAAGACCATTTGCTTAGAGTCTTGAAAGAGCACAAAACGGCTATTGGTTGGACAATTGCGGACATCAAAGGAATTAGTCCATCCATATGCATGCATAGGATTCTAATGGAAGATAACATGAAGCTGGTACGTGATGCTCAACGTAGGCTTAATCCTCCCATGATAGAGGTTGTGAAGAAAAAGATACTCAAATTGCTAAGTGCAGGGGTGATTTACCCAATTTCCGATAGAAAATGGGTTAGTCCGGTGCAAGTGGTGCCAAAGAAGTCTGGTGTTACGGTTGTTCGAAATCAAGATGATGAACTTGTTCCTACAAGAGTTCAAACCGGTTGGAGAGTGTGCATTGATTATAGAAATCTTAATTCCGCAACCCGAAAGGATCACTTTCCTTTAACTTTCATTGATCAAATGTTGGAGCGGTTAGCGGGGCATTCTTATTATTGTTTCTTGGATGGTTATTCGGGATACAATCAACTTGTTATTGCACCGGATGACCAAGAGAAGACCACTTTTACTTTTCCGTTTGGAACGTTTGCGTATAGACGGATGCCGTTTGGTCTTTGCAATGCACCGGCTACTTTCCAAAGATGCATGGTAAGTATATTCTCGGATTACGTGGAGCGCATTATTGAGGTATTTATGGACGACTTTAGTGTTTATGGCAATTCTTTTGATATTTTTTTAGATAACCTTGAACTAGTTCTTAAACGATGCATAGACACTAACCTTGTTCTTAATTGGGAGAAATGTCATTTTATGGTAAACCATGGCATAGTACTTGGTCACATTGTGTCCTCTCAAGGGCTCGAAGTGGACAAGTAAAAGATAGATTTAATAAGAAACTTACAATATCCCACTTCGGTGAGGGAAGTTCGTTCTTTTCTTGGCCATGCAGGTTTCTATAGGCGGTTTGTCAAGGATTTCTCCAAAATCTCCATGCCGATGTGCAAGTTACTACAAAAGGAGGTACCTTTTGACTTCAACAAGGAATGCAAGGATGCTTTTGACAAATTGAAGGCAATGTTGACAAGTGCGCCGATTATCAAGTCACCGGATTGGAATCTTCCATTTGAACTAATGTGTGATGCTAGTGATTATGCGGTTGGAGCCGTTTTGGGTAAAAGAGTGGACAAGTTGTCCCATGTTATCTATTATGCATCTAGGACCCTTAATGATGCACAAATCAACTATTCTACCACGGAAAAGGAGTTATTGGCTATAGTGTTTGCATTGGAAAAATTTCGATCATACTTGGTGGGTACAAAGGTTATTGTGTATTCCAATCATGCGGCACTTAGATACTTAATAAAGAAGAAATAAGCTAAGACAAGACTAATCCGGTGGATCCTATTACTATAAGAGTTCGACATAGAAATTCAAGATAAGAAAGGTGTGGAGAATACCGTTGCGGATCATCTTAGTAGACTTGTTATGTCTCACGAAGAACTTCCATTACAAGACCGCTTTCCGGACGAACAACTTTTCTCCTTGGAAGAATCAACACCTTGGTATGCGGATATAGTGAATTACTTGGTGACAAGAAAGGTACCTAGTATAAGGTCCAACTTCCAAAAGATGAAACTTAAGAAGATATCGAAGCAATATGTGTGGGATGAACCATACTTATGGAAATATGGTGTTGATCAAATAATACGAAGGTGCGTACCTAACTCCGAATTTCAATCTATTCTCTCTTTTTGTCATACTTTTGCTTGTGGTGGCCATTTTGGTTCTAAACGTACCGCTCTCAAAGTTCTTGAAAGTGGATTTTATTGGCCCACCTTGTTTGAAGATTCATATGTGTTTTGTAAATCGTGTGATAGATGTCAAAGAACGGGCAATCTAGGTGCTCGAAATCAAATGCCACTCACACCAATTCTCGCCGTTGAGATTTTTGATGTGTGGGGAATTGATTTTATGGGCCCTTTTGTCAATTCGAATGGAAATTTTTATATACTTATTGCCGTAGATTATGTTTCGAAATGGGTGGAAGCTAGAGCCACCAAAACTAATGATTCTCAAGTTGTTTGTGATTTTGTAAGAGAAAGCATATTCACTAGGCACGGCACACCAAGAGTGGTGATAAGCGATGGAGGCTCACATTTCAAGAAGTCTTTTCACGCTCTTCTCAATAAGTACAACATAACACACAAGATTGGTACGCCTTACCATCCACAAACTAGTGGACAAGCGGAAATCTCAAACCGTGAAATCAAGTCCATTCTTGAGAAAATGGTGAATACCACAAGGAAAGATTGGAGATTTAAGCTCAATGATGCACTTTGGGCGTATAGAACGGCGTATAAGACACTGGTTGGTATGTCTCCATATAGGTTGGTTTATGGCAAAGCTTGTCATCTTCCGGTTGAACTTGAACATAAGGCTTATTGGGCGATAAAGAAATTCAACATGAAGTATGATGAAGCGGGGAAACAAAGAAAGTTTCAACTAAATGAGCTAGAGGAGATACGTAATGATGCTTACGAGAGTGCCCGGATTTACAAAGAAAAGACCAAGCTTTTTCATGACAAGATGATTTCTCGGAAAAGTTTTGTTGTGGGGCAAAAAGTTCTTTTATTTAATACTCGTTTACGTTTATTTCCGGGTAAGCTTAAGTCTCGTTGGGTGGGACCATTTATTGTTACTAATGTTTATGATCATGGTGCAGTTGAAATTGTTAGTGAAAAAACAGGACAACCCTTGAAAGTCAACGTCCATAGGTTGAAGCCATATTATGAAAACTTTCCAACGAAGCATGTGGACGTGATTGGATTTCGAGATGTGCTCCCTCTAGAGGAGTAATGTGAAGCAAAGAGCTATGTCGGGCCGTCGACTTTAAAACAAGCGCTAAGTGGGAGGCAACCCACCGGTTTTGTATTTCTTATACTTTTGTTTTTATTTGCTTTTTGTATATTTTTCTTGTTCCATATCATATTAGGATTTCCCACCTTAACTTTGCTTGAACGATTCAATTACATTGAAGACAATGTAAGGTTTAAGTGTGGGGGAGTGGTTAAGCATATATTTTTGCATTAAAAAAATTTTTTGCATAAAACTTTCAACTTTTAGAGATTTTAGAGTCACTAGCATACTTCTAGGTATGTTTACATAGAGAATTCTGACCGACATAAATGAACTTGGAAATGTTAGGGAACTACGTTCGATTTATTGCTTGTTAGAGTGTTAAATAATGGATTTAATCATGCCGGTGATGCAAATTTGGTGCAGGGAGAAGTGCGTTATTAGAGTTGTTGATCAATCATTAGTGGAGACTACCCATTTTCATATCAACCAAGGCACCGACCAAAAATTCTTCTTTTACTAAAGAGCTTATTTTGAGTGTGTGTCACCGTACGTTAATTCCGGGTAGAATGGTGAGCTACCCAATTTCACACCAATTTCAGCACTATTTTGATCTTTTGAGTGCTAATTTTTGTCAATCATGAGGGTGACGTCTATGGATGAAAGCCTCCTTCTTGTAGTTCGATTTGCAGTTAGCACCATTCTCTCAACAACGGGTCCATAGAAACACCACAATCATCAACAACAAGGGAGCGACATCAAAATCTACAAGGGAAGTTGAAAAGGTTCAAGGTTTGCAAGCAACAATGAAACAAGAAAAGAGCAAATTTCAAATTCAAGTAAGCAACATACAATGAGCAGATTTTTACATATATGTTGAAGACTTACAATGCAATGAGGTAATTCTATATCCAAGTATTAAGACATATTTACAAGAGCGAAGAAAAGCAAAAGGTGAAAATTATTGAAGTTTATGATTTCGAGACGATACAAGTTGTGAAGAATCAAGCGGTAAAGTACTTTTCCACGGCCATGGTTTATTTTATTTTTCACTTTGATTTGTATTGTGTTTCTCTTGTCTAAAAAAACAAGAAAAAAAGAAATTGAAAAAAAATAATATATATATGAGACAAGAGAAATATCTATTATTGTTTTGTTTTGAATAAGCCGTGGGGAAGGAAAATCTATAAGGAAGTTTCAAGCGACAAGGAGTTAAGGAAAAAGGTTACAAATTGTTAAGGATCTATGAAGCTAAATAGTTTATCACCAATAGTTGAAACCGAAGATCAAGAAGATGAAGACAAGGAGCGGAAGACGTTTCTATTGGATTCCGTGAGAGTGGTGTTATCATAATTGGCAATCGGATGTGAAGGTAAGTAAGTAATCTCATCCTTGATATAAGTGGTTGATTTCCTGTCTTAGAGATTGTTAGAAAAATGGTTTTTCAAAATGTTAAAAGATGTGGGTTTTTCAAAATTTCGGAAATTATCCTTCCTACCATTCAACGTGTTGCAGGAATTCTCTCTTCATTCCTACCTGCACACATGTGAGACCGATAAAAGAGCCGTCTTTTTGAGTGCAATTATCATAAAACCCTTTTGGTGAGGAAGAAGTCGAGGCGAAATGCTTATTGATCGTTTCTCAAACACGTGTTCTCTCATTATGGTGTGGTTATTTCTCACTCAACATTTAAGAATGAGAATATGTTCTTTAGTATTTCTAACTTCTTATTACTAGCATGCAGAAACTCTATGTCTTCATAGCTCTTAGGATGCTTGGGACTCTAGAACGCTTGGAAGATTGTAAGTTTTAGTTTGATTTGCTCGAGGACTAGCAAAGTCTAAGTGTGGGGGAATTTGATAGGTGTAGAATACACCTAATTTACTATCTAGTAGTTTATGATTTCTTTGCTATTTTTCTTGTAAATTATGTATTTTACGTGTGTTTTTGAGCCATTAGGTACTCTGGAGTCGCACGGAGGAAAAGAAGAAGAAATCACCAAAATTTAGCAAAAAGGACATAATTGTCATCTTATAGGGAGAGCACTATCTGGAACCAAGATAAGGTTAAGGGGCACTCATGTTTGGAGGAGTGTTAAAGGCAGACCAGTTAAGGATAAGGGGCTAGAAATTTGGTTAACCCTTATCAATAATTGACCACCCATTATAACCACCCCATTCTGGGGTGGTTTGTATTATTGGGGTGTATTCATCTACCCCAAATCAATAATTCCTAAAACCTAATCGTGAAGGATTTCTTCTTCTATAAAAATTGAGATGCAGAAACTGGAAGAAATCAGAGACTTGAGAATGGAAATTAAAGAGGAGATCAAGAACAGAAGATTAAGAGTTCGATGTTAAAACTAGTGAGTCCATGGGTTGGTGGATATGTGAAGGTGATTCAGGGTTTGGGATGATACATCAGATGGAAATTGGAGGTAACTGAGTCGATAGAAGAAATTGGAGATATGGGTATGGTGATTAAAATGGGTATTGTTTCTATTGTCTTGATTTGGTGTTGAAAAAAAGAATTGATGAATAAAGGGTTTCTCTCAGATTTGGTTTTTGGATCGAGAGAACGGAAGAACATAAGATGGGTTTTGATTCTGGTGATTTAAGATGGATTGAGAGCTGTGTAGGTAACGGAATTGATGATGCAATGGCTAGGTCATATGAAGATTCGCTGTTGTTCAATCGAAAAAATAGAGATGGTGGTGCTCGAGTTGATGTGGGTATTATCCTGTGAATGAGTTGTGCTATTGATTTGGGTGATGATATGAAGTTCTATTGTAGTATAGCTTTGTTGGTAAAGAAACTGTGAATGCTTAGATGAATGTATAGGAGTGTTACACGTAAAGAGAATGGTCTGAGATTATGGCCGGAAATGTCCTGTAATTAGCCGAAACTCGGCCGATTTCCCCCTCCGGCGAGTCAACTCGGTGCCAGCGATGACCGTTCCAGAACGATCCCGACGATCGATCCAGCTCAGTGACTCAGATCACTCAGCCGACTCAGCCTGACTAAGAAGCTAACTCGCCATCTGACTTTGACCTTTGACTGATGGTTGACCTCTTTGACCGTTAGTCATAACGGTGGACTGACGGAATATTCTGTCAACAGAGAGAATTTTCAAGTAGCCGACGGCGACAAATTCCAGCCAAAACACAGTTGTCCGGCGAGCAAAAATACAGAAAATTGTATGGACTTCTCTCATGTGTGTGAAGACTTAGAATTGGGAATTGGATGAAAACTTGGAAGTTTTGGAGAATTGGACTTGAAATTGGATTATAGCTCAAATTGGGAAAGTGGTGTTCTTATGGAATGTGGATTCTTTTCTTACAAAGACATGGAGAGTATTGAAGCCTATAAATAAAGGAGTTCTCTACAACTTTTTACACACATCTACTTTGGAGAAGGAGTTAAAGTGCACAAGGATTGGAGGAAGGAGCAACCATCATCTTTTCAATAAGTTTTCTTTCTTCCTTAAATTATTATTATTATTGTGTGAACTCCAAATTATGAGTAGCTAATTTTCTTATTGATTGAGGATGAATTCCTAGTTCTTAACATATGGTTTGAGTTTTGTTTCAATTCTACTTTGAAGTTTTTCATATGATTATCGTTTGTTTTTGCTAATATTAATGTTTATGATTGATTGATAGGTTGTTTGGAGTGCACGCTAAATTGATTTGTTAATTTAATCTAAAGCTAGTGAAAGTTAGGGAATACGTAATAGTTTCTTGAATATTTACACAAGTAGAAAACACGAGACCTTGCGGAGGGATTCCGTGGAGCAATTGTGTGTGAAAACAACGCTAGAAAGTGGACCAAGGGAACCGAGTCTAACTACTAGTACTAAACCTAAGTTCATAAATCTTAATGCGTTCGGGAAATTACATCTTGTAAGCGAACCTCAAGGTGGTTCTTTTGAATAGAATCTGATAACTAAGCGAACCTGTTACTCAGTGAAATAAGGAATTTTGGGGTTAGCTAAGCGAACCTGCTATCCTACGGTTGGTGATAATCTATGACTAATAAAAAGTGGAAAAGAACATAACTTTAATCATTGTTTTGCAGCGAATAAGGATTCCTTGATCTATTCTCTCTTATTGAATTCAACTTACACTTTTAATTGCTTTGTTTATTTCTTTTGCTTTTAAAATCTTCAACCAATACCCCCCTTTTTGTGACATTATAAGACAACTATAATCTCTTGCTCCTCGTGGGATCGATCTAGACTACCCTATATTACTTGTTAATTAGGTAGTAAAATATTAATTAATTTGTTGTGGTTACGACACGCATCATTGCTATCTTGGAGTGATCAGTCACAGGCGAAAGAATGGTGTTGCTCGTAGCTTAGTGTTGCATGTAATGAGTAAACACGAATTTAAGGAAAGCCTATTCCGTAATAAACACGAGTATAACGAAGCAGTTGCAAAATTCGCCAGAACACCATATTATGGATCTTAGAGACGAGTAAGCTGTGTTTTAAAACATGAATGTCATAAGGAGAAACAAAAGATTGAAGACGAAGTTTCTATAAAGGGTCATCAACACCAACGTATAGGTTTTAGAACGAAGATTCACGCAAAAATAGAGAGCAAAAACAAACTGTTGGTTATTAAAATACAAAGGGGAAAAGAAATGAAGAACCAAAATGGAAGGACCACCAACTTATTATTAATAAATTAAAGAAGATGGAAGTATTAGCGATTATCGCAACTCTTGCGAAGAAATAGAGTGGTAAAGCTTTGGGACCTTGCGATAACATGAGAATAGCTTCTGCGAAGCTTACTGCATCAACACAAATAGGAATTTGCACAATTTGTCTAGGTGGTAGAATACAATTACAAGGTCGCGGATATTGGTCTTTGATTATTTCGCAAAGAAGAAAGTTGATGATTGTCTCGCAAGCTAATTTCGCAAGAGAGGGTTAGCATAGTTGGTATGATGCGAGAGTATGCAAGAGGAAGATTAAGAATTCATTTCTCATTTCAAAGATGTCAATTTCGCAAGCAAATCATATACTTCGCAAGAGATGACAGCAACAGAAAATCACATAAAAGCTAAGTACTACTTCCTTGAATATTTTACTTACAAAAAAATAAAATTTTTGATTTAATAGAAGCGATACAATCGCAAGATTTCAAAGAACATTTCTAAGATTTCTAATATTTTCAAAATAAAAATAAAATTAATTGACTAGAAGCGATGCAATCGCAAAATTTCAAAGAAGATTTCTAAAATTTCAAAGATTTCAAAGATTTTTTATTTGACTTACCAAAAAGCGATACAATCACAAGATTTCAAAGATTTCAAAAGATTATAAAAAATGAAATCATCGCAAAAATTTAAAGATCTCAAAGATTTTCAAAGATTTCAAAGATTACAAAAAAGCGAAATTATTGCAAAAATTTCTAAGATTTCAATTTTTTTTGATTTGATTTACAAAATGTGAAAAACTCGCAGAAGTATAAAGATTTCAAAACTGCAAATATTTCAGAATTACAATGTATTAGAATTTTTCTTGAATATTTACTTTGCTTCAAATGATATGATATCATGAGAATGAAAGAAGTAACAGAAATGAACGAATGATTGAAAGAAGTAACAGAAATGAAAGAATGATTGAAAGAATTGACAGAAATGAAAGAATAAATGCAAGAATAAAGAAACGCGAAAATATCGCGAGAAACGCGAATAAAATTTCGTAGAGATTAATAGAATGGGACGAACCTTTATGGCGTACACCTTAGTTCGCGGGTACAATCTCGCAAGAGGCAAATGTAAGACCAAATAATGCGTCATATAAGGGGGTATCTCTTTACATGACTCATGGATAAGGTTATACCGTTGATGGAACCTGAGTCATGAAGATGTTGGGGTTAAAGAAAACCTATCCCGGAGAGGTACCTTGGATTTCCAACTATATAAGGTTATACCCCTGTTGGACGACCGAGGATCTCTTCTAAGGAGTGTGCAGAGTATGACTTAGGCGCCGAGGTAAACGGTTGAGCCAAGGATGCCCGGGACGGACGAACCTACCTGGCCATTCTTGGTAAGTCTTGGCTATGATGCACTAGGCCTGAAGAAAACCCCACTTAGGGTGCAGTCTTGTAACTATAAGCCATATAGGCATAAAGGACAAGAGGCTGCGAAAACAACTGGTTGTTGGTAAATCCGGATGGGAGGAGTTAGTCTTGTATGGATGATGTGCCCTCCTTGAAGGTGCAACCATGGGGAAGATAATGGCGGCACCCTCCATTAGGGAGCTGATAAGTGTCTAAAGATGGCAATGTCATGGGGCTTTATGATCGCAAGAACATTTAGGCCAGTCATATTGTCGCGTGACAAAAATTATACAGAGGCAACAAGCCATAAGAGAAAAAAGATAAGATGAGATCAATGGGTTTTTACATGAAAGTGTAAAGACGTCCTGCGATTTCATCGCAAGACAGCAATGTCATAAGGTTTTGTTCTCGCAAGGGAACTTAGACTTGTCATATTGTCGCAGATAAATTGACAAAATGCGGATAAGGCAAGATCAATGGGTTTTTACATGCAAATGTGAAGATATCCTACGATTTTGTCGCAGATACAAAAGAAAAATTGGCAAAATAAGACCTTTAACTAGGAAGGCAATATAAGACCAATAGAATAATCTCAAACATTAACTATTTTCTTTTAAGAATGCAGGAAAGATTTGTTCATCGCAAGAGAGATAGCAAGTACTATTTAGAATCTCTCAGAAATACTATTTATAATCTCCCAGAAGTATTATTCAGCGTCTCTCAGCAGCACTATTTCATAATCTCGCAGCACTATTTCAGGAGTATTATTTCATAATCTCGCAGTACTATTCATAATCTCGCAGTACTATTCATAATCTCGCAACACTATTTGAGGAGTATTATTTCATAATTTCGCAGCACTATTCATAATTTCTTAACACTATTCATAAGCTCGCAGTACTATTTAGTCACTATTCACGTCACTATTTCAGAAACTCGCGAAAACATTCAGAATCTTGCAGACTCGTTCGGAAACTTACAAACTCATTTAGCATCTCGCAGACTCTTCCAGAATTTCGTAGGAGATGTGATTATTTCGCAGAATGTGCTAATTTTCTAAAAAAGATTATCGCATGAGGCAGAGGCAAGATAAGAATAAAGAAACAATCCGCTCATTCAACATTTTTTCAAGGATTCTACCTTCATAGATAAAGAACAGAGGCAACTATGGATTACCAAGCAAACATTTTATGTTCTTTATCTTCTCGGCAAGAATCATTTCCAAAATGGACAAGAATTTTCACCAAAAATGAAATAATAATTTCACAAGAATAGAGGCAATACTTATGACTTTTATTCAAGAAAGGATACTTCTTATATTTTGAGGATTGAGTACTTCTTATATTTCTTCAAGGATACTTCATACTTCACATACTTCAACAGTTGATACTTCTTATTTAATTCGCAAAGATGCGTAACTTCACAAAAGAATAGAGGCAAGTTCGTACTTTTCAAGTCCAGTATTCTTTCGCTCGTTCTTTCATCAACCAAGATCAAAGACTACTACAACAATTGATTTTTCCTTAAAGATCGCTCTTCAAGCAATATTCAAGGGAAAAAAGGCAAGATGTAGGATCAGAATATCGCCATAACAATATTTTTAAGAAATTATTAACAACATTTCTGTGACTTCCTCAACAACACACTGCGAGTGTCGCAGAATAATTCAAAGAATGACGTAATAGACAACGACAACATAAAACACGAGAAAGATGTGAAGATTTTGTAGTTGGAGAGAATGCTCTCGATAACAAGGCGGGATCTCGCGAGAACAAGGAAGGAAATGAAAATTTTGTGGTTGTAGAAAAATCTCGCGAGAAGCATAGAAGAGCATGCGAGAAGCATAACAGAAATCTCGCGAGAAGCATAGCAGATCCTGCGAGAAGCATCGCAAAGCCTGCAAGAAGCATAACAGAGATCCTAAAATATGGGAAATATGAGTTAAATGTGAGCTATCAACCACCATGAAGATACCTATATAAAGTGAAGAGCAGGAGAGAGAAAGGGAGAGATAATTTTGGTAAGAAATAGAGAGATTTTGCAGAGAGAGATTTTGAGAGAGAGAATGTATTTTTCTTTATTATCTTCTTTCCCAAAACTAGATCTAGAACTCCATTAATGGAAATTATCAATGTAAATCAAAGGTAAATTTAAACAATCATAGTGAAGAATCATGGATGTAGATCATATTGATCGAACCATGTAAAATCTGTGTGTCTATTTACAATTTTTAGTATTTTATTCATCATTTTAATATCAAATATGTTTAGATCAAGAAATTACTATCAAGATATTACAAGGGGTGTGTTGTGGGAATTCTTGCAACTATATCTCCGCGAAGTGGAGAGGATATGAGAATCTCCAAATCTTCATAATGCCGCAGCTTCCTATCTTTCCATATTTTTCCCTCGACAAAACTCCGTGAATTTAGCTTAACCGCCTACACATGTCGAAAATCCCTCTTTTTACTAGCACGTCTCTCCTCAACAGGTCATCTTCTTTTGCTTATAAAAGTAGAATCTGGTTACGGAACTAATTTTCTTCTTTTACTTTTCTATCTTCTTTGTCTTTTCGTCTGCAACTTTCTTCTTTCAAAGATTCTCCTGCTACTACTTTCATGGAGTCATCAAGGTATCTCTTCTTCTAACGTTGTAAAATTTGATCTTATTTAATTAGACTATGTTCATCATTATCTATTTGATCTGTTTTTACCTGATTTTATGTAATTCCCATACCGTGTCTTCGTTTCAGCGGAGCCGTCCCCAACACCAGAATTGTAGTCCAAAACCCTAATTTTTCTAGAAATCTAGAGCAACATCCTATTGGAAAGAAAAGGAAGCCTGCGAATCAAAAGGTAGTAAGAAATATTTGTTTTCTTAATAACAATATTGTTGCCTCTGTTTCTTATCTAGATTTTTATTCGCAGGGTGATGAGAATGTTAACGTTCCTCAAAAGAAATCTCGCCGAATTAAAGTTGTTGATTTCGCAGTTCCCCTTCCCCAATTGACTCCTGCTAGTTCTATTCCTACACCTTGTCAAGCTGAACCTATAATTTCTGTTTGTGAGAATATCACCAGAAATATCCCTGTCTCAGCTATTGTGGATGGTATTCCTGAAATTACTGTAGATGAAGTTCCTTCCCCTTCTGTTGTAGCTACTTCTCAAGTTAACTCTACTTCAATCCCTTTTGTTACTTTTCCTGACACTTCATCTTCAGATGATGTATTAACTGTGAGTGATTCAATCTCCAACTTTCTATCATTACCACTTCTTCATCTACCTCTTTTCCTCCCTCTAAAGAAACTTCAATTGGAGTAGATGTTGCTTTTAAAGTCTTATCTAACATTTTAGATGATGCTAAGAAATCTTCTACTGACCCCGTTAAGTATAGTGTATGCGAAACTTTAAGCAAATATTTTGGTTCTGACCATATGAGTTCGCAAGCATCTCTAGAAGGTGAAGTTGAACCTTTAAATAGAGATCTCCAAGCCAAGATTTTGGAATGTGATACTCTTCATCATAAGGTTAACAATTCTTCATTGAACTGCGAGAATCTTCGCAAGAAAAATGATGAACTAAATGGTATAACTTTTTCTATCTTTGTCTTTGATTTTGCTTTATTAATTTTCTTCTTCTTTTCATACTACCTTTTCTTAAATTCTTTGTTCGCATATTAAGCCTTAAACCAGAATCGATTAATGGGGATATTCAAAGATGAATCAGTTGCTGAAGAGATTCGCATTGATAGAGATTCTTGGATGGACCAATATAACTGGTTAGATAACCTTTACATATATTACCTTGATCAAATATAGAACCATACTAAAGAGAACACTCAATTAGTACAGAAATACGATTTATTGAGCGACGAAGTAACCCGCATCTCTTATTTGTTAACCAAGGCTAACCTTGCGATAGAAACTTTATCAGATGAAAATAAGGTCTTATCTCAAGAGAGGATGGATCTTTCAAATAGAGTGGCAACCTCCTCGCAACAATTAAATAATCTTCAAAGAATGTAGTGGTAATTGAACTTTTGTCCCTACTTTTGATGGTCTACACAAATATCCTTATCACATAATAATTTTGTCCCTCTTTATCTAAAAGCCCATCAGGGGCCCAATAACAAATTATTAACTTCCAAATATACCCCCTTGTGTGTTATCTTCTTTTTAATTTCTCAAAACTTCGTTTTTTTCTTCTTCTCGTATTTCTCTTTCAAGAACCACCAACAGCTCTGCAACAAACACCACCAGCTCCGCCGCCCACCGCCGACACCACCACGTCCATCGCTATTAGCAACAGATCTATCTATCTACCTACTAACTTCTTATTCTTCTCTTCTTATTAGCAGCGACATCTCGAAATTTTTCCTCCATTTCCATCGCTCCACCACCGCCAGTAACATATCCATCGCTCCATCTCTCCACCACCACCAGCAACATCTCCATCGTAACCATAACCACCACCACCTCCTCCTTAGTCACCATCTACATCTCCATCTTTATACCCATATCCCAAATGGTCAAGAAACATTAACTGTGTGCCAGTTTCTTCACAAATCGGAAACCTTTAAACCACAACCAGATCGAGAAACATGGCCTTATGAACTTCTTGAAATCCCAACTTCATCGACAGAATCACAAGTTGTTACCCGTTACGACAAGCTCACGACGGACTTGGTTTGGGCAAAGAATAGTAGCAGGTTCCTTTCGACAACCCGTGCAAATCTGGAATTAATATACCCGTATAGATCTCTCTCTCCCGAATTTGATTACTTAGATTTATTTTCTTTTAGAGAATTTGACAACTTTTAACTGATGTCTCTGAAAGAAATTTACAAATTATCCCTTTGATTTGATTTTATTTAATAGATTTGAGAAATTAATCGAGTTTAATTTATTATTAACAATACAGTGTGATCAATGTCGACGAAAAGACTTGCTGCTACTATATTTTGCAGCCAGTACGCCTGCTCTAATCTTTGGATATTACTTAGGTAATAATGGATGACTCTTCACGATTGTATGTTTTCAAGTGTATAACGTATGTGGTTGTCTAATATGCTGCTATGTTCATATTTATTGTTTGGTTGTGTGCAGCCATAATCTACTCAACTGCCTATTCCCCAAAAGAGGTCAACAGATCGATCACCTTGGGAATATTTACCGGAAACCGTAAGCATCCAATAACCACCTTCGATACCTTTCTATTTTTTGGATCAACTATGGATGTTGATCCATATATTTTGGATCAACTATGGTTATTGATCCAACTGCAATGGATAAACATCCACTGTTGATCCAACTGAAATGGATAAACATCCATTGTTGATTCAACTGAGATTGGTTTTGAAGCTGGTCTTGGAGTTGTTGGTGTTTATGAAGCTACAGGTAATGAAATATGGTGGTTATATGGGTTGAAGCAGGCAGTGATATTGGATCAAGTATGGTTTTTGATCCATATATTTTGGATCAAATATGGTTGTTGATCCATCTATATGGGATCAACTACTGTTGTTGATCCTTTGAACTCATGTTTTGTAGTTTAAATCATGTAAATTTTTTCTAATGTTGAACTTGTGGTGCAATGGTAGCATGACTGACTCCATGTCAGATGATGCGTGTTCGACTCACGCCAAGTTCAATCTATTTTACATGGATAAACTATCATTATTGATCCAATTTTACATGGATCAACTTCCATTGTTGATCCACTAAAATTGGATCAACTTCTACTGTTGATCCTTTTTTCTTGGATAAACTAGATAAACTTTTACTGTTGATGGTTTTGTTGGTGGATCTGAAACTGCAGCTGATGAAGTGGTAGCATTTTTCCATCAGCATGGATAAACATCCATTGTTGATCCAACTGCAATGGATAAATTTCTAATGTTGATCCAACTGCAATGTATAAACATCCATTGTTTGATCCAACTGAAATGGATCAACTACTTTTTGTTGATACAAAAAAATTTGAACCAGCGGCGGTGATGGTGATGGTGGTGGTGGTGGTGGTGGTGGCGGCGGTGACGGTGGTGGTGGCGATGGTGGTGGTGACGGTGGTGGTGGCGGCGACGACGAATTTGTGGTGGTGGCGGTGAAGGAGTGGTGGTGGAATATTGGTGGTGGTGGCGGTTGGTAGGTGGTGGTTGTTGAACGGTGGTGGTGGTGGAATGGTAGTTGAATGTTGGTGGTGGTGGTGCTAGTGGTGGTGGTGAAGTGGTAGAGGAAGAAATTTGTTATATTTTGAAATAAAGAAAAATATTATATGAGTGAGGGTATTAAGGTAATCTAATATTAAATGGATAAGGTTATAAAAAAGTAGGGACATATTTATTGTTGGATAAGGATATATTTGTAGGGAGTTAAAAGTAGGGACATATAATTAATATACCCAAGAATGTATGATAACCAAAAACGATCCCTTCATTCACTAAAAGATGAACTTAGAGAAATAACTGAATCCTATATCAATGAGAAAAATACTCTTATCCAAGGTAGAATTTATTTAAGTATAAAGGTAAGCCAGCTCAAAGAAGAGTACTCCAAACTAGAAGAATCCAACTCTGCTCTCGCGAAGGAAAATGCTTTTCTCCTCTCCAAAGAAAAGAATTTAAAATCTCGCCTACAAGGTTTAGTTGGAGATAAATTTGATGATGCTATGAGTCAATGGGAAAATACTTGTTTGGTATTAATTCAAAACCTAATTTCGCAAAAGAAAGGTATTATTTTTTTGCTGCCTTGATTATTTTATTTTACTGAACTCCTTGCGAAATTTCTAATAAAGAAATCTTTATTTTTGTTGTTGTTCGCATCATCTGAGGAAAAGCTTCATGCTACTATTTCTACTATGAGTGCTGAGCTGGCAAAGATTCGCAAAGAGAATGGTGTTCTTACTAATCATCTCACGTATTCTCGCGATCTAGTAGAAATAAAGTATGACTACCTTGAATACTTTAAAAATATGGAGATTAGAAATCGTGATAAAGCTCATCTTCGTCAATTTCATCTTGCTGCACAAGTTCTAGTAAATGATGTTTTACTGGCTAACTCTCTTCCTCCTATGTCAATCAAACCTATGGAAGTAGGTGAAGATGAATTTACCCGTCCTGCTGACAGTGACTTTTATTGTGAAAGTGGTGAAGAAAGCCATTCTGAAGAAAACCAAGGAGATGAAGAAAAAATTCCTCCAAAAAAAGCCACCACCGAAAATAGAACAATTGTTGGTGATAAGACTGGTGAAGAAGAAGATAGAACTAATCAGAATGAAGGAAATGTTGGCGAAGATAATATAGATGGAAAAGATGATAACTCTGGAAAGGATACTAGAGTTGGTGAAGTTAACACTGAATGAAGAATTCTATCTTTATTTTCTTAAGTTATTTCTTCCTTTTCTCGCGGATGATGTACTTTATATCATTTTTGAATTCAATTGTGTTTGCGAGAAAGATAATGTTGTTCTCGCAAGAAAGATAATGATTTTCTATTTTTATTAATTCCCATACTTGCCTCTCAGTATCTTTCTGCCAATGAACAAAATTATATGCATTTAAACAAAATAGTTATGTTTAGGATTATTCTGTTGGTCTTATTATGCCTTCCTAGTTAAAGGTCTTATTTAGCCAATTGTATGTTCTAGCGACAAAATCGCAGGACGTTCTTACACTTGTATGTAAAAACCCATTGATCTTGCCTTATCCATGATTTTTCAATTTCTCTGCGATAATATGATAGGCCTAAGTTTCCTTGCGAAAGCAAAGCCCCATGACATTGCTATCTTGCGATGAAATCGCAGGACGTCTTTACATTTTTCATGTAAAAACCCATTGATATCATCTTAACTTTTTCTCATGACTTTTTGCCTCTGTATAATTGTATTCTTAAGACACTTAGCAGCTCCATAATGGAGGGTGTCGCCCTTATCTTCCCCCCGGTTGCCCCTTCAAGGAGGGCACATCGGCCATACAAGACTAGCTCCTCCCATCCGGTCTTAACAACAACCATTTGTTTTCGCAGCCTCTTATCCTTTATGCCTATATAGATTATAGTTACAAGACTGCACCCTAAGTGGGGTTTTCTTCGGGCCGAGTGCATCATAGCCAAGACTTGCCAAGGATGGCCAGGGTAGTTTTGTACGCCCCGGGTACCCTTGGCTCAACCGTGTACCTCGGCGCCTTGGTCATACTCTGCACTCCTTAGGAGAGATCCTCGGTCGTCCAACCAGGGTATAACCTTATATAGCTGTAAATCCAAGGTACCTCTCCTGGATAGGTATCTCTCGTGGAGATGGACCCCGCTTCTCCATGACTCAGGTTCTAGCAGCGGTATAACCTTATCCCTGATCCATGAAAATAGATACCCCCTTATATGATGTACTTTAGGTCTTACATTTGCCTCTTTCAAAATGTTATCCGCGAACTAGGGTGTACGCCATAAATGTTCGTCCCATTCTTATATCTCTTGCGAATATCGCTAATTCTTAAATTTTTGTTATATTCTTCGCGAATAATCTCGCAGCTCTGATAAAAATTTCTTTATTCATGGAAATAAATAAAAGTTCTTCTATGTTTCATCACATATTATGTCATTATCTAGCTTCTCTCAGAATTTGTTACTGGTAATATCTTTTTAGATACAATCTGTTCCATGGTCGATCAAGTTTTTGACCAACACCTCTACCCTCTGGATCCATTAGTTTATATGCTTCTGTTCCAACTATCTCCTTAATGATATAAGGTCCATCCCATTTTTTCACTGATAACCTGGTGTTTCTCGCAACACTAAATCACCTGGTTGGAATTCACGTTTCTTGACACGTTTGTTATACTCGCGAGCTAATCTTCGCTAATAATTTTCCATATGTTGCAAAGCTTTTTATCTCTTCTCTTCTAATTCATCAAGTTTATTTAGAATCATCCCAGCACTAAGATTCTTCTGCCAAGCCTCTCTTTTTGTTGTAGGTATGGCAACCTCTGTTGGTAACACTTCTTTAACACCGTATGTTAAGCAAAAATTTGACATCCCCGTTGCTTCTCTTTTAGTTGTATTGTATGCCCAAACTGCATTATGGATTTGTTCACACCATGATCTATGGTACCCTTGTAATTTCTTCTTTAAGATGTCTGCGATTGTCTTATTAGTTGCCTCAGCCTGACCATTAGCTTGTGGGTACAAAGGAGTAGATTTTCCACATCTTATCTTAAATGCATTGAGTAATAGCTCTATATTCTGCCCTTCAAATTGCTTTCCATTATCAGACACCAACTGTGCTGGGATTCCAAATCTGTAAATAATATTTTCAAATATGAATGTAAATATATCTTTGTCGCGGATATGTTGTATTGCTTTTACTTCTTCCCATTTTGTGAAGTAATCTGTTGCAACAATTAAGTATCTCTTTTGTCCTGATCCTGGCACAAATGGTCCCATAATATCTATCCCCCATTTTCCAAAAGGCCACACACTTGTTTAAGATGATAATGGTGCGCCTGGTGCATGTATCTTCTTTCCGTATCGCTGGCAATCTTTACAACTCCTTGATAATTGCTTCGCATCTTCATGCATATATGGCCAGTAATAGCCTTTCATTTTTGTTCTTTATGCCAAATATCTACCTCCGCTATGGTTACCAGCATCCCCACTATGCAACATTTTTAACACTTTTTCTCTTTCTTCCCTTGTTAAACATCTAAGTGACGGCCCATTAAAAGATTTACGATATAATACTCCATCTCTTAATTTATAATTTTTTGCACGGCTTTTTAACTTGTGTGCTTCTAATCTATTTCTTGGTGTCTCTCCTCTCGCCATGTATGCATGAAGTTCTTCTCGCCAATCTGTAATATTGCTTCTTGTTTCTTCTTCGCCACCTTCTATTATCATTACATCCGCTTCTTTTTCTTCTTCTTCTTTTTCTTCTTCTTCTTTATTGAATGAAGGTGCTATAAGTGTCTGAATTTTTATGCATCTCGCAGCTGGATTTGTCATCATACTGGATATGAAGGCAAATGCATCTGCGAGTATGTTATCTTTTCTTGAGATATGTCTCCATTTTATTTTTGGAATTTTCGCTAACAGTTCTTCAACAAGTTTTTTGTATTTCTTCAAAGATGGTTCATTTGTTGTGTATTCTCCTTTTATTTGGCGAATAACCAATTCCGAATCACTGGTAATTCTAGCATTCTCCAATTTCATTTCTATTGCGAATTTTAGAGCATGTATCACAGCCTCATATTCCGTCTCATTATTAGTGGATGCAAATTCCAATCTAAATGAAAAAGCTATTTTTTATCCTTCTGGAGAGATAAAGATAACTCCAACTCCATTAACTTTTATGTTTGATGATCCATCCACTAATATTTCCCATCTGTTGGGTTCCGTTAATAGATATTTTGGATCTCCATGTTCTTCTTCTATATCCATCATCTCCTCCACAGCTTCGTCATTTTCCAAAGGAAACTCAGCTAAGAAATCAGCTATAACTTGTGATCTTGGCGAGGATAAAATGTCATACTTGATATCAAAGTGTCCTACTTGTGCATTCCATCTCTCAACTCTGCCTGATCTTTTCGAATTTTTCGTTACTGACTCAATTGGAACCTTTGTTAATACTTTTACTTTATGAGCTTCAAAATAGATGCGGAGTTTAAAGGTTGCATGAACCAATGCCAGAATTAACTTCTCGATCTTTGAATAATTTCTTTCTGCAGAATTGAATGTTTTGCTGATATAATAAATTGGTTTTTCTACCCCTGCATCTACTCGTAGCAATACCGCATTTAACGCATGCGAAGTTGTCGCAAGATAGATTAATAATTCTTCTCTTGGATCCGCTTTCTGTAAGATGTATATGTTCATTAAATGCTCTTTAATTCCTTGAAAGGCTTTTTCACATTCATCCGTCCATTTGAATTTTGTTCCCTTCTTGAGTATATCGAAGAAATGCTTGCATTTGTCTGATGATCGCGAGATGAATCTTCCTAGCGAAGCCAAGAGTCCATTCAACTTCTGCACATCTTTTATTGTTTTTGGTGTTGGAATGTCGCGAATTTCTTGTATTTTTTCTGGATCAAATTGTATTCCTTCTTTTGATACAATATATCCTAAAAAATTTCATGAAGTTACTCCAAAAATACATTTTTTGGGGTTCACCTTGATGTTAAATTATCGCATTTGATCAAAAATCTCCTTCAAGTCTTGCACATGGTTCTTATATTATTTACTTTTGATTAGCATATCATCCACATACACCTCTAATGTTTTGTGGATCCACCTCGCAAACACCTTCTCCACCATTCTTTGATATTTTGCACCAGCATTTCGCAAGCCAAAGGGCATCTTTGTATAGCAATATAACCCTCTTGGAGCAAAGAATGCGATGTGCTCTTGGTCTTATTCAGCGAGAGGAATCTGGTTATACCCTTTGTACCCATCTAACGAAGATATTCTAGTATTTCCCGCTGCTGATTCAACCATTTATGGAATATCTGGTAGTGGAAAACTATCTTTAGGACAATCTTTGTTTAAGCCTGTAAAGTCTATGCAAATTCTTATCCCCTTGTTTTTCTTTGGAACCACCACCATATTTTCAATCCACTATGGATATTTTGCTTGCCTTATAATTCCTGCGTCAAGCATTTTTTGTAGTTCTTCTTCTATTTGGGAATGGTATGTTGTTGCGATTTTTCTTATCCTTTGCTTAAATGGTCTTACATCTTTGTTGATTTCTAGTTTATGACATGCTACTGATGGATCCATTCCTAGCATCTCATCCATGCTCCACGCGAAGATGTCTTTATATTCTCGCAAGAGATTTATAGTTCGTTCTTCCTCATCTGTCTCCATTTTAGTTCCAATTTTCAGCATCTTAGGTTCTTCTTCACTCCTAATATTTACTTCCTTTGTTGGTTCTGCTGCGGTGTAACTGGCTTCAGGTTCTCCCATTGGTGTTGGTGTTTTCATATCTCTCGCAGTTTTTCTCCTTCTTGCGAGATTTCGCTAGGTATTCCTTTTCCTTCTTTGGCTCTTATCATGTAAACTTTAAATTCTTCTTCTTTCTTTGTCTCTTTCGCCATTTTTCTGCGAGTTTTTCGCAGCTTTGCACGTCCTTCATAATTCTTCACCTCAATTTGATAGCATAGCTTCGCAAGGTCAATATCTCCTCTAATTTCTCCGATTCCACTAGGCATATGAAATTTTATGCATTTATACAACGTCGATGCTACAGCCTTGATTGCGTGTATCCATGGTCTTCCCAATAACATGTTATATGGTGACTTCATATCTACCACACATAACGTTACTTGTGTTTCAATCTCTCCTAGCGGAATTCGCACCACTATTTCTCCTTTAGGTTTTGTTAAAGATTTTCCAAAGCCATGAATGTGATATGTTGGACAAGTCATCTCTTCATCCTTGTATCCCATTTTCTTAAATGCATGATAAAATATTATATCTACAGAACTTCTTGCGTCCACCAAAGTTCTATTCACATCCCATTCCTCCACAGATTTTGCTAATTTTTCCTTGTTCATCCGTATAACAGATACCGTGATCGCCAAAGGTGATGAATGATCTAAATCTTCTCTTGATATTTCCGCTGATGTGAATGTGATTTTCCGTTTTTCCCACTCATTTAGAGGTGAAACCTTCTCCACTGTCATAATTTTCTTTCCTTCAAAATATCGTTTATGAATCCTTCCCTTGATATCTTCATGGAATTGGTTGATCATTGATTTTGTTATCGTATTACACTCCATCTTTCTGTGATTCTCCTTAGCTTTAATCATTTTTCCTTCAAAATTTTCACCAACTTGTTCAATCATCTTCTTAACTTGAATATTGATCTTTTATCTTTCCTTTTCTATGATTTTCAACCTTCAGTCCCTGTTTCTAGCGCCATTATGTAGTTGCAGGAATTCCTACACTACACCCCATACAAGAATTCACCATTATCAACACATATTTGAAGATTAAGAACAACACTTTTATTGATTAATTCTCAGAAATGTTACAAGAAATTAAAGGGATCAAGAATACAACCGCTCACAAGAACTGTCTCTCTCCTCAAGAATTTATCAACACTCTAAAAATTGATCTCCCTCTTCTCAATCTATTGGTTCTCTTTATATAGGGTAAGTACATAGTGGATGACAGCTAAGTTATCCTTTAATTTCGGATCTGGCTCGCGATGCTCTAGCGGTAGTTGTAATGCTAACTCTCGCAGACGTTGTATTCTTCGCAGAATCATCATGCTCTTTTCGTGTTTCTGTTACCATCATATGTTACGTCATTCTTTGAATTATTCTGCGACGCTCGCAGAGTGTTGTTGAGAAGTTCGCAGAAACGTTATTATAAATCTCGCAGGAATATCGTTGTAACGATATTATGATCCTACAAGATTGTTATTAAGACCGCTTAAATCAAGGAAATGATGGAACCAACTAGTAAAATAGTTAAGGAAAAAATAATCAAAATCAATGAAGGAAACAGAAAATTGGAGTGTAGTTTAATCACAAAAACAATGATTAATGAATTTCATGAAAACATCATAGGAAAAGTACATAAACGAGATTTTGGAGGAAAGAAAATTATGACGGTAGAGAAGGTATCACCCTTGAAGGATTGGGAAAAGAAGAAAATTACATTCACCGCAGTAGAAATATCGGGAGAAAATTTGAGCCACACATCTCCTTTGGTAATCATAGTAACCACACGGAAAGAAAAGGGGAAATCAGTAAAAACTATGGAAAAATGGGCGATAAACATAACTTTGGTGGATACAGGGAGTTCGGTGGATATAATGTTTTACCATGCATACAAAGGAATGGGATACAAAGATGAAGAAGTGACTCATTCAACATATCATATTCATGGTTTTGGCAAATCTACAACAAAGCCGAAAGGGGAAATAATGGTGCGAATTTCGCTAGGAGAGATTGAAACACAAGTGACGCTATGTGTGGTGGATATGGAATCGCCATATAACATGTTGCTGGGAATGCCATGGATACACACAATTAAAACCGTAGCATCGACATTGCATCAATGCGTCAAATTTCCTATGCCGAGTGGGATTGGTGAAATTAGATGAGATGTTGATAAAGCAAAATTATGCCATCAAATTGAAGTGAAGCATTATGAAGGACGTGCAAAGAAGAAAAAAATTGTAGAAAAATGGCGAGAGAGGCAAAGAAAGAAGAAGAATTTAGAATTTACATGATAAGAGCAGAACAAGGAAACGGATTACCCAACGAAATTTCGGAAGAAGGAAACGAGCTTGCGAAGGTGATAAAAGAACCAACACCCATGGGAGAACCTAAGGCCAGTTACACCGCGGCAGAACCAAAAAGGAAGTGAATATTGGGACTAAATAAGAACCCAAAATGCTAAGGATTGGGACCAAGATGGAGGCAGATGAAGAAGAAAGAACTATTAATCTTTTGAGAGAATATAAAGATATTTTCGCATGAAACATGGATGAGATGCCTGGAATAGATCCGTCTGTGGCGTGTCATAGGTTGGAGATTGACAAAAATATAAGGCCATTCAAACAAAGAATAAGAAAGATTTCAACAACATACCATCCACAAATACAAGAAGAGTTACAGAAGATGCTTGATGCAGGAATTATAAGCCAAGCAAAATATCCGGAGTGTATAGAAAACATGGTTGTGGTCCTAAAGAAAAATAAGGGGATAAGTATTTGTATAGACTTTACTGACCTAAACAAAGCTTGTACGAAAGACAGCTTTCCATTACCATATATTCCACAAATGGTTGAATCAGCAGCGGGAAATGATAGAATATCTTCTCTAGATAGGTACAAAGGTTACAATCAAATCCCTCTCGCTGAAGAAGATCAAGAGTATACTGTTTTTTTCACTCCAAGAGGATTATACTATTATACAAAAATGCCATTTGGTTTGCGAAATTCCTGAGCGACATACCAAAGGATGGTGGAGAAGGTGTTCGCGAAGTGGATACACAAAACATTAGAGGTGTATGTAGATGACATGTTAATAAAAAGTAAAGAAGCTAAATACCATGTGCAAGATCTGAAGGAAATTTTTGAACAGATGCGGCACTTTAATATCAAAATAAATCCAGAGAAGTGTATCTTTGGGGTTGCGTCAGGAAATGTTTTAGGCTACATTGTGTCGAAAGAAGGAATACAAGTTGATCCATAGAAAGTGCAAGCAATTCATGACATGCCCACACCAGGGACGGTAAAGGACGTATAGAAGTTAAACGGACTCTTAGCTTCGCTAGGAAGGTTCATTTCGCGATCATTAGATAAATGTAAATATTTTTTCAACACATTCAAAAAGGGGACAAAATTTATATGGACAGATGAATGCGAGAAAGTTCTTCAAGGAGTAAAAGAATATCTAATGAATATATCCATTTTGCAAAAGCCAGAACCAGGAGAAGAATTATTAATTTATCTTATAACAACTTCGCACGCATTAAGTGATGTGTTATTACGAATGGATGCATGAGTTGAAAGACCAATATACTACATCAACAAAACCTTCAACGTCGAAGAGAAAAATTATTCAAAAATCGAAAAGCTAATTCTGGCATTAGTTTATGCAAAGTTAAAACTTCGCATATATTTTCAGGCACATAAAATAAGGGTGTTGACAAAGGTACCAATTGAATTAGTGATGAAGAATTCAAAAAGGTCAGGCAGGGTTGAGAGATGGAATGCATAAGTAGGACATTTGGAAATCAAATATGAAATATTATCTTCACCCAAGTCATAAGTTGTCACAGACTTCTTAGCAGAATTTCCTCTAGAAGATGATGAAGCTGTGGAAGAAATGATGGATGTGGAAGAAGAACATGGAAATCCAAGAGATCTATTAACAGATCCCAATAGATGGGAAATATTGGTGGATGGATCGTCAAATGGGGAAGGTAATTGAGTTGGAATTGTTTTGATTTCTCCAGAAGGAACCAAAATGGCTTTTTCTTTCATATTGGAATTCACATCCACCAATAATGAAACAGAATATGAAGCTGTGGTACATGCCCTAAAATTTGCAATAGAAATAAAATCGGAAAATATGAGAATCACCAGTGATTCACATCTAGTCATTCGTCAGATAAAAGGAGAATACACTACAAATGAACCATCCTTGAAGAAATACAAGAAACTTGTTGAAGAATTATCAGCAAAAATCCCAAAAATAAAATGGATACATATATCAAGAAAAGATAATAGACTTGTAGATGCCTTTGCATTCATCTCAAGTATGATGACAGGCCCAACTGCGAGATACATAAAGATGCAGACACTTCTATCACCATCAATTAATAAATAAGAAGAGGAAGAGGTTGACGTAATGATAATAGAAGGTGGAGAAGAAGAACAAATACCCAATATCGAAGATTGGAGAGCAGAACTTCATGCATATTTGGCGAAAGGAGAAACACCAAGAAATAGATTAGAGGCACATAAATTAAAGAGTCGTGCGACAAATTATGAACTAAGAGATGGGGTATTGTATCGAAGATCCTTTAATGGACCATCACTTAGATGTTTGACACGAAAAGAGGGAGAGGAAATATTAAAGGTGTTACATTGCGGGGATGCTGGAAACCATAGTGGAGGAAGATCATTGGCATACAAAGCGAAAATGCAAGGTTATTACTGGCCATATATGCATGAGGATGCGAAACAAGTATCAAGGCGTTGCGAAGATTGTCAGTGACACAGAAAGAAAATACATGCACATGGAGCACCATTAACATCTTCAAGAAGTGTATGTCCTTTTGGAAAGTGGGGTTAAATATTATGGGACCATTTTTTCCAGGATCTGGACAAAGAAGATAATTAATTGTCGCTACAGATTATTTCACAAAATGGGCAGAAGTAAAGGCAGTACAACATATTCGCGACAAAGAAATTTTTACATTTATATTCGAAAATATCATTTGTAGTTCTGGGATCCCCGCACAATTGGTATCTGATAATGGGAAACAGTTTGAAGGGAAGAACATAGAAATGCTACTCAATACATTTAAGATAAAATATGGGAAGCCAACACCTCTATATCCGCAGGCCAGTGGACAGGCATAAGCAACAAATAATACAATTGCATATATATTGAAGAAGAAATTAGAAGGACATAATAGGGCATGGTGCGAACAGGTGCATAATGCAGTATGGGCTTACAACAAAACTAGGCGATAAGCTACTAGAATGTCACCTTTATGTTTAACATATGGAGTTGACGCTGTGCTACCAACAGATGTTATTATTCCCACAACAAAGAGAGAGGCTTGGTAGAAAAACCTTAGTGCGGGTATGATTTTAACCAAGCTTGATTAATTAGAAGAAGAGAGAGAAATGGCTCTGCAACATATGGAAAATTATCAGTGAAGGTTAGCCCGAGAATATAATAAACGTATCAAAACACGTGAGTTTCAACCGGGAGATTTGGTGCTGCGAGAAACACCAATATATTAGCGAGAACATGCTAGAAAACTAGCGAAAAAATGGGATAGTCCATACATTATTAAAGAGATAGTCGGAACAGGGGCATATAGATTAATGGATCCTGAGGGTAAAGATGTGGGTCATAGACTTGATAGACCATGGAACAGATTATACTTAAAGAGATACTACCCATAAGAGGTTCTGGAAAAGAGTAGATTATGAAATGATATATGATTGAAAAAAAATGGATGTATGAGAAAATCTTATGAAAGAGTAATTTCGAAATTATACATATCAAAAAAAATATGAAAATACGCGAAAATTTCGCAGAAATAATGATATTACCAAGAGATAATCAAAGATAAATGATATACTAGAAAGGGGCGAACCTACTATGGCGTACACCCTAGTTTGCGGGATCAAAATTTCACAAGAGGCAAATATAAGACCTAAAGTACGTCATAGGAGGGGGTACCTATTGCATGACTCAGAGAAAAGGTTACACCGCCCCTGGAACCTGAGTCATGGAGATTTGGGGTCAATAAAGCCCATCCAGGAGAGGTACCTTGGATTTTCAACCTAAGCTTATGACTTAGGTTGGACGACTGAGGGTCTCTTCTAAGGAGTGCATAATGTGATCAAGGCTCCGAGGTACACGGTTGATCCAAGAGTGCCTGGGGCATCTAGAACGTACCTGGACATTCTTGGAAAGTCTTGACTATGATTCACTCGGCCTGAAGAAAACCCCACTTAGGGTGCAGTCTCGTAACCATAATCCATATAGGCAAAAGGGATAAGAGGCTGCGAAAACAACTGGTTATTGTTAAGACCGGATGGGAGGATCCAACCTTGTATGGTAGAGGTACGTCTCCTTGAAGGGGCAACCAGGGGGAAAATAAGGGAGGCACCCTCCATTAGGGAGATGATAAGTGTCTTAAGACGCAAATGTCATGAGACTTTATTTTCGCAAGAATATTTAGGCTTGTCATATTTGTGCAACAATCTTGAAGAGACAATAATACAAAAGAGAAAGATAAGACGAGATCAATGGGTAAGCACATGAAAATGTAAGGATGTCCTGCGATTTCGTCGCAACACGACAGTGTCATGGGACTTTATTTTCGCAAGAATATTTAGACCCGTTATATTGTCGCAACAAAAATGACAAAATAAAGAAGTTAAGGCAAGATCAATGGGTTTCTGCATGAAAATGCAAAGACGTCCTACGATTTTGTCGCAATGACAAGAGGTGGAAAAATAAGACCTTTAAATAGGAAGGCAAAATAAGACCACATGACAGAACAAGAATCTTTTTAACATTAACTGTTATTTATGCAGATCATTCATCGCAAGAAAGATAATGAGAGTCAAGTACGGGAATTAATAAACAAGAGACATTATATTTCTCGCCAACAAGAACAACACTAAATGAGTAAATGAATCTCAAAGTTGACTGAAGTACATTATTCGCAAAAAGTACGAAAGAACTCAAGAAAATAAAATTACACAAGAAGTTCAAACTTCAACATTAATCTCTTCATCAAGTTTTTCGCCAGCTTCTCCACTTTCGCTAGCTTTTTCATTTTGGCCAGTCTTTTCTTTGTTCTAGTCTACTTCAACATCAGTTTTCTCTTTATCTTGGTTTACTCTAGCTTATTATTCATTTGCGTTATCACCAACAGTTGCTTCCTTAAGAGGGATTTCTTCCTCATTTGCAAAATCTTCTTGAGAGATAGTCTCTTCACCACTTTCATAATCATAGTCACTATCAGCAGCACGAGGAACTTCATCATCATCTACTTCCAAAGGGTTTATTGATATAGGAGGAAGAGATTTGGATAGTAAGATATCATTCACAAGAACTTCATCCTGGAGATGATCTTGGCGAAGGAATGCTTTCTCACGGTTTCTAATTTCCATATCTTTGAAATAGGCAAGATAATCATATCTTCTTTCTGCTCGATCTCCAGAACAATCAAGGGTAGAGGAAAGTAATGCATTCTCTTTGCGAAGCTTGGAAAGTTTAGAATCCAAAACAGAAATGGAGGAATGAAGTTTCTTCTCAGATTCTCCGAAAAAGAAAAATACAGAAAATTATTCAGGCAAAGGACTCGCAAAGAAAATATCATAAAAAGATTTAACAAAGAAAGGATGGTTGAGGCAGTCAAATCTTTGTGACTATATTTCTTTTGCGAAATAATATACTGCGTTAAATCTAAACAACTATTCTCCAAGTGATCCATTGCATCATCAAACTTATCTCCAACTAAACCTTTGAGGAAAGATTGAAGATTCCTTTCTTTAGAAATGAGTAAGGTGTTTTCCTTCGCAAGAGAAGTGTAAGATTCTTCTAATTTGGAGTATTTATCTTTGAGTTGACTTTCCTTTACACTTAAAGTTATTCTACCCTGGATAAGTTTTTCTCTCTTAGCGGTAGATGATTCTGTTATTCCCTTAAGTTTATCCCTCAATGAGTGAAGAGAATGTTCCTGATCAGCACATACTTTTTGGAAAATGCTAAGTTGCTGCGAAGAGGTCACCACCTTGTTTAAGAGAATTCAATTCTCCTAAGATATGGTTTTATTCTCATCTGATAAAGTTTTCAACTCCAAATTAGCTTTTGTCAAAGAATAAGAGAGGCGAGATATTTCACTACTTAATGAGTTTTGCTTCTGAATTAATTGAGTATTCTCCTTGGTAAGATTATCTATTTGATCGACGAATTATGTATGTTGGTTATATTGACCCATCCAAATATCTCTATTAATACGGGCTTCTTCAGCGGCAGATTCGAACTAATATCTCTCCATTATTCGTTTCTGGTTTAAAACTTAAAGGGCGAACAAAGGATCTTAAGAAAATTAAATATGGAAAGGGAAAAACTATTAAAAATAATAAATCAAAGTCAGAAATAAGGAAGTTATACCTTTTAATTCTTTGTTCTTCTTGCGAAGACCATCACAATCCAGAGAAATGTTCTGAAGCTTTTGGTTCTCAAGACGAAGAGTGCCACATTCTAAGGACATGGCTTGGAGATGCTTCTTTAAAGATTCGACTTCGTTTTCTAAAGATGTTTGCGAAACCATTCTATCAGAACCAAAGTACTTATTCAAAATTTCGCAGACACCAAATTTGATATGATTAGCAGAAGATTTCTTTATATCATCTAGAACATCAGATAAAACCTTGAAAGAAATATCTATTCCATCCAAAGTTTCTTTAGTAAAAGGGAGAGATTCAGATGAAGAAGTTGTGATGCTAAGAAGATAGGGGATTGAATCATTCTTTGCTATAGATGTGTCATTTGAAGGAGAAGTTTGAGGAATATTAATGATTGAGGTTGAGGTAGAATCAAGTTGAGGGGCATTGGTAATAGGAGAATAGAAAGTTTCTTTCGCCACAAGATTAATAAAAGGAATTTCATCCCTATGAAGATCATTTGAAGGGGTGGAATCTGTGGCGATACCTTCGTGGACAGGAAGTAAGGATTCAACCTGCGAAGGTATTACATGAGATATTGAAGGATTAAATATAGAAAATGGGACAGAAGTTTCAATAGCTTTAAGGTGGAGAGATTTCTTGAGGGGTTTATTGGCATATCCCTCACCCTGAGAATCACAATCCAGGTAAGAAACAGAGGAAACAATATTGTTATTTAAAAGAATAGTGTTTCTTACTACCTTGGTATTTGCAGGCTTTCTTTTACTAGCAGTAACTTTGGGTTGCGAACCCTTGGGAACATTAGGGTTTTGGACTGTAAATTTGGTGTAGGAGGTTCTTTTGCTGAAACATAAAAAGTATGGGAATTATATAAAGTTGAACAAAATTAAATAAGGTGATTAGTTCCAGCAAAATCAGAAGAAGAAAAAAGGAGAAACCTTGATGACTCCATGAAAACAGTAGCAGAAAGATGAATCTGTAAAAATTAGAGAAGAAAGTTGCAGACAATGAAGATTTACAGAGAGTTTGGAGGTGAGGAAGACGAAGTAAAATAAGAAAATTATCTCTCTACTAAAGCTCTTCTTAAATAGACAAAAAATGGTGACCGGATAACATAGAACATGACGGTGAGCAGGGGAATATTTGACACGTGTAGGCGGTTACGCTTAATTCACGGAGTCTTGTCGGTAAAAAATTCTGTAGAAGATGAACATATGCGGCATTTTGAAGTATAATTTATCATGAAATTCTCTCATTCACATAGATTACATGAGAAGAGGCAAGATGTAGGATCAGAATATTGCAACAGGAGTACCCCGTGAAATCTCCATCTAAAATACATTGCGAAGCCATCGCAGGTTGACTACAAAAATGACGTAACAGATGACGACAGCCTAAACACGAGAAAGATGTGAATACTTTGTGATATTTAAGAATGTTGCGAACTTAACACTTGAATGCTTGCGATAATATCTCAAGCCAAATCCGAAAATAAAGGACGGCTTAGCTGTCATCCACTATGTAATACCCTATATAAAGAGCTGAATAGGCTTAAGGAAGGGAGAGATCTTTTTAGAGTAGTGAGAAAGTCTTGAGGAGAGAGAAAGTTTGGAGCGGTGGTTATATTCTTGATTTCATTTCTTGTAAAACTTCATAAATCAATTAATAAAAGTGTCGTTATTGATCTTAAAGATGTGTTGATTATCATGAATTCTTATGAGGGATGTGTTGTGGGAATTCCTGCAACTACATAACTGTTTCATTCCCTAACGTATCTTTCAAGTCGTGCATATTGAAAACATAAAACTGCGAAGCATGAACACTCTAGATTGACATAGTATTAAGGAATACAATATGAGTTTTATTGCTTAACCATTAAACTTTGTATATAATACATCAACATAATCGTATGAATGTTATTTTGATTATGTATGGGTATAAGCTGAGGATTTCATCCTAGGAAACAATGTTTTTACATGTGTTTTAAGGAAGTAAGTTCATGATATGTGTTGTGAACCGAAAAGGAAATCGCCAGGCGTTATTGGGGATGTTCTTCATTGCATATATTATGAACGACCAATATGTGTGATTAGTATAACCGCTCATGACTTGTTTGTGTTTTTGGTAAAACTATTCACATGAAGCCTGACTTATGTATTGGTATGACTTTTATTAGTGAAACCGATCTTAAGTAATCACCTGGGGTATGATCGGGTTTGTGTGTCTTACTTTGGGAGAGGGAAATGAATCCTAGTAAGAGGTGCAATACATCACAAAGGGGAACCAATCCTTGTATGAGGTGCATCAAGGTTTATAGTAGAAAGGGGAACCGATCCTATGAACATGTGCAACACGTTTTTAGGCAAAGGGGAACTGATCCTATGGACACGTGCAACACATACAAGTTAGATACCAAATATATGTGGGGAACCGATCCTAGTAGCTAGTCAACCGAAAATTTGGTAAGCTAGTGTGACTATGCACATTACTCACATGGAGGTAGAACCAAAACTTGTTTTGGAATAACCGTTACACCCATGAATTATGATTGAGTATTACTTGATCAATCACATAGTTCTTGAAAGTCAGATGAACCAATTCTAAACTTGTTTGGAAGTGTGGTAAATCGGTTTCAAGTGAGTAAGTATGAAAAAGGACTTACAAGAGGAAAGATGTCAACACACTTTGAACACGCGCATTAATGTGTATCTTTTATTGTTCAAAGATATTCCTAACAGCTAAGAAGGAAGTAAATGCCAAGATCGAATTTAAATAAGTTAAGAATCTTTTAATTAAGGTTTTTAATTATATATGGAAAATAAGAATTAGTAATGTGCATTTGCTAGTTAAAGATTTTCCAAGGAGATTTCGATCATAAATTTGGACAGTGCATTCTCAGGAATTATGAAAACCGAATTTGGAAAATATTGAATATCTTGAGAATATTTACTGTTTTGGAAATTCCTTGGTGTCCAAACTTCCTTGTCTATAAATACTTTGAGTTTGCATTTCTAGCAAACTAATCCTTTGTGACAGTAAACTTCCTCTGTTGTACATTTACTAGTGAAGCCGCATATTCAGAGAGGAGAGTAACCTAATTAGGTGAAATATCTTACGTCCGCTCAGTTTAAAGTCTTCTTTGGGATTGAGAAACTCTAGTGCGTACCGTTGGTGGGAAACTAGATAATTGTGGTTTATCTTTTGTTTTCATATTGATTTGATTGACTAACGGTGGTTGAACTTTGATTGCACCTAGTTTGTTTATGCTTGAGAATATTTTCTTCTGATATAAGATTAACTCAAACTAGTTCAAGGTTTCGACAGGGATCTTTAGACTGTTGTTAGATCTAAAGATGATCTTGTGATAATCCATTGTTAACATACTCCGTTCCATGTGTGATTGATCATAAGAGATTCAAGTAGTTGTGTGCAGGTGTTTATTGAGGATCTAAGAAGATTTGAAGACAAAGAAGAGATAGAAGATTTTAGACTTGGTTTTATAATCTTTGGTGTGAACAATACTTGTTTCGGTAATAGAGGATCCAACTATAATCAATCTATCCTTGTGGTATTTTGATAGAATAGTTGAGAAGATCGGCATCAATACATTTCCTTGGGATTAGAGGTATTGATTGCGAAATCTTAACGGTTACCTTTTGGTGATTGAACATAAGATAAATCTTGGAACCTGGCAAATGAGTTTATGTTAAGCTAAACAGAAGAGCCTTTGCGCAACTCATATCACTTGGTTGAATAGAGTTGATACAAAACAGATTTCTTGTTCCTTTACTGTTTGGAATACGAACCAAAGGAATTGGTCCAAGTACGTGACTTGTTTATAGGTTGGAGGTGTGGGAATACAGACGAAACTAAGTGAACTATAGGTTTAGTTGCTTGGTCTCAACTATACAAAGTTAGTTTATTTTGTATAGCGGCTTAATCCTGAGAGTATTCAATTCTGGACTATGTCCCGAGGTTTTTCTGCATTTGCGGTTTTCTCGTTAACAAAATCTTGCTATGTCATTTACTTTATATTTCCGCATTATAATTGTTTTATTACAATTAAAGTAAATTGCACAAACGTTAATTCATATTTACTTGATATGCAATCCTATTGAGTTTGGTTAAGTCCAAACCTTTGTATCAAGTAAAAACACTTCGTTATTGTATTGTCTCGATCTCGTATCCATAGACAATCACACGAAGTGTGAACCGATTTGTTGTATTGTCTCGACTCAGTCTATAGATAATCACTTTCGGTGAAAGGACTTATATGAAGGAAAAGTTATAGCTTGAGGCTTATTTGGGGTACCCTCGCCTTTTCAACATGTATTATGGATTCAGACTTATAACAGTTTTACCAGTTTGTAAGACTGGTATATACACTGTCTTGTATCTGAATTTATAGTAGTTCAATATTTTTCGCTAATCGATTATAAACATTCCCGAATAACATCAATGACATATATAACTGTTCCATGCTATTTTTGAATGATAATCTTGAATCATGATTTTGATTGCGAAAAATAAATTGTTCTTGAACGAAATTCATCAAGTATGAAATATTCATTAAGCTTAGTCATATTTCTAGGACTAATTGCAAGAAGAATCTTGACTCGAATTCTTGATATGCTTATACGATAACCTAATTAGTTACGCGATAACGTTTCAAAGATACAAAGGTGAATATAACTTCAGAAATAGGTGGTTTAGTCTTCACTTACTTTTTGTTGAGGAAGTTCTCCAAAAGCTTCGATTGATCTTTGCCTTCAAACTGTAGAACGCAATGATGACTGATGTGATGTCCATTTCTTAACTACATATTTTATCCTAATCCGAGACTTAACTAATTATAGACTAGAAATCAAGATATAGTTTTGACAACTAAACTTGACAACAAGCTTGAGATAGGAACACTTGTGAGTTCAACCGAGCAATTCTCTAACAAAATATATTTATTTATCAATCACCGAAAATTTTGAAATTCGTTTAAGAAGTATTTCCATATTCTCACCATGGATTGTGTTTGTAGCATATAACCAAAATACAGTTAAAGAATTAAGTACGCCATTTTCCGAGTTTAAATAATTTACACCTGATTTTAAATCTTGGGTATAACACCTTGAAGAATTTGAAAAAATATGGACCATTGTTGGCCACTTCTGATATGGAAAACAATGTGCTAACGAGTCTTATTCTCTACCATGGTGGGATAATTGATTATCATTGTGTTGGATATATTGTTTTTCATCTACCTATACGTTGCTTGGAGAATCCTAATGACACAACGAACGGTATGGTGAGCAACTAAAGGCACACCAGAGAGGCAGGATGGTGTATCTCTTTGGTATGTGTAGATTCCATATGTACTAAAAATTATTTAGACCCTCTTGCTAAAATTTTCTTCGGCTTCCATATTTTATCTTGACTTAAACAACAAAATTATTGATTTTATATTATGAAGTCAGAGTTTTTTTTTTATTAGTTTTTTTTTATGCATTTCTTCTTATATATGGTAAAACCCCTGTATAAGAATATCCTAGGGACCACAAAAAGTTATTCTTATATGGGGGTTATTCTTATATGGAGGTCTACCTTGGATAGACCGAAAGAAAAAAAATTCATACATGTACTTGCGAAAATACATACATATACATTGGAAACACATAAATGCATCTAGGTAAATATAAATACTAGTTAAATGGGGATCTTTTTTTTACATGTATGTATATATGAAATTTGTTAGAACATAATCCATATAAAACTCAACTTTGGCACCGAAAATTGACAAAGAAAATCATATATATGTCGCACAAAAAAGAAAAGAATCCACTTTGAAGCAGAATGATTTTGTAAAATGATTACAAGAATCTCTTCAAATTAAACTTTGATGTATGACAAGACCTATATTATTTATATTATAATGTCAATTATTTTTATATGGAGGTAGTTTCCTTAAGACGGGATCGAAAAAGTTATGACTTATTCCAATATGGAGTTTATTCTTAAATATAACTGGTCCAAGTCGGGACAAGAAATCTTTATTCTCCTATTTGGAGTATTCTTCCGACGAGGTTTTACTGCAGTTTTATTATATTATGTACATATAATGATTCATATTTTTTTATATTTTTTTAGGATTAAGTGATCAACCACCATTTCCATATTCATATTTCTGCAATTTTGGAACAAAAAGAATTAACTTAATTTTCTCATTAGGAAAATGATTAACAGAAAAATAATCATTATTGCACTTCGATAGGCCAAACTACAATCGGAATCGATTTAGTTAATATCAAGAAAGAAATTATCAAAAAAAGTTCTTCCCTCGATTTCCAAAACCACACACCCTACAAAAATATACTCCCGCCGTTCCATAATTAGGTGACTTAATTCAAGTTTACACAATTCGTAAGGCAAGTAGGAGAGAAGAGTATTTGTAAGTATTTCTTAAAATTATACCATCATGGATAATAATTAGTAAAATTTAGAAATGATTTATCTCTTAAACTATACCGCGGATATTCTTAAACTTTATACCATTAATAGGCATTTTAAAATACCTACGTTACGATTATAAATATGGCTATCAAATTATACATATTCCTTATACTAACAATAATCAATTAATTTAGAAATATCCCCCCGTTAAATGATATAGGTCACCTGTTAGTGAGACAAAATTAAAAAAATGAATAGGTCATATATTAGTGGGACACAGGGAGTATTATTAATCATCAGTTCAATGTAGAACTCTCCCTCATTGTTTGTTACTCTAGTAGACAGACATGATCACAACAATATGGTCATAGTATTAAGGAATTATATTACGAAGTATAACGCTAATCTTTTGAACTTCGTAGATATAACATCGACATAATCTTGTATATAGTTTTATGATTATGTGTATGGGTTAATGGTGAAGATTTTATCCTAGGAAATAATGTTTTACATTTGCTTAAAGGAAGTACATTCATTAACTTGTTTCATGAATCGAAAGGGAACTCAATAGGTTTATTGGTCCGTCTATTCATTGCATATTCTTTGGATGACCAATATGTGTAAGTTAGTAGAACCGATCTTAACTTAGTTATGTACTTGGTATAACCGATCACAATGCCTAGACTTATGATTTGATACGACCGGTCCTGGTAACTGGTGTAACCAATCCTAAGTAATCACCATGAGATGGTATGATCGATCCTTGTAATTGGTGTGACCTATCATTAGTGGTTGTGTGACTGATCCTTGTATAATTTGTATGACCTATCCTAGTGACTGGTGTGATCGATCACAAGTTGGTACCATGTTTAGGTAGAACCGATCCTAGTGATTGGTATAACCAATCCGAACCCATGTATGTGATTTGGTAGGACCAATCACAACTAACCATTGTGACTTTGCATGACCGATCACATATTAGAGTTGGAATTCTAGTAGAACCAATTCTAAACTTGTTTATAAGTGTGGTAGAACCGATTCCAAGATGCAAATCCATGTAAATATGGAATAAGGATTTGCAGTGTAAAGATGTCAACATACTTTTAACATGATCAGTAACTCTTATAATTTATTGTTCAAAGATATTCCTTGGTACTCAAGGTGATCCGATGCCGAAATAAATTAAGAATCTTTTAATTAAGGTTTTTGATTTTATATGCTTTAATTACCATCAATTAATGCATAGATCTAGAGAATAATAATTAGTAATGTGCATTTACTAATTTGAGAGATTTCGGAAAATATTGGACCAATATTTATTGGAATTAGGAAAACCGAATTTGGGTATTCATTGCATATCTTGAGAATATTTTCGGTTTTGTAAATTCCTTGGTGTCCAAACATCTCATTGGTCTATAAATGCCTAAGTTTTCATTTCTACAAAACAATCCTAAGAGCCAGGAAAACTTCAGTATTTGTTGTTTCTGGTGGAGCCGTCTATTCGAGAGGAGAGTATCCTAATTAGGTGAAATCTCTTACGACCGCTCGTTTAAAGATTTTTGTGGGATCAAGAAGCTCTATAAGTACCGTTGGTGGGAAACTAGATAATTGCAGTGTTATTAGTTTTCGATTTGATTTGATTGACGGGATCTTTAGAACTGTTGTTATATCTAAAGACATCTTGTGATAATCCATTTTTAACAGAGGATTCAAGTGTTGTTGTGCAGGTATTTGAATGCAATAGAAGATTTGAAGACGAAGAACAATTCTTATTAGTTTTTGTATCTTATGGATTTAGTGCACAAACCTTGATCGGTTGGGATGCAATTAGAATCAGATTATCTTTGATAGATATGATTGATTAGTTGTGTGAGATCGACATTCTCTATATTTCTCTTTGAGATCTATATTGATTGAGTGTGAATCTATACTTGACTATTTCGGTAGTTATTGAATAGATTGATTTAACCCGACAAAGGAGTTCATTAGATTAAACATAATAGCCTTCGTCAAAAACTCATCTTATCTTATGGAAAGATTGATTAGAATAGTTACCAAACAGATTCTTCCTTTGATGTTTGGAATACGATCCAAAGGACTTTCTATTCACGTATGTGACTCTAGAAGTCGAAGGCGCGAGATACTGAGTGAACTAAGTTTCTAGGGATAGTCTGCTTGGTCTCAACTATACGAAATTGGTATTAGATTTTGTATAGCGTCTTAATTCTGAGAGTATTCAAAACTGGACTAAGTCCGGGGGTTTTTCTGCATTTGCAGTTTTCTCGTTAATAAAATATTTCTGTGTCTTTTAGTTTGATTTCGGCATTATAATTGTTATTATAATTAAGTAAAATACACAAGTATGTTAACTCCATAATACTTGATATTGATCCTATAGAGTTTCGGTTATTTCTGAACCTATTACCAAGTACACATTTTGTTGTCGTATCATTTCTATCTTGTATCCATAGTTAATCACACAAGTGATATTGTTATTGTATTGTCTCGATCTCGTATCCATATACGATCACACGAAGTGTGACACAAATTGTCGTTTTTTCTCAACTCTTTCCATAGACGATCACATTCGGTAGAGGACTTATTGGTTGATAAACAAAAGATTGTGGTATATTTAGGTACCCTCGTCTTTTCAATTGGTACCAGAGTAGGCAAACATGAAAAGATCTAAAAATTTGTGTTTGCAAGATTTGAATCTAATGGATGATTCATTTGACGTGGTTGCAAGATTTGATAACTTCAAAGACTCGTGGTAGAAGACACGAATGAAGTGTATAACACTCTTGTTCCTAAATTTTTTAGGAATAAGTATTATGTCTATGTATGTCTCTATTGACTTACTTAATCCCTTGGCTATCATAGAATTGTATCTCATGGTATTGGATACTAACAAGTTTAGTAACACTGATATAATTTTCGGTGTGACATGTTTTATCTCAAAAATGTATAAAATTCCACTTGAGATTTTTCTATGTATGAACCATGACTATTTTTTTCTTAAAAAATCTTGGATCTTAAATATGTTTTGGAGTTGCTACCTGAAAAGATGAGGGTACCCAAATACACCACAATCCTTTATTTATCAACTTATAAGTCATCTACCGAATGTTATCCTCTATGGACAGAGTCGAGACAATATGACAATTCGGTTCACACTTCTTGTGATTGTATATGGATACGAGATCGAGACAATACAACAACAAGATAACTTGTATGATTGACTATGGATACAATATCGAGACAATACTGTTAGAGCATTGCTCGGTCGAACTCACATGCGTTGCTATCTCAAGCATGTTTGTCAATATTAGTGATCAAAACTATAAGTCTTGATTTCTAGTCTACTATAGCTAAGGTCTCGGACTAGGATAGAGAGTGTAGATGATCTCAAGAACTCCATGGAAATCATCATATAAGGCGAATGACTACTCAAGTAATGGGTTGATCTTCATCGACTAAAAGGTATGTGGAGACTTGAACTTATCTATCACTCAAAAGTCTATTTATCTCCTATCTTGAGACAAAAGTCGTTTTTCTAAATAGACTTAGATTATACACATTTGGTATTTCGAGTCGAGCATATCTCGTCTAACTATTTCTTAACATATGCGTTGGTAAAGCTTTCGCTTTAGCCAAGTTCATCTTTACCTAGTGACGAAAGTCATGTTATGTTTCAATCACTTTGAAAATTGCTCTGACGAAAAATGGTTTGTGAATAACAACTATATAACGTCCTCTGAGAATGTTTCAATGATTGAAATGGGAGTTTAGACGATATAACCATTGGAGGATATAAACATTGTTGTGGAAACACATATATGTATAATTCCTTATTGCTTGAACCAAAGTTTGCGAACTTTGTTGATCAAGTGAAACCGGAGAAGTGCGTGAGCTAAGTCCGCGATCTGGCAGAAGTTCTCGACCCGAGAATTTCTACTGGAGTTTGTGAACTCCATATGGGAACTGAAGTCCGCGAACCCAGTCCACGAACTTGAGTAGGTTATTTCTAAAAACGATGTCCGTGAACTTATCTTTATAAACTAAGGAATGCTATTTCAAACCGTGGCTATATAGTTCATGAATCGATTCGAGTGAATCAAATCGTTTTTTCTTTAATTATGTCTTATGTAGTACATGAGATTTCCTAGCAATTTAATAAATCCCTAACTAGTTCATTGGAGTCATTTGAACTAGTTATGGTGAAGAAGAACATGGTTTATATGAAAGTTATCATATGGATAACCATTTGGTTAACTATCGTTGAACCAACTAATGTACAAGTTTGGGTACGGTTACACAAGCCTACAAACGTGCATTTCATGTGTGTATAACAAGCTATGTTTTCGATCTAACGGGCTATAAATATTAGCTTGAATATAATCAGGTTATCCTTTAACTGTGAATATTGAATGCTTTGTTACCAAGGTAACATTGATTGCAAACCCTGATTTGAAAGACTACATAATGGAAAACTCTCACAACTGGGAAACCTAATCCCCACATATTCTGTGTGATACTAGTTGTGATAAACTAGAGTCGATTCTCCTTTAACCATTGGTTTCTTCTTCTAAACCAGGTTAACGATTTAAATACTTCATTGGGATTGTGAAGCCAGACCGATACTACTTTTCTTGTAGTTGTGTGATATGATCTTGCTGTTTCTATCGTACGAGTACAATTGTAATAATTGGCTTGAGAATTCTATCTCCGATAGGGAAGATAAAAAGTAGTCACAGACATCTTCGTCTCATCGTTTGTGATTCCACAATATATTTTTTCGCTGCGTCGATTAAGATTATTGTGAGGTTATTGATAATACTGAGCTGTTCTATGGGAATATAAGTCTGGTTTATCACCTTGATATATCAAAAAACGGAACAAAACTTGTAGGTATATTCGTGGGAGACAGATTTATCTATTACCGTAGACTTTTATGTGTGATATAGATTTGTTTATTAAAGTCTTCGACTTTGGGTCGTAGCAACTCTTAGTTCTGGGTGATATCATCTAAGGGAATCAAGTGCGTAGTATCCTGCTGGGATCAGAGATGTAAGGAGCATAACTGTACCTTGGATCAGTGTGAGATTGGTTGGGTTCAACTACAGTCCAGACCAAAGTTACTATGGAGTAGGCTAGTGTCTGTAGCGGCTTAATACAATGTATGTTCAATCTGGACTAATTCGCGGGGTTTTTCTGCATTTGCGGTTTCCTCGTCAACAAAATTCTGGTGTCTGTGTTATTTATTTTCCGCATTATATTTTGTTATATAATTGAAATAACACAGGTTGTGCGTTGATCAATCAATTAGAATATCCGACCTTTTGGTTGTTGATTTAAATTGATTGACACTTGGATATTGGTCTTTGGTACCATCCAAGTTATCTCTCTTGTATTTAATTGGGACTCGCAGTTTTCTTGAGTTAGATTTAAATCGAGAGATAGAGATATAAACTCTTTGATATACTTTTCTATTGATTGAATCTAACTGTCTAGTTGATTCTCTAGAGAAGTATATTGGAGTTTGTCCATACAAATTGCTAAAAAAAATATTGGGTGTGGTTGTTAGACCCCCGCTTTTTCAATTGGTATCAGAGCAGGCAAACACGTTTAAAACCTAAAAAGTATGTGTTCATGGATATCTGACTCCATGGACATGAGTAGTATCTCTGATAAACGCGTCACCAGAAATAAAAATCATGTCTCGTCTATTTCTATTAAAGAGAAAGATTCTTCAATATCAATGATAGATGAACTGTGTGTTCAAACAAGACAGACAGGCTCCGACATGTGTTCTTCCGATTACCCTTCAAAAGAGTCTATCTCTCTAAGTGAACGGGAAACATCTAAAGAGAGTGAATTGATTCTAAAACTTTCTAGAATCTAAGATGATAGATTAAATCGGTTAAAACATCATGTTGAAGTTCTTCTTGGTGTAATAAGTGACTGCAATTTTAAAGAAAATACTGAAGATCATTCTTCATGTATGACTCTTGAGGGATGACTTGTAAATTGAACATCTCTTGAATAAACTCTATATTCAAGGATGCTCTAAGCAGTGTAATATGCCAAGTACTTCTGCTACAACTGAAAATGTTCCAGCTTCAGAAGTAAAATTGGAATCCCTTCCATTCCAAAAGAATATGTCTGAAATCCCCATTAAAGGATGTTCCACATCACATGGAAGGGAGAAATCTTCTTACGAGGATGTTAAGACTACTTTTTCTAATCACTCTTGTGATTAGAAAGTATGCCTCTTTTTCAATGCAAAATGCTCAGTTAAACAAAAGAGAAGCTCTAGGTTGAATAAAAACTCCTTGGTTCAACTTTAACACACCTTAGACTTAATTCTCAAAGGTGTAACTGACATTCGTATTTCTAAACCAGTTGGTTTTCGTACTTACCATGTGTATGTTACCAGGAAGGTCAGTTCGTTGAGTTCCTCAAATGTTCTGGAGCAGAACAGAAGTATTAACAAGAATCGTCTAAGGAAATATCAAGTCGGTTCATCAAGAAACATTGTCACTCTTGATGTAAATGAAATTCCAGGAGAAAGAAGAAAAATTAATGATATGAGAAATAACCTGATGGATATAATTGAAGGATCTAAGGAATTTTTCGACAAATTATCATCCTCCCCAGGTCAATATTCTTCTGGTAAGAACTCAAACTATATCTCGTATTTTGATGATAGTAAGTTTTATAATAATTTCTCAAGTCAAAGGTATCTCTTTCAAAATTAAGAAGGAAAAAGAGACTTGATCGTAAACACAATTCTTTTAATGAGCTTAGAGCTCATACTTGTGCTAATTAATCACAGGGGTTAAAGAACTTACTCATATAAATCATGTTGAGTAAGATGTGTTAGTTAATCAGGTATACTAATGGCAAAATTGTTTTTGTTTAGTTAAGCTATTTTCTTATCGTTCATAGTTAAACTTTCTACTATAGACAAGTTTGCCTAAGTATTGACAGTTCTGTTGTTTTTTCCTCCTATATTTTTTTTGTGGGGTGTATGATGTAGTTTTTTAAGTGGTAAATAAGTGATTCGATTCTCGGACTCGTAAAGGTTTGATATAAGAAAACACTAAAAACAAAGAAAATATATTCACAAAATTGTCACGATAACGAGAGATACCAGGACTTCAGATTCCACCATTAATCACATTCAATTGGTTCATATAATGACTCATAACAATTCTAGCTCTTTTATTGACTTTTTTCTTTGCCAAAAGTAGATTTCTAAAACATTAGATGTAAATCACAAGCATGGTGTATCAAAAGCTCTTTCGTATAAGCATACGCCATCAAACGAAATCACAACTAATTAGTGAAAATCATAAATCAATTAAAATATGTGCAAAAAGTCCTAAAGAATCAATTATAGTTACCAAAAAATTGTGATAAGGCTTCATCCGTCGTCCCAGTGACGTGGTTTAGATCCTCATGGTAAAAACACGATCAAAATAATAAACCATGTCTCAAAAGGTGTTTTTATTGAAGAAATTATATGACTCGGCGAATATGCATCGCTGTGATGGCGTTACAGAGTTCACTGTTATAGAAGGTGTGGCTAACTGAAGATATGCATGGCTATTGGACTATTACATAACTGTTTGAATATAATACACTGACTGTGACTATTCTGTGCAGCTTAATGTTCTTCAGATTTTGGTTCTTGAGAACGACACTTCTGATATGTTGTCTACAACTCTTCGTCTTCCTCTTCTCTGTTGTTACAACAGAATCGCTCTGCTGCGATTTCTATTGCTCTAAACCTACCCCAAACTCCCGACAGACCTTGTAAAACTCCCCACACCTCTATTTATATACCACATGCTCTAAAAACTTGAGAAAATCCTTTTTTACTTCTCCAAAAAGTCTCAAACTTTTCTTACCTCTAATTATTCTCACGCCGCTTTGATTAAATCGTAGATGTTCAATATATACTTTTATTAGGATAGCAACAAATCTAACGGAAGATATTTTCTTCCCTCTGTCCACTTGATAACCAAAAACAGACTTCACAAACCCGAGAAACTCCTAATACCCTGTTTTATCGAGATTTGACGAAAACTTCCTTTGTTTACGTTAACAAAACCCCTACCATTCATGTTTTAGCTTAACATGATTATTTCACACCTTTTCCATGTAAAACTCCTACACAATCTTTCCAAAAATCATTATAGAACTCCCGAATATTTTTCTTCTTCCCTGTTTAGCTTGATATCGCTGATACAACCCTATTCAGTTCAATAAATCACCTATATCAGCATTGTTTGGCCCGATACAGTCCATTTAAACCAAAGTTTCCTATTGAATCTCGTTCAATCATACACAAAATTCCAAGTTTAAATTTGCTGTTCACTAAAATAGTTTCCCGCCAAAAACCATTTTTCAAAGGGTGGAAGAAGATTCCCCATATCCAGACCAGGAGTGCGAATAGAAATTTGGTTACCCATTATTAACTGAGTGCCCCTTATCAATTTAAGGAGTTCCTTATATGATTTTCTCCCATGAGCGAAAATACCACTTTTCGAGCCAATTTTGCCGCAAAAGCTTATTTTCCCAAAACAACTACAAAGACATAAAAAGCCATAATAAATACGAAATCAAGCACTAACAATGCATACAATTGTATTGTTACCATCTCGAATGTGTACACGAGTTACCATCTCGAGTCAACAGTTTGAAAAACCTAAAAAATCTTCATCCCTAAGAAACCTTTAAATACCATACCTCTGGGTCACGTTTACGTACTCTAGGTTATTTTGTTTTATCAAGAAATGTTTTCTTCTTCACGAGCGTGTGGTTTTGCTAAAGGATTTCTTGCTAAAGGTATTGGTTTTGAGTCCAAAGGAAGGAATAAGAGAACCATTGTTCAAGATGATCATCCCAATACCTCATGTAACTTTGCTTACTCACATGAGGATATTGAGAATGGGGATATGATCTCTGTTGAAGTGGTTCATGACTTTCTTAAATATTACAAGGAATAAAAACTGCAACTTGATGGTACCTTGAAAAGTCTTGACGTGTTAAAAACTGAGTTGGAAAAGGTTACATCTGACCTTGATCTCATGAAAACACAAATTAAAGACCTTCTCAATGAAGACATCTTTTCTAAAGTTGCAGTAGATGCTATCGATCACTAGATTCAACAATCTCAAGACTCATGAGGATCTAGAACTTTCTATATGACTTCAGTTTGTGTTCGGCTTTGACATTGAAGTGTTTTCGGTTTAGCTTGTTTTGATTTAGTATGCCTAGTAAATCTTCTATTTTTCTTATCTTTATTTAGAAGAATAACTAGAGGTTGGAATAGCCATTATTGTGATTACACATAGCTATTCCAACGTTTTCATCTTCATGTTTTTAGGTTTATTTGTTTAAATTCTAAAACTGTTTGGAAGATGATTATTGTAGTATTAATCTTTATGGTTTCATATATTGCAATAATTTTATGGGATATGTGTTTGCGTCCGTGAACTTGATTGTCCCATACCTTGTCAAAAGTAAAGTCATTCATAAGTTGATATGCATATATTGATAAAAGGATGAATTGACTTTTGACAAATACAAAAGTTAAGCCTATTATGTCAATTTTTGATGAAAGATAGGTTAAAATATTTTGTGTTTCAAGGATTATGTCTTTTATATGTCATTGTGCAAATGGTGATGGAAAATAGAATGAATCCTTGTGTATTCCGCAGTAATTGATCTTCCTTGATCCATATTTTATGTATTACTGTGAGGCTTCATAAAGTGTCTTATGTTGAGCTCTATCGACTAAGTCATTGCTTTGGAATAGTTGTTGTTCCATGAAATACTTTTTGTCGAGCATGACCAATTAAATGGATTACTTTTGTGATTAGTTTAGTTGTGTATTTCGATTAGATTAGTTATGGGTTTTCTTATGATTTATCTAATTGAGTATTTTTAAGTCTCCATAAGTTTACTTGTGTTGAGCAAATTCGGTTAAACTAATTATGAGTTCGCTTATGGTTCATTTAATTGAATATTTTTGGATTCAAATTCATACTTGTATGTGATTTGTTATGTCCAAATAAATCCTTCTTTTCTCTTGAAATTAAGGTTGCTCTTGTTGTTCTTTCGAGAATGACATATTATGGGGGAGAATTCTTAATTGAACTTGTGCTTAGTTGCCAAATCTTTGTGGGGAGTACGGTTGTGGAATATTATAGGGGTTATCTTGTATCTTTATAGACTCCTTTATGAATGCATTTAGCTTCATCTTTTTGATTGCATCTAAATAAGATGATATACGCTTACTTTTAGTCATGAAACGTCTCTTTCGGAAATTTCATTAGGATCCCGTTCTTGTACCTTTGCCAATTTTATTTGACAAAAAGAGGGAGAATTAATATGTAGTTCACACTACAAATACATATGGTTTTGAAATCATTATGTAAGGGGGAGTGGTTTCCATGTGAGATAGAGTATTTACTAAGGGGGGGGGGGGGTGACATATCACCGTAGTATTGTTGTTAAAGTTGTGATGCAATTGGACTTTGACGCTGTGTAATGATACTATGACACTGTATAATAATGATTGAGAACTCTTATTTTCTCGTTGTTATAGCTACGTATTTTCAACAACGATAATGCTAAACTTACAACCTTTGGGATCATTGGAGTACTTGGAAGTGACGAAGATTTCGAGTAATGTTGAAGATTAGACATGTGGAATAGGAGCTACAAAATTTATTTATATATTTTTTATATTCCATATGTATTGATAGTTTTGTCAATAAACTTGACAAAGGGGGAGATTGTTAGAGGATTGCTCGGTCGAACTCGTATGTGTTGCTATCTCAAGCATGTTTGTCAATATTAGTGATCAAAATTATAAGTTTTGATTTCTAGTCTACTATAGCTAAGGTCTCGGACTAGGATAAAAAGTGTAGTTGATCTCAAGAATTCCATGGAAATCATCATACAAGACGAAGGACTACTCAAGGAGATGGTGGATCTTCATCGACTAAAAGGTATGTAGAGACTTGAACTTATATATCACTCAATAGTCTATTTATCTCCTATCTTGAGACAAAAGTCATTTTTCTATATAGACTTAGATTACACACATTTGGTATTTCGAGCCGAGTATATCCCGTCTATCTATTTCTTGAAATATGTGTTGGTAAATCTTTCGCTTTAGCCAAGTTCATCTTTACCTAGTGGAGAAAGTCATGTTATGTTTCAATCACTTTGAAAATTGCTCTGACGAAAAATGGTTTGTGAATAACAACTATATAACGTCCTTTGAGAATGTTTTAATGATTGAAATGAGAGTTTAAACTATATAACCATTGGAGGATATAAGCATTGTTGTGGAAACACATATATGTATAAGTCCTTATTGCTTGAACCAGATTTTGCGAACTTTGTTGATCAAGTGAAATCTGAGAAGACCGCGAACCCAGTTCGCGAACTGGGGGAAGTTCTCGACCCGAGAATTTCTGTTGGAGTTTGTGAACTCCATCCGGGAACTTAAGTCCGCGAACTTGAGTAGGTTATGTCTAAAAACGATATTTGTGAACTTATCTTTATAAACTAAGGAATCTTATTGCAAATCGTGGCTATATAGTTCATGAACCGATTCGAGTAAATCAAATCGTTTTTGCTTTAATTGTGTCTTGTGTAGTACATGAGATTTCCTTGCAATTGAACAACTCTCTAACTAGTTCATTTGAGTCATTGAACTAGTTATGGTGAAGAAAAATATGGTTGATATGAAGGTTATCATATGTCTAACCATTTGGTTAACTATTGTTGAACCAAATAATGTACAAGTATGGGTACAGTTACACAAGCCTACAAACGTGCATTTCATGTGTGTATAACAAGTTATGTTTTCGATCTAACGGTTGATAAATATTAGATTTAATCTAATCAGGTTTTCATCTAACGGTGAATATTGAATGCTTTGTTACCAAGCTAATATTGATTGCAAACCTTGATTTGAAAGACTATATAAGGGAGAACTCTAGCAACTGGGAAACCTAATCCCCATACATTCTGTGTGATACTAGTTGTGATAAACTAGAGTCGATTCTCCTTTAACCTTTGGTTTCTTCTTCTAAACCATGTTAATGACTTAAATACTTCATTGGGATTGTGAAGCTAGACCGATACTATTTTTCTTGTAGTTGCGTGATCTGATCTTGCTGTTTCTATCATATGAGTACAATTGTAATAATTGGCTTGAGATTTGTATCTCCGATAGGCAAGATAAAAAGTAGTCACTGACATCTTTGTCTCATCGTTTGTGATTCCACAATATCTTTTTTCGCTGTGTCGATTAAGATTATTGTGAGGCGATTGATAATACTGAGCTGTTCTTCGGGAATATAAGTATGGTTTATCAATTGGTTCATGTTCACCTTGATTTATCAAAAGACGAAACAAAACTCGTAGGTATATTCGTGGGAGACGGATTTATCTATTATCGTAGACTTTTCTATGTGATACAAATTTGTTTATTAAAGTATTAGACTTTGGGTCGTAGCAACTCTTAGTTTTGGGTGAGATCATCTAAGGGAATCAAGTACGTAGTATCCTGCTGGGATCAGAGACCTAAGGAGCATAATTGTACCTTGGATCAGTGTGATATTGGTTAGGGTTCAACTACAATCCAGACCGAAGTTAGTTTGGAGTATGCTAGTGTCTGTAGCGGCTTAATACAATATATGTTCAATATGGACTAGGTCCCGGGGGTTTTCTGCTTTTGCGGTTTCCTCGTTAACAAAATTCTGGTGTCTCTGTTATTTCTTTTTCTCATTATATTTTGTTATATAATTGAAATAATATAGGTTGTGCGTTGATCAATCAATTAGAATATCTGACCTTTTGGTTGTTGAGTAAAATTGATTGATAGTTGGATATTGGTCTTTGGTACCATCCAATTTATCTCTCTTGTATTTAATTGAGACTCGCAGTTTGCTTGAGTAAGATTTAAATCGTGAGATAGAGATATAAACTCTTTGATATACTTTTATATTGATTGAGTCTAACTGTCTAGTTGATTCTCTAGAGAAGTATATTGGAGTTTGTCCATACAGATTGCAAAGCGAAATATTGGGTGTGGTTGTTAGACCCCCGCTTTTTCAAATACAATAACAAAGTGTGTTACTTGATAATAAGTACGCTAATAACCAAACTCTATAGGATCACTATCAAGTATTATAGAGTTAACGTACTTGTGTAATTTACTTTTAATTATAATTGCGGAATAGAAAAGTGAAATTACTAGGATCGCTCACACCAATTACTAGGATCGGTCACACCAATTACAAGGATCGATCATACCATCTCTTGGTGATTATTGATGATCGGTTGCACTAATTACTAGGACGAGTCATACCAAATCATAAGTCTAGGCTTTATGATCAGTTATACCAAGATACATAACCTGCGTTAAGATCGGTTGTACCAACTCACACATATTTGTCATCCAAAGATATGCAATGAATAGTCAGACAAATAAACCTAAATAAATGCACTGCACGGGAGTGCTTTTGATTCGAGAGATCAATCTATAAAATTCTGTCATAAACCAAGAAATAGCCATTCCATACTTGTTTCGGTCACAAAGTGAAGGAGATGGGGTTGATCTTAGGGAGGGAAGCGAAAAAGGTGTTGAATTTGTGAAGGTGTAGGCTTGTTTATGACTTGTAACAGAAAGGTGAGCATGATTACAATTAACGCAAGCAGGCTCTGGGTGTTTGAATACGTTTTTGTATTAACACTTGTTTTTTGTGTTGTGTTCTGTGTTGGAAATAGGGAGGAGAACCTATTTATACGAGTCATTTGAGCCTCATTCACGTCTCTCGTAGGAAGTGGAGTGATGGTGTAGTGGATTTGTGTGTTAGTATCACACGATTAGTCTTTCCCACTTCTCCCATCATCACTAACCGTCCATGTCTTCCTGACACTTTCTTGTGATGACGCGTTGCACGCTGCACGCCATAAACCGCCAGACCAATACCCCAGTATGTATCCCCCAGTTTGTGACATGATTGATGTCTCGAGTGTGGATCATGGGACCCACAGAAGGTAGCATGTGATGCTAGGTTAAATAACTAAGTTATTTAGAAAGTCGATACTTGTGAAGTATCGAGTGTAATCTATGCAAGTTATGCATCGAATGTATTCAGCATGTATGAAGCATCATTTTTGAGCATCATGCCCTGCCTACTTCATGTGACCGTTTGGAGGCTGCATGGGCGAGCCATGCCTTATCCAATCACATTATATGGAAGAGTGGCGGACGGTGATCACGGTGATATCTCACTTGTCGCCTAACTCCCATTCTAGGCTATCCATCCAAGCTAGCAAAGTTGGATGGATGAGATAGATTGCAACCCTAATCTGCGACCGTTGGATTAGGGTATGGGAGGTATGCAAGCTGCCACTTTAAGCTTGAACGAATTCAATCTTAGGGAGCGTTTCTGGAGGGACCGATTGGTCTTGCAAGGAGGTGATAATGCTAGCATGTTCGGCCTCCCCTGAAGTTTCATCTTTGCCTTCCATTCAAGCATGCGAAGATGAACGCTTGAGATGATTTTGCAATACATGGATGATGCCGTAAACCCTAATTAGGGTTTTTCCAGCCGTGTATCACGTCTTATATCGGCGCACGAATTGTGAATACCAAACATAGTTGGTCTTAACCGATCGGTCAGGTATGTAGGCGGGCCCACGTTGTTTGTGTTGACATGCTCTAGGCCCTTTGAATCTACATATACACCCTCCATCTATGCCTGCGAAGATGGACATTTGCGACACATGTAATGTGCCGTAACCCTAGTTTTATGGTTTCACGTCCATGCTACTATGGCTGGACGAATTGGTAAGTTATGCTTTCCTCTTGGGGAGGCCGAACATGTGGGGCCCTCATTGGGTCGGTGGTGAATACTACAATACCTGCTTGAGGGTTATGGATTCGATATGGTCCATCCAATCATGCTGTAGAAGTTGGATGGTTGTGATCATTTCTGAGACTGATATGGTCAGTCCGGATACTCAATCGGGCTTGTATAACACTCTGAGAGATGATTCTCTTTGTTAGAGAATGGTGTATCCTGTACGGGTATTTCGTGCATGCCTCATTGCTGGTACTTGGATATTCATGTTAATCTGCTGATATTAACAATCAGTCATCATGCCGCACTAACAATAAGAGTTCTGTTAAGAACAGCACATGAAATACAAGGCGTTTCATGCATTAATAAATAATGCTAAAATTCACAGAATACTTGGGGATTGTTGCTACATGCTAAATTATAGGATAATTAATAAAGCTGAGAAGTATTCATCGCTTATCAAATGGCCTTATCCTCTGCAGGATGACTGCACAAAAAATCGGTTTTACAACTTTAGCCCTGAACTAAAATCCACCATCAACAATAGTAATACGACTTTTGTCTCAAGATAGAAGATAGAGTAGATAGAATTTTGAGTGATAGATAAGTTCAAGTCTCCCACATACCTTTTAGTCGATGAAGATCCACTGGTTCCTTGAGTAGTCCTTCATCTTGTATGATGATTTCCATGGAGTTCTTGAGCTCAACTACACTTACTATCCTTATCCGAGACCTTAGCTATAATAGACTAGAAATCAAGACTTTATAGTTTTGATCACTAACATTGACAAACATGCTTGAGATAGAAACACATACGAGTTCAACCGAGCAATGCTCTAACAGAAACAAGATCGAGATAATACAACAATAATATAACTTGTGTGATTTACTATGGATATAAGATCGAGATAATACAACAACAAAGTATGTTACTTGATAATAGGTTCGGTAAAAACCAAAATTTATAGGATTAAGTATTACGGAGTTAACTTATAAGTGTAATATACTTTTGATGATAATAAAAACAATTATAATTTCGGAATAGAAAAGTAAATGACATAACAAGATTTTGTTAACAAGGAAACCGCATATGCAGAAAAACCCCGAGACCTAGTCCACTTTTGAATACTCTAAGAGTTAAGCCGCTATAAAAAATATAATACCAACTTTGTATAGTTGAGACCAAGAAGACTACCCCTAGATACTTAGTTCCCTAAGTATCCATGCGCCTTCGACTTCTAAAGTCACGCACATGAATAGCAAGTCCATTGGATCGTATTCCAAACAGAAAAAGAAGAATCTGTTTGGTAACCACTCTAATAAATCTTGCTAAAGATATAGATGAGTCGTTGACAAAGGCTCTTCCGTATAAACTCCTTTGTCTGGTTATATGAATCTAACTTTAACTACTGAAATAGCAAGTATAAATTTGCACTCAATCAATATAGATCTCAAAGATAAATATAGAGAATGCCGATAGCACACAATTAATCAATCAGATGTATCAAAGATAAATCGATTCTAGTTGGATCCCATCCGATCAAGGTTTGAGAACTAAATCCACAAGATACGAAAAATAATAAGAAATCTTCTTCGTCTTCAAATCTTCTTTTATCTTCAAAACCTGCATAACACCACTTGAATCTCTTGTGATCAATAACGCACATAACGAATCTATTAATAATATATTATCAATAGATGTCTTTAGATCTAACAATAGTTCTAAAAATCTCGTCGATACTTTGATCTAGTATAAGTGAATCTTATATCAGAATAGAATATTCTCAAGCATAAACATACTAGGCGCAGTCAAATTTTCAACAAACATTAGTCAATCAAATCATATCAAATCGAAAACTAATAATACTGCAATTATCTAGTTTCGCACCAACGGTACTCGTTGAGTTTTGTTAGAGCATTGCTCAGTCGAACTCGCATGCGTTGCCATCTCAAGCATGTTTGTCAATATTAGTGATCAAAACTATACGTCTTAATTTCTAGTTTATTTATGACTAAGACTCAGTCTAGGATAGTTAAGTATAGTTGAGCTCCAGACTCCATGGCAATTATCTTACGAAGACGAAGAACTATTCAAGGAACCAGTGGAACTTCATCCGACCAAAAAGGTATGTGGATACTTGAACTTATCTAGCCCTCAAAAGTCTATCTATCTCCTACTCTTGGGACAATAGTTGTATAAGTATGATAGTTTTCATACATACACATTTTCTATTTCGAGTCGAGTTTACTCTGTAGCGCCCCTAAGATAACAGCTGACTAAACCAAGAATTTAACTAAATAAAGAGGCACTAATGAATCTAAATTATTTACTTAAACATTCAACTATAACCACAACTAACTTTAATTCTTCAAATCGAACTCTCAAATTAACACCACAAACTTCTTCTTCATGACCTGTTCCTAAAACTCATCCTCAATTCAATCCCCTTCGCATCATCTTCATCTTCTAATTCTTCCATGAACTACTTATGAAAACCCTAACTATCAAATTAAGATTGTTCTTCAACTTAAAACTCTAATTCAATTCAAACCCATCTTAGAACACCAATTCCATCTTCTAATCAAACATCAACCCATGACTCTTCATCTAACCGTAACTCTAATTTCCTCCCTTAAATCTTCAGAACCTAAATCATCTCCATAAACCCTAACTTTGATACTCTCAGAATCAAACCTGATTGTTCTGTTTTAAACCTAACAACCATACAATCTTCTCCATCATCTAGATGTCTTCATCAGTTGATTCTCATCAATCAAGTCTCACTCACAACTCAGAAATCTCTCGTAGAAATACGAGCGAGAAGAACATAGAAAGAGGAGCAGAAGAAAAAGAAAAGATAAGAAGACCAAATGAAATAGAAAATAGAAATTCCTCGACCTTATCGATTTGCTTTTGATTTATCCACGAAGGGTGCCATAAGAAGAAAAGTCGGTTGCCTTAATAACACTTTAATATAAAAGACCAATTTACCATTCACTTCAAATAACATATATCTTCTTCGTCTGATATCCGAATGACACGTTCGAGTAGTCCATTCTGCATAATATTTTGAGATCTATCTATCGATGCTAGTTTCGTATCTAGATCGTTGTTAGATTAGTTCCTATTAATTAATATTTGCATTAAACTAATCGAGTCATTATCTACTAGATCGACACTTGACCGGTCTAATAGTGTTGACGAGCTTGAGGGTCCTTACATTCTCCCCACCTTGTATGATTTTCGTCCTCGAAAATCGAACTGCCCTTCTGATCTTCAAAACTCCCCACCTTAAAGAATAACCTTATATCTTGTCTAAGCGCAAGCAACATAAAACAAATCACATACCTAAATGGCTTTCTATAACTAAAATCTAAAATTTGTAGCTCTAGGTTCAACTACACTAATTTAGATTCTATCAAATAGGGAAGTCTTAAGTTTCTTAAACTAATTTCTATTTTATAAGATATTTGTCTTTAACTTCAAGGAAGAATCCTACAAATCTTTCTAAGTGAAATTATATCTATCTATCAGTTTCTAAAGTACCCACAACATACTTCAGTGATCAGTCATCTCTGAATGCAGTTGCCCTGTCAAGGTTGGCCAGTCCCGACAATGCCTTCCTACGAACAGAGAAAAACACAACCTTCACTATTCTCCAGTGCTAGATTAACTAACTATTAATTTATTATGATTAATTAATCTTTAAACTTTTATTGTAACTGGTGTAATTCTGATAACTTTATTTAGTAAAACATATCGATAGTTCACATTATTTTAAGCAATTTAGCTATCTGAATTATTTATTTTATTTTATCAATATAAGTAGTTCAAATTTGAATTTTACGTCAATTTATAATATTCAGTCATTTTAGCTTTATTGTAATACCAATTATAAATTTTCTTAATATTATTTACTATAGATTTGCTACTAGCTAATCTGATTAATCGAATATTATTATCAATTGTATTATTACTTTCCTTATCTTAAGTTGATAGTCTGGATGATACATTAAACCTTAATCTTTTAAATATAATTCTACATTCATGTAAAGGTTGATATAATAGTTTTTGTTTATTTAGATTGAATCTGAATATCATATTTTGTTAAACAACGTCGTTGGTAATTTAATATGATTTAAAATTTTGTCTGCATAAAATTATAATACATCCTAATAATCTTTAGGTTTTGCTAAAGGTAAAGTATCCTATTAATGTACGAATTTATTTTCTTTTAATTCCATTATTATACTAAGCATCAAAATACTATTATTACTATTTCATGTATATTTGTTTCATTTTAGAGATCCCCTAGATTATTTGTTGTTATTAGTTTAATTTACAAAAAATAATCGTAGATAAACTTAATCGTAGATAATTTATTTTCATTTCATGATACCAACTTTGTAGCGCCCCTAAGCTAACAGCTGACTAAACCAAGAATTTAACTAAATAAAGAGGCACTAACGAATCTAAATCATTTACTTAAACATTCAACTATGACCACAACTAACTTTAATTCTTCAAATCGAACTCTCAAATTAACACCACAAACTTCTTCTTCATGACCTGTTCCTAAAACCCATCCTCAATTCAATCCCCTTCGCATCATCTTTATCTTCTGATTCTTCCATGAACTACTTATGAAAACCCTAACTATCAAATTCAGATTGTTCTTCAACTTAAAACTCTAATTCAATTCAAACCCATCTCGTAACAACATATTAGAACACCAATTCCATCTTCTAATCAAACATCAACCCATGACTCTTCATCTAACCGTAACTCTAATTTCCTCCCTTAAATCTTCAGAACCTAAATCATCTCCATAAACCCTAACTTTGATACTCTCAGAATCAAACCTGATTGTTCTGTTTTAAACCTAACAACCATACAATCTTCTCCATCATCTAGATGTCTTCATCAGTTGATTCTCATCAATCAAGTCTCACTCACAACTCAGAAATCTCTCGTAGAAATACGAGCGAGAAGAACATAGAAAGAGGAGCAGAAGAAGAAGAAAAGAGAAGAAGAGAAAATGAAAGAGAAAATAGAAATTCCTCGACCTTATCGATTTGGTTTTGAGTTATCCACGAAGGGTTCCCTGAGAAGAAAATTTGGTTGCCTTAATAACACTTTAATATAAAAATACCAATTAAACCTTCACTTCAAATAACATATATCTTCTTCGTCTGATGTCCGAATGACACGTTCGAGTAGTCCATTCTGCATAACTTTTCGAGATCTATCTATCGATGCTAGTTTCGTATCTAGATCATTGTTAGATTAGTTCCTATTAATTAATATTCGCATTAAACTAATCGAGTCATTATCGACTAGATCGACACTTGACCAGTCTAATAGCGTTGACGAGCTTGAGGGTCCTTACATACTCGCCAATATTTTTCTCGAAATATGTGTTGATAAGCTTTCTCTTTAACCACCTTTCATCTTTACCCGTGATGAACGTCATGATGACTTTTCAATCTTGAAAATATCTTTGATGACGATAGACGATTCTTATGTCTAACGACTATTATAAAATTATAGAAGAATGTTTCAATGATTGAAATGTAGAGTTAAGATTACGTAACCACCTATGGATATAAGCATATATAGTGTGTTCGCATATTAGTGTATAAGTCCATGTATCGGAAATCAAGTGTGTGCATATGTGTGCATGCGGTATTGGTGAAGGAGACAGGTTGGGTACGCATACGTGTACGCGTTCTGGCGTAAGTTCTTGAACCGAGAATTTCTGCTGAGTTTGTAGTTTGCAAACTAGTAAACCAGACACCTTAGGTACGTGTACTTGTACCCACAAAAGTTTTTAACTAAAAATTTCTTCTGAGTCTGTGAACTCAAATTCGGTATCTAAGGTACACATACCCGTACGCGTACCCAAGCTAGTTATATTTCTCAAATCGGTTAGCTCAAGAACTTAAACAATAAATCAATAAGGAATGCAATCTTTGCAAACCGTGGCTATATTGTTCATGAATTGATTCGAGTAAATCAAACCGATTTTGTTTCAATTGTGTCTATGTATAAAGATCTAAGCAATTGAACAACTCTTGAACTAGTTCTTATGAATCATTTGAACTAGTTATGAAGAAGATGATTATGGTTGATATGAAAGTGCTCATATGGCTAACAATTGGTTATCTATTTGTGAACCAACTAAGTATACACGTTTAGGTACGGTTAATCAAACCTAAATGAATACATTTTATTTATGTGTGTGACAAGCTAAGTTTTGATCTAACGGTTAAAAGATATTAGCTTGGATAAATCAGGTTTTGTCATCTAACGGTGAATATTGAATGCTTTATTACCAAGGTAACTTAGATTGCAAACCCTGATTTGAAAACTATATAAACGAGACGTCTAGCAACTGGAAAAACTAATCCTCACACCTCCTGTATGATACTAGTCGGTTTTCTAGAGTCGATTCTCCTTTAACCGTAGGTTTATTCTCGAGACCCTGCAGTTAACGACTTAAAGACTTCATTGGGATTGTGAAGCCAAATGAAACTACTTCTCTTGTAGTTGAGCGATCTGATCTTGCCATTTTCTATCGTATGAGTTTAATTGAATAATTGGATTGAGATTATATCTCCGATAGGGAAAGATAAAAAGAAATCACAAACATCTTCGTCTCATCGTTTGTGATTCCAAAATATCTAGTTTTGCTACCATACGATTTAGATTATTGTGAGGTGATCAATAATTCTAGGATGTTCTTCGGGAATATAAGTCCGGGTTATTGATTAGTTCCTGTTCACCTTGATTTTATCAAAAGACAGAACAAAACTCGTAGGTTCATCTGTAGGAGACAAATTTATCTATTATCGTAGACTTTTTTGTGTGATACAGATTTGTTTATTAAAGTCTTCGACTTTGGGTCGTAGAAACTCTTGGTTGTTGGTGAGATCACCTAAGGGAATCAAGTGTGTAGTATCCTGTTAGGATCAGAGACGTAAGGAGTGCAACTGTACCTTGAATCCGTGTAATATTGATTAGGGTTCAACTACAGTCCAGACTGAAGTTAGTTTGTAGTATGATAGTGTCTGTAGTGGCTTAATACAGTGTGGTGTTCAATCTGGACTAGGTCCCGGGGTTTTTCTGCATTTGCGGTTTCCTTGTAAACAAAATTTCTGGTGTCTGTGTTATTTCTATTCCGCATTATATTTTGTTATATAATTGAAATATTACAAGTTGTGTGTTGTATCGATCAATTGTGAAATCCAACCTTTGGCTATTGATTGGAAGTTGATTGATCCTTGGATATTGGTATTTGGTACCATCCAAGTTTATATCTCTTATATTTGATAAAGACTCGCAGATTTATATTTGCTTGAGTATAGATCAAATCAAGAGATAGAGATATTAACTCCTTGATATACTTTTTTATTAAGATTGAGTTCGACTGTCTAGTTGATTCTCTTAAAAGTATATTAGAGTTAGTCCATATAGATTTCTAATCGATATATTGGGTGAGGTTGTTAGATCCCTGCTTTTTCAAGTTTCTTGATGCCACAAAAGTCTTTAAACGAGCGGTCATGAGAGATTTTACCTAATTAGGATACTTTCCTCTCCGAATAGACGGCTCCACCAGAAACTACAAGAAATAAAGTTTGACTGGCTCTTAAGATAGTTTGATAGAAATGCAAACTTAGGTATTTATAGACCAAGGATGTTTGGACACCAAGGAATTTCCAAAACCCAAAATATTCTCAAGATATGCAATAAATGCCCAAATTCGATTTTCATAATTCCAATAAATGTTGGTTCAATATTTCCCAAAATATCTCAATAGAAAATCTCCAATTAGTAAATGCACATTACTAATTTTTATTCTCTAGATCTATGCATTAATTGGTAATTAAAGCATATAAAATCAAAAACCTTAATTAAAATATTCTTAATTTATTTCAGTATGGGATCCACCTTGAGTACCAAGGAATATCTTTGAACAGTAAATGATAAGAGTTACTTCTCATGTTTAAAGTATGTTGACATCTTTTCACTGCAAATCCTTATTTTATATTTATATGGATTTGCTTCTTGGAATCGGTTATACCACACTTCCAAACAAGTTTAGGATTGGATTGCCGGTATTCCAGACTATTATGTGATTGGTCATACCAAATCACAATGGTTAGTTGTGATCGGTCTTATCAAGTCACATACATGGGTTCGGATCGGTTATACCTAAATATGGTACCTACTTGTGATCGGTCACACCAGTCACTAAGATCGGTTACACTAATTACAAGGATCGGTTCCATATACACATGGTATCTACTTGTGATCGGTCACACCAGTCACTAGGATCGGATACACTAATTACAAGGATCGTTCACACAACACTTATGACCGGTCACACCAATTATTAGGATCGGTCACACCAATTACAAGGATCGATCATACCATCTCATGGTGATTACTTAGGATCAATTACACTAATTACCAGGACCGGTCATACCAAATCATAAGTCTAGGCTTTGTGATCGGTTATACCAAGATACATAACCTGAGTTAAGATCGGTTCTACCAACTCACATATTGGTCATCCAAATATATGCAATGAACAGCCGGATCAATAAACCTATTGATTTCCCTTTGGATTCACGAAACAAGTTCATGAATGTAGTTCCTTTAAACAAATATAAAACATTGTTTCCTAGGATGAAATCTACACCATAACCCATTCACATAATCATAACACTACATACAAGATTATGTCATGTCATATCTACGAAGTTCAAAAGATAAGCGTTATACTTCGTAGTCTAATTCCTTAATACTATGATCATACTATTATAATCATGTCATATCACTAGAGTATTATATACAATATGTACATTATCTTTCAATATAACACGACTTGAAATATACGTTAGGAATGAAACAGTTAAAGTTAATATTACTAACCTCGAGTGGAAGGATGATGATGTCGTTGTAGTTCATTAATTCTTCACATTCTTCAGGTCATATTCCTAGACTTTCTAGTCTAACCTAAATGAAGTTGACTCTAGTATTTAATCAAGCGATTCTAGATAAGTTTTGATACTAAAATATGACAACCAAACTTGACATACCAACGCTTGGTGAGTTCAACCGAGCTTTGCTCTAACAATATCCCCTTTGTAAATTCTAGTGCCAAAACTCTTATTACATATGGAGCTAAACAAATTACAAAATAACTCATTCTTCATACGCTTGATTCCAAGTTTCAACAGCACAATAACCTACATATATTCAATCAATAAATGTCGTTGTTAACATTTGAATAACAAAAGCTTTTACTTCCCCTAAAGGTAAGCTTGCTAAATATTCGATCCAAACATCTTTGTAATTGCCCTTTTGTAGTACGTATTACTACGCAGCAATATGATATGTTTCTTCTCCTTAGTCAATGCTTTACTCTTTCGTTAGATATAACGCTTAAGCACAATTGTTGTTTCCAAGTGGTTAAAAATTACTTGTTTACTCCATATATTTCTCCCCCTTTTTGTCACAAATGACAAAGGTTCGAGTAAATAAAGGACAAACCGAAAGGATCTTACAAATCTAAAAGACTTGTAAAGAACCTATAATAGTTCAACATGAAGGTTTCACATACCATTTTAGATAACCAATATTAAAACTGAAAGTACAAAAGTAATTTAGTTTCAGTATGTTATCAAGGAAACAATTAACTGAAGTAATTTTCCATATAATCCAGCAATTCGACTAAGATACTCAATTCCCTTATTGGACCAATTGCGTATGCACAATTGCTTGTTTCGATAAGACCAAAATAAAGATCAGAATTAACTTTATTTTTCTCACCAGGCTCTAATTATTCGGATAATAACTTAAACCTTTCCCTTTATACAATACAAACACTAGGTTAGTTAACTAGTTTTTCTTGTCAAGTATTCGACTAGACTTGAATAACCGAATCCTCCAATTGATAAGTCTAACTAAGATCAAAATTAACTTAGTTTCTCTTATCTGGAATCAATTGTACTAAACAAATGATCCCGTATTTTTGTTAAGCCACAAACAATAGATACAAACCAAAAAAAATGGACTTGCACAATTATTTTCTTAACTGGGAGCAATTGAAACAAATATAAACATTAAAACACCGCAATTGCACCAAATTTCGTTAAGCTAAAACACTTGAAACCCAACAGTAAAGAAGATAGCAAACAATAAGCCAAATAAATTGACGCAGTTTTTTTTAACCGAAAACAATTGAGTCACATAAACAATCTATACAACATAATGGAACATATCAATTGTACCGAAATTTTGCTAAGCAAAATCAAAATATATGCAATATAAATAGGCTTTTCTTAAACAGGAAAACGATTAACTAACAGATTTGTTACCTCAATTTTCGCATCCACATCTCCCTAGAAAGATATATCATTAAGCGCAAGTTCAAATAAGAACTCTCCCCCAGTGTGTTGCCATCCTCTCGCAAGAACAAAAGAACAATAGCAAAAGAAACCTTTACCAGAGAAAGGTTGAATCGGTTTTAAATAATGCGTGCCAATAGCGCAAGTTGAAAACCCGAAACACATATGTTATGCTAAACAAAACTCATGTAAACACAAATTGATTCAACATATTGTGACTTTTCACATATAAGTTTCAATTGGAACACCTTATGATCCTTTGATAAAGCCTGCTAACATTGGATAGAACTTAATCCCTCTAAATAAAAAATCCACACAAATCATAAGGGTTACATCATATGAGATCAAATATTAAGGTTAATAGAAACCGAAATCATACATCTTATAAACCGAAAACACATAGCAAAAATATAAACATTTATTCATAGGCTATGTAATCAGTAACTATCACATCAAACAAAAATTATAAAATAATAATTTTATTTATAAATAATAATCGATAGTTTTATTTAAAATAGACCTTATACAAAGATATCAAAATAAATCAATACATTGATGTCTATTTTTTGTAAATAAGAATCTAATCTTATTCTATTGTCTTGTACTTGTCTCCATGCAAGGTTTTTTTTAATCCCTTTAACAGAAATTACATTTAGGAGGAAATCTCGTCGAGTAGAGACTGAAACTTCACCAAAACATCCTCATAATGATTAAGAATGTTAGTAAGATGCTTAACATTATTTGAAGAGTTATCATGGGCTAGCTGTTCTCAACAATTTTTAACAAGAGATTACCAGTTTTCATTCAGCATCAACTTTTTCGTATAGCAAAACACTTCTTCCAATTAGTTCTAATACACCATCAAGCAGATCGGATGCATGCACCCTTGAAGTGGAAGTGAGTTGAATTGAATAGTTACATGTTTCGTTGCATAGGTAGCTAGTCAGACTCTAAGGAGTCAAGATATTTCTCAATATTGTGGAGACAATGATCACTGACAATCTCCCCGCAGAGTATTCCATTCACCATATAGAGAATTTGATAACATTTCCCTCAAACATGCGACCAAGTTTGTTGGAGAGAATCATAGTTGCCAGTATTATCCTTAGATCTTTATTCGGTATCATCTTTGAAAGCATGCTTGTGAAAATCTCAAGATGAATATTTTGAGAAATCAGAATATTTATCTAATTCGAAAATATTTCAAAAACTTGCAGAATAATCCAAGTTTTTATTTCCAATATTAAAAATACATCTATTTTTTAAGAAAATATATTTTCGGAAACAAGCCATTTTGATTGATATGATACAGATCCACACATAAGCTTTTAGGAACCGAATTGGCCTATAGCACCAGAAACCGAACCACAAGTTATAAGTTATGTTTGAGGAATTTTTAAATATAAGATATCTTAACTTATTAAGGTTACAGATTCCTTTTAGCCTATCACTGGTTTCAAAGAAACCATTGTCTGGAGAGTGCATGTGACTACTTTTCATAGAGAAGATGAAAGAATACTTCCTTTTCTTAATCTCATAAGGTCGAAGTATTTTCTTAACTAGAATTATATTGTAATAAGATTTTATTACAATATTGTCTTTTAATACAATAAGAATTCTTACTTTATTAGTGACTTCTCGAGTCATTAGAGAATGAGGATTTTGATTCTTTGTTTGAAAATAACTTCTCATCTGGTTGCTTCTAAAATATAATCCGACAAGATTGTTTGTGAATATTGATGATACATGGTCAAAAATATGATTCACAAATCATAAGATTTTGAGATGATAATTTCTCTTAGTGATGCAATGTTGCAAAGTGAGAAACAAAAGCAATTGATGAGATAATATATAACCCTTCTAAATCAACAATATGGTATTTTGTTGAAATGAATTGATTTCCTCCTTTGAACAATCTAGTACAAGAGGAAATTAGTGGGTTGACTCTTAGATAGATTTAAGAGAAAGTCTTTTTGAAAACCGTAAGTTTTTTACCAACTTTTAAACGGTTCCTTAAATGAGAGTTTCACAGTCTTCATTCGTGTCTTCCACCACGGACTTTGAAGATATCAAATCCTGCTACTACGTTAATCGAATCAGATATATATTCAATTCTTATAGGTTGGTTCACACCAAAGACATATTTTTAGATATTTTCGTGTTTGCCTTCTCGATACCAATTGAAAAGACGAGGGTACCCAAATACACCACAATCTATAAGTCCTCTACCGAATGTGATCATCTATGGACAAAGTCGAGCCAATACGAAAATTTAGTTCACACTTCATGTGATCGTCTATGGATACTGAAAAAGCGGGGGTCTAACAACCTCACCCAATTTTTCGATTAGCAATCTGTATGGACAACTCCGAGTTGTTTTCTAGAGAATCAACTAGACTCAATCAATAAAAAATACTCAAGGAGTTATTATCTCAATCTCTCAATTTGATTTACTCAAGCAAATGTGATTCGCGAGTCTAATCAAAGAGAGATAACTTGGATGGTACCAAAGACCAATATCCAGGTGTCAATCAATTTAAATCAACAACCTATAAGGTCGGATATTCTAATTCATTGAACAACGCACAACTTGTATTATTTCAATTATATAACAAAATATAATGCGGAAAAGAAATAACATAGATGTAGGATCAGAATATTCTCACAACAATATTCCTGCGAAATATACAACAATGATATTCTGTGATAAATCTCAAAGTGACGTAAGGAATGACATATCGGATGAAAACGACAGAAACATGAGAAAAGCGTGACATTTCTGTGATGAATCAATAAAACCTGCGAAAGATTAAGGCGGTGCAAACTGCGATGCATCGCAAGAACCCAGATCCAAAACTAAAGGGAATCTTAGCTGTAAATGAGCTGTCATGAGCTGTAATCCACTATGTAAATGCCTATATAAAGGAAATGAATAGTTCCAGAGATGATAATGAATTTTTGAGTGCTAAGAAAGTTTTTAGGAGAGAGAAAATCTTATTAAGTAAATTGTATTCTTGATTACTGTAATTCTTTTAAGATCATATTAATAAAAAAGGTCTGGAGAGTGCATGTGACTACTTTTCATAGAGAAGATGAAAGAATACTTCCTTTTCTTAATCTCATAAGGTCGAAGTATTTTCTTAACTAGAATTATATTGTAATAAGATTTTATTACAATATTGTCTTTTAATACAATAAGAATTCTTACTTTATTAGTGACTTCTCGAGTCATTAGAGAATGAGGATTTTGATTCTTTGTTTGAAAATAACTTCTCATCTAGTTGCTTCTAAAATATAATCCGACAAGATTGTTTGTGAATATTGATGATACATGGTCAAAAATATGATTCACAAATCATAAGATTTTGAGATGATAATTTCTCTTAGTGATGCAATGTTGCAAAGAGAAACAAAAGCAATTGATGAGATAATATATAACCCTTCTAAATCAACAATATGGTATTTTGTTGAAATGAATTGATTTCCTCCTTTGAACAATCTAGTACAAGAGGAAATTAGTGGGTTGACTCTTAGATAGATTTAAGAGAAAGTCTTTTTGAAAACCGTAAGTTTTTTACCAACTTTTAAACGGTTCCTTAAATGAGAGTTTCATGATCTTCATTCGTGTCTTCCACCACGGACTTTGAAGATATCAAATCCTGCTACTACGTTAATCGAATCATATATATATTCAATTCTTATAGGTTGGTTCACACCAAAGACATATTTTTAGATATTTTCGTGTTTGCCTTCTCTGATACCAATTGAAAAGACGAGGGTACCCAAATACACCACAATCTATAAGTCCTCTACCGAATGTGATCATCTATGGACAAAGTCGAGCCAATACGAAAATTTAGTTCACACTTCATGTGATCGTCTATGGATACTGAAAAAGCGGGGGTCTAACAACCTCACCCAATTTTTCGATTAGCAATATGTATGGACAACTCCGAGTTGTTTTCTAGAGAATCAACTAGACTCAATCAATAAAAAATACTCAAGGAGTTATTATCTCAATCTCTCAATTTGATTTACTCAAGCAAATGTGATTCGCGAGTCTAATCAAAGAGAGATAACTTGGATGGTACCAAAGACCAATATCCAGGTGTCAATCAATTTAAATCAACAACCTATAAGGTCGGATATTCTAATTCATTGAACAACGCACAACTTGTATTATTTCAATTATATAACAAAATATAATGCGGAAAAGAAATAACATAGATGTAGGATCAGAATATTCTCACAACAATATTCCTGCGAAATATACAACAATGATATTCTGTGATAAATCTCAAAGTGACGTAAGGAATGACATATCGGATGAAAACGACGAAACATGAGAAAAGCGTGACATTTCGTGATGAATCAATAAAACCTGCGAAAGATTAAAGGCGGTGCAAACTGCGATGCATCGCAAGAACCCAGATCCAAAACTAAAGGGAATCTTAGCTGTAAATTTGCTGTCATGAGCTGTAATCCACTATGTAAATGCCTATATAAAGGAAATGAATAGTTCCAGAGATGATAATGAATTTTTGAGTGCTAAGAAAGTTTTTAGGAGAGAAAATCTTATTAAGTAAATTGTATTCTTGATTACTGTAATTCTTTTAAGATCATATTAATAAAAAAGGTCTGGAGAGTGCATGTGACTACTTTTCATAGAGAAGATGAAAGAATACTTCCTTTTCTTAATCTCATAAGGTCGAAGTATTTTCTTAACTAGAATTATATTGTAATAAGATTTTATTACAATATTGTCTTTTAATACAATAAGAATTCTTACTTTATTAGTGACTTCTCGAGTCATTAGAGAATGAGGATTTTGATTCTTTGTTTGAAAATAACTTCTCATCTGGTTGCTTCTAAAATATAATCCGATAAGATTGTTTGTGAATATTGATGATACATGGTCAAAAATATGATTCACAAATCATAAGATTTTGAGATGATAATTTCTCTTAGTGATGCAATGTTGCAGTGAGAAACAAAAGCAATTGATGAGATAATATATAACCCTTCTAAATCAACAATATGGTATTTTGTTGAAATGAATTGATTTCCTCCTTTGAACAATCTAGTACAAGAGGAAATTAGTGGGTTGACTCTTAGATAGATTTAAGAGAAAGTCTTTTTGAAAACCGTAAGTTTTTTACCAACTTTTAAACGGTTCCTTAAATGAGAGTTTCACAGTCTTCATTCGTGTCTTCCACCACGGACTTTGAAGATATCAAATCCTCGCTACTACGTTAATCGAATCGAATATATATTCAATTCTTATAGGTTGGTTCACACCAAAGACATATTTTTAGATATTTTCGTGTTTGCCTTCTCGATACCAATTGAAAAGACGAGGGTACCCAAATACACCACAATCTATAAGTCCTCTACCGAATGTGATCATCTATGGACAAAGTCGAGCCAATACGAAAATTTAGTTCACACTTCATGTGATCGTCTATGGATACTGAAAAAGCGGGGGTCTAACAACCTCACCCAATTTTTCGATTAGCAATATGTATGGACAACTCCGAGTTGTTTTCTAGAGAATCAACTAGACTCAATCAATAAAAAATACTCAAGGAGTTATTATCTCAATCTCTCAATTTGATTTACTCAAGCAAATGTGATTCATGAGTCTAATCAAAGAGAGATAACTTGGATGGTACCAAAGACCAATATCCAGGTGTCAATCAATTTAAATCAACAACCTATAAGGTCGGATATTCTAATTCATTGAACAACGCACAACTTGTATTATTTCAATTATATAACAAAATATAATGCGGAAAAGAAATAACATAGATGTAGGATCAGAATATTCTCACAACAATATTCCTGCGAAATATACAACAATGATATTCTGTGATAAATCTCAAAGTGACGTAAGGAATGACATATCGGATGAAAACGACAGAAACATGAGAAAAGCGTGACATTTCTGTGATGAATCAATAAAACCTGCGAAAGATTAAGGCGGTGCAAACTGCGATGCATCGCAAGAACCCAGATCCAAAACTAAAGGGAATCTTAGCTGTAAATTTGCTGTCATGAGCTGTAATCCACTATGTAAATGCCTATATAAAGGAAATGAATAGTTCCAGAGATGATAATGAATTTTTGAGTGCTAAGAAAGTTTTTAGGAGAGAGAAAATCTTATTAAGTAAATTGTATTCTTGATTACTGTAATTCTTTTAAGATCATATTAATAAAAAAGGTCTGGAGAGTGCATGTGACTACTTTTCATAGAGAAGATGAAAGAATACTTCCTTTTCTTAATCTCATAAGGTCGAAGTATTTTCTTAACTAGAATTATATTGTAATAAGATTTTATTACAATATTGTCTTTTAATACAATAAGAATTCTTACTTTATTAGTGACTTCTCGAGTCATTAGAGAATGAGGATTTTGATTCTTTGTTTGAAAATAACTTCTCATCTGGTTGCTTCTAAAATATAATCCGACAAGATTGTTTGTGAATATTGATGATACATGGTCAAAAATATGATTCACAAATCATAAGATTTTGAGATGATAATTTCTCTTAGTGATGCAATGTTGCAGTGAGAAACAAAAGCAATTGATGAGATAATATATAACCCTTCTAAATCAACAATATGGTATTTTGTTGAAATGAATTGATTTCCTCCTTTGAACAATCTAGTACAAGAGGAAATTAGTGGGTTGACTCTTAGATAGATTTAAGAGAAAGTCTTTTTGAAAACCGTAAGTTTTTTACCAACTTTTAAACGGTTCCTTAAATGAGAGTTTCACAGTCTTCATTCGTGTCTTCCACCACGGGACTTTGAAGATATCAAATCCTGCTACTACGTTAACTGAATCAGATATATATTCAATTCTTATAGGTTGGTTCACACCAAAGACATATTTTTAGATATTTTCGTGTTTGCCTTCTCTGATACCAATTGAAAAGACGAGGGTACCCAAATACACCACAATCTATAAGTCCTCTACCGAATGTGATCATCTATGGACAAAGTCGAGCCAATACGAAAATTTAGTTCACACTTCATGTGATCGTCTATGGATACTGAAAAAGCGGGGGTCTAACAACCTCACCCAATTTTTCGATTAGCAATCTGTATGGACAACTCCGAGTTGTTTTCTAGAGAATCAACTAGACTCAATCAATAAAAAATACTCAAGGAGTTATTATCTCAATCTCTCAATTTGATTTACTCAAGCAAATGTGATTCGCGAGTCTAATCAAAGAGAGATAACTTGGATGGTACCAAAGACCAATATCCAGGTGTCAATCAATTTAAATCAACAACCTATAAGGTCGGATATTCTAATTCATTGAACAACGCACAACTTGTATTATTTCAATTATATAACAAAATATAATGCGGAAAAGAAATAACATAGATGTAGGATCAGAATATTCTCACAACAATATTCCTGCGAAATATACAACAATGATATTCTGTGATAAATTTCAAAGTGACGTAAGGAATGACATATCGGATGAAAACGACAGAAACATGAGAAAAGCGTGACATTTCTGTGATGAATCAATAAAACCTGCGAAAGATTAAGGCGGTGCAAACTGCGATGCATCGCAAGAACCCAGATCCAAAACTAAAGGGAATCTTAGTCTGTAAATGAGTCATCATGAGTCAATCCACTATGTAAATTCCTATATAAAGGAAATGAATAGTTCCAGAGATGATAATGAATTTTTGAGTGCTAAGAAAGTTTTTAGGAGAGAGAAAATCTTATTAAGTAAATTGTATTCTTGATTACTGTAATTCTTTTAAGATCATATTAATAAAAAAGGTCCTTAATCTTCAAATTGTGTCATAAATATTGATAAATTCTTGAGTAGGGTGTAGTGTGGGAATTCCTGCAACTACATTTTGGCGCTAGAAACAGGGATGAATAGTTGAAAATCATAGCAAAAGTTAGGTAAAAGAAAGAAATTATTCAAGAGTTAGAAGAATATCAAGAAAATTGGTGGAAGAAAATATGGTTGAAGTCAAAGATAATCAAAAGAAATTGGAGTGTGATGTAATAACAAAGAATATGATAGATAAGTTCCATGAAGATATTAGAGGAAGGATACACAAGCGAGATTTTGAAGGAAAGAAAATCATAACGGTAGATGAGGCATCACCGCTAAAAGATTGGGAAAAACAGAAGATCACATTCACGGCAGCAGAAATTCCGAAAGAGAATTTAAGTCATACATCTCTATTGGTGATCACAAAGGTCGTTGTACCAACAAGAAAAGAGAAATCAGTAAGATCTACAGAAGAGTGGGCTGTGAATAGGACTCTGGTGGATGCAAGAAGTTCTGTGGATATAATGTTTTACCACACATTCAAGAAAATAGGATACAAAAATGAAGAAATGCTTAGTCCAACATATCATATCCATGGATTTGGAAAATCTCTAACAAAACCTAAAGGTGAAATTGTAGTGCGAATTCCGCTGGGGGAAATAGATACGCAGATAACTTTGTGCGTGGTGGATGTGAAATCACCATATAATATGCTGATTGGGAAGACCATGGATACATGCAATCAAGGCTGTATCATAAACTCTACATCAGTGCATAAAGTTTCCTATGCCTAGCAGAATTGGCGAGATTAGAGGAGATGCATATTATGCAGCGTTGTGTTTCCCGAATAAAGTAAGGAATTGTGAAAATCAAATTCAGTTACGAAAACAACGCAGAAAAATGAGGAGAGAAGAAAGGAAAGAAGAAGAATCCAAGATTTACATGATAAGATCATAAGAAGGAAAAGGAATATTTGACGATGTATCGCAAGAAAGTGATGAACCAACGGAGGTAATAAAAACACCAACACCAATGGGAGAACATGAAGCCAGTTATACTGCAGCAGAACCAACAAAATAAGTAAATGTTGGAAGTGAAGAAGACCCAAAAATGATGAAAATTGGAACTAAGATGGGTGTGGAGGAAGAAGAACAAACTGTAAACCTTCTCATGAGAATACGAGATATTTTTGCGTGGAATATGGATGAGATGCCTGGAATAGATCCATCTGTTGCGTGCCATAGATTGGAGATTAACAAAAATGTGAGACCATTCAAACAAAGAATAAGAAAGATTGCGACCACTTATCATGCCAAGATAGAAGAAGAATTGCAGAAGATGCTTGACGAAAGAATTATAAGGCAAGCAAAATATCCAGAATGGATCGCCAATATGGTAGTAGTTCCCAAGAAAAAATAAGGGGATAAGAATTTGCATCGATTTTACTGATCTAAATAAATCATGTCCCAAAGATAGTTTTCCCTTGCCAGATATCCCGCAGCTGGTGGAATCTGCCGCAGGAAATGATCGAATATCTTCGTAAGATGGATACAAGGGCTATAATCAAATTCCACTTGCGGAAGAATATCAAGAACATACTGCATTCTTTGCTCCCAGAGGATTATATTGCTACACAAAGATTCCTTTTGGGTTACGAAATGCAGGAGCAACTTACCAAAGAATGGTGGAAAAGGTGTTCGCAAAATGGATACATAAAACTTTAGAGGTATATGTGGATGATATGTTGGTAAAAAGCAAAGAAGCTAAAAATCATGTGCAGGACTTAAGGGAAATTTTTGATCAGATGCGGCTTTTTAATATCAAAGTAAATCCTGAGAAATGTACTTTCAGAGTATCATCTGGGAAATTCTTGGGATATATTGTATCAAAAGAATGAATACAAGTTGATCCTGAAAATGTGCAAGCAGTTCGAGATATGCCAACTCCAGCAACAGTAAAAGATGTGCAAAAATTGAATGGACTTTTAGCCTCACTAGGAAGATTTATTTCGCGATCATCAGATAAATACAAACATTTCTTCAACATACTAAAGAAGGGAACAAAATTTAAATGGACAGATGAATGTGAGAAAGCTTTTCAAGGAATTAAGGAATATTTGATGAACATATCCATTTTACGTAGGTGAACCAGGAGAAGAATTGCTGATGTACCTTTACGACAACTCAACATGCTTTAAGCGCAGATTTTTGCGAAATGACGCAGGAGTTGAAAAACCAATTTACTACATCAACAAAACATTCAATGCTGCGGAGAAAAACTATTCAAAGATTGAAAAGCTAATTCTGGCGTTAGTTTATGCGGCATCTAAACTTCGCATATATTTCCAAGCGCATAAAATCAAAGTACTAACAAAAGTACCAATTGAATCAGTAATGAAAAATTCAAAAAGATCAGGCAGAGTTGAAAGATGGAACGCACAAGTGGGGCATTTTGAGATCCAATATGCAATTTTATCCTCGCCAAAATCTCAAATTGTCGCAGATTTTCTCGCAGAATTTCCTTTGGAGGATGATGAAGCTGTAGAAGACATGATGGGTATAGAAGAAGAATATGGGGATCCTAGAGATCTTTTAACAGAACCAAATAGGTGGGAGATATTGGTAGATGGGTCATCCAACGGAGAAGGAAATGGAGTGGGAGTCGTTTTTATTTCGCCAGAAGGTGCAAAAATGGCATTTGCATTCCGACTAGAATTTGAATCTACTAATAATGAGACAGAATATGAGGCTATAGTACATTCTCTAAGATTTGCGATAGAGATGAAGGTGGAGAATGAAAGAATTACCAATGATTCGCAATTGATTATTCGCCAAATTGAAGGGGAATATGCAACTAATGATATATCTTTGAAAAAATATAAGAAACTTATAGAAGAATTATGAATTATCTGCGAAAATTCCAAAACTCAAATGGAGGCATATTTCAAGAAGAGATAATAGGCTCGCAGATGCTTTTGAATTTATATCAAGTAAGATGGTAGACCCGACTGTGAGAAATATAAAAATACAAACACTCATAGCACCTTCAATTAATAAAGAAGAGGAAGAGGAGGCCGAGGCAATGATAGTAGAAATAATGGCGAAGAATCAAGTAGAATTATCGCAGATTGGCGTGCGGAAATTCACGCATATCTAGCAAGGGGAGAGTTACCAAGAAACAGATTGGAAGCACATAAATTAAAAAGTAGGGCAAAAAATTATGAGTTAAGAGATGGGATATTGTATCGAAAATCTTTAAATGGGCCTTCTCTCAGATGTTTGACACAAGAAGAAGGAAAACAAATATTAAAAATGTTACATAGTGGGGATGTTGGTAATCACATCGGCGGAAGATCTTTAGCATACAGAACTAAAATGCAAGGTTATTATTGGCCATATATGCACGAAGATGCAAAGAATTTATCAAGAAGTTGCGAGGAATGTCAGCGATTTGCAAAAAGAATACATGCACCCGGTGAAACATTAACATCCTCAAAAAATGTTTGGCCATTTGGAAAGTGGGGTTTAGATATTATGGGCCCATTTGTACCAGGAATAGGGAAAAATAGATATTTAATTGTCGCAACAAATTACTTCACAAAATGGGCAGAAGTTAAAGCAGTACAACATATTCTTGATAAGGAAATTTTTACATTTATATTTGAAAACATCATTTGCAGATTCGGAATTCCTGCGCAGTTGGTGTCAGATAATGGAAAACAATTTGAAGGACAAAATATAGAGATGTTACTTAATGCATTCAAGATAAAGTGCGGAAAATCGACTCCTTAGTACCCACAAGCTAATGGTCAAGCTAAGGCAACTAACAAAACAATCGCAGATATCCTCAAGAAGAAGTTAGAAGGGCATCATAGAACATGGTGTCAACAAGTCCATAATGCAGTTTGGGCTTATAATACAACATGAAGAGAAGAAACTGGGGTATCACCTTTTTGTTGAACATATGGAGTTGAGGCAAAATTACCAACAGAAGTTGCTATTCCTACGACAAAAATAGAAGCTTGGGAAAAGAATCTTAGTGCTGGTATGATTCTAGACAAACTTGATGAAGTAGAAGAGAAGAGAGAAAAATCATTACAACATATGGAGAACTACCATCGCAGATTAGCTCGCGAATATAATAAGCGAGTAAAGAAACGTGAGTTCCAAGTTGAAGATCTAGTTCTGCGAGAAACACCAGAATATCAGCGAGAAAATGGAGGAAAATTAGCGAAAAAATGGGACGGGCCATATATCATCAAAGAAATAATTGGAACTGGAGCATATAAGTTAATGGATCCATAAGGAAGAGACATGGGTCAAAGACTTGGCAGACCATAGAATAGAAAATATCTAAGAAAATATTATCAATAAAGGTTTGAAAGACTAGGATGACTGGATTATACGCAAGCAATTGCGAGATAATAAAAGAGATGTTTCACAAGAATAAAGTTGGCTAAATACAAAGCAATTTTTCGCAATAATTTGCGAGATAATTAAGAATTTTAATGCAAATGCATAAGACGGGCGCAAATCGCCTAAAAACATATAAGAATGGGACGAAACTTTGTGGCGTACACCCTAGTTCGCGGATTCTATTCCGTAAGAGGCAATGTCCTTAAAGTACATCATAAGGGGGGTATCTCTTTGCATGGCTATGGGAAAGGCTATATTGTTGCTGGAACCTAGTCATGGAGATTTGGGATTATAGAAAATCCATCCGGGAGAGATAACTTGGATTCCCAACTATATAAGGTTATACCCTGGTTGGGCGCCCGAGAGTTTATCCTAAGGAATGCAAAGTATGATCAAGGCTCCGAGGTACACGGTTGAGCTGTGGGTGCCCGGGACGGATGAACCTACCCTGGCCATCCATGGCAAGTCTTGGCTTACGATGTGTTCGGCCCGAAGAAAACCCCACTAGGGTATAGTCTCGTAACTATAATACATATAGGCATAAATGATAAGAGGCTACGAAAACAACTGGTTGTTTCTAGAACCGGATGGGAGGAGCTAGTCTTGTATGGCAGAAGTACGTCTCCTTGAAGGGGCAACCAGGGGGAGAGATAAGGGCGATACCCTCTATTAGGGAGTTGTGTATCAAAAAAGACGGCAATGTCATGGGACTTTATATTTGCAATAATATTTAGGCCCATCATATTGTCGCGTAACATAGACAACAATGTCATGGGACTTTATATTCGCAAGAATATTTAGGCCCGTCATATTTCCGCATGACATGCCAAAAAGCCTAAAAAGAAATTTTAAGATGAGATCAATGGGTTTTTGTGATAAGATCAAAAGATGAGATAAATGAAATCAATAATAAGAGGATATAAATCGCAAAGACGTCCTGCGATTTCATCGCAAAGACGGCAATGTCATAAGTCTTAAAAAGCAAAAAGAGATTAATCTCACAAGATGGCTTAGACTTATCATATTGTCGCAGAGATCAAAATAAATGATAAGGCAAGATCAATGGATTATTACATGTGAAAGTAAGAATGTACTGCGATCTTGTCGCATAAAAGTGGTATAATAAGACCTTTAACTAGGAAGGCGAAATAAGACCACAAGAGAGGTTATATCTGCGAAGCATATAACAGATTTTTCGCAGAATTATTTGCGATATTTCATTTATCATATTGCAGATTAACAACAAGAGGCAAGTTTAGGATTTCTTACAATGGTAATATATTAGTACTTCACAAGGAAGATTATGAGGGGCAAATATGGGGATTATGAAACAATATTTCATTATCTTCCTTGAGAAGAATCAAGATAATAAAAAGAAGACAATCAAGTTACAAGAATTTGTGATAGGAGATTCAGGTTAATAAAAATATATAATCAGAAGAAGATGATTGAGTTACAAAAATTGCAATATTTCGCAAAAGAAGCAGGAAGAAGAAATATTCAGAAATTACAATCATTCGCAGGACAGGGAAAAGAACAAGATATTTAGCAGGAAGACATGATAAAACAAGATTTAAAACTTCAAAAGAGTATTCTTCTTTAATTTCATCATTCTTGTTTGCTACTATTATCTTCACCAACAATATCTTTTTCAGTTTGAGTTTCTCCATCACCAGCGATTGATTTTTGAGGAGGATTTTGTTCTTCTGCTTCATTATGAAGGTTTTCTTCTTCTTATTCTATTTCTCCATCACTAGCGATTTCCCTTTGAGGAGGATTTTGTTCTTCTGCTTCATTGGGAAGGTTTTCTTCTTCTTCTATTTCTTTAGTTGGGTTTTGTTCATCTTCGGAAAAATATTCTTCGTCACTTGAATAATTTAGATCTTCATCAATGAGATGAGGAACTTCATTATTATTTATCTTCAAGGGTTTGATCTTTATAGGAGGTAAAGAATGAGAGAATAGAACATTATTTACGAGAACCTCAGCGCCTAAATGAGCCTTGCGGAGGCAATTATTTTCCTGGTTTATGATCTCTATATCCTTGAAGTATTCAAGGTAGTCAAATCTTCTCAATGCTCTGTTGCGAGAGTTAGAAAGCGCGGTATTCTTTTTGCGAAGTTTGGCCAACTTCGTAAACAGATCAGAGATAGAAGCTTGAAGATGCTTCTCAGATTTTGCGGAAGAAAAGTTGCATATTAGATGGAATTATCGCAAGAAATAAGATGGGAAAATACAATGAAATAATTAATAGATGAGGCAGTCAAAATGACTACCTTCCTTTTGCGAGGATAAAGTTTGAAATATGTTAAGGAAGCAACTCTTCCATTGATTCATGGTATCATCGAAAGTATCACCAACTTTACCTTTCAAACGAGATTTTATACTTTTCTCTTTAGAAATAAGATAAGCATTTTCTTCTTTTAAGGAGGAATGGGATTTCTTCAGTTGAGCATAGTCATCTTTGAGATTGTTGACTTTTATGCTTAGAGATAATCTACCTTTTATAAGTTTCTCTTGTTCAGCGGCAGATGATTCGGTTATCTTTTTAATGTCATCTTTCAATACACGAAGAGATTGCTCTTGGCTGTCACACAACTTTTGAAGATTACCCAATTGATGCGAATAAACCATTGTTTTATCTACAAAGCTACGTTTCTCTTAAGACAAAGTTTTGTTTTCATCTGATAAAGATTCCACCTTCAAATTAGTCTGATTTAGCGAATATAAAAGTTGAGTGGCTTCATTACTTAGGCAATCTCGTTCGCAAATTAGTTGGTTATTCTCATTCTTAAGATTATTTATCTCGTCAATTGAATATGTGTGAAGAATATTCAATCTATCAAATTGATTTTTCCAAGACTCTTTCCCAATGCGGGCTTCATCGGCGATGTTTTCCCATTCAAGTATCTTCATTAATTGGTTATGTTTTGAAGCTAAATATGCGTCAACAAATAAATAAAGAAAGATTGAGTACATAGAAAACAAAGATTTATTGAGGCAAAAGCAGAGGCAAGAAAGTTATACCTTTCAGATCATCATTTCTGCTGCGAAGATTTTCGCAGTCCAATTCAGAATTGCGAAGCTTATGATCCAGAAGTTCACATTCTAAAGTTTTTTCTTGAAGGTTCTTCTTCAAGGTTTCAACCTCACTTTCTAAAGCAGTTAGCGAAGATGAAGAACCGCAAGATCCGAGATGCTTGCTTAGAATCATATAAACATCCTGTCTCGCAGGATCTGTAGAAGATTTCATAGCATCGTTCAAAATTTCAGATAATATTTTAAAAGCAGCTTCAACCCCTGTTGCTATTTCTTGGGAAGAAGGAAGAGAAGTAGAGGAAGAGGTTTTGGCAACGTCATTCATCGCAGGAACTTGATTAGAATCATTCGTGGTAATAGGAGTGGAAAAAGGAACTTGATTAGTCGCAGTTACAGTCTCATTTACCGCAACATCATTCACCGCAGATTCATTTACCGCAGTCTCATTTACCACAACATCATTCACCGCAGCTTCATTTACCGTAGTTTCATTCACCACGGATTCATTCATCATAGGTTTATTTGCTGCTGATTCATTCATCATAGTTCCAACCATCATATATTCATCTATCGTAACTTTTAAAATATTGGGATTATTAGAGATGGAAATATTGGCATCAATAACTTCACTTGGAATTAATGAAGAAGTAGTATGGGTGTTAATATTGGAATTCACGCAAGGAGAAGGAGAAGATTTATCTTGCGGCGGAACAGGGTTTGCAGGAAAAAAATCAAGAATATCCACTTCATCTAAAAGAGCTTTAACTTGATGAGAACGCTTAAGAGGTCTAGAAATATTCTCTTCACTCTGCGAATAATAACGTAGATAAGAAATAGAGGCAACAATATTGTTATTTTAAAGAAATAGATGTTTCTTACTACCTTATCATTCTCAGATCTCTTCGCCTTCCCAACACGCTTTTTCTGAGGACCCTTAGGGTTAGGGTTTTTGATAGTAATCTTAGTCTGAGAAGTAGTGTTCATAATAAAATATGGGGATTATAAAGAAAATCGGGCGATAGAAATGATGTAACATGAACAAAATAAGATTCAAGATAAGAACCTACCTTTGAGTTTCCATTAGAGAAGCAACAAGAAGGATAACAGGAAAGAAAAAGTTGCAGACAAAAAAGGAAGAAGTTGAAGAAAAGAGAGAAGGTGAAAGAAGACATATCCTAGAGTGGGACATCTATTTATAGATGAAGAATGGTTAACCGGGCTAATCGGTAAAGAAGTAAGGATTGACATGTATCAACGGTAAAAACGTAAAATAGGGAATTTTGTCGGGTAAAAGACAAGGAGTTGCAGCAAATCAAGAAACTTAAATTCTCATGATCTTTATCTTCTTCGCAGAAAAGATATGAGAAGAGGCAAGATGTAGGATCAGAATATTGTCACAACAATATTCATGCGAAATATACAACAATGATATTCTGCCATAAATCTCAAAGTGACGTAAGGAATGACATATCGGATGAAAACGACAGAAACATGAGAAAAGCGTGACATTTTTGCGATGAATCAATAAAACCTGCGAAAGATTAAGGCGGTGCAAACTGCGATGTATCGCAAGAACCCAGATCCGAAACTAAAGGGAATCTTAGCTGTAAATGAGCTGTAATCCACTATGTAAATGCCTATATAAAGGAAATGAATAGTTCCAGAGATGATGATGAATTTTTGAGTGCTAAGAAAGTTTTTAGAAGAGAGAAAATCTTATTAAGTGAATTGTATTCTTGATTACTGTAATTCTTTTAAGATCATATTAATAAAAAATGTCCTTAATCTTAAAATTGTGTCATAAATATTGATAAATTCTTGAGTAGGGTGTAGTGTGGGAATTCCTGCAACTACAATAGACACTAGAATTTTGTTAACGAGGAAACCGCAAATGCAGAAAAACCTCGGGACCTAGTCCAGATTAAACATACACTGTATTAAGCCGCTACAGACACTAGCCTACTCCAAATTAACTTCGGTCTGGACTGTAGTTGAACCACAATCAATCTCACACTGATCCAAGGTACAGTTATGCTCCTATGCCTCTGATCCCAGCAGGATACTGCGCACTTGATTCCCTTAACTGATCTCACTCACAACCAAGAGTTGCTATGACCCAAAGTCGAAGACTTTAGCAAACAAATATGTCTCACACAGAAAAGTCTACAAGATAGATAAATTCGTCTTCCACGAATAAACCTATGAGTTTTATTCCGTCTTTTGATAAATCAATGTGAACAGGAACCAATCAATAAAACCAGACTTATATTCCTAAAGAAAAGCTCAGTTTTATCAATCACCTCGCAATAGTCTTAATCGACGCAGCGAAAAAAGATATTGTGGAATCACAAACGATGAGACGAAGATGTTTGTGATTACTTTTATATCTTGACTATAGGAGATAGAAATCTCAAGCCAATTATTACAATTGTACTCGTACAATAGAAACAACAAGATCAGATCACACAACTACAAGAAAAGTAGTATCGGTCTGGCTTTAAAATCCCAATGAAGTCTTTAAGTCGTTAACCTGGTTTTAGAAGAAGAAAACCAAAGGTTAAAAGAGAACTGACTCTATCTTAGCAAACTAGTATCATACAAAATGTGTGGAGATTAGGTTTTCCCAGTTGCTAGAGTTTTCCCTTATATAGTATTTCAAATTAGGGTTTGCAATCAATGTTAGCTTAGTAACAAAGCATTCAATATTCACCGTTAGATAAAAACCTGATTAGATACAAGATAATATCTCTCAACCGTTAGATCAAAAACTTAGCTTTCCATACACACATGTACTTGACGATTTTGGGTTTGTGTAACCGTACCCAAACGTGTACAGTGGTTGGTTCAATATTAGTCAACCAAATGGTTAGCCAAATGATAACCTTCATATCAACCATACTATTCTTCACCATAACTAGTCCAAATGACTCATGAGATCTCATGTACTACACAAGACACAATTAAAGAAAAAATGATGTGATTCACTCGAATCAATTCATGAACTATAAAGCCACGGTTTGCAATAGCATTCATTAGATAATTTAGATAAGTTCACAAACATCATTTTTAGACATAACCACTCAAGTTCGCGGAATGGGTTCGCAGACTCAAGTTAACCGGTTGAGTTCACAAACTCCAGCAGAAATTCTCGGGTTCGAGAATTTCCGTCAGTTCACGGACTGAAACTGAGCTACAACTCCAGCAGAAATTCTCGGGTTCGAGAACTACGCACATTCGCGGACTGAGTTCGCAAACTGGGTTGACTACTCAAGTTCCGGTTTCACTTGATCAGCAAAGTTCGTAAACTTCAGTTCAAGTGCAAAGGACTTATACATATATGTGTTACCACAACAATGTTTATATGCCCCAATGGTTATATTGTCTAAAGTCTCATTTAAACCATTGAAACATTCTCAGAGGACGTCATATAGTTGTTATTCACAAACTATTTTTCGTTAGAGCAATTTCCTAAGTGATCGAAACATGACATGACTTTCGTCATTAGGTAAAGATGAACTTGGCCAAAGAGAAAGCTTTACCAACACATATTTTGAGAAATAGATAAGCGAGATATACTCAGCTCGAAATATCACATGTGTATATTCTTAGTCTATATAGTAATACGAATTTTGTCTCAAGATAGGAGATAGAGTAGATAGACTTTTGAGTGATAGATAAGTTCAAGTCTCCACATACCTTTTAATCGATGAAGATCCACTGGTTCCTTGAGTAGTCCTTCATCTTGTATGATGATTTCCATGGAAATCTTGAGCTTAACTACACTTTTTATCCTAGTCCGAGACCTTAGCTATAGTAGACTAGAAATCAAGACTTTATAGTTTTGATCACTAACATTGACAAACATGCTTGAGATAGCAACACATGCGAGTTCGACCGAACAATGCTCTAACAATCTCCCCCTTTGTCAATTTTAGTAGCAAAACTATTAATACATATGGAATACAAAAAAAAAATATATAAATAAACTTTGTAGCTCCTATTCCACATGTCTAATCTTCAACAACACTCGAAATCTTCGTCACTTCCAAGTAGTCCAATGATCCCAAAGGTTGTAAGTTTAGTATCATCGTTGCTGAAAATCCGCAACTATAACAATGAGAAAAGCATCGGTTCTCAATCATTGTTATACAGTGTCATAGTATTATTACACATCGTTAAAGTCCAACTGCATCACAACTTCAACAACAATACTATGGTGATACTTCACTTCCCGTTAGTCAATACTCCATCTCACATGGAAACCACTCCCCCTTACATAATGATCCGAAAACCATATGTATTTGTAGTGTGAACTACATATTAATTCTCCCCCTTTTTGTCAATAAAATTGGCAAAGGTACAAGAAAGAGATCCTAATGAAATTTTTGTAAGAGACATTTCATGACCAAAGATAAATGTATATCATCTTGTTTAGATGCAATCATAAATCCGAAGCTAAATGCATTCATCAAGGAGTTTGTAAAGACGCAAGATAACCCCTCTAATATTCCACAGCCGCACTCCCCACAAAGATTTAGCAATTAAGCACAAGTTCAAAAAGAACTCTCCCCCATAATATGTCATTCCCTAAGGAACAACAAGAGCGACCTTAATTTCAAAAAGAAAAGAAGGATTTCTTTAGACTCAACAAATTGCATACAAGTATGAATTTGGAATCCAACAAGAAATATTCAATCAAATTAACCAAAGCAAGCCAAGATTAATTTGACTAAATATGCTCAACACAAGAAAACTTATGGAGACTTAATAAATCAATTAGCTTAATCACATGAAAACTCGCAAATAATCTAATTTCCATACTCAACCAAACTAATTACAAGAGTAATCAATTTAATTGGCCACACTCGACATAAGAACTTCTATGGAGCAATGACTAAGTTAATCACGAATAACCAACCCATTCGAAGAGATGCTCAACATAAGAACACTTACGGAGTGATAACTAAATAACCACACAACATGATTGATTTAGTTCAAAATACTCAACGTAAAGTACCTTACGGAACACAACTAAGCTAATCACAAAAATAATCAACTTTGGTTGTTTAATGCTCAACATAAGTCATAATACGGAGTCTCACAGTAATGCACAAGAGATAGATCAGGGAATCTCAATTACTGCGGAATTCACAAGGATTCATTCTATGTTTCCATCACCATTTGCATAGTGACACACAATAGACATAATCCTTGAATTACAAAATATTTTAACCTATCTTACATCAATAATTGACAATATAGGATTAACTTTTATGTTTGTCAAAAGTCTATTCATTCTTTTATCAATATTTGCATATCAATTCACGAACGACCTTACTTTTGACAAAATATGGGACAATTAAGTTCACAAACGTAAACACACATATCACATCAAAATATTGCAATATATAAAATCAAGAGATTAATACTGCAACCATTATCTTCCAAACAAACTTAGAATTTTAAACCAAAAAACTAAAAACAAGAAGATGAAAATCATTGGATATAGCTATGTGTAAACACAATAATGGTTATTCCAAAATACTAGTTATTCTTCTAAACAAAAGAGAAAAAAAAATCCCATCAGAAGACTTACTAGTTGTCATAGATCTTTCTCAGAGAATCTACTGAAAATTCCTTATAATTATTGAAAAACCCATTGATTATGGGATCATTCAATTCCTCCAAATCTTCAGAAATATCAGTTAACTCACTGAGTTCTCTTCTCAAATCACGCAGGGTGTTTTTGGATAGAGACAACATTTGTTCATAGTGAGTTACCTTTCCTAAAGAGAAAAATATTTGAGATTTTAAACCATTTCTCTTATTGATGAACTCTTTTACCATGCCCCTAAAGTTAGCATCATAAGGACAAATAGAAAAGAGACATTTAGAGGAAGAACCTTATCCATTAATTGTAGTCTTCACTTTCTTCACCCTTTAGGAAGAAATCCCTTTACAAATATACACATTATCTGCTTCAACTGCATCCCTGCTTGTGATGCTTCTGGTTACAGGAGCCATAAGGTTGTATCTTTTCAAGAAAATAGGAAGTCTACCAAAGACTTATGAACAAGAAACCTTATAAGAAAAAGTCTTCTGTAGATTAAAGATTCATTATCTATATTATTAGGAGAATATTTTCTTAACCAAAATAGACACAATACTTGAGCCACAAAAATAACAACGCAAAGCCTCACTTTCTCAAGTTAAATATGAGGATGCGAACTCCCTTAATGTTAGATAGGGACATTATGAGCCAAACACTCTCCTTATTTATCACATAGTGATTTTTCAAGGTTTGTTGTGTAAGCAGGTTTCTTACCTCTTCTGATTCTGGAAGCATTGTTCTTAGGAGGACTACGTAGATTATCCAGATTCATCTTTTGCATGTTCTTCTATAGTTTGGCAATTCTTTCCAATTTCTTCTTGAATCTCCAACACGTACTCTCAACATGCCTTGCATTTCCACAAAACGAACAACCCAAAGATTTTTTGTTTTGTTGAGGTATCTCTTGATTATCGTGGATGCCACCTTTTATCTTTCCCTGATCAATAGAAGCAACATGATTCACAACGTCTGCACAATTTCTTTTGTATCCTAAACCACTAGTATTTCCAATGGGCTTCTGACCAAATAACATAGCTGAAATTTTATCAGAACTTCCAGATAATCTTTGTAGATCATCCTTAAGAGTATTAATCTCTTTTTCCTTTAGAACAATGGTTCTGGTGAGTTTATCATTAAGATAGTCTATCTCAAGATTTTTCACATGGATTAATGATTCTAGTTTCTTCAATGAAGCCTTTAATTGAAGATTTTCTTGAATGATCTCTTTATTCAAGAAATTGAAAACCTCTATGTCTGTCTCATATTCTGAATCAGAACTTGAGTATATAGATGTTTCTGCTGTAAAAGATGAGACTTCATTGTATCTATTGAACGTATTCAATCCGTTGACACTTAAAGGTTTTTATTTCACAGAATCATTGGTAGTGAGGACAGACAAGGGACGTTTATAACATCTAATGCTCCTTTTTATGAATTCTTTGATCTTTTCTATCATCAATGGTTTTTTAAACCAGACGTCATCCGTACAACATTCATCACCCCATGACAAGATAGAGGTTTTTCTTGTGGTTGGAACACAATTAAATGCAACAGTTTGAACATGATCTTGATCAGAGAATCTTACCTTTCCGAAAGACGAATTTTCAGATAAAGTGGTGAGGTTATTTCCTCCATCGATGGTACATTTCTTAGAAACATGTTTGTTGACTTCAAAAGTAGTTTCTAAGATATCCCGAGCATCTTTAGACTTAGTGCAAGAAGACACATAGTGCTGAAGGTATGGGGTAATGGCATGTCTGATAGCATATAGACCTTCAAAATTATGCTTTGCAACAAGAATTTCTTCTGGATTATAACTATAAACATCCTTTGGTATATATATATACATTTCCTTCTGTATTTATCGGGGGATCATAGCCATTAACAACATGTACCCATATTTGAAAATCACGAGCTTGAAGATATGTGCTCATAGCAATTTTCCACCATGGGTAGTTTGAACCATCGAAGACTGGTGGTACGTTTATTGAGATAACATCTCTGTCCATGGATTCAGATCGCTACAAACACAGACTTGTAAGGTCTTGAACGTGTTTGCTTGCTCTGATACCAATTGAAAAAGCGGGGGTCTAATAACCACACCCAATATTTCGATTAGCAATCTGTATGGACAACTCCGAGTTGTTACTTAGAGAATCAACTAGACTCAATCAATAGAAAATACTCAAGGAGTTATTATTTCAATCTCTCAATTTTATTTACTCAAGAAAATGTGATTCGCAAGTCTAATCAAAGAGGGATAACTTGTATGGTACCAAAGACCAATATCCAAGTGTTAATAAATTTAAATCAACAACCTATAAGGTCGGATATTCTAATTGATTGAACAATGCACAACCTGTATTATTTCAATTATATAACAAAATATAATGCGGAAAAGAAATAACACAGATATCAGAATTTTATTAACGAGGAAACCCCAAATGCAGAAAAACCCCGTGACCTAGTCCAGATTAAACATACACTATATTAAGCCGCTACATACACTATCCTACTCCAAATTAACTTCGGTCTGGACTGTAGTTGAACCCAAATCAATCTCACACTGATCCAAGGTATAGTTATGCTCCTACGCCTATGATCCTAGCAGGATACTGCGCACTTGATTCCCTTATATGATCTCACCCACAACCTAGAGTTGTTACGACCCAAAGTCGAAGACTTTAGCAAACAAATCTGTCTCACACATAAAAGTCTACAAGATAGATAAATTCGTCTCCCATGAATAAACATATGAGCTTTGTTCCGTATTTTGATAAATTAAGGTGAACATGAACTAATCAATAAAACCAGACTTATATTCTCGAAGAAAATCTCAGTTTTATCAATCACCTCACAATAGTCTTAATCGACGCAGCGAAAAAAGATATTGTGGAATCACAAACGATGAGACGAAGATGTTTGTGAGTACTTTTATATCTTGCCCATCAGAGATAGAAATCTCAAGCCAATTATTACAATTGTACTCGTATGATAGAAACATCAAGATCATATCACACAACTATAAGAAAAGTAGTATCGGTCTGGCTTCACAATCCCAATGAAGTCTTTAAGTCGTTAACCTGGTTTTAGAATAATAAAACCAAAGGTTAAAGGAGAATCGACTCTAGATTAGCAAACTAGTATCACACATAATGTGTGGGGATTAGGTTTCCCAGTTGCTAGAGTTATCCCTTATATAGTGTTTCAAATCAGGGTTTGCAATCAATGTTAGATTACTAACAAAGCATTCAATATTCACCGTTAGATAAAAACCTGATTAGATACAATCTAATATCTCTCAACCGTTAGATCGAAAACTTAGCTTTATATACATACATGTACTTGACGATTTTGGGTTTGTGTAACCATACCCAAACGTGTACAATAGTTGGTTCAATATTAGTCAACCAAATGGTTAGCCAAATGACCTTCATATCAACCATTCTTCTTCACCATAACTAGTCCAAATGACTCAAATGAACTAGTTAGAGAGTTGTTCAATAGTATATGAGATCTCATGTACTACACAATATACAATTGAAGAAAAAATGATGTGATTCACTTGAATCGATTCATGAACTATAAAGCCACGATTTTCAATAGCATTCCTTAGATAATTTAGATAAGTTCATGAACTCAAGTTAACCGGTTGGAGTTCACAAACTCTAGCAGAAATTCTCGGGTTCGAGAACTAAGCATGTTCGCGGACTGAGTTTGCGGACTGGGTTGACTATTCAAGTTTCGGTTTCACTTGATCAACAAAGTTCGCAAACTTCGGTTCAAGTGCTAAGGACTTATACATATATGTGTTACCACAATAATGTTTATATCCCCCAATGGTTATATTGTTTAACTCTCATTTCAACCATTGAAACATTGTCAGAGGATGTCATATAGTTATTATTCACAAACTATTTTTCGTCAGAGCAATTTCCAAAGTAATTGAAACATGACATAACTTTCGTCACTAGGTAAAGATGAACTTGGATAAAGGGAAAGCTTTACCAACACATATTTCTAGAAATAGATAAGCGAGATATACTCAGCTCGAAATATCACATGTGTATATTCTTATTTTATATATTTTTTTATGAGTAAAAACTACTTCTGCTGGTTTTGGTAATTTGGGGTGTGTGGATGAGAAATGAATTTAAACCCTAAACAACTGCACTGCACGGGAGTGCTTTTGATTCGAGAGGTCAATCTATACAATTCTGGCCTAAACCAAGAAATAGTTGTTCCAGACTTGTTTCGGTCACAAAGTGAAGGAGATGGGGTTGATCTTAGGGAGTTAAGCGAAGAAGGTGTTGATATTGTGAAGGTGTAGGCTTGTTTATGACTTATAACAGAAAGGTGAGCAGGATTACAATTAACGCAAGCAGTCTCTAGGTGTTTGAATACATTTTTGTATTAACACTTGGTTTCTGTGTTGTGTTCTTTATTGGAAATAGGGAGGAGAAAATATTTATACAAGTCATTTGAGCCTCATTCACGTCTCTCGTAGGAAGTGGAGTCATGGAGTAGTGGAGTTGTGTGTTAGTGTCACATGATTAGTCTTGCCCACTTCTCCCATCATCATTAACCGTCCATGTCTTCCTAACACGTTCTTGTGATGGCGTGTTGCACGCTGCACGCCGTAAACCGCCAGACTAATACCCCAGTATGTATCCCCCAGTTTGTGACATGATTGATATCTCGAGTGTGGATCGTGGGACCCACAGAAGGTAGCATGTGATGCTAGGTTAAATAACTAAGTTATTTAGAAAGTCGATACTTGTGAAGTATCGAGTATAATCTATGCAAGTTATGCATCGAATGTATTCAACATGTATGAAGCATCGTTGTTGAGCATCATGCCCTGCCTACTTTGAGTGACCGTTTGGAGGCTGCATGGACGAGCCATGCCTTAGACGATCACATTATATGGAAGAGTGGCAGACGGTGATCACGGTGATATCTCACTTGTCGCCTAACTCCCATTCTAGGCTATCCGTCCAAGCTAGCGAAGTTAGACGGATGAGATGGCTTGCGACCCTATTCTGCGACCGTTAGATTAGGGTTTGGGAGGTACGCAAGCTGCCACTTATAGCTCGAACGAATTCAAGCTTAGGGAGCGTTTCTGGAGGGACCGATTGGTCTTGAAAGGAGGTGGCATGCTGGTGTTTACGCCCGTGCTTGCTTGACTCGCAAAGGTCCAATCTAGACCACTCAATTTGGCCGAAAAAGGCGAGTGGTCGAGATTAGATTTCAACAAAAACCCTATGTCGCAAAGGATTTGTTAAGGAAGCGTGATACACCACTTTCGGGCGCGAGAACCGAGGCGCATAACCAAGGCCGACTTTGGATGATCGGTCGTACATGAATCCGGGCCCACGGTGGTCATGCTAGCATGTTCGGCCTCCCCTGAAGTTTCATCTTTTCCTTCCATTCAAGCCTGTGAAGATGAACGCTTGAGATGATTTTGCAACACATGGATGATGCCGCAAACCCCAATTAGGGTTTTTCCAGCCGTGTATCACGTCTTGTTTCGGCGCACGAATTGTGAAGACCAAACATAGTTGGTCTTGACCGTTCGGTCAGGTATGTATGAGGGCCCACGGTGTTTGTGTTGACATGCTCTGGGCCCTTTGAATCTACATCTACACCCTCCATCTATACCTGCGAAGATGGACGTTTGTGATTGATTTGAGACACATGTAATATGCCATAACCCTAGTTTTAGGGTTTCACGTCCATGCTGCTATGGTTGGACGAACTGGTAAGCTATGCTTCCCTCTTGGGGAGGCCGACCATGTGGGGCCCGCATTTGGTGGTGGTGAATACTCCAATACCTGCTTGAGGGTTATGGATTCGATCTGGGCCATCCAATCATGCTGGTGAAGTTGGATGGTTGTGATCATTTATGAGACTGATATGGTCAGTACGGATACTCAATCGGGCTAGTATAACACTCCAAGAGATGATTCTCTTTGTTAGAGAATGGTGTAGCATGTACGAGTATTTCGTGCATGCCTCATTACTGGTACTTGGATATTCATGCTACTATGCTGAGAGTAACAATCAGTCATCATGCCGCACTAACAATAAGAGTTCTGCTAAGAACATCATAGGAAATATAAGGCGTTTCATGCATTAATAAATAATGCTAAAATTCACAGAATACTTGGGGATTGTTGCTACATGCTCCATTCTAGGTGAATTAATAAAGCGGAGAAGTATTCATCGCTTATCAAATAGCCTTATCCTCTGCAGGATGGATGCACAAAAAATCGGTTTTACAATTTTAGCCCTGAACTAAAATCCACCATCAACATTAAGTCCCATGCCTAGCACATGATGGTTACATTATTGTGGGGTAGGCATGATATGGTGACAAATACATGGGATAAAAACAAGATGAAGGGAGCTTACCTGGAAAGCCCTGATCATTCGCTATCAATTGCACATGTGAACACGCTGTTGCAAGCATGGAATCCCGAGTGGGACCGGTTTCCTTCATTGGGTGTTTGAAATGAAAGAGGAATCCTTTTCCCATAAGGATTTCCCAATTGCTTGTCTATATAAGGGGACCGACCACCCCCCCCCCCCCTTTTTTATTCTCCTTATTCAGCTCCCGTCACTCACAGATCTTGACGCTATCGAACATGCCGCCATCGCTATTGCCGGAGATCGTTGTCGTTGCTATCGCCGGAGTTCTCCGTTCATCAGCAAGGTGAGCGTTCTGTGCATTTTTATTTTTTTACAAAAACCCTAATTTCTTAGGTAAACTTCTTTTGCCCCCGAGAGAGTTATCCCATTGCAGATAAAACCTCTTCACAAGATGTATCGTGATTAACTCCACGCCTTGTTCTTTTCCATTATTGCATGCAAAAACTAGCTTTTAGGTTGTAGCTCGAAAAACCCTTGGCTTGGATTTCGTAAGCAGAATTCCCATGAATAAAGAAAAATCGTGCTATGATACGTTGAATGAATGTGGGTCCCCATATATGCTCGATTGAACGTGGGTCCCATCCTGATCAAACATCGACCTTATACCAGACTTGTGAATTCGACCAATACCGGATTCGTGGTCTTGACTTTTTCCGCTTGTTGACATGGCCAAATACCATCCTACTTGACTGACTTGATATCAGTCTTGCTTGCGTGGCTCAGTACCTGCATAACTGTCGCGATTAGGTGACGTGACCTAATACTGGCCTTAATTGAATCCAATACCAGCCTTGCTCGCTTTTTTCGAACATGGGCCCGCTATGTGCTCGTAGTCAATCATGATCAAATCCCTAGGATAGAATTTGGCCTGTTTATTGGACTGGATGCGTTTCTTTCCATTGCATGACGATGGCCTTCAAATATTCGATAAATATCCACTGATTGTTATCCTACGTTTGTAGCCTTTTCAGCCGGTAAGTGAAGACTCCTCTTTTCTACAGGATCTTGTTAACTCGTGAAACATAAAGAAGACGCTGAGTCTTCCCTCATTACAGAATTATTTATTTCTTTGTTCAGGTATTGCTCCACATCCGTTGTATAACTTGATCTTCTTGGTGACGATTTCTTATTAACATAATCATAGACTCCTTTTGCAGAATGGAGGCGGCTAGCAAGGACTGCTCTGGTATCTCTCTTGAAAGAAGCTTCAAAGTGGACAAACTCGAGACTGATGGTTCATTCGAGGAGGTGATGGCTAAAATTGATGTTCCGCTTATTGAGGTTGATCGCGCCATATGTGGCATGCCAATTTTGTATCTGCGTGTCACTCGAGAACGCGTTCGTGACCTTCTGAATTTAATCGACAGGAAGGAAAAATGGAGGCTTGAGGAAGCGTCGCAACTTCCAGTAAGCGCAAGAGAGATGAGAGATTTGCTGCACAACTGAAAAGGCGAAGGGTCAAACATGAACGTCCTCTAAGGGAAGATATGCATGATTATCCGATCCGCGATGGTGTGGTTATTCTTGATTCTTATATGGATGAGCATGAGCTTCCAAAAGTTGTCAACACAATCTCCAATGTTGAGGAGGTTCTTGAGAAAGATATGGAAGTTTCCCCTACTAAGGATGTTGAGGAGAAAGTTGCCGCAGAAATACCCGAAGTGGAAGCTGAGGAAGACCCGAAGGAAGAAGCAGTGGCAGCTCATGATGATGTTGAGGAGGATCCCAATGGTGGAGGAAACACATCCGATCTTCTTGATGACTAAATCTCCCTGTTATTTCCCTTTTTTTTTTGAGTATTTTCCCGTGATATTGTGAACACTTTTCTCCTTGTACTCAGTGGCGGCTGAGTTCAAGGTTTTCTTATTTCTGCTTACTTATTTGAAAAAGTTTCTAATTTTTTAGATAAATCCTTTATTAAGACTGCATCATAGTGGTTGTGCCTTCATATGATTGTATGTGATCCTTGTGAGAAGAGAAGTAATGCCATAATGAGATACCACGGACTTGTACGCGCCCTCCTGGTGTACGCTCATCTGCGCTCTCCTGATGTAGGCTGGGACAAAATTTCAAGATGCTTTCCTTTTTTCTTTGCAGGCATTCTATTCCTCCAACTTTCCCAAAAGGTGTGAAGTGTTTTCTTTTTAGGGTTCTCTGGTTTAATCTGGTGGGTAATAATGGTTTAATCTGGTGGTGGGTAATGATGACTCAGGTTGAACCTGGATCTTTGTGTCATGCCCAGGGGTAAAAATTTCTAAAGAAAATAATACTTTGATTAATTGAGAAATTGGAACCCTAATAATTATGAATGCAAGTATTGCAATCATTTTTTGAAGGAATTACAAAAATAGCAAGGAACGGGAAATTGTTGGAGGAATGCCGGAGGAACCATTACGGAGAACGCTAGAGAGAAAGAGTAGCATATCATTTATAGGTACTGTAGGGTTTAAGCCATCATGAGTGGATAGTCACGCCCTCAAGCTTGTCAGCGTTGATGATCTTGCAGTAGCCGCCTAGGATGACATTTGCTACCAAAAATGGTTCATTTTCCTTTGTTGCCGACAAATCAGATTGGTTAGTCATTTTCACCGCCGCGTTTCCAACTTGAAACGTGGTCCTCTTTGCTACCATATCTCCAATTTTAAACGGATTTGGACTTGGCACATCATCTTGCTTCTGGGACACGTTGTCTCTGACTGCTTCTAAGCTCTTGGCAAAACGTTTGAAAGGACCGGCACCCCACTCACATCTCTTAGTGGCGGTTAGGTTGTTGACTGAAATAAGCCCCCGAGCCTCAACAAGAGGGAGAGGCTTTATTGTTTGTAAAAAAGGTTGTTCGATGAGACTTACATGGTCTTGGAACCTTTTAAGGTATGAATTCGGGCTTTTCCCAGGAAATTGCGTCACATTTGCAAGGTGTCGATAGGGCAACAAACAATCTTCAGTATTTGATAGCTTATTGGATATTCTTTCAGGTACTGAAATCGTCAAAGGACTTTCTCCTAGCGTTGCTTTGTTGTTGTGTATCCACGGGCGTCCCAGGATCATGTCGTAATTCAGATACTCTTTTACTATATAAAATTTAGCATGTGTTAGAGTATTACCGATTTTAACTTCGAGGTCAATATATCCATAGGCATCTCTGAATTATCCTTTTGAGCTCCTAATCACAGTTGGGCTACGAGTAGCTTCTTGTTTTGAAATCCTTGCGGCCCTCAGAGTCTTGACAGTGATGATGTCGAAATCGGAGGCTGCATCAATCAATGTGTTGTCGAACTCGAAATCTTTCAAACGAGTGATGGTCAAGAGTCCCCGGTCCCCTTTTCTGTTCGCCTCTTCAAGAAAAGACTGTGGCCTCGAGACTACTTCCTTTTCTGGATACAAACACCTACCTGACACAACATGGTTGAGGGATGTGAACATGTCTTGACATTGTCCCTTTGAGAGATACAAGATTTCACACAAACATTTCATCATAGTATGTACAGTATTGCGGACAGAATCCCCCGAGATCATGCAACTTCTAATGGGAAGAGGATCCCTATGAACGCCCTCGTTTCCTAACTGGAGTTCTCCTGCTTCCACCTTTTCTCTGAATATTTGCTTCAACTTGTTGCAATCTTTGGTCGGGTGATGGACAAACCTATGGTAATGACAATATTTGGGGTTTGTCATCTCGTCCTCGGTCGGTGGGCATCTGATAGGTGGTATCTTGATTGTGTCATCTTGAATCCATGCTTCCAGGAGTTCTATGACTTCATTCATGGGAAAGTGGAAGTTTGGAACTGTGTCTCCGGACTCTTGAACATGAGCCTTGTCCGCTTTATTTTGAGACGAAGTCGTATGTGCTAATACTGCACGCTTGGGCGGTTGTTCTGTTGCTGACGCTTTCCTCTTTGTCCCTTCACCTACCACACTCATAGATGGGCCGGTGTTGTATTTCTTGTTGATGAGGCGCCTGCTTCCTCGGCTTTCACGCGCATCTTCATTTCGGACGATCTTAGTTCTCTCCAATAATGTTGGGGATGTTGTGGCTGATCGTTTAGCGGCTTCATGTAGCTCAGAACATATTTGAAATCCCAGGTTCTCTAATAAATCACGATATATGGGAATCATTCCGTTAATGCATAGCTCCACCAACCGGCGTTCGGTGACATTCAGATCATGACAGTCCAGCGCCTGAGTTCTGAACCTCTTGAAAAAGTCGTTCGGATGTTCATTGCTCCATTGAAAAATTCTTCCCAAATCTGAAAAGGTGACCTGCTCTGACACGAAGAAATATTTCCTATAGAAGGCGCCGACCATCTCACTCCGATTGGATATACTGTTAGGTGCAATACTATTGTACCAAGTGTATGCTCTTCCGGTAAGTGTCTTCGAGAACTCTTTCAGGCGGAGAACATGATTGTATTCGTGTTCCCCTAAAGATTCCAAAAATCGAGAGACATGTTCACGAGCGCTACCCCGTACCATCATAAAGGGAGAATTTAGGAGAGGTATATCCTCTTGGAAGGGGAATTTGTTGCACATATTGAGGGTATGGAGGCTGGTGCTGGTGCATGTCTGCTATATTTCCTTTGCCCCAGCTTCGGAGGAGTCGCTCCAGGTCCTCATGCGTAATGAAGTTGGATGGTTGGCCTCTTTCTTTTGGGCGTTCAGTAGTGTCACGAGTTTCCCCATCCATGCGGGTATGCTCCATTGAAGTGTCTGCCTCGGGAGAATCGAACACGTTCCTCGTTGGCTCCAGGGGCTGTCGTGGACCCTGCAGAAATCATTCGGTTAGGGTTTTGAGAAAAGTAAGTACCTATTCTGAGTCGCAGCCATATCCGTTTGGGCTCTAGCAAGAAATTCTTGTCTTTCCATCAAGTCCACCATGGTGATAGATGGTTGTCCTCCTCTTCTTCCTCCATCCCCTCATCCTGATGGAGGAGTAGCAGTTGCCCTAGTGACGACCAGAGGCGTTACACTTGAATAAATTCCTGGATTTGTTGCTGCTCTGGATCTGGTGATATGAGGTGTCACACCTACTGGAATATCCCCTATTCCGCTAGTTTTAGTAATAGAGGAGATGGATCCACGAGATGTATTGATCACGTTCTGCACGGCAGCTCCACTAACAGGAACAGTAATACCAAGAGTGTTGTCGGCGCTAGATCCCTCAGGGTTGATTGATAATCCATACCTAAGTTCCACCATCTTGAAATCGGAATTGAAGAATGAAATTGGAAATTGGAAATCGATTTTGTAAACGAGAGATTAATTCTCCCACTGTGGTCGCCAATTGTTTATGGGTAAAAACTACTTCTGTTGGTTTTGGTAATTTGGGGTGTATGGATGAGAAATGAATCTAAACCCTAAATAAATGCACTGCATGGGAGTGCTTTTGATTCGAGAGATCAATCTATACAATTCTGGCCTAAACCAAGAAATAGCCATTCCAGACTTGTTTCGGTCACAAAGTGAAAGAGATGGGGTTGATCTTAGGGAGGGAAGCGAAAAAGGTGTTGAGATTGTGAAGGTGTAGGCTTGTTTATGACTTGTAATAGAAAGGTGAGAAGGCTTACAATTAACGCAAGCAGGCTCTGGGTGTTTGAATATGTTTTTGTTTAACACTTGGTTTTTGTGTTTTGTTTTGTGTTGGAAATAGGTAGGAGAACCTATTTATACAAGTCATTTGAGCCTCATTCACGTCTCTCGTAGGAAGTGGAGGAAGTGGAGTGATGAAGTAGTGGAGTTGTATGTTAGTGTCACATGATTAGTCTTGCCCACTTCTCCCATCATCACTAACCGTCCATGTCTTCCTGACACGTTCTTGTGATGGCGCGTTGCACGCTGCACGCCATAAACCACCATACCAATACCCCAGTATGTATCCCCCAGTTTGTGACATGATTGATGTCTCGAGTGTGGATCGTGGGACCCACAGAAGGTAGCATGTCATGTTAGGTTAAATAACTAAGTTATTTAGAAAGTCGATACTTGTGAATTATCGAGTGTAATCTATGCAAGTTATGCATCGAATGTATTCAACATGTATGAAGCATCGCTGTTGAGCATCATGACCTGCCTACTTCGAGTGATCGTTTGGAGGCTGCATGGGCGAGCCATGTCTTAGCCGATCACATTATATGGAAGAGTAGAAGACGGTGATCACGGTGATATCTCACTTTTCTCCTAACTCCCATTCTAGGCTATCCGTCCAAGATAGCGAAGTTGGACGGATGAGATGGCTTGGGACCCTAATCTGCGACCGTTGTATTAGGGTTTGGGAGGTACGCAAGCTGCCAATTTCAACTCGAACGAATTCAATCTTAGGGAGAGTTTCTGGAGGGAACAATTGGTCTTGCAAGGAGGTTGCACGCTGGTGTTTACGCCCATGCTTGCTTGACTCGCAAAGGTCCAATCTAGACCACTCAATTTGGTCGGCAAAGACGAGTGGTCGAGATTAGATTTCAACAAAAATCCTATATCGCAAAGGATTTGTTAAGGCAGAGTGATACAACACTTTTGGGAACGCGAACCGAGGCGCATGATCAAGGCCGTCTTTGGACGATCGGTCGGACATGAAGTCGGGCCCACGGTGGTCATGCTAGCATGTTAGGCCTCCCCTGAAGTTTTATCTTTGCCTTCCATTCAAGCCTGTGAAGATGAACGCTTGAGATGATTTTGCAACACATGGATGATGCCGCAAGCCCCAATTAGGGTTTTGACGGTCGTGTATCACGTCTTGTTTCGGCGAACGAATTTTGAAGACCAAACATAGTTGGTCTTGACCGATCGGTCAGGTATGTAGGCGGGCCCATGGTATTTTTGTTGACATGCTTTGGGCCCTTTGAATCTATATCTACACCCTCCATCTATGCCTGCGAAGATGGACATTTGTTTTCGATTTGCGACACATGTAATGTGCCGTAACCCTAGTTTTAGGGTTTCACGTCCATGCTGCTATGGCTGGACGAACTGGTAAGCTACGCTTCCCTCTTGGGGAGGCCGACCATGTGGGGCCTGTATTGGGTCGGTGGTGAATACTCCAATACCTGCTTGAGGGTTATGGATTCGATCTGGGCCATCCAATCATGCTAGTGAAGTTGAATGGTTGTGATCATTTTTGAGACTGATATGGTCAGTCCGGATACTCAATCGGGCTAGTATAACACTCCGATAGATGATTCTCTTTGTTAGAGAATGGTGTATCCTGTACGGGTATTTCGTGCATGCCTCATTGTTGGTACTTGGATATTCATTCTACTCTGCTGAGATTAACAATCAGTCATCATGCCGCACTAATAATAAGAGTTCTGTTAAGAACAACACATGAAATACAAGGCGTTTCATGCATTAATAAATAATGCTAAAATTCACAGAATACTTGGGGATTGTTGTTACATGCTCCATTCTAGGTGAATTAATAAAGCGGAGAAGTATTCATCGCTTATCAAATGGCCTTATCCTCTGCAGGATGGCTGCACAAAAATTCGGTTTTACAACTTTAGCCCTGAACTAAAATCCACCATCAACAATAGTAATACGACTTTTGTCTCAAGATAAAAGATATAGTAGATAGACTTTTGAGTGATAGTTAAGTTCAAGTCTCCACATACCTTTTAGTCGATGAAGATCCACTGGTTCCTTGAGTAGTCCTTCGTCTTGTATGATGATTGACATGGAGTTCTTGAGCTCAACTACACTTACTATCCTTATCCGAGACCTTAGCTATAATAGACTAGAAATCAAGACTTTATAGTTTTGATCACTAACATTGACAAACATGCTTGAGATAGCAACGCATGCGAGTTCAACCGAGCAATGCTCTAACAGATACAAGATCGAGATAATACAACAATAATATAACTTGTTTGATTGACTGTGGATATAAGATCGAGATAATACAACAACAAAGTATGTTACTTGATAATAGGTTCGGTAAGAACCAAACTTTATAGGACCACTATTAAGTACTACAGAGTTAACTTATAAGTGTAATTTACTTTTGATGATGATAAAAACAATTATAATTTCGGAATAGAAAAGAAAATGACACAACAAGATTTTGTTAACAAGGAAACCGCAGATGCAGAAAAACCCGGGACCTAGTCCAGTTTTGAATACTCTAAGAGTTAAGCCGCTATAAAAAAATATAATACCAACTTTGTATAGTTGAGACCAAGCAGACTACCCCTAGCTTCTTAGTTCCCTCAGTATCCATGCACCTTCGAATTCTAGAGTCATGCACATGAATAGCAAGTCCTTTGGATCGTATTCCAAACAGAAAAAGAAGAATTTGTTTGGTAACCACTCTAATAAATCTTGCTAAAGATATAGATGAGTTGTTGACAAAGGCTCTTCCGTTTAATCTAATAAACTCCTTTGTATGGTTAGATGAATCTAACTTCAACTACTAAAATATCAAGTATAAATTCGCACTCAATCAATATAGATCTCAAAGATAAATATAGAGAATGCCTATAGCACACAACTAATCAATCAGATGTATCAAAGATAAATCGATTCTAGTTGGATCCCAGCCGATCAAGGTTTGAGCACTAAATCCACAAGATACGAAAACTAATAAGAAATATTCTTCGTCTTCAAATATTCTTTTATCTTCAAAACCTGCATAACACCACTTGAATCTCTTATGATCAATCACGCACATAACGAATCTATTAATAATATATTATCAATATATGTCTTTAGATCTAACAATAGTTCTAAAAATCTCGTCGATACTTTGATCTAGTCAAAGTGAATCTTATATCAGAATAGAATATTCTCAAGCATAAACATACTAGGTGCAGTCAAATTTTCAACAACCATTAGTAAATCAAATCATATCAAATCGAAAACTAATAATACTGCAATTATCTAGTTTCTCACCAACGGTACTCGTTGAGTTTTGTTAGAGCATTGCTCTGTCGAACTTTCATGCGTTGCTATTTCAAGCATGTTTATCAATATTAGTGATCAAAATTATACGTCTTTGTTGATGGTGGAATTCTGTTCAAGGCTAAAATTGTAAAAGGTCAATTTTTGTAAGCTGACGTCCTGCAAAGGATAAAGCCTTCGGGCGATGAATACTTCTCGCCATATTAATTCATTGGAGCATGTGCAACCATCCCTGAGAATTAAAACCTACCCAGAACGGAGCATGTGGCAACCATCCCGACGGAGCATGTGGCAACCATCCCGGTTTTCTGTAGGTATACAGCATTACTATTAATGCTTTAATTAAAGCCTTGTGTTCGACATGCAAACACCCGTAGGCTACCTGATGGCAGGTTATACTAGCCCCGTCGAACGCATGTAAGACTACCCATGTTAGTCTCACTTGCTGAAAACAAACTCAGAAATATATCACATCCGTCCAACTTCGCATGCATAGATGGAGGGTGTAGATATAGATTCAGGGGGTCCTGAGCATGCTACCATGATCACCGCGGACCCACCTTCATACATGACCGAACGGTCAAGGCCAACTACAGTTGGTCCTTCCAAAACGTGCGCTCAAAGTGAGCATGACGCACGGCTAGGGTTCCTTTTAATCGTGAACGTCCAACTTCGTAGGCATAGTTGGATAGATTAGATTATACCCTAAAACAAGTAGTGAAGTGATGGTACACCATTGGTGGGCCCAATTTCTACCTAAATGACCGACTCCCTCATAGGCAAGCCGTGGTGCAAGAAACGATTGCCCAAACAAGGCTAGATTAACGCCTTACGCAGGTTGAGAAGATCCAAAACGATCACGACCATCCGACTTTGCAGGCATAGTTGGATGGCTTAGATTGCGCCCAGGGTCATAGAGCAAGCATGTACATGCTCACTGTCGACCCAAGATGTTTCATACATGGTCGGTCTCCCCAAAAGAGGCGCACGCAAACCAAAACCGATCGCCCAAAGTGGCTGGTCCAAAACCCTAATTAGGGTTTGCGGCGTAGAAACATATCGAGCGTCCATCTTCGCAGGCTTGGATGAAAGGCAAAGATGGAGACTTAGAAGGAACCGAGCATGCTATCATGACCGCCGTGGGCTCGACTTCACGTCTAGATGATCGGCCAAGACCGGAAGTGGTCAAGCTCCTTGGTACGTGCGCCCAAAGGTGGCATGTCACGGCCCCTCCATAAGTTCTAATCTCGACCACTCGTCTTTGCCACCTGAGTCGAGTGGCTCAGATTAAATATTTGCGAGTCAAGCATGCATGGGCGTGAACACCATTGTACCGCCTCCATGCAGGGATGATCGGTTCCTCCATTGGAACTCTCTAAGCATGCAAACGTTTGGGCCGAAAGAGGCAGAATGCGCGCCTCTCATCCAACGATCGCAGGTAAGGTTGCAAACCATCTCGTCCGTCCAACTTTGCAAGCATGGACGAATGACTTAGGGTACGAATCAACCAGCAAACAAGGTATCACCACGATCACCATCCGTCACTCTTCTTCACAGGGTAACCGACCAAGGCATGGCTTGTCTATACAACCTCCAAACGGTCACCTGAAGATGGCTGCATGCGATGTTATACCAAGTTCACGGTTCACCCTGCACTATTTCCTGTGGGTCCCGCGATCCACACACTCGAGACATTAATCACGTTACAACTGGGGGATACAAACTGGGGTATTGGTCTGGCGGTTTACAGCGTGCAGCGTGCAACACGCCATCACAAGATTGTGTCAGGGAAACATGGGCGGTTAGCGATGATAGGAGAAGTGGGCAAGAAACCGTGTGGCACTAACACACAACTCCACTTCCTCCACTTTCCCACGAGAGACGTAATGAAGGCTTATCGACTTGTATAAATAGGTTCTCCTCCCTATTTCAAACAACATAAGTTCGAACAACACAGAGCACCAAGTGTTAATACCATCGTATTCAACACCCAGAGCCTGCCTGCAACATTTGCTCGCCTGCTCAACCTTATGTTAACAAGTCATCAAATAACCTTCACCTTCATACTCTCAACACCTTCTTCGTTTCCCTCCCTAAGATCAACCTCACATCCTTCACCTGTGACCGAAACAAATCTGGAACGGCCGTGTCTTCGGTTTAGGCCAGAATTGTATAGATTATCTCTTGAATCAAAGTGCTCATCGTGCAACACATTTGTTGAAGGTTTAAACTCATTTCTCATCCACACACACCCAAAATTACCTAAACCGGCAGAAGTAGTTTTCTCCCACAAATAATTGGAGACCACAGTGGGAGGTTAATCTCTCGGTTGTGAAGTCGATTTCTTCAATACCAGTACAATTTCTCTGATTTCAAGAATGGTGGATCTTAGGTCTGGACCAGTAACCAATCCCGATGGAGTTAGCGCCGAAAACACTTTTATCGCTGATATCCCAATTACTGGTGTTATAGTGCAACCCGCCAGTGCAACCAATGTGTCTCGTGGAATCGCGTCTTGTATCATCAGTACCAGTGGAGCAGGAGCAGATATTCCAGCAGGCTTGACACCTCCCATTACAAGAGCTAGAGCGGCTGCAAATCCAGACATTTCCTCAAGCATGACACTTCCGTCTGTCACCAGAACGACTGTTAATCCCCCTTCAGGACGAGGATATGGAGGACCCAGAGGAGGACAACCTCCTATTACCATGGTGGACTTGATGGAGAGACAAGAAACCCTCGCTAAAGCTCAGGCAGACATGGTGATCACTCAGAAGGAGGTACTCACCTTCCTTAAAACATTAACCGATCGATTACCACAAGAGTCGAGACAGCCTCAAGGGCCAACAAGAAATACGTTTAGCACACCTAGAGCAGGTGCCTCAGTTACGCAAGCCTACCTGAACGAAGAGTCTTATGCTGCTGACCACGCAAGAGAAAGGGATGAGCGTCTCAGAGAAAGGAGCCAATCATCCAACTTTATTACACGTGAAGATCTGGAGAGACTCCTCCAAAATCGTGGCAAAGAAAATCCGATGGACGCGCATCGACACCAGCCTCCATATCCACAAGACGTGCAGCGGATTCCTCTTCCCATGGGATACACCTCCCCTCAATTCATCCCTTACGATGGTACCGGTAATGCTCGTGAACACGTCTCTCGATTCTTAGAATCCTTAGGAGAACATGAATACAATCACGTTCTCCGCTTGAAGGAATTCTCCAAATCACTTACGGGGAGAGCCTATACGTGGTACAACAACATCGCACCCGACAACATATCCAATTGGAGTGAGATGGTTAGCGTTTTTTACAAGAAGTACTTCTTTATATCTGAGCAAGTTAATTTCTCAGACCTGGGGAGAATCTCCCAACGGAACAACGAACATCCAAATGATTTTGTCAAAAGGTTCAGAACACAAGCGTTGGACTTCCATGAACCGAATATCACAGAACGACAGCTGGTGGAATTATGCATCAACGGGATGATACCCATATATCGCGCCCTGCTGGAAAACTTGGGATTCCAGACATTCTCAGAGCTCCATGAAGTAGCCAAACGTTCGGCCACTACCACCCCAGTATTATTGGAAAGAACCAGGATCGTTCGGAGCGACGATTCACAAGATAATCGGGGAAACAGGCGCCTCATCAACAAGAAATATAATACTGGCCCTTATGTCAGTGTAGTAAACGAAGGCGAAAAGAGAAAAGCTCCAGCGGCGGCAGAAAAACTACCCAAGCGTGCGACTCAAACGCATAAAGCTTCGCCTCGAAAGGGAACATGCAAAGATCCTGCGCAGAGCACCGAAGACACAGGCTTCCCGTTTCCGATAAATGAAGTAATAGAACTCTTGGAGGAATGGATTCAGGATGATTCTATCAGACTACCTCCTATCAGACGTCCACCAACTGAGAAAGACATGGCAGACCCTAAGTACTGCCGTTATCATAGGTTTGTCCACCACCCAACTAAGGATTGCAACAAGCTGAAAGAAATCTTCAGGGAAAAGATAGCAGCAGGAGAGCTTCAATTGGGAAATGATGGAGTTCACAAAGACCCCCTTCCTGTCCGAAGTTGCATGATCTCTGGAAGCTCTGTGCGCAAGACTGTACAATCCATGATGGAACACCTGTGTGAAATATTGTACCTTTCCAAGGTACAATGTCAAGATATGTTCATGGACCTCAACCGTATTGTGTTAGGCAGGCGCTTATACCCAGGAAGAGAAGTCGTTCCAGATCAAGCCTCTTTGGAAGACAGCGCCAACAAAGGAAACTTGGGACTTTTGACCGTCGCCCATCTAAAAGATGTCAAGTTCGATAGCACATTAATCGATGCAGCTTCTGAATTCAACATCGTTACTATCAAGACCCTGCAAGCTGCGAAAATCTCAAAGCAGGAGGCTACCCGTGGTCCGACTGTGATCAAGAGCCCAATGAGGAGAATTTGTGGATGTCTACGGATACATTGACCTTGATGTCAAGATTGGTAACACTCCAACACAAGCTAGATTCCATATAATTAAGGAACATCCGGATTACGACATGATTCTGGGGCGCCCGTGGGTACACAAGGCGCATTCCTTACCAATCTCAGTACCTATAAGAATCTCTAACAAACCAGCTCCGATGATTTCCAACAAACCTTGGAAACTCGAAGACTGCCTGTTGCTTCCATACCAACAACTCACAGGCATAACGCAACTCCCTGGTGAAATCCCTTCGTCCTGCGTCAAGATATTCCGAGCCCAAGTAAGTCTCATTGAACGACCCTCTTTGCAAGTAGTGGATGATTGTTCTGCTAGACCACCGGGGACTGTTTCACCTGATAGGCGGGCCACCACCAAGAGATGTGAATGGAGTGCTGGCCCCTTTAAGCGCTTCACCAAAAGTTTGGAAGCAGTCAAGAACGACACGTGTCAGAATCAAGCTGTTATACCAAGTCCAAATCCGTTTCAAATCGGAGATATGGTAGCAAAGGTAACCACATTCCAAGTTGGAAACATGGAAGTAAGAATAACTGCCCAGTCTGCAAAGGAAGAGGAAATATTCTTAGTGGCAGATGTTATCTTGGGCGGTTACTGCAAGATCATCAATGCAGACGAACTCGAAGGTGTGGTTGTTCACTCACGATGGCTCAAGACCTACCTTACCTGAAGACACGACATCACCTCTCTAATTCCCCGGGGAATTCCTCCAACAATTTTCCTTTTCACAATATTTGTAATTCCTTCAAAATGATGGCACTGCTGGCCTTCATACTTATTAGGGTTTCAATATTTCCTCAAGTAATCAAGATTTCATTCCTTTTATAATTTCTCATAAAATCACACAAAGTTATGAGTCACCTTCAAACCACCATTACCCAGAAAGAAAACCCTAAACCCTCATACCGAATCTTCATACCAGCCTGGTGATATGGGAGGAATAAGACATGTAAAAGGGAAGGAGAAAGGTATCCTACATGATCTACTTCAACAGAGCCAGACTCACGTCAAGGGGCACAAGCATAAAAAATATGCATGTTTCGAAAGCAGCACTGAATAAAACTTTGTTCAAGACAAGTGAGCAAAGGAGAAAACTTCAAACTCAGCCGCCACTGAGTATAAAAAAAAAATACAAAGAAGAATAACAGGGAAACTCAATTGTTGGTTGCGTCTTCATCACTGTTGGGATCCACATATTGTGCCGCTTTCTCCAGAGACGCCTCAACTTCTTCGGGCACAGCAGCTACCGCCTCAACATCTTCAGCATGCGTATCCTCTGCACCTTCTACAGAATCCATTGCAACTGTAGAAATCGCTCAAATCACTTTCGGACGTTCAGTCTCATCAGTATCAGGGTCGAGGATTATCACACCACCACGTATTGGGTAATCACACTTCCCATCACCCGCAGGACCTTCATGTTCAACCCTCCGTCTCTTCAACCGAGCTGCCATCCCTCCATCTCTCGATCTTACTGGTGCCTGTGACGCCTCGCGTTTCCACTTCGCCCGCAATGCTTCTTCATGTCTTTGTTTCTCCTCTATATCGATCGCAAATGAAAGAGCACGGAGCCGCCCCCTGACAATGGTTAAATGCAAGACAAACATTCCCTGTACGGCATGGCCGACTTCACGAAGTGGCAAGTCAATTTTAGCCATCACCTCTTCATGTGCGTTAGCTTCTAGTTTGTCAACTTCAATTTTTTTTTATGAAGAAGCTGCAGAGCGATCATCACCAACTCCTTTCATGATGTACTGCAAAAAAGAGAGGAAGGTGAGTTACGGCAGCACATAAAGAATATTCTAATCACAACTATCGCCAATTGATAAAGAAATCAACGTGTGAATCAATACCTGAGATGTTGAAGAAGATCGCCTAATGAGAAGAATACAGAAAACTTCTTTATATGCTTCACGATCCAACAAGATCCCCAGGAGAAAAGAAGTCCGCCTTACCTCTTTCTGAGGCCGTTGAGTCGGGATTGTGATCAACAATGCTTATCGAATACACGATGCTTGCTAGGCATATGAGAAGGCACACAGAAAGAGGAAGGCCAAGGTGGATCGACCCATCAAGCTATACTTCCCCAGCCGAGCTTTTCCATTGGAAGGATCAACTCAACCGGCTCCAAGGCATTTGACGCAAGTGACATACCTTTTCCCACACGGTAAACATGTATTTACTCTGGCTTTAATTGGCTTTAATTATTTTGTATGCAAATTGTCACCATCTCATGCCTACCCTACAATAGTGTAATCATTGCATGCTAGGCAGGGGAATTAATGTTGATGGTGGAATTCTGTTCAAGGCTAAAATTGTAAAAGGCCAATTTTTGTAAGCTGATGTCCTGCAAAGGATAAAGCCTTCAGGCGATGAATACTTCTCGCCATATTAATTCATTGGAGCATGTGCAACCATCCCTGAGAATTAAAACCTACCCAGAACGGAGCATGTGGCAACCATCCCGACGGAGCATGTGGCAACCATCCCGGTTTTCTGTAGGTATACAGCATTACAATTAATGCTTTAATTAAATCCTTGTGTTCGACATGCAAACACCCGTAGGATACCTAACGGCAGGTTATACTAGCCCCGTCGAACGCATGCAAGACTACCCATGTTAGTCTCACTTGCTGAAAACAAACTCAGAAATATATCTCATCCGTCCAACTTCGCATGCATAGATGGAGGGTGTAGATATAGATTCAGGGGGTCCTGAGCATGCTACCATGATCACCGCGGACCCACCTTCATACATGACCGAACGGTCAAGGCCAACTACAGTTGGTCCTTCCAAAACGTGCGCTCAAAGTGAGCATGACGCACGACTAGGGTTCCTTTTAATCGTGAACGTCCAACTTCGCAGGCATAGTTGGACGGCTTAGATTATACCCTAAAACAAGTAGTGAAGTGATGGTACACCATTGGCGGGCCCACTTTCTACCTACATGACCAACTCCCTCATAGGCAAGTCGTGGTGCAAAAAATGATTGCCCAAACAAGGATAGATTAACGCCTTACGCAGGTTGAGAAGATCCAAAACGATCACGACCATCCGACTTCGCAGGCATAGTTGGATGGCTTAGATTGCACCCAGGGTCATAGAGAAAGCATGTACATGCTCACTTTCGACCCAAGATGTTGCATACATGGTCGGTCTCCCCAAAGGAGGCGCACGCAACCCAAAACCGATCGCCCAAAGTGGCCGGTCCAAAACCCTAATTAGGGTTTGCGGCGCAGAAATATCTCGAGCGTCCATCTTCGCAGGCTTGGATGAAAGGCAAATATGGAGACTTAGAAGGAACCGAGCATGCTATCATGACTGCCGTGGGCTCGAATTCATGTCTAGATGATCGGCCAAGACCGGCAGTGGTCAAGATCATCGGTACATGCGCCCAAAGGTGGCATGTCACGGCCCCTCCATAAGTTCTAATCTCGACCACTCGTCTTTTCCACCTGAGTCGAGTGGCTCAGATTAAATATTTGCGAGTCAAGCAGGCATGGGCATGAACACCATTATACCGCCTCCATGCAGGGCTGATCGGTTCCTCCATTGGAACTCTCTAAGAATGCAAACGTTTGGGCCAAAAGAGGCAGCATGCGCGCCTCTCATCCAACGATCGCAGGTAGGGTTGCAAACCATCTCGTCCGTCCAACTTTGCAAGCTTGGACGAATAACTTAGGGTACGAATCAACCAGCAAACAAGGTATCACCATGATCACCATCCATCACTCTTCTTCACAGGGTAACCGACCAAGGCATGGCTTGTCTATACAACCTCTAAACGGTCACCTGAAGATGGATGCATGCGATGTTATACCAAGTTCACGGTTCACCCTGCACTATTTCCTATGGGTCCCGCGATCCACACACTCGAGACATTAATCATGTCACAACTGGGGGATACAAACTGGGGTATTGGTCTGGCGGTTTACAGCGTGCAGCGTGCAACACGCCATCACAAGATTGTGTCAGGGAAACATGGGCGGTTAGCGATGATAGGAGAAGTGGGCAACCAACCGTGTGGCACTAACACACAACTCCACTTCCTCCACTTTCCCACGAGAGACGTAATAAAGGCTTATCGACTTATATAAATAGGTTATCCTCCCTATTTCAAACAACATAAGTTCGAACAACACAGAACACCAAGTGTTAATACCATCGTATTTAACACCTAGAGACTTCCTACAACATTTGCTCGCCTTCTCAACCTTTTGTTAACAAGTCATCAAATAGCCTTCACCTTCATACTATCAACACCTTCTTCGCTTCCCTCCCTAAGATCAACCTCACATCCTTCACCTGTGACCGAAACAAATCTGGAACGGCCGTGTCTTCGGTTTAGGCCAGAATTGTATAGATTATCTCTCGAATCAAAGTGCTCATCGTGCAACACATTTGTTGAAGGGTTAAACTCATTTCTCATCCACACACACCCAAAATTACCTAAACCGGCAGAAGTAATTTTATCCCACAAACAGTCTTAATTTCTAGTTTATTTATGACTAAGTATCAGTCTAGGATAATTAAGTATAGTTGAGCTCCAGACTCCATGGAGATTATCTTACGAAGACGAAGAACTTCTCAAGGAACCAGTGGAACTTCATTCGACCAAAAAGGTATGTGGATACTTGAACTTATCTAGCACTCAAAAGTCTATCTATCTCCTATTCTTGGGACAACATTCGTATAAGTATGATAGTTTTCATATATACACATTTGCTATTTCGAGCCGAGTTTACTCACCTATCTTTTTCTCGAAATATATGTTGATAAGATTTCGCTTTAACCACCTTTCATATTTACCCGTGATGAAAGTCATGATGACGTTTCAATCTTGAAAATAGATTTGATGACGATAGCCGATTCTTATGTCTAACGACTATTATAAAATTATAGAAGAATGTTTCAATGATTGAAATGTAGAGTTAAGATTACGTTACCACCTATGGATATAAGCATATATAGTGTGTTCGCACATTAGTGTATAAGTTCATGTATCGGAAACCAAGTGCATGCATATGTGTGCATGCGGTATTGGTGAAGGAGACAGGTTGGGTACACATACGGGTACGCGTACTGGCGGAAGTTCTTGAACTGAGAATTTCTGCTGAGTTTGTAGTTTGCAAACTAGTAAACCAGTCACCTTAGGTACGCGTACCTGTACCCATGGAAGTTTTTAACCGAAAATTTCTGCTAAGTTTGTGAACTCAAATCCGGTAGCTAAAGTACACATACCCGTACGTGTACCTAAGCTAGTTATATTTCTCAAATTGGTTAGCTCATGAACTTAAACAATAAATCAATAAGGAATGCAATCTTTGCAAACCGTGGCTATATTGTTCATGAATTGGTTCGAGTAAATCAAACCGATTATGTTTCAATTGTGTCTATGTATAAAGATCTAAGCAATTGAACAACTCTTGAACTAGTTCTTATGAGTCATTTGAACTAGTTATGAAGAAGATGAATATGGTTGATATGAAAGTGCTCATATGGCTAACAATTGGTTCACTGTTTGTGAACCAACTAAGTATACACGTTTAGGTACGGTTACTCAAACCTAAATGAATACATTTTATTTATGTGTGTGACAAGCTATGTTTTGATCTAACGGTTGAAAGATATTAGCTTGGATAAATCAGGTTTTTCATCTAACGGTGAATATTGTGCTTTGTTACCAAGGTAACTTAGATTGCAAACCCTGATTTGAAAACTATATAAACGAGACGTCTAGCAACTGGAAAAACTAATCCTCGCACCTCCTGTATGATACTAGATGGTTTGCTAGAGTCGATTCTCCTTTAACCGTAGGTTTCTTCTCGAGACCCTGCGGTTAACGACTTGAAGACTTCATTGGGATTATGAATCCAAATGAAACTACTTCTATTGTAGTTGAGCGACCTGATCTTGCCATTTTCTATCGTATGAGTTAATTGAATAATTGGCTTGAGATTATATCTCTGATAGGGCAAGATAAAAAGAAATCACAAACATCTTCGTCTCATCGTTTGTGATTCCAAAATATCTATTTTCGCTACCATACAATTTAGATTATTGTGAGGTGATCAATAATTCTAGGATGTTCTTCGGTAATATAAGTCCGGGTTATTGATTAGTTCATGTTCACCTTGATTTTATCAAAAGACAGAACAAAACTCGTAGGTTTATCTGTAGGAAACAGATTTATCTATTATCGTAGACTTTTCTATGTGATACAGATTTGTTTATTAAAGTCTTCGACTTTGGGTCATAGAAACTCTTGGTTGTTGGTGAGATCATCTAAGGGAATCAAGTGCGTAGTATCCTGATGGGATCAGAGACGTAAGGAGTCCAACTGTACCTTGAATCAGTGTGATATTGATTAGGGTTCAACTACAGTCCAGACCGAAGTTATTTTGTAGTATGATAATGTCTGTAGTGGCTTAATACATCGTGGTGTTCAATCTGGACTAGGTCCCGGGGTTTTTCTGCATTTACGGTTTCCTTGTTAACAAAATTTCTGGTGTCTGTGTTATTTATATTCCGCATTATATTTTGTTATATAATTGAAATATTACAAGTTGTGCGTTGTATCGATCAATTGTGAAATCCAACCTTTGGCTATTGATTGGAAGTTGATTGATCCTTGGATATTGGTCTTTGGTACCATCCAAGTTTATATCTCTTGTATTTGATAAAGACTCGCAGATTTCTATTTGCTTGAGTATAGATCAAATCAAGAGATAGAGATATTAACTCCTTGATATACTTTTTATTAAGATTGAGTTCGACTGTCTAGTTGATTCTCTTAAAAGTATATTAGAGTTAGTCCATATAGATTTCTAATCGAAATATTGGGTGAGGTTGTTAGACCCACGATTTTTCAAGTTTCTTGATGCCACAAAAGTCTTTAAACGAGCGGTCATAAGAGATTTCACCTAATTAGGATACTTTCCTCTCCGAATAGATGGCTCCACCAGAAACTACAAGAAATAAAGTTTGACTGGATCTTAAGATAGTTTGCTAGAAATGCAAACTTAGGTATTTATAGACCAAGGATGTTTGGACACCAAGGAATTTCCAAAACCCAAAACATTCTCAAGATATGCAATAAATGCCTAAATTCGATTTTCATAATTCCAATAAATGCTGGTTCAATATTTCCCGAAATATCTCAATAGAAAATCTCCAATTAATAAATGAACATTACTAATTTTTATTCTCTAGAGCTATGCATTAATTGGTAATTAAAGCATATAAAATCAAAAACCTTAATTAAAATATTCTTAATCTATTTCAGTATGGGATCCACCTTGAGTACCAAGGAATATTTTTGAACATTAAATGATAAGAGTTACTGCTCATGTTTAAAGTATGTTGACATCTTTTCACTGCAAATCCTTATTTTATATTTATATGGATTTGCTTCTTGGAATCGGTTATACCACACTTCCGAACAAGTTTAGGATTGGATTGCCGGTATTCCAGACTATTATGTGATTGGTCATACCAAATCACAATGGTTAGTTGTGATCGGTCTTATCAAGTCACATACATGGGTTCGGATCGGTTATACCTAAATATGGTACCTACTTGTGATCGGTCACACCAGTCACTAAGATCGGTTACACCAATTACAAGGATCGGTTCCATCTACACATGGTATCTACTTGTGATCGGTCACACCAGTCACTAGGATCGGCTACACCAATTACAAGGATTGTTCACACAACACTTATGACCGGTCACACCAATTATTAAGATCGGTCACACCAATTACAAGGATCGATCATACCATCTCATGGTGATTACTTAGGATCAGTTACACTAATTACCAGGACCGGTCATACCAAATCATAAGTCTAGGCTTTGTGATCGGTTATACCAAGATACATAACCTGAGTTAAGATAGGTTCTACCAACTCACATATTGGTCATCCAAATATATGCAATGAATATCCGGATCAATAAACCTATTGATTTCCCTTTGGATTCAAGAAACAAGTTCATGAATGTACTTCCTTTAAACAAATGTAAAACATTATTTCCTAGGATGAAATCTTCACCATAACCCATTAACATAATCATAACACTATATACAAGATTATGTCGATGTCATATCTACAAAGTTCAAAAGATAAGCGTTATACTTCGTAGTCTAATTCATTAATACTATGATCATGTCACATCACTAGAGTATTATATACAATATGTACAGTATATATAGCTTCACAGTTATGTTTTAAATATAACATGACTTGAAAGATATGTAAGGAATGAAACAGTTCAAGTCAATATTACTAACCTCAAGTGGAAGGATGATGTCGTTGTTGTAGTTCGTTACTTATTCACATTCTTCAGGTTTTCGGAGTAATACTCGTATGTCTCAACATTATAAACTTTATAGTCTAACCTAAACAAAGTTGACTTTAGTATTTAATCAAGCGACTCTAGATGAGTTTTGATACTAAAATAAGACAACCAAACTTGACATACCAACACTTGGTGAGTTCAACCGAGCTACGCTGTAACATCAACATACTTTGAACATGAGTAATAGCTCTTATCATTTATTGTTCAGAGATATTCCTTGGTACTCAAGGTGATCATGTGCCGAAATAAATTAAAAATCTTTTAATTAAGGTTTTTGGTTTTATATGCTTTAACTACCAACAATTAATGCATAACTTTAGAGAATAAAAATTAGTAATGTGCAATTACTAATTGGAGAGTTTCTATGAGAGTTTCGAAAAATATTGGACCAACATTTATTGGAATCAAAAAAATCGAATTTGGGCATTCATTGCATATCTAGAGAATATTTTTAGTTTTGGAAATTACTTGGTCCAAACATCCTTGGTCTATAAATACCTAAGTTTGCATTTCTAGCAAACTATCTTAAGAGCCAGGCAAACTTCATTATTTTTTGTTCTGGTGGATCCGTCTATTCGGAGAGGAAAGTATCTTAATTAGGTGAAATCTCTTACGATCTCTCGTTTAAAGACTTACGTGGGATCAAGAAGATCTACGAGTACCATTGGTGGGAAACTAGATAATTGCAGTGTTATTAGTTTTCGATTTGACTTGATTGACTATCGGTTGTTGAAACTTTGATTGCACCTAGCTTGTTTATTCTTGATAATCTTATCTTCTGATATAAGATTCACTCAGACGAGATCAAAGTATCGACGGGATCTTTAGATTTATTGTTACATCTAAATACATCTTGTGATGATCCATTGTTAACAGACTCCGTTCTGCGCATTATTAATCACAAGAGGATTCAAGTATTGTTGTGCAGGTAATTGAAGGTAATAGAAGATTTGAAGATGAATAAGAATTATTATTAGTTTTCGTATCTTGTGGATTAAGTGCACAAAATTTGATCGGCTGGGATCCAACTAGAATCAGTTTATCTTTTATAGATTTGATTGATTAGTTGCGTGAGATCATCATTCTCTATATTTCTCTTTGAGATCCATATTGGTTGAGTGCGAATCTATACTTGAACATTTCGGTAGTTATTGAATAGATTGATCTAAACTGACAAAGGAATTTATTAGATTAAACATAAGAGCCTTTGTCAAAAACTCATCTTATCGTGTAACAAGATTGATTAGATTGGTTACCAAACAGATTTTTCCTTTTCTGTTTGGAATACGTTCCAAAGGACTTGCTATTCAAGTGCATGACTTTAGAATTCGAAGACGCAGGGATACTGAGGGAGCTAAGTAGATATGGGTAGTATGCTTGGTCTCAACTATACGGAGTTGGTATTAGATTTTGTATAGTGACTTAATTATGAAGGTATGCAAAATTATATTAGGTCCCGGAGTTTTTCTGCATTTGCAGTTTCTTCGTTAACAAAATCTTGTTGTGTCTTTTACTTTGATTTCGGCATTATAATTGTTATTATAATTAAGTAAAATACACAAGTACGTTAACTCCGTAATACTTGATATTGATTCTATAGATTTTTGGTTATTTCCAAACTTATTATCAAGTACACACTTTGTTGTCGTATCGTCTCGATCTTGTATCCATAGTCAATCACACAAGTGATCTTGTTCTTGTATTGCTTCGATCTCGTATCCATAAATGATCACACGAAGTGTGAACCATATTGTCGTATTGTATCGACTCTGTCCATAGAGGACTTATAGGTTGCTAAACAAAATATTGTGGTATATTTGGGTACCCTCGTCTTTTCACCTCACCCAAAGGGTAGTCTCCACTAATGATTGGTTAAATGTATAATATTGCATTCTTTTTTCACCTAATTGTCACCGGCATGGTTAAGTCAATTGATTACTCTCTCAATGACCAAGAATGCCGGATGTAAGTGCGCATATCAAAACATGCAAAATACCCAAGTTATGGAAAAATGTCGTCACGCGTAATCCCAAAACGCGCTCCTTTTTTACCTTCACTCGCAGACCCAATTAGGTCCAACAACTAACAAAAACCAAATCCATGTGGGTTTCAGTGTTTTACTCGTAAATTCTTTGTTATGTATCTGAATTGAGTGATTCTTGGCTTGTTTGAATTGTATTTTAATTTTATACAAGATGGAGGTGAGTATATCTAGTTTTCTTGGTCTAGATGGACCAACCAATATCTTTTCTCTTCCTTTATCCATTTTTGCCATGTATTCGTTGCTCTCCTTGGCCTTGGGGCCTTGGGTATTTGTAGTACTTTAATGCATTGGAATTTTTAGACTATTTCCTTTAATTTTATATGATTCACATAATTAAAACAAATAAAAATAAACAAGAGTAATATACGGTACATTGCAAAAAAATATAACGAAAACAAGTATGAATTCAACATTACAAATATATAAATCAAGAACTAATGAGCCCCTTTAGCTCTGTATATACCAACCCTTTTTATAAATAACATATGCTCGTTAATTTTAGTGAATCAAAAAAATGAAAGATGTTTATTTTTTGACATTCAAATAAAAAATTATTAATTTTGGAATCTTTAATAGACATTGATCGATGAAAATGATAAAATACTTAATTCACCTTACATATACATGACTACCTAGTCTAAGTGTTCTGGATGATAAAGATGGGCTCTGATCTGACTTTATTTAGATGTCCCGCATACAAGCACGCTTCCTTTTGGGCATCCATCGCCTAGGCTAATATTGATTTTTTTTATCGTGTGACATTGGGGATATAGTTTCATCATTCATCTATTTATGCAAAAAATAAAAGAATCTTTATTTTAATGAAAAATTTACGTGCCTTGAAAGATATCACCGGAATTAGCTATGTTGATTGCAATTCAAGCCTCAAATATTTTATGCGAAGAAAATAATTATTATCTCATAAAATGAGAGCTAATGATCCATGAACCATGGGTATATTTCATGTTTATTTAACTTAATATGTATGTATGTACTTAAAAGTATAAGTTAGAAGAAACAAGCAAAGTCGAAGACTTTAATATTGAATATAATGCATTGAAGGTTCTTGTCACAGATTAGCTACTTTGGCTAAGTTTAGCGAAGTTTCAATATTAAGCTTTTACTTGTCTCTTTTAGAATCAAGTAAGAATACTCTTATGAGTTTTTAAAGTATAGGTTCACAAGCCTACTTGTTGAGTTAGCAAATCTAGGAAAAAATCTTTGTCCACATTTTACTTTTATATTCATTGAGTTCGCGAAACTAAGTTTTCACTTCGTGAACCTAGAAAAGAAAAAGGTTCCCGAACTCTGATTATTATTTGAGTTTGCAAACCTAGTGGAGAGGAAAGCACCCTGAAACTAGACATCTTATTTGAGTTCGCAAACCTAAAGAGCTAAATCGTCCAAGTCTCGTTTTCAGATATTGTTGCAGTTTCCTTCTTTGTCTTAAGGCAAACTTTTTATGTGCTCTTGGTAGTCATTCTTGATGATAATTGTAATACTTTATCTTTATGATTATTTCTTTTGTGTATTGTTTGGTTACCAAGACATTGTTTAAATTACCATTTTTTTGTGGTCGATCTCACGACGAATCTTCAAAAGTTATGTTTTTAATCGTTATATTTTTAATTGAAATAATAGATGTATAAGATGAGAAACTTTTGGTGATTGATTCTTATCTTACATTTCCAAGTGAAATTTTATAAATCCTAGAAAATCCTTTACCTGAAAAGGTCACCTTTGTTGTTCTCTTTTGAGAATGACATCAAATAGGGAAGAGTTCTTCAATGAACTTGCGCTTAATTGACATCTTTATGGGAAATGCGGTTGTGGATTTTCATAGAAAAAAGTATCTTAAACATCTCCATGGTGAAAGAACCTAAGTTGCGATACTTAGTAGTGTTAGAGTATTGCTCGGTCGAACTCGCATGCGTTGCTATCTCAAGCATGTTTTTCAATGTTAGTGATCAAAACTATAAAGTCTTGATTTCTAGTCTACTATAGTTAAGGTCTCGGCCTAGGATAAAAAGTGTAGTTAAGCTCAAGAACTCCATGGATATCATCATACAAGACGAAGGACTACTCGACTAAAATGTATGTGGAAACTTGAACTTATCTATCACACAAAAGTCTATCTACTCTATCTCCTGTCTTGAGACAAAAGTCGTATTACTATATAGACTAAGAATATACTCATATGTCATTTCGAGCTGAATATACCTCACTTATCTATTTCTCGAAATATGTATTGGTAAACTTTCTCTTTAGCCAAGTTCATCTTTACCTAGTGACGAAAGTCATGTTATGTTTCAATCATTTTGGAAATCGCTCTGACGAAAAATAGTTTGTGAATAACAACTATATAACACCCTCTGAGAATGTTTCAATGATTGAAATGAGAGTTTAGATAATATAACCATCGGAGGATATAAACATTGTTGTGGTAAAACATATATATATATAAGTCCTTATTGCTTGAACCGAAGTTTACGAACTTTGTTGATCAAGTGAAACCGGAACGTGAGCCGTCAACTCAGTCCGCGAACTGGCGTAGTTCTCGTACCCGAGAATTTCTGCTGGAGTTGTAGCTCGGTTTCAGTCTGCGAACTAAGTCCGTGAACTGACGTAAGTTCTCGACCCGAGAATTTCTGTTGGAGTTTGTAAACTCCAACCGGTTGACTTGAGTCCGCGAACCCTGTCCGCGAACTTGAGTAGGTTATGTCTAAAAATGATGTTTGTGAACTTATCTTAATAAACTAAGGAATTCTATTGCAAACCGTGGCTTTATAGTTCATGAATCGATTCGAGTGAATCACATCTTCAATTGTGTCTTGTGTAGTACATGAGATCTCATAGCAATTGAACAACTCTCTAACTAGTTCATTTGAGTCATTTGGACTATTTATGGTGAAGAAGAATATGGTTGATATGAAAGTTATCATTTGGCTAGCCATTTGGTTAACTAGTTTTGAACCAACTAATGTACAAGTTTGGGTACGGTTACACAAACCCAAAAACGTCAAGTACATGTGTGTAGCTATGTTTTCGATCTAACGGTTGATAAATATTAGCTTGTATCTAATCAGGTTTTCATCTAACGGTAAATATTGAATGCTTTGTTACCAAGATAATATTGATTGCAAACCCTGATTTGAAAGACTATAGAAGGGAGAACTCTAGCAACTGGGAAACCTAATCCCCACACATTCTGTGTGATACTAGTTTTCTAAGCTAGAGTCGATTCTCCTTTAACCTTTGGTTTTCTTCTTCTAAAACCAGGTTAATGACTTAAAGACTTCATTGGGATTGTGAAGCTAGACCGACACTACTTTTATCGTAGTTGTGTGATATGATCTTGTTGTTTCTATCGTACGAGTACAATTGTAATAATTGGATTGAGATTTCTATCTCCGATAGGCAAGATACAAAAGTAATCACAAACATCTTCGTCTCATCGTTTGTGATTCCAGAATATATTTTTTCGATGCGTCAATTAAGACTATTGTGAGGTGATTGATAAAACTAAGCTGTTCTTCGGGAATATAAGTCTGGTTTTATTGATTGGTTCCTGTTCACCTTGATTTATCAAAAGACAGAACAAAACTCGTAGGTTTATTCATGGGAGATGAATTTATCTATCTTATAGACTTTTCTGTGTGAGACAGATTTGTTTATTAAAGTTTTCGACTTTGGGTCGTAGCAACTCTTGGTTGTGGGTGAGATCAGCTAAGGGAATCAAGTGCGCAGTATCCTGCTGGGATCAGAGGCGTAGGATCATAACTATACCTTGGATCAATGTAAGATTAGTTGGGGTTCAACTACAGTCCAGACCGAAGTTAATTTGGAGTAGGCTAGTATCTGTTGCGGCTTAATGTAGTGTATGTTTAATATGGACTAGGTCCCGGGTTTTTTATGAATTTCCGGTTTCCTCGTTAACAAAATTCTGGTGTCTGTGTTATTTCTTTTCCGCATTATATTTTTATATAATTGAAATAATACATGTTGTGCGTTGTTCAATCAATTAGAATATCCGAACTTATTGGTTGTTGATTTAAATTGACTGACACTTGGATATTGGTCTTTGGTACCATCCAAGTTATCTCTCTTTGATTAAGACTCGCAGATTGTATTTGCTTGAGTAAATCAAATCGAGAGATTGAGATAATAACTCCTTGAGATATTTTCTATTTGATTGAGTCTAGTTGATTCTCTAGAAAGTAACTCGGAGTTGTCCATACAAATTGCTAAATATTGGGTGCGGTTGTTAGACCCTCGCTTTTTCAAGTAGAATCATCATTCATGATATGTTGAATCTTTGGTATTAATTATCTCTTGATGGATTAATTCATTAAGAACTTGATTCTCTTTACCCTTTGTAAACTTTATAGCCTACTAAAGTCCGTTTCAAGCTATATTAGATTATGTAGTACAATTTTAGGACTCTCTCAAGTTACCATTGAAAACTGAAGATTGAAGATCATATGAAGACATCATTGAATAACTTCACAAACAAAGGTTATCCATCCTTTTATGTAAACTTTTTTTTAATCTTTATTTCTATCGATGAAAAGAACTCACTCATTGGAACAATTCCTGCGACAGTAAATATATGTTTCTTGTATATACATCCTACAAGAATTAAGCCTAATACTTTAGCGAAAATGACCACTGACCTTTTATGAGGTTTTCATCTTGTAGAGAATGAAAATATGAATTCAACGTGTTATAGAAATGCTCGGTTGAACCCGCAAGTTTTGTTATCTCAAGCATGTTGTCAATGTTAGATGATCAAAATCTTTCTTGATTTCTAGTATATTAAGTTAAGTCTCAGACTAGGTTATAATTAGGTAGTTAAGTATCAGACATCACCCTTGAAGACTGAAGGTCGATGAAGACATTTGAATAAATTTTTTATCAGGTATGTGAAGTGCGAACTAATTTGTTACTAATTATCATATGACTTCTAGTAGATTTACATAGAAGAAATTTTGAGGAAAGCTGGTCTTGTTAAAATTCTCGAAATACTATTCTAGCGTATATGTTCAAAGGTCCTTAACAATATTAGTTCGAAAAAATTTATTATTTGGGAATTTATTTGTAGATAAATTGAAAATATCCCATATAATTTTTTTTATCATTTGGGAATGTTTCAAACATCATAAGAGAGAGTTTCTTGAACTTATGATATTTCTGTTCATGTTAGGTTGACAAACCTGTTCTCAAACCTCAAGTTCAGTTGGGAAAAGTTCACGAACCCGGTTGAAAAACCGTGGTGAGCTAATTTTTGAATGTTGGTATGAATGGCTAAGGTTGTCGAACAGGCCAGTTGACAAACTATGTACATCTAAGTTCATAAGCCAAGAACGGTTGGAGAACCCAGTTCGCAAACTGTGTCCATCTGAGTTCTCGAGCCGAGTAAGGGTTGGCAAACCCGGCTAATAAACCATAGATCCCTGACTCGTAAACTAGACTTAGGGTTCGCAAACCATCTCACCAACTATCCCAGTAAATTTAGCAGATGCTTGAAGACTTATTTTTTAAATATGTTTAGCATTGATATTACTCTCTTAAACACTTATAAGACTTCATTGGTCACTTAAACACTTATGCGTGTGCATCATGATTAAACTCTTTAGTGTTTTAATGATCATATTGCTTATGTTTACATGGAATATTTGTCAAACCGAATAGTCATTATACACGGTTCCAGAACAAGACCACTGGGTATTTTCTTCTATTGTGTTTTCAAGACCTAAAGTGTGTGCTTGATTCCCAAGTTATCTTATCTTGAATTCTAAACAACCTTCAGTCTTGAAAATCTATAAATAAAGATGCTCTTTCAACGGGGAAATTCAATCCCTAACACTTTCTTCCCTTGTTGATATAAAGTCGTCGTCTATAAACCTAGGTTTCCTCTGAGAAACATAATTAGGATTACGACTAAAAGACTTCGCTTTGGGATTTGTGGATCCAGGTCCGACTGTATTTTACCTTGAAAATTCGTGTATACTGATCTTGCTTTTCTATTATCGAGGTTTTCGTAATATCTTTCAGGCAAGATAGATAGAAATCGCAAAGTTCTCTTCGTCTTAGACTTTGTGATTCCTCAAGATAGATATAATTGATCTTTTGAAGATTGTTCTTGAGAGGTGGTTAAGAATCTATGATGCTCTTTGGGAGTCGTAAGTTCCGGATTTGTGAGGTTTTCTAGCTTGCCTACTGCAAACAGATTTCAACACTTTGATCTCTCAATCTAAATGGAAATCAAATAGGCGTATCTGTTAGAGGCATATTGGTATCAAAAGTCTTCATTGATGCTGAAGTATAACTCTTAGGATGTAAAGGACGTCATCTAAGGGAATCAAGTGCATAGAACCTTGCGAGGTTCATGAGACTTAAGGATCCATGTTGTAACTGAATCGTTTTGAGGGTTTGATCCGGTCCCATATGCATTCCAGTACGAAGTCTGATAGTAGGATAGTGTCTGAAGTTGGTCAATAAAGGTTGGTGTTCAAATCTGGACGAGGTCCCGGGGCTTTCCTGCAGCTACGGTTTCCTCGTTAACAAAATTCCGGTGTCTTGTGTTTTTCCTATTCCGTATTATATTGTTTATTTTTATACTTGGATTCACGCAAGTTGTACGTATTCAATCTAAGTAGATACTTACATCTAATTTTGATCGATTACAGGATCGTTCTTGTAGAATTCGTATCTTGAAAGATAGATAACAAGATTAATTACCTTATAGAATTCCGATTGTATTTTTTGGATACAACTCGATTGATCTTGGATATTTATTTTTGAGATCGTCCAAGTACTCTTCTTAACAATCAGGTTTACGGACTTATTATCTTATACATACTGATTGAAAACTTTGAATCATCCAAGGGTGGGACTTTGAAAATTTCACTTAGGGATCGTGAAGCATAACTTGAACTATCATCTGGGTAGTTCTGAATCATGTATCTTGATTTGGTCATTAATATAATTCTTGTCTATTATATGGTCATTAGGTACTATTATATAAGGTCATTCAAAAATTATTGGTCATATTCATGATTCGATGGAACTTCAATCTAAGATCGTATACGAAAACTTGTTAGTCGATATCTAGATTTGAAGTTTCCACAGGAATTCAACTAAAACTAGTTTAAGGTTGATTGTTCTTGTAAGGTAGATTTGGTAGAAGCCTTAAGGAAACAACAACACGATTAGTCGTCATGTTAAAGTAGGGTAACGATAGTATTCTCGGCAGATTGAAGAGCATTTTCAAAGAGAACATGTTTCTGCTAGAAGATTTACAATAAAGACTCATAAAGATAATAAGCATTCTATTATGGGTTACCACAGGTGTAGGTACACAACTGAAGCGGGGTAACTTGGAGGATATACGTCGTCTCAATAACATCTAGTATAAAGTTTGATAGTAGGCAAAATGTGTAACAACTTGATTCATGTGTGTTCAAACTAGACGAGGTTCCGGGAGTTTTTTGCACTTGCAGTTTTTCTCGTTAATAAAATCTTTGGTGTATTGTTTTACTTTTTTTTTTTTTGCGCATTATATTTAATTGATTGATATAACTAAAGTGGATTGAAATCTTGATTAAGTTCCTCTAAGCATTAATTTAAGTTAAAACGAAAAGGCTGGTGGTGTACTTGCCCGTTTTCACCATAAACTATTTAGAGACTTTTATGTATATATTATTTTACATGTGGGGTGCATGCATACGTTAACATTTCACGTAGTGGTCTCTGTATTACGCGAACTTCACCTTTTCCAAAGTTAAAAAAAAATCAGAAAACTCTTGAATACTCCAAAACATTTGTTTTACTTTAAGTTTCCAAAATTTTATTTATACAATAATCTTTTGATCATAATAACTATAATCATCTATAAATCCACAATAATCAAATGTATTTCTTTGATAATATGTCATAAATTTTACCGGATCTCTTTCTCTCTCCTCATTGACGTGGTTAAAGGCCAGAAAAAAAGTCAAAGAAGTTCATCTAGGAGACTCAGGGGTTACAAAAAACTAAAATCCTTTAGTAAATGCTAAAACCAAATTTGTCTTCTTCAATTGCGATGTCTTAAGAATTAATTTCTTGACAAGAAATAGAAATCAAAATGGTTAGAGCAACTCCAATGGGACCAACAAACAGATAGATTTTCCCATTATACACCTATAAGGGACTGACAAACCATTAAAATAGATGGACAAACCATTGAATCAAAGGATTTGATCATCGCGTCTTAGGTTGAGTCGACGCAGCTAGAGACGACCGGTCCAATGTGAACTGGTCGTCTCCAACTGTTCGGACCGACTTATTTTGACTCAAAAGTCCTTTCCCCAATTCCCAAAACTCAATTTGTCCACTTGGACAGGTACATCTCTAAGTTAAATGGAGCCCATTGGAGTTTCTCTTACAATACTCTGCCATAGGACTTGTTGTTAACCGTGCCACTTAACAGTGGAAACAACATGGTCTAGCAAAACCCATAACATGTCTACTTGTTAAAGAATCTCCTTCTCTCAAGATTGCCTTCGTGCATAGGGTGCATTATAGGACTCAGATGCAAATCCATCGATAGTTTAAAATTCCAAACCCTGGCCAATATGAGAAACATAGTACTAAAATTCAAAGTCGTTACCTGATTACCTCGAGTCAAACACTATAAACACATTCATGGCGCGTTTTATAGTCAAAACAGGTAAACCTGACTCAACCTGTAGTGTAACACCGTAATTCCAACCAAAATAAAGGGTAAACATGTAATCTGAAACAGAATTTTCAGTTCATAACAGAATAGACATTTTGCAAGGCATAATAGAAAAACAAAGACAATATCTCTTACTCTCGTTGCACAACCTAAGTCGAAACCCAAACCCATTCATCATTAATGGAAGAAGTTGAGGTACATACAGAACCCAACAACCAATCAAATTCTCAGTAACTTTTTATTTCACTCGAAATGCTTCAATTTTGATAAGTTTAACTCATTTTAAAGATTGGATTTTTCAGGTTTTTGGTAATGGGGTATTGTTTTGATCTTAGGTTTTTCTAATCTGAATTTTGCAGAAAATGGAGGCTTTAAAGAAAGCTTATGCAGATATAATTCTGAATACAGCAAAAGAGGCGGCTACTAGAATTATGATTGCAGAAAGAAAAGCTATCGGTTTTCAACAACATGTTTTTAGTGTTAAAGATGACGCACTTAATATGCTTCTTAGACTGAAACAAATGTCTGATTCTAAGGTAATGGGTTTGATTTCGTTTGGATTCTGAAATGGGTTTTGATTGGGTCTCTTGAAACTTTCTTGTTTGTTTCCTTGGAATTTCGATATAAAGGGGCCTTCTTTTTGAGGAATTTAGGTATTTCTTGATTGTTGTTTGATGATGAAATGAATTAGCTTTTGCTTAGACTGTAATGGGATTGGATTGATGTAACTGCTAGTTATATATAGTTCTTTTGTTTTACAGTTATTGATAGTTCTATGAACTTTCGGGTTTTATCTGTTGTCACAAGTGATTCTGTTGAGTTCCGCATTGGTACGAAGTTTCTTTTTCAGCGAATTTGAATTGCTCCCTTTTCTAAGAGCGCGACGGTTTTCACTAAATATGATTGATTTGATCAAGGGTTTAGAATTTGTGTGAGTTACAGTGCTGTTCGAGTTCTTTCGGTTCTAATTTATTTCTCCCTGTTGGGTCACTGTTTGTACTCTAGTTTCTTATCATTACTGAATCTTCTCGGTAGTGTTTACGCTTGAGATCCACATTGGTCATTTATGTTTTTTTGAGTACTTGCGTTTTGTTTGCATCTTTTGCTTCTTTCTTCACTAATGAGCTTAATAACTTGGCATTTAGAGCTGATTGGAATACTGATTGGAGACATGACTATTTTGAGAAATTAAAATAGTACGAAAGAAATTTTGACTGTGGAGTTACTTCCTTCTAGTATCTTGTAAACAAACTATCGATTGTGTCGATCACATTTTCTACTCAAGTTTGAGACAGTGGAAGCTTTACCTTTCTGCATTGGTACAACTGACATGTTCTGTTATTACTACATTTTCTTAAAGAATTTCTACTAATGCAAACGTTTTGTATAGGTTGCTCAAATTGAAACTGAATCGGCAAATCAAAGAAGAAGGATCAAAGAGCTGGAAGCTCAGTTAAATGAAGCAAAGGCTATTGAAAGAGACCTAAGAGTAGAGTTGAAAGGAGCACAGGTTGAATTGGAGGAGGTAAAGAACAAATCGATGCAGCCTGCTAGTGAGTTACCAGTATCTCCTGGCACTAGTAATGCAGGCATGAATCTGGAAAATACAGGTGATAACTGTTGTTCCATTCGTGAAGATTCTACGGAACCAACTGCACAAGTCACGAGAGATTCTGTGGAACTATTCGATGACAACACTGATTTAGCCTCTTTAATAATGAGAAACAAAAAGCCTGAACTGTACAAAAATGGTTGTACTCAAAGAATTCGTGCATTTGAAGGGAAGTTAAAAAGGAGAAATGTGTCTAATCCAGGGTTAGCAGATCCTCAGTTTACAGATCCTATTAAAGATGATGGTGCTGTTGATGGAAACTGTGGTGTTACCGCACCTAAGGATGAAAACATGGGTTTCAACGAGAAGAAGCTCACTAAATCCAATGATCAAGTTAATAATTTTTTACGAAGATCTTGTAGAAAAAGAAGATCTAAGTACAGTGTTATCGAAGTTATTTCCAATAAATATAAGAAATCTCGAGAAGCATCATCTAAAATTGCTCGTTGCTCAAATCCTAATGGCATGGTTGAAGGGTTACCAAAGATGATTGGCGAAAGGGGAAAAAGAAAGTCCAAGTCACCTTTGTTTGCCGTATCCACCTTAACTTCAACCAGCATTATTTCATCCTCAGAATGTGAAGATGGCTCTGAGAATAAGCCGTGTGAAGTTCTGGTTGCTGTCAAAGACAAGGAGTTGACAGATGCATCACTGGTTAGTCGCAATGTAGTTGAAGAGAGCTGCAGGGTTGCAGATTGTGAACAGCCTATGGAAGTTGGTGTCTCGTTGATGGATTCTAACTTCAATGATGCTAAAAAATGTGAATTGACTAAAAGTACAGATGATAAGCTACTCAAGTATACATTTACGCGTAAACGAAAGAAGGAATCCTTGACTAGCCCTGACAAAGGGGCATCATCTGTCGAAATGAAGAACACTACAAAGAGAAGGTCTGGGGAGAATCAAAACAATCATCCAGAACCTCAAAAACCACTCAATGACTCGTCTCGGGATAGTCGACGATTGGCCCAAGTTGCTCGTCAGGTTTGTGGAAATGATCTTTTTTGCATTTCTATTTCAATGTCTTTCTATTTTTTAAACCAAAATATGTTGCTTCTTTGTGTTTGATGGTTTCCAAACAAACCAGTTCTTGTCTTTTAATCTTTTGTTTTTTGTATTGGACAGCTCATTTCTTTGTCTGAGAAGAGATGGTGATTATAGTCTTTAGAGCCGCCTGTTTCAAAAACCAAATAGAAGAAAGCTTCGTGAAAGCTGCGAATGAGAAACAACCCCCATTGCAGGATTTGGTGTCACAATCTTTATAAGAATGGTTAACGCTTGTGAAAATCAAGTCTGTCATATTCAAGTAATAATGTAAGCATGTACTATGCAATAAGCTGTGGTGGACTCATTTATCTTCTTTATTCTGTAACTCGACTCTTTATAGTTGTTGTATCTTATGATAGATTGGAGATGAATCATTGGCATTAGTTATCTTGTTGTTACCACGGAGACAATTGTAAAAAGTTTGAAGTATATCCCAATTTGAATCTAAACAGAGTCCACTAAAGTATGCAAATGAGTCCCATTTTGTTCAAATAGAGCTTGATAACATAACAACAACCTTTTGATATTGGTTGTTTGCATTCTTGTTCGCCAACTTGAACAAAGCATCCTTGACAAAGCAGCAATTAGAAGTTGTCTCACAAAATCGAAATAATATAAGTTTTGAATATGTTGTGGTTGTATGTCAACACCAGCGTTACAACACAATGAAATTTGTGGCCCATTTAAAATGTACTTACTGTGTAGATAATTAACATCCTTCGGAGCTAAACAATCCTCTTAAGAGCAAGTCTTATGGTGGAAGAGTTCCATCTTCCATCCCACCTCAGCATTTGGAATTGTAGATGGAAGCGCAAGTGTAGTGGTGGAACAACAAAAACGCTAATCTTAATAGTTGAGCCCTAATCAGAATAGCGCTAAAAAAACGCTAATCAGAATAGCACAAAACGCTATTAAGAGTAGCGCTTTTTTTCTCAGCCATTAGATTTTCAATGGCTCGTTTTAAATCTACGGATAAAAAAAAAAGCGCTATTCTGAATAGCGTTTTGTGTTATTCTGAATAGCGTTGAGCGCTATTCTGATTGGCGTTTTCCGTCTTCTAGTGCGCTATTCCGAATAGCGTTTTACGCTAATCTGATTAGCGCTACCATGGATTCCACGGACCATCCCACGAAATCATGGAACACTACTTGAATTTTCTGTGGAAGACCCCAACTTGGAAGCCACTAGACTTGACATTCCATGGTTTTTCCACACTTGGAATGGCTTGGATTCCATCATAGACTTGCTCAGTAGACAAAAAGTATCTAGTCTCAGGCATGCGTTGGTGTCTGGACGGGTACATGCATTCTTTGGAGTACGGAGATGGAAGATGAAGATCACCTTTTTCACAGATGCAGATTTTCAGGAGAGATCTGGAACGTATCTTGTTCAACTTGGTTATCCAAGATTAGTGAAGCTAACATGGACTGAGGAATTGCAGCTGTGTTGATTCTTCCAAGCGGTTTAACATTATTGCTGTATTTCCACTCTTAAGAAGCTATCATTAAATAATCCCAAAGAGGAAGGGACAATTAGACTTTGGGTCTCAACTTTGTGACCAGCTTTGAGTTTGGGTCCTGTGAAAATTTTAATTAGAGTTTGGGTATCAGGACCGTCATTGACCGCGTTGACAGTTATAAAACTGGTTAAAAGAGGAAAAGACCAATTAAATCTAACGTTTCTACTTATTTACTAACTATACCTACCGTTTACACGTGTGTGGAGGAGAACGCCGTTGAATGGACGGTTCAAGATATATAAAAAAAAAAAAACTAACTATCGAAGAGAAGAGGAAAACTTACCATTTTTCAAGGGTTTTCTGGCTGCGCTCGACACTGGGACGAATTTCGTCTGAAAAATTGTGATTTACTAAAATCGATCACAGAAATAAGTGTTTAAACCTGATTTGAGTTGAGTGTGGTCTTATTATTGTCGTTGTACAAGATTCTGAAGCTGATTCCTTGTTTGATTAATCTGATTTGAGGTAAGTTAAAAACTTACATTTTGGGGGTTTTGTAGACCCATTGATTTGGGTTTTTTTTGGATTGTTGTGATTGTTGTCTATGAATTTTATGACAGGAATACTAATTTAATTGATGAATTTTGTTTTTCACTATGTCTTTAAGGCTTTTGTTCTGTTCAAGTATTTCTTTAGATTTTATTTTGATTATATCTCTGATTTTGTCGAGTGATGTTTACATAGAATAGTTAATTCACTGATGGAAGAGTTTTATTGTGGTCCTTGTTTTGCCTTTAATAATTTCCGTGAACTGTAAATAGAAGTTGATGTGTTTTTGTACTGCAAGTAGTGTGATTTTGATTTTGATTTTTTTTTTTTTTTTGGGATCAATCAATGTGTGTTGTTGAGTCATTGTTGGGTAACTAATGCAAGTATGTGTGTATTAAAATGCAGGTACCATGGATGACTTGTTTAAATATTATCCCACTAGAGGTGGATATCTTGTTGGAAAATATAAAAGAGTCGAGCATCCTAATTTGGAAAAAATGCCTGATTATAGACCTGAAGAGGACTTGGACTTCCTTCCTATTTTGTACCCAAATAAAACAGCAACACAAGGAAGCTGTGAAGTTGAGTCAAGCATCTGGTGTTTTTTCACAGGTTGATGATGATGAACTGTTTGCTAGTACATACAATACTAGTGAGACATTCAATATGGAGGAACAAGATATACCTGATGAAGACTATGATAGTGAAGATGTGGACACTTACATGAACCAGAGATAAATGATGATGAAGAGATTGAGCTCACTGGTAAGATTCAAGAAACATTAAATTCAACCCTTGAATTCAAGGAGTTCGTTGAAGATACACAGAAGATTGATGGCGACTTCAAGTTATCTGAAAAGCAAGAGTTTGTGGAGAAGCTATTTGTTGGGCAGCAATGGTTGAGCAAACAACATTGCAGATATTATTTGAAGGATCTAGCACTTGATATGAATTATTGTATAGTACAAAATAAGAACAAGGAAAATATTCAATCATACAGATGCAAGGATGAAACTTGTGAATGGAAGATTTATTGCTCTGTTCTACCTGATGGGCAAACATTTGAATGCAAATCAGGTTAGTAACTCAAAATTGCTTCTCTTTTACCTGATGGTCCTACTTTTGAGATTGACTTTGTGGTGTTTGAAATTTCAGGTCATTTCATTCACACATGTGAGTCTACACATGGGCTCAATCATCCATTAGCCAATGCAAGATGGGTAGCCAAGGTGATGTTGGAATGCTACAAGGCCCATCCTAACTATAAGACTAGGGACTTTACAAATGAGGTGAAGAAAAATCATAAGGTTGATATTTCTTATTTTACTGCATGGCATACTTTCCACTTGTGTAATGAGAAAATTATGGGTAGTTATGAAGAAGGTTATTCTTTACTTCCTGCTGTATGGGATCAAATTAAGGGATAGAATACCAGGAACATAGTTAAATTGAAAACAAACCCTTTAACCGGAAGATTTGTGTCATTATGTATTGCATACAGGGCGTCTTTAGATGGGTTTTTGAAAAATAGACCTATACTAGGACTAGATGGATGTCATCTAACTGGTAAATATGGTGGTGTATTGTTGGCAATCATATCTCTTGATGGAAACAATGGTTTATTTCCCATTGCGATATACATTTGTCAGTCAGAGTGTAAACAAAGTTGGATAGATTTTCTGAGTATGGATGAAGAGTTAAAGCAACATCCAATGGCTCTGACTTTCATTAGTGATAGACAGAAGGGGCAGATTGAAGGTGTTTCAAGAAATTTTAGTGATGTGAATCACAGTCATAGGTACTTCTTTAGACATCTTTACAAGAATTTTAAGAAATCACATCCTGGTAAGAACCTAGAGTTTATTATTTAGAGAGAAGCAAGATCATTCTCTGAAGTAGGTCATAAAATTTGGATGGACATACTTAAAGAGGCAAAGCATTCTGCACCAGAGTGGTTTGACAGAGAACCAGTTAAGACATGGGCAAGATGTTATTTTGATAGGTCATCAAAATGTGAGCATGTTACGTCTAACTTCTGCGAATTTTTCAACTCATGGATTCTGGATTACAGGAAGATGCTTGTATGTAAGTTGGTGAAAAAATTTCATTTACTTATGATGCGAATCTTCTTTGATATATAACAAGTGGGTGAGCAAATGCCTGATGGTGGTGTGGTCCCTAGTGTGACAGATGTCGTAAAGAAGCATTTGTACTTCAGCCACGAGTTCACTAAACAACCGTCAACTAAGCATCTTTGGTCAGTCTCTGATACAAAAAAGGACATATCTTGGGTGGTGAACCTGGAGGAGCACACTTGCACCTGCAATGCATGGCAAGTATGTGGAGTACCATGTGTACATGGTATATGTGACAAACTGAATTAAGTTGTTTTGCATTTAAATCTAAACTCTTTGAATACTAATTACTTAAGTCAACTGCATTTATGTTTGCAGGTACGTCCATGAATACATGTCTGTTGACACCTACATAAAACTATATGCTCCTTCTATTGATCCTCTATTGGATAAAGCTTTATGGGCAGTGGTAACAATCTTAAACAATGTTGTTTTTTTATATGCCATCTGTTATATATATATATATATATATATATATGTTATACATATCTTATTCATTTGTATACAGAATCCTAGGGACGTGAAACCTCCTAAATGCTCTAGGCCACCAGGTAGACCTAGAAGTCAAAGAAGAAGAAAAGACAGAGATGAGGGTGGGAATAATAGGAAATATATGTGCGGGAAATGTTATGTGTATGGTCATAATAGGGTAACTTGTGAAGGGGCTGCTGCTGATGACCAACATCAAGGTAATATATGTGGGGACATTGACCGTGTATGCTCTTAATTACTTTGAATTTGGCTTATGATCAAAATTCCTTGTGCTAGGATTGTTTTTGCAGCTCCATCCACCTTCACAGGTCCTCATGTAAGGCCCAATCCATCATTTAGGCCACCTCCACCAACACCAGCTACTCCATCAAATTCAACTACTACATCATCTCCAAGGAATGAACCAAGGACTAGAGGTGGTGGTACCAGAAAGAGGAGAGGTGGTGCAACAACATCATCTCCAACATCAACTACTGTTGTACCTTCTTCAGTTGTCACTGCATCAACTTTAACTACACCAACAGAACAAGGTCCTGAAAAAAGAGGAAGAGGTGGTAAGGGTAGCAGAGGCGGAAGAGGAGTTTCTACTGCACCAGCTGAACCTGTTGTTCAAGTTCAAGCATCTACAATTGTTGACTTTGGAAGAGGAGTTGCTACTACCAATGCAAGAGGTGGTAGACCAGGAGGAAGGGGATCTAGATCCAATGCAAGGGTCAGGCTTGTGCATAGAAGACATGGCGAGATTGTTGGTTTTGGTATATTACAAGCTGAACCACCAACACTGCGTAGTGAACCAACACTAGCTCAGGTAATATTTAGGCTCAATTTCTTCTCGCTTGTCATTCTTTATAACTTATAGTTTCTTGTTGCTTGTCGTGTTTTGTAATTTACAATTTCTTGTTACTCAATGCTATAAGTATTAAATACTGGCAGAGGGGGTGGCAGAGTGGGTCGCGGAGGAGGTGGCCTAGTGACAAGAGTTGGAGGTATATTTTCATCATCATCTGGAAGGGGAAGTAGGAGGTTCATGGACTGGTTTGGCACACCAGAGCAGTGGGCCAATGATGAAAACTAAATGTATCAGGCTTGTTTAAGTTCTTCGTAGTCTTTTATTTTGCATACAAGTTGGTTTCTTTTGCAGACATCTTACTATGGGATAAAGGTGAAACATTGTCATCTTTCTTTTGAGAATATGAACAAATTGTAGTGACAAACAAGTTGGGTACTATTGAATCTGATAACTCTTGGTTTATGAATGCAACTTACCTATGGTTCTTGTATTCTTGCGTTCTTCATTTTATATTTGTGGACATATATGTTGATGTGTGAAATTGTGAGCTTAAATCTGTCCGCGGGTGTAAAGTTGATGTGTGTAAAATGGTTGAAATCTGGTTTGTGCAGAGGTTTGAGGTTGGGTCCAACAGCCAGGTAACTGATGAATAATCCAGACCGTTGGTTTACATCTATTCTGCACCGTCAGATGTGTTTCAGGAGATATTAAATAACACGTGTGGTTCACATGTTTGATGGTAACTGACGTCGTTAAGTAAATATAAATTAATTTTAATTATAATAGTTTTCTTAACTGTCAACGCTGTCAATGATGGTCCTGAGACCCAAACTCTAATTAAAATTTTCACAGGACCCAAACTCAAAGCTGGTCACAAAGTTGAGACCCAAAGTCTAATTGTCCCAAAGAGGAACTCCCCAGCATATTGTTTCGGATTTGACTAATCGAAAGATGGACAGATTAATGTCGAAGACAATCCTGCATTTTCAAGATTCGTGGAATGTGGCTTGCAATTGGATCATGCAGGAGAACATGATGAGGTGGTGTGATTTATACCGATGGGTCCTTCAATGATGGATCGTGTGGGTGATTCTAGTGCAACTAGTAAAGATTGTAAGATAGAAGATTCAATACTAACTGTTAACTTGCAAAGCTGGGATCAAATTAGACTTGCGATGTTTCTTATTGATTTGATTTTGAAAAAATTACTGTGAAATATGATTACATGTGGGTAATTAAAAAAATGCTCTCTCTAATAGTAAATATTGTGTATACACAAATTATGCTCACTCAGTCACTCTTCATATCTTCTGTAATCGTCTTGAAACAACGGGGATTGGATTCCAAATCTACCGGACCAACATTCACCTTCTGGCGCCCTTCTTGAGGACATCGCTAAGTCGTATGAGATACCGTCCAGAGCCATTTCTAAACCAAGTACACGCGTTTCGAGAGATTTAATACCATTCCTAGAGCTTCCAATGAGTTTCTGAAATCAAGAACACAAGAAGTTAGCAAAGCATTATCTTATTTACATGTTAGGTATGGTTAGTTGAACAAACTAGTAGGATGTCAAGAGAATACTAGAAAAAGTGAAGAAAAGATTTCAAGTCCATACCTGTAGGATATCAAAAAGATTGGATTGTTGATTCTCTATATGAAGAAGTTGCTGCCTAATCAACAATATTCCCTCATTGTCTTTTTCTCTGTCGTCCAACTCCTTTGTAACACGACTGACAGAAGCTTTAGACTCTGAGTTATCCTCCCCCTGAACTCGAAACACGCGAGAACCGGCCTTGTCAATGCCAATCTTCTGCATCTTCCCTTCACTCTTGTTACTTAATGGAACTCGTTTGTTCTCAACCTTTAGGCAACCAATAATTTTCTCTTCAATTAAATCCTGACTACCCAAATTTATCTCACTAAGTTCCTCCTCGGTAGAAGATGTATTTTGATCGTCAACCATTTTATTATTAAAATCCAATTTACGAAACAGAACTGGACTATATTTCACATCATTATTACTCTTTTTCCTGGCAGTCGTGGTCGTCGACGGAGAATCACGTGGAGGAGATTTACTTATTGGAGATGATTTTTTCCTACTACCCCGGTGAGATTCATCGGTTGTGGTGGTACTAGAACTTCTGGAACTGAAATTCTCTGTCACAATACAATAAAAAAACTCAATCAATTAAATTGAAAATGTACCACTGCAGAATTTTAAAGAAAATTTCAAATTCTTACCGTTTGAAGATGAAGATTTTGACAACGAAGGCGATGAAATCTCATTTACACATTCAGGAATGTCTTTCCAAACTTCAATCATCTCATTCATCCTGTCCCTAACAACCTTCACCTATACCAACAAATAAACACATACAAAAAAATCAGATTTCAACCAACTCAATGAAAGAAATTCTCATAAAAACAGTAGAAAATTAATTATGTCTTACTTACCTTATCAAATCTTCTACTTTCAAAAGCATTAAGACAGGGAGATTTAAACTCAACTAAGATATCCTTCTCTTTGCCGCCTAATTTGGCAAACGTTTCAGCAGCAGCTTTTCTAGTATTCCAATCTTCATTACTCAAGAACTCAATCAAACAAGGAATTAAAATTTCCAAAACATTACTCATTATTCCACCAACACCAATAATACTTCCAATCAAAGTTATTAAAGCTGGTTTTGCTTTAAAACTATCATTTTTCATTAACTTAATCAATTTAGGTAAAACTCTTCTCAATTGCACCAACTCAGGATCATTTAAGCTTTCAATTACTGAACTCAAACATAGAGCTGCGCCGATTTGAATATTGTAATCCTGTTCAAGTTGAATCGCTTCCATTAACGGTTTCGTGAAGCTTGTAAAAGGAACGTTTTCAATTTGGTTTACCATAACTGCAATTGAATCAACACAAGCTAATCTAACAGCAGTATCTGAATCACGTAATCTCTTTATAATGTTTAGAACCATCTTGTTTACGAATGGGTTTAATGAATCACCATGATTTTCTGATAAAAATCCTAGAATTTTCACACATTGTTTACGAACAGGTGTTTTTTCTGATGAATCGGTGTCGTAAATACAATTCAAAAACGGTAAGAATGATTCATGACTCAGGTTTCTTGCTATTGATTCTAATTCTGCTGTCGCTATTGTTTGGGTATCTCTATCTGATAATTTGTTTAAGCATGTAATGACTCGTTGCTTTAGATTCTGAGTCGACGCGGTTTGGTTTTGTGTTTGCGTGGATCGTTTTGGCAAAGCCATTGCGCCGGTTGTGGTTGAGATGGTGGCGGTGGCGGGTGAGGGGGTTTATGTGTGTATAAGATTCTGGTGAGGAATTCTACAGTGAAAGTGGTGGCGACGCTTGTTTTTATTCCCACAACATAATATGGTTGAGTTTTTCTTGTTTGGGTGTCTCTCTCTAAATTGAAGAAGTGTCTGCTTTCGAAACTTTATATACAAAACGAGGGAAAGTAGTTAAGCAAGTTTCCGTTTTTTATTTTGTTTAATTTATTAAGGCAAGTTTCTATATTTTTATTTGTGGGAATTAAATGTTTGATCCTCACCTCACTTTCTCTTATTCAAATGGCCTTTTGCTTAAAACTTAATTTTAAAAAAATTAACCTATTTATTGAAATGACCCTCAAAAAAGAAGGAGGGTCATTTGGATAAAGATGTTTGATGATATTATCAAATGATAAACTATATCCTTTAAGTGTATAATCGTCATGTCAACTTAAACATAACATGTCTCGCAAATCATACGTAAGAATTCGACAAATTTTATATATTTGGAAAGCTTTTTGAAAGATCTACACAACGAGCGTAAATACAACTATGTTGTATATATTATTAATATCATCATATACTTGGATTTGAACCAATAATTCAAAATAGTTTTAATATTCTTACATAGCAGGCAAGCGAGCAACAAGCTGCGCCGCAAGCTCTTTTTGAATTGCAAATCCTATTCTTTTGAAAATAAACTCTCTTGGACCGGGGGTCATGACATTACTGTGCATGACTTTCTGAACTCTTTTGAGGAGTCCAACCGCCTCAGGAGCCAAGAAACCAAAAGTATCAAAAGCAAAGGGAATAAAAGTGTGTCCATTATCAATACATGCTTTCTCATGCTTCGTTATCTTACCCGAGGCGGCTCTCGTGGCTGCTTGACGACGATAAAGGTACCATGTCCAATGCCTACTAACGGAGAAACCCCGTGAGGTCAACACATGCATGTTTTCCATTATCCCATCCAAAGATAAGTACGTCTGCTTGTCCGAGTGTGGATCTCCCTCCGAGTGGGTTTGTCAAAAAGTTGATGTAGCTTCCTTCTTTGCTGAAATACCGGCTCGACATAACACATCATATAAGATATTTCTCACATGATTATGTCTAAACTTAAAACCAGGATCTACCTTACAATGGACAGCATGTTCCCCATATGTGTCTAAGCATCATGTGAAGCAAACAGGGCAGCGTGAATCATAAGGGTATAAAGGGATCATTAACCTGTATTTAAGGATGGATCGGTACTCCACGGGTGACATATTCTGTCCAAGGCCCTCAATTGGAATAGCTAGAAGGAAGTCTTGGGCATGCGTTGCTCGTAGGCAACCAAAGACAGCTTTCTGTCTGTCAGATAACTCGTAATCTCGATCCATGTCTTTAAACACTTTACCAAAAAGGGCACTCGCTACTTTGTGCTTTAAGGGGGGCGGTGTCCTTACTAGTGAAGCTGCTAAAGTCATAATCAGGAAGAGTTGCCTGTAATGCCTCCAAAGCCTTATGAAAATTGTCATCCATGCCTTCCACTCCAGCATCCCTTAATATGTGATCTTGTAAACCCCATGATTGCACACGCGATGTAAGAAAGGCATAATACGACGTCTCTTTAGCAGTGTATAATCCAAGGCCTCCATATCTAAAATAAAAAATTATCAAATTTTTTATTTCATATAATTTCTTTTATTCTTTAAGTAATTTTTTAAAATTTCTTCATATTTTATAGTGTGCAGACAATATGCACACTGATTTTATGTGCATAAAATATGCACACTGATTTTTGTAAATAATTTTTTAAATTTTCTTCATATTGTATAGTGTGCAGACAATATGCACACTGATTTTATGTGCAGAAAATATGCACAATGATTTTTGTAAACAATTTTTTTTAATTTTCTTCATATTTTATAGTCTGAAGGAAATATGCACACTGATTTTTGTAAACATTTTTTTTTTTTTTATTCATATTTTATAGTGTGCACACAATATGCACACCGGTTATAGTATTCTAGGGCCACTAGAATAATTTGCAAATTTTATTAAATAACCTTGGGGCCAAAAGAGTAAGACCCATAATTTCCAGGGTCATAAGAATAAATTTCTCATTTTATTTTTCTATTTTTAATTTTCAAATAATTTTTTTGTCCGAGTTATATCCGATTGATATCACTAGCTGGATATTCTCCCGACAAATCATACGTAAGAATTCGACAAATTTTATATATTTGGAAAGCTTTTTGAAAGATCTACACAACGAGCGTAAATACAACTATCAATTTTTTTATTTCATATAATTTCTTTTATTCTTTAAGTATTTTTTTAAAATTTCTTCATATTTTATAGTGTGCAGACAATATGCACACTGATTTTATGTGCAGAAAATATGCACACTGATTTTTGTAAATAATTTTTTAAATTTTCTTCATATTTTATAATGTGCAGACAATATGCACACTGATTTTATGTGCAGAAAATATGCACACTGATTTTTGTAAACAATTTTTTTAAATTTTCTTCATATTTTATAGTCTGAAGGAAGTATGCACACTGATTTTTGTAAACATTTTTTAAAATTTTCTTCATATTTTATAGTGTGCGTACAATATGCACACTGATTTTATGTGCATACAATATGCACACCGGTTATAGTATTCTAGGGCCACTAGAATAATTTGCAAATTTTATTAAATAACCTTGGGGCCAAAAGAGTAAGACCCATAATTTCCAGAGTCATAAGAATAAATTTCTCATTTTATTTTTCTATTTTTAATTTTCAAATAATTTTTTTGTCTGAGTTACATCCGATTGATATCACTAGCTGGATATTCTCCCGACAAATCATATGTAAGAATTCGACAAATTTTATATATTTGGAAATATTTTTGAAAGATCTACACAACGAGCGTAAATACAACTGTCAAATTTTTTATTTCATATAATTTCTTTTATTCTTTAAGTAATTTTTTATAATTTCTTCATATTTTATAGTGTGCAGACAATATGCACACTGATTTTATGTGAAGAAAATATGCACACTGATGTTTGTAAATAATTTTTTAAATTTTCTTCATATTTTATAGTGTGCAGACAATATGCACATTGATTTTTGTAAACACTTTTTTTTTTTAATTTTCTTCATATTTTATAGTCTGAAGGAAATATGCACACTGATTTTTGTAAACATTTTTTAAAATTTTCTTCATATTTTATAGTGTGCATACAATATGCACACCGGTTATAGTATTCCAGGGCCACTAGAATAATTTGCAAATTTTATTAAATAACCTTGGGGCCAAGATAGTAAGACCCATAATTTCCAGGGTCATACAAATAAATTTCTCATTTTATTTTCTATTTTTAATTTTCAAATAATTTTTTTGTCCGATTTACATCCGATTGTTATCACTAGCTGGATATTCTCCCGACATATTAATTCAAAAATAAAATATACAAAAATTCTCCTTTAATAATAAATAAAATTTTAAAATGATTAAAATTAATTAAAAAAATAATACTCCCTCCGTCCAAGTTTTCTTGCCTAAATTGAGTTATTTTTAGCAATTTTGTACCAAAACATTTCTATTTTTCCCACTAAAATTTTCTAATTATAAAAAAAAGAAACAAAAACTAGGATGTCAAAATTTGTATATGAAACAAGTAATTTGGAAGATTGATGGTATAAGTGGAAGTAATTTGAATTTCTTTCAAGTTTTTGCAAAATCCAATTTTGGCAAGTAAACTTGGACGGAGGGAGTATATCCCAGTTTCAAAGGGGTTAGAAATTAAGAGAAGGACATGCGATTAATTGAGGATATGGAAAGTAATTTGGGGATATTTTACTGTTTATGCCGGCATGGTTTTTCCATGCCTGTATGAACAGTAAAATATCCCTCAATTAATCCTTCTTTTTGAGTCATGGAAGCCCTTTTTAGTACAAACCATTTGCAAGACGTCAAGATATCATAATACAATTTATTTTTAAAAATAAGTCTAATGGTGAAATCCAAGTTAGTTCGAGCTTGGGAAATGAGTGGAGTGTCAAGTTTAATGGCTTCCTAATTGGGGTCATTCACACTTTTCTCAAGATATGTCCAATTTTTTTTGGAAAATAGTTTGAAATACATGCTAAAACGCAATCTGAATTACGTTGAGAGTTATTCAAAACTGCGTTCAATTTGTGGTTGATTTTGTTTCTAAATTATTATTCCTTTCCAACTGTCGATTTTGTGAGCTAAGATTGAATGCAATTTGAAATGGGATTCGCATTTTGGAGTTCATTTGGCATAACATATTTCAAGAGTTAAGTTGTCACAAAATTTGGAAGATGGAATTCTTCCATCGTAATCAAAAAAATAAATATGAAATAATATTTTCTTGTATGACGCCTCGTCTTATATGGAGGTTTCTGTTTGATGAGGTTTACTTTGGAAAATAGAAATTTTAATTTCAATACGTATCAATGTATTTATACCACAATACGTAGCTAGGAGTCTTGGAGTGCTTAGGTATAAGAAAAACTCTCGACTTCTTTTGGAATACTATATACACTGAGTTAAGTTAGTTTCACACAATTCATACATAATATAAATTTGTGCATCTATATGTGTCCCACTTGTTATTGGTTGATCCATTCTGAAAAACAATTATGCTTTAACTACAAACAGAAGATAACAATGATTTTTAAAATCAGACACCCAATAAAAGAAGGGTACTTGTAGGCATGTCAATGGAAGAATATCCGTCCGATATTTAGAAATCCGATATCCGACAGGTTAAGCACTATCGGATATTATAGGATATCAAAATCAGATATCGATTCCGATAGGCTAAGCTATCGGATATCGGATATTTATCCGATACCGAAAAAAATTGTTAAAAATATGTTCATAATTGAAATTTAAGTTCAATTTTTCAAACATTTCAAATCGTATATTGGATATTTGTATCGGATATTAGGGTAAATCACAAATATGGTTAGGGTAAATAACAAATAAATCCATGTTCTATCGGATATCGGATATTAACCAAACTGATAGAGCCTAATCCGATTCCGATAGGTTAAAGAAGAAATATCCGATAAATATCCGTATCCGATATCCGATAAAACGGATAAAATCCTATAGGATCCAGAATACTCGGAAACGGATTCCGGATATCGGACATATATTGACAGGCCTAGGTACTTGTGCACCCATGTTTCTAAGGGTTGAATTAATCTGCACTCATTCATACAATTACCAATCGTCAACTATATTTTCATGCTTCAAAGAAAAAACCAATTATATTTTCTTAAATATTATATCATATTATTCTTATATTGAGGTAAAACTTTAGGACATGACCAACTGCAGTTATCTGAAATCTTAGCGATTCAATGGATTAGTTATCTAATGTCTAATTTATTTCAAGGAAAAAGACTAATTAAAATAATATAAAAGTTAAAACATCTGGCAACAATAACTTGGATCATTTGGTGTGAAAGAAATACTCGTGTCTTCAGAGAAAAATCAAGGTCTATTTTTTAATGCGGTGATATAATATCTCAATTAACTCACGTACACGAATCGAACTGGACAGTTCACGAACTAGTTGATTTTTAGATAGTACTGGTGTTGATGGTGGATATTTGACAAGAGAGAAAATTATAATATTTCTCTGGCCAGCTGCAGAAGTATAAAGTAAATATGTATAGATTTCTGACCCGGCATCAAGATTATGAACTCGTACTTCTGTATCTATTCCCTTAAACTTTAGTTACTAAATATTTTTAATATTTTCTACAACCGAATGTTGATTAACTTAAAGGAGTTGTTTTTTATATCTCATACGCACTTACTCATGCTTTTTGTTTCAGTAGCTTAATCCAATTTTATACATTTCATCTTTAGGTGGCTTAATCTTTTGTAACTCATCTTTTAATTGATACACCTTCTTTGTTGTTCATAAAAAGAAAAGAAAAAAAACTTTCATGGAAATATTATTTTAAAGAATGAAAAAATGATGTTCTTTTTTGTAGATGAATTCAAATTCATGTTACATGATACGGTACTATTATATATACGCATAGATTATTGTTGTTTAAGAACCGATGATTATGTCTTTCTTACTTATGCGGATATGGGACTATGTATACATGGTCACGATTCTGACACCTGCTCGATACGTCGTGGCCACACCATGCGTCTGTATCCCATATTTTTGAGGGTTTCGAGGCTCTATGTAGGATTTTTATCAGTTCAGTAAAGAATAAACCATCGTATTTGATATAGCATAGTACAATAAAACCTCCTCAATAACAATTATAATAAAATACTACATATTATACAGTAGTCGATAATCCAGCTACATATGTTAATGAAGACATGAATTTTCATGAAAACCACGCGAGTTTAGTGTTTTTTTAACTAATTTAGGGAAATTTTCCCTCTTTTTAAGAGGTTTTCCTCCTCGCATTTATTATAATTTTTAGAACTTATTATCTATTGTTAAACAATTGTTTTATATCCAGTACATTTATTGTCAGTATTTGAATTCATGAAATTTCTAGATTCATATGTCGTGTGTCGTTGTTAGTTTGAGATTTGACGTGCCCCCATAACGATATTGTGTCGTTTCATATCCGTGTTTGTACAACATAGACATGGGAAATGTTTTGAAATCATTTACTTTTATCTCATTAAATATTGAAAAGTCAGTATCTCAAATTATTGTTACATCTCTAAATTAATCTTAAGAGTTAAGCCGACTCAGATTCTTTAATTACTATGATTATTAAATGTTGATGACTCAGCTAGGGAAAATTTAACGTTCTACTTAGTTATTGTTATTTTATATTTTAAAATAATTTTCTGAAACCATTCTTATATTGTCTTGTGCCTGTGTTTTTTTTATTTTGCTAGCAAATTTTTTGAAATCTTCGCTTAACGGTTTTAACCTTAAGTAAGAAAATTTGATTTGACTTTATTATCCACCATGTAAACATGACATGAAGAAGGCATGATATTTTCATATAGACGATGCTTGGTATGATATGAATTTCCGTGATCACAAATAGTTATGACGAATTCTACTATAAATTAGTAACTCACAACATGCCTAAAAAAATCACCAAAATTTATGGAAAAACCTACGGTACTTTGATAACTATGAAATTTCACATATCTATTTTTTCGATAATCACTTTTCTTCTTGTTTGATTTATACTAATGGACTTAGAAAATAAAAAATAACATCATTGTCTTAGTTTTTCTGTTTGTGTTTTTTTTTATTAAATATACCTTAAGGAATAAAAGAATAAAGTTACTTTAGTGAAACTTATCTAATAGTTTCTCTGTAGTTGAAAATGTCAGTCAAAGCTCCGAAGGAAGTTAAACCGACTTTATGTAATGCATGTGAAAAAGTAAGAACTAATTCCAGTTCCCTCTAGAAAATTCTTTCGCATTTAAGCTTAATTTTCGGAAACTAATTTCTTTTGAGTCCTGGTTTCGCTTTCTCTCTATTAACAATATGTCACTAAACTCTTAGTCTTCCTCTCCCTATCGGCCAAGTGCACACATATAATTCAGCCTAATGTGGTAATCTATCACTAAATTAGGTATTATTTAACAAAATTTTTTTACATATGTTAGTTGTGATGATGTTAGATTGAAATATATTTAAGCAATATGCAAGTAAAATCTTTTTTGAATTAAAGAAATATTTCTCATTTCACTTACATCTGTCAGATTCATAAGCCCCGAAGATGTGAAGTTGTAATTTTAGTGCAATATCGAAATTTTCATGGATATAAATGAAGTATACCAGTTTATTGAAGAAGACACCAAAATTTATATAAGATAAACTAGTAAATTATGTCTTATATGGACCAGCAATGTGACATGCTATTAGCAATATTGGAAAATTTTGCACTTGCTAAATTCCCCTTGATGCCATGGTGCAGGGACACAACATCAACTAAATCCGCATCAAATTGTCGCAAATTACTAATATAGCACCAATTAGGAATAGGTAGAATATTCGGTGCTGTGTCAGTGCAAGAATCAGGTGGAGATTTATCCAGTCAAGCTAATGTTCTTTTTTTCTTTTGAGAAAGAATCAAGCTAATGTTAGTACCACACATGTACTATTGTGATACCAAGAATAAAGGTTTGATGATGTGGGCAGTTGTCCTACCTCTAGGACAATGGACTCATGAGCACATTTAGATATCTACTTACGATTTGACATGCGTCATATATATTTCCAACACATCATATGACTGCTTTTTGAACAAGCAAGTCTTACCACAAAATCTCCGCCATTTTATTGAGATGACATGAGTTGGGCCAATTTACCTTTTCCCCACAGAGTTTGATTATGCTCATTCAACTTAAGATGACGCATCTAAGCCTTACTTGCGGACCATTTAACCACGCCATCTGATTTGTCACCCGAAGAAATGTGCATTATCATCGATGGAATTACCCGTTGAGATTATTAGTCCCACATTGTTGGGCAATCTAAGATCCTGCGGCTTATAACCCCTTAGGGCCTCTCCACTTATTGCCAATTGGTTTTGAGTTGGATGCCCGTATTCTAACATGGTATCAGAGCAGGCTATTTGCGACGAGTCTTTGACCGCGCCTTTACTCGCGTCACCCGATTTAATTGTCCACGTGTTAGACCCAACGAGGCTACACGTGAGGGGGCGTGCTGAGATTATTAGTCCCACATTGTTGGGCAATCTAAGATCCTGCGGCTTATAACCCATTAGGACCTCTCCACTCATTGCCAATTAGTTTCGAGTTGGATGCCCGTATTCTAACATTACCCAAGTCACAAAATTCATTCTGACTTTGACTCGGACTAATAGCGAGCATAACACGTAGGTGACACACCTAACTTGCAAGTTTAAATGACGAGTCAACAAAAACAAACTTTCTGTACGAGTCCATCTTTGGCCATCAGTGTCATGTTCTCCTTCACATTTGTTGTGTCCCTGTTACAAACTTCCGCCCCATGTTGCTCTGCATTTACAAGTTTTAGGTGCAAGTGCCGACAAACTTGACTCATCCATTCCTAGAAGATGATCATTCATTTCAAGCAAAAGCAATTAGAAAGACAAAGAAAGAAATTGACTGTTTCTTTCTTTCTTTCACAAAAAAAACTGTTTGCAACTTTTATTTTTGTATCCCTTGAGGTTTTTAAGAGGGGGGGCGGTAGAGATAGTGACACTAAATAGAATACGTTGAAACCATGTCTGAACTGACATCGTCAATTTGCTTGAGCTGTTACAATCAGATCATGTTAATTATCTGAATTAACAAAACAGAAAAAAATAAAATATAGTCACAACTCACAAGTATATTTGTTTGGTATCTTTCGTTATTAGAAAGTATAGATATTCATATTTATTCAATGAACAAACATTAATTCCATTTACAGCTTGATTGCGATGTATCCCTAGCTAAAACCAAACATACATAATGGTAAAAATTTATATAATTGACTGGCTGGGTAGCAGCAAAAGTGTGGTTATCAATTAACACATGAAGTTATCACGAGAATCAAAGGTTTAAACTAGAAACATCCATCAGTTGAAAAGAAAACTAGAAACATCACCCCATTAATCATTTTCTCAAGGTTATAGAAATCGAAAAGGAGGCTCACGTGAGGAATGGGGGTGAAGACAAAAAGGTATGGACTATGATAACATAGAGAGTATTGATTCCTAACTATCCATCCATCTTTCTTCCCCATCCTTTAACCTCCCTTGGCCCTTGCTCTACTCTATCTGATATTAACTCCCCCTTATCTTCTCTCCGGAACTGCAACAGATTGCTTACACCTGACACAAAAAAAATATGACTAAAGCTCTTCATTTTTTGTTTATGTAATTTAGCTTCAATACTAAAGTAACAGAAGCTAAATTACAGAAGAAGAGTCTAAAGTAACAGAAGAAGGCTGTATGCATTGCATGGGAAACAAAAAATGAAGAGCTTTAGTCATATTTTTTTTTTGTCAGGTGTAAGCAATCTGTTGCAGTTCCGGAGAGAAGATAAGGGGAGTTAATATCAGATAGAGTAGAGCAAGGGCCAAGGGAGGTTAAAGGATGGGGAAGAAAGATGGATGGATAGTTAGGATTTGGGGTTTTCATCTCTGTCACACAGTGTCCTCTCATGTTATGTTGGTTGACCCAAAGACACTCCCGTCTTACAAGCTTACAATGTTCACATGGGGATAGGACCGACCTAGTTGTTTTGCTTATTGTCCCATTCCTTCACTCTGCCTGCTTACGTTGCTAGATCAATTGCACTGATCAAGCAGTGGTACTAATTGATTTAACCCAGAAACCAATAAAACACTGACAAGTATGCATAAGATAAGATTGGACCCAAATGTTTTGAATATTCACCTATTTTGTATCGTGTGGTCCACATGTGATTGATACAAATGGCCGTGTTGCATTGGATGGTTTTTTTGACACTATTGATCGCATTCAATATTTACATATGCTATATCCCATTTCTTTGTTCACTCTTTTCCATGTGCATCCTCCTTCTCAAGAGCGACATTCTCACATGCTTTGGTATAGAGACAGTGGCTAAAGGAAAACATTCTCCCAAAGATGCTTGTGTACCATGCACATGGTTTTACTAATATTCAACAGTTCTAGCTAGCTAGGCAACTTGATGAGTTATGGGCAAGCCAATGAGTGGCGACGGAGCAAGGCAATGGCGTCTTAAATACGAGAGGTTATGTTCCGTAAATAGGTGCAGATATGCAAAATGTCCTCGAATTGATTAGATACACTCCATAGAAGAAAAGAATTCATGTTTCCAGAAAACTACTACTGTGGCATGAACTATTGGTAAATCCTAGGCTCTTGCCTCTTGGGCGATATAACTCGGGGTCTTGGCATATCTGTGGGAACTCGGAGTGCGGTAAAACTTCCACGGTAAGTTGGTTGCAGGATAGAATAGTGAACGAAGAACGTGGAAGGCAGAGAAAGAGAATAAACTGGAATCTTACCGAAGTACCAAGTCCCGAATATAGTACGGCAGAACTAACTGCTGCTGAGCAACATGTATATTGATTCGATCAAGAACATGACACCAACTTTTTTCTCTCGGTACAGCGTTTCCATTAAACTATGTACTGAAGCTAGCTGAATTTGTCAGTCTATATGATTTATATTACGTCATCGTAAGATTCTCACATTAAGTTGTGAAAATCTACGAGGTTGGCATGACTACCGACCTACCGTGTTATGCTGGAGCTCGAGCATCAATGTTGTGGGCGCCAACAACTTGCACAATAGAGTGACCAGTCCCCAGTTTGTGGTCAGTACTAGAATTAAGAAACATATTCATGAATTGTCAAATCTGCATTAGAAAATAGAAAATCACCTAAGTATTTGGATTCCACCGCACACTCCAGTACTTGGTCCTTGATAAGAATTTCTAACATTGATTCAATTTGCGAAAAATGTGGCGTTTGTCCAAATATTTTTAATACATGGTTCAAATGAACGAGTAAAAATTAGTATCGGTGAAATGGACACCAAAAAAATAGTAAGGATGAAACTGGATTCATCTTGGCTTAAACTTCAAAAATAGCAAGGATGAAACTAGATGCATCGTGATATAAATTAAAAATAGGAAAAATTATTTGAAAATAGGTAGGATGAACTGTTTACATCCTGGCTATTTTTACATTTTTGTCCATCTAAACAGTATCAAAATCTAAATATATTTTTCACTAAGAAATTGTTGATTTTGATCTTTTTTTTTTTTTTGATACTGTTGTTGATTTTGATCTTTTTAACCAATTTTGTGTTTAATTTGCATCTACACCTAAACTCGTTTACAAGATTTTTTTTTTTTTTTTTTTGGTAGGCATTTACAAGAAAATGAAATGAAGGAGTTTATGATCCTTGAGGGTCAAAATATTTCCTACATTTTAAAGAGAGAAACGATATTAAAAAACTCCAATAAAACAAAAGGATTTATTTGGAAGAATTAATTGGGGGATATGGAAACTAATTGGGGGATATAGCTACAGGACAAAAACGGTGTCCCAATAGCAATTCTGGATGACCCCCTATGTAATTTTTTTTTTTAATTCCTAATCTAGCCCTCACTAATCATGTTTAGTAGTTAATAATAATTAGTATATGCTTAAGTATTTTGGGGATAGTTTAGTGTGTGTTTTGATTTTAATTTGTGTGAGTGAGGAGTAGAAGGAGAGGAAAAAAAAATAAGTGGAATTTTTTTTTTTGAAAATGGAAGATGATTGTGATGAGAGAATTCTTTGCTAAGAGGTTGAAAATTTGATTTGTTTCCTTTGAATTCACCATTGTTGCAGTTGAAAAAGCTCGGTGTCGGCATGGTATTCAACCAAAAAACCATGCCGGCATTTGTCGGAAATTTTCAAAAATTGTTTGCCACTATCCGGGGGGTTCGGGGGGGCGTAGCTCTCTCGTTACGATTTTTTTCTAGTTTTGATCTTCATAATGTTGATTTTTTTTCTGGTTTTGAACAGTACCGCATGGTAATCTAGTTTTCGAGCATGCCTAACTGTTCCTAAGCATAGTATTTTGCTTACATTTCTATCTTAGGAACAAGATGAAAAGTACCTAGAATGTTGATTTTTTCTTCACTTGACTACCGGCATTGACAAGAAATTATCGAGCATGCGGTATCATGTTCCGGCATAGTATTTTGCTTAAATTTCTATCTTAGGAACAGGATGAAAAGTATCCAGAATGTTCATTTTTTTTTTTCACTTGAATACCGGCATTGATAGGAAATTCTCGAGCATGCCGGTATCATGTTCCGGCATATGGTATTCATCAATTCCGACATGGTCTTCATCACTTCCGTTTTGAATTTTTTCTGGTTTTAGTCACTCCACTTCCGGCATGGTCAGTTGATATGAAGACCATGCCGGTATTGTTTTCCGGCATAGAAAATAAAGCAACATGCTATGCCAGAAAGCAATACCGCATGGTCTTCATATCAACCGACCATGCCGGCGATGAAGTGATTAAAACCAGAAAAAAATTCAAAAAGGAAGTGATGAAAACCATGCCGGAATTGATGAAGACCATATGCCGGAACATGATACCGGCATGCTCGAGAATCAATTCTGGCATGGTCATCATCACTTTCAGCATGATCTTCATCACTTTCAGCATGATCTTCATCACTTCCGAATAAAATAAAAATTCGTTTCCAAAGTGAAGAGAAGAGAATTTGATGTAGAGTGGGGAGAGTTTAGAATTTTAAAGGGAATGGGGAATATTTAGGTTTCAAAGCTCTACCCCTAAATAAGATTAATAAGAAGTGGAGATGGAAATGGGGGATATGATTTTGTTTTTTGATTTTAAGTTTTTGATTTTAATTTTGTGGGAAGGGTATTTTAGTATTTTCATAACCAAAAATAACCCCTTAACACATACCATGGGTTGGGGGAAGTAATTCATATCCCCCAATTAATTCTCATATCCCCCAATTAATTGTTCTTTATTTGATACTAGGATAACAAAACAATTCCATGATGTTGTAAAAGGAGAAGGAGACAGAAAATAAAGAGAAGAAGGAGAGACAAATTCTATTCATTAGTGTGTGTTTACAAAGGTTTGAGACTCTATTTATAGAGTTACATACTTGGTGCCCAAGTAATGGGGTCCCACTAAAGTGGGCATCTACCTAATAAACTTCCGTTTATAACACTCCCCCTAGATGACCATTGTATCTAAGCAATTGCCTCGTTAAAACCTTTGTCAGGAAAATTCAAAAGGGACAAAACCTGATCTAAGGGAAAAGAGTACAATTGTGAGAAAACTTAGAACAAAGATGGACATGAATGTGTTGCCTCATTAAAACCTTGACAAGGAAAACCCAGTGGGAAAAACCTTGATGAAGAAAAAAGAGTACAACATGATGGTCCAGTAAAATACCTTCTAGTTTGATACTCCCCCTGATAAATACTTTAGTTAAATCTTGGCTTGCAAATTTTCGAGTCGAGCCAATTTCGGTAAACGAATTTCTTGAATGCTGGAGATACCAATGCTTTTGTGAGAAATTTCCAAGTTGATGAAGTCTTCTTTTGTGTTAGTCTTCTAATGGTAGTGTTCTCGATTCTTCACGCTTCTTGGATTCCTAGCTTCTCGGAGATGATTTGCAAAAGTAGTTGATGTAGTTTCTTCAACAAAGTGTCAATATGCAGTTATAGTACCATATGTGAGTAAAGTTTGTGATCATACCATATATGGATCAGAATGATATCCAAATTCCTAAGGAGGTGGTTATGTTGATATGGTTTAATAAGAATGACCTAGTTAATGGTGGGAATCCACCTAATAACCGAAATTTGATACAACTCCCCCTTGGATGACCACCATGTTGAATTAATTTGTCTCACTAAAACCTTGCCAATAAAACCCAATGGGAAAAAGTTGGACGAAGGAAAAAGAGCACAATATCAACATTTTTGAGTAAAATTCATCGTCGACGAGATGTTGCCTCGTTAAAACCTTGTCAGGAAAACCACATGGGACAAAACCTGAAGCGAAGGGAGAAGAGTACAACTTTTGACGATTTTATGGATGCTAACTCAATTAAATGAGTTTTACTAAAGACAAGCATCAAAATAATAACTCTAGTCTATTTCAAAGACGAGTTTAAGCAGAATAATTCTAACTGCAGATTTAAGAAAGAAAAAGAAATAGAATTATGATGTTAAAGCGTGGATTTTTGTGTTTTTAAGGACCCTTCAAGAGACCTATAAAGTTGATATCTTCAACTGATTAATCCGGATATTTGGTTCTATACCAAATTTATAAAAACACTTAAAGGATTGTTAAACCTGATAATTAATTCAGGTGGCTGCCAGAATATAATTTGAATCCTACAAGGATTACAAATACGAATATGGTCTCTGGATACAAACGAGTCATTCAAAGACTACCACGCCAAATGCATCATATAAAGAGAACAAGTATTAAACCAATCCCGAGGTTTGAGAGAGAAAAAATAAAACCCTCAAATCGTTTTTACAACGAAAATATTTCTCATATGAAGACGCAATATCATTATACCAACCTGTAATTAATATGCTTGGCATGTTTAAGGTGTTAAGTTTGGATCCAAAATTGCATCATTCGAGAAATTAATACAACCTAATTGGATTGTATGCCAACCAATCACATATGTCGATATTCCTATGCATAGGGGTTAACAACCACCATTTATTTCTAGTAGCTACTTTAAATAAATATTCAACACTTATTCGTTTATACGATCTCACACAATTTCCAGTGTATGCATACTTTAAAAATATTCAAAATTACTGGTACCAGCGCCCGCGGGCATTATAATCTCCCCATCTTCCATTGAAGAGATATGAACTATAGGAATGTGGATCATGTTTTGATAGACTCAATTGGAGTACTATTTGTAGCCTCTTCCAAAACGCTACTTGTTGTTATATGTGATTGGATTTTCCTTTCAACAGGAAAACGCTTATATAAAAGCAAAATGAGATATTTCACACCAATCATATAATGACAGCCTTTACCATTTTGATCTTGATGGGAGAGAAATTGATATAACATTTAAGTTAATTAACACAATATTTTTGATAGTGTATAGTCTCTCCCTGATTATGGCGGAAAATATTTCAATCTCATATACGAAAACAAATTTCGTAAAGTATTATCCGATTAATTCGAGAACATATACTTATAATAATTTCTGGATGTTAACAATACCAGTTGGACCGTAGATAATGACTTTAAAAGTCATAAAATAAATGTCCAAATAAATAAATAAAATTACAGTCTACTTGACGTACAAATTTAAAATCAACCATGGATGGTTAGAGCAAGAAATATCTAAATCTCCAATGACCTATAAGGCCGTCGAGATATTCATTCACCTAAGAATGAAATTATAGACACTTTATTTCATTTAAAGAAATTAATATCAAGATCAATATAGTCACTACAAGGACTAATTAATGATTTAGGCTAACAAGACCGGTGCGCACCCATTGATCTTTTGTGTCCTATTGTATTTCAACATAAAGTTGAATGGTCTTAATTTAGGAGATTAGTATTAGGAAGAAGAAAAATTTGCTCAATATCGGTTAGGAATGCAGCAATTGGTGTTTGCAATTGTGAATAATATGCTAACGACATCTCATCCATCTAGGATTTATAGAGAAACCAATTCCAATTGGCATATATGATTCTTTTGTAAAAATAAATAAATCATTGTCGTTATCAATTTTGGAAAAATAAAATAAAAAATACATCCATTATTGGTTGAAAATTGCAAAAAAAAAAAAAAAAAAAAGAGAATATGTCAATTTATTTTCTCACATCTTATAAAAATGATGGAGAAAAATTAATACCGATTGGTTTATATGGTACACCAAAATTACATCGACAAAAAAGAAAAATAATTTGCTGCATTAGTTATCGCATATGGAAAATTGATTTCGTGTTAAGGATGGTTTCTTGTAGATATATAGAAACCAATTATAATTAAATCACATGATCTTCGTCGAATGGACAAAAATACCAAAGTTAATTGGCCGTAGGTTTTTCAACCATGCATGTAATTAATTACTTTAAAGGTAACCAAATATGCGATAACACCAATTTTGGTGATTACAATTTCATTAAAATAATAGAAATTGTAAGCCATCTTTCGATGGATTTATTTTCTTCTTTCTCAATGAAAAGTATAGAGAATAGAAACCAAATGCAAATCACATGATCATTGTCCAATTGACAAAGATACCAATATTAATTGGCCGGAGGTTTTTCAACCATGCACGTGATTAGTTGCCGCCGTAAAGTTAATTAGACTGCGATACCACCAATTTTTGGTGATTACAATTTCATTAAAGGAATAGAAATTGTACATAGACCATCTTTCAATAGATTTTTTTTTTCTTTCTCTATTAAAAGATAAGAGAAGAAAGGAAACCAACTTATTCGAAAAACTGATTACCCATATAACAACATAATTTAATATGTTTATAGTGAATATATATATAAAAAGAAAAGAAAGAAAAAACTCAAAATAAATTATTGGCGATTAATTTACCAGATCTGTACTGACAACGCTTTCAGTCATCCATCAATAATATATTATTTTCTCATGTACGCTTAGGATTGATAAAAGTCCAGATATAGAATTGCATGTACGTACATAACCAAAGCTAATCAAACCATGACTTGTCCATGGATATGATCAGCAACCATGAACGAGTTAAGCCAGTCGTATGGATTTCGTCATTCAAGCACATGCAAAGATAAAAGCAGATGTCAATACACTATTTAAATAAATCTAACTCATAGAAAAAAAAAAAATCAAATCAAACACAAGATTAAGAAGTGTATTTGTGTTTCACGCTGCTGTCAATATAAGAGATTTCTTCTTTCGAGTCGGTCCTATAGCTCAGGATAAAGCTTGCTGATAACGTGTTGTAAAAGGAGAAGGAGACAGAAAATAAAGAGAAGAAGGAGAGACAAATTCTATTCATTAGTATGTGTTTACAAAGGTTTGAGACTCTATTTATAGAGTTACATACTTGGTGCCCAAGTGATGGGGTCCCACTAAAGTGGGCATCTACCTAATAAACTTCCGTTTATAACACATGAAAAGTATATTTTGTTAAAACAATTTTTAGATGTTGGGAGAAAAAAAGTTTCGAGGGCTTCAAATGGATCCATAGTAGTTCATTTTAAGGGATTAACGTCAAATGGGGATGAAAAGAGATCTAATAAGCTAGCTGATAGGGTTTAAGAAAGCTGCCGTGACTTATATGAAAAATGATCGAACATATGATTCACTATGTGGTTTATTGTGTTGGTTGGTGCGGTACATGCTATGGACCCGTTGTGTCGGATGCCATGTATACTGTATACAAAAAATACAGTAGGTACGCTCACTAGCCACATTTTTTTTTTATCATAGCCTTCTATTATTCCACATGCAGATTAATCATGGAGAATAAGTCATTCTTAATGTTATGAAAAACAAGAAATGTCGAATCTAAATTATTTGGTTTGTTTATTTTTGTTTATTTTTTTTGAAGCATTTTTGGTTTGTTTATATCCTTTCGAATTTGTATATGTCTTTCGAAATTGGCCAGTCCATGGAGAAACAAAAATGGCTAAGATGTCTCTATCCGTGGATGGTTAAGGTGTGTCTATCACTGGACGTAGATTTTTCCGAGATTAATCCAGATTTGAACCCTTTTTTTTTTTTTTACGGTCCGTGAGTTTTAACCCCAAAAGTATCACTATCCATCCACAAAAAACCCATCAAAACAAAAGTAACACAAAAAACCCATCAAAACAAAAGTAATACAAAAACCGCGAAGAATTTGATGAAACCAATTTTGTTTTCATCATAAAATTTGTAAAACATCATAGAATTTGATGAAACCAATTTTGAAATTTGGGGTTTTTGTATCAAATTTTAAAATTTTGGGGGTTTTGTATCAATTTTGTTTAAGATGGAGTTTTAATAGATCCCAAAATTTGAATAGGTTTTTATACCACAAGTTTGGTCACCTTGGATTTTTATGACTAGTTTTTTTTAATAAACAACAAACTTCCATAAATGATTCAGAGTAAAGTTTACATAAATCTCAAGTACATCAAAGTTCAAAAAACATAAAGAAATCCCATACATAATCAGTACAAAATCAACAATTCTAGCAAAAGAAGAGCCAAAATGTTGAAGGATGACTAAAAACATGTATGATAAGAGATCTGATTTGATCGGAGAAGAAATGGTTTTTGGATCGGATGTCCACCATTTTTGATGATTTTCTTCTTCTAGAGAAAGATGTGCTCCAAAAGAGTAATTTGCTTCAAAACTTGAACTGAGCAATGAAGATTCCGGTCGCCGGACGTCGCTTCCAATGTACTTGAAAGCTAAGAAACCAAACAAAGAACGACCATGAAAGCCAGCAAGAGGTGCTACAAAAGCACAGACAGAAACGCCATGAAGACGTATATAACTTGCCGCCGACAAGGGAGGGTGATAAACTAACCTAACCCTAAAAGACATTAAAACCTAGCTAAACCAAGAAACAAAACTAACAAACGGAAAAGGAAACAGGGTCCTGCTCAGATCCACCCCAAAAGGGAGTAGATCTGAGCAGAAAAGCTCGCCGGAAATGATGGATTTTCTCGCCTGAAATCGCAGGAGAGAGAAGGAGAAAAAAAATGAGCATTCCATTATTCTTCTTCTTCTTCTTCTTCTTCCTTTTTTTTTTTTTACTCAAATATGGCAGTATTATTAAAAAAAAATCAGCTCACCACTAAGATAGTGGAGAGACTGAAAAAAAGATACAGAAAAGAGTCATTTGGCTTAATCCAGAGAAGTAAAATTGTCAAACACACTAGTAAAAATGAAAAAAAAAAACTGAAAAACTAAGAACATATATTATCTCATTATAGCCTCCCAATTATGAAGCACTGTGTTTAGAGAGATGTCTCCAAACACACTAGTTCCAATGCACCAATTGTAGATGTAAATCTTCACACTGTCAATGATATATCCAAAGTGTTGTATTTTCCATTGAAAACCCTTTCATTCCTTTCAATCCAAATTTCCCACCAAATAGAAAAAGGATACAAGTCCCATATACTCCTCCTTATAGAAAAATTCTTGCAATTTTCCTTCTTCCATTCCCACATATTACTTCTGACTGAGTCATGAAACACCCATTGCAGATTATAGAAATTCAAGAAATCATGCCATACATACCTTGTAGTTTCACAATGCAGAAAAACATGTTGGTTTGACTCAGCTGCTTTCTTACACAATAAACACTCTTTCACTATTATGACATACCTGTAAGAATCCATTGTATAAGCTGCATTATAGCATAGAGTCCAAATAAAGAAGATAACCTTCTGAGGAATTCTTGGGTTCCACAGACACTTACAACGAAACATTAACATACCATCATCCTCAAAATCCTTATAACATTCATCCACAGAAATTCCCTTAGTCCCTACATGCCAAACTCTCTGATCACCACCACTATCAGTGTCAATTGTAGGAAGTAAATTTAAAAGATGAGCAACTTCTTCAATTTCTTCCTCCTTGAGTAAGCTGCAAAAAGAAAATTTCCAGATGTTGTTGTTTCTAACAACCATCATATCATGTAGAGTTGCATCCTTATTATTACTGATCTTAAAAAAAAAGGAAACATAATATTTGGAGCTTGACCATTCATCCATTTGTCCTTCCAAAATAACATTTTGTTGCCTTTATTTACTTAAATAATAGAACATTGCTCCACACTAGAACATGATTTGAGAATACCATCTCACAAGCTATTTCCCACAGACTTCTTACTTGGATTAGAAAAAAAAGTTCTAGGGTTCACACCAAATTTTTGGTTCACAATTCTTCTCCTCAAAGCATTCTCTTTGTTTCCATACCTCCAAATCCACTTGGAACGGAGTCCCATGGCTCAGATGGTTTCACCATGGAATTTTTCAAAGCAGTTTGGGATATTATAAAACAACATTTGATGGCTGCAATGAAGGAGTTTGAAGCAATAGGTTCTTTGGATTGGATATTGAACTGCACAAACATAATTCTTATTCCTAAGTGTGATGGGGCTACATGTATGCACAATTTCAGGCCAATAAGTCTTATTGGGGGCGTTTATAAGATAATTTCTAAATTACTTGCAGATAGGCTGAAGATGGTCTTACCTTCTGTTGATGGTGGATTTTAGTTCAGGGCTAAAGTTGTAAAATAAATTTTGTGCCGACATCCTGCAAAGGGTAAGGCCATTCAACAAACGACGAGCGCAGAAATCCTCTCATTTTATTTATTTGAAGCAATTCGAAAAATATACAAAATTCACCCAAAACGGGGCATGTAGCAACAATCCCGATATTATGTGGATTTATAACATTATTAATTAATGCATGACTAGCCTTGTATTTCCTGTGTTGTTCTCAGCATGACTCTCATTATTGGTGCGGCATGATGACTGATTGTTGCTCTCAGAAGAGTAACATGAATATCCAAGATCAATAATGATGCATGCACGAAATACCCGTACAGGCTATATCTCTCGGTGTGTTATACTAGCCCGATTGAGCATACATCTCTCGGTGTGTTATACTAGCCCGATTGAGCATATTTAATTACCTAAGGGAAATCTGGACTATCCATATCAGTCTTATAGACGATCACGGCCACGCAAGTTGGCCGCATGATTTAACCATCCTAGACGATCCTCAGCAGGAGCAAGCTATCACCGCAATGACCACCAGCGGGCCCGTTTATGCCCTGGCCGGTCGAACATGTGATATGCCCCCAAACAACCACCAAATACCAGCCTTGAAGAAGGATGGTCGAGCTGGTATGGAGCGGCTCGTATGCGCAAGGCTGTCAAAAACTTTCTCAGAGAAGTCGCGACCATCCAACTTCGCAAGCAAATTTGGACGGCTTGGATCATCTCACGATCGATCGGTGAAGTGTTGGAATGCACATTGGATGACCCACTTTCTACCTACTTGATCGGTTATCTCACGACCAAACCATGGAGCAGTGAACGATTGCTCGAAACATGGTTGGTGTGATGCTTTAAAAACCACAGAATTACATTAGTGTCTTAAAATTGATCACAACCATCCAACTTCGCAAGTATGGTTGGATGGCTTACATCACACCTAAGACCGTGGAACAAGTACAAACATGCTCACCGTCGTCCCAATATGGACCCCACATGATCGGCCTCCACAAGGGAGGAGCATAACATGCAAAACCGATCAGTTGACGTTGCATGGGCGTGAACCATACAAAACCCTAATTAGGGTTTGCGGCATGTTACATGTGTCGCTAATCGATCACGAGCGTCCATCTTCGCAAGCTTGGATGGAGGGTGTATATGTAGACTTAAAAGGTCCTGAGCAAGTCAACATGATCACCGTGGGCCCATCTGCACGCATGACCAATCGACCAAGGCCAACCATGGACAGATGTCTTGAAACGCGCCCCCGAAGTATGCATGTCGCGCGGTTTCCAACTCCTTTGCGGCATGTGATTTCTGTTGCAAATCGATCTCAACCGCTCCTCTTTGCCGGTCAAATTGAGTGGCCTAGATCGCACCTTCATGGGACAGTGAGGTACGGACGTGTACACTGGAAAACCGTCTACACGCATGCCCGGTCGGTCCTGCCTAAAAAACCTCCCATGCTTGGTTTCGACCAAGCTGAAGAGTGATGCCTGCGCACCTCTTCAAAACCCTAAACTCTATCAACGGTCGCAGATGAGCGTCACAAGATCATCTCGTCCTTCCAACTATACCATCTTGGTTGGTCAGCCCTGGCTAAGAGTTAAGAGACTAGTGAATCATCCCCATGATCATCGTCCACTACTCTTCCACATAGAGTGATCGGCCAAAGCATGGCTCGACCATGCAATCTCCAAACGATCACTCGAAGATGGTTGGACATGATGCTATTTTAAGACGCTTATCCGTGACTTACTCCGTTTAGTCTTAAAACATCGATGCTTCATACATGCTGAATATATTCGATGCATTACATACGATATTTTATAGATATCGATATCCCAAATAACTTAGTTATTTAACCTAGCACCGTATGCTACCTTTTGTGGGTCCCATGATCCACACAATCGAGACATCAAGCATGTCACAAACTGGGGTATACTTATTGGGGTATTGGTCTGGCAGTTTACAGCGTGCATCCCGCCATCACAAGAACGTATAAGGAAGACATGGACGGTTAGTGATGATGGGAGAAGTGGGAAAAGACTGATAGTGACACACTAACATGACTCCACTACTCCACTTCCCACGAGAGACGAGGGTTAGGCTCAATGACTTGTATAAATAGGTTCTTCTCCCTATTTCAAGGACAGACAAGCACGAAAAACCAAGAGTTGTCATTCAGAAAACACCAGAGCTGATTGCTTACATTATTGCAAGCCAGTTCGACATTCTGATACAAGTCATAAACATCCAACACCTTCACAATCACAATACCTTCTTCGCTTCCCTCCCTAAGATCAACCCCATCTCCTTCACTTTATGACCAAAGCAAGTCTGGAACGACCATTTCTTGGTTTAGGCCAGAATTGTATAGATTGATCTCCCGAATCAAAAGCACTCCCGTGCAGTGCATTTGTTTAGGGTTTAGATTCATTTCTCATCCACACACCCAAAATTACCAAAACCAGCAGAAATAGTTTTACCCATAAACAATTGGCGACCACAGTGGGAGATTAATATCTCGGTTGTGAAGTCAATTTCTTCAATACCCAATCCTATTTGGATGATTTCAAAATGGTTGGTCTTAAGACTCCCCCAACAATTTCAAATTTCGGTCGAAGTTCCTCAAATAAAGATATCCCTCTTCCCAACGGTGTATCTGATGGCATAACCGGCAGAATCCCAATATTGATCGAGTTAACACGGGTGCAGGAGATTCACATGAAGAACATGGACCTGATTAAAGAAACAATAAACACATACTCGATCTCCTCATCAAGATGATATCAGATATGAGCGGTTCTATTGTCACGAAGATTTCTACACTGGGGATTGATCCTCGCAACGATCCTCATCAAGTCAATAGTTTCACTATGAACCAGAGGCCGTTGGATCAGGAAGCAGCTTCTCTAATGGAAAGTTTATGCGAACTTTTACACCTCTCGAAGAATCAGCGGGCGAAGACGTTTGCTGCAATCAACCAGATAACCGTGGATGTGCATTTAACTCCTTTGCGTCCAAAAGCCTCAAAAGTACCAGAGATATCTTTGAATAACGTTACATTTACTGAGGAATACATGATGGCGGAAGAAGGTCACAACCGGGCCCTACACGTTTCTGCACGCATCAAGGATTCAGAGTTCAAGAGGGCCCTCATCGATACAGGAGCATCTTCGAATGTGATTACCTTCAGGACACTTAGGACGGCCAAGGTTCGGCTAAGCAAGATCGTGCAGTAGCCTACCACGATGACAGACTTTGAATGAAACCAAACCAGCACATACAGGTATATCAATTTGAATTCACCTGTAGGGCCTGTCCAGTCAAAGGTGAAAATATAAGTCATAGAAAATGAGCCGGACTACCACATAATACTGGGGAGACCGTGGCTTCATGAAAATAATATTGTCCCATCAATGTATCACCAGTGCCTGAAGACTATGCTGAATAGGGAAGACATTCGTATCCCTGCATCGTTGTTTCCTTATGCACAAATATGTGGAGTGGAATTGTTTGAACCAAGAGAAGCTCCGCGGGAATAATCAGACAGAGTTAATTGCATCCCACTCCCCACGTGTGCGTCAATTCAGTAGGAGAACCAACTCGCATAATTGAGGGATAAGACTCAAAATGCATCTTGGTAGGCAAGACGTTCTTCTTCATCCGGTAAAGCCGCGGCCCATGTTTACACTAAGAGGCAGCGAACCTTTGTGGAAAACCGTGAATATAAAGGGTAAACCATATACCGATGTCGCTGTTAGCAATTAATAGGGGAGACTGTTACCTAGTATCTCCGCCCAATGGAATGCTACAACAACGACGGTCCACAAGAAGAAGTGCTAGATGCTCTACGACAGATGCAGGATGGCACCAACTCCACAACTGATGAGCTCGCAATCGTTAACATCGGGAATGAGGAATATCCTAAGCCTATCTCCACCAGCTCTACCTTGTGTACGTATGAACGCATGAAGCTCTTGGAACTTCTCAAAGAGTATCAGGACATATTCGCTTGGACGTATGAAGAAATTCCCAGTTTAGATGAAAAATTAGTCACCCATCATCTACTTGTCATACCTGGATCCAAGACGATCAAGCAATCTCCGAGGCAATTCAGGCACGAGATAGAAGAGAAAATCAAGACTGAGATTCATAATCTGCTAGATGCTGGCTTCGTTAAGCCTGTCCATCATCCGTCCTGGTTGGATAATGTAGCTCCGGTGAAAAAGAAAAACAAACAGATCAGGTGCTGCGTAGATTTCAGAGACTTGAACAGATGCTTCCCAAAATACGATTTTTCTTTACCTAACATCGACATATTAGTAGATTCCACCAGCAGACACGGTATTTTCTCCTTCATGGATGGATATAGTGGCTACAATCAGATAAGGATGTATGAGCATGATGCGAGTAAGACAACTTTTCGAACTCCTCTCGGAAATTTTATTATACTGTAATGCCATTTGGTTTAAATAATTCCGGTGCAACGTATCAACGCGCTATGACGGCAATATTCCATGACATGATGCATAAGCAAGTTGAAGAATATGTGGATGATATAGTGCTCAAATCAAAAGCTCGGGCGGCCCATACAGGAGTCTTACGACAAGTGTTCGAGTGCCATGAATACAAGTTGAAGATGAATCCTTTGAAATGCGCTTTCGGCGTCTCTTCAGGCAAATTTATGGGATTCCAGGTGACCGCTGAGGGAATCAAAGTAGACCCATCCAAGACCCAAGCTATCCTCACGATGCTGCCTCCGCGAACTGTGAAGAAACTCCAAATCTTCATGGGCAAGAAAGGAGCAAGTTTTGTCTGGATCGCACTACAACGGGAAGCGTTTCGGAAGATTCAACGAACGTTGTCATCTCCAAATCATCATAAAGGGTTCGACTGTTATGTCAGTACGGATGAAGAATGAGCCCAGGATATATTCAGATCTACTGGAGACAACACTGATGAGTGCCAAATATTGCATATATTTCATATTCATACACCTTTTCATTGGCACTTAACTCATCTTTCGCGCTTCAAAGTCATATATTATCCCAAATTCTGCATTTTTACCGTTTTCAAGAATAAATATTTGTATTAACTAATTTTGTGTTTTTAAGTACTAAATAAATCTTGGAAGAATTGAGAAGACAAAAGAGTAGAAAGTTGGAAGCGTTGCAACCCGCTCGCGCATCAGTGGCAACCTGTTTACAATACATGAGATTAAAACTACCCATGATCCAAGACCCAAGACCCAAATCCGTTTCCACCTCACCCCCATTGGATTCTTTCCAAAACATCCACCTCACCCCCATTCTCTCACTCAATCACTCCCAATTTGTTTCCCACCACCAAATATATTCTATTTTATTCATCAATTAAAGAAAACATGTTTTGTTGAGTGGATGATTGCCAATTCGAATCCAAGTGTTGAGAGAATTTTTGTGTATAAATAGAGAGGGTTGTTGTGTTGAAAAACCATCCAAGAATAGCTTGTTCATGTTAGTTTCTTAAATTCAGTTTTGTTGTAATGTTATTCATGTTCTAGTTTCATTTGCTAGGGTTTAAATGAAGCCGTAACTTATTGTTATGTATTCATATCTTTTATCTTGTTCTTGAAAGTTTAGAATTGTTTAAAGATATAATTTAATCCAAGTTTGTCAACATCTTGCTCTCACAATGAATGCCATGTATCCATTGTAGTTAGAATATCTCTATGTTGATTATGCTACAATTCATGCTTAACCAAATATTGATCCTCAGATTAGTTGTGCTTTAATTAGACAGTTAATGCTTTGGAGAAATACTTTAGTTGTGATTAAATTATCCATTGGAGAAACATCTTAGATATACGGTAGACTTGAATCTGCTGTAAGGACAAGAATAATATTACAAGTTGAATGCATATCATAGGTTAGTGGTGGATTTGAATACCCTAGTATCTATACTCTTAGTATTTACACCTTGATTTAATTGCATATTTTAATTCAAATTACTTTCTGTGTAAGTCTTTTCCAATATCTCGTCGTATCGACAAAATCAAACCCCTTTTGGTTACTCTCTGAATCAGTTCTAAAAACATATTTAGACCGGTCTTGTTTAGATCTACTAGAGCCAACACCTTAAGGGAGCATCCTTAAAAACATAGTGATGTCCGCATCATCATGTCGAGAAATAATCCGCAGCTTGGGTGAATCACTCTGTCAGACTTAAGAGGAATGCTTCAGCGAAATAGAGAACATCCAAATGATTATGTCAAGATGTCCCGAATTCAGGAACTGAAGGGTCATAATTAAAATATGACTGAACAACATGTGGTTTAATTGTGCATCGATAGGATGGTACTTGTCAATCGTGCTTTATCGAAGAGCATGTGATTTCAGACACCCTCTGAACTGCGTGAAGCTGCTAAACACTCAGGTTGCAACAACACCTGCCCTGCTAGAAAGAACAAGCCTGCCCGTCATAAAGATCCTCATGATGTTCGTGGAAACATACATCTCACCACCAGGCAATGCAAGCTTCAGCCTTCTGTAAAGCAGTTTCGCTGGAGCAGGAAGAGGAATACCACCGAGATACAACATCCTGCACGTCCAAAATCGCCAACTCCAAACTCCGGTACCATATGCACGACTTCCACAATTGTGAAATAACGTCCAAGATACTCCATATTTTGATCGACGATAACTACGTCAATGAGAGACGCTTTCAGAATATTTCTCCCATAGAAGAAGTAGTTACGTTACCAAAGGAGTATGATTGGGGACTGCTTACCACTGCCCATATCAAAGATGGTGAATTTAGGGAGATGCAAGCACGCTATCATTATGATTCCAAGATAGCCAAAGACGAGGATATAATCAAGAGAGCAGATGTAAAGACGTCCTCGTGAACCTAGCGTGACAACATCTATCAAGTCAAGAGCTGTGGATACTCGCGGGCAGGGGACTGTCTCCCTATTCTCTATTCCATAAAAAAACATCAAGAAAGCCATCGGTTCCAGCTTATCCCTCTAATAACGAGACGATCTCTACCGTTGTATGAAGAGTGCCAAGTTCGTGCAAGTTTCTATCATGCCTCTTCCTGCCAGTCTCTTCTGATCACAGCTGCAGCTAAGAACCATTGTTCGTTTGTTGATACCAGTACCCGAGCTTCACCATAGAAACAACCACTACGGACAGAGGTAATCGGAACTTCTGCATATTTTATTTTCTCATGGAGAAGTAGAGTCACGGAGGAGAGATGGTGATATCTTTATTATGGTAAACTCACCGACCATACAATATAGAACCATATAAATCATGCTTGGGGACTGAGGCTCAGCAGGAAATTCCTTCACCCTCAGTCAAGAACTTCTTCAACATAAGAGAGATGGTCAATCAAGAAGCATGTAATTCGCAAGGGGAAACCAAACTGAAGAAGAAGCAGATTCAACGCTCCCTTCAAAAGAAGCCGCTTCAACGCTCTCTTCAGCAGAAGCCACTTCAAAGCTCCCTCCAGAAGAAGCCCCTTCAACGCTCCCTTCAGAAAAATCCGCTTCAATGCTCCCTCCAGCAGAAGCCGCTTTAAAACTCCCTCCAGAGGAAGCCGCTTCAAGGCTCCCTCCAGCAAAAGCCGCTTCAAAGCTCTCTCTCCAGAAGAAGGCGTTTCATCTCAAACACTTCAACGCTCTCCGGAACCTGCTCGCTCCATAAGATGCTTCAACACTCTCCGGGACCTGCTCGCTCCAAAAGCTGCTTCAACACTCTCCGGGACCTGTTCGCTCCAAAATCTGCTTCAACACTCTCCGGGACCTACTCGCTCCAAAAGATGCTTCAACGCTCTCTGCATGACCCACATCCATATTTGAGCACACAAGGTTCATTTTTTAGAAAAGCAAGCACACATTGGGTCCCATATTTGAGCAAAGAAGATAGCAAGATCCAGGCAGCAAGGTCGGTGTTTGATCCAGATAGAAGGGTCGGTAGCAAGGATGACGCTCGAGCAAGCACATCAATCGAAGGGGAAAGCAGGCACAGGACAGAGCCGACATATGAAACATATACACGGTGGACCCGTGTTTGATCGAAGCATGCACAACTTCCCATGTTTGAATCAAGCATGCTCACATCAGGTTCCATGCTCGACCGAAGCAGGCATAGCAAGGTCGATCGAAGCAGGCAAGACCGACATTCGAGCGGAGCAAGCACGAAGCAGGCATGGCAAGGTTGATTGAAGCAGGTAAGACCGATATCATGCTAGGGGAACGCTCGCTTGGACGCCTCTTGAACGTGGCATGCTCCAAGGACAGGACGACCCGTCTCTCCTGGTAACATCTAAACTTTGTCTCAAAAGTTTTATCTTTATCTGTCACCATCTAATGCCTACCCCCACAATAGTGTAACCATTGCATGCTAGGCCGGGGACTTAATATTGATGGTGGATTATAGTTTGGTCTTAAAGTTGTAAAATCAATTTTGTGCTGACATCCTGCAAAGGGTAAGGCCATTCGACAAAGGATGAGCGCAGAAATCCTCTCGTTTTATTTATTTATAGTAATTCGATAAATATACAAAATTTACCCAGAACATAGCATGTAGCAACAATACCGATATTCTGTGGATTTATAGCATTATTAATTAATGCACTAGATTTTGTGCCCGTGCTACGCACCGGGCGGACCCGAAAACCATCCGTAATTGTTTTTTCTTCTTTCAATCGTATTTTAGATTTGGTGTGATATGGATTCTCCTGGCCTGTCGTGCATTTTTTATCAGGTGTCGTGCGGCTTCACCTCGTCCCATCATAATGCATTGTTAATTAGGTGTGGCTCGGCTTCGCCTCTCCCCGATGCTTTTTGATTTGGTGTTGCACGTCTTCGCCCCGCCCCTATTTTCTCCTCCACTCACTATGTTTCGTCATTCCAATTTATTTCTACAAAGATAGATGACTAATATCAAGCGTAAAAGGAGCAACTTATTGTGTTAGCAATAGATTATAATGTGTGTACAAACATTAGGGTCAACTTATCATATTTGTAAAATAGATTTGGAAATATTTTGTTAATGAGCGCCAAGTTAGCTGGGGAGAAAAATATCAACATTAGAATTCAACTTCAATGTCCAGGATCCGGTATACTGGGCAAGTATTATCTAATTGAATATCGTGTAAGCATGACAGAAAAGATCTTAGCACACACCATTATTAACTAAATCATAAAAGAAATCTTGTTTCATGGAATTTTTCAGGAAGATAACATGATAGCATAAAGGAAGTTACTTTCTAGTAAGACTATCCAGAAGCATATTCATTAATAAAGGGTATAGTCCAGGTTAACATATTGCACGGTGTGAAAAGCAAGTAGACAATCGAAGAACAAACAAATAATGGCAATCACAAAAGCTCTGTATCATTGAAATTATAAATCAAAATCTCCTGCTCTACAGTAACAATTTTCGGTTGCCTCGAAGAAGAACCCCTAAAATTTTGATCTAAATGAAAGCTCATGCACATGCTTCTGTTATCCTCCTAAACCATGACCTGCGAAAGAAAAAAAGTGTGATAAAGATCAAAATTATACCATGGGAGATGTTCTATACATATGATGTCCATATCCATATAACAAATTATTATGCCAGTTGTTCTCGGCTTTTGTTTTTCGCATCATTGAACTTTCGCACCATCAAAAGAAACCTAAGTTACATTATACATGATATATTATAGTGATAAATGCATGGCAATGATTTCATGTTGATTCATGAAGGATAGTAGTTCATGTCCTTCCGCGGAGGAAGCTCCGCCTTAGAAAAAATATTCCGCATAGGGTGAATAACCTGGGCAAGATTCATCAAGCTCAAGCAGAAGTGAACTTCACCCATTCATTAAGCCATTTTTAATCCAATCCATGACTGGATTAGTCTATGCATTCAGTTTTATCAAACCGACTACTCAGCTAGTGATGTGGTAAGGAATTGGCAACTAATAACTGGAAAAACACAACTAATTAATTATCTTGTCATTTTTGAATAGACTGCATAATTTAGTTAACCGTAGGCTAATAAACATGGAAGAATTTCCTGGATTAAGAAAAAAGAAGCAGCATATTCAGTTTACGTGATTACCCGACATCAACTTACTTTGGAAATTTAAGTGGGTGAGCTATGATTTGAGTTTAGTCCTCTTGCTAATCTTTAAACTAATTGATTAAGCTTCTAGTCAGCGTGAAGGGAACTATAAACAAAACTGGGTCCACATAATCAATTCTACATACATACCTTTCTAATCAAATTATTTAAATCTTGAAAAATGGTGCCTTGCTATTCCACTAAGTCAAGAAAAGAAAAAAACAAAAATTAGAATCAAAATAGTACATGAAGAGCCATCAATTTGTAAATTATCAGTATTCTCATAGTTAATTTGTTGCCATCCAGAACATGAACTATGCTCTCATTAACTTGTTTACCTTCAAACTCACATAGGTTCCTCGGTGCACTCCAGGAACCATCTCCATACTAACTGATTCCTTTATGCAAAATAAAAAGATAGAGACAATATTGAATTACACCACAAAAACAAAAAATAAAAGAACTGTGAAAAAACAACAAAATAGAATCAGAAAATTCATTAAAATCTATACCTCTATGCCTAAGAAACTTCGGTGAAATGTGTAAGAAACCCAATATTATGGGAAACTTTTGAGTTTTCAGCTGAATTTGTCTGGCAAAGTAAGATTGAAGCTTTTTCCATTGCTGTGGAAAAAGAAAACCAAGTTACGTATACATAAAAGATAGATAAAAAAAAATTAGACAAAGTGAGATTCACGTGTCTGTGTCTCTGATGGCTATTGGGATTTCTCCATATCTTAGTTATTTATCCATTTTCAAAAAAAATCGATAGAACTGTAAAAGAGATACAATGAAATCTATGGCAAATAAAAAAGAACACCCAAATTTCAAAAATCAAAACTCATTTAAATAGGGTTACCTTAAGCAGTATGGTTTCAGCACAAAAAAGTTCCAGGATTTTATTTTTTTCTGTTGAATCCAAATCAGAAATACCAACCATAAAAATCTCTCAACACACAATACCCATCTCTAATCTCCATATGCATATTCTAAATCGAACCCCTCGTCCAACTTTACAACTTATTAAATTCTAGAAAAAACCCTAATCTCTATTTCTTCTGATTTCTTCATCTTTCAGAGCTCAATTAGCTTCCAAGTTCATCGCCATCTTCTTCGATTTATCTGGATCTCAAGATTTACACGAATCACTCACAAAAAGAAGTTATTCATGGGAATTGAATTCGACAGGGAGAGAGACACTGAGAACATAAGAAAGAGAAGAAAAAGAAGAAGAGAATAAAACTCTCTTCCATAAATCGGTGTCTCGGTTGGCTTTAGGCCTATTTTTTGACGTAACGGGAGCATTCTTAACTTGACGGCGTTACTTAACGTCCAGTTAAGTATTTGGTGTAAACCCGGTGTAATTTTTTTAATTAGGTGTAAATCAACACATAAGTCTTGTACACCCACGTTTATACTAACGGTTGCTAACGGTTTTAGTATTAAGCCGTTAAAATCATGGGGCTTGGACCAATAACGTTCTCTACAAAGGGGGTGTTATAAAAAAAAAATATACGACCAATAACATTACGACACTTGTCTTCTCCAGAATTGTTGTAATTGAAAACTTTTATCTAATTTAATTTGAGTTGGGTGTCATGCTCACCGTGCAACATGGGAGCTCATATGACTTAGCCTTTTAAAGGAGGAGTGATGACTAGCCTTGTAATTCATGTGATGTTCTCAGCAGGACTTTCATTATTGGTGCGGCATGATGACTGATTGTTGCTCTCAGCATAGTAACATGAATATCCAAGTATCAATAATGAGGCATGCACGAAATACCCGTACATGTTATATCTCTCGGTGTGTTATACTAGCCCGATTGAGCATACATCTCTCGGTGTGCTATACTAGCCCGATTGAGCATACATCTCTCGGTGTGTTATACTAGCCCGATTGAGAATATTTAATTTCCTTAGGGAAATCTGGACTGTCCATATCAGTCTCAGAGACGATCACGACCACGCAAGTTTTCCGCATGATTTAACCAGCATAGATGATCCTCAGCAGGAACAGGCTATCACCGCAATGACCACCAGCGGGCCCATTTATGCCATGGACGGTTGAACATGAGATATGCCTCCAAACAACCACCAAACGCCAGCATTGAATAAGGATGGTCGAGCTGGTATGGTGTGGCTCGTATGCGCAAGGCTGTCAAAAATAGTCTCAGAGAAATCGCGACCATCCAACTTCGCAAGCAAAGTTGGACGGCTTGGATCATCGCACGATCGATCGGTGAAGTATTGGCATGCACATTGGCGGACCCACTTTTCACCTACCTGATCGGTTATCTCGCGACCAAGCCATGGAGAAGTGAACGATTGCTCAAAATATGGCTGGCGTGATGCTTTAAAAACCACGAAATTACATTAGTGTCTTAAAATTAATCACAACCATCCAACTTCGCAAGCATGGTTGGATGGCTTAGATCACACCTAAGACCGTGGAACAAGTACACACATCTTCACCCTCGGCCCAATGTGGAACCCACATGATCGGCCTCCCCAAGGGAGGAGCATAACATGCAAAACTGATCGGTTGAAGTTGCATGGGCGTGAACCATACAAAACCCTAATTAGGGTTTGCGGCATGTTACATGTGTCTCTAATCGATCACGAGCGTCCATCTTCGCAAGCTTGGATGGAGGGTGTAGATGTAGACTTAAAAGGTCTCGAGCATGTCAACATGATCATAGTGGGCCCATATACACACATCACCGATCGACCAAGGCCAACCATGGACAGACATCTCGAAACGTGCGCCCGAATTAGGCATGTCACGCAGTTTCCAACTCCTTTGCGGCATGGGATTTCTGTTGCAAATCAATCTCAACCGCTCCTTTTTTCCGGTCAAATTGAGTGGCCTAGATAGCACCTTCATGGGATAGTGAGGTACGGATGTGTACACCGGAAAATCGTCTACACGCTTGCCCGGTCGGTCCTGCCTAAAACACCTCCCATGCTTGGTTTCGACCAAGCTGAAGAGTGATGCGCACCTCTTCAAAACCCTAAACTCTATCAATCCGTCCAACTCTACCAGCTTGGTTGGTCAGCCCTGGCTAGGAGTTAAGTGACTAATGAAGCATCCCCATGTTCACCGTACGCCACTCTTCCACATAGAGTGATCATCCAAAGCATGGCTCGACCATGCAGTCTCCAAACGATCACTCGAAGATGGTTGGACGTGATGCTATTTTAAGACGCTTATCCGTGACTTACTCCGTTAAGCCTTAAAACAGTGATGCTTCATACATGCTGAATATATTCGATGCATTACATGCATATAATACACACGATATTTCTTAAATATCGATTTCCCAAATAACTTAGTTATTTAACCTAGCACCGTATGCTACCTTTTGTGGGTCCCACGATCCACACAATCGAGATATCAAGCATGTCACAAACTGGGGGATACTTACTGGGGTATTGGTCTGGCGGTTTACATCGTGCAGCGTGCAATGTGCCATCACAAGAACATGTCAGGAAGACATGGACGGTTAGTGATGATGGGAGAAGTGTGCAAAGACTGATAGTGACACACTAACACTACTCCACTACTACGTCACTCCACTTCTTCCACTTCCCATGAGAGACGAGGGTTAGGCTCAATGACTTGTATAAATAGGTTCTCCTCCCTATTTCCAGGACATAAAAGCACGGAAAACCAAGTGTTGTCATTCAGAAAACACCAGAGCTGATTGCTTACATTATTGAAAGCCAGTTCGACATTCCGATACAAGTCATAAATAGCCAACACCTTCAAAATTTCAACACCTTCTTCGCTTCCCTCCCTAAGATCAACCCCATCTTCTTCACTTTATGACCGAAGGAAGTCTGGAATGGCCATTTCTTGGTTTAGGCCATAATTGTATAGATTGATCTCTCGAATCAAAAGCACTCCCGTGCAGTGCGTTTGTTTAGGGTTTATATTAATATCTCATCCACACACCCAAAATTACCAAACCAGCAGAAATAGTTTTTACCCATAAACACCTTCAATTATTTCTGAATTCCAGGGTGCATTTGTTGATAGCAGGAAAATTACAGATGGCATTCTTATTGCCTCTGAGTTTATAGATGCTAGATAAAGAGATAAAAATCCTAGTTTGGTGGTTAAAGTGGATCTTGGGAAAGCATTTGACAACATTAGCTGGTGTTGTCTTGATTATACCATGACAATATTTGGTTTTGGAAATGTATGGAAGCATTGGATCAAGTGATGCTTATCCACTACTAGGTTTGCAATGACTATAAATGGTTCTGCTTCAGGTTTGTTTATAAGTGGTAAGGGTGTTAAACAAGGAGATCCAAATTTTTTATTTTTGTTCTTTCTATAATGATTAAGAAGGATGCTAGCATGAACTTGGTTTCTAGTTTCAAGCCAGCTTTGGATGCACCTGCAGTTAACCATTTACAGTTTACAGATGACTCGATTGTGTTCTTTGAGGATGATGTTTTACAGGTTCGAAATATAAAGAATGTCTTGTTGGCTTTTGAGATGGTTTTAGGGTTGAAGGTTAATTTTAAAAAAAGTGCTATGGTTGCAGTTGGAGATGTTGTGAACATTGAAGAGAGTATTTTCTATTTTTGGGTGCCAAAAAACTACTTTTCCTATGAAGTATCTTGGAATTCCTTTAAGAAGTAAATCTAAAGTTGTGGGGGTTCGGGATGTTATCTTACAAAATTTCCAAAAAATATTGAGTTTATGGCAAAGAAGTACTTATCTAAAGGTGGGAGATTGATTCTTAGAAAGCATGTATTATCCAGTTTACCAATCTACTACTTGTCATTGTTTCAAATTTCAGTTATTGTGGAAAAAGAGATTGAGAAGATTATGAGGTGGTTTCTTTGGGGTTCATCAAAAAATAAAACAAAAAAGAGTTGGGTGGGGTGGAAGAAAGTCTCTTTATCCAGATTTGAATTCGAATAGTAATTAAAAAAATTTATCATGATCATATTGGTACATCTAATTTAAACAACTCAACAATTCTGGATTAAGCATGTTCTAGATCATGGGAATATTTTTAGGTCACAATAGCACACAATGATACAAATTCTAGATCACCACATGTAACTTTGGGTTAATGTGGAAATCGTCAAGCGTTGGTATGTCAAGGTTGATTGTCATATCTTAGTATCAAAACTCAAAAGTCATTTTATTAGAATTACTAGAGTCAACTTTATTACGTTAGACTAAGAAGTCCAGAAATGTTGAGACATACAAGTATTACTCTGAAGACGTATCGACATCGGCGAAGACATCATATATCTACTTGAGTTTAGTAATACAAGACTTGACTTGTTTCCATTTTTATACTGTTACTGTTAGAGCACTGCTCGGTCGAACTCGCAAGCGTTGCTATCTCAAGCTTGTTTGTCAATGTTAGTGATCAAAACTATAAGTCTTGATTTCTAGTCTACTTATAGTGATGTCTCGGACTCGGATAGATTGTGTATTTGAGCATTAGACTTCACGGCGTTCATCAATTAAAGACGAAGAACTACTAAGGCGAGCTTGTGGAACTTCATCATCAAAAGGTATGTGAAGACTAAAACTCATCTATCACTTGGAAAGTCTATTTCTACTTTATCTCCTATAATGAGACAAAAGATGTATTACGATAGTTTTCAATTATACACATTTGAGATTTCGAGCTGAGTTTAAATCGCTTACATATTTCTCGAAATACGTGTTGGTAAGCTTTTGCTTCAACCAATTTCATCTTATATTCTCGACGAAAGTCAAAATATGATCATGTGAAAATCGCCGAGTAACATCTTACATGGTTTGTGTGATACAACCATTTGGTGTAGACTTGGAATATTTCGTTATGATTATTTCAATATCTTGAAAATTGCTTTGATGTTAATAGTGTGTGAAAACAGCCATTGTCATCCTCTAAGAAAGTTTTAATGATTGAAATAGAGTTTAGAATACTTACCATCATTGGATTATAAACATAGTGTGCATTCTTGCATGTATGTGATCCATGACCGGAACTAAAGTATGCATACCTGTATGTGTACTTGTAGTTGTAAAATTCCGTGTACCAAGTACACATTACCGGTACGCATACTTGTGTAAGGTATTGATCCGGAAATTTCTGCTGGGTTTTGGAAGTGTACTTAGGTATGCGTACCAGTTCGCATACTGGAAAACCCAAATTTCTGCTGGCTACTTAAGTATGCTTACCCGTTTGCATACTTGAGTGGTTAAAGTTCTAGAATTGGTTAGTTCATGAACTAATACATTTATATATTAAGGAATGCATTATTTGCAAACCGTGGCTACAATGTTCATGAATTGATTCGAGTGAATCAAAACAATTTTTCTTCGATTGTGTTCTTGTATATTTCTATGAGAATATAGCAATTGAATAACTCTTTAACTAGTTTCATTTGAGTCATTTGAACTAGTTATGGTTAAGATGAATATGGTTGATATGAGAGTGTTCATATATCTAACCTCGGTTAACTACGGTTGATCCAACATGGTGTACACGTTTAGGTACGGTTACATAAACCTAAATGAGGGTACATTTAATTTGTGTATAACAAGCTAAGTTCGATCTAATGGTTGAAAGATATTAGCTTGTATCTAATTATGTTTTCATCTAACGGTGAATACTGAATGCTTTGTTACCAAGGTAACTTTGATTGCAAACCCTGATTTGAAAACTATATAAAGGAGAACTCTAGCAACTGGGAAACCTAATCCCCATACCTCCTGTGTGATACTAGTTGTATAAGCTAGAGTCGATTCTCCTTTAACCTTAGGTTTTTCACGAAATCCTGTAGGTTAACGACTTAAATACTTCATTGGGATTGTGAAGCCAGACCCAACTATTTTCTCTATAGTTGTATGATCTGATCTTGTTGTTTCTATCGAATCTGAGTACTATCTTCTTTAAGATTGGCTCGGGATTTATTCTCTGATAGGCAAGATAAAAAGTAGTCACAAACATCTTCGTCACATCGTTTGTAATTCCATAATATCTTCTTTCACTACCATACGATTAAGATTATTGTGAGGTGATTGATAATACTAGGTTGTTCTTCGGGAATAGAAGTCTAGTTTATCAATTGGTTTATGTGCACCTTTATTTATCAAAAGACATAACAAAACTCGTAGGTATTTCAGTGGGAGACAGATTTATCTATTCCAATATACTTTTCTGTGTGAGACGGATTTGTTTATCAAGTCTTCGACTTTGGGTCGTAGCAACTCTTGGTTGTGGGTGAGATCATCTAAGGGAATCAAGTGCATAGTATGTTGCTGGGATCAGAGACGCAAGGAGTCCAACTGTACCTTGAATCAGTGTGAGATTGATTAGGGTTGAACTACAGTCCAGTCCGAAGTTCATTGGTAGTAGGCTAGTGTTTGTAGCGGCTTAACACAGTGTGGTGTTCAAATCTGGACTAAGTCCCGGGGTTTTTCTGCATTTGCGGTTTTCCTCGTTAACAAAACTTCTGGTGTCTTTGTTATTTCTTTTCCGCGTTATATTTTGTTATATAATTGAAATATCACAGGTTCTGCGTTGAATCGATTAATTAGGAAATCTAACCTTTGATTGTTGATTGAAATTGATTGATCCTTGAACATTGGTATTTGGTACCTTTCAAGTTATTTCTCTTATATTCGATCGGGCTCGCAAATTCCTATTTGCTGATTACAGATTGAATTTAGAGATAGAGATATAAAACTCTTTGATATACTTTTCTCTAGATTGAGTCTAACTGTCTAGTTGATTCTCTTGAGAGTGTATTGTAGTTTGTCTATTCAGATTGCCAAACGAAATATTGGGTGTGGTTGTTGTACCCCCGCATTTTCAGTTACTTTCAAGTCGTTTAGATTGAAAACATAACATACGAAGTTATATACGTGAAACTCTAGTATTAGATACTTGATCATATTATTATGATCAAAGTGTCAAGGAAAAATATACAATTTGTTTTACAACTTTGGTATATTGAATTACGAAGTATAACGCTTATCTTTTGAACTTCGTAATTGCGACATAGACACAATTTTTGTAACTTGTTTACTAGATTGTGTAATGAATTTAGAATTGATTTCATGCCTATAAAACTATGTTTGATTATATGAGTTTAAGGAAGTAGATTTACAAACTTGTTTCGTATTTGAAAGAAATCAATAAGACTTGTGGTCCATTTTTAATTGAATTATAAGGAATGACCAATCCTTACCTATGTTGGGAGTTAAGGTGGTACCAATGCTTATCTATGTTGAGAGCTAAGGTAATACCGATCCTAACCTATATAGAAATCAAGGTAGAACCGATCCATACCTCCATTGAGAGTTAAGGTAGAAATGATCCCCATATGAAAAACCAATATATATTAGTCACGTACACTTTAGGGTTTGTGTGATTTTGGAAATTGGGCTTGCAAAACAAGAAAGTTGAATATGTTGACATAGTGAGTAATTTGAACATGTGCTTAAATATTATATTTTGTTGTTCAAAGATATTCCTTGATACTCAAGGTGAGATCCCAAACTGAAATGTTTGAGAGTCTGTTGTTAAGATTTTCGAATATATATGTTAAGTTTTTCCAGCAAAAAAAACATATTCCTGAAAGATATATTAGTTAAATATCATGTATGCTATCTAATATTGAGTTGTATCCAAGAGGGATTTTGGCTATACAGTTGGCTATTGGTTGGAATTAGCAAAAACTGAATTTAGGTGTTTTATTACATATCTTGAGAATATACGGTTATGGAAATTTCTTGGTGCCCAAACTACCTTGGCCTTTAAATAGTGAAGTTTGTTCTTCTTACAAACTTATCTTGAGGCTGGAACTTCATCTTGTAGTCACTGATGTAGCTGACTAATAGTATTACTTGTAATACTATCTTGGAGAGAAGTGTAACCTAATTAGGAGTAATCTCTTACGTCCGTTAGTTTAAAGACTTCTTTGGGATCATGAAGCGTCTACTAGTGTCGTTGGTGAGAAACTAGAATTGTATTGTTATTTTAGTTTTCGATTATTAATTTTATTGACTAACGATTATTAACTCTATATTGCACCTGGTTTGATTATTTTTGAGAGCCTTTAATTCTGACACAAGGTCACTCAAACTAGTAGTGGTAATTCAGATATGTCTTTAGATCTGATGTAGTCTTGTAATCATTCATTGTTAATAAATTTCATTATATGTGTGATCGATCATAAGTTGGAATCAAGTTTGTTTGTGCAGGTACAGAAGAAGACGTTGAAGATTTGAAGACAATCAAATTTCTTATTGGTTTCTTATCTTTGTAATTTTCTTCATGCACAAACTTGATCGACTAGGATCCAAATATATCTCGTTTATCTTTGATAGACGATTACTTGGATAGTCGTAGTAGATCAACAAGTTATCATTTGGTGGTATTCTTCAGTATCCGAATCTGATAGCTTGTAAATTTAAATCTGATTATTTCGGTAATTCATATCTTGATTTATCTAAACTGGACAAGGGATTTTATTAGTTTGAATGAAAGATCCTTTGTCGTACTCAATAAAATCTCTGATTTACTTCTTGAGATTGATAGAGCAGTTACGAAATAGATTAGTTATTTACTATTTGGAAGATGATCCAAAGGAGTTGAGTGCTTGAAGTCTTCACAGCGGCTAAAGCAACTTAAGATAGTAGACTTTATCTTATGTTTCGCATGTGTTGGCCAGATTGGTTGTAGGAACAGGGATACTCAGAAAACTAGGTAACTAGGGGTAGATTACTTGGTCTCAACTATACAAAGTTGGTAGTGTTCTTTGTATAACGACTTAGCTCTCAGAGTATTCAAAACTGGAGTAGGTCGTTGGGTTTCTCTGCATTTGTGGTTTCCTCGTTAACAAAATCTTGTTGTGTTCTTTTACTTTACTTTTTGCATTATAATTATTTAAGTTATAATCAAATAAATTGTACTTGTACGTTAATCCAACACTTGGGTTGATCCCTATAGCTTTGTTCGGTTTCGAACCAAAACAATATATGGACCAAGTGTATACCTTGTGGTTTTCTATTTTCTTGACAGTCTCTATTTAGATCACACAAGGTATGGAACTTATAGGTTGATATCGAAAATATTGTGGTGTACTTGGTACCCTCGTCATTTCATCTTCGGTATATTTTCATTTTCGGTGAATCTTTTTCATTTCCTAAATAATTACCAAATGGACAGAGGATATATATCAAAACACCATTTGAATGGTTTTTGAAACTATAACTATATGTTTTGGTTTCCGCAGATCATACTAACAATTTGTTTTATCTTTACCAAGAATTTTGTGAGAGCATTATTCGGTCGAACTCGTAAGTTTTAATATCTCAAGATTTTTGCCAATTTTAGATGCACAAAATGATATTTTGATTCCTAGTCCACTAAATTCAAGTCTTGGACTCGGATTAGAGTATGGTAGTTGAGTATCAGATATCACTGAAATATCCTCGAAGATTGAAGACTAAATAACAAACAAATACATTTGCGAGAACTTCATCAACAAATAGGTATGTGAAGACTAACCTATCATATTTATTTATTTTATATACCATTCTATCATATGAGACGTTGCCCTGTGATTTTATTATTTAATATTATAAATAAAAAAATTCAAGTTCAAGCTTTGCTTGGTCAAACTCTCGAAACATGACTCGAGCAATGGATGTTTACAGATCCTTAGCAATCTTAGTTAGAACAATTTATTGTCCACAAACTATTTTTGTTTAAGTTGATCATTTGGAAATTTCCCAAGCCAACAATGCGAATCGTCTATGGCTATTGGGAATGTTTCAAACTTAAAAGTAAGAGAATTACAAGAACTGTTTTGAGAAAGGTACGCATACTCAGCATGAATACCTAATTGATCTGAATTCCTTGAACTAGAAAGGTACACATACCCGGTATGCATACCCTTTCAATCTGAGTTCTAAAATGGGGGAAGGTACAAATACCTTGTATGCATACCCTTATGATTTATCTTCGCGACCTGCCTCAAGGTACGCATACCTGGTATGCATACATTTTCGACCTGATTTCGCAACTCCAATAGCTACGCATACCATGTATTCATACCTACCGAGTTCCAGATGGAAAAAACTCACAAACTTCCCAAGGTGAAGTATAATTGTTGTGCATATATTAACCATGGCTAGTTCAGTTTTGCTATGTCTCTCATACGCATTTCTAAGACAACTTTACTCACAAAATCTCTTTGGGCTTGTGGATTATTTTATAGGTCTTGAGTGTTCTTGAAAAATATTATTGCTTGTAAGTTCACATGCTTAATTCGCCGTTGTGGACCATCATTGTGCATGGTTCCATAACTATCCATACCATATTACATATTCTTATGTGTAATTTCAAGGAGGACTTTTCACAATGCTTACATGAATTCTTAACTTAGAATTTCATCTAAACTAGAAAAATGTTTGTTTGAATCTCAAGCAACCTTAACTTGAATTCAAAGATATTTGTAGCCCTAGAAATATATAAATATAGAGACTCTTGGAGATGAATTTCTTAACCCCCTGACACCCTTATGTCCTAGTTACATAGATAGAGTCGTAATCTATAACCTAAGTTTATTTACAGAACTGTAGTAGTTTACGACTTTAAAGACTTCACATAGTGATTCGGGAAGCCCGGTCAGACTATGTTTTTACCTTATAGTTCTTGTATCCGGATATTGTTCTACTGGTTATTGAAGTTCAAAAACTTTAGATCAGGAATAAGATGGATAAAAATCACAAAGTTCTCTTTGTTTGGGATTTTGTGATTCCTCAAGATAGATATCTAAACTCTTTTTTTGATTTATTTGGATTGTTCTTGAAAGGTGGTTAGTGATCTAGGATTTTCTTTGATAAGAGGGTAAGTATTTTAGATCCGTGAGGTTTTCTAGACTTTTCTAATTTAAACATATTTCAAAACCTTTATCGAAAGATATCGAAAATATGCTTGTTTGTTAGAGGTAGAAAGGAAACAAAAATCTTCACTGAGACTAAAACAACTCTAAGGGTGTAAAGGACGCCAGCCAAGGGAATCAAGTGCGTAGAACCATGTTGGTTCGAAAACGTACACGAGCGCGACTGAAGATGAATTTCTTGGAGGGTTAATTCGGTCTCAATTATTGTCCAGCCCGAAGTCTGATAGTAGGCTAGTTCTTACAGTGGTTTAGTATAATTTGGTGTTCAAAGTTAGACGCGGTCTCGAGGGTTTTTCTACAAGTGTAGTTTTCCTCGTTAAAAAAATTCTGGTGTCTTGTGCTATTTCCTTTTCCGTATTATATTGTTTATCATTATATAACAAAAATATCACAAGTATTACGTAATCAATATTGATAGTTTAATCCCTTATTAATTAAGATTAAATCAAGACTTGTTCTTGTTGAATTCATATCTTGAAATATAGTTTACAAGTCTATGCTTGTTAGAATTCGGATCTTGTATTATTCATGTAAATACTAAATTGATCTCGGATATTGATTTTTGAGATCGCCTAAGAACTCTTCTACACAATCAGGTATTTGTCTACATATATATTGATGATTGTGGGAAGAGAAAGATAAAAAGTTTACAATCTTCTTCAAGTGTCTTTACATTCAATCTACTTGTCATTGTATTAGTTTTTGTCCATACAAGTTACCGAACGAAAAAGTTGGTGGTGTAACTGCTACCTTCTCCTTTTCAAATACATATCCTAAAATAATTATAGAGGCTCTAAGAAACCATTGTAGATGTTATAAGAGTAAGTCCTCGTTATTACATCTGCCGTATAGCTAATCCAAAATGTGCTTTTCATTCCTTTGGAAACAATGTCTCTCGTGTATTAAATACTTGGTAAATAGGTATTAATTATTTCTAATGAATCTCAACTATTATAAAAGAAATCCCGTACGAACTAGATATTTTGATCAAAGATTTTAGACTCCATATATATAATTTTCTATTTAAAAAATACAAATTTCTCTATATTTTATAGTAAACGTTTTCTTTTGTGCGGTTCCAACCATTGTTTCGTGCAATACGACACTGCTCTGGGTTCTTAGTGTTCTAACAATTAATAAATGTCTTCAAATTCTCCTCATATGCATCCTCGGTGATTGACCAAACTAATGAATCCCACACCCTTTGAAAATATAATCATTTTTCATATTCTTTCTCGACACACTTTTTATCTTTATGTTTCTTTAAATTTTTCCAGGTGACATTTACTAATACGAACATCTTCTTTACTCGTGACTTTATTACCTTTTTTGGAACCTTATTACAATTAGATTTAACACTTCCATTTAATGGAACTTAAAGAGACGATTTTGTGTTTCGAAAAGAATAAGGAAATAACTTTCGTTAATGTTGGTTCTTTATCGGTTAGTATCACCTTTGGAATTTCGTCGCCCAGATAAATTAAACGTAAGTATTTTAGCACCCCAACATAATTATCGAGCTTTTCGTCACCAAAAAGAAGAATGAAAAAAACCACCGTGAATATTTTTTTATCACATACCCGACAATATTGAAGATGAAAACCATATAGCAAAACTAAGTCGATTAATACGCAAGAAAGATATGAAACACGTTACCATTTAATCATGTTTTTAGTTTGAAGGTATAGTCGTGCTCGGTGGCTAACTTTTGGAATTGTTTCATACGAGCTAACTTCATATGTGTTCCTTTTGATAACTGCTTTCACATTATAAATTGTAGATAAGGAAGCACTTTCATGGGGTGCACCACATTCAGGTTACTGAAGATAACACTTGATGTTGTACATCTTTCACCCATCTCATTACTTTCGTGAATTCTTCATGTCTCAGCTTTACAACTACAATGTGTCCAACAACACTTTCTGGATTCTTATGGTTATGTCGATCATTCGCAACATGATTTTTCCATATATTTTTAGTCGTGCAATTGTTGAATACAATATTTTCATAGCATTTACTTCTTTGCTTTAGTCTTATATCCTCAAAGTGTTGCTTTTTATAAAGACAATACTTTGGCTTGTGAGCAACGCTTCCTACTTCACTTGCAAACCAACTCAAAGTGCATAAGTTTTGATTTTTTTGTTTGTGAATATTACACATATGATTTCTCTTTCCTTTTCCACACCCTAATATTTTGTCTCTTTTATAATTTTAAATTTTTATATATTGTGAAAATAAAAAATTATAAAACTTCGAAAAGCATATAAATATTAATCTACCAAATCATTAGAAAAGTTGCTTCGAAAGTATTTATTAGAAAACCTACCAAATTATTAGAACAGTGGTGGAAGTATTGGGTGAAACTAAAACACGATATCAGATTGATCAGTATCTGTTGTTACATTCTAAAACAAAAATCATGTTGTTAATTAAAATAATAAGAAATTAATATAATCGATGGCAAGGTCGAAGGTTCACACCACGCCTACGTCAGATGATATCCACAATCGTAGGTTCACTCCTTCCCATTGTATTTTTCACGTTAAAGTTGTCTTTATGTTCCAAAATACCAACGACTCGGCAGGGGATGAAAATGCACACTATACTTATTGTGGTACTTAACACACTTGTAAGATTGTTTAAGTTCCACAGTCAAAAACGTCTAATGGACATGTTTTCTAGGTCCACATCAACAAAAGTCTGTAAGGTGTGCTTCATTTCCTTTCCAACACTAGTCAAATATTTATAGGGCTAATAAAAATCGGCAAGGCTTTAACCCAACCTCCTCACTAATTTTGGAGAATAAACAGGGTAGTTTATTCGCTCTTGCGTAATCTTGGATATGCGGAAGGTATATAAATATTTTATTTTTACCTACTTTTCACGGTTTTAAGCAACCAACATGGGATTTACAATCCTTAAATGTACACCTGATTATTTGTAGTATTAAATTTTCCATATGACATATTTGATTTTTTATTTTCCTCGTTCGATTTCCAATTTGCCTCATTTTGGATTTATAAAATTTTAATTATTTTCAAAATTTTCCAATTGCGAATCGTTAGCAAAATTAAAGTAAATAAGGTTTTATTTGCGAGATGAAGATTTGTCTACTTCAAAGTTGTCACATGATTTATTCACTTTACTATAATCTCTAAAACTTATTTTTTACAACATCACGTTGTTAGTTAAAATAATAAGAAATTAATATAACAGTCGGCAAGGTCGAAGGCACACACCATGCCCATGATATGATCTTTACAGTCATAAATTAACTATTTTCTCATTGAATTGTTCACATTAAAGTTGGTTTTATGTTTAAAAAATACCAACCGGTCGGCAGTGTAATACCTTGATATTCGGCAGTGCTCGGATGAATGGAATATAAGTAATTGTTTTTCCTTTCCTAACACCGAAGCCTTTTCAGCATAATTGGCTCTAAAGTTGGCAGAAAACTCTGTAGTTAAGCATGCTCGGACAGGAATAATCCAGGGATGGGTGACCTCCTAGGAAGTTGCTGGTGGATTTCCGCAGATGTGCCTGTTAGAAACCCCACACTGTAGGATAACCGCATTGTCTAAGTGGGGAAAATATCGGTGGAGGGTCGGGTCATTAGAAATGGTATCAAAGTCGACAACTCGTCACCTACAGATGGTGGGAAAGTACGCCGGACGAGGTTAGTCCTGGTGCTTGTCTCATGAGGGGCAGGGAACGATGGATATATGGGCTCGTGTATATTCCGGAGCCGGGGACGTCTCCAATTTGAGGTGGTGGTATTGTAATACCCCAATATTCGACAGTTGTTACCCTTCTAACACTAGTCAAGTATTTATGGGGGATAACAACCATCTACAAGGTTTTAATTCAACTTTCTTACTAATTTTGGAAAATCAACAGGGTAATTTATTCGTTATTACCTATTCAAGGATATGCTAAAGGTATATAAATATTTTATTTTTACCTAATTTTCATGATTTTAAGCAACCAGCATAGGGTTCACGCTCCATAAACGTGCACTTGAATATTTGTAGCATTAGAATTTTCATATGATATGTTTAATTTTTTTATTTGCCTCGCTTGATTTCTTATTTACCTCATTTTGGATTTATAAAATTTTAATTATTTACAACATATTCTAATTGCGAATTGTTAGCAAAATTAATGTAAATACGGTTTTCTTTGCGGAAGGAGATTTGCCTACTTCAAAGTAGTTACTAGAATTACTCATTTTGCTATAATCTTTAAAACTTGTTTTTTCAACATCACGTTTTTAGTTAAAATAATAAGAAAGTTATATAACAGCTGGCAAGGTCGAAAGTACACACCATGCCTACATGTGATGATCTCCACAGTCGTAAAATTCACTTTACCATCTGTATTGTTCACGTTGAAGTTGGATTTATTTTCTAAAATACCAAATGATCGACAATGGTCAAAAATGTACACTATGCCCATTGTAGTACTTCAAACACATTGTTTAAATTCCGCAGTCAACAACGTTTCACTGGACATGTTTTCATCAACAAAGTCTGAAAGGTGTTCTTCATTTCCTTTCCAATACTAGTCAAACATTTATGGGGGATAATAAAAACCCACAAGATTCTAATTCAAGATCCTTACTAATTGTGGAGAATCAACATGGTAATTTAATACTCTTGCCTATCCTAGGAGACATAAAAGGCATATAAATATTTTATTTTTACCTACTTTTCATGATTTTAAGCAACCAACATGGAATTCAAGCTCCTTAAGTATGTACCTGGCTATTCGTAGAATTAAATTTTTATACGACTTGTTTGATTCATTATTTTCCTTGTTTTCTTCCCCACACAACTTGTTCTTCTTCTTCTTGTCTCTACAACTAACATGATCTCTAAAATCTAATCAAGTAAACCTACCTCTAATCTATAAGTTAAATATTATCGATCCAATTCTACTTACTGAATTTATTGGCCCCTTATTAAGCGAGGAAGTTTTGTTATTATATAAAAAGTATGATAAAGTGTTGTTGGGTTTGTTATGTATACAATAACTCTATTTCATTTTATCATACAGCTCCTAGTTGCGCGTTCCTAAAAAACCATTGTAGATGTTCTAAGAGCGAGTCGTGATATATAGACCTGCATAGTTAAACCAAACCGACTCTCCATTCTTTTTGACAAAATGTCTCTTAAATATATATTTGATGAATAAAATATTTTATTAGAAAGAAGGAGAATGTACAAAAGCCAACTTACAAGGAGTGAGAATCCATAAAACAACTCAAGTAAAAATTATGCGCCAGTTGAAAATAAATTGTTGGTAATCCCTATCAAAATAGATATGAATATTGAAGACCAAGATATGAGTGAATCTCTTACACTTAAAATAACCAGATTAATGCTTTCAACTTTCTCTTCAAACATGCGCAAATTCCTTTCATTCCGTATTGACCGAAGACTAGGAATCAAAAGACCACACTTTTTTATTTTATTATCTTCAGGAGCTTTCAATGATTGTTATACTTGCATCAGAGTGAATAAACAGACATTGGCCACAAGATGGAAGAAGAGAGGGCCATATTATTTTCGGAAAGAAACATACAAAAAATAAAGTATGACATTCTCCTCAGTATTCCCATATAATAAGTACTTGTTGACAAGATTGAAACGCCAATCAACAAATTTATCTATGGTTATAATTATATCATGAACATCAAGCCAAGGAAATAAATTTATTTTCCTGGATATCTTATTATTCTAGACTGCCCAATGAGAAAATTGTGAATGATGGATGCCTTGATGTTTCGCAGATTTGAATACTCAATCAAGTATGTATATATATATATATATCAAACTAACCAATTTATTCATATTAAAAATTGTTTACACGATGACTTCTAAGAGAAAGTACAACAAATAACAAGAAACTCAATAAACTATTACAGTGAAAGATACAATAAGCAAGTAAATCGAGAAGAGAGAGATCGAGATACTACGAAAATCATACAAAATTCTTGTATGATGAATAGAGTAAAGAAATGGTGTTGGGAATTAAATCCAACCATTTTGAATGATTTTCTAAGGGATGCTCTTGTAAATGTTAAATAAGAGTAAGTTGCCCAATATCTTGTCTACTTGCAGAGGGTAATCAAGTGAAAACCTAGTCAATTTCCAAAGTACTTAAACCCAAATCAAAGAAACCACGAACATAACTTCAATAATAAAAAGAATCCCACAAACACGGAAGGCTAGAATCTCACAAACAGGGAACGCGAGAAACGTAAAGCAAGACACTAAGTACAACAATAAATTAGTAACCTAGATTTAAATAAGAATAAAAAAAAGGTACTTACAACCACGAAACTTCAATAAAATTAGAAATCCTGAGCAAGAATGAGGTTAGGGTTTCTCCTCTTTTTTTTCTTCGAGGAAAGGAAAAGAGGGCAGAGAGAGAAATATTTACTAGATACTAGTTATTGCTTAAAAAAAGTACTACTTATTTACTAATAAACCTCAAATGTTAATACTTGGAAAATACTATGTCCAATTCTAGAAAAAAATTACGATCACTTTTTCATTTTAGCCTAAAAATAAGTCAAATTTAAAAGGTGATAATATCTCTTTTTTGGAAACTAACCAAGTATTAGGTACTAGCTGTACTAATGAACCTCATCCATTTACTAAAGGAATCCTATTACGCCAAAAAGAAATAATGAATAAATTAAATATTTTGATCAAAGTTTTCCAAAGTTTCAAAAGAAAGAATTTGCTCTCTGGAAAGACAAAGTTCGCCCTACTTTAGAGAAGGTGTTTTCTACCGACTGCAAATATAGCTCCTTCTTAAGATTGTTGATAAGTAGGCAGCTGAGGAAAAGAAATGGTTCCATTAATATTTTATTAGGAGAACGATAAATTTTAGCAAAACAATGATAGGATGTAGAGCATATTTAGCAACTAACAATAATTCACCCTGTTTCTGCCAATAAAAACAAAAATTAATTGAGATTGTTTGGTACAAATGCACAATTAATTAGTGAATAAATCAATGCAAAAAGATTATTTAGTTGTGGGCTAAACTTAAAGAGGATAACAAAAACTAATTTAGAGAGCACATAAAGGATACATAAACTTTGATTCTCAACTAATGGAAAAATTTAAATTAAAAACAAAAGTTCAGCAAATGACCTCAATCTTAAAAGCAAAATGATCGTAATAATTAGTACAGCTATGATTTTAGTGTCCATCAATCTACGTATTCTAATTTCTAAGGAGGTCGACAAATCTTGACTATGTCCCAAAATCTGTTTGACCAACTCCATGACCATGACAACCCTATCCCGCAGACAATTTCTTCTTTCCTCTTACTTGCCGATGTGTACTGTAAAATTGGTGAGCCATTTGGAGGTTGATATGAAAAGGAGATCAATAATGACGGCAGGGGAATCAATTGCTCTCGTTGAAAGCAAAATTTCATCTATTTTAGTCTTGTTTCGCAATTATTTCACTAATAAACATTTATTTTTTCATCTATAAGATTTGGTGGACGGACCACCGACTGAATAAATTTGTAGGTTACAATCTTTTTGGAGTGTTTAACGAATAATTAGTGGATTCCAAAGGCAAAGAAAACAAGAAACAAAATATGCGTAAAGCCAAGGAGATAGAAAACTAGCATGGAAAGATTGAGAGGATGCATGTTTCCCTTAGGACAGTTAGTCGGAACAGGCAATCCAGTGACCTAACCTTGAACTTAGGCTTATAATTGGTTCGATTTTTACGTTAGAACTTCAGTAAAAATGATAAAGTCAGCCGTATTGCTAAAGATTTCTATGTTACCTTTTTTTTTTTTTGGAAATTAAGTTGATTAAAAAAAACAAACAGGTTACAAAGAGTTGCTCAAAATGTTGGTTGCCCTTATCTCATGACCGTTTGAGATATTGGCCTCTACCAACATATTGTTAACTCGTACAGCAGGAAATGAAAATACATTTGAAATTGAAAATAGAAAATCTGACTGTAAAGCATCTAAAATGCATTGGCATATGAAACCAAATCTGTTTGTGGATGTTCTTTTTTCGCGCTTCTTTTGCTAGAATGTCCGCCACTTTGTTGCATTTCCTATTTTTAAAAGAGATACCCAAAAAACCGTTACATGATGATAAGATCTTCATTGCCTCTGAAATGATATCTTGATTTCTCAAAAAAATGTTGCTTGGCTTGTTTTGAGCATAAAGAATGAGTCTCTGGCAGTCGCCTTCAACACAGAAATTTTGGAACTCCATACTCTTTACCCATCTAGCCACTTCTAGCAAACTCAAAGCCTCTGCTTCTTCTGCAGTGGAAGCAATGAAGGTCCCAAAGAGCAGCTTGGATAGCTGTCCCTGTGTCAGAACGAAATATTATACCATAACCAGCAGTAGCAAAAGAATCTATCCATGAAGCATCAAAGTTCACTTTATATGTATTAAGAGAAGCAGTTGTCCATCCTTGTTCAGTGAAGTTATTGGTCCTATCTAGTTCAGAGATAGCAATATTTCTACTATGAGTATATGCGACTATATTTTCCTGTAAAGGGGACCAAAAATTTAAATGTCTCTGGACTGCTAAGGACAACTGCAGACTAGTAGTTAATTTTGACTCAAAAATCCTAAGACATCTCTCTTTCCATAGTAACCAGCATTTCGTTGCCATAATTTCTATATCTCTACTGCTGCATACACCTGCAATCCAATTGGCATACATCTGGGCAAAGGAGAAGTCTGCATCATTACTAAGATTCAGTTCTACCATGGGTGGCAGCATCCATACATATTTAGCATAGGGACATTCAAAGAAAAGATGCTTTAAGGATTCACAATCATGTTCGCAGAAAATACATTTCATATCTATATCCTTCATAAATTGTCCTAATTTTTTCCTAACAGGCAGAGTATTATGAATACATTTCCACAAGTAAATTTTTATTCTCTGAGAAAAATTGAGCTTCCAAAACGACTTCCAAAAAGAGACCTTATCTGCTCTATTAGATACAAGAGATGGATTTTTCAATTTCTGATACATTGACTTTGCAGTAAAAATTCCATTTGTAGTTAGTAACCATCTTAGTCTATCCTGTTTCATCCTACCATTTCTATCCGTAAACAATCTAATAATTAAAATCTTTTCAGCAATATCAGGTGCGAAGTTATTTCTAACTTCCTTTTCATTCCACTTCTACGTATTTGAGTGTAATAACTCAGCTACAAGTGTTAAAGAGTTTAATTGATTACCACAGTAGGTTAAGAGATTATCTTCCATACCTGGTATCCATTTGTCAGTCCAAATATGAATATGCTTACCATTCCCTACTTCCCAACAACTGTATTTAAGAATCAAAGCAACACCCTGCATAATACACTTCCAAATCCAAGAATCATTGTAACGTTTCTTGGCATGTAAAACAGTTGTATTCCTGAAATATTTATCCTTTAAGACAGAACCCATAAGAGTATTTTGCTGATTTGCTATTCTCCAAGCAAGCTTGGCTATCATAGCTTTATTCATTTTTTTTGCTTCTTTAAAACCTAAACCCCCTAGTTCCAGTGGTTCACAAAGAAATTCCCAGCTAATCGGGTAAAAACCCTTAGAATTGTTATGTTTCCCCCACCAAAAATTTCTCTGAATGGCATCAATTTTATCTGTTATTTTATTAGGTAAAGAAAAACACCCCATTTGATATATTGGTAAGCTAGACAACACAGATTTATTTAGGATCAATTTGCTGGATTGTGCTAAAGTAGTACCATTCCAACTTTGTGCTCTTAATTCCATGGTTGTGACAATTTTATCGAAAGTTTTTATTTTTGACCTGTCCACAAACAAAGGTGCTCCTAAATAAGAATCCGAGATGCTGATTTTCTTAATCTTTAAGAGTCTAAGCATTATTCGTTGATGTTTAGAATGAATTCTTCAACTAAAGAAGACACCAGATTTACAAAAATTTATTAACTGGCGAGAAGCCAAACTAAATTGGTTAATAATATCCAATAAGTTTTAACAACTCACAAGAGAAGCTTTGGAAAACAACAGACAGTCGTCTGCAAATAATAAGTGGGAAATTGGTTGACTATGTCTAGCAATTTTGATCCCAGATATGTGTTTAGTTTGTTCCCTAGCGACCAACAGTCTAGAGAAAACATCCATACAAATGAGGAAAAGGTAAGGAGACAGTGGATCTCCTTGCCTTAAACCCCTCGAAGGTGTGAAGAAAGCCCCTAAACCCATTCAAGAGAACCGCAATCGAAGCCGTAGAAACACATTGATGAATTAAGCTGCACCAATCATCACTAAAGCCAAAAGCAGATAGAGTTTGAGTTAGGAAATCCCAATTAACCCTGTCAAAAGCTTTTGGCATATCTATTTTAATTCCCATACCCCCAGTTTTTGTTTTCATTTTCTTTAAAGAGTGAATAACTTCATGAGCAACCACTATGTTGTCTTCAATTTGTCTCGAGGACAGAAAAGCCGACTGAAATGGAGAAATTATCCTTTCTAGGAATTTTTTTAATCTGTTTGCTAGTAGTTTCGACAGAATCTTATATGGAGTATTACTTAAACCTATTGGTCTGAAGTCATTCGGAGATTTAGGTTGTTTTATTTTTGGAATTAAGAAAAGAAAAGTTTCGTTCATTTTTGGATTTATTTTTTTTGTTTTGAAAACTTCTTGTATCATAGAGACAATTTGGTTGCCAACCAAATCCCGGTTATGTTTGAAAAAACTCACCGGGAAACCATCTGGTCCCGGCGACTTGTTTGATTTCATAGACTTTACAACCATCCAGACTTCATCAGCTGAAGGAACTGCAAGAAAATTTGCATTATCCTAGTCAGAGATGACTTTTGGTATTAGACTCATAAGTTCATGGTCAAAGTTGGTTGGAGAAGCAGTAAAAAGGTTTTCAAAATGTAGTTTTAACTCGTCAGCAATTTGAGATTTTTGTTTCAAAACCTCCCCGTTTTGCTTAACTAAACAATCAATTTTGTTTCTTTTTCTTCTTTTGAGTGTTTTAACATGAAAATATTTAGTATTTCGTTCTCCTAACTTCACATAATTGTCTCTCGAAATTTGTTTTGCAATTGCTTCTTGGGTGTCGTAAAGCGTTTCAAGTTCCCGCATTTTAGTATTTAGAAGCAGATGTTTATTTTTGAGACTAGAAGCCTGAATATGATCTATGTTTTTCAAAAGTTTAGAGATTTTTTTTTCCGGGACTCCAAAAACATTTTTCCTCCATATGCTAAGATTTTCTCCTAAAGATTTCAGATTATGTAAAACTACTTCAGTGGCATTTAATAAGGAAGAATCCCAAGTATTAAGAATTAGCTGGATACACGATTGTTCCTTAAGCAAAATATCAAAAAATTTAAACGGAGCAGCCAAAGCACCAAAAGAGTAGGGATTTAAATCTAACCTAATTGGACTATGGTCAGAACCAATATGAGGAAGATGAGTAAGAGTAGATTCAGGAAATTGGGTTATCCAATCATCATTAATATAAGCCTTATCCAATCTTTCTTGAATATTTTTATTCCCTTCCCGCTGGTTATTCCAAGTAAAAGCATTCCCAAAAAAACCCTAAGTCAGATAGACCACTTCTTTGAAGCAATCTAAGGAAAGGCTCCGCTTCCATACTATTGAAAGGCAAGCCACCTACTTTTTCCGAGGAATCAAGAATTTGGTTGTAATCACCCATTACAACCCAAGGCATACCAGAGTGACTTAATCTCGAAGCTATGTCTTCTAGGAATTTCCAAGAGTCGATTTTATTAGGTTTGTAAGGGCTTCCATAGAAAGCCGTTAGAAGCCACATGTTATCATGAAAGTTTGTTTTGATTAAAACATTTAGCATGTTAGAGTTCCAGTGAACGATTTCAAAATGAAACCCATCAACCCAAGCCAAAGCCAGTCCACCAGCTTTGCCAATAGGGTCGACAAAGAAGCAGTTTGGGAACCCAGATAAAAGTTTTCTAAGTAAAGGTCTCTGAGACTTTGTTTCAGATAGAAACAAAATGTCAGGTTTTTCAGAAGATATTATTTGATTTAGGTGTTGTTTAGTCTTTTTATTCCCACACCCCTGAGTATTCCAAGCAACTAGTTTCATCTTACTAACAAGAAAATAAAAAGGAAACAGAAAAACCTATTCCTAAGCACTTTAATCAAATCTCAACTCTAAACAAGAAATAGAAATTAGATGAACAATAGAAATAGCTTCTAAGTATGCTAACACGGCAAGGAAAGCAAGAATTGAGAATAGATTAAGATGTCATCCAAAACAACAAAGCAGGAATTTAAGTGATATATACTGTATGTGAAGAGTAATTTTCGATGAAACTCGATTTCAACAATGTCTACAGAAGTAGAAATAGACTAAGTAAACAGCTAGAAGGGAAACTAAAAAACCCACTTTCCACAGGACAAGATAAAAGTGAACTCTGTTAACAAGATGTTGTAAACTAAACTAAACTAAACTAAACTGCTATGATGTATAATCGATTGGCATTGGTCATTCTTAACATACACTGATTTCTATGTTACCTACTTTGTCTTTATGTACCTTTTTTTGGCATTGGTCATTCTTGGTGCTGCCAGTGATGCCATTTAGTGGTTGGAACGTTAGAACAATAATCCGCTAGCTTACGTACTTACATAGATGGAGACGACAAAATGAAGGAGTTGGAAAATATATTCGATCCTATCATAAAGTGGCATTTCTTTTCTACTTGGAGTTTCATGTGAAATGTTTTTGTCTCTCTTCAATCATGAAATCTTCTCCTTTTTCATGATTTAAAGAAATCTGTTTCTACATATTTGATCATAGCACTTGGGGATACAACCAATTTATACTATTGTCACGAATATGCATTAGTAATCTGCTTCCTGTTAATATGCAACTGTCATGAAGTCATTATAGTCTTTTGTATATTGTATGAAGGAGGGGAGGATAACCACTGGTGAGACCGATGGTTTTCAACAGCATAAGCTGCTAAGGAATGAGCCATAACATTGGCCTCCTTTTTGATGAAACTAAATTCAACTGAAGAAAATTGACCTATCTTACCCTTAGCTCTGCAAATAGTGTTCTGTATGCGCCAAGGAGTAGGAGAGTACTCAAAGTACTCGGTAACTTCATGAATATGCTATCTAAAATGAAGATCTAGCTCTTGTAGTTAAACGAAAAAAAAGCAAACTACATAGTCTAAACGACAGGAATCCAATCCGATGCACGTGTAACACCGAGTCACCCACTAACAACACGTCAATATGCAGGAGATTGCGACTCTTTATGCAAAGGGAAAGTATTCAACTGTCGTAAAGAAAACCAAACAAAAGATACACGCACTGAGGGTAAGGTACGGGTTGGGGCAAACTTGCGCACTTAGTTGACGCTAAATGGTTGGGGCAAACTTGCGCATCATGGGGCTGGGGCTGGATTTTTTGACCTTGAGATATCAAATGAAAAGACCACAAACCATACGGGGATTTCAAACGTTAAGAGGATGAGGGATGCATGATATTTATGAGGTTGATGGGGGGTAGGACATGAGGGCCGAGGTTGGGTTTGATATGGAAAGGTGAGCTTTGATGACAGGTGAGGGGAATAAATTGCTCCCAATTAAAGCAAAATAATGTAAAATGTATCTAGTCTTTGTTTTGCAATCGATCGGGAGGAAATCAAAGTCAGTGTTGTGCAATTATTTCAATATACGTAGGGTTCCCTGATCTATTGACGAACAAGTGATATTCATTTTAATTAAGATCTTAGAACTTTAATATCCGGAGATTGTAAGATAGTTAGTTGAGGCAGATGCATTAAGTTTTGGCATAGTGCTGAAATACATGCATTCAGTTTCACAGAGCATGGCGAGGCAGCTCGTTTCTGCATCAATAGTTTGAGCTTTTCAGAACCGTTAAACATCTCTCGCAGGCGGTTGTACAATGCTGAAATTTCTGAACTTTCCGAGGTAATTTCTATCCTTAATAACGTTATTCTTTGTTAGTCATATGGTTCTTTGTGGTGCAGCCATAGCTTAGCCTTGTTGTTAGTCTGGTTTGTCCTGTAAGCGTGTGAACTGTTTCAAGTGTAGTAACTGACAGTCACAAGTAGTATGAACGTTGTAATCGTCTGTAGCGGGTCGACTGGTTTTCAAATCAGCTTATAAACACACAGAATGTGTGTTGTGTCTGTAATGTAAAACTTTGATGTGGATAATTTGCCTATTATTGCTGGTGGGGAAGATTACAAAATATGGGATCTTGATAAGAAGGGGGTGTTCTCGGTTAAATCAGCCAAGGAGGCCATTAGAGTTCATGCGGATTTACAGCCTCATGCTGTTTTGTTTTCTCGAAGTGTTGTTCACCCAACGTTGAGTGTACAATACTGGAAGATTTGGGCGAATCAGTGTTGTGCTACGGATGATAATGTTATCAAGCAAACAAAGCGGCCTATGCCTACTATATGTCGCATTTGTAGGAGGGATGGTGAATCTATGCCTCACATAACGTGGCAGTGTAGGTTTGCAAGGCGTATTTGGTCCTGGGCAGCGGGCATCTTCAAGTTGCGGCCAATGGAAGATCTTGTCAATTCTTATAAGGTTGATAAGGGTCGTAGTAGGATGGTTAAGGACTTGTGGCTTGTTACTCATCTTGCAATTTCCACAAAATTATGGAAGCTGAGGAACATAATTTATTTTGAGGAGGATAAGGTGAATTGGCTTGGTTTTAAAGGCCGAGTTTATCAGTTGATTCATGATAATTCGATCCGCATGAAGGGCTACATGTACAACAAGGAAGATGATTTGCGGATTTTTAATTACTTTAAGGTGGCGCATAGGGCTTGCCGAGTTTCTATTCCGTTGGAGATTACTTGGTGGCCTCCGAATCCAGGTGAGATATTGATTTGTTGTGATGGCGCGTCCCTTGGCAACCCTGGTCAGGCAGGTTGTGGCGTCACATTCCGTGGCTCTAACGCGGAAGTTCTAGGCAGCCTTTTGGTTGGCTTAGGTTGGCAAACAAATTTCTATGCTGAGGTATGTGCTATTATTTATGGAGCGATGATGGCTAAGAGATGGAATATTAAAAATCTGTGTGTTCGATCGGACTCGAGGAGTTGCATTCAAGCTTTTGAGGATGGTCAATTACCGTGGCAACTTATGCAGAAGTGGAGAATGGCTAGACCTTTTTATGATAATATTAGATATATTCATAGCTATAGGGAAGTGAATTTTTCAGCTGATGACTCGGCCAAACAAGCATGTTTGTTGGCCGAGGATATCTTTGAGTTTTATGAGGGTAGGCCAGTGTCCACTAAAATTTATGAGTGTCCTGGAGAGGTTTATTTTTGTTTCAAATGAGTCTTCTTCTAGGGATGGCCTAATGGCTATGCTCTAGTAAGGCTCCCCCTGTACAGTTTTTTCGTTTTTTTTTAATACATATTGACCGAGTAAAAAAAAAAGTCTGTAAAGTAAAACAATCAAAATTCATGTTGAGAGAGTGTCCAACGACATCATCTCTTTCAATATGGTATCAGATACCTAAACCTAAACCCTAATTCCTTTCAATTCTGTTCTTTTCCATCATCTTCAATGGCAGATTCACCTAAACATATCTCTTTAACTTTTAAACCTACTTCCAAATTATCAATCTCCAACTACAATCTCTGAAAATATCAGATAGTTCCATTACTTCGAAGCTATGATCTATTCAAATTCGTTGATGGATCGTTTGTTTGTCCTACCAAATATTATCGTCGAACTTCTGTTGAAGGAATTAAAATTGTACAATCTTCAACTTTTGTTGATTCTGATCCAGAAAATGATTTTGTTCATAATCATGTGTATGCTTATTGGATCAATCAAGATCAGGCTATTCTATCTTGGTTGTTTACTGCTTGTACTAAAGAAATCCATTCACAAGTCATCGATTGTACATTCTCTCATCAAGTTTGGTCTCGGTTGGAGCAAAACTACAATGCTAGCACTAGATTGCATTTGATGCAATTGAAATCTGACCTCATCTCACTGAAGAAAAGCTCAGATTCAATGATGATCTACTTCAATAGAGCTCGATCTATTTCTCATCAGTTATCTCAGATTAATCGACCAATCTCAGATGAAGATTTGGTTCTCCATATTTTACATGGCCTGCCTACAGAATACAACTCCTTCAAGACCTCGGTATGCACTCAACATCTCAAACATGACGATCCTATAACTTCATCTGAGTTACTTGGCTTACTTTTTTCAGAAGAATCACGGATGAATGCTGAATCCAATGTTGATCTCACAAATGCGTCTGCTAATATCACCCAACACAAACAGGATCATTCGCCTTCTACCTTTGGTTATCATAACTCAGGTTCTTCTTACTCAACTCCTCCTCATTATCAGCAATCTTATGATCATCCTCATCACTACAATAATGCACCAAATACTTGGACTTCACATTTTTATAGAGGTGGTTATAATAGAGGTACCAATGCTAGAGGAGATCGTTTTCATAGATCAAACAATATAGGTGGCTTTAGAGGAGGTAGACATTCTTTTGGTGGTGGCAGAAATGGTAGAGGCTATACTAACAATTTTCACTCCAATTTTTACCCTCCTACTATGACACCTACTTATGCTATTGAATGACAAATTTGCAAGCAACCAGATCACCTGGCTCCTACCTGCAAATACAGATATGTTCCCTCTAATAACAATTACATGGCACAAGCTTACAATACTTACTATAATGTTGGCTATGCTGATGACTATGAAGACTATTACTGTCTAGAACCTGAAGCTTTTGCAGTTTATAATGAGGATACACCTTCTACTTCTCACTCTAGTTGGATTCCATATTCTGGTGCAACACATCATTTGACATCTGATTTTTCCAATTTAAATATGCATTCTGAATATCAAAACACAGATCAAGTGAGAGTTGGCAATGATTCAGGTTTGCACATAACTCATGTTGGCAGTTCTAAATTTTCTTCTGCAAATACAACCTTTGTTTTATCCAATGTGCTTCATGTGCCTTCCATTACAAAGAATTTAATCTATGTGCACCAATTTACCAAAGAAAATAACGGTTTCTTTGAATTCTTTCCCACTGAATTCTTTGTGAAGGATATGGTTACCCACAAGGTTCTTCTTCATGGTCCTGTTAAGGATGGTCTTTATCACTTGGAGTTCACTGCTGATCAACTCAAACAAGCATTCCAGTCTGATGTCACTACCTCTTCAACCTGGCATTTCAAGCTTGGTCACCCAGCTTACCACACTTTGAAGCATGTATTAGCCTCTGTAGACAATGTCATTCATGATCATTTATCCACCATTTTTTGTCATGATTTTCAAGTATCTAAGAGTCATAGTTTACCTTTTCCTTCAAGCACATCCGGTGCTATGTGTGGTCCTTTAGAACTCATTCACTCAGATGTATGGGTCTCTCCATTATGTTCTATTAATGGATACAAATATTATGTTTCATTCATTGACTCTTATAGCAGATTTACCTGGATATATCATTTGGCTTATAAATCTGAAGTCTTGTCTACTTTTATTAAGTTCAAAGCTCATGTACAAAAGCAGCTTGGTGCACAAATTAAATACATACAATCAGACTGGGGTGGTGAATATAGAAATGTTTCCTCTTATTTACAATCTTGTGGCATATGATACAGAGTCTCTTGTCCTCATGCTCATGCTCAGAATGGAAAAGCTGAGAGGAAACATAGACATATTGTGGAAACAAGATTAGCACTTCTTTCTCATGTTGGTTTGCCAATGTCTTTCTGGTCCTATGCTTTTGAGACTGCAAATTTTCTTATCAATAGGCTACCTACACCAACTCTGCAGAATGCATCTCCTTTAGAGACTTTACTTCATCTGAAACCTGATTATTCTTTCCTAAAGACATTTGGGTGCACTTGTTATCCTTGCTTAAGGCCATTTAATAATCACAAGTTATAGCCTAGGTCTGTCAAATGTATTTTTCTAGGGTACAGTCATCTTCACAAAGGTTATAGATGTTTAAATCCTGAGACACAAAATATTATAATCTCTAGAGATGTAAAGTTTAATGAAGCTTAATTTCCATATGCAACTTTGTTCAATCCATCTAGCACCACTTCTGCAACGTTGACCGGTGCTTCTCTTGAATCTACTACTTCAGCTACTTCTTCCACTGTGTCAGTTATTTCTAATGATATCACTGCTTCATCACTCTCTTGAGTCTTTTACTTCAGTTACTCCTACAAGTTCAGCTCCTGCAGTTACAGTGAATGAGCATTCAATGAAAACAAGAGGTAAAATGGGCATTACTAATCCCAAAGTATATGCTTCTAAGTTGCAGTCTGTTTGTAAAGATATTTCAATACCTACTTGCTATACTGAAGCTTGCAAGGATCCCAGATGGAGAGCAGCAATAGATGAAGAAATTACTGCCTTACTTTAAAATGGTACATGGAAACTTGTCACTAGTCACTCTGCTTACAATGTAATTGGTTGTAAGTGGATCTTCAAGATTAAGAGGAATATTGATGGTACTGTTGCCAGATATAAGGCAAGATCGGTTGCAAAAGGCTACAACCAAGTTGAAGGATTAGACTATCAGGACACCTTCAGTCCAGTGGTCAAACCAACCATTGTTAGAATTATTATTTCTATTTTATTGTACAGAGGTTGGAAGGTGGGGCAGATTGATGTCAAGAATGCATTTCTGCATGGTTATCTCTCTGAAGATGTCTTCATGGTGCAGCCTCCTAGTTATGCTGATAAAGTTCTTCCTAACCATGTCTGTAAGTTGCAAAAAGCTCTCTATGGACTTAAGCAAGCTCCAAGAGCTTGGTTTGACAGACTCAGTAAATTTTTGTTTCAGTGTGGTTTCCAATCCTCAAAGACTGATACTTCTTTATTCTACAGAGTGACCTCAACTGACAACATTTATCTGCTGATCTATGTTGATGACATATTGATTACTGGCAGTTCTGCCTCTGCAGTTGATCTTCTTATTCATAAGCTGAACAGTGAGTTTGTTATTACAGATTTGGGGGAACTTCATTTTTTCTTAGGCATTCAAGCAAAATACAATTCAGAAGGCATTTTACTTTCTCAGGAACAATACATTGCAAATCTTTTATCTAAGACAAAGATGAGTTTTTCCAAGACATATGCTACTCCATTTGCAGGTACCTCTCCCAATCTCAGCTCTCCACCATTTGATGATCTTGTTCTGTATATGTGTACTGTTGGAGCTCTGCAATATGATACTATCACTAGACCAGACATTGCCTTTGATATTAACAAAGCTTGTAAGTTTATGAAAGCACCCACAGAGGAAAATTGGACTGTTGTTAAAAGGATTCTTAGATATCTTCATGGTACCATTCACTTGGGTTTGTAATTCAAGAAGTCATATAATTTGCAGCTACAGGCTTATTCAGATGCAGATTGGGCTGGTGATACACTTGATAGAAGATCTACAGGTGGTCTAGCTATATTTTTAGGTCCCAATTTGATTTCCTGGTGTTCAAGGAAACATAAGTCTGTCTCAAGATCCAGCACCGAGGCTGAATACAGGGCTTTAGAAGATACTACTTATGAATTGATTTGGGTTCAATCTTTGCTCACTGAACTACACTTTCCTAGTTCAATGACTCCTATTATGTGGTGTGACAATATGAGGGCTACTTATCTTACTGCCAACCCAATTTTCCACAACAGAATGAAACATATTGAGATTGTATTTCACTTTGTGCGAGAATTGGTTGCAGCTAAGGCATTAGAGGTGCGCTTTCTTTCTACTAGAGAGAAAATTGTAGATATTTTTACTAAGGGCCTCTCCACTCTGAGGTTACTCAATTGCGCTCCAAGATTAGTGTCTCTGCACTTGCATAGACTCTGGTATTACGAGGGGGTGCTAGTCATATGGTTCTTTGTGGTGCAGCCATAGCTTAGCCTTGTATTAGTCTGGTATGTCCTGTAAGCATGTGAACTGTTTCAAGTGTAGTAACTGACAGTCACGGGTAGTATGAATGTTGTAACCGTCTGTAGCGGGTCGACTGATTTTCAAATCAGTTTATAAACACACAGAATGTGTGTTGTGTCTGTAATGTAAAACAATCAAAATTCATGTTGAGAGAGTGTCCAACAACATCATCTCTTTCAATATTATTTATCCTAATGAATACGATGAGTTACTTTGGGTTGGACACAAGTCTGGGTTTTTTCTGTTAGTTCAGCCTATGCGAAATAAAAGTGTGTTGCTAACACTTTGGACTTCCCAAAGAAGAAAATTTGGTCGCGTGCTTGGCCACACAAAGTTGGGTTCTTTTTATGGTAGTTGGTTCTCTAGAAATTTCCAACTATTGACAACCTTCTTAGAAGAAATATTCATTTATCATCTCATGGTGAAATTCTTCTACTCATCTTTGCTTTCTTTGCAACACAGTTGCCGAATCTGTTTCGCACCTTTTCTGAGATTGTATTTTTTCTAAACAAGTACGGGTTTATTTCTTCTCTCAAGCTAACATCCCGATGCCTTCTCCTTCTTCCATGTTGGATGTGTTCAAAGACTAGAGTTCGTATTCAGCTACTTACTGGGGCAAAGAAGTTTGGAAACGCGTCTCAGCTAGCATTTGCTGGAATATTTGGATAGAAAGAAATAAGAGATGCTTCAAGGGAAAAAAGAGATCAGTTGATTCTATCATTATGTTGAGGCAAAGGTTAGCTCTTTTCATTGGGCTTATGCTATTCCTCAATTCTCTTCCATCAATCTTCATGATGTTATTGCCAACTGGAAGTCAGTATTGTTTGAACCTCCTTAGAATTTTCTTTTCCCTTTCAGTGGGTGTTCCGTTGTTTTATTTTGTATGTTTTTCCTACCTGGTGGTTGTCTGCTTTTGCAGCTTTGTACTTAGCCTTCCTTCTTAATATATATATATATCTTTTTATCGACCAAAAAAAAAAAACTTGACCTTTTTGGAGTAAAGAAACATGCATCCCTTCGGAGCGAGGCATTTTTATTTTTACTTGGTAAGAATAATTTTGTAGATAAGATAATATTACAATTTTAATGTAAAATCCCCCAAGTGTTTTTTTTAACAAGAATTTGTAATTACATGATTGATATGTAATAGCCCAATTATAATTTTCATAAGCAGATAATATCCATAAAAGCCCATCCCAGTTGACAAATATTGCCAATAAGCCCATCCTAGTTGACAAATATTGCCACTAATAACTATCAAAACCTAGAACAAACTCAAACCCACAACCCAAAGATCAACATCCCTAGGATGGCTAGCCACCAGGATAACAGCTACTGTTCTGCTATTTTTTTCCGTCCATGTCGATGCTACCATCCTTGTCAGTTCTCATCCATGAAAGTCACAGGACCACGACTAGAATATTGAAAAATAACAACCAAACAATCGAAACCAATACCTCAAGGAAATAATTAAGACTCTAAATTTAAAAGAAAGCTCCAATTGTCCAGTAAGAGAAACAACATTAACAGAATAATTTATTAAATAAATTTAGAACTTGGCGAAAAACTGACCCTTGTGACGAAGATCTTGGGTTCGCCGAAAAACATCTAATTTTTTTTCTTCAAAGAAAATCCACTATTAATCCAATTACAAAAGAAAAAACCCTTAGGATCCCACACAAAAAGAAAAAAGACCCAACCATGAATTTTTTTAGAACGAAGATTGCTATCTTCATCACTTGATATGGGACGTTTTTGGCACTGGGTCATTGTTTCTAAGATTTGACTAAATCTTAGATATTTATTATTTGGTATATTTTTAATTGTTAGGATAATTAGCATGTTTTTATTAAGTTTATCTGTTTAGGAAGATTCTAGACTTAGGGTTTTATGTTCACTGGATTTATATAGCCTTTGCAGTGTTGACTTCCTTTTTAGCTTGGATTAGCTCGCCTTTTATGAATGTTTACAACAATTAAGTTTCTTTGGCTCTTAAACCTGATTATTGATTTATCTACAATTATTGATTATTATCATTGTTAACTCTTGGATTAGAGTTGTTCTTTACTGTTTTTGGAGTGGATTCTCTGTGTTACTATTTTGTGTGTTCGATCGCTTCCGCTTGTGCCATATCAGGTGGTATTCAGAGTAGATTTTCCTGCTCTGTTCGTCTGTGAGGCCTCCTAGAAGAATCAGTCGAGAATTCCTGTGATTTCTAGGTTTTTATTAAAAAAAAAAAAGTCAATCGAAGGAAGATTTGGTATCTTGTTCATCATCAGCTGCGTACTTCACTGTTTGTTAAGATCTCTGACTCTTCGATTAATTATTAATTCAGGGTTTTGGAAATCAAGGTTTTTATTTTGGGGTTATTTGTTTTACGTGTTGAGAAGGTCCTATTTAGGAAAGCAAGATTTAAACTCAGAAGCAAATCTAATTGTGGGGTTTCATTTTCTTCTTTTATTACTCATTATAATCATCAAGACCACTAATTATCTTACTCATCTGCATACCTAATACCTATTGAAAAGGCGAGGGTACCCAAATATACCTCAAGCCAAAACTTTTCCTTCCTATAAATCCTTTCTCCGAAAGTGATTGTCTATGGATTGATTCGAGACAAAGAAACTAATCGGTTCACACTTCGTGTGATCGTCTATGGATACAAGATCAAGACAATACAACAACAAAGTATGTTTACTTAATACAAAGGTTCGGACTTAACCAAACTCAATAGGATTCACGTATCAAGTAAATAGGAATTAACATTTGTGCAATTTACTTTAATTATAATAAAACAATTATAATGCAGAAATATAAAGTAAATGACACATCAAGATTTTGTTAACGAGGAAACCACAAATGCAAAAAAAAAAAAAAAAAAAACCCGGGACCTAGTCCAGAATTGAATACTCTCAGGATTAAGCCGTTATTCAAAATAAACCAACTTCGTATAGTTTAGACCAAGCAACTAAACCTATAGTTGACCTAGTTTCGTCTGTATTCCCACGCCTCCAACCTGTAAACAAGTCACGTACTTGGACCAATTCCTTTAGTTCGTATTCCAAAGAGTAAAGGAACAACAAATTTGTTTGGTATCAACTCTTTTCAACCAAGTGATATGAGTTGCACAAAGGCACTTTTGTTTATCTTAACATAAACTCCTTTGCCAGGTTCCAAGATCTATCTTATGTTCAATCACCAAAATGTAATCGTTAAGATCAATCCAATCAACACTCTTAATCCAAAGAACTGTGTTGATGTCGATCTTCTCAATTAATCAATCCAATCTACCACAAGGATAAACCGATTATTAATTGGATCCTCTTTTACCAAAACAAGTATTTTGCACACCAAAGATTATAAAACCAAGTCTGAAATCTTCTATCTCTTCTTTGTCTTCAAATCTTCTTAGATCTTCAATAAACACCTGCACACAACTACTTGAATCTCTTGTGATCAATCATGCACAGAACGGAGTCTTTTAACAATAGATTATCACAAGATCGTCTTTAGATCTAACAACAGTCTAAAGATTCATGTCAAAACCTTGAACTAGTTTGAGTGAATCTTATATCAGAAGAGAAGATTCTCAAGCATAAACAAACTAGGTGCAATCAAAATTCAACCACTGTTAGTCAATCAAATCAATATGAAAACTAAAGATAAACCGCAATATCTAGTTTCCCACCAACGGTACACACTAGAGCTTCTCAATCCCAAAGAAGACTTAAACTGAGAGGTCGTAAGAGATTTCTCCCAATTAGGTTACTCTCCTCTCCGAATAGGAGGCTTCACCAGTAACAGTACAACAAAGGAAGTTTACTGTCATGAAGGATTAGTTTGCTAGAAATGCAAACTCAAAGTATTTATAGACAAGGAAGTTTGGACACCAAAGAATTTCCAAAACCGAAAATATTCTCAAGATATTTTTCTTTATTAACCCAAATTCGGTTTTCATAATTCCTGTGTATGCACTGTCCAAAATAATGATCGAAATCTCCTTGGAAAATCTTTAACTAGCAAATGCACATTACTAATTCTTATTTTCCATATATAATTAAAATCCTTAACTAAAAGATTCTTAACTTATTTAAATTTGATCTTGGTCTTCTTAGCAGTTAAGGAATATCTTTGAACAATAAAAGATACACATTAATGCGCGCGTTCAAAGTGTGTCAACATCTTACTCTTGCAAGTCCTTTTTCATACTTACTCACTTGAAACCGATTTACCACACTTACAAACAAGTTTAGAATTGGTTCATCTGACTTTCAAGAACTATGTGATTGATCAAGGAACACTCAATCACAAACCATGGGTGTAACGGTTCTACCAAAACAAGTTTCGGTTCTACCTCCATGTGAGTATTGTGAATAGTTACTCTATCTTACCAAAATTCGGTTGACTAGGTACTAGGATTGGTTCCCCACATATATTTGGTATCTAACTTGTATGCACTGCACATGTCCATAGGATCGATTCCCCCTTTCCTAAAAACGTGTTGCACATGTTCATAGGATCAGTTCCCCTTTCTTCTATAAACCTTATTGCACCTCATACAAGGATCAGTTCCCCTTGTAAGGTATTGCACCTCTTACTAGGATCGGTTCCCTTCTCCCAAAATTTGGTCAGACACTCACAAACCCGATCATACCCCAGGTGATTACTTAAGATCGGTTTCACTAATAAAACTCATACCAATACATAAGTTAGGCCTCATGTGAATAGTTTTACCAAGAACGCAAACAAGTCATGAGCGGTTATACTAATCACACATATTGGTCGTTCATAAGATTTGCAATGAAGAACATCCCCAATAACGCCTGGTAATTTCCTTTTCGGTTCACGACACATATCATGAACTTACTTCCTTAAAACACATGTAAAAACATTGTTTCCTAGGATGAAATCCTCACCTCATACCCATATATAATCACAATAACATTCATACGATCATGTCGATGTCTCATATAGAAAGTTTAATGGTTAAGCAATAAACTTCATATTGTATTCCTTAATATTATGTCTATCTAAAGTGTTCATGCTTCGCAGTTTTATGTTTTCAATATACACGACTTGAAATATACGTTAGGGAATGAAACATTTCAAGTCAAATATCACTAAACTCAAGTGGAAGGATGATATTGTGGTAGTAGCTCCGTACTTCTTTACTTCTTCAAGTCTTCGCAATACTTGTAATGTCTCATCTTAATACTTTCAGGCTAACTTATTCGAAGTTGACTCTAGTATATTTAAATCAAGCGACTCTTAAATGAGTTTTGGTTTACTAAAATATGACAACCAAAATTGACATACCAACGCTTTGTGGACCGAGCTATGCTCAAACACCTATGAAACACGTTTTCAACAAGATATTATGCACTTACTGACTACATACTCCTATTAATCTACATTATTTGTGAAATAATGGAATACTCAAACGCTCGGAGAATCAAGTTGTTTCCTGGATTTTTTAATGGGAGTATATGTCATTTCATGATTGATAGTGGTTGCATTGATAATTTGGTGTCAAGAAAAATGGTAGAGTCCATAGGTATGGAAATGGATTGGTACCCGCGTCCGGATCAAATTAAATGTGTCAACATTGGTGTGATTACTTGTGTTGGAGTTTGCAGGTTACCATTTTCATTTGGTAAGTTTTATTCTGACACCATTATTTGTGAAGTAGTCGATATAGATATCGATTATATCGTGCTGGGGAGGTTGTGGTTGTCCGACGTTGGCGTTGTGCATATGAGTTGGGAGAACTCATATGAATTTATGTGGGGAAGGTCAAAATTGGTTTTAATATCAGGCCCTAAACAACCGGAATATGTTCATTCTAAGCCTTTGTACCAAATACTTGATAATGAGAATTTGTCAGTTCCATTAGCAGGAGAGCTCAAGTTAATTACAATTGCACATGAGGTTGATGTTCCTCACCAGGATGGAACGTTATATTCGACCAATAAACTAATGGAAATGGCTTTATTTGTTCCGTACGAAGATCCTTTTTCTATATATTTTGAAGCACAGTCCATATCTTGTGGAGGCTCTCATGTATTATTTGGTCTGCTAGGGATGTGATCTCCATTCCTTTTCTGCGAGATTATATCAAGACATCAGTTCAAAATTTTATATAATGGAAGGGAGGAGGTTGTATCATCCATTAATTTTCTACCGCTTTGTGGTTCCCATGCATAACTCTAGAACACGCTACATCACTTAAATTCAATGCAAGAAGAGTTCAGTGTCTGCTATATGATTTTCCTCATTTATCGTAAACTCGAGGCGAGTTTGGTCGCAGTAGAGGAGCCTGATACGGGATGTATTTAGCGCTGGGTCATTGTTTCTAAGATTTTACTAAATCTTAGATATTTATTATTTGGTATTTTTAATTGTTAGGATAATTAGCCTATTTTTATTAAGTTTATCTATTTAGGAAGATCCTAGACTTAGGGTTTTATGTTCACTGGCTTTATATAGCCTTTGCAGTGTTAACTTCCTTTTTAGCTTGGATTAGCTCGCCTTTTTTGAATGTTTACAACAAGTAAGTTTCTTTGGTTTTTAAACCTGATTATTAATTTATCTACAATCATTGATTATTATCATTGTTAACTCTTGGATTAGAGTTGTTGTTTACTGTTTTGGAGTGGATTCTCCGTGTTACTTCTTCGTGTTTCGATTGGTTCCACTTGTGCCATATCATCACTGCATAAAACTAAGGTTTTGAGAAACAACAAAAAGAAAAAAAAGAAAAGAGGATCCAAAGCTAACAAAATCATTACCAACAACATCTTAATTAACTCTAAACACAGAACGATAACTTGCAAGGAATTAAAGAGCCTCTAGACTCAAAACATCTCCAAATCAGCATTATCATGATTATCTTGCTTAATATTACTCTTTGTTGGGTTAATTGCACGAGACATCTGTTTGTGGATGAAAATAGTTTCTGCTGATTTCGGTAATTTTGGGTGTGTGGGTGAGAAACGAATTTAAACCCTAGACAATATACTGCAAGGGAGTACTTCAGATTCGAGAGATCAATCTGTGCAAGTCTGGCCTAAACCGAGAAATTCCCATTCCAGACTTTCCTCAGTCACAAAGTGAAGGATAATGGGTTGGTTTTGGGGAGGGAAGCAAGGAAAGTGATGAGACCAGAATAGTTGATTTCTGGAAGAGTAGTTTGTTTTCTACGACTTGTATCAGAAAGTGGGAAGCTAACAAATGGAAAGATAGCAAATATTTTCTGAGTGTTGTATGCTCCTGACAGAACTTGTTGTTCGGTGGAAATAGGTAAGACCCATTTATACAAGTCGGAATGAAACGTACTCTGGTCTCATTAAGGAATGGAAAATGGGTGAGTAAATGGGAGGAGGTGGTAACCGTTAACGCATGGAATTGATGTTCCATAAAAAAGAGCGTTTCACCATTAACTCCCTGTATTTAATAACCGCCTCATCCTTATGACACTTCCTTATGACGGGCGTAGTGTATGCCGCACGCTGTAAATTGCCAAACCAATACCCAAAGAGGATCCCCCAGTTTGTGATATGTGTTGATGTCTCGGATGTTTTTGTGGAAAACATATAACATATTGTTGTTGCCTGACAAGTCGAGCTTGGGAACCTTGCTAGCTTGGTGACCTTCGACGGTCGATATTTTGTATCTTAAGAGGAAAGGTAGTCTTTGACCGTCGCACGATTTCGTTTTTAGTGGCCGCATAGGGAAGGCCAACATGGTAGCGTGGAAAGGTTGGCATGCCATTAGCATGGCATGCCTTGGCGCGGCCAAATTAGGGTTTTAGGTCAAAGGTTACCGTGCATTATCTGGTAACCTTGGACGGTTAGGATTTTCTCATAGGATTGAAGGGCGACCGTTGATTGTCGCACGCCTTCATTTTGGTAGCCGCATAGAGAATGCCAGCATGGTAGCGCGGCAAGGTTGGCATGCCATGGCGCAGTTTGGCGTGGGCAAATTAGGGTTTTAGGTCAAAGGTTACCGTGCGTTGTCTGGTAACCTTGGACGGCTAGGATTTTCTACTGGGATTGAAGGGAGACCGTTGATTGTCGCACGCCTTCGTTTTGTTGGCCGAATAGGGAAGGCCAGCATGGTAGCGCGGCTCGGTTGGCATGCCTTCGCGTAGCCAAACCAGGGTTTCGGGCCAAAGGTTACCAAGGTTTGCTCGTAACCTTGGACGGCTAGGATTTTCTCCTGGGATTGAAGGGGGACCGCCGATTGTCTCACGCCTTCGTTTTTTGTAGCCACATAGGGAAGGCCAGCATGGTGGCGCGGCTAGGTTGGCATGGCATTCCTTGGCGCGGCCAAACTAGGGTTTCGGGCCAAAGGTTACCATGTGTTTTCTGGTAACCTTGGACGGCTAGGATTTGCTCCTGGGATTGAAGGGGGACCGTTGATTGTCGCACGCCTTCGTTTTGGTAGCCGCATATGGAAGGCCAACATGGTGCCGCGGCTACGTTGGTATGGGGCCATGGCAAGGTGCGTTAGGCATGACATGGTGGGGCCAAGGGCTTGGCGTGGACGGCTTGGCATGGTGCGGCTAGCATGGTTAGGGCCAAGGCAAGGTGCGTTTGGATTGGCATGTTGGGGCCAAGGGCTTGGCATGGACGGTTTGGCTTGGCATGGTGGGGACAAGGGTTTGGCACATGGTGCGGCTAGCATGGCTAGGTCTAAGGCAAGGTGCGTTTGGTTTGGCATGGTGGGGGGTAAGACATGGACGGTTTGGCTTGGCATTCCGTTGGAACATGGTGCGGCTAGCATGACTTGGCGGGGTAGATGTGGCTGGCATGGTTTTCTATTGGCACGGCGGTGCGGCTAGCATGCCTTGGCGAGGTAGATGTGGCTGGCATGGTTCGCCATTGGCACAGTGGTGTGGCTAACATGGTTGACATGCCTTGGCGCGGTAGATGTGGATGGCATGGTTTGCAATTGGTACGGTGGTGCGGCTAGCATAGTTGGCATGCCTTGGCGCGGTGGATGTGGCTTGCATGGCATGCCATTGGAACAGTGGTGCGGCTAGCATGGTTAGCATGCCTTGGCGTGGTAAATATGGATGGCATGGTTTTCCATTGGCGCGGTGGTGCGGCTAGCATGGTTGGCATGCCTTGGCGCGGTGGATGTGGTTGGCATGGCATGTCATTGGCACATGTGGTGTGGGAATTAGGGTTTGGCCTATCGGAACCCTAATTAGTATTAAAAAAAGGTACCCTGGTAATTTTCTCGCAGACATATTAAAGGGTTCAATAAATGTGCTTATGGTCATATGACGTTACTTTAGATGTGCGATTTTACGATTTTAACCCTAGGCTAAAAACCACCATCAACATTAAGTCCCCTACTTAGCTCGGAACGGGAGGATCGTTGCGAGGTAAGCATAAGATGGTGTCAGGATAGGACAAGAAATCGAAACAACAAGCCGTGATAAGATGTTCAGGAGAGTCCGACTAACTTTTTTCGAGAGGTAAAGAGAGCTTGTGCTTCCCGTGTTGGCATCCTTGCATAAATTGTACCGGGGATGTAGACCGTGGAGTGGTGAGATAATGATCGTCGGTTTGGTCCGGTTACGCATCATCTTTACTGGGTTAGGGAATATCATAACGCTGGCTTGGCGAGTTGGTGCTGGTGCGGTAAGTCATGGCACGAACATGATGGGGCCACGGTAATTGAACGGACGATTCGGCGTGGTGCGGTCATGGTAAGGCACGGTTTGGTGAGGAAAGGCGTGTATGGACAGCTTGGCGGGTGGGCCAAGGTGAGGCATGGTTTGGTAAGGCAAGGCGTGTACGGACGGCTTGGCATTGTGGGGCCAAGGCATGGCGCAGACGACTTGGTGATTTATCTTCACGGGCCCAATTGCCTCTTTTCTTTACTTGACTCAAATAGGAAGTCCTTTCCTTATTCAAACTCCCAAGCATCACGTCTATAAAAAGGGCCATCCTCTCCTTTATTTCACGTCTTCATTATTTTATTTTATTTTGCAGGTCATGAGGTAATAATAAAGCGGACGAGTGAATCCAGGTATGCCTTCCAACACTTCTTCTTTAACTTGCTTTCTTTTTGCTTCCTTGTTGGTGCAAAACCCTAATTGTAGGCGTACCTTTTCATGATCATGTAGAAAATGTTGTTCTTCTGTGTTGGTGTGAATTCTGGCCATAGGTATGTTTTGCACGAGTTTGTAGTAGTATTTAGGCGTGAATACCGTAGCAATGTTGACCACCCCAACATAACCTACCAAAAAAAAAAAAAAAAGTTGACCGCCCCAACTTACTGTGCAAAGTAGGCGAGAGATAGTAACTGGAATTCCCTTCCCATGAAAACCATGTTTCTAGGGTTTACTCCTTTTTTTGGTGTGGACGTGTGTATGATTTCCATGGCGGGGCTCTCCTCCTTGGTCGGATGCGAATTTCCTGCTGCAGGGTACGGCCTTAGCATGAGGCTGTGATACAGGGCACGTCAGTCTCCGTTTCTTTGCGTATACGTACTATGACCTCAAAATAAACTGGCTTGCGTCTAGGGTGGATCTCTTTTGTCTGACAAAAATAATTTCCATGCTCTTTCCGTAATAATATTTTTTTTTCGTATTGTTCCATTGTAGTTGTTTGGAAGGTGGAAAAACTGTGAGAGAATTTTCGTTATGACGTCACTTGAGAAAAGTTTTGCCGTACCAAAAGACATTGGAAATTCCAAGCCAAACGTAAGTGATGAATTCTTCACAACATCGGTCACGGCTAAGAGAAACAACCCCAAGTATGTGTCGATTCTTTTGACTGGTCCGGCAAGTGAGGGAGAAGACCGGTCGGTTCGTCCAGGTAGCGTAATAAGGTTTTGTCTTCATAGGAAAGAATATCATGCCTCTCATATCGAATTTAAAATCTCTGTGAGTCCATTGCGTCCCTTTGAGGAATGGATGCGATTCATGATGAGCCAGGAGCATGTAAAAACCAATTTGACCAAGGCGCAGATAATTGATGCTGTTACGGCTTCCGCAGTACTTCAGATTAGGAAAGATATTCCAGGATTCGTTGCTTTTATTTCCAGATGGTTCCCAGACACCCATACGGCCATATGCAGGTGAGGTGAAATGACCATCTCCTTAGAGAGCGTGGAAGTATTGATGAACCTTCCCGTAATTGGAAACCTCGATGTTAGGTTGTTTGTAGATGAAGAAGAAATGCACGTCTCCCTGGTTGCGAAATCAAAAGGATTCGTTCGGAAAGGAAATAAGACGAAGTGCTTCTATGACTGGTGGGAATCTCAGTGGTTTCCCGATGAGTTGGAGTCGAATCAGAAGAATAATACGCTTCATGTCGCGGTGTTCTTGGATCTTTGGTTATCTAGAGATATTTTTGATGACGGATCGGGTAAGAAGGAGATAAGGCATGAACTTATCAAGTTTTCCATAAAATTGGCAAAAGGCGTCTTTCTCCCTATTGGCGGTTTGTTTGTTGGTTCGTTGTACGCACATTTGGATCAGCTGGTCTCGGATATATGCACTTCAAACGGCTATATGAAAGTGGATTCGTACATTCATGCCGCCTTTCTTCAGTCATAGCTATGGGAGCACTTCGAGAAGTACGCCCCAAAACTGTTGGTTGTACTTCCCGAGTCTTGGGGTGGCTCCAGGATACTGCGCTGGTCAAATAGGCGTCCGAAGATTGGCTCGAACCAAGTTGGATTTATTGACAACTTGTACATGGTTAATTTTTGTCCATGGACTCCGGTGCATGCGTCCATGACTCAAATCAGTACCTTTGCTCCTTCTCCTAACATGTCTTTGTCTTCTGATAAAGAGTATCTGAGTGTTGAAGAGATGGTGTTCATGCGAAGCTGCATGCCCGATCATGTTCCGTCTTTCTTTCGAGGATCTTGCAAAGCAATATCTTACAACATCGATAGAGCGGCTCGGCATATGGGTTTTGACCAAGGGGTCCCACTCGTTCGTCATCCGGTTGTTCCAGAAATCCCGTTGCCAACTATTCTTGACGCTAGTGTTCTTGTGTCGGGTAAAAGTCTCCCTTTTCTGCTTGCGGAACGAAATCCATCAACAACCTCCAAATATAACACATTTTGGAAGGATGAGTTTCTCGCTATCTATGAATTCGTGAATGATGTGGTAGAAAACCGTCTCAATAAGCCTTCTCCTGCGATTTTAGTGGAACATCCACTACTGAGGGATCCCAAGCGAAAATTCGTTATTCCGAATTCAGAAATTCCCCAAGTGAAGGAGCGAAAATCTAAAAATCTGTGCTGGTGGTTTTCAGTCAGGTCCGACGGCTCTTCCGACTTTTAGTTCTTCCAATATGCGAGTACGTATAATTTTTTTCCTGATTTAGTCGGATTACATATGTCTTTGTCTCATTTCCGGTGTCTGGTTTTGTGCCTTGTCCATGTGTAGATGGTGGATTTTCGACAAAGGCTAAAATCGTAAACCCATAATTATACGAACCTCTGATCCAGCAGTCAGACGTGAGTATTGAGACACGGATCTTTCATCGAATCCTCTGACTGAGAATACCTTTTCTCAGAGTACATGTAGATATGTAGTCTCACGGCCAGAGAACAGCATATCTCATGAATACTTAACACTTCAGTAATTATTTCTATATAGTATCACAAGATGGACGGCTCCTAGACAGCTTGCTCTGCTAGTATAGAGCGATAACGTCTTCAGGATACGAACAACGAGTTTATCATTACTATATAAAGTATATGAAGCTCCATCAAGCTCATATCAGAATAATTAATGCTCCTAGACAGCTTGCTCTGCAAGTATAGAGCCAAAAGTTAATTATTCCTAAATTCTTGGATTCATCCACAGAATTTCTGAAAATATTCAAATATTTTCGCAGATATTTCATTAATGAAAACCATGGTTCTTCCCAGCAGAAATCCATGGGTTAGTAATAAATATTCAACGCACGGGCATCTGATCTACCTCTGAGTAAGCCATGTCTCAAAAGGTGCAAGTGTACTCAACGATGATGCATTAATAATCACCGCGCGAACGAGTATTTCAAAATACGACGAAACGATGAACCTATGCAAAATAGGGAAAAAATAAAAAATAATCAAAATATTGACCAAGGCACTAGGAGCATGGGCCCACTGACTGGACGACCGTGCCATGGCCAATCCCACGCCTGTTTTATATTTTATTACGTTTTTATTATTTTCCTTGATCTGATGAAAATCCTTTCATTTGAACAAATATCCTTCATTTTGAGGAAACTCCTCAATTCCGTGGTGTTTCCTTCGCACGGAGGAAATAATATAAAATTAGGGAAAATATTATGGGGCCGTGATCATTGGCCAACCGGCCATGCCTTGATCCCGGCCAGCCCCATGCCTTGTTATTCCTCATTATTTTATTATTATTTCCCTAAGTTTCATGAAAATTCCTTCATCTCATGGTATTTTTCAAAAAATACATGAAAAATAATATAAAATTAGGGAAACCCGTGGGACCGGGACCCAGTCGGTCGGCCATCCCCCAGGCAGTCCCACAGTCCCTTTATTTTATTATTATTATTTTTAGGATTTCCTTCATCCCATGAAACTCCTTGATTTCATGATATTTCTCTCAAATTAGAAAAACTCCTTCAAATCATGGAAAAATATAAAAAATTAGGGAATCTCATGGGACCGGGCCCAAGCCGGCTGTCCATGCCCTAGCCGGTCCCATACGCCCATGTTTTTATTATTTTAATATTATTTGCTTCCTTGATCCAATGGAAACTCCTTCACTTCAAGGAAAACTCTTTAATTTCAACAAATTCCTTTATTTCATGATATTTTCATAAATTCATAAAAAATAAGGAAAAATAAGGAAAAAGCACCATGGGACCGTGGTAACTGGACGACCGGCCATGCCTTGGCCTGGGTGGTCCCATGCTTCATCATTCCTTTATTTCATAATTATTTTCCTTCATGCCATGAAGTTTTCCTAGTTTCAGCAAAACCCTAATTTTGTCATATTTTCTCAAATGGTCGCTCAAACGCGCACCAGAAAATATCAAAATTATCAGGACTGAGACACGAATGTATCAACGATAAAAGCATGTTACCTTGACCGACCAGGGTTGATTTTTGGCTTGTAATGATCCGGTCCCACATATTTTCATGATTTGACCTAATTTGCGCAATTGCACGTATTGGGTCAAAAAACTTTTCGAAAAATTTCAGAATTTGACGGAGTGATCGTCATTCGATTCCGTGACCACCCAGGCCGGTTTCATGACCCCTTGCTCAGTCCCTTACATTTTCATAATTAATTAGGTTTCATCACCTAAGGCTGAGATGAGCATTTTTCGAATAAATGATTAAACCATCATTTGATCATTCTTTCATCAACAAATCACCAACTCTTCAAGATACCTTGGTATTTGCTCACACGAGCATATGGGAGTTTCATGGTTGACCCATGGTCCTATGAATCCAATTCTCCTTCATTCCATGGTAAGTTTTCAAATAAACAATCAATTGGTCATCAATTGATCAAATTAGGGTTTCTGAGTCCAAGGATCATAATTCCAGATTTGAACATAATAACTTTACGACGATCTCATGATCAGTATTCTTATTAATTATGCTTGGTTCAACTACCAGTATTTTAATTAATATTTTATTTTGATCACACTGCTAATAATTCATCAGACGAGCGACACTTGCTCAGACGAGCAATATTTGCTCAAACCAAGGAATATTGATTCAACTATTAATATTCAACAATTCATCTAATGAGCTAGCAACACTTGCTCACCTCAACGTGAGAATTACATCACTGTCTCAGTAGAGATGTTCAATTCATGAGTTTCAGAATATTTTACAAAATCATGTTCAACTCAATACGGACTCATCGTCCCATTAAATCACGAAGTCAGCAATTGACTAATTAACCACGAGACGATAATCGTATCACTTGGGGGGATATCAACTAGGGTTTTGGTATGGCGGTCTACGGCACATGTATTCAAACAAACGATAGAATTTGAGCAAGTCGTGCAATCAGTTGAAGGAGTTAACAAAGTAGTGGATGGAAAATCAACCAAGTCTCCGCACGATGAGCAACTGATTTCAAACACGATTTCCACTTCCCCACTATTTGATTCCATCAACTGTCACACTTCATGGGATCATGGTGTCTACAATTTCAGCAATATAAATAAGTCTCTGAATCATGATTAAAACAATAATAGATACAATGACTTCACGTCTCACGGACAACATGAGATCAAAAACTCATCAATTGAGCAATTACTCTCAACTGAGAAATTTCAATCATTCAGAACTTATCATATTCAGAATTCACAACATACCTACAATCTTTGATTACCATTGATTCCACATATTTCTTAGCTTTCCTCCTACAGATCAACCCATCCTCTCTTGTGACCGAATTTACTCTGGAACGACCATTCTCTTGGTTTAGGCCGGGGTACTACAGATTAATCTCTCGAATTCAAAGCACCCCATTTGCAGCGGTGCATCTGTGTGAGGTTGAACATTTCGCTCGGTTCAAGGAGTCTCCTTCGTACGGTCGTCACCTCAATTCCGTAAAAACCAGCAAATCGTTTTTCCACATCCACACCAGGGTCTTAGCAGTGTGAACGCCTTGACTAAACTCGCACGTAGTCAGAAGAAAATATCTCTTGAGACGGAAAGCGACGGTGCTGAGCCTACCTATGGTGAATGGGAATCCGATAAGGAAGATGGTTCGGAGTCCAGTAAAGGGGAGGATAGTTTTTCTGGCAGAAGCATTTAATCTTCCTCCAGCGAGTCCGGAAGTGAATCGGTGAGCCTTCCATTTTCTTTCTTTCTTTCCTCTTCCTCTTTTTTTTTTTTTTTTTTTTTTGAAGCAAAAACCAAGTCTTGATATTCTAGGAGGAAACCGTTCCCGAGGATGGCTTTGAAGTAGAAACCCGCCCGAGTGAAGGCGTAGCCATACCTCCAATTGCGGAAACCGTGCCAACTGGTAACTTGGACATTGAAGTTCATCATCCTAAAGACACTGCCATGACTCAAGTGGTGGAGAGTATTACAAGATCTGCTAGCGCAATTTTGGTTAGGGGTCTCTTGTCGGTCGTTGATTCGGTTGCGGGCGCCACTTTCAACCTTCTGTACCTGGTTCCTTATCCGGGTTATGTGTTTATTGGGGGATTTAGCATGCCAGCCAAACATGCGGTATTATACACTAAAATATGGGAAAGCGACAGACATATTGCCACAACCAAGAAAATTACTAGTCGATTTGCGCTGGTTAAGCGGGTGGAGGAAGCTTTGTCTTCGATTGATGACATGTGCAACGTGACTGGTCATACGGTTTCTGAGGATGTAATCTTGAGCTGGAGGTTCCATCGTGACATGTGTGTGAACTTTGAATTCAGTGTTCCATGGTTTTTTGAAGGTTTCTCTGAGGTTGAAAAGTTGTTGGTCGAAACAGTCGAAGGTCCTTCCGCAGACATGGTGAATGAGCAGGAAACGAAATTCAAAAAATTGTGCAGGCAGCTGAAGTTGAAAAGGGTGGATCTCCAGAGTACGAGGGAGGACTTTGGTAAGAGAAGCAAGCCGATGTTGGAAAAATTTCCTTGAATACATGTCTGTCTTTTGAACTTCTTATTTTTAGTTTTTTTTTTTTGAAAGGCAAATGAAACGCCTAGTCATGGTTTTGATTTCTTGGATTTCTTGGGTTGATAGATAAATGTTCCCTTGACGGTTTTGGATTATTCTTTTGGAATAAATAATTTTGGGAATGATGTTGTCTTGGTTATGATTGAAAGTATTGCAGGCATCCCAGGAAAACCATGGAACCGTGCGTTTGGTAGGTAACATGGTGTGAAACATAACATGGCGATTGGCTTTATCCTTGAAAAAGCATACCACGTATCTTGTCTAGGTAGGAATTACTTGGTTTTTTAGGTCTCCTGATGAAAAGTAAACCTTCTGGGTGAAAGACCGAGTTTTATGGGAAGCACCACCGTGATTGTGGAAAGTCCCCAGTCGTTACTGAGTTACCTGATAACCGAGTCGTCGATTATCAGGAGGATCGTTTGCTTTTAACCTCTGGGAAGTCCCCAGTCATCCCTTGTCGTGTCATGACTGATAATCGGGTCTTCTGGTAACTGAGTCGTCGATCACTGAGCGGATCGCCTGCTTCTACCATCTTGATATCTGGGTCGAAGCATGAGATCGATGGTCAAAAATTGACATTGTAACCGAAAGATCAACCTCCCACTGTGGTCGCCAATTGTTTGTGGGTGAAAATGTTTTCTGTTGATTTTGGTAATTTTGGGTGTGTGGGTGAGAAACGAATTTAAACCCTAAACAATGTACTGCAAGGGAGTACTTTAGATTCGAGAGATCAATCTGTACAAGTTTGGCCTAAACCGAGAAATGGTCGCTCCATACTTGCCTCGGTCACAAAGTGAAGGAGAATGGGTTGGTTTTGTGGAGGGAAGCAAGGAAAGTGATGAGACCAGAATAGTTGATTTCTGGAAGAGTAGTTGTTTTCTAAGACTTGTATCAGAAAGTGGGAAGCTAACAAATGGAAATCTAGCAAATGTTTTTTGAGTGTTGTGTGATCCTGAATGAACTTGTTGTTCGATGGAATTTATACAAGTCGGAATGAAACGTACTCTGGTCTCATTAAGGAATAGAAAATGGGTGAGTAAATGGGAGGAGGTGGTAACCGTTAACGCATGGAATTGATGCTCCATAAAAAAGAGTGTTTCACCATTAAATCCCTGTATTTACTAACCGCCTCATCCTTATGACACTTCCTTATGACGGGCGTAGTGTACGCCGCACGTTATAAACCGCCAAACCAATACCCAAATAGGATCCCCCAGTTTGTGATATGTGTTGATTTCTCGAATTTTTTTGTAGAAAACATGTAGCATATTATTGTTGCCTGGAAAGTCGATCTTGGGAACCTTGCTAGGTTGGTGACCTTCGACGGTCGAGATTTTGCATCTTAAGATGAAAGGTAGTCGTTAACCGTCTCACGCTTTCGTTTTTGGTGGCCGCATATGGAAGGCCAGCATGGTGGTGCGGCAAGGTTGGCATGACATGCCTTGGCGCGGCCAAATTAGGGTTTTAGGTCAAAGGTTACCGTGCGTTGTCTGGTAACCTTGGACGGCTAGGATTTGCTCCTGGGATTGAAGGGCGACCGTTGATTTTCGTACGCCTTCGTTTTGGTAGCCGCATAGGGAAGGCCAGCATGGTGTCATGGAAAGGTTGGCATGGCATGCCTTGGCGCGGTTTGGCGGGTCCAAATTAGGGTTTTAGGTCAAAGGTTACCGTGCGTTGTCTGGTAACCTTAGAAGGCTAGGATTTGCTTCTGGGATTGAAGGGAGACCATTGATTGTCGCAAGCCTTCGTTTTGGTAGCCACATGTGGAAGGCCAACATGGTGGCGCATCTAGGTTGGAATGCCATTAGCATGGAATGCCTTGGCATGGCCAAACCAAGGTTTCGGGCCAAAGGTTACCAAGGGTTGTCTGGTAACCTTGGAAGGCTAGGATTTGCTCCTAGGATTGAATGGGGACCGTCGATTGTCGCACGCCTTCATTTTTGGTATCCGCATGGGGAAGGCCAGCATGGTGGCGCGGCCAAACTAGGGTTTCGGGCCAAAGGTTACCATGTGATGTCTGGTAACCTTGGACGGCTAGGATTTGCTCCTGGGATTGAAGGGGGGCCGTTGATTGTTGCACGCCTTCGTTTTGGTATCCGCATAGGGAAGTCCAGCATGGTAGCATGGCTAGGTTGGTATGAGGCCATGGCAAGGTGCATTTGGCATGAAATGGTGGGGGACAAGGGCTTGGCGTGGATGGCTTGGCATGGTGGGTCCAAGGGTTTGGCATGTCGTTGGCACATGGTGCGGCTAGCATGGCTAGGGACAAGGAATGGTGTGTTTGGCTTGGCATGGTAGGGCCAAGGGCTTGGCATGGTGGGGACAAGGGTTTGGCATGCCGTTGGCACATGGTGCGGATAGCATGGCTAGGGCCAAGGAAAGGTGCGTTTGGTTTGGCATGGTGGGGGCCAAGGGCTTGGCATACCATTGGCACATGGTGCGGCTAGCATGGTTGGCATTCCTTGGCGCGGTAGATGTGGCTAGCATGGTTTTCCATTGGCACGACGGTGCGGCTAGCATGGTTAGCATGCCTTAGCGCGGTAGATGTGGCTGGCATGGTTTTCCATTGGCACGGTGGTACAGCTAGCATGGTTGGCATGACTTGGCGCGATAGATGTGGTTGGCACGGTGGTGCGGCTAGTATGGTTGGCATGCCTTGGCGCGGTGGATGTGGATGGCATGGCATGTCATTGGAACAATGGTGCGGCTAGCATGGTTGGAATTCCTTGGCACGGTAGATGTGGATGGAATGGTTTTCCATTAGCACGGTGGTGCAGCTAGCATGGTTTGCATGCCTTGGCACAGTGGATGTGGCTAGCATGGCATGCCTTGGCACAGTGGATGTGGCTAGCATGGCATGCCATTGGCACATGTGATGTGGGAATTAGGGTTTGGCCTATCGGAACCCTAATTAGTAATAAAAAAAAGGTACCCTGGTAATTTTCTCGCAGACATATTAAAGGGTTCAATAAATGTGCTTATGGTCATAATGACGTTACGTCAGATGTGCGATTTTACGATTTTAACCCTAGGCTAAAAACCACCATCAACAGCATCTTATGTCCAAATAGACATTTTATACAGTAGAAATTCTACCTTGTTCAATCCACTAACCAATCTTTCCAAACATAGATACATTACCGAAAAACTAATTAAATGAACTGCACTACTGTTGGTGATAACTATTTGGATGAGAGTAACTAGAAAAGATAGGGTACCAAGTACACCACCAACTTTTTCATACAGAAACCTTGTATGTACAAAACCTAATACAATTACCAAGTAGGTCAATAGTAAAAAACGATGTATAAAACTGTATACAAAGCTTCTCTCTTTTTCTTGCACAGTCAATATGTATAGATCAAAGGTTTGCGTACCTGATTGTGTACAAGAGTTCTTGGACTATCTCAAAAATCAATATCCAAGATAACCTATTATTTACCCGAATTGCACAATATGAAATCCAACAAGTACAAAATTTGTAATCTATATTTCAAGATATGGATTCAACAAGAACAAGTCTTGTGAGATCTCAACCAATAAAGGCTCGAAGACTATCTAGGTTGATTACGTACTACTTGTAGTATTCCTATTATAAATATAAACAGTATAATTCGGAAAAGGAAATAACACAAGATAATAGAAATTTTTTAACGAGGAAATACATATGCATAAAAACCCCGGGACCTAGCCAAATTTGAACATCGCATTGTATTAAACCGCTACAAACACTATCCTACTATCGGACTTTGTACTGGAGTGTAGTTGAGGCCGAATTCTCCCTCCATGAAGCTCATGAGATTCAGTCGTGCTCTTGTATATCTCTAAATCCATCGTGATTTTATGCATTTGATTTCCTTAGCTAACGTCCTTACAACTTAAGAGTTGTTTTATCCTAAGTGAAGAATTTTGATACTTATCTACCTCTAACAGAAAGCCTATTGATTTTCCTTTAGTTGTTTTAATCAAGGTTTGAAAATCTATTTGCAGCAGAAAAAGTTTAGCAAACCTCAAGGATTTGGAACACTTACACTCTCATCAAAGAGTGTAAGTGTACACTATACACTTCGCAAGAGCAATCTAAGCAAATCAAATAACAGTTTAGATATTTATCTGGAATCAAAAAGTCTGAGAGGAAGAAACTTTGTTATTTTTATCTATCTTTGTTCCTGATTTATAATTAGAAAACTGAAAACACGGGGGTACAACAACCACACCCAATTATTACGTTCGGAAATCTGTAAGGACTAAACTCCAATATAATTCTAAGAGCATCAAGTTACTGAGTCTCAATCAATAAATATATTAAAGAGCTTTATCTCTTTCTCAACACAATCAGTAAATCAAACAGATAGAAATCTGTGAACCTGATTGTTATGAGAATAACTCGGAAGGTACCAAAGACCAATGCCTGAGTGTCAATCAAGTCATATCCGACTGTGATTGAACTACGCACAACCTATGATATTTTAATTATATAAATAAAATATAATAAGGAAAAGAAATAACACAGATGCCAGAAATTTTGTTAACGAGGAAACCGCAAATGCAGAAAAACCCCGGGACCTAGTCCAGACTTAAACACCACAATGTATTAAGCCGATATAGACTCTACCATACTACAAGTTAACTTTGTACTAGAATGTAGTTGACCCCTAACCAAGTCTCACACCGATTAAGGTACAGTCACATTCCTTACACCTCTTGAATCTCGCAAGACTCTGCATACCTGATTCTCCTAGATGACGTCCTTTACAGCGTAGAAGTTGATACGACCCAAAGTCGAAGACTTATAAATAAATTTGTCTCCCACAGATAAGTCTATTCCATTTGTTGTTTCGTTTTAAGATCAATATCAAGGTGAACAGGAAACTCAACTAATAATCCCGTCTTATACTCCCGAAGAGTAGCCTAGAAATATTAGTCACCTCATAATAACCTAACTGATTAACAGAAAAAGTTATTGTGGAATCACAAGAGTCTGAGATGAAGAAACTATTGTGATTACTTTTTATATCTTACCTATCAGAGATAAATCTTGAGAAAGTATTAGAGAAGATTAAACTCAATATAAAAGAGAAAGTAAGATCAGGATACGCAACTACATATAAAATAGTTGGACATGGCTTTCACGAATCCCAAGCGAAGTATTTAAGTCATTAAACCTAGTAATGGTTTTCAGAAGAAGTACTGGAAACCTAGGTTAATAGAGAATCGACTCTAGTTTACAACTAGGACACACGAGAGTATCGAGATTAGGTTTCACATATGCTAGAGTTCCCCCTTATATAGTATTTTAAATCAGGGTTGCTTACAATCAAAGCTAAGATATCTTAGTAAAAAAACAATTAATATCCATTATTAGATGAACTCCTGATTTAAGACTCAAGCTAAGTTTGATAGAAAATAAGCAATCAATCTCCACCGTTAGATGGTATTATCTTGATACACACAAATGAAATATACCTATATTTAGATATGGGTGAAACGTACCTAAACGTGTATAACAAGTTGGCTCAATAATAGTTAACCAAAGTTAGCCATATGAACACTTTTAGCTTAGACATATTCATCTAACACTTCTAGATAAAATATAATAATCAATCAATCATGATAGATAATCAAATGAATCTAAATGTGTTTTAAGAGAGTTGTTCAAATGTTCACTATATTATAGAAATATCCATGAACAATTTGAAACATATTCGGCTTGGTTTGTAATTGTACAAAGTACTTATACAAGAACCAATTCATGAACATAATGCCACGGTTTGCAAAACAAGTTTTCATACCTTAATTCATTAAAGTTCCAGGGACTTTAGTTTGCAAACTGAGTTCGCAAATGAACCCAAGTTCATGATTATGAGTTGTCATACTTACCGATTTTAGAACCTAACCACTGAGTACACGAACCACAGTTCCGGACCTTGCCTAGTCTTTCCGTTCGCAACACTATTCGCAAACCACAGTTCTGGGCCTATCACATGTAAACCCGTTAGCAAACACAACTCGCAATCAAGAGTTCTGGACCTAAACTAGTACGTACAGTTTGCATACTAGGTATGAATATTATGTTGTATCCAGATATTGGTAGTAATTTTAAAACTCTCATTCAATCATTAAAACATCCTTGGAAGATGACAATGGTAATCTTACACATACCACTAGCTTCAAGTAATTTTCAAATGATTAATTGATCAATAAGAAACTTCCTAAGTTAACATCAAATGATTTTCTCACACAAATCATGTAAGATGTTCAATGTAATTTTCACATGATCATCTTGACTTAACATTTAGTTTCCAACAACGAATTGTTTACAACTAAAATTGTCAAGTAGATGATAAAGCTTTCTAAGCTTTAAACTTGTATTTCGAGAAATATATAAACGAGATAAACTCGACTCGAAATTTAAGATGTGCATAACACAAAGTCTATATAGCTATACGACTTAGTATCATTAGAAGATAAAATTGAATAAACTTCTAAGTGATAGATAAGCTTTAGTATCCACATAACTTTTGTCGACGAAGTTCCTACAAGGTCTTCAGTAGATCTTCTTCTTCAATTAGTGAACACCATGAAGTTTAATTCTCAACTACACACTTCTATCCTAATCCGAGAAAAATCTATAAGTAGACTAGAAATCAAGTATATATTTTTGATCAACTAAACTTGACAAACAAGCTTGAGATATCAATGCTTACGAGTTCGACTGAGCAGTGCTCTAAGAAAAACTAGAATAACCAGAAGAACATGATTTAGATTTAAGAAATATCATGTAAAAAATAGTCTGACCATGTTTCACAAATCCATGGGTGAAGTCTTCAAATTCGTAACCTAATAAGATGTCATTAGAGAAAACCTAGGTTTTAGAGGACAAACTCTAGCTTAGAAACTAAGACTCTAGAGAGCCAAGGATTGAGAATTTATGTTGCTTTAAGTCCTTTATTTATATAGATTATGAAGGCTTAAGGTAGCTTTGGATTCAATCTAAGATTGCTTAGAGTTGAAGCTAAATGACTTCTCTAATTAGATAAAATTCTAAGTTATGAATCATGTAAGCATATGAGAATTTTTCCTTGTATAATAAAGAAGAATATGCACTATGGTACGGTTGGTTATTGAACGGTGCACAAAAATGGTTCCCCATGACCAAATAAGATCGTGAATGTTCAAGTAATAATGGTGTTCAACAACACTCAAGATAAACAATAAAATAAGTCCAATAAGATTTTGTGGATAAAGGTGTCTGAGAAGTGTTTATGAGGAATTTAGCAAAAGTACAAGGATGCCTCAGTAATTAGTGTTCAAAAGTACAAAGGCTCCTTTGCAAATAGTGTTCTTTTTGCTTTTGCAAAATTTATTCAAAAACATGTCCAAATTGACATGGTATGCAAACCGGATATGCATACCCTTGGAATGTCTGTGAACTTTTTCTTTATCAAAAGACAAGGTATACATAATAGGTTTGCATACTCTAGGCATTTCTTTTACTTTTTCCATAGATATAAAGTCTCCATAACTATGTCCAATATGACATGGTATGCATACTCCTTAGCAGTTCATGTACTTCACCATTAATAATAAAGGCTACAGAACAATGTCAAATATGACATTCTATGCATACCCCAAGTAGTTCGTGAACTTGTTTCTCTCATATAAATTTCAGAATCATTCCCTATAGCTAGGGTATACATACTAGGTATGCATACCCAAGACAATTCGTGAACTATTTTACTTGGGCAATATTTCAAAGATTAATTTCAACAAAAATAGTTTGTGAACAATAAGTTGCTCTTGACTAAGATTATTAAATATTTATGAACTACTATTTCTTGAATCGTATTTCGAGATTAAATCATGACAAGCTTGAACTTGAAATTTATTTTTTGCAATATTAAATCTACTATTATCATACGATATAGCCTTATAAGATAAAATGGTAAATAGTTTGAATGAATATGATAAGTCAGTCTTCACATATCTCTGATGACGAAGCTCTCGCAGATGTCTTCATTTGTCTTTCTGTCCTCAATCTTCGAGGGTATTTGGTGATATATGATATTCAACTACCATGCTATAATCATAGTCCAAGACTTGACCTTAGTAGACTAAAAATCAATATATATTTTTGTACATCTAACATTGACAACAAGCTTGAGATAGCAAAACTTGTGAGTTCGACCGAGCAATGCACTAATAATAAATAATTATATGAAACAACTAGGATCATTGTAACTTCCACTTGGGAAAATATCATTTGTGCCCCCCAGTGAAGTGATGGCATATAAGACCTAGATGATGAAAAATTTCTCCCTAGTATCTTATATATGAGGGATGTTCTGGTGGAACATGATTTACAAGGATCTTTGGAGCTTGGATTGCACCAATTTCAAGATCATCCAATCCATAATATTGAACACATGTGTATCAATTATCGGCTTAGAGAAATCACTCCAAAAGAAATATCATATTCATCATCTGATTAAACTGCTCTGAAAAAATTGATAATCTCTCCAGCCTGGATCCCTCAATCTATAATAATAATTAGATCTAAGAACATGGGGTCTTTAGAGGTTTCATGGAAATTACTATTTGGTGGGTTAATTGCATGGGACATCTTTCTCCTAGATACCAAGCACTAAATTCAGACATTGTATAATGAAAGGTCGTGCGCATCATGTAGTTCAACGGATCCTTAATTTGAGATATTTACATATGACTTCCAATATACTAAGATGATATGTTAGAGCACTGCCTGGTTAAACCCATCAAGCGTTGGTATATGAAGTTTTGTTGTCAAGTTTAGATCCAAAACTCAGTCGTTTGAGTTGGTTACTAAGTCAACTTTGTTAGGTTAAACTTAGGACATATAAATGTTGAGGCAATCTCTAGTTACTCAATGAAGAGATGAAAACATACTGAAGAGAAATGAATACATCATCCTTCAAATTGATATTAGTTGTTATTGAATTTTGACATGTTCCATTTCTATCAACATTTTACATTCATATTCATTGAAAACATAACATATGAAGTTTGCTTACATGGATTTAGTTATTTAGATTAATTGATCATTCATATGATCTAAGTATCAACGAAAGAATATACATTGGTTGTTTCTTCAACTTATTGTATCGAGATGTATAGTATAGTTTATTATACCTTCGTTGTTTGGACAGAGCACTAATATGACTCTTGTCATGGATTAGTATTGAACATTTTAAAAACTAGATTTATGTATCTAGTGATGAATTTGAACTTTGGAATTATGTTAGACATACTCTTTGCTTTGACATTGTTTAAGTTTGTTTGACTATAATTAAGTTTCCATGAAAATTCACTCCCGATCCCAAGACTGATCGTAGGCCTAAACCTAGACTCGTTATTTTCGAAATCCATATAAGATTTCGAAAGTTGGACAAGCCTGAATGCAAAGATCCCTATCATGAAATATTCAACACGTATTTAAACCTATAATATATTATTATTTATATATATTCATTTGTTAGTGAAGGCTAAGATCCTAATTAATATCGTGAAAAATATTTTCAAATCCAAGTTTGGAATCGATATCTATGTATTTTCTTTTACCATAAGTGTGAACATAACTATTTTTATAATTTATCCAACTTCATGGATTTGCACTAGCTTATATTAATTGTTGTATTAGAAGGATTTCTCATGTACCCATTGGAAATAAATTCCTAGATTATATTACATCATTGTATGTTAAAAATATGGAAAGAATATCTTAAATTCGGAGTTGGTATTAATTGAATATCTTTGAGAATTTTGTAATTAGGATTTTTGGTTTCCAAACAAACCTTGGTATTAACATTATGAATGGTAAAGCTTGTATTTTTACAAATTTATTCGGCTCACATTTGGTGTAATATTGTTGTTCACTCAACACAATGGCGAGTATGTTCGATTTTGTTATGGACTAAAGCGCTTATCCATTGAAGTCATATTTTGGGATAAAAAAATCCATAGTTTTACATTTGGTGGAAACCTTGATTGTTATTTAGTTTTTGTTGATTATTACTTGTTATTGAATTAAATCATGTAGTTATCGTCTAGATAAGTTCTTGTTTATTATATGGTCCTTCTCTTCTGATATGATGTCACTCAAAACTTTGAATATTGACTAATACGAATCTAAGTGATACTAAATATGTGGGATAAAACTATTGACTTCCTAATATTAGCGTATGTCGTTCAGTAAGACAAATCATTAGTAAAATCAAGTACATGTTGTTACTATTGAATATTAAGAAGATTAAAGACTTGAAGTTCTTTTATATTTTTGGTCTTGGCATGATTATTTGCATGACTTGATTGTCTGGGAAAAAAAAGTTGTATATCTTCGATAAACATAAAGTTTGTAGACATTGACAAGTTATTTTCTTTGAAAATCTAATTTCTGGAATCAAGATTGATTATCTCGATAATTAACATATTGGTTGATCTTGATCAATGAGTTTCAGATATATCATATCTAGTTATTTTGGTATTCTAGTTTGAAACGAAAGATCCTTGACTCGGAATCCATCATATAATATCTTTGGTATTTTTGGCTGGATTTTAACGGTTAATAAATAGTTTGATTCTTTGTTATTTATAGGATGTCCTAAAGAAATTGAGTTGTAGAAGTATTTACAAAGGTTAAGCAATACTTGGCAGTGTATTATGTTAGGTGATTCACATGTGTTCACCAGATTGGTTGTAGGCACAAGGATACTAAGGAAACTGCGTAACTAGGGGTATTTTATTTGGTCTCAACCACATGAAGTTGTTGGTAGTTAATTTTTGTAGTGGCTTAATTCTGAGAGTATTCAAAACTAGATTAGGTTTCACGGTTTTTATGCATGCAAGTTTTATCGTTAATAGAATCTTGTATGTCTGTGTTTTTAGTTGTTTTGTATTATAATTATCTTTATTATAACTAAGTAAATTACACTCAAACATTAATCAAATATATTGGATCAACTCCATAATTTATACTTTGAATGGTTTTGTAGATTACATCCAAGATATCTTTTTCAAGTATAGGTTATCGAGAAAATATTTGGTGGTACACTCGATACCCTCGTATTTTCATGCCGGTTCTTGAGATTGTTGGATCCTCTGTTTAAAAGCGAAGTCTTTCTCAACGTCTTTTTTGTTTAGTCCATAATTATCTTGATCAATCATACTCGTGTATAATCAGAAATATAACTTATGTCTGGTATATCATAGTAGGCATTGAAAATCTGAAGTTGATATACCATAAATGTTGAATGTCATGGTGTATTAACATTTTATTTGAAACAATATATACAAAGAAGATAAATTTGGATATTTATCTCAGTAATACTCCATTAGCCCTCCAAGTTTGTGTCTTTGGAAGACGTTCTATATAGTGTCGGTAGTAATCACCTTAAACTGCAGATTCTTAGTCATAATTGGTCATGTTGTCTAGATCTTTCGCCGTTACGAGCCAACTAATGTGTATCAAAATATTTGAATTCAGAAAAGACCCCATGCTCGGTCGAACTCAAAAGTTGTGCTATCTCAAGATTGTTGACAATGTTAGATGCATAAAACTATATTTTGATTTTTAGTCTACTAAATTCAATTCTCAGACTAGGATTGGAGTATGGTAATTAAGTATCAGACATCACTGAATAACCCTCGAAGATTGAAAACTGAAGAACAAACAAATACATTTGGAGAACTTCATCGACAGAGAGGTATGTGAAGATCGAACCATCATATTTAGTCATGGAATTTACCTTTCTATGTTAAGAGACTAGGTCTCATGAGTAGATTTAATATTACAAAGAAGAAATTTCGAGTTAATCTTGTCTTGATAAATCTATCGAAATATCATAGATCCTTAACAATCTTCGTTAAGAACAATTTATTGTTCATGAACTATTTTTATTTCAATTTGATCATTTGATAATTTCCCAAGCAATGATATTTATTATCTAAGATGAATGAGAATGTTTCAAATTGTTTAAAGAGATTTTTCAGAACTTACTGAAATTCTAGACATAGTGTAGGTACGCAAACCCGGTACGCGTACCCTAAGGTTCGGAGTTCGTGAATGAGAGGGAAGTATGCATACCCATGTGTGGGGGTAATAACGACCTGCGAGAGTTTCCTGTAAAAAAAAAGTGGTGGAGGAAGTAAGTGCTCGCTGAAGCATGTGCTCGAAGTAGTAAATCGCCTGAACCTTTAAACAATTGTACTTTACGGGAGTATTTTGAGTTCGAGAGACTAATATGTAGAACCCTGTCCTAAACCAAGACAATGGCCGTTCCAGGTTCAATTCGGTCATAAGAGGAGAAGAAGGATCAGTCTGTGGGGAGGGAAGCTAAGATTGTGTGGAGATCAATGGAGGTTGATTTGTTGGTGATGTGATGTGTTGAACTGTTGTGAAGATGATTTTCTATGTAGGCGAGAGAAATATTCTGAAATTGTTTGGTAACTTGACAGTGATGAGTCTTACTTGAATGTCATTGTTATTCTCTTGTCAATACATAGGTTTCAGAAACCTATTTATTGAAGCACATCAATCTCCTGTAAGTGGTGACAGTTGAAGGTAGTGGAAGAATGGGAAAGTGGGAGATCGTGTAAAAACCATTTCCACTTTGCACGGAAGACTTGGTTGATCGACCGTCCACTATTCCATATACTACTTAACTGTCAGCACGACTTACCACAACTCTCATCACGGATGTACCTCACATCGCACGTACTATTGGCCGCCAGACCAAAACCCTAGTGATATCCCCTCATATGACATGAATTGATGTCTCATGTGTGAGTCTGCTTTACAGACATGTGTTCAATATTTTACCTAAGACTATGAGTCTTATGAACTGAACATACGAAGTTCAAGGTTATGATGGATGAAGCATGATATGTTGAAACAGTAACATGCTCTGCAGGCCATGGACGTAACATGCTCTGATTTCCATTTTTGATGATCTACCCAAACTTTCTCATGCGTTGAAAATTTCCTATCAGGAGATAAAAAGCTTTTCGAGTTTTTAGCTCGTTTAGGGGCTCAAATTGATGAATCGGCAAACTTCCAGGAAGATTTCAGGAACTTTTCAGCAGTGATGATGTCCAATGTTTGGTTCACGCCTCTTAGCTCGTTCATCCAATTGATGTAATTTTTGATATATTGTAGAGAACATACATATGAAGAGAACGAGATATGAAGAGAACGACATATGACTCATGTCTTGATTCTTCATCAATTGCTCCCAGTTCGTCGTTTTCTGCAGGGCAGTGTAAAACGGCTTCAGATAGACTTGTTCAGAAACTTCTTCTTTGGTCTCTGGACCATTTGATTGTCGCCTTGGATGTTGATAAAGGATTTCCATGTCATTGATTCACTTGTGCTCTAGAGTCCTTGATTGATACATGATCTTGGTGCTTGCAGTACCATCTTTGTTTATGTAAGTCATAGAAACATCAGTTCTGAAACCCTGGTCACGGGACCATAACTAAGGTTGCTCTCAAGAGGGGAATAGCATGACATTTATGAAGAATGATTAGCATAAGCTGGTCCGGTGCTAGTCATAGGTCTTGAACTGTGAATCTGATCGTCATGATCAGTGGATCGTTAGTCCCCAGTATTTTGTTAACTCCCTTTTTTCATTTTTCCTTCTTTTGGAAAGACCTAGATAGAGTATCCAGGTAGAGAAATTTGATGTAAAGACCTAAATAGTCGAAAGTGGGGGTACCTTGATAGATGATTTGGTAGAAAGACCTGAGCAGACGGTGGACGGATGATGAATACTCTGATCCTGTCTAGAATTTTCAGCTTGCATGTTGCCTGCTCTGGAAGCTGTAGAAACTTCATACGATGTCGGAATCCGGTGCTTGACCTTAATTTTTGAAGCTAAGCGAATTAGATATCATATTAGAAAATATCACTCGATTTGGAGTTGTCTAGGTCATCCAAGTAAGCGTGCACATTTGTAATTTGTAATCTCGTACAAATTTTCAGATTTCGTAGACCTGACTGTAGAGGCCATATCTTTCATCTCTTATGTTTGATTGATGCGCCTTTTTTGTATGTTGTAGTAAAGACATAGATGAACATTTTTTTGTTAAGGAAGCATCGTGCCATTCCTCACCCATTGGTACGTTTTTATAAACCCATGAACTGAATTGTGTTGCATCTCATTTGTAGAGGTTGTAAAAACACACCGTAGAAGGCTTTGACTTGTGCATGTCCGTCGTGGAAGCTTTGGGATGAGTTTGTACTGAAATATTTCCATGCACATATTTTTTGACGTGACTCCTTTGTACTTGGAGCGATACACTGAGTAACGTTTCCAGGTTGAGGCTGTAGAGAATGAACAATTGATGAAGAAGCCGAGGATGTTGCTCCTAAGACCACTATTGATGCTGTTAAGACCGCGAGTGGAGTTGTCCAGTGAGCATCTTCCATCTTCGTCATAACATAAGTATGGTCATGTTGTCATTACTAAGAAACCTGAGCATGCGTATTTTCTGATAAGGCAAGTAGAAGCTGCGAGTCATCACGGATATGCGTACTGAAGCTAGAGGTGCCACTACTGAATGTGTACTCTTTGAATGTGAGTACAACTTGAATACTTCTGAATGGTATGACTTCAATGTGATGCTTTTGCATCCAAAAGTAGCAACAGTCTCCACTTTGGAAGTAATCAGAGAAAGAAACTCCTCAGTCGTGCGGGGGTTGAGAGATTCCGTTATTGATGTTTCGTTTCCTTCAGTACTAACATCACGGTCTACAAATATGACTCTGGAGATCACATTGATTGAAACGGACTTGAGTTGATCTTTTCTAAGATCAGGTCCTCAAGTGCAACCAAGATATGTTCATTCACTTGGCACGAAGATGTACGTTGAAAGAGTTCATGACACCCCTGGATGAATTATGTTGCATATGTTTCAGAAGTCTAGTCGTGTGTATGGTAAATATCTACTAGATCCTGAATTGATGTATGTAGTTACCAAGATATATATCATTTCTATGGAGCAAAGGTGTTGGTCATATGAAGTGGTACTTGTTCCATTCGCCCTTTGTAAGTTTATTTGCTGGCCTTTTAAAGATTCATATATGATATGAGCTTCATAGTGATTCCTCCGGTGGCTCTATTGGGCAAGCAAAAGCAAAAGCCACAAGATTGACTTTAAGCCTGAGTTAAAGAAAAATGTTCTTCAGGGCATGAGGATATCACTTTAGATTTTTGGGAGATGTGAGGTTTTATCTGGTTTGATTTTGAACATGCAGATGGTTGACAAGTGTGACTGCAAGGATTTTATTTTAGTCTGATAGAGTTTTCTTGAATCGCTGATATTGGGAATTTAATGACCAAAACAGGATCTGATTACTGAATACAAAAATATTGCATACGCTTGGATAGATTGGGATTTTAGATAAATGAAGAAAATACCAGCATGCTTCAAGAGACAAATACTTTGAGCGTGGAATGCTTTCAACTTGAAATGCTTTGGGCCACTGTCTTTGCCATCTTGCTGCTTTCACAACCAAATCTTTCAACACGAAGCGTTAGGCTTAATTGTATTGAGCCCCGAATATCTTATGTTGATTTGGCTTTTCCTTTATCTTTGCACCAACATTCATATTCCAGGTGTAAGCATGTACTATATACTCTTTGTGGGACATATGGACATTCTTGCAATGTCACGGGAAAAAAAAATCCTAGGTGTTCTTTGCTGCGTTTGAACACCATTTCAGTGATGGATGCTCCAACTTGACTCTTGATTTGTAGAAAAGTTGAAGTCATCCGTAGTGCCCTTGTTAGAAAAATTGAGTCTCCATGCTAGAAGAACATGTTGGAAACTCAATGGAAAGATGCATGTGGAATAAAACTTTCTTAAGTGTGGAACCTATTGATATATGATATCACGTCTTCTTCATGCTTCTACTATGTCGCATTCAGATTTTGAAATTCCTGATAGATCGTCTACCAAGTTCTTTGGATTATGATTTTTTTTTCTTTAGAGCGGTATGCTGGTGGGGGTGTTTCGTCATCAACTACCATGTCAGCATGTATCCATATTCTGGACCTTTCAGGATCACGTCATATTTGGGACCTTTCTTGATTATGCAAAATTTGGTTCACATCCAAGCAGAACCCATCTTCATCAGTATCGATTGAGGTTCTTCCAAACTCACTGCCTTTGAGGTGAACTGTGGTTAACATCCCTCAGTCCTTGTATGTGGATGGTGGCTGAGGAGGTACCCTGGTGTAGAGAGGCGCTTTCCTGATACAACATGGTTAAGAGCTCTGAAGATGTCATTCCGTTGTTCTTTAGATAGATAGAGCAATTCACACAAGTGGTCCATCAAGGATTGAACTGTTATTGACTGGTTCTTTAGGTAAACTGAATGCTATGACTGGAAGAGGATTCATATGCTCTCATACAGTCCCCAAGTGTAACTTGCCAACTTCAGAATATTGCATTCACTTGTTAGATGATTAATGAATTAGTGGAAGCGGCAGTGCTTGGGATATTCCATCTCCTCTTCAGAAAGTGGACGTCTAACATGAGTTAATTTAATCATATCCATATTGAATCCATACCTATAGCAATTCAATGACTTCTTCGATAGTCAGAGGGAAGTTTTGAGGCGTCTGAGCCTCACTTGTTTGGCGCATTTGTTGACGTTGCATCGGTGGTGCGGCCTGGGTTTGGTTGGCTCATCGTGGAATCCGTGCCTATTGAGATGGCGCTGGAGATGGTGGTGGTGTCATATGCTTAGGATGTTACGCATATGAGGAAAGGAATCTTTCCTATTTCCTCATTCATTGACACCATTCACGGAGAGTCGAAGATTATACTGCTTGTTGACGTGCCATCTGTTACTACGAGCTTCAAGAGATTTCTTGACTTTGACAAGTTTAGTTCTTTTCCGTAAAGGAAGCGCTGTAGTGGAAAAACGTTTGGCAGCTTCATGAAGTTCTGAAAAAATCTTGAAGCGCAGATTTTCCAAATACTCTGTAGACAGGCATCGTTTCGCTGATGCATAATTCCAAGAGTTGATGTTCAGTGATGTCTGGATCATGGTAATCCAAGGCTTGGACTCTGAATCTCTTTCACTGTGATGTTTGTTGCTCCTATGGAACATCACCGAGAATATTGGGGAAGTATATCCTTTGGGAAGAGTGACATTCTACATGTTGGGAGAATATGGAGGTTGGTTGGTGGATGGATGATGAACCCTTTCCACGAGTTTCCAGAACAGCTTTTCACGGGTGATGAAGGTCGACGGGTTCTTTGCTGATGGATGATGTGCGACATCAAGAACTTTATCATCTTCAACAACATGGACCTTGGAAGATCCATGGTCCCCGGCTGAGGAGGTTTCTTTAGCTTTTCCTTTCTGAAGTTGATGTTGATCAAGTGACAGCCGCTCTGCCAAGGTCTTCATATAATTAAGGAGTTTTCTTTGCATGGTAACCATATCACATGACAAGGAAATCAAATAGGCTTATTTGTTAGAGTAAAATTGGTATAAAAAATCTTAACTTAGGTTAAAGCAACTCTTAGGCTGTAAAGGACGTCAGCAAATGAATCAATTACGTAGAGCCTTGCGAAATTAAAGACGTAAGGAGCACGACTGCAACTGATTATATTTTTTAGAGGGTTAATTCTGTCTCAACTATATTTCAGTCTGTAGGCTTATAGTAGGCGGGTGTCTGTAGTGGCTTAATACAGTTTGGTGTTCAAAGATGTACGAGGTCCTAATGTTTTTCTGCAGGTGCAATTTTCCTTGTTTAAAAAATTTCTGGTGTCTTGTGTTTTTCCTTTTCCGTATTATATTATTTTATCTTTGTTATATGAATGAATAACACAAGTAGTACATACTCTGAAAAGCCAAGGTTACCCAAATATACCTCAATCTAAAACTTTTCCACCTATAAGTCTTTTATCCAAAAGTGATTGTCTATGGACTGAGTCGAGACAATACAACAAATCGGTTCACACTTCGTGTGATCCTCTATGGATACAAGATCGAGACAATACAACAAAGAAGTATGTTTACTTGATAAATGGTTCAGACTTAACCAAGAACAATAGGATTAATATCAAGTAAATAGGAATTAACGTTTATGTATTTTAATTCTAATTATAATAAAATAATTATAATTGCGGAAATAGAAAAGTAAAAGACACAACAAGATTTTGTTAACGGCGAAACCGCAAAAGCAGAAAAACCCCGGGACCTTTCCAGAATTGAGTACTCTCAGGATTAAGCCGCTATACAAAATCAAACCAACTTCGTATAGTTGAGACCAAGCAACTAAACCTATATTTCACCTATTTCCGTCTGTATCCCTGCGCCTCCAACTGGTAAATAAGTCACACACTTGGAACAATTCCTTTGGTTCGTATTCAAAATAGTTTAAGAAAAACAAATCTGTTCGGTAACAACTCTTTTCAACCAAGTGATATGAGTTCGACAAAAGTCTCTTCCGTTTATCCCAATGAACTCCTTTGCCAGGTCCTTAGATCTATCCAATAATAAATACCAAAGTAATTGTCAAGATTTTGCAATCAATACTTTTAATCACAAAGAATTGTATTGATGCCGATCTACTCAACTAATCAATCCAATCTACTACAAGGATAAACCGATTATAGTTGTATCCTCTTTACCCGAAATAAGTATTGTGCACACCAAAGATTATGAACCCAAATCAGAAATCTTCAAAGTCTTCTTTGTCTTCAAATCTTCTAAGATCTTCAATAAATACATGTACACAATCAACTTGAATCTCTTGTGATCAATCACACACAGAACGAAGTCTGTTAACAATGGATTATCACAAGACGTCTTTAGATCTACAAACAGTCTAAATATCCCCGTCGAAACTTCGATCTAGTTTGAGTGAATCTTATATTAGAATAGAAGATTCTCAAGCATAAAAAAAGTAGGTGCAATCAAAGTTCACCAACCATTAGTCAATCAAATCAATCGAAAACTAATAATAAACTGCAATTATCTATTTTCCCACCAACGGTACTGATGGAGCTTCTCAATCCCAAAGAAGTCGTTAAACTGAGCGGACGTAAGAGATTTCGCCTAATTAGGTTACTTTTCTCTCCGAATAGGCAGCTCCACCAATAACAACACAACTAGGTAGTTTTGCTGGCTCTGAGGATTAGTTTGATCGAAATGCAAACTTTGATATTTATAGACCAAAGAAGTTTGGAGACCAAGGAATTTCAAAAACCGAAAATATTCTCAAGATATGCAATATATTCCAAATTCGGTTTCCATAATTCCTGGAAATGCTTTGTCCAAATAATGACAGAAAATCTCCAACTAGTAAATGTACATTACTAATTTTTATTTTCTAAAGAAATGCAAAACTAACAACCTTAATTAAAAGATTCTTAATTTATTTTCGATCCGGGATTCTCCTTTAGCTATTAAGGAATATCTTTGAACAATAAAAGAATAGCGTTACTGAACATGTTCAAAGTATGTTGATATCTTTACTTTGTAAGTCCGCTTTCATACTTACACTCTTGGAATCGATTTTCCACACTTCCAAACAAGTTTAGAATTGGTTCTTTTGTCTTCCAAGAACTATGTGATTGATTATCCTATTAAATCACCAAACATGGGTTTCACGGTTCTACTAAAAAAAGTTTCGGTTCTACCTCTATGTGGATACTGGAATTAGTCACACTAGCTTTCCAAAATTCGGTTGACTAGGTACTAGGATCGGTTCCCACATATATATGGTATCTAACTTGTATTTGTTGCACATGTCCATAGGATCGGTTCCTAATGTCTAAAAACGTGTTGCACATGTTCATAGGATCGGTTCCCAATATCTAGAAACTTACTTCACCTCATACAAGGATCGATTCCGCTCTTGTGATCGGTTGCACCTCTTACTAGGATCGGTTCCCCTTTGCCTAGAGTTGGTCATACCAATAACACTAAATTGATCATACCATCTCAGGTGATTACTTAAGTCCGGTTGAATAGTTTTACCAAGAACATAAACAAGTCATGAGCGGTTATATTAATCACATATATTGGTAGTTCAAAAGATATACAATGAATAACAATACCAATAAGCCTAGCGATTTCCCTTTCGATTCACAAAATAAATTCATGAAATTACTTCCTTTAAACGAATGTAAAACATTGTTTCCTATGATGAAATCTTCACCTCATACCCATACATAATCACAATAGCATTCAAACGATTATGTCGATGTCTTATATACGAAGTCCAAAAGATAAGCGTTATACTTCATATTGTATTCCTTAATACTACGTCTAACTAGAGTATAATCATTCATAGCTTCGCAGTTATGTTTTCAATATGCACGACTTGAAAGATATGTTAATAAATGAAACAGTTCAAGTAAAATATTATTAACCTCAAGTGAAAGGATGATGATGTTGTTGTAGCTCCGTACTTCTTTATATTCTTCAAGTCTTCACGTAATACTTGTAATATCTAATATCCTAATACTTTCAAGCTAACCTATACGAAGTTGACTCTAGTACATAATCAAGCGACTCTTTAAATGAGTTTTTGATTCACTAAAATATGACAACCAAACTTGACATACCAACACTTGGGGTTCAACCGAGCTATGCTCTAACAATCTCCTCCTTTGTCAATTTTAGTGGAAAAACTCTTACATCATATGGATAAAAAAATTACAAGAATTCATTAAACATACGCTTGATTCCAAAATTCACAGCACAATAACCAGTATATATTCAATCCATAAAAGTCGATGTAGACATTATAATAACAAATATAATACTCCCCCTAAAGGTAAGATAGGTAGACTTTTCAATCCGCATGTCTTTGTTATTCCCATTACCATATGATATGCTACTCCCCCTTAGTCTATGATTTACTCTTTCGTTAGATAAAATGTTTAAGCACCATTATCCTTTCCCTTAGTGATACCAATCAATATAAATCAACACCGGTATCACTTGTTACTCCATATATTTCTCCCCCTTTTTGTCACAAAATGACAAAGATACGAGCAAATAAAGGATAAACCGATAGGATCTTACAATTCTCACAAGACTTGCGAACCTATAAGTGAAAAAGCGGGGGTCTAACAACCTCACCCGATATTTCGATTAGCAATCTGTATGGACTAACTCTAATATACTTTTAATAGAATCAACTAGACAATCAGACTCAATCTTAATAAAAAGTATATCGAAGAGTTAATATCTCTATCTCTCGATTTGATCTATACTCAAGCAAAAATAGAAATCTGCGAGTCTTTATCAAATACAAGAGAGATATAAACTTGGATGGTATCAAAAACCAATATCCAAGGATCAATCAATTTCCAATCAACAACCAAAGGTTGGATTTCACAATTGATCGATACAATGCACAACCTATGATATTTCAATTATATAACAAAATATAATGCGGAATATAAATAACACAGACACCAAAAAATGTGTTAACAAGGAAACCGAAAATGCAGCAAAAACCCCGGGACCTAGTCCAAATTGAACATACACTGTATTAAGCCGTTACAGACACTAGCATACTCTAAACTAACTTCGGTATGAACTGTAGTTGAACCCCAACCAATCTCACACTGATCCAAGGTACAGGTATGCTCCTACGTCTCTGTTCCTAGCAGGATACTACGTACTTGATTCCCTTAGCTGATCTCACCCACAACTAAGAGTTGCTACGACCCAAAGTCGAAGACTTTGATAAACAAATCTGTATAACACAGAAAAGTCTACGTTAATAGATAAATCCGTCTCCAACGAATATACCTACGAGTTTTATTCCGTATTTTGATAAATCAAGGTGAACAATAACCAATTGATAAACCGGACTTATATTCCCGAAGAACAACCTAGTATTATCAATCATCTCACAATAGTCTTAATCGACACAACGAAGAAAAAAATTATGGAACTACAAACGATGAGACGAAGATGTTTGTGACTACTTTTTATCTTGCCTATCGGAGATAGAAATCTCAAGATAATTATTACAATTATACTCGTATGATATAAACAACAAGATCAGATCACATAACTACACGAAAAGTAGTATCGTTATGGCCTCACAATCCCAATGAAGTCTTTAAATCGTTAACCTGGTTTAGAAGAAGAAACCAAAGGTTAAAGGAGAATCGACTCTAGCTTAGCATAACTAGTATCACACAGAATGCGTGGGGATTTGGTTTCCCATTTGCTAGAGTTCTCCCTTATATAGTCATTCAAATTAGGGTTTACAATCAATGTTAGATTGGTAACAAAGCATTCAATATTCACCGTTAGATGAAAACCTGATTAGATTCAAGATAATATTTATCAACTGTTAGATCGAAAAATATCTTGTTATACACAAATGAAATGCGCGTTTATAGGCTTGTGTAACCGTACCCAAACTTGTACATTAGTTGGTTCAACAATAGTTAACCAAATGGTTAGCCATATGACAACTTTCATATCAACCATATTCTTCTTCACCATAACTAGTTCAAATGACTCAAATGAGCTAGTTAGAGAGTTGTTCAATTGTAAGGAAATCTCATGTACTACACAAGACACAATTGAAGCAAAAATGATATGATTCACTCGAATCGGTTCATGAACTATATACCCATGGTTTTCAATAGCATTCCTTAGTTTATAAATATAAGTTCACAAACATCGTTTTTAGACATAACCTACTCAAGTTCGCGGACTTAAGTTCACGGATGGAGTTCACAAACTCCAGCAAAAATTCTCGGGTTTAAGAACTTTGCCAGTTCGCGGATTGAATTCGCGGACTTAACTCACTCACTTCTCCAGTTTCACTTGATCAACAAAGTTCAGAAACTTTGGTTCAAGCAATAAGGACTTATGCATATATGTGTTTCCACAACAATGCTTATATCCTCCAAGGGTTATATAGTCTAAACTCTCATTTCAATCATTGAAACATTCTCAGAGGACGTTATATAGTTGTTATTCACAAACCATTTTTCGTCAGAGCAATTTTCAAAGTGATTGAAACTTAACATGACTTTCTTCACTAGGTAAAGATGAACTTAGCTAAAGAGAAAGGTTTATCAACACATATTTCGAGAAATATATAGGCGAGGTAAACTCGGCTCGAAATACCAAATGTGTATAATCTAAGTCTATATAGAAAAATGACTTTTGTCTCAAGATAGGATATAAATATAATTTTGAGTAATAAATAAGTTCTAGTCTCCACATACCTTTTAGTCGATAAAGATCCGCCAGTTCCTTGAGTAGTCATTCATCTTGTATGATGATTTCCATGGAGTTCTTGAGATCAACTACACTTTTTATCCTAGTCCGATACCTTAGCTATAGTAGACTAGAAATCAAGACTTATAGTTTTGATCATTAACATTGACAAACATGCTTGAGATAGCAACATGCGAGTTCGACCGAGAAATGCTCTAACAATCTCTCCCTTTGTCAATTTTAGTGACAAAACTATCAATACATATGGAATGCAAAAAATATATAAATAAACTTTGTAGCTCCTATTTCACATGTCTAATCTTCAACATTACTCGAAATCTTCGTCGCTTCCAAGTACTCCAATGATCCCAAAGGTTGTAATTTTAGCATCATCGTTGTTGAAAATCCGTAGCTATAACAACGAGAAAACAAGAGTTCTCAATCATTGTTATACAGTGTCATAGTATCATTACACATCATCAAAGTCAAATTGCATCAAAACTTTAACAACAATACTATGGTGATATGTCAATAATCCATCCCCATGGAAACCACTCCCCCTTACATAATGATCCGAAAACCATATGTATTTGTAATGTGAACTACATATTAATTCTTCCCCTTTTTGTCAATAAAATTGGCAAAGGTACAAGAACGGGATCCTAATGAAATTTTTGTAAGAGATGTTTCATGACTAAAAATAAGCGTATATCATATTATTTAGATGCAATCATAAAGCCGAAGCTAAATGCATTCATCAAGGAGTCTATAAATATACAAGATAACCCATATAATATTGCACAACCGCACTCCCCACAAAGATTTGGCAATTAAGCACAAGTTCAATTAAGAATTCTCCCCCATTTGATGTCATTGCCGAGAGAACAACAAGAGCGACCTAAATTTTACGAGAAAAGAAGGATTTTAATGGACACCAAAAACCATAAGAAATGATTTTCTGTATCCAAAATTCTCAAATAAACTAACCACAAGAAAACCCATGATTAATTTAATCGGAATACACAATCAAATTAAACACAAAAGTGATCAATATAATTGAACATGCTCGACATAAGAGAACTTATGGAGCTACGACTATGTTAACCATAAAAGAATGATCAACTCAATCGTTTTATGCTCAACACAAGAAAACCTTATGGAGCATTGCAGTATACACATAAAATATGGATCAGGGAAAGATCAATATTGAGGCATAAACAAGGATTCATTCTATTTTCATCACTATTTTCACAATGACATACAATAGATATAATCCATGTAAACAAAAGATTTTAACTTATCTTCCATCAATGAATTGACATAATAGGCTTAACTTTTTTTTGTCAAAAGTTCATCGATGTTGTATCAATACTTGCGTATCGAGATATAAAAGAGATAACTTTTGACATCGTAAGGGACAATAATAGTTCACGGATGCAAACACACATATCCCATAACATATTACAATATATAAAACCGTAAAGATTAATACTGCAATCATCATCTTCCAAATCAACTTTAGAATTTAAATAAATAAATCTAAAAACATTGCAAGATGAAAACGTTGGACATAGTTATGTGAAATCACAATAATTTCTATTCCAAACTCTAGTAATCCTTCTCAAAAACAAGAATAAATTGTCATAAGAAGTTTCCAAGGCATCAAGACAAACTCGTAATGCACATATAAGATGATTCGTCCTTAAAGGGTAGAATCAATCTTTTTCGCCCGGATTTATACCAAAAAAAGCTACCAAAGGCGTATAAAAAGATTTTCTTAACAAAAAAGAACATACAAAGTCATTAACGACCATGCACCATAGTTCACATAAAATGATTGCGAATATTCAAGAATCCCATAGTAATGCGTACTACTGCTCATTCTTGAACTTCCTTCTTTGTGATTCACTAACAACATTCTTGTAAAAGGTACAAATGATCTTAAAATATCAGTACTCCATGAATTCAAGTGACCAAGTCCAAAAGAAGTAGAACAAGAGCGACAAAACGGAGCAAAACACTCAAAAACAAGAGACAAGACAAATTCCAATCTTAACTAATCCAAATTTATGAATTCTCATCTTCAGTTTAAAGATACTTAAAATAGAAAGAGAATGCAAAAATAATGAGGTCATTCCGAGTTCGGATGAAAAAGTTACGGCCAAAACATGTTTATGGAATATCGACGTCTACAAGCAAGTATGCATACTTAAACCCCTAGATTTTGATTTTAAATGATGGTATGCACACCTGGTATGTGTACTGTAGTTGCAGGAAATCCTACACTACACCCCTCACAAGAATTGATGCAAAATCATTTTTGGATAAACAATCACAATCTTTATTAATTAATCTCACAAATTTTACAAGGAAGGAAAGAGATGAAACTAAGAAATTAACAACTGCTCTGGACTTTCTCTCTCCTAATGACTTACTCAACACTCGAAAAAGATCTCTCTCTCCCCTAAACCTGTTTGGCTCTTTATACAGGGAATTACATAGTGGATGACAGCTAGTTTGTCCTTTATTTTAGGATCTGGCTTGCGATACTCTCGCAAGCTTACAAATATTAATTTCGTAAACACTATAATTTTTGCAGGATCATCACACTTCTCCCATGTTTGAGATTATGTCACTTGTTATGTCATCTTTGGTGTTTATCTTCGACAGTTTCGCAACGTTGTAGATGAAGATTTCGCAAGAACGTTGTTGTTGCGATATTCTGATCCTACATCTTGCCTCTTCTCATGTCTTCTCTGTGAAGCAGAGAATGTCATGATAAATTTTGCTTCAGAATGCCGCAGCTGCTCATCCTTTCAATACTTTTCCCTATCGGCCAGATTCCTTAAGTTTAGCGTAACTGTCTACACGTGTCATCATTCCTTTATTTACTGGTTAAACTGGTCATCTTCTTTCGTCTATTTAAAGATGGATTTGATGAAGAAATAATTTTCTTCTTTTGCTTCTTCTTTTACTTCATCTTCATCTTTCATATTCTCTGTAACTCTTCATCATCTGCAACTTTCTTCATCCTCCCTATCTTCATGTTGTTGCTTCTTTTTGCTCTCATGGAATCAACAAGGTTAGTTTTCTTCCTTTTCTTCTTTTGATTTTGCTGAAACTGATCTTATTTTACTGGAATCATCTTGTTTATTTTGTTTTTTTGTGTAATTCCCATACTATTTTTGTTTCAACAAAGACACATTTAATGTTGAATCTACAACTCAAAACCCTAGTTCACCCGAAAAATCGCGTCCCAAAGTTGTTGCGAGAAAAAGAAAATCTGCGAATAATAATCTAGTAAGAAATATTATTCTTTTAATAACAATATTGTTGCCTCTGTTTCTTATCTAGATTGTTATTCGCAGGGTGATAAAGGTGCCAACAAACCCTCCAAAAAAGATCGCCTTCTTAAGATTGTTGAAACTTTTGTCCCATTTGTTTTCACTTATCCCTTTAAAATCTCATGCAATACCTTCGCAATCCGAACCTTTACTTCTTATTCGCGAAAATGTTTCCTCAGACGTTTCCCCTTCAACTGGTCTTCTTTCAAAAGAAACTCATCTTATTAACTCTTCTGCGAATGAAGCCCCTTCTTCTCCTGTTGTTAATGCTTCTCAAATCGACTCTTCCATAATCCTAACTACTAATTTTCCCCAAACTTCACCTTGAAATGACATAATTATTGCGAAAAATGATCCAGTTCCTCAATCTTCTAATATCACCACTTCTTCATATGAATTCTCTTCCTTTTCCAAAGATGCTTTAGATGGGATCGATATTGTGTTCCAAACTTTATCTGATGCTTTGGACGGTGTCAAGAAATCTTCCACTAACCCTATCACATTGGATGCTTGCAAAATTTTAAATAAGTATGTTGGATATGAGAGAATAGTTTCGAAAACATCATCGGAGAAAGAAGTGGAAATTTTGAACAAAAATCTTCAAACGATGACCTTGGAACGTGATGCTCTTCGCCTGGAAAATCAAAAATTCCAAAACATCTCGCTGGATTGTGAACTTATTTGCAAGAAGAATAATGAACTGAAAGGTATGATTTTCTGATCTTTGTTTTTGATTTATCTTATAAGTAATTCTGTGTTTTTCTCATGTAATTCTCTTAAAGTCTTTTATTCGTACGCTAAGTTTTAAACCAAAAATGAATAATGGAGAGATATCAATTTGAATCTGTCGCTGAAGAAGCTCGTGTTGATAGATATATTTGGATGGATCAATATAATTGATTAGATAACCTTCATACATATTCTGTTGATCAAATAGATAATCTTACCAAAGAAAATACTCAATTATTTCATAAGCAAAACTCATTAAATAGTGAAATATCTCGACTCTCTTATTCTTTGACTAAAGCTAATTTAGAGGTGGAAACTCTATCAAATGAAAACAAAACTTTATCTCAGGAAAAGTGAACTCTCTTAAATAAGGTGGCGAACTCTTCGCAGCAACTAAACATTCTTCAAAAGGTGTGTGATACCCAAGAACAATCTCTTTGCTCATTGAAAAATGAACTTAAGGAGGTGACTGAATCATCTATTGCTGAGAAAAATACACTCATCCAAGATAGGATAGCTTTAAGTGTAAAGGAAAGTCAACTCAAATAATAATATTCCAAATTAGAAGAATCTTACTCTTCACTTGTGAAGCAGAACACTTTTCTCATCTCTAAAGAAAAGAAATTAAAATATCATCTGAAGGGTTTGGTTGGAGATAAATTTGATGACGCAATGAATCATTGGGAGAGTACTTGCTTGACACTAATTCAAAACATAATTTCGCAAAAATAAGGTAGTCATTTTGACTGCCTCAGCCATTCTTTCTTTGCTAAACCTGTTTATAACATGCTGCTTGCTAATTCTTTATTTTAATAAATTTTTTGTATTCTTTCTCTTCGCAGAATCTGAAAGAAATCTTCGTTCTTCCTTATCTGATTTGGATTTGAAGTATTCGAACATTCGCAAGGAAAATGCGCTTCTCGCGATCGAGCAGAAATGAGACTTGATTATCTTGCCTATTTCAAGGATATCCAAGATAGGAATCACCAAAGATCGTTCCTTCGCCAAGTCCACCTTAAAGCTGAAGTTCTTGTGAATGAAATTTTGTTGTCCAATTCTCTTCCTCCTGTATCAATTGCACCTTTAGAAGTAGATGATGATGAAGTTCCTCGTGCTGCTGATGTTGATTTTGATTATGAAAGTGACATAGAAAATATTTATCAAGAAGAAGATGGAGTAGAAGAACATCCTACTAAAGAAGCGTATGTTGGTGATGACCAAGACGAAAATGAAAAAGAAATCTCTCTTAAAGAAACTATGACTGGCAAACATCAAGGTGGAGATGAAGCTATAATTAATCAAGTCCTTGAATAAAATGTTGTTGAGGGTGAGAAAAATAACGAAGAACACCCTTCAACTCCTTCTGTCGAAGTCAACATTGAGGATTGAGTTTCTTATTTAATTCTGTCTTCTTGAGTTGTTTCATGCTCTTTACTTTTTGCGAATAATGTACCTCAATCAACTTTGAAATTTACTCTTTAAATACTTTGCGGCGAGAAAGATAATGCCTCTTGTTTATTAATTCCCATACTTGCCTCTCATTATCTTTCTTACGATGAATGATCTGCATAAAGAATAGTTAGTATTTATAAATTTGTTGTTCTGTTATGTGGTCTTATTTTGCCTTCCTAGTTAAAGGTCTTATTTTGCCATCTTTTGTCATTGCGACAAAATCGCAGGACGTCTCTGCACTTTCACGCAGAAACCCATTGATCTTGCCTTAACTTTTTGTTCTTTTGTCATTTTTGTTGCGACAATATGACAGACCTAAATTTTCTTGCGAAACTAAAGCCCTGTGATATTGTCGTCTTGCGACAAAATCGCAGGACGTCTCTGCACTTTCATGCAAAAACCCATTAATCTCGTCTTATCTTCTCTTTTGTATTATTGCCTCTTCAGGATTGTTGCACAAATATGACAAGCCTTGATACTCCCATGAGTAAAAAGCCTCATGAAATTTGCATATTAAGACACTTATCAGCTCCCTAATGGAGGGTGTCGCCCTTATCTTCCCCTTGGTTGCCCCTTCAAGGAGACGTACTTCTGCCATACAAGACTAGATCCTCCCATCCAGTCTTGACAACAACCAATTATTTTCGCAGCCTCTTATCCATTTTGCCTATATGGCTTATGGTTACGATACTGCACCCTAAGTGGGGTTTTCTTCGGGCTGAGTGCATCATAGTCAAGACTTGCCAAGAATGGCCAGGGTAGTTTCATAAGCCCCGGGCACTCTTGGCTCAACCGTGTACCTCGGCGCCTTGATCATACTCTGCACTCCTTAGGAGAGTCCTTATTACCTTAGTCGCCCAACTTGAGTCATATGCTCAAGTTGAGAATCCAAGGTGCCTCTTCTGGATGGGCTTTCATTGACCCCAAATCTCCATGACTCGGGTTCCAGCAGAGGTATGACCTTATCCCTGAGCCATGCAACAGATACCCCATTCTATGATGCACTTTAGGTATTACATTTTCCTCTTGCGAAATTTTATCCTCGAACTAGGGTGTACGTCATAGAGGTCGTCCCATTCTAATATGTCATTAATTTTTGATTTTCTCTTGCGAAATTTTCGCATATTCTCGTTTTGTTTTGATCTTGAATAATCTCGCAGCAGCTTTTCCATAAAATTTATTGTTCATATTCATTTTGTTGCATCATATATTACTTCATTATCTTAGATTTCTCGAAATCCTTCATGGGTAATATCTCTTTAAATATAATCTATTACATGGCCTATCAAGTGTTTGACCAACATCTCTACCCTATGGATCCATCAATTTATACGCCCCCGTTCCAATTATCTCTTTTATAATATAAGGTCCATCCCATTTTTCGCTAGTTTCCCACCTCCTTCTCGCTAGTAAATTGGCGTCTCGCGAAGAACTAAATAACCTGGTTGAAATTCACGTATCTTGACACGCTTATTGTATTCTCGGGCTAATCTTCACTAATAATTCTCCAAATGATGTAAATCTCTTTATCTCTTATCTTCTAGCTCATCAAGTTTGTTTAGGATCATGCCAGCACTAAGATTATTCTCCCAAGCCTCTCTCTTTGTTGTGGGAATAACAACTTCTGTTGGTAACACTGCCTCAACTCCATATGTCAGACAAAAAGGTGACATTCATGTAGCTTCTCGCCTAGTTGTGTTGTAATCCCATACTGCATTATGTACATGTTCACACCATGCTCTATGATGTCCTTCTAACTTTTTCTTCAATATAGTTGCGATTGTTTTATTTGTTGCTTAAGCTTGTCCATTGGCCTGTGGATATAAAGGGGTGGATTTTCCACATTTTATCTTAAATGCATTGAGTAACATTTCTATATTCTGCCCTTCAAATTACTTTTCATTGTCAGATACCAATTGTGCTGGAATTCCAAATCTGGAAATGATATGTTCAAATATGAATGTAAAGATGTCTTTGTCGCGAATGTGTTGTACTGCCTTTACTTCTTCCCATTTTGTGAAATAATCTGTTGCAAAAATTAGGTATCTTTTTTGTCCAGATCCTGGCACAAATGGTCCCACAATATCTAAGCCCCACTTTCCAAAAGGCCATACACTTATTGAAGATGATAATGGTGCTCCAAGTGCATGTATTTTCTTTCCATGCCGCTGACAATCTTCGCAACGTCTTGATATTTGCTTCGCATCTTCATACATATATGGCCAATAATAACCTTGCATTTTTGTTCTGTATGCCAAAGATCTTCCCCCACTGTGACTTCCAACGTCTCCACTATGTAACATTTTTAATACGTTTGCTCCTTCTTCTCGTGTCAAACATCTAAGTGATGGTCCATTAAATGATTTTCGATACAATACCCCATCTCTTAGTTCATAATTTGTTGCACGACTCTTTAATTTGTGTGCCTCCTATCTGTTTCTTGGTGTTTCCCCTCTTGCTAAATATGCATGAAGTTGTGTTCTCCAATCTGTGACATTGTTTCTTGATTCTTCTTCATCACCTTCTATTATCATTACATCTACCTCTTCTTCCTCTTCTTTATTGATTGATGGTGATATAAGTGTCTGGATTTTTATGTATCTCACAGTTGGATCTGTCATCATACTTGAAATGAAAGCATAAGCATCTGCGAGTCTATTATCCTTTCTTGATATATGCCTCCATTTTATTTTGGGGATTTTCGCTGACAATTCTTCAAAAAGTTTCTTATATTTCTTCAAAGGTGGTTCATTTGTTGTGTATTCTCCTTTTATTTGGCGAATAACCAGCATCGAATCACTGGTAATTCTAGCATTTTCTAATTTCATTTCTATTGCGAATTTTAGGGCATGTATCACAGCTTTTCATTATTAGTGGATGCAAACTCCAATCTAAATGAAAAATTCATCTTCATTCCCTCCGGCGAAATTAAGACAATTCCAATTCCATTACCTTCCCCATTCGAGGATCCATCCACCAATATTTCCCATCTATTTGGTTCTGTTAACAAGTCTTTTGGGTCTCCACTCTCTTCTTCTATATCCATCATTTCCTCTACAGCTTCATCATCTTCTAAAAGAAATTATGCCAAAAAGTTTGCGACAACTTGTGACTTTGGTGAAGATAACACTTCATATTTAATTTCTAAAATGTCCTAGTTGAACATTCCACCTCTCAACTCTGCCTGGCCTCTTTGAGTTCTTCATTACCGATTCAAATGGTACCTTTGTCAATACTTTGACTTTATGTGCCTGAAAATATATGTGAAGTTTAAATGTGGCGTATACCAATGCTAAAATTAGCTTTTCAATCTTTGAGTAATTTATTTCTGCGGCATTGAATATTTTGCTGATGTAATAAATTGGTTTTTCAACTCCTGCGTCCATGCGCAATAGCACTTAATGCATGCGAAGTTATCGCAAGGTAAATCAATAATTCTTCTCCTGGTTCCGCCTTTTGTAAAATAGATGTATTCATCAGATGTTCTTTTATTCCTTGGAAAGCTTTCTCACATTCATTTGTCCATCTGAATTTTGTACCCTTTTTGAGTATGTTGAAGAAATGTTTACATTTATCTGATAATCGCGAAATGAATCTTCCCAGCGAAGCTAAGAGTCCGTTTAACTTATGTACATCCTTCACCGTCGCTGGTGTTAGCATATCGCGAACTGCTTGCACTTTCTCTGGATCAACTTGTATTCCTTCCTTGGATACAATGTAACCTAAAAAAATTCCTGATGCAACTCCAAAACGCATTTTTCAGGATTCACCTTGATATTAAATTGCCGTATCTGTTCAAAAATTTCCTTCAGATCTTGTACATGATCTTTAGCTTCTTTAGTTTTTACTAACATGTCATCTACATACACTTCTAACGTTTTGTGTATCCACTTTGCGAACACTTTCTCCACCATTCTTTGATATGTTGCTCCAACATTTCGCATACCAAATTGCATTTTTGTATAACAGTATAATCCTCTTGGAGCGAAAAAAGCAGTATATTCTTGATCTTCTTCAGCAAGAGGAATTTGATTATAACCTTTATACCCATATAGAGAAGATATTCTATCATTTCCCGCCGTTGACTCAACCATTTTTGGAATATCTGGTAATGGAAAACTATCTTTCGGACAAGCTTTGTTTAGATCAGTAAAGTCTATACAAATTATTATCCTTTTATTCTTATTTGGGACTACAACCATGTTTGCTATCCACTCTGGATATTTGGCTTGTCTTATAATTCCTGCATCAAGCATCTTCTGCAGCTCTTCTTTTATTTGGGAGTGATATGTCATTGCAATTTTTCTTATTCTTTGTTTAAATGGTCTTGCATTTTTGTCAATTTCCAACTTATGACATGCCACAGACGGATCTATTCCAGGAATTTCATCCATGTTCCATGCGAAAATATCTCTATACTCTCGCAAAATATTAATAGTTCTTTCTTCTTCATCTTCCTCCATCTTGGTCCCAATTATTTTTATTTTTGGTTCTTCTTTAGTTCCAATATTCACTTCCTTTGTTGGTTCTGCTGCGGTGTAACTGGCCTTAGGTTCTTCCATGGGTGTTGGTTCTTTTATCACTTTCGCAAGTTCGTTTCCTTCTTTCGAAATTTCGCTGGGTATTCTCTTCCCTTCTTTTGCTCTAATCATGTAAATCTTAAACTCTTCTTCTTTCTTTGCCTCTTTCGCCATCTTTATGCGAATTTTATATTTCTTTGGATGCTCTTCATAATGTTTCACTTCAATTTGATAACACAATTTCGCACTATCAATATCTCCTCTTATTTCACCAATTTCACTTGGTATTGGAAATTTGATGCATTGATGTAATGTTGATGCTACGGATTTAATTGCGTGTATCCATGTACTTCCTAACAGCATGTTATATGGCGATTACATATCCACCACACATAGCGTCACTTGTGTTTCGATTTCTCCCAGCAAAATTCTCACTACTATTTCCCCTTTTGGTTTAGTCGTAGATTTTCCAAAACCATGAATATGATATGTTGAATGAGCCATTTCTTCATCTTTGTATCCCATTCCTTTGTATGCATGATAAAACATTATGTCTACTGAACTTCATGTATCCACTAAATTTCTATTCACAACCCATTCTTCCATGGATTCTGCTGATTTATCCTTTTATTTTCATGCAACCATTATCGTGACTACCAAAGGAGATGTGTGGCTCAAATTTTCTTTTGGTATCTCTGCTACTGTGAATGTAATTTTCTGATTTTCCCAATCTCTTAAGGGTGATATTTTCTCAACCGTCATAATTTTCTTTCCTTCGAAGTCTCGTTTATGAATCCTCCCTCTAATGTTCTCATGGAATTCATTAACCATTGTTTTTGTGATTACGCTACATTCCAACCTTCTTTTATTTTCATTGATCTTGATCATCTCTTCTTCAACTATTTTGCTGTTTTCTTTCATCATTTTCTTGATTTGAGCAATCTTTACGACGATCTTCACAACTTTCAACCCTCAATCCCTGTTTCTAGCGCCATTATGTAGTTGCAGGAAATCCCACACTACACCCCTCACAAGAATTCATACAATCAAATCATTTTTGGATGAACAATCACAATCTTTATTAATTGATCTCACAAATTTTACAAGGAAGGAAAGAGATGAAACTAAGAAATTAACAACTGCTCTGGACTTTCTCTCTCCTAATAACTTACTCAACACTCGAAAAATATCTCTCTCTCCCTTAAACCTGCTCGGCTCTTTATATAGGGAATTACATAGTGGATGACATCTAGTTTGTACTTTATTTTAGGATCTGGCTTGTGATACTCTCGCAAGCTTACAAATATTAATTTCGCAAATACTATAATTTTCGCAGGATCATCACACTTCTCCCGTGTTTGAGCTGATGTCACTTGTTATGTCATTTTTGTTGTTTATCTGCGACAGTTTCGCAACGTTGTAGATGAAGGTTTCGCAGGAATGTTGTTGTTGCGATACTATGATCCTACATGTACCATGAAGTCTAAACATTCAAAACCACTATTTTCAAACCTAAACATTCAAAACCACTATTTTCAAACCTAAACATTTAAGAACCTTAAACACATATCAAGTTAGGTAGAAATGAACGATAACCAAGGTACATGGATCATTATAAGTACTCTAAGCAAATAAAAGCACAAATATTGCTCAAGCTTATAGACATACCTTTTTAGAAGAATCCAATCGTCTTACCGAACATAATATGTATGCCCAAATTCTCGTGCTTCCCTCACCGTATACATAGCAGGGAATTCCTTGATGAGGATGCACTTACAACACAACTAAGTTGTGTTAGGGTGAACAATATCTTGCTCACCATAAGTGACCTTTGGATTATCATGAAAGAGATCGCTTTTATAAACTTTCACATCCAATTTCATTTTTCTAAAAAACTTGTTAAGTTCCAACATCATGGATACTGCCTTCTCCATAGTCATGGAATTTTCTGGAAGATCATTCCTTTTCACACTCAAAGCATCATTGGATTTCTTTAGTACCCACTTCTGAGTGCGTTTAGGAATAACCGGAACCTTCTTCCCATTACTTTCTTCAAGATTTCTCGAAATAGAGTAGTCGATGAAGAACCACTGGTTCCTTGAGTAGTCCTTCGTCTTGTATGATGATTGCCATGGAGTTCTCGAGCTTAACTACACTTTCTATACTAGTCCAATATTTAGCTATATTAGACTAGAAATCAAGACTTTTAGTTTTGATCACTAACATTGACAAACATGCTTGAGATAGAAATGCATGCGAGTTCGACTGAGCAGTGCTCTAACATAGGTGGAAAAGTTTTAGATTGAGGTATATTTGGGTACCCTCGTCATTTCAATTGGTATCAGAAAAGGCAAACACGAAAAGATCTAACAATATGTGTTTGGTGCGATCCAACCTATAATAAAATGAATCCAATGGTTGATTCAGTTAACGTAATGGCATGATTTGACTACTTCAGAAAATCGTTGTGGAAGACACGAATGAAGTATGTAATACTCTTATTCCTAAATGTTCTAGGAATTAGAATTATGTCTATGTATGTCTTGGGTGACTTACATAATCCTTTGGATCCGATAGAGTTGTATATCATTGTGTTTGTTACTTACTGTGACAATGATACAATTCTATATGAGACATGATGTATCTTGAAAATGCATAAGATTCCACTCAAAAAAATTCATTACTATATGAACCATAACTATTGTGTTCTTGAAAAATATGGAATCTTAAATATATTTTGGATAAACTACCAAAGTATATATAAGTACATTTTCAAATCTAAGACTGTCAATGTATCGCTACCTAGGATGCGATTTTGGAAAATGCGTATCCCTACAAGGAATGAGTTTTCAGTTAATAATTCTATTAACAATGGATTACTTCATACACCTCACAACTGTTTTAATGAAACAAGTGATCTTTTGAAATATTACAGGGATTATGATTCTAATATTTTTAATAGATATCATATTTTGTTCTGATTTTTCTCTGCATAATCTAGTAGAAAATTCTTGAGTGAATTTCAAATGATATTATCAAATCATGATCATCATAATAATAAAGTAAACAGATTTTTATACAGAAGTGTAAAATCAATCTGTAATAAAAATCCAGACCATGAAAAACCGGTTTTCCGAAAGAAATACCTAGATATAAAATCAGAATTGTTTCCCCACAAGCCTCGGTTTCCGATTTTGATAGAATTTCCTAAAACTAGTTATTTCCGGTGTTTTACATGTATTCTTCCTATAAAAGATAACCTCTTGGTATGGTCATAAACATATTGGGGAAAATTATTCGAAACCGTAACTAGGGTTTTTCATATTTTCGCAAGTATGAGAAATAGGAAATCTAATAACCGAGTCAGATACGATGATATTGATAGGATTAGATTTCCAAACAGTATTGATAACAAGCATGAATTTACTCATTTTATTGACAGCTCATGCCTCGGGAGATACGAAACTCTCAAGAGAATGAAATTCATTGTTGAAAAGAAATTCGATCCAGATGTCCAAGATAAGGATTATGTGAAGTTTTTTCAAGATCGAAACTGGGGAAAGCTTTTTGATTTTGAGAAATATTCATCGGATATGGTAAGAGTATTTTATGCAAATATTCGTAACGTTGATCATAAAAATATTACCTCTGTTACTCTTGTTGGTCAAGGAGTCTACTACGTTGATTGAAAAACCATTTCCAATGTTATTGAATACAGTGTGGAATGTAATCACTTTATTATTGGAATTGAAATTGAGCACGATACCATTTCAACACATCTCATTAGAAGATCGAAAAAATGGGCAAATGGTAGATTACCAACAAAATATATACCCTTCCACCTAAGGGTATTCAGTTAACTTGCTCTAGCTACCCTATTTTCAAGTACTAGAGATAAGTCAACCTGGGACAAGGATATTGCAGAATTCGTCTATTTTCTGTCAAAAGAAGATACTCAAATTGATATTTGTGGAATCATTGTCAGTCAAATGATCTATATTTCTGAGTCTATCTCATCTTCAAGAATCAAGAGACATCTTGGCTTTCAATGTATAATTACCAAGATGTGTGAATTCATCTCAGGAGATGACTTTGATGATATGAGAAGCACTACTACTGTGTCTAAAAAGACTATATGTCAAATGCTTGGAATCCAATCAAGTAATAAAAATGTTGACAGATTTCTACCAAATTCCTACAATAAGTCTCTTCTAGCTCATCTTGAAATTCTTGGTAAACAACTTGACTGTTTTCAGAAACAGTTGGTCTTTGCTGCTCGAAAAGATCCAGAAACTCTTAAATGAATTCTAAAGATTGAATCAGAGTTTTGGAACCAAGGATCGAAAATAGAAGAAAAGCATCAAAAATACTTGATCACAAGGAATGTTCCTTCCAATAATTAATTCAAAGAAAAATAGACATTAGTTTTTGATTATTTCAATGAAGTCTATTATGAATAAAACTATCTTATTATGAATAAAATTATTTAGTTTATAATTTTTCTTGTGATAGTTTTTGGTTTACATAGCATATGCTTGAATGCTTTATCTATTGCTATGTTTATGGGATGTATGATTTCGGTTTTTATAACCTTGATATTCGATATCATATGTTGTGAACCCTTATGGTTTGGGTGACTTTTTGGTTTAGATGGATTAAGTTCTAGCCCATGTTGGTTGGCTTTATCAAAGTATCATAAGGGGTTCTGATTGAAACAATATGTGAAAAATTCACAATATGTTGAATCGTTTGGTTTAGCATAAAAGCATATGTGTTTCGGGGTTTCAAATTTTGCATTACATAAGTTAAAACCAGTTTTCAACCTTTCTCTGGTAAAGATTGGTTGTTGTTGTTCTTTTGTCTTGCATAAGGATGACAACATAATGATTTTTCGGTATTAATTCTCCCTGGAAAGAAGATGCAAACATTATTGGAGAAAAGGATGCGAAATTTGAGGTAACGACTTTGTTAGTTAAACGTTTTCCTGTTTAAGAAAAGCATGATTTTATTGCGTATATTTATTGATTTTGCTTAACAAAATTTCGGTACAATTGATGTTTTATTCCATTGTTTGTGTATGGATGTGTGTGTGATTCAATTGTTTCCGGTTAAGAAAAACTATTGTTATCTTGCTTTATTTTTTGGTATCAATCGTTTAGGCTTACAAAATTTCGGTGCAATTGTGGTGCTTTAATGTCTATATTGTTTCAATTGCTTCCAGTTGAGGTAAATAATTATGCAAGTTGATTTATTTGGTTTGTATGAATTGTTTATGGCTTAATAAAAGTAAAGGTTACGGGATGAATTGTTTAGTCCAATTCGATTTCGGATAAGAGAAACTAAGTTAATTCTGATCTTAGTTAGACTTATCAAAGTGGAGGTTTCGGTTATTCAAGTCTAATCGAATGCCTTAACAAGAAATGCTAGTTAACTAACCTAGTACTTGTCTTGTTTAAAAGTGAAAGGTCTAAGTTATATGGATAATTAGAACCTGATGAGAAAAATAGAGTTATCTTTATTTTTGTCTCATCGAACAAGTGATTGTATTTGTACAATCGTTTTAGCAAAGGAACTAAGGTGCTTAGTCGATTTTTGGTTTGCTAAACTATTAGGGAAAATTGCTTCGGCAATTGTTTCCTTGGTAACATATCAAAACAAAATTACTTTGTAGTTTCAGTTTGATATTAGTTATAAAAAATGGTGTGTGGAACCCTCGTGCTTAACTCTTATTGTTAGAGCATTGCTCGGTCAAAATCGCATGCATTTCTATCTCAAGCATGTTTGTCAATGTTAGTGATCAAAACTATAAGTCTTGATTTATATTCAACTATAGCTAAGGTCTCGGACTAGGATAGAAAGTGTAGTTGAGCTCAAGAACTCCATGGCAATTATCATACAAGATGAAGGACTACTCAAGGAACTGGTGGATATTCATCGACTAAAAGGTGTGTGGAGACTTGAACTTATCTATCACTCAAATGTCTATTTATCTCCTATCTTGAGACGAAAGTCATTTTGCTATATAGACTTAGATTATACACATTTGGTATTTCGAGCCGAGTTTACCTCGCCTATCTATTTCTCTAAATATGTGTTGGTAAAGCTTTCGCTTTAGCCAAATTCATCTTTACCTAGTGACAAAAGTCATGTTAAGTTTCAATCACTTTCAAAATTGCTCTGACGAAAAATGATTTGTGAATAAAAACTATATAACGTCCTCTGAGAGTGTTTGAATGATTGAAATAAGAGTTTAGACTATATAACCATTGGAGGATATAAGCATTGTTGTGGAAACACATATATGTATAAGTCCTTATTTCTTGAACCAAAGTTTGCGAACTTTGTTGATCAAGTGAAACTGGAGAAGTGCGTGAGCTAATTCCGCGAACTGGCGAAGTTCTCAAACCCGAGAATTTCTGTTGGAGTTTGTGAACTCCATCCGGTAACTTAAGTCCGCGAACCCAGTCCGAGAACTGGAGTAGGTTATGTCGAAAAACGATGTTTGTGAACTTATCTTTATAAACTAAGGAATGTTATTGAAAACCGTGGGTATATAGCTCATGAACCTATTCGAGTGAATCAAATCATTTTTTCTTCAATTGTGTCTTGTGTAGTACATGAGATTTCCTTGCAATTTAACAACTCTCTAACTAGTTCATATGAGTCATTTGAACTAGTTATGGTGAAGAAGAATATGGTTGATATGAAAGTTATCATTTGGTTAACTATTGTTGAACCAACTAATGTACAAGTTTGGGTACGGTTACACAAGCCTACAAACGTTCATTTCATTAGTGCATAACAAGATATGTTTTCGATCAAACGGTTGATAAATATTATCTTGAATCTAATCAAGTTTTCATCTAACGGTGAATATTGAATGCTTTGTTACCAAGATAACATTGATTGCAAACCCTGATTTAAAAGACTATATAAGGGGGAACTCTAGCAACTGGGAAACCTAATCCCCACATATTCTGTATGATACTAGTTGTGCTAAGCTAGAGTCGATTCTCCTTTAACCTTTGGCTTCTTCTTCTAAACCAGGTTAACGACTTAAAGACTTCATTGGGATTGTGAAGCCAAACCGATACTACTTTTCTTGTAGTTGTGTGATCTGATCTTGTTGTTTCTATCATACGAGTATAATTGTAATAATTGTCTTGAGATTTCTATCTCCGATATGCAAGATAAAAGGTAGTCACAAACATCTTCGTCTCATCGTTTGTGATTCCACAATTTTTTTTTTCGCTGCGTAGATTAAGACTATTGTGAGGTGATTGATAATATTAGGTTGTTCTTCGGAAATATAAGTATGATTTATCAATTGGTTCATGTTCACCTTGATTTATCAAAAGATGGAACAAAACTCGTAGGTATATTCATGGGAGGCAGATTTATCTATTACCGTAGACTTTTCAGTGTGATACAACTTTGTTTATTAAAGTCTTCGACTTTGGGTCGTAGAAACTCTTAGTTGTGGGTGAGATATAATGGAATCAAGTACATAGTATCCTGCTGGGATCAGAAACCTAGGAGCATAATTGTACCTTGGATCATTATGAGATTGGTTGGGGTTTAACTACAATCCAGACCGAAGTTAGTTTAGAGTAGGCTAGTGTCTGTAGCGGCTTAATACAATGTATGTTCAATCTGGACTAGGTCCCGGGGTTTTTATGTATTTGCGGTTTCCTCGTTAATAAAATTCTGGTGTCTGTGTAATTTATTTTCCGCATTATATTTGTTATATGATTGAAATAATACAGGTTGTGCGTTGTTCAATCAATTAGAATATTCGACCTTTTGGTTGTTGATTTAAATTGATTGACACTTAGATATTGGTCTTTCATACTGTTAGAGCATAGCTCGGTTGAACCCACCAAGTGTTGGTATGTCAAGTTTGGTTGTCATATTTTAGTGAACCAAAACTTATTTAAGAGTCGCTTGATTTAAATGTACTAGAGTCAACTTCATATAGGTTAGCTTGAAATTATTAGGATGAGACATTACAAGTATTGCGAAGACTTGAAGAAGTGAAAAAGTACGGAGCTACAACCACAACATCATCATTCCACTTGAGGTTAGTGATATTTGACTTGAACTGTTTCATTCCCTAACGTATCTTTCAAGTCGTGCATATTGAAAACATAAAACTGCGAAGCATGAACACTATAGATAGACATAGTATTAAGGAATACAATATGAGGTTTATTGCTTAACCATTAAACTTTGTATATAAGACATCAACATAATCGTATGAATGCTATTGTGATTATGTATGGGTATGAGGTGAGGATTTCATCCTAGGAAATAATATTTTTGCATGTGTTTTAAGGAAGTAATCGCCAGGCGTTATTGGGGCTGTTCTTCATTGCATATCTTATGAATGACTGGTGCGCGTCGTTTACGCACTAAATTAATTATTCCTTTTCACACAATTAAATAGTAATATAATGGCAAGGAGTTCGTTCCCACGAAGAGCAGGGAGTTTCTAGCTATTTTAAAGTAACCAAAATAGGGGTTTTAGATTTTAATAAAAGTAATTAATACAACAAAAATATTAAAGATTGATTTAAAACTAATATGGAGAAATATGACTAGGGAATCATTCGCCGTCACTGAACCGAAGCCTAATAAAATGAAAATTTATTTCTTGTTGAATTTATATTGTTACCAACCGTAGAATAGAAATAAGCTCTGCTATCCCCTAGAATTCCTATTGCCACTGGATACAAAAGCGCTCGACTACCAGATTCTATCCATCTGAGCCACCCTAAATAAGCTCTCAAGGTGTAACTCAAACGAATGCACTATGTTTTGGGAATTAGGTTGATCCTAGCATCAGACGCATAAGCTCGGTATGCTTACTAATGTTATCTTTACACACAATTACTTAACAGAATCCCTCTATCAGCTCTTGCGATTTACTAACTGTGTAAAGGGTTAATGTGACAATTACACGTATCACACAACCCTAAACTAGTAGAAGAAATATTAATTGGTTAATTTAATTGATCATTTTAAATAACCCCTCAATATTCTTAGACATTAAAAATAATAAAGATAATCAACAATTAAATAAAACTTGAAATAAACATGATTAAAGAAAATACTGCTTCATGGTTCAGGACTTTGAAATCATCCCTAATCAATTAAAAGTTTAGCTACTCATAATTTAAAACTACTAGCAAATAAATAAAAAATAAGGAATTAAAATAAAACTAAAAACGGAAGCCTAGTGTGAAAGCCAGGAGCTCCCACTCCGTTCTTCGCAAGAAACTAGAACAAAATAAAAATTGAAAGAAGAAGAATTGAAAGAAGAGGTTTAGGAGGAGAGGTGTAGGATGTTTTTGGTTCCTTACAATTGATCCCTATTTATACTAGATGATTCCCGACCCCTTTTTTATTTTCTTAAGTTCTTTTTACTAAATGCACTAGGCATTCAACAACAGTGGGTACTGCATTATCGAGCAGTGGGTACTGCATTATTGTGTAAACCATTATGCGCAACATCATCAGCACCAACGTCATCGAGCATCATCTTCATTCTTCATTCCATATCACCATAAAGATAGCAACCAAACTTCGTTCAACGTCAACAATATCTCTTTGCGAACGTCACCATTATCTCCTCAACAGCAGACATGTCGTCGTCTATGGCATATTCTTTACTCATCATCCTTCGTTGCTTCTCGTCAGCACTAACGTGTTATCCTTCATGTTTTCTTCCCTGTCTCGGCCAAGCTCTAAGCAGCAACGTAACTCCAAACATCTTTCACGAATTCAACAGCAACCTGAGCTCCATCAAGCTCTCATCATTCTGTCGCCCTCACCGAGCTCAACCAAATAGCATTTCGAGATACCATTTTTTGAGCTCGTCATCACCACAGTTCGAGACTGTCCATCGAGAACCAGCAGCTCTCGACTATTTGCATCAGCTCAACCACTTAATTATCACGGCCATGCATGCCATGCTCTCTGTTGAAGTCGAAATGGAGAAGATGATGGTTCCCTTAACAAAAAGGCCGGGTGCCTTTAACATAATTTGAATTCTGGCAGCCCCTCAGTAAAATACGTGACTGTGTTTAGCAGTTCTCTTGAAAACTGACTGCCCCTTAGTGAATAGTGAGGATGCCAATAGTAATTCGCTTGTAAAATGACCATTTTGCCCCTTTTCTTGTTTTGCCCGTAACTTATTCATACGAACTCCGAATGACTCCGTTCTTTCACTCTTGGCTAGCTTGTTTTATTACATAACTAAGCTCAAAATCACTTCTTTTTGGATTATTCACCTAATAACACACAAATAAAAGAAAACAAGTGTAACACACAATAATCTACAAGAAAACCGACAAATACTAGCATGGAATTAACACAAAATATATGTGCAATATGCACTTATCAATGACCAATATGTGTGATTAGTATAACCGCTCATGACTTGTTTGTGTTCTTGGTAAACTATTCACATGAGGCTTGACTTATGTATTGGTATGACTTTTATTAGTGAAGATGATCTTAAGTAATCACCTTGGGTATGATCGGGTTTGTGTGTCTGACCAAATTTGGGAAAGGAGAACCGATCCTAGTAACATATGCAGTACATCACAAGGGGAACGATCCTTGTATGAGGTTCAACAAGGTTTATAGTAGAAAGGGGAACCGATCCTATGAACATGTGCAACACATTTTTAGGCAAAGGGGAACCGAGCCTATGGACATGTGCAACACATATAAGTTAGATACCAAATATATGTGGGGAACCGATCCTAGTACCTGGTCAACCGATATTTTGGTAAGCTAGTGTGACTATGCACAATACTTACATGGAGGTAGAACCGAAACTTGTTTTGGTAGAACCGTTACACCCATGACTTGTGATTGAGTGTTACTTGATCAATCACATAGTTCTTGAAAGTCAGATGAACCAATTCTAAACTTGTTTGGAAGTGTGGTAAATCGGTTTCAAGTGAGTAAGTATGAAAAAGGACTTACAGGAGGAAAGATGTCGACACATTTTGAACACGCGCATTAATGTATATCTTTTATTTTTCAAAGATATTCCTTAACAACTAAGAAGGAAGTAAATCCCAAGATCGAATTTAAATAAGTTAAAAATCTTTTAATTAAGGTTTATAATTATATATGGAAAATAAGAATTAGTAATGTGCATTTACTAGTTAAAGATTTTCCAAGGAGATTTCGATCATAAATTTGGACAGTGCATTCTCAGGAATTATGAAAACCGAATTTGGAATAATATTGAATATCTTGAAAATATTTTCGGTTTTGGAAATTCCTTGGTGTCCAAACTTCCTTGTCTATAAATACTTTGAGTTTGCATTTCTAGCAAACTAATCCTTAGTGACAGTAAACTTCCTCTGTTGTACTGTTACTGGTGAAGCCGCCTATTCGGAGAGGAGAGTAACCTAATTAGGCGAAATCTCTTACGACCGCTCAGTTTAAAATCTTCTTTGGGATTGAGAAGCTCTAGTGCGTACCGTTGGTAGGAAACTAGATAATTGCGGATTATCTCTAGTTTTCATATTGATTTGATTGACTAACGGTGGTTGAACTTTGATTGCACCTAGTTTGTTTATGCTTGAGAATCTTTTTTTCTGGTATAAGATTCACTCAAACTAGTTCAAGGTTTCGACAGCGATCTTTAGACTGTTATATCTAAAGGCGAAACTAAAGCATTATTTCATCATAAATAATTGTTTACTTCTAAGTAATACTACACAAAACTCAAGTTTTGATTTTTAAATATATATTTGCATATATAAAGAAAAACGTTATTTAATCACGTAAATATAAAAAAAAAAAAAAATCAACGTGAGCAAGGCTCATGAAAATAAATGTGTGGACACTCCATGGTTTTGTAAAAAAATAATCCATGAATCGACCATGGTTTTATAAAAAAAAAAATATTTTTTCCTTCGTATCGTCATACGTCTTTGAGACGAAGGTTTATTCCAATTTTGTAAAAAACATACACATTATAAGATAAAGTTTTGGTTTACATGAAAGCTCATAAACAAAATTTTATCACTGGACACAAGTTCATGTATAAAAAAAAAAAAAAAAAAAAAGAAGAAGAAGAAGAAGAAGAAGAAGAAAAACTTCTTCTTCATATCATTATCATTCTTTAAAACGAAGGTTTATTTCGGTTTCGTGAAAATTCACTTTTCATGATAAAAATTTGGTTCACATGAAAGCTCATAAACATAGTTTTATCACTGGACCTAAATATTCATATATGAAGAAAAATCTCTCCTAAATCAAGGATTATTATTAGTTTTCAGAACTAACGATCAAATGAACATACGTTTTCAAAAACGAGGGTTTTCGACGAAACCCACACTCATATATGCACATGCATATAAATTTATCATGATCAAGATATGAAAAACTCATAGAACTCATGACCATCAGTAAACATCAGAAAAAAAAGAAAATAATTCACGCGCACCTGGTCGGCGCCGGCCGGAAACTGGCCGGACGGTGGCGGTGGCGGCCGGCGGTGCTGGAACTCCAGCGAAATCCTTCCTCTTCCCTGGCGTGAAGGTGATGAAGGCGTGGTGGAGCTATGGTCGTGTGAAGAAGAAATGAAATAAAAGGATAAATTCTTTTTATATCAAAGTTTATTTCCAAAACCTAATTTTACAAGGATTTCCTTATTGGGCCCGGCCCGCGAATCCTAAACGACCGAGGTCCCATAGTCCAAATCAGCGGTTCAACGCCAATCTATGCTCACCAAATGACACTCTATCATGCCACTGGGACCTTCATTCAAGTCATGGTATGCTCATACTATCGAAATCCGATAATATCTTAACTTACGACTAAGTTCAATTATTGATATTGTTTATGACCGGAAAATCACCATTCAATGCTGACTGAGGAACACGGCCTTCCTCACTAAGCAGGGTACTTAATGTAAATGGTGGATTTTTGACAAAGGCTAAAATCGTAAACCCATAATTATACGAACCTCTGATCCAGCAGTCAGACATGAGTATTTAGACACGGATCTCTCATCGAATCCTCTGACTGAGAATACTTTCTCTCAGAGTACATGTAGATATGTAGTCTCATGGCTAGGCAACAACATATCTCATGAATTTTGAACACTTCAGTAATTATTTATATATAGTATCACAAGATGGACGACTCCTAGATAGATGGCTCTGCTAGTATAGAGCGATAACGTCTTCAGGATAAAAACAACGAGTTTACCCTGACTATATAAAGGGTATGAAGCTCCAGCAAGATCATATCGGAATAGTTAATGCTCCTAGACAGCTTGCTCTGCTAGTATAGAGCAATAAGTTAATTATTCCTAAATTCTTGGATTCATCCACAAAATTTCCGAAAATATTCAAATATTTTCGCAGATATTTTATTACTGCAAACCATGGTTCTTCCCAGGATAAATCCATGAGTTAGTAATAAATATTCAACGCACGGGCATCGGAGCTACCTCTGAGTAAGCCCTGTCTCAAAAGGTACAAGTGTATTCAACGATGATGCATTAACAATCACCGCACGAACGAGTGTTTCAAAATACGACGAAACGATGAACCTATGCAAAATAGGGAAAAAATAATAAATAATCAAAATATTGACCAAGGTGCTGGGAGCATGGGCCCACTGACTGGCCGATCGTGCCATGGCCAATACCACGCCAGTTTTATATCTTATTATATTTTTATTATTTTCCTTGGTCTGATGCAAATCCTTTCATTTGAACAAATATCCTTCGTTTTGAGGAAACTCCTCAATTCCGTGATGCTTCCTTCGCACGGAGGAAATAATATAAAATTAGGGAAAACATTGTGGGGCCTTGATCATTGGCCAACTGGACATGCCTTGATCCCAGCCGGCCCCATGCCTTGTTATTCCTTATTATTTTATTATTATTTCCCTAGTTTCATGAAAATTCCTTCATTTCATGGTATTTTTCAAAAAATACATGAAAAATAATATAAAATTAGGGAAACCCGTGGGACCGGGACCAAGCCGGATGGCCATGCCCCAGGCGGTCCCACACATCCCTTTATTTTATTATTATTATTTTTAGGATTTCCTTCATCCCATGAAACTCCTTGATTTCATGATATTTCTATCAAATTAGGAAAACTCCTTCAAATCATGGAAAAATATATAAAATACATAAAAATTAGGAAAACTCGTGGGACCGGGCCCTAGACGATCCCACACGCCCGTGTTTTTGTTATTTTAATATTATTTTCTTCCTTGATCCAATGGAAACTCCTTCACTTCAAGGAAAACTCCTTAATTTCAACAAATTTCCTTTATTTCATGGTATTTTCATAAATTCATAAAAAATAAGTAAAAAGCACCATGGGACCGTGGTCACTGGCTGGACGGCCATGCCTTGGCCTCGGCGGTCCCATGCTTCATCATTCCTTTATTTCATAACTATTTTCCTTCATGTCATGAAGTTTTCCTAGTTTCAGCAAAACCCTAATTTTGTCTATTTTCTCGAATGGTCGCTCAAACGCGCACCAGAAAATATCAAAATTCTCAGGACTGAGACACGGACGTCTCAACGATGAAAGAATGTTACCTTGACCGACCAGGGTTGGGTTTTTGGCTTGCAATGAGCCGGTCCCACATATTTTCATGATTTGACCCAATTTGCGCAATTGCACGTATTAGGTCAAAAAACTCTTCGAATAATTTCAGAATTTGACGGAGTGATCTTCATTCGATCTCGTGACCACCCAGGGCCGGTTTAACAACCCCTTGGTTGGTCCCTTACCTCTTCATAATTAATTAGGTTTCATCACCTAAGGCTCAGACGAGCATTTTTCGAATAAATGATTAAACCAGCATTTGATCATTCTTTCATCAAAAAATCACCAACTCTTCAAGAGACCTTGGTATTTGCTCACACGAGCATATGGGAGTTTCATGGTCGACCCACGGTCCCATGAAGCTAGTTCTCCTTCATTCCGTGGTTAATTTTCAAATAAACCATCGATTGGTCATCAATTGATCAAATTAGGGTTTCTGAGTCCGAGGATCATAATTCCAGATTCGAACACTAATAACTTTACGACGATCTCATGATCAATATTCTTATTAATTATGCTCGGTTCAACTACCAGTATTTTAATTAATATTTTATTTTGGTCACGCTTCCAATAATTCATCAGACAAGCGACACTTGCTCAGACGAGCAATATTTGCTCAAACCAAGGGATATTGATTCAACTATTAATATTCAACAATTCATCTAATGAGCAACACTTGATCACCTCAACATGAGAATCACATCACTGTCTCAACAGACACGTTCAATTCATGAGTTTCAGAATATTTTACAAAATCATGTTCAACTCAATACATGGACTCATCATCTCATTAAATCACGAAGTCAGCAATTGACTAATTAACCACGAGACATCAATCGTGTCATTTTGGGGGATATCAACTAGGGTTTTGGTCTGGCGGCCTACGGCATGTGTGTTCAAACACACGATGGAATGTGAGCAAGTCATGCAATCAGTTGAAGGAGTTAACAAAGTAGTGGATGGAAAATCAACCAAGTCTCCGCACAATGAGCAACTGGTTTCAAACACGATTTACGTTTCCACACTCTTTGATTCCATCAACTTTAACACATCATGGGATCATGGTGTCTACAATTCCAGCGATATAAATAAGTCTCGGAATCATGATTGAAAGGACAAGAGGAATAAAGATTTCATGTCTCACAGATAACACGAGATCAACTACTCATCAATTGAGCAATCACTCTTTACTGAGCAATTTCAATCATTCAGAACTTATCATATTCAGAATTCACAACACACCTACAATCTTTGATTACCATTGATTCCACACATTTCTTAGCTTCTCTCCTACAGATCGACCCATCCTCTATTGTGACCGAATTTACTCTGGAATGGCTATTGTCTTGGTTTAGGCAGGAGTACTACAGATTATTCTATCGAATTCAAAGCACTCCATTCTTGCAGTACATCTGTGCGAGGTTGAACATTTCGCTCGGTTCAAGGTGTCTCCTCCGCACGGTCATCTCCTCAATTCCTTAAAAACCAGCAAATCATTTTTCCCCATCCACAGATTGGCGACCACAGTGGGAGATTAATCTCTCGGTTGCAATTATAAATTCATCAAGATGGTCGGTCTTAGGTCAGGATCAGTTATAAATCCTAACGCAAACATTGCTAGCACTAGAAACAATGAAGACATCTCAGAAACTGTTCCGGCCACTAACATCGACGGCACTGACGATACTCTTCCTCAGACTAATGCGGAAAGTCATCCTTTGTTCGGCCGACATCCCGAAGAAGTCAGAGGAAATACACCACCTACCATTGCCGATCTCATAAAAGCGCAAGAAACTCTTGCAAAGAATTAGGCGGATATGGCCGAAGCACAGCAGAAGCTATTTAATCACCTGAAGACTCTTACTGACAAATTTTCAGAGAAAACTCAGGAAAAAAGGAAAGAAAATGAGAAGTTCTCGGACGCTGCTGATACTGAGGTAATTCTGATTCACACATTAGATGACGACGAAACTAACAAAGCTGCAGGCAATTCGTCAACGAAAGAATCATCGAATTTCATCACTCGAGAATACTTGGAGCGTCTTCTGGAAAATCATGGAAAATACAAGACATCACATGTCCATTGTCACCAACCCCCTTATCCTGCAGCGATGCAGAGGATTCCACTTCCTAAAGGTTATGTTTCTCCAACTTTCACTCTGTATGATGGGACCGGCAATGCTCGAGAACACGTCTCTCGCTTCCTCGAAGCCTTAGGAGAACATGAACATAACCATGTTGTTCGTCTCAAGGAATTTTCAAAATCTCTGAAAGGCAGGGCATACACTTGGTACAATAACATTGCACTTGGAACTATCAACAATTGGGGAGAAATGATTAATGCCTTCTATAGGAAGTACTTCTTAGTGTCATAGCAAGTCACTCTCTCTGATCTTGGAAGGATGTTTCAGAAAGTCAGTGAAAATCCTAATAACTATATGAAAAGATTCAGAGTCCAAGCCCTGGATTTCCATGATCCAAACATCACAGAGCAATAATTGGTAGATTTGTGAATTAATGGAATGCTCCCGGTCTACTGAGCCCTGTTGGAGAATCTCTGATTCCAGACTTTCTCAGAACTCCACGAAGGCGCAAAGAGATCGGCAACCACTGCACCTGCTCTGTTAGAAAGAGAAAATCTACAAAGACTGAAGAAGCACGAGATACTCGAGGGAGCAGACGTCTAATCAACAAACAGTACAACCTACAGCCTTCCACAAATGCTGTCACAGAAGGGGGAAAATGAAAAGCTGAGCCACAACGCAAGCATACTTCTTCCTCCCCTTCGAAGGCGTAAAAGAAGGATAATGTGCAGACTTCACCTCAACATGCAGAGGACCCAAAAGTACCTGACTTTCCCTGCTCCATCGAAGAAGTCATCGAATTTCTAGATGCCTGGATTCAAGACGGAACAATCAAGTTGCCGTATTTCAAGAAGGAACTAACCGAAGAGGACATGAAAAATCCTCGGTACTGTCGCTTCATAGGTTTGTCAGCCACCCCACAAATGATTGCAAGACTTTGAAGCGCATATTCAGAGAAAAGTTTGAGTCAGGGGAACTTAATCTTGGAGCCGAAGGTATGCACAAAGATCCTATCCCTATCAAGACTTTTTCTATTTCTGAAGCACCAGTCAAGGAGGCAGTTCAGTCATTAATAGAGCACGTATGCGAATTGCTCTATCTGTTGAAAGCCCAAATAGGAGACATGTTTTCGGCCCTGAATCACATAGTTTTCGGGAGACGCCTACTAATTCCAGATGTACCTCATGAACCTCCAGCTACTGACAAAGAAATGTATGACTTGGGACTGCTCACCACAGTGCACATTAAAGGAAATAAATTAAAAAGGGCATTTGTTGATGTTGGTACCGCTGTCAACATCATCCATTTGAAAACCCTTAGGGATGCTGACATTACTCGAAAAGAGGCTACTCACGCTCCCATAGCAATCACAGATCATGAAGGGATTTCCAGAGATGCGTATGGCTTCATCACTCTCAAAGTTACAAAAAGTTTGGTCTGCATTGAAACCAAGTTTTACATAATTCGGGAAGACCCTGGATATGACATGATCCTTGGAAGGACTTGAATCCATACTGGAAGGCTAGCCTTAATGCCTTCAGTGCACTCTATTACTGACAGAGACTCCGAGTTGGAAGAAGAAGCGGAGGATTCCCCACCATTTTAGCATTTGAAGGAAGTTGAAACCTTGATGGGACTTGTGCAAGAACCCGGAGAGGATCCACATGCCTTTGTAAAAAGGTTTCGAGCTCAGGAAAGTTTATTCCTCTTCATGCTCCAATATTACCAATGTTCAAATATGCTACTTTGGTCCAAGGTCTTCACTCTACAAATAATTTATCAATTGCAAAATTCTATGAGTAGATCATCTCGCCACAACAATATTATACCCAATGGATGGGTTCAGCACATCTCCATGTTCATCAGTCCATCAAGAGACTTATTGCTGAAGACCTGGCGAAACACGACAGAAAATATGCTAGATACCCTCCTCTGCACGAGTGTCCATATGTGCCCCACCATGGAATCAACATAAAATATTTAAGACACGAACTACAAAACCGAACAAATTCAAGGAAGGAGATTTGGTTCTCAAGGAAACTAAACGAGATCTTCATTATTCAAGGAGCTCTAATTGGGAAGGACCATTTATGGTTGATAAGTCCATAACTGGAGGATATTACAAGTTGATCAACACAGATGGACGAACCCTACCAGTAATTCATGAGAATTGGCTTAAGGCATTTGTATGAAGTTATTTGATATTTGAGGTATTGGGCGTCTGATCATCATCCATAACGTCTGGATTTGGCAATATTAGGATTTTCTTTCATTGTCTTTCAATTCCTTCAAAATGTTTGCAATACTTGCAATCAGTATTTGGATTCATCAATTTATCAAAATTCAGTTCATATTTCTTAAAATAAAATCTCTATCAAATCCAAAAGAAAATCCTTAATCGTCTACTAATCCAAAACCATGATATCAAAACCCAAATAAAGCCTCACATCTCTCAGAAGTTCAAAATTTCAAGATATTATGGAAAATAAATCATAGAAAATCAGCGAAGAAAAGATTTTTGTGCCTCTGCATCCTTCAAAGCCTGCAAAGTGACCTTCTCCTTATTCAGCTCTTCAGTCAGCCTGGAAATCTTATTTTCCTTCTCTATCACCGCATCATTTGGAAAGGGTATGTCACTTTCACTTGAGTCTTTAATAGCATTCATCTTCTTATGAAGCCAAGTCTATCAGAATTCTCCAAGTTGAACTTCCAATCAAAGAGTACATCTAGAGTTACGACATTTCTGGATCTAGTGCATATGTCGCTTACAACACGCAAGAGTATACTTACCTACATTGTTAAAGCATAAGCATGCCCAGGATTCCTGTCGACAATTATATGACCGAATTTCTCTCATATTTTCTTGTACAAGCCCACATATCCAATGGGAATGCTGAATCCACCAACTAACTCATGATACGGGAGTGAGGCATCAAATGGAGGATCAAAGGAAACTCATGCACTTGTATATTCATGTACTACCATGCGGTTACCAGTTACCGGAGCAACTTCAATCAGGGCAACAGTTTCTTCAGTATTTTCTGTCGGTGTCTTGGATTCTTTTATTACTGGAACAACGAAAATCTGGGTCTCCATGAACTTGTCAACGACTTTCTCATGGATTTGGGATGCAGTGATGATCACCTCCTCATCAATAACCTCAGGGCCGATCGATTTATCCTTATGGGCTTCTGTATCCTCAACTTCGGTATTTGACACCTAATATGAAGATTACATGAGGTCAGAGTCATTCAAGCTTGAAAAAAAATGATATCATAAAATTACAGCATACAAGCAATCCAAAATTATCAAGATTCATCATTATACACTCAAGGCACGATCAAATAACGAGAAAGTCACAAAAACACGTTTTACAACAAGCTCGCCTGAGAATATTTTACACTGACCTGTAAAACGCAATGAACTGGGAAAAATTGGTGAAGAATCAAGAGATTAGTTATATACCATTATCTTTATATGGGTGTTACCTACAGCATGTCAAAATTTCATGGCAATCGGATGAACGAGCAAAAGGATGTGGTCGAAACTCGGGACTACACGACAGCTGAAAATTTCCTGAAAATCTCATGGATGTTTACTGTTTTGTCTATTTCGGCCCCTGAACGTGATCAAAACTCAAAAAGATTATTTCTAAGCTTGGAAATTTCCTGGGCTTAAGGATGCATATGCGGATCATGAAAACCTGACATCAGACGAAGATTCTACAGCGTTTTTCCTAAAAAACTGAGTTCTGAATTTGCTGGTGACGTATTTTCGGAAAAATTTGTCATATGTTCACATACATTCTCATTCATTCACTCATAAATCAGTAGGTTTATACTTATATGGATGAAATACAAGAGAAATACTTACTTGGGTGGTCTCTAAAGCATTCAAGGAATCGGAATTGCTCGCACCAACGTCGACAACTCCATTACCTTCATTTGGTTTTGGGCTCAGGGAGTTTTCTTCATTGCCATCCTTCGAATGAGCGTTGCCAGTATTCTCCATGTCCATGGAATCATCCTCCTGGACATATCCTCAACAATTAGCATTTCATTCATAATGTGTCATAATTAATATGGGAAGAGATACTTACAGCTTCTTCTTCATCACTCAAGTCATAAATTGTTCGCCCAGAAGCGGAGAACCGAAGACCATCAATACTTGATGGGGAAAAATTCTGCAATGGAATAACAATATCAGTTCCATGATCCTAATAGTACGGGCGAGAAAGGGTCACAATAAGGAAAATACTGGAAACTCACTAAAGCGTCAACTGAGGACTTTATAGTATTGGGTAACATCCTATAACCCTTATGCCTGCCTTCTCCGCCATGAACAACTGCCTTAGTCTATGAGAAATCTACACGGATTCGAGGTCTTACGATACGACCGTCCTGTGATGAATTTCAGTAACATAATCAGAATACAACTATTATGATTTTATGAAGATCATATAAAAAGTGTACCTGAGAGCATCCTGGAGACGATTTTCGCTTATCACCGGAGAGATACTTCAATCTTGGTCGACCAGAAATCATCTCATCAGAGGGACGATTCCTTACTAGAGACTTACTTACTGTCACGAATTCATGCAATCACTCAAATTGATCGTCCCAGAAATCTACATAACTTGGAGTCACATATGCGAACCTATCATAGCAAGGGAACCAGTATTTACTTCCATCCACATGGGTATGGTCTAAACCAGTCATGAGCTGCTTAACTGATAGTTTCCTCCTCCGAGTAGTTGGAACACACTGATCCATGCCCATTTGTCGAGCCGCTCTATAAATATTATACTCTTCCACTGAAAGTTCTCCGTACGAGACCGATAGCAAATGCCCATGGGTGCAACTCAACATGAAAGATCTCTCACCATCGTTCAGATTCGCACCAGATGACAGACTCATGCTCTCTCCGGTATTGAAAGTTATCGGTTGAGAAACATAGGGAGGCGCTGACATCCAAGGATGAAAATCGAACTCAGATTCGTCATCCAACACATTAATAAGTTGCGCCTTAGACCAAGGATGCTTTGTGGACCAACGCATGATCCTAGCATTATCTTTCTCAGGAAAATATAACGAGCGTCAGTATTCGGTCCTTGCAAAACACTACTTGGAATGGGTGCATAATTCTTGAAGTGCTCCCACATCAGATCTTGAAGAAACATCGTGTTAGCAAAACATTCAATCTTCATGAAGCTATTCAATACACTGGAGTCTATAACCAAAGAGTCTAAGTTGTCATACAAAGATCCCAAGAACAAGCTACCTATCAGAAGTTGCTCACCTTGAGCCATCTCAATAGCAAAGGGGATCATGAAAGGAATCAACAAATTTCCACTGTCTTCAAAAACATCTCTGGACAACCATAAACATAAGAAAGAAGCAATGGGTAACATACCGTCGATAGGTTTATCAGAAACCTCGTCTTTGGACCACCAGCGTGTCAACCAGAGAGCATAACATCCTTTACTGCCGACCTTATTTGCTACCTCCATGCAGCAGTCAATACATGGGAAACAACGGTCTCCTCATATGAAATATCCCCAGGGAGATTGCCCGTGATTGGGAGATGCATCAGAGCTGCCACGTCTTCCAAGGTAATGGTAAACTCTCCCCATCTACATATGAAGGTGTGAGTGGGAATACACCAGCGAGCAAGCAGAGCCACAATACCTTTTGCATTATGATAAATGAACAACTATTCAGAAGTCTGAATAGCCCTTGTCACCTGCGCCTGATCACGCATGGCCCTAACATGAGGAAAACCCAACATATTCCTCGCCCATCCAGCAAACTTCTCCAAAGGCCGCCGAGAAAGCTTAAATTCTATAATCGATGCAAGGAAGACCCCTCGTTCAAGACAAAACCGGATGACTGTCTTAGGAATCACGAATTTCTTCTGAGTGACAATCCTAGGATTTATCAGAAGACGATACGTTGGAGATTTCAAAAATTTTCAACTCCTGGAATATCTTCCTCGAAAAATGCATCATCTATGTTCGGGACGTTCTTAATCCCAGGAGTTTCGTCTTCATCTTCATCAACATAAGTTTCATCCATACATGTCTCATCTCTGGAAATGTCATCATCGACGCACATTTCATTTCTTGAAGTGTTGTTAACTTGGGAGTTGGTCATCTTACGAAGTAGCTGCAAAAATCACATTACATTCTACTTCAGTACACCGTCTAGGATCAAGGAAATACTGGCGTCTAATGGTACATATTAACTCTTACCTTTTATACTTCCACTAACAATAGTGATAGTAATGCTAGAGTTAACATCTCAAAATTGTTCGTCTCTTCGAACCTACAAAAGACGTTCAAAAAACTCAGATTTTTCATAAAATCATGAATATTTCTACTGTGTGAACGTTCACCATGAAATCATGAAACGAAAGCATTATTTCATCATAAATAATTGTTTACTTCTAAGTAATACTACACAAAACTCAAGTTTTGATTTTTAAATACATATTTGCATATATAAAGAAAAACGTGATTTAATAACGTAAATATAAAAACAAAAAAAATATTTTTTTTTCAACGTGAGCAAGGCTCATGAAAATAAATGTGTGGACAATCCACGGTTTTGTAAAAAAAATATCCATGAATCGACCATGGTTTTATAAAAAAAAAATATATATTCTTTCGTGTCGTCATACGTATTTGAGACGAAGGTTTATTCCAATTTTGTAAAAAACTTACACATTATGAGATAAAGTTTTGGTTTACATGAAAGCTCATAAACAAAATTTTATCAATGGACACAAGTTAATGTATAAAAAAAAAAAAAAAAAACTTCTTCTTCGTATCATAATCATTCTTTAAAACGAGGGTTTATTTCGGTTTCGTGAAAATTCACCTTTTCATGATAAAACTTTGGTTCACATGAAAGCTCATAAACATAGTTTTATAACTGGACCTAAATATTCATATATGAATAAAAATCTCTCCTAAATCAGGGATTATTATTAGTTTTCAGAATTAACGATCAAACGAACATACGTTTTCAAAAACGAGGGTTTTCGATGAAACTCACACTCATATATGCACATGCATATAACCTTATCATGATAAAGATATGAACAACTCATAGAACTCATGACCATCAGTAAACATCAGAGAAAAAAAAAATCCACGCGTACATGGTCGTCGCCGGCCGGAAACATGGTAGGACGGTGGCGGCGGCGGTCGGCGGTGCTGGAACTCCAGCGAAATTTTTCCTCTTCCCTGGCGTGAAGGTTATGAAGGCGTCGTGGAGCTCTGTTCGTGTGAAGAAGAAATGAAATAAAATAATAAAAGGATAAATTCTTTTTATATCAAAGTTTATTTCCAAAACCTAATTTTACAAGGATTTCCTTATTGGGCCCGGCCCGCGAATCCTAAACGACCGAGGTCCCATCATCCAAATCAGAGGTTCAACAGCAATCTATGCTCACCAAACGACACTCTATCATGCCACTGGGACCTTCATTCAATTCGTATGCTCGTACTATCGAAATCAGGTAATATCTTAACTTACGACTAAGTTCAATTACTGATATTGTTTATGACCGGAAAATCACCATTCAATGCTGACTGAGGAAAACGACCTTCCTCACTAAACAGGGGACTTAATGTAGATGGTGGATTTTCGACAAAGTCTAAAATCGTAAACCCATAATTATACGAACCTCTGATCGAATCCTCTGACTGAGAATACTTTCTCTCAGAGTACATGTAGATATGTAGTCTCACGGCTAGGCAACATCATATCTCATGAATACTAAACACTTCAGTAATTATTTCTATATAGTATCACAAGATGGACTTCTCCTAGACAGCTTGCTCTGCTAGTATAGAGCGATAACGTCTTCAGGATACAAACAACGAGTTTACCCTAACTATATAAAGGATATGAAGCTCCAGCAAGCTCATATCGGAATACTTAATGCTCTTAGATAGCTTGCTCTTCTAGTATAGAGCCATAAGTTAATTATTCCTAAATTCTTGGATTCATCCACAGAATTTCCGAAATTATTCAAATATTTTCGCAGATATTTCATTACTGCAAACCATGGTTCTTCCCAGAAGAAATCCATGGGTTAGTAATAAATATTCAACGCACGGGCATTGAAGCTACCTATGAGTAAGCCCTGTCTCAAAAGGTGCAAGTGTATTCAATGATAATGCATTAACAATCACCGCACGAACGAGTATTTCAAAATACGACGAAACGATGAACCTATGCAAAATAGGGAAAAATAATAAATAATCAAAATATTAACCAAGCTGCTAGGAGCATGGGCCCACTTACTGGCCGATCGTGCCATGTCCAATCCCATGCCAGTTTTATATTTTATTACATTTTTATTATTTTCCTTGATCTGATACAAATCCTTTCATTTGAACAAATATCCTTCGTTTTGAGGAAACTCCTCAATTCCGTGATGCTTCCTTCGCACGGAAGAAATAATATAAAATTAGGGAAAACATTATGGGGCCTTGAACATTGGCCAACTAGCCATGCCTTGATCCCGGCCGGCCCCATGACTTATTATTCCTTATTATTTTATTATTATTTCCCTAGTTTCATGAAAATTCCTTCATCTCATGGTATTTTTCAAAAAATACATGAAAAATAATATAAAATTAGGGAAACCCGTGGGACCGGGCCCAACCAGCCGGCCATGTTCCAGGAGGTCCCACATGTCCCTTTATTTATTATTATTATTTTTTGGATTTCCTTCATCCCATGAAACTCCTTGATTTCATGATATTTCTCTCAAATTAGGAAAACTCCTTCAAATCATGGAAAAATATATAAAATACATAAAAGTTAGGGAAACTCGTGGGACCGGGGCCAAGCCAGCCGGCCATGCCCTAGCCGGTCCCATACTCCAGTGTTTTTATTATTTTAATATTATTTGCTTCCTTGATCCAATGGAAACTCCTTAATTGCAACAAATTCCTTTATTTCATGGTATTTTCATAAATTCATAAAAAAAAAAAAAAAGGAAAAAGCACCAAGGGACCGTGGTCACTGGCTGGTCAGCCATGCCTTGGCCTCGGAGGTCCGATGATTCATCATTCCTTTATTTCATAATTATTTTCCTTCATGTCATGAAGTTTTCCTAGTTTCAGCAAAACCCTAATTTTGTCATATTTTCTCAAATGGTCGCTCAAACGCGCACCAAAAAATATCAAAATTCTCAGGACTGAGACTCATACGTCTCAACGATGAAATAATGTTACCTTGAACGACCAGGGTTGTATTTTTTGCTTGCAATGATCCGGTCCCACATATTTTCATGATTTGACCTAATTTGCGCAATTGCACGTATTGGGTCAAAAAACTCTTCGAATAATTTCAGGAGTGATCGTCATTCGATCTCGTGACCACCCAAGGCTAGTTTCATGACCCCTTGGTTAGTCCCTTACCTCTTCATAATTAATTATTTTTCATCACCTAAGGCTCAGACGAGCATTTTTAGAATAAATGATTAAACCAACATTTGATCATTCTTTCATCAACAAATCACAAACTCTTCAAGAGACCTTGGTATTAGATCACACAAGCATATGGGAGTTTCATGGTCGATCCACGGTCCCATGAAGCCAATTCTCCTTCATTCCGTGGTTAATTTTCAAATAAACCAACGATTGGTCATCAATTGATCAAATTAGGGTTTCTGAGTCCGAGGATCATAATTCCAAATTCGAACACTAATAACTTTACGATGATCTCATTATCAGTATTCTTATTAATTATGCTCGGTTCAACTACCAGTATTTTAATTAATATTTTATTTTGGTCACGCTGTCAATAATTCATCAGACGAGCGACACTTGCTCAGACGAGCAATATTTGCTCAAACCAAGGGATATTGATTCAACTATTAATATTCAACAATTCATCTAATGAGCAACACCTGCTCACCTCAGTGTGAGAATCACATCACCGTCTCAGTAGACACGTTCAATTCATGAGTTTCAGAACATTTTATAAAATCATGTTCAACTCAATACATGGACTCATCGTCCCATTAAATCACGAAGTCGGCAATTGACTAATTAACCACGAGACGTCAATCATGTCATTTTGGGGGATATCAACTAGGGTTTTAGTCTGGCGGTCTATGGAACATGTGTTCAAACACACGATGGAATGTGAGCAAGTCGTGCAATCAGTTGAAGGAGTTAACAAAATAGTGGATGGAAAATCAACCAAGTCTCTGCACAATGAGCAACTGGTTTCAAACATGATTTCCATTTCCCCACTCTTTGATTCCATCAACTGTCACACTTCATGGGATCATGGAGTCTACAATTCCAGCAATATAAATAAGTCTCTGAATCATGATTGAAAGGCCAAAGGAACAACGATTTCACGTCTCACAGACAACACGAGATCAACTACTCATCAATTGAGAAATTACTCTCAATTGAGAAATTTAAATTATTCAGAACTTATCATATTCAGAATTCACAACACACCTACAATCTTTGATTACCATTGATTCCACACATTTCTCAGCTTCCCTCCTACAGATCGACCCATCCTCTCTTGTGACCGAATTTACTCTGGAATGCCATTGTCTTGGTTTAGGACGGAGTACTACAGATTGATCTATTGAATTCAAAGCACTCCCTTCTTGCAGTACATATGTGTGAGGTTAAAAATTTCGCTCGGTTCAAGGAGTCTCTTCCGCACGGTCGTCTCCTCAATTCCTTAAAAACCAGCAAATCGTTTTCCCCATCCACAGGTATTTTTGGGTACCCTCGCCTTTTCAGGTACCATCCAAGTCATCTCTCGTGTATTTAATCAAGACTCGTAGTTTTCTTGAGTAAGATTTAAATCGAGAGATAGAGATATAAACTCTTTAATATACTTTTTTATTGATTGAGTCTAATTGTCTAGTTGATTCTCTAGAAAGTATATTGGAGTTTGTCAATACATATTGCTAAGCGAAATTTTTGGTGTGGTTGTTAGACCCCCGTTTTTTTAAAAACAGTGTGTGTTCAATCTGTACTAGGTCCCGGGGTTTTTCTGTATTTGCGGTTTCCTCGTTAACAAAACTTCTAGTGTCAGTGTTATTTCTTTTCTGCATTATATTTTTTTATATAATTGAAATATCACAGGTTGTGCGTTTGAATCAATCAATTGGAAATCAGACCTTTGGTTGTTGATTGAAATTGATTGATCCTTGAAGATTGGTCTTTGGTTCCGTTCAAGTGATTTCTCTTGTATTCAATTAGACTCATAGATTTATATTTACTTGAGTAAGAATTGAATCAAAAAAGAGAGATATAACTCTTTAATATACTTTATTAAGATTGAGTCTAGTTGATTCTCTTAAAAATTTATTGGAGTTAGTCTATACAGATTGTTAATCGAAATATTGGGTGTGGTTGTTGTACTCCCGCTTTTTCAATTGGTATCAGAGCAGGCAAACACCTTAAACCTTATAAGTTTGTATTTGCCCGATCCTCAAAAGTCTATCCCCATGGGAAATCTTTTTGGGAGGCTTGTTCATGGCATCTGAAATGCATACCAGAGTTCCTTAAAGTTTGTTCAGAGATTATTATTCTTCAGAACTAAGGTCTCTCATGATAATATCATACCATCTAGAATATCGTAAAATCTAGATGAGAAGAATCGGTCTAAGGAAAAAATTAAAAATTTCTCTAAAGGAAATTTTCAAAGAAAACATGATCAACGCTCAAAGGTATAGACCCTTACAAGAATTACTCTTAATCTCTTTGAGGAATAATATCATAAAGGATCAATTGACAAGGATTTGTTTAGAGCGTTTGAAAACGTGTTTAACTTCTTAGAAAAGCTTAATTCTATAGAGAAATTGAATCGTTCTGATAAAAAAATTGCACCGGTCAAATCATGGTCTCATGGTGTACAAATTGTTCCAACTACCTACTCATGTGAAATTGATAAAAATATTTCCTATGAGGTTGGTAAAGGACCATCTATCAGAAAAATTAATTTCTGTGTCATAAGAAAATGATCTTAAAGATTATCACTATGATTATGCTCCTGAGTCTGATCACAAGTGTCAACCGAAAAAATTGCATGATAAATCCTCTGTACCTTCCATCACCTGAATTCAGGATTGGATTCACCCCATTTGTATATAACTTGAAATGGGGCAAGTAACGGTTTGACTTTGTAATCTTTTCTTTAAGTTTTCTGACAAAAGCTTTTCAAAACATGGTATAGTTTTTTTTAATACGGGTATTTACTCCTTGTATGTGTACCTCCAAAACTCCTACTTTCCTTTTGTGGGTCGCGGTTCGTGTGTGGGTCCAAGCCCATATGTAGGTATAAAATAAGTACGGGTACGCGCACCTTCTTCCTCATCCATCAGTCCGCGTACGTGAACTTTCTAGGTTTCATGATATTTTTCCATTAAATCTTCCTTGGAGGAAAATAAGACAAAGGAGTGGTCAAAGTTCATTCCAAGTAATTAATTTCCTCTTGTTTTATTTCAATTTCTAGAATCTCGTTATGAATTTCAAGGTTTCAAAAAGAACTCCAAAAGTTTTAGGTTCCTCTAGAATGAATCTTCCTCTAGACCAAAATTCTATTATAATTAGATTTGTCAATGAGTCTTGTGCTAATGTTTTTGAAAGGATTTCATCTTTGGGTGTTATTTTAGAAAAGAAATTAGATTCTTCTAGTGGATATAAAGAGGATTTAGTTTGCTTTAAAAAATTCAATCTTGGAAACATCTTTGATGGTCTTGGTCAAGGATTTTATACTCTCACAAGAATTTGCTATGCCAACATTCATGATGTTGATCTCGAAAAAAATGGAATTCAAAACCATGATAAATAGAGAAAGATTTGTTGTTAATAGAGAGTTGATTTCGAACATTACAAAAATTCCATTGGGGAATGTTCGTCTACCTAGACCAAGTCATGAATGACCATCACGTGAGGACATCTCTCTTGGCCTTTACGGTAAGAAGGTTGCTTGGAATCAAGGAAAGTTTCCTACTAATGTTCTTAGTGTTGCTTTGATGGCTTTCGGAAAACTTGATATCTCTAATCTTTGTCCCTCCATAATTGAGAATTCTCGATAGAGTCGCGAGTTTGCAGAATTGGTCTATTTACATGAATTGGGTGTTCCGAGTCTCGATATTTGTGGGTTCATCATTTCTCATATTACTTCGATAACTTCACCCAACAAGAAGTTAGGTTACCCATGCTTGATTGGTCAAATTTTCCTTGAACGTGGTGTTGATTCAATTGGCAATTCTCTTGGGGTTCCTAAACCAGTTCGTCCATGTACCTTCAAACGTATAAGGGAGAATGTGTGCAAAAGACAAAGAGATGATTCCCTTGACGATTGTGACCCTACCACCTTGAGTCTTCTTCAGAAAATTCACAAGGGGATGTATAAGGTAAATTCAATGGTGAAGTGTGTGGAAGAACAATTTTTATTGGTTGCAACTAAGTTTCCCGAGCTCAATGAGGAATTGAAAATGATTCAAGCATCTTGGAGCGTCTCCGAGGATGAAGATGACGAGTAAATTTTTATTTGCCTAGTAAATCTTCTATTTTTCTTGTTTTGTTTAGAAAAATAACTAGAGTTTGGAATAGCCATTATTGTGGTTACACGTAGATATGTCCAACGTTTTCATCTTCATGTTTTTAGGTTTATTTGTTTAAATTCTAAAAAAAATTATTTGGAAGATGATGTTTGTAGTATTAATCTTTATGGTTTTATATATTGCAATTTGTTATGGGATATATGTGTTTGCATACATGAACTATGATTGTCCCATACCTTGTCAAAAGTTAAGTCTTTCGTATGTCGATATGCATGTATTGATAAAAGAATGAATGAACTTTTGACATTACAAAAGTTTGAAGCCTATTATGTCATTATGCAAATATTGATGGAAGATAGGATGAACTTTTGTTTACAAGGATTTTGTCTATTGTATGTCATTGTGAAAATAGTGGTGGAACAAGAATGAATCCTTGGTTATTACGCAGTATTGATCTTCCCTGGTCCATATTTTATGTTTATATACTGTGATGCTCCGTAAGTTCTCTTATGCCGAGCATGACCAATTAAATTTATCACTTTTTGTGGTTAATTTGGTTGTATATTTCCGATTAAATTAATCATGGGTTCTCTTATGGTTAATTTGATTGAGTATTTTGGATTCAAATTCATATTCGTATGTGATTTGTCATATCCAAAGAAATCCTTCTTTTCTCTTGAAATTAAGGTCGCTCTTGTTATTCTTTCGGGAATGACATTTTATGGGGGAGAGTTCTTAATTAAACTTGTGCTTGATTGCCAAATCTTTGTGGGGAGTGCTGCTGTGGAATATTATAAGAGTTATCTTGTATCTTTATATAGGAATAAAGATACAAGTTGATAGGAATATTGATGAAGCATTTAGCTTCGGCTATATGATTGCATCTAAGCAAGTTGATATGTGCTTTCTTTTGGTCATGAAACGTCTCTACGAAAAATTTCATTAGGATCCCGTTTTCGTACCTTTGCCAATTTTACTGACAAAAGGGGGGAGAATTAATGTGTAGTTCACACTACAAATACATATGGTTTTCATATTATTATGTAAGGAGGAGTGGTTTCCATGTGAGATGGAGTATTGACTATGGGGGAGTGATACATATTACCATAGTATTGTTGTCGAAGTTGTGATACAATTGAACTTTGATGTTGTATAATAATACTATGACACTGTATAACAATGATTGAGAATTCTTGTTTTCTCATTGTTATAGCTACGGATTTTCAACAACAATGATGCTGAACTTACCACCTTTTGGATCATTGGAGTACTTGGAAGTGACAAAGATTTCGAGTAATGTTGAAGATTAGGCATATGGAATAGGAGCTACAAAAGTTTATTTATTTATTTTTGCATTCCATATGTATTGATAGTTTGGTTACTAAAATTGACAAATGGGGAGATTGTTAGAGCACTGCTCGGTCGAACTCGCATGCGTTGCTATCTTAAGCATGTTTGTCAATGTTAGTGATCAAAACTATAAGTCTTGATTTCTAGTCTACTATAGATAAGTCTCGGACTAGAATAGAAAGTGTTGTTGGGATCAAGAACTCCATGGCGATCATCATACAAGACGAATGACTACTCAAGGAACTGGTGGAACTTCATCGACTAAAAGGTATGTGGAGACTTGAACTTATCTATCACTCAAAAGTCTATCTATTCTATCTCATATCTTGAGATAAAAATCGTTTTGTTATATAGACTTTGATTATACACAATTGCTATTTCGAGCCGAGTTTATCTCCCCAATCTATTTCTCGAAATATGAGCTGGTAAGCTTTTTCTTTGGCCAAGTTCATCTTTACCTAGTGACGAAAGTCATGTTATGTTTCCATCACTTGAAAATATCTTTGACGAAAAATGGTTTGTGAATAACAACTACGTCCTCTAAGAATGTTTCAATGATTGAAATGAGAGTTTAGATTATATAACCATTTTTGGATATAAGCATTGTGTGGAAACACATACATGTATAAGTTCTTATTTCTTGAACCAAAGTATGTGTACTTTGTTGATCAGGAAAACCATAACAAGAGTCCGCGAACCCTTTCCGCGTAATGTCAGAGGTTCTCTTCCCGAGAATTTATGCTGGAGTTTGCAAACTTGTTACAAACTTATTTCGGGTACTTAAGTCTGCGTACTTAGGTTGGTTATATCTAAAAACGATTATTCGTGAACTTATACTTATATTAACTAAGGATTGCAGGTTTTCAAACTGTGGATCTAAAGTTCATGAATCGATTCGAGTGAATCAAATCATTTTTGCTTCGATTTAGTCTTGTATACTTCTATAAAATCTTAGCAATTGAACAACTCTCTAACTAGTTCATTTGAGTCATTTGAACTAGTTATGGTGAAGAAGAATATGGTTAATATGAAAGTGCTCATATGGCTAACCATTTGGTTAACTATTGTTGAACCAACAAATGTACATGTTTGGGTACGGTTACACAAACCTAAAACGTGCATTTCATTTGTGTGTAACAAGCTAAGTTTTCGATCTAACAGTTGAAAGATATTAGCTTTAATCATATCTAGTTTTCATCTAACGGTGAATATTGAATGCTTTGTTACTAAGCTAACATTGATTGCAAACCCTGATTTGAAAGACTATATAAAGGAGAACTCTAGCAACTAGGAAACCTAATACCCACACCTCCTGTGTGATAATAGTTTTATTATCTAGAGTCGATTCTCCTTTAACCTTAGGTTTCTACCGAGACCCTGTAGGTTAACGACTTGAAGACTTCATTGGGATTATGAAGCCAGACCGATACTACTTTCTTGTAGTTGTGCGATCTGATCTTTCTGATTCTATCGTGTTGAGTACAATCATAATGATTGGCTTGAGATTGATATCTCCGATAAGAAAGATATAAAAGTAATCACAAACATCTTCGTCTCATCATTTGTGATTCCACTATATTTTCTTTCGCCGCATTGATTAAGATTATTGTGAGGTGATTGATAATACTGAGTTGTATTTCTGTGGGAGAAAGATTTATTATGGTTTATCAAAAGACAGAACAAAACTTATAGGTATTTCTGTGGGAGAAAGATTTATTTATTACTGTAGACTTTTCTATATGATACAGATTTGTTTATTAAAGTATTCGACTTTGGGTCGTAGAAACTCTTAGTTGTGGGTGAGATCAGCTAAGGGAATCAAGTGCGTAGTATCCTGTTGGGATCAGAGATGTAAGAAGCAAACTGTACCTTGGATCAGTGTGAGATTGATTGGGGTTCAACTACAGTCCAGACCGAAGTTAGTTTGTAGTAGGATAGTGTCTTTAGCGGCTTAGTACAGTGTGTGTTCAATCTGGACTAGGTCCCAGGGTTTTTCTTCATTTGCGGTTTCCTCGTTAACAAAACTTCTAGTGTATGTGTTATTTCTTTTCCGCATTATATTTTGTTATATAATTGAAATATCACAGGTCGTGCGTTTGAATAAATCAATTGGAAATCCGACCTTTGGTTATTGAAATTGATTGATCCTTGAACATTGGTCTTTGGTACCGTTCAATTCAAGTGATTTCTCTTGTATTCAATTAGACTCGCAGATTTCTATTTGCTTGAGTAAGAATTGAATCAAGAAAGAGAGATATAACTCTTTAATATACTTTATTAAATTGAGTCTAGTTGATTCTCTTGAAAGTATCTTGGAGTTAGTCCATACAGATTACTAATCGAAATATTGGGTGTGGTTGTTGTACCCCCGATTTTTCAACCTATAAGTCCTTTCTCCAAAAGTGATTATCTATGGACCGAGTCGAGACAATACAACAAATCGGTTCACACTTCGTGTGATCTTTTATGGATACGAGATTGAGATAATACAACAACAAAGTATGTTTCCTTTATAAATGGTTCGGACTTAACCAAACACAATAGGATTACTATCAAGTAAATAGGAATTAATGTTTGTGTATTTTGTTACTAATTATAATAAAACAATTATAATTGCGAAAATAGAATAGTAAAAGACATAGCAAGATTTTGTTAATGAGGAAACCGCAAATACAGAAAAACCCTGGGACCTTGCCAGAATTGAATACTCTCAGGATTAAGCCGCTATTGTAGATGGGAAAAACGATTTGTTGGTTTTTATGGATTGAGGAGACGACCGTGCGGAGGAGACTCCTTGAACCAAGCGAAATGCTTAACCTCACATAGATGCACTGCAAGAAGGGAGTGCTTTGAATTCGAGAGATCAATCTATAGGACTCTGGCCTAAACCAAGACAATGGTCGTTCCAGAATCAATTCGGTCACAAGATAGGATGGGTCGATCTTTAGGAGGGAAGCTGAGAAATGTGCAAGATCAATGGTGATCGAAGATTGTAGGTGTGCTGTGTATTCTGATATAAGATAAGTTCTGAATGATTGAATTTACTCTGTTGAGAGTAATTGTTCAGACGTTGATTTGTTAATCTCGTATTGTCTGTTTGATATAAGATTGTCCTCCTTTCAATCATGATTCAGAGACTTATTTATATTTCTAAAATTGTAAACACCTTGATCCCATGAAGTGTGACAGTTGCTGGAGTCAAAGAGTAGGGAATTGAAAATCGTGTTAAAACCAGTTGCTCATCGTGTAGAGACTTGGTTGATTTTCCATCCACCACTTTTATAACTCCTTCAAATGATTGCACAACTTTCTCACATTCTCATCGTGTGTATGAACACACGTGATGTAGGCTTCCAGACCAAAACCCTAGTTAATATCCCCCCATATGACACGATTGATGTCTCGTGGTTTTAGTTAGTCAGTTGCTGACTTCGTGGGACGATGAGTCCATGTATTGCTGAGTTGCACATGATTTGTAAATATTCTGAAACTCACGAATTGAACATGTCTGTTGAGATGGAGGTATAATTCTCGAATAAATGTTGATAGCTAAAGTGAACAAATATTTTTCATTTGATGAGTCGTTGAATATTGATAGTTGATCTAATATTCCTTGATGCTACGGGCAAATGTTGCTCATCTGAGAAAATATTGCTCATTTGATGAATTACTGAATATTGATAGTTGAACCAATATTCGTCAGTACAAACAAATATTGTTCATATGAGCGAATATTGCTCATTTGATGAATTGTTGAATATTGATAGTTGAACTAATATTCCTTAGTCTGAACAAATATTCCTCGTCTGAGCAAATGTTGCTCATTTTATGAAGTATTGGTAGCAGAACCAAATAAATATTAATTTAAAATATTAGGGACCGAACCAAGTATAATTGATTAGAGTGTTGATCATGGGATTAACATAAAATTTAGTGTTTGAATTTGGAATTATGAACCTTGGATTCAAAACCCCGATTTGATCAATTGCAGAATTGATGATTAATTGATGATTTATTGAAAATCATTCATGAAATGAAAGAGGGATCGGCTACATGGGATGATGAATCGACCATGTAGCACCCAAATGCTCAAGTGAGCAAAATATCAAAGCCTCTTGAAGACCAGTTAGTGAAAGGATGATTAAATGCTGGTTTAATCATTTATTAAAGTAATGCTCGTCTGAGCCTTAGGTGATAAAACCTAATTAATTATGAAGAGATGAGGGACCGACCAAGGGATCATGAAGCCGGACCTGGGTGTTCATGGGATCGACTGACGATCATTTTATGGAATTCCAAGTTGTTTGGAAGAGTTTGAACCTAATATGAACAAATTAGGTCAAATGATGAAAATATATGGGACCGGCCTCTTACAAGCCAAAGAGCCAACCTTGGTCGGTCAAGGTAACATGCTCACGTCACCAAAGTGTTCGTGTCTCAGTTCTTAGAATTTTGATATTTTCTGATGTGTGTTTGAGAAACATTTTGAGAAAATATGAAGAAATCAGGGATTTTGTTGAAACCGGGAAAACTTCATGAGATGAAGGAAAAATAATAATAAAATGAAGGAATCATGAAGTGTGGGACCGGCTATGGCCAAGGCATGGCCGTCCGGCTAATGATCCCGGTCCCATAGCATTCCCCTAATTTTATTATATTTTTTCATGATTTTATGGAAATAACATAAAATCAAAGAGTTTGTTGAAACTAAGGGGTTTTGTTGAAATCAAGGAGTTTCCTTGAAGTGAAGAAGTTTCCATGAGATGAAGGAAACAAATAACATTAATAAAATAAGGGAATATGGGACCGGCTTGGCATGGTCGGCCGTCTAGGGCCCGGTCCCGTGAGTTTTCCCTAATTTTATGTATTATTTCATGATTTGAAAGAATTTTCATAACTTGAAGGAAATATCATGAAATCAAGGAAACATAAAAATAAAAATAATAAAATAAGGGGCGTGTGGGACCGGCTAGGGCATGACCGGCCGGCTGGGGCTCGGTCCCACGAGTTTCCCTAATTTTATATTATTTTTCATAATTTGAAGGAAATATCATGAAATTAAGGAGTTTTCATGAGATTAGGGAAATAATAATAAAATATTGAGGAATCATGAGGTGTGGGACCGGCCATGAATAGGGCATATCTGGACGGCTAGTAGACATGGTCCCATGACACCTTTTCCAATTTTATATTATTTCCATGATGCGAAGGAAACACCATGAAACTGAGGAGTTTCCTTAAAACAAAGGATATTTGTTCAAATGAAGAGATTTTCATGAGATCAAGGAAAATAATAAAAATATGATAAAATATAGAATTTGGGCGTGGGACTGGTCACGGCGTGGCTGGCCGTCCGGTGAGTCCAGTCCCCTAGCGTCTTGACTAATATTTTATTATTTATTATTGTCTTACTATTTTGCATAGGTTCATCATTCTTTCGTATTTTGGAATGCTCGTTCGTGCATTCGGGTGCTCATTGGTGTATCATTTCTGAGTACACTTGCACCATTTTAGTCGGGGCTTACTCGATAGTTGCTCAGATGCCCGTGTGTTGAATATTTATTACTAACCCATGGAATTATGCTGGGAAGAACCACAAATTGAAGTAACGAAATATTATGAAAAACATTGAATATTTTTTAGGGATTCAGTTAATGAATCTAATGATTTTAAGAATAATTAATTGATGGCTCTATACTAGTACGATCATCTAGGAGCATTAATTATTTAGGAATTGAGTGATACGAGCTTGTTGAAGCATCATATTTTCTTTTATATAGTCAGGAAAAACATTATTACATCCTGAAGACGTTATTGCTTTATACTAGCAGACAAGTTTTCTAGGAGCCGTCCAATCTTTCGATTTTATATACAAGTAATTGCTGAAATTGCTCAGTATTCATGAGATATGCCGTTGCCTCAGCTGAGAGACTACATATCTACATATACTCTGAGAGACAGTATTCTCAGTCAGAGACTCTTGTGACATGAGCTTTCATGATTTCGATAAGAGACATGAGCCTCGATACTCATCTGATTGCTCGATCAGGAGTACATACAATTATGAATTTACAATTTTAGCCCTTATAGAAAATCCACCATCTACAACTATACAAAATCAAACCAACTTCGTATAGTTGAGACCAAGCAACTAAACCTATAGTTCACCTAGTTCCGTCTATATACCTGCGCCTCCAACTTGTAAATAAGCCACGCACTTGGAATAATTCCTTTGGTTCGTATTCCAAACAGTAAAGGAACAACAAATATGTTCGGTAACAACTCTTTTCATCCAAGTGATATAAGTTCGACAAAAGGCTCTTCCGTTTATCCCAATAAACTCATTTGTTAGGACCTTAGATCTATACAATAACAACTACCAAAGTAATTGTCAAGATTTTGCAATCAATACTTTTAATCACAAAGAATTGTATTGATACCGATCTACTCAATTAATCAATCCAATCTATCTCAAGGATAAACTGATTATAGTTGGATCCTCTTTACCCGAAACAAGTATTGTGCACACCAAAGATTATGAACCCAGATCAGAAATCTTCAAAGTCTTCTTTGTCTTCAAATCTTCTTAGATCTTCGATAAACATCTGCACACAATCAACTTGAATCTCTTGTGATCAATCACACACAGAACGGACTCTGTTAACAATGGATTATCACAAGATGTCTTTAGATCTACAAACATTCTAAAGATCCCCGTCGAAACTTCAATCTAGTTTGAGTGAATCTTATATCAGAAGAGAAGATTCTCAAGCATAAACAAACTAGGTGCAATCAAAGTTCAACAATTGTTAGTCAATCAAATCAATCGAAAACTAATAATAAACCGTAATTATCTAGCTTCCCACCAACGGTACTTATAGAGCTTCTCAATCCCAAAGAAGTCTTTAAACTGAGCGGCCGTAAGAGATTTCGTCTAATTAGGTTACTTTTCTCTCCGAATAGACGGCTCCACCAGTAACAACATAACTAGGTAGTTTTGCTGGCTCTGAGGATTAGTTTGCTCGAAATGCAAACTTTGATATTTATAGACCAAAAAAGTTTGGACACCGAGGAATTTCCAAAACCGAAAATATTCTCAATATATGCAATATATTCCAAATTTAGTTTCCATAATTCCTGGAAATGCTTTGTCCAAATAATGACCGAAAATCTCTTAGAAAATATCCAACTAGTAAATGCACATTACTAATTTTTATTTTCTAAAGATATGCAAAACTAACAACCTTAATTAAAAGATTCTTAATTTATTTTCGATCCGGGATTCTCCTTTAGCTATTAAGAAATATCTTTGAACAATAAAAGATAAGCGTTACTACACATGTTCAAAGTATGTCGACATCTTTACTTTGTAAGTCCTCTTTCATACTTACACTCTTTGAATCGATTTTCCACACTTCCAAACAAGTTTAGAATTGGTTTGTCTGTCTTCCAAGAACTATGTGATTGATTATCCTTTCAAATCACCAAACATGGGTTTCACGGTTCTACCAAAACAAGTTTCGGTTCTACCTCCATGTGGGTACTGGAATTAGTCACACTAGCTTTCCAAAATTCGGTTAACTAGGTACTAGGATCGGTTCCCACATATATATGGTATCTAACTTGTATTTGTTGCACATGTCCATGGGATTGGTTCCCAATGTATAAAAACGTGTTGCACATGTTTATAGGATCGGTTACCAATATCTAGAAACTTGTTGAACCTCATATAAGGATCGATTCCCCTCTTATGATAGGTTGCACCTCTTACTAGGATCGGCTCCTCTTTTCCTAGAGTTGGTCATATCAATAACACTAAATCGATCATACCATCTCAGGAGATTACTTAAGATCGGTTTCACTAATAAAAATCATACCAATACAAAAGTCATGCCCTGTGAATAGTTTTACCAAGAACATAAACAAGTCACGAGCGGTTATACTAATCACACATATTGGTAGTTCAAAAGATATGTAATGAATAATAATACCAATAAGCCTAGCGATTTCCCTTTCGATTCACAAAATAAGTTCATGAATTTACTTCCTTTAAACGAATGTAAAACATTATTTCCAAGGATGAAATCTTCACCTCATACCCATACATAATCATAATAGCATTCACACGATTATGTTGATGTCTTATATACGAAGTTCAAAAGATATGCGTTATACTTCGTATTGTATTCCTTACTACTACGTCTAACTAGAGTATAATCATTCATAGCTTCGCAGTCATGTTTTCAATATGCACGACATGAAATATACGTTAGGGAATGAAACAGTTCAAGTCAAATATTACTAACCTCAAGTGGAAGGATGAAACAGTTCAAGTCTTCACAATTCGTGCGCCCAAACAAGATGTGATATACAGCCAGCAAAACCCTAATTGGGGTTTACGGCATCATCCATGTGTTTCGAAATCATCTCAAGCGTCCATCTTCGCTAGCTTGAATGGAAGGCAAAGATGAAACTTCAGGGGATTCCGAACATGCTGGCATGACCACCGTGGGCCCGGATTCATGTCCGACCGATCGTCCAAAGCCAGCCTTAGTCAGGCACCTCGGTTTGCGCGCCCGAAAGTGGAGTATCACGTTGCCTTAACAAATCCTTTGCGACATAGTATTTTTGTTGAAATCTAATCTCGACCACTCGTCTTTGCCGGCCAAATTGAGTAGTCTAGATTGGACATTTGCGAGTCAAGCAAGCATGGGCTTAAACATCAGCATGCCACCTCCCTGCAAGACTAATCGTTCCCTCCAGAAACGCTCCCTAAGCTTGAATTCATTCGAGCTGAAAGTGGTAGCTTGCGCACCTCCCAAACCCTAATCCAACGGTCGCAGATTAGGGTCGCAAGCCATTTCATCCGTCCAACTTTGCTAGTTTGGACAGATAGCCTAGAATGGGAGTTAGGCGACAAGTGAGATATCACCGTGATCACCGTCCGCCACTCTTCCACATAATGTGATCGGCTAAGGCATGCCTCACCCATGCAGCATCCAAACGGTCACTCTAAGTAGGCATGGCATGATGCTCAACAAAGATGCTTCATACATGTTGAATACATTCGATGCATAACTTGCATATATTACACTCGATACTTCACAGGTATCTACTTTCTAAATAACTTAGTTATTTAACATAGCATCACATGCTACCTTCTGTGTGTCCCACAATCCACACTCGAGACATAAATCATGTCATCAACTGGAGGATACATACTGGAGTATTGGTCTGGCGGTTTACGGCGTGCAGCGTGCAACGCGTGTTGACACCCCATTTCCGCACCTTCCATAGAAAATGTCATTCTTATACTTCGGAGCAGAATACAAGAGAAATTCTTTGTGGAGCAATTGAGGATTTTCATATCCTTTAAATCAAGCCCATAAGTTCAACCAATCAAGCCCACAAGCTCTCAAGCATACAAGCTCTCAAGCCCACAAGCTCTCAAGCCCACAAGCTCTACCAATCAAGCCCATAAGCTCAACCAATCAAGCCCATAATCTCTCAAGCCTACAATCTCTCAAGCCCACAAGCTCTCAAGCCCACAAGCTCTACCAATCAAGCCCATAATCTCAACCAATCAAACCCACAAGCTCTCAAGCCTACAAGCTCTCAAGCCCACAAGCTCTCAAGCCCACAAGCTCTACCAATCAAGCCCATAAGCTCAACCAATCAAGCCCACAAGCTCTCAAGCCCACAAGCTCTACCAATCGAGCCCACAAGCTCAGCTCCTACCCATTTCATTATCCTTCCAAACCTGGGAATTCTCGCTATCATGATAGAGAGGAAGAAAATACGAATCCAATGGCGAAAGAATGGAATCATTCCGAGTTTGTATGAAGAAGTTATGAGCAAAACAAAATCTCATAAGACTAAAAGTCAAAGCAGTCAAGTTCCAGGGAAATACTAAAGGCACCCGATTTTTTACTAAGGGAACCTCTCTTTCTTCCTCATGAAGAACATGAAGAACATGGGAGTTCTTAATGGTGGTCATCATGATGATCACGATGATGATGGATTTTGATCGACAATGATTTTCGATTTTGAATACATCACTAGGTTCTTAGGGATGATATGGAGCTTGGGTAGGAGACTAATTTCACATCAATCATGTTTTCGATGTGGCGAACAGTAACACTGGTGAACAGTAACAGTACGTTTGAATAGTAACAGTACCGTGAACAGTACCCAACGGTCCCACATGTCATAATCAGATTTTTAATTGTCGCATGCAATTGAAAAGCAGCGAAGGAAAATTTGCGAAGAAAAATAGGACGATTTACGGCCTTTTTTTTTCAACAAAGCAGCCCGAAATTGACGGAGAATTGAGATTTTTTTCCCTATAAATAGAGATCGAATTTCTCATTCAAAACAACGAAAAACACTCCAGAGACTTCATTTTAGACTGGAAAACACTTCGAGCAGAGACTCAATAATAATTTCTCGCATTCAAACACTTTCTCCTTTATTTTTCTTTCGCTTAGTAATATCAAATCAAGTATTTTCTTTAAGTTTTTAAAGGATTAGCATTAAATTGCTGGTACTTTAATTATTTTCTGCATACTTGACAAAAGCAAGAAACCATCATTAGAATATTTTCAAGTTTTCTTACATCATATTTCAAGTTAATTGTCTTTAAGTTCTTAAAAGATTAGCATTAAATTGCTGGTACTTTAATTACTTTCTGCATACTTGACGAAAGCAACAAATCATCCTAAGAATCCTTCAAGTTTCAATATCATAGTTCAGGTATATTAATTTCCTATCTCTTCGGTAATTATGTAGTCATACGAACGGAATGGTTTTCCATTTCGTAGTAACACCGCAGCTACTCTTTACATTACATAAAAATAATTACGCTTTATTATTAATTTTCCAAGTGGGATAAGTCAAAGTGTGGGTTTAAAGCGGAATTCCCTCCCACATTAGACCCATAATAAATATTTTCATTATATATATATATATATATATAAATAATATTAAAGTTTGCATTAATTCTATATTCTAAATAATTGATGCATAAGAATCTTTTCTCAATTTCTAATAAATTTCGGTATTAAAATCCTGCACATAAGCATTGATAAAAGTAAATTATAAACTTTTCCCCTTTAATCATGAAGTAGAGGCCAATCTTACGATTGGGCGGCTGATGGGTGCCTAACACCTTCCCATCTTGTACTAGAATCTCCTTACCTGACTCTCGATAGCGAGACCATAAATATGCAAGTCATAACTAGGTTTTGTTTTCCTCAAAAGAATTCAAACTAGTTAAAAGGGTCCCGACTCCCTTTAGTCGGTGGCGACTTCAAAACATCTCTTTCTTCTTTGCGAGTTGGCCCTCTTACTAATGAACTAGTAAGAAATTATCTCCTCGCAGACCCTTGTGTACATTAAACATCCACGAACGGATGAGAACATGGACCTCGCCCCATAACAATTATGGACAAAGGAAATAGACCGGCACTCGACCCGTGCTAGGCGACCCCCGATTTCTACAGTGCGACTTCACTGGGGACATAGAATAGACCGGCACCTCGACCCGTGCTAGGCGACCCCCGATTTCTACAACGCGCCATCACAAGAACATGTCAGGAAGACATGGACAGTTAGTGATGGGATAAGTGGGCAAGACTAATCGTGTGACACTAACATACAACTCCACTACTCCATCACTCCACTTCCTCCACTTCCTACGAGAGACGTGAATGAGGCTCAAATGACTTGTATAAATAGGTTCTCCTCCCTATTTCTAATATAGAAGACAACACAGAAATCAAGTGTTAATACAATTGTATTCGAAACACCCAGAGCCTGCTTGCATTATTCGTAATCCTGCTCACCTTTCTGTTATAAGTCATAAAACAGCCTACACCTTCACAATCTCAACACCTTCTTCGCTTCCCTCCCTAAGATCAACTCCATCTCCTTAATTTTGTAACCGAAACAAGTTTGGAATGGCCATTTCTTGGTTTATGCCAGAATTGTATAGATTGATCTCTCGAATCAAAAGCACTCCCGTGCAGTGCATTTATTTAGGGTTTAGATTCATTTCTCATCCACACACCCCAGATTACCAAAACCAGCAGAAATAGTTTTCACCCATAAACAATTGGCGACCACAGCGGAAGATTAATCTCTCGGTTGTAAATTCAATTTATTCAATACTCAATCCCATTGGTTGATTTAAAATGGTTGGTCTTAGGACTCAACAAACAACTTCGAATTCCAGTCGAAGTTCTTCCAACGAAGATGCTTCTCTTTCCAACGGTATGTCTGTCGGCGCGGCTGGAAGAATCCAAACATTGATTGAGTTGGCACGATTACATGAAATTCACGCAAGGAACACGAACCTGATCAAGGAGACAATAAACGGTATACTCGATCTCCTCATCAAGATGACATCAGATATGAGCGGTTCTCCTGTCACAAAGATTTTTGCACTGGGGACTGATCCTCGCAACGATCCTCCTCAAATCAACAGTTTCACCATGAACCAGAGGCCGGTGGACCAAGAAGCCGCTTCTCTAGTGGAAAGTTTGTGCGAACTTTTACACCTCTCGAAGAACCAGCGGGCGAAGACGTTTGCTGCAATCAACCAGTTAGCCTTGGACGTACATTTAACTCCTTTACACCCAGAAGCCTCCAAAACGCCGGATATGTCTGTGAATAATGTTACATTTATGGAATAATACTTGATGGTGGAAGACGGTCACAACCGGGCCCTGCATGTTACTGCACGCATCAAGGATTCAGAATTCAAGAGAGCCCTCATCGACACAGGAGCGTCTTCGAATGTGATTACCCTCAAGACACTCAGGACGACCAAGGTCCGCCCAAGAAAGATCATACGGCATCCTACCACGATGACAGACTTTGAGGGAAACCAAACCAACACATACGGGTATGTCAATCTGAATTTTTCTGTAGGACCCGTCCAGTCTAAAGTGAAATTCGAAGTCATAGAAAAAGAGTCGGACTACCACATGATATTGGGGAGACCATGGCTTCATGACAATAGAATTGTTCCTTCAACATATCACCAGTGTTTGAAGACAATGCTGAATGAAGAAGTCATTCGTATTCCTGCATCGTTCTCTCCTTATGCTCAAATCTGTGGCGTAGAATTATTTGAGCCGAAGGAAACTCCGCGGGAAAGATCAGGGAAAGTTTATTTCATCCCACTCCCCATGTGGGAATCAATCCAGGATGAAGACCGACTTGCATCGTTGAAGGTTAAGCCCCATGATATGTCAGAACATCCTTCTTCGTCTGGTGAAGCTACAACTCATGTTCACACTAAAAGAGAGAGAACTTTTGTGGAAAGCTGTGATCAGAAGGGAAAGACCGTATACCGACGCCGCTATTAGAAATTAGTAGGGGAGGCTACTGCCCAGCCTCTCCGCCCAATGGAATGCTACAACAACAAAGAGCCACATGAAGAGTTTTTGGATGCTCCACGACAGCTGCAGTACGACACCTACTCCACGACCGACGAACTCGAAGTTGTTAATATCTAGAGTGAATAATTCCCCAGGCCTATCTCCATCAGCTCAACCCTGTCCACAGATGAATACACGAAACTTGTGAAAATTCTTAAGGAATACCAAGACATATTCGCTTGGACGTATGAAGAAATGCCCGGTTTAGACGAAAATTGGTCACCCATCACCTGCATGTCTTACCTGGATCCAAGCCGATCAAATAGTCTCCGATACAATTCAGGCACGAAGTGGAAGAGAAGATCAAGACTGAGATACAGAAGCTGCTAGCCGCTGGATTCATAAAATCCATTCATCACCCAACCTGGTTGGCTAATGTGGTTCCAGTAAAAAAGAAAAATGGGCAGATCAGATGCTGCGTAGATTTCAGAAACTTAAACAAATGTTGCCCAAAAGATGATTTTCCTCTACCTAACATCGACATATTAGTGGATGCAACCAACGAGCACGTCATGTTCTCCTTCATGGACGGATAGAGTGGGTACAATCAGATAAGAATGTACGAGCATGACGCAAGTAAGACAGCTTTTCGAACTCCTCTCGGAAATTTTTATTATATAGTAATGCCATTTGGTTTGAAGAACGTCGGTGCCACCTATCAACGCGCTATGACGGCAATATTCCACGACATGATGCACAAGAAAGTTTAAGACTACGTGGATGATATAATAGTCAAATCGAGGGATCGGTAGGATCACACAGGAGTCATGCGGCAAGTGTTCGAAAGCTGTCGTGAGTACAAATTGAAGATGAATCCATTGAAATGTGCTTTTGGTGTTTCTTCAGGAAAATTTATGGGATTCCAGGTAACCGCTAAGGGAATCGAGGTAGAACCATCCAAGACTCAAGCTATCCTCATTATGCCGCCTCCACGAACTGTGAAGGAACTCCAAAGCTTCATGGGCAAGGTGAACTACATTCGACGTTTCATACCCGTCTTGGCCCAGCTCGTTGATTCATTCACTCCCTTACTGAAGAAGGGAGCAAGCTTCATCTGGACCACACTACAACATGAAGAGTTTCAGAATATTCAACGGATGTTGTCATCTCCAGCGGTCATGAAGTCCCCTGTCCAAGGTAAACCACTGTGTCTCTACACAGCCTTCAGCTATATTGCCTTAGTAGCTTTACTCACATAGGAGGATGATGAAGGAGTCGAACATCCCATATAATATTTCAGTCGAGTACTAAGAGATGCTGAGCTCAGATATCCCAAAGCGTAGAAGGCGTGCCTAGACATGATTCATTCCATTCAGAAGTTCAGACATTACCTGCTGTCCAACAAGGTAATACTCATATCTAAATCCGACCTGCGAAGTTTTTACTTTCAAATCCGGTCTTGATGGGAAGGACGGCCAAGTGGCTTCTCCAAATTTCGGAGCTAGACATTACGTGCACGTCACCGAAAGCTATCAAAGGACAAGTCATTTCCGATTTACTAGCAGCGTTCCCTGGAGAAGGTACTACTGCATTACACGAGGATCTTCCCGGAGAATTTCTAGAGATCTCCGTTATCAAAAGAGAGGCGTAGCTACTGTATTTCGATGGCTCCACCACTCCTAGAAATAACACTGGAGGAGCAGGCGTGGTCCTAGTATCTCCAACTGGCGAAATCTTTTCACATTCTTTCAAGTTGGACTTTTAGTGCACCAACAACTCAGTGGAGTATGAAGCCTTTCTCATAGGACTGTCAATATCCAAGCAAGCGGGGGCCACTCGCCTAAAGATAAGAGGTGACTCTAAATTACTGGTTAATCAGATGAACGGAGTATATGCATTGAAGGAGGCAACACTATCCCCGTACCGATCAGAAGCGCAAAGGCTGTTGAATTACTTTGCAGATGCAACCATCACTCATGTTGGTCGCAGCAACAATAGACATGCTGATTGTTTAGACACACTGGCGTCCAAATTGCAGTTAAAGGTTTGGAAGAGACTGTGACAGTAAGAAGGAGGATGGTGGAATCAACATGGCTCTCACAACGCGAAGACATTGAGACCTGTGATTGGCGAACTCCTATCATTCAAGAACTCATCAGCTCACTTTCTCAAGGAAAGGTTAGTCTTAAAACTCTGCAGAACCATTTCATGCTTCATGGTATGCTATATCATCGAAACCCGGATGGTTCCCTATCGAGATGTCTCGGAGATGAAGAGACGCAGTTACAACTTAACCGCGTTCATACTGAAACCTGTGGACAAACCTTGGTGGTAATTCTCTACCGTCGTCTTCAACGCCTGGGCTATTATTGGCCAGAAATAGAAGCTCAATCTCGTTTGCTCCAGAAATCTTGCACTAATTTCCAAGTGTCGCCGCACCAACTAGAGGTCCTCAACGTAAGCCATTCCGGGGACTGGAGAGAACCGTACATTATTTATCTCCGCGATGGAGTAACTCCTGACAATCAAAGGGATGCTGTCAAGATGAAACAAAAGGCGAAGCGATTTGTACTTCATGAGGGGATCCTTTATCGTAAAAGCTTTGGAGGTGATCTATTCCGGTGTCTGTCTAAGGAATAGGTTTCGACTATGTTGAAAGGAATGCACGAAGGGGAACATCAAGGGGAGAGGAAACTATTTCTCCAGATACATAAGAAGTACTATTGGCCGACCGTGGAGGATGATGCAGCTTCATTTGTACATCACTGTCACTAGTGTCAAGTTCACGGGAACTTTGTTCACGCACCTTTCACTCCTTTACACTCGATAAGCAGTCCATGGCCCTTTATAGCTGGGGACTTGACATTATTGGGAGGATTAATCCGTCATCGTCGAAGCAACACGAGTATATCATAACTACGACGGAGTATTTTACCAAGTGGGTTGAAGCCATCCCTTTACGGGGGACCACAGGAGCAACGATTGCCGCCTTCATCAAAGAATATATTATTTGTCGGTTTGGTGTACCCAAGCACATCATCACCAACAATGGAAATCCCTTTGCAAACAAACAAGTACAAAGCTATTGGAGGAATATGGAATTAAATAGGCCTTCTCCACCATCTACTATCCTCAAGGAAACAGACAATCCTATAGCACCAACAAGACACTGATCCGGATTCTCAGTCGAACAGTGCATGACAACCCCAAGGACTGGCAAGAACAGCTGCCTATGGCACTTTGGGCGTATCGGAAGACACCTAGAAGTTTCATTGGGGTTTCTCCATATTCACTTGTTTACGATGCGTATGCAGTTCTCCCAGCAGAAATTAGGATTCTGTCAGCTAGGATTGCATCAGCAAGTGGGGTCCACTGGAGCAAGGATGAAGCATCTAACTCAAGAATTGATAAGTTAGACACTCTAGATTCCAAAAGAATCAAGGCAGAGGAGCGCGCTCAGGTGTACAGAAAAAGGATCTCCAGGGCGTATGACAAGACTGTAAGTCCACATGCTTTTGGAATAGGAGATTTGGTCTTGAAGACAGCCGAGCACATTCAGCAAGACATGTCTGCACCAAAGTTCTCTCCGAAGTGGGAAGGTCCCTATGTGATTACCAAGGCTTTCAGTACCGGCTACTACAAGATCATTAAGGTAGATGGAAGCAAGTTAGAAACAGTCATTAATGTAAAATGGCTCAAGGCATACCATGCCTGATCATTGTCCCGCAACTGTCCCACGACATGACAATGCAAGCATTCTCATTACACATTTGAATTGCCAATTTATTCGGAAAAAAAATATAAAAAAAACAACTACATCCATCTTCCAATGCAATCAAGAATGTTCGAAAGGAAAATTGATAATAAGGGAACGTAGCCTAGAAAAGGCTGTCCAGCAGATTATAGTTCATTGAAAACATCATCTTCAATCTAGCGTGATACCTCTCCGTCCTATCCTTGAAGTTTTGAACTGCCTGCTCCACCTCCTTTGATTCCGCATCCAGAGCCTTCTCCTCCTCCAAGATAGCTTTCGCAGCAGGAACTACATTCACGAGGATACCAGATCGATCAACCTTGATGATATCAAGACGTTTCCGCTACTAGCCCACATTGAAATCCATAGATTCGCAGGTAGATACCATGTTCTCCCACTTTTCGAGATTTGATTCAGCGACGTTGCGAATGGAAATATTCTTTATCTCAGCAATCATGGGAAGAAGGCAGTTTACCGTAGTAACCAGACCAGGTGAGCAGTGCCGAACTACATTCCTGGTTGCGATACAACCATACTTGTTCCACACCTTTGTGTACAGAGGCACAAACTCCTTCCGTACTAAGAATCCACCAACACCTCGGTAGCTGGAAGACATGCATTTCATGTGTACATCGAATGAAAGACCCGCATTGGGGTATTCGTAAGATAAGATACCCAAATCAGCATCTTCAAGATTTGCAGCGGAAGGCGTGTTCGAGTTTGAAGGAAGAGGACTGTTTAAATCATCATCATTGATAACCGTCACACATGTTCCAGTGGGGTATCTCTACAAAAGAAAGGATCACTCGCTTGATCATCATGAATAACAAGCAACTGTGCATAGAAGAAAAGTAAAAGAGAGACAAACCGGTATGACCTTCTTGACTCGGAGAACACGAGCATGGGATTCATCATGAGGCCTAGACGCATATCGTGCACGCTTAACAGAGGATCCTGGGTGGTATGAAGAAGATGATCCACTGTTGTTTGACATGATGAAGAAACTGAGTTTCTGCCAGAGAACCTTATTGTGAAATTGTAAAAAAATGGTTCAAAATCTTCACGCATGCATATATGCTGAAGAAACCCTAAAGGAAGAGTAAAGCGGTTGCGGCGAAGCCTACCCGATATATAAGGATTCAACACCGACCAAGTCATACTTTCTTTCACACCCTAATCAGAGATTGGGATAGCAACTAAATATGTCAGAGCAGTGTGTAAACACCCACGTCGGGGAATCCCAGTAGAAGAAGAATTCTATTTCTGGCTCAAACGCCTAAGGGAGGAAGCCGGTCCCACCAAGGACCGTGGTCGTGCATGCATGGAGGATTGCCCATGATTGGTCAGAGTCCCTCCAGGTAGACTTCCCTTATCTTGTCTTCTTATGTTATATATGTCACCATCTCATGCCTACCCCACAATAATGTAACCATCATGTGCTAGGCAGGGGACTTAATGTTGATGGTGGATTTTAGTTCAAGGCTAAAATTGTAAAACCGAATTTTTGTGCAGCCATCCTGCAGAGGATAAGGCCATTTGATAAGCGATGAATACTTCTTTGATTTATTAATTCATCTAGAATGGAGCATGTAGCAATAATCCCCAAGTATTCTGTGAATTTTAGCATTATTTATTAATGCATGAAACGCCTTGTATTTCTTGTGCTGTTCTTAGAAGAACTCTTATTGTTAGTGCGGCATGATGACTGATTGTTACTCTTAGCAGAGTAGCATGAATATCCAAGTACCAGCAATAAGGCATGCACGAAATACCCGTACAGGCTACATCATTCTCTAACAAAGAGAATCATCTCTCGGAGTGTTACTAGCCCGATTGAGTATCCAGACTGACCATATCAGTCTCAGAAATGATCATAACCATCTAACTTCACCAGTATGATTGGATGGCCCAGATCGAATCCATAACCCTCAAGCAGGTATTGGAGTATTCACCACCGACCCAATGTTGGATCCCCAAGAGGGAAGCATAGCTTACCAGTTCGTCCAGCCATAGCAGCATGGACGTGAAACCCTAAAACTAGGGTTATGGCACATTACATGTGTCGCAAATTGATCGCAAACGTCCATCTTCGCAGGCATAGATGGAGGATGTAGATGTAGATTCAAAGGGGCCAGAGCATGTCAACACAAACACCATGGGCCCGCCTACATACCTGACCGATCGGTCAAGACCAACTATGTTTGGTCTTCACAATTCGTGCGCCCAAACAAGACGTGATACACGGCCGTCAAAACCCTAATTGGGGTTTGCGGCATCATCCATGTGTTGCAAAATCATCTCAAGCGTCCATCTTCGCAGGCTTTAATGGAAGGAAAAGATGAAACTTCAGGGGAGGCCGAACATGCTAGCATGACCACCGTGGGCCCGACTTCATGTCCGACCGATCGGCCAAAGCCAGCCTTGGTCAGGCGCCTCGTTTTGCGCGCCCGAAAGTGATATATCACGCTGCCTTAACAAATCCTTTGCGACATAGGATTTTTGCTGAAATCTAATCTCGACCACTCATCTTTGCCGTCCAAATTGAGTGGTCTAGATTGGACCTTTGTGAGTCAAGCAAGCATGGGCGTAAACACCAACGTGCTACCTCCTTGCAAGACCAATCGGTCCCTCCAGAAACGCTCCCTAAGCTTGAATTCGTTCGAGCTGAAAGTGGCATCTTGCGCACCTCCCAAACCCTAATACAACGGTCGCAGATTAGGGTCGCAATCCATCTCATCCGTCCAACTTCGCTAGCTTGAACGGATAGCCTAGAATGGGAGTTAGGCGACAAGTGAGATATCATCGTGATCATCGTCCGCCACTCTTCCACATAATATGATCGTCTAAGGCATGGCTCGCCCATGCAGCCTCCGAACGGTCACTCAAAGTAGGTAGGGCATGATGCTCAACAACGATGCGTCATACATGCTGAATACATTTGATGCATAACTTGCATAGATTAGACTCGATACTTCACAGGTATCGACTTTCTAAATAACTTAGTTATTTAACCTAGCATCACATGCTACCTTATGTGTGTCCCACAATCCACACTCGAGACATCAATCATGTCACAAACTGGGGGATACATACTGGGGTATTGGTATGGAGGTTTACGGCGTGCAACGTGCAACGCGCCATCACAAGAACGTGTCAGGAAGACATGGACGGTTAGTGATGATGGGTGAAGTGGTCAAGACTAATCGGGTGAAACTAACACACAACTCCACTACTCCATCACTCCACTTCCTACGAGAGACGTGGATGAGGCTCAAATGACTTGTACAAATAAGTTCTCCTCCCTATTTCCAATACAGAAGACAATACAGAAATCAAGTGTTAATATAATTGTATTCAAAACACCCAGATCCTGATTGCATTATTCGTAAGCATGCTCACCTTTCTGTTACAAGTTATAAAACAGCCTACACCTTCACAATCTCAACACCTTCTTCGCTTCCCTCCCTAAGATCAACCCCATCTCCTTCATTTTGTGACTGAAACAAGTTTGGGGCGGCCATTTCTTGGTTTAGGCCAGAATTGTATATATTGATCTCTCGAATCAAAAACACTCATGTGCAGTGCATCTGTTTAGGGTTTAGATTCATTTCTCATCCACACACCCCAGATTACCAAAACCAGCAGAAATAGTTTTCACCCATAAATAAATGTCTCATATCCTAATACTTTCAAGCTAACCTATATGAAGTTGACTCTAGTACATAATCAAGCGCCTCTTTAAATGAGTTTTTGATTCACTAAAATATGACAACCAAACTTGACATACCAACGCTTGGTGGGTTCAACCGAGCTATGCTCTAACATACTCATTCTATATATTTTAAGTCCTTATTAATTGAGATAAAAAACTAGACTCATTCTTGTTGAATTCGTATCTTGAAAGATAAATCGCAAGTTTCATACTTGTAAGATACTAGATCCGCTTAATTTGAATACTACGAGATCACCCAAGAACTCTCCTACACAATCACGCACTTCGTGTCTAGATATATTATTGATTGTAGAAGAGAAAGAGAAAAACTTTATATACATGTTGTTCAAGGATTTTTAATTTATATCTACTTGCAATTGTACTGGTTTTGTCCATACAGTTTGCTGAAGAAAAAAATTGGTGTTGTACTTGGTACTCTCTCCTTTTCAACCGTAACACAAAATATTTAGTCATTAATTAATGCGCATTAGTATTAGATTTGTGAATATGGTTTTATAGAAATATGTTAAAACTGGCTAGTTATATTACCCAACCTTTTTACTGCATCTATTTAGATTTCGTTGTATGATCTATGAAAAGAATAAAAGTTATTCCAAAGATTTTTCATTCTGCAACTGAAGTTATTGGTTATATGGAGGCATATTTCCCACACCACTTGGTAGTTTTATGATCATCATTAGACCCAGGGGTGTGATTCTTATAGCAAAAATGGCATCGTCAATTCTTGGATATTTTGAGATTGAATATGAAGATATAATATAATCACATTATTCAGAAGCACGCAGATTTCAAAATCTCTAAAGTGAAAAGTGTGGGTAGGACACCACCGACAATCAAGTAAAAACGAGCATGATGTGTTTTGGCCTCTCTTATGACTTATAAGGAGAATTAATGCAAAGGACACTGGTTCTCTCTTTTAATGGTTGTCGGTGGAATTTGTTCATAAACACCTTTTAGTACTGATATATGAGGACTTGGACATGCATCTGATTATATAAAGACATAATTCTGGGATTTTCGCGCTCTGATTGGTTTTATCTTCGTGTTCTTGGATGATCAAGGTCGCTCTCATATAGGTATTAATAGACACATTTTTTGTGTTTGATTTGTTTAAATTCCCTATATTGTTAGTGCTCAGTTTTGTACTTATATTTATGTGTTTGTTGGTGTTTTTGGAATAAACGTTTGTGAAAAATAGACTCAAAAAGTGATAAAGGAACCCCAATTTGGATAATGACACCCCTTGGCGGATGAGGGCACTCCACCTTCTTCACTAATTTTTGTGGCGGGAAAATTTAGTTTGAAACTATGTAATTTTCTGGATGATTTTTTGACAAGATTATGTAAGATATTTTCGTGGATATGAATTGTTACCAACCTGTTACATTGAAATAGGGTTGGTAATTTGCTATGGAAAAAAATAAGTTTCCTATTTGATTTAAATTAAACAGGAAGTGAGAGATACTCTTGGGATTTTCTGAATATATAAGGAAGTGGCGTGGGTTTTGGGAAAGCATGTGGAGAATATGAGAAGATAATCTCTGTTTGATTCGTATCCTTCGAGTTTGGAAACAACCCAACATACGCGTGAGGTGAAATCCCGAAGGTTGATTTTCCGTAAAAATAAGGAAAAATATTTAAAAAGATGCTTGATCAGGGAGGAATTTTTTGGGTACGTGTGGTATAAATATGGGTTGTTGGTGTTACAAAGGAGATACCGAGTGATTGGGGAGGTTGCAGAGAAGGAAAATAGTTGCAGACAAGAAGAACATATAGCTGTTGAAGTCTGTCGCAGAAACTATTATATATTTTATGGCGGAAGAAGACCGTTGTTCTTTCAACAGTCGTTTTTTTTCTTTCTGTAATAGTGGAATTCGCAACACTTATAAACGTTGCAGTTTCACCGTGTTATTGTTTTTTGTTTCTTTTATGTTCTAAAGCACTTTTGAGCTAATAATCAAACTTTTATTTGATTATTTTACTGAAAAATTTACTTAATCTATCGAAGATAACTATACTTTTGGTTCTTAATCGAAGATAATAATCAAACTTTTACTTGATTATAGTTATTTTACTCAAACTTGAGTGCCCTTAAACTTTCCACAATAGTAAATCTTCAAACAAACTTGAGTGCCCTTAAATAAATAACTTTGATTTATCGAAGATAACTATACTGTTGGTTCTTAATCGAATAAAGCTAACATAAAAATATGATTTAGTTCCCACCAACAATACTACTAAAAGCTTCTTGATCCCATAAAAGACTTAGACAAAGGAAACACAAGATGTTTCACTTAATTAAATTACTTATATATCTTAACAAATTGGTTTCCCATACAATTTAAGTGATGAGTTCATAAGAGTACAAGATTCCCTATTTATATAGTTATTATGACCAAGGCTTGTTTAGAAATAAGATCTACCAATTTCGAAAATCAAAATTTGCAATATATGTTTATTCTGAAACCAGTAAATACAAATTATATTTCAAATCATAAATTGATTTCTTTTATGGAATGACAACTAAGATTAGCTAGCACATATTCATGTACTTGACTTATATAGAAACTAGAGATATGCAAACCTTTGGGACTGGTTAAGCACATAATTCGATATGAAACTATGTATTGGAAAAACGGTTTCCATGATCTTGCCTTGAGTATCAAAGGAATATACTTGAAAAATAAGATATTAGAGTTTAGCATATGTTCAATTACTATGTCGATGCTTATGAACATTCCCATCTTACTTGTGTACATCTATATGTCTATAGAAACCCGAAGGTAACAGACATATCGAAAATGTGAAGAAGAAAAAAATCAGATAGAGTCACGATCGACCTAGGATCCTGGGGTCAGTCTTATACTTAGGATCGGTCCTGAGATCGGTCTTGAATCCTCTTTTTGACTACGAAACAAGTTTCCCAAGTCTACTTCCTTAAACTATGTTTCTGAAATTGCTTTCAACTATAATTCCAAAGGTATAATAACCAAGTCATTGTTAAAATCATTGTAACAAACTTAACTTCCTGCAAGTCTACTTATTCCTTAAACTATGTTTAAATCCCATTTCCTAAATTCAAATTATTAATTCCAGACGCTTTCAACTATAATTCCAAAGGTATAATAACCAAGTCATTGTTAAAATCATTGTAACAAACTTAACTTCGCATGTTATGTATTCAATGAATAATGACTTGAAATGACAAAAAAAGAAATATAACAAGTCAAGTATGTAGTTACTAACCTCGAACTGAAGGATAATGTCTTCGATACTTCTTCAAGTCTTCATGAGTAACCAATACAAGTCTCAATATTCTTATGCTCCTATGCTAACCTAACAAAGTTGACTTTAGTAATCAACTCAAGCGACTTCAAATTTTGGAACTAAACTTGACATATCAACGCTTGGTGGGTTCAACCTAGAAGGGTTGTAACATATCTAGTAGTACCAAATTGAACCAGCGAAACATCATTAGGAAGCCAAGAAAACCAATATATTGATGCCCACAATAAGCACATAAATCCCATTTCCTAACGATCAATGGTTTTATTCTACAAAGTAAGAAATAAGAAGGAAAATAAATGAACATCACTCGATGAGAAGTTGCTTCTCGCAGAAGTCAAAAGAAAAATAATATTTATAGTGTGTTTGAATACCAAAAGTAGATGTGCTTCCGCTACTTCTGCTTCCCCAGAAGCAGAAGTCAGAAGCAAAATGTTTTTCTTTCATAAAAAGTTGACTTTTCGTTTCTAGAAGTCAATCTGTAATTTTGTACTCAAATTAACTTCTGATTTTTCTGTTTCCACGACTCATTTTTCTAATTTCTAGAGTGACATTTAAGGAAAAACTACTTTTAAATTTCTAGAAGTTGTTATCAAATACCATACCAATTATTTATTTTTGACCTTTTGACTTCCAAAAGTTACTTCTGTTTTGTATCCAAACATGCCAATAGAATAGAGAGATAGCCCTTGCTCTCCCCTTTGGAAGTGAAAAGTGAAAAATGAAACCTATATCGGTAAATCTGGGTTCTTCGACCCAGCTCCCAAGATTGAAGAGTGAAAAATGAAACCTAAATCAGTAAATCTGGGTTCTTCGACCCAGCTCCCAAGATTACGCGGTAAAGATAGAACCGCCTTATTTTTTTTTATATCTTTTTTTTGGAAACTCTTTTTGTTGTTGTTTTTGTTTTTGTTTTTGGAAACTTCAAAAATTATTCTACTACTTAATAGTCACTGGTTTTGCGTTTCAAGTAATGTAAACATCAGATTTCCAGCACCATAATCATCATCTTTACAGTAGCAATGAAGAGATCCGCAGCATTAGCGTCGCTTCTTGAAAGCTACAAACAAAAGAAGAAGATACGATTAGCAACAAATGTGAAAGTTGCTGAAAGATCGAAGAAACAGAAGAATCCAGTCTCAAAACCTAAACAAATGAAGTTGATTTCACTTCCAGAGAAGTAAGATTCGTTTACCCATTGCTGTTTATTTATGTGACATTTCGTTTATTTATTTATTTATTTAGTACTGATTGTGGGTACTTGATTATGTGATTTAGGTATGAATCCTTAATTGATCTCTTTGAAAGTATGGAAACTTCAATCAGATTATTTAGAATGAGACACAGTAACAAATTTCACTGACATAAAATCCAGTGTTGAATGTTTGAATAAAAGGTAAGAAGATTTCTCTCCTATGTCCTTTGTATTGAACATTTCTAGGGTTTACTAAAAAGAAACTAATTTTCAGTGATTCTGATTAGGAGGTTTAGTTATGCAAATTTAGCTCAATTGAAGTACATATTACCGGAGAAGATTGTGTTAAAGAAGGTTATAATACAAAAAGACGAGCGCACAGAGTTTAAAGAGTATGACCTTAATATTAATCTGCAGAATCTTGAGCCTGGGAAGGGTTTTTCAAGTTTGAAAGAGGAGTTTCGATCCCGGCTAATGGATTTCTTGAAATCCCATCCCGAGGTATACTTCTGTTTATTTTTATTCTTGGCTGTGTGATCCGGCTTCTTAATTTTGTTTTGATCAGTATACAGTGACTTGGTTCTATTCTTCTATCATCATGTGAAGTTACTAATGAGTGAATTCATAATCTCGTGTTGATGAAAGTTTGGTCGGGTCAGTAAAAATAGACCTGCACTTCAATAAGATATGCCTATTACAACTTGGGTTGGCGATTTTCAAATGTCCACTAAGTTTTATCGTAGCTGAGTTTTCTGTTTAGAACATAATTTAGATTGTTTATGTAGTAGTGGAGATTTGATTTTTAGGTAAAGCTATTTGTCAAGTATGATCCTGTAAAACATAGGATGGACAATTTTCAGGAGGCTATCCTTCCTAGTCTTTGTTTCTACATTCTGCATTGCTAAAATGATGTTCCTTTGATCAGGGTGAAGATGTTCCAGAGGGTTTACTGCCAGAGTCGTTTAACGGAACTAAGCAAGTTAGCATGAATGAAGCTACCGATCTCCCTCGGCAAAATCCAGTTTTGGCCTCTCGCATATCTCCTCCCCCTCAGCACAATCTAGTTGCAGTTTCTCACATACCTTCTTCTTTCCAGAGGCGATTTTCTTCCAAGGATTCAATCTGTGGAGCAGAAAAAATGAACCCAGGAGGAACCGTTCCTCTAAGACCCGTCACATCTGATTTTTCAATACCTAAGAGCGTATGTATACATCAGCATGATGATTCAGCAACAAACATGTTTCTTACACGTCCACCCGCGAACAAGTCGTTATTGTTCAGTACTCCTGTGAAGAATGGGAGCCGTCTTGCAGCTTGTGTTGATGTCATCGAGGGGATGAAACCAAAGGAGAATGAAGATTGCTTTTCAAAACATGTTGATGTCGCCGAGGATGTTCCTGTTGAAGTTACTCCAGCAAGGTTGATGCCTGTCACGCCTGATTTGTCAATGCGTAAGAGAGCCCCTATACATCAAAAGGATGATTCAGATTCAGTTGATTCACTGAGCAAGTTACTCATGCGTCCACCCACAAACAGGTCATTATTTTTTAGTACTCTTATGGAACCTGAGGAATATAAAAATTCCTTCTCAAAACATGTTGCTGTCGTCGAGGGTACTCCTGCTAAAGTTATTTCTACTCCATTGAGGTTGATGCCTGGCACGCCTGATTTGTCAATGCGTAAGACAGACACTACACATCAATATGATGATTCAGTTGATTCAGTAAGGCTTAGGCGTCCACCCACGAACAGGTCGTTGTTTTTTGGTACTCTAATGAAACCCGAGGAAAATGATAATTCCTTATCAAAACATGTTGATGCCATCGAGGGGGCTACTGCTAAAGTTATTTCTACTCCATCGAGGTTGATGCCCGGCACGCCTGATTTATCAAAGCATAAGGCATCCACTATACATAAAGATGATGGTTCAATTGGCAAGTTACACAGGTGTCCGAGAAGGTCGTTATTGTTTAGTTCAACTGTGAAGAATACAAAAGCTAAGGAAAAATCAAATGAGGCGAGATCTTCATTTTATCTGAATAATCTACTTGGAGCAGAGCTTGTGCAATCGGTAAATCACCACATTAACTTGATAGGAATCATTACAAGAGGAATCTTTTTTAAAGTCTTATCTTGCTTTTAAAACAGGAACAGCCTAAATATTGAGTATTTGAAGTCATTGTTTTGTTGTAATCCCAATGGATTATTAATTAAGTTTGTTATTTTCAGATAAGAGAGAATGAGACAATTTTCCGTGCAAAGTTCAGGAAAAGGATGATCGCATGCCTTCCAAAAGTGTTCGACATGATCCATTTCATGTTTCAGTCAATTAAGCATAGTGTTACTACAACAGAGGAGGTTATACGAAAGATCACTGCAAATCCTTTTTATATAACTGATAGAAGTGAGACCCTTGATGCTTATCAACTATTATCACAATCTGAATTTCAGAAGCTTGATCTAACTTCAATCTTTTTCTAATTGTTGTTTTCAGAAGAAATTGAAGCACAGATGACAATTTTAAAAGAACTTCTTCCAGATTGGATTTCTGAGGTGGTGGTATCTAGTGGTGATACTCTCTTACGGTAAGCTTCGGCATGGTACCATGATGTATAAAGCCATTTGAAATGCTGATTGATACTTGCTGCAGTCTATTTTCAGCATTTGCGTCTAGCTTTCGTCCAGTGTCTGACCTTCTATACATTTTTTATGTGATTCTGTTGCAGCATCAATAAGATGAGAAGTACCGACGAATTGCGAAGAAGACTTGCCCAAGCTGTCTAAGGCTGTTAAGTTTTTTTTTGGAGACTCTTCTAATAGCTGTTTCAGTCATTTATGGATAAATTTTACTGGCAGTAGCTCACACCTTTCTTCTTCCTGTGACGGATAGCAATTCCTTTTTGTTTATTTTCTATGTTGCTTCCGTTGTTAACATAGTTCGCATGGAAAGCAGCAACCTTTTAAGAACATGCTTTCAAGTCTGTACATATTACTAACCCTGACACAGCTTAACTTAATCTAATACAAAGTTGATTTTCCTTTAGTTCGCAATCCAGTTTCTTTTCTTCTGTATTTTGTTTTTCAAGATAGAGCCGAAAAGACCAAATGACCGTTCTTGATCAGCTTTTATTCCTGTTCCGGGCTGGAATTTGATAGTATTTTTTTTTAATTTCTTTCCCTTTTTGTTGTCCTCGAGAAACCTATGGAAATCTGAGCTTTGCGTACAGTCCGGACTCCGGAGTATTAGAATATCATTCGGACACTGAATTACGATATTCATGTAGCTTACTAAGAGCTTCTCCAACGGTGAATGTGGTTTTTTCATATGTGGCATCACTTTTAAGACATCCTCTGGGTATAAATTCCTATATATTAGGAGAAAATAAATTTTATCTCCAACCCATAAAATGTTGTATCATCCTTTTGCTTAATTGTAGGCATATGATTGGTTAAAATTATTGACTTTTTTGTTTTTAATGATTTTTATTAACAAAAATGTGACTAGGATGGGAAGACATCCTCTAAGTGAATGTCTAAAACTAGAGGTTGACTTAGAGGATGTCTAACTTTTTTTTTTGCCACATCATCTTCATATCAATGGGTTGGAGACTATTTTTTATAAAAGTTGTTGTGTATCCTATGTGGATGAAGACTTTTCTCTTCATACACATTCCATTGGAGAAGCTCTAAACATTCTTCAAGAAAGCTTAATTTGCTTGTTTCTATTTCTGGTCGGTAGGTGTTAGGGTTCTAGACCTTTAACACTGGAGAGATGAGTTAAAACACACGAAAGAGCCGGATAAACCCTTTGAATTGGGGGTCAGCCACCAGCTCAATGAAAGAAAACTAGGTTTAACTGAATTGTTGTATTGATTGATTCGTAAACAATTTATGGCCAGGCTATTTATAGCTTCAAAGCCTTGGTTAACAAGCAAAGTCTATAATAAGAATTCTATTCAAACTAGGAAACTTAACCAAGCTAAATTAAAGAGAACTAACTAAACTAAATAAGGAAATAGTTACACACTAGTGTTGGTGTCGTAACATCCCACCCTCCTCGAAAAATGGCTTGTCCTCAAGCCCGAACTTCTGGAAATACACATCTCGACAATGCACGCGGCTTGTATTCTCCATATAATTCTTTTAAGCAACTGGTACGGCTTACCACGATCGAACACAATACTCAGATCATTAGTGTTGGTAATGATAACCATGTCAGCGACGACTTCCACGAGTATAGCATGCATATCTTCCAACTGCTGAGCCATGTCTTCTACAGCATAATCAATTGACTTGTTCCGCTGTTGTTCTAGGAAATGAAGTAGGTCCTTTAATTCACGATCTACATTTCTGTTTTGGCATAGTAACAACCAACCAAGTCTTCTATCTTCGACATAACGTCTTCCGTCAATTTTGGTATCTAGCATTTTGTGTACTTCCACTGTGATTGTCCCCTTACGAACAAAAGAGAGGTAAAAAGAAAAAATTTGAGCTACACCATTGAATGTACATTCAAATGATTTGTTCGGCTGCCGGTCCATGAAATAATTTGGCTCCATGAAACTGATGTGCTCAACTAACCTTTCTATCCATGAACATCCAACAAAAATAATGGTGCCGAAATTTTGAACCTCACCGTCGAATGCACATTTAATTAATTCTTCCTCATGTATTATACTTGGAAAAATATTCACCAACGAGTTCTCAAACTCATCTAACCAAGGTTGTAGTAGAAAGTAACATATCTTCGCCGCTGCCAACAAATGAAATGGATTAATTCCAAAACTTTCCGCCGCACCTTTCATGTGTAATGAACCCGTTGATGAGCTGATGTACTGCATAAACAAAGTACACTGATTGAAAATCGTTAATGTTGTTTTGCCTCTCGCATAGTAATTTTCCAAATCATCCGGAAAAGAAAAATCTGGTAGAATTATTGCATTGGTTGCAATCGTTGTTAACTGAAAATCCTTCAGCTTATCACTATATATGGAAAAATATTCATGCACCCACTTATCTAATATAAAGTTGTTGTGGACTGCACTAAAAACTGGTTCAGCAAGCGGAGCGTCAAGGTACTGACACCCAATAAGAGACTTAATCAACAAAAATTTGTCGTTACGTATTTCAACTTCCAAGATTTGTAGATCATATGCTCCTGACAACGATTTTAGTAATATATTACCAACATCACGATCAATTGTCTTCTGCAGGGTAGAATTCAGCTGTAACCAACTTGCAGCAACATCATAAAAGTTTGCTTCTGCTATGGAGATAATTTTCCAAGCGCCATTTAACCAGATTATTCCATTTCTCGTAATTGAAGTATAACCCAAAGAGCAATCATCTGTACGTATAGAGTTCGCAAACTCTAGAAAGCTTCTCTCGTAATCCATATGATGATCACTAGCAAGTCGCGTGATAGAGAACAAATTCCATTGTTTATTATTATCCACGGTGTTAGGGAAAACTATACTTTCAAAGTGAATACTGTGCAAACAAGTAGCGGGACAACTCATTAATCCAATCATTAAAGAATAATGAACTAATGGGAACTGACCATGTTCGCCCTTCTCAAAACTTGCATATGAAAGAAGTAAATATTGTACTGAAAGTACGTCCAGCATCAATTTTCGACAACCAACGTTATTAACTTCCACATGAATCAAAACTTGTATTCTAAACAACTTGTTTAGATGAAGAAAATTGATGGAAACGATAGTGAAATCCTTTACTGCATCCACCGGTATATTATCGTTCCACACGACATCAAGAATAACATCACCAATAGTTTCAGTTCTGGATTGAAAAACACGCAACACTCCGCATGCCTTATTACAAGTATCAGCAGAGCCTAATGTGCAGTTGGAATCGATTATACCAAGAGGATTCCCAATAGTGAACTTAAGTGGAGGTGTGTGATTTTATATGGACTTTGTCAACAGAAAGTCCTTCAACTTATCATCATCTGGTAATAAACAAAATGGACCAACACAAATTTTCTCGGCAAGAATAATAATGCGAAACGCCTGTTCCATGTGAATTGTAACTTTTGTTTTTGTGGAGATTTCTTTTCCTCTCTCAGAGTAGGTACCTCCTACGAAAACACGGTGATCCTTATAGCCAAAAGAACAAAGATAATTTCCAAAAAGAAGCTTGATGTCTTCATATGCTAGAAGAATAGTAACCAGATCGCAGTTTTGAATAACCAAGAGACTGTCCATATGATCATAATAGTGAAAAGGATTAGAAATCACTAACTTATATTGTAACAAGTTGGCGCCTTCCTTGAGCTGTGCACTGCATTCATGCTGGCAATCATTATCGGAAACCATATTCTCATCCAACACGAAGTGAACACCATGCCATGCAAGTATATAACAAAACTGATTTTTTTGTTGAATATCATTACAGATTGTAAACAACTGCTTGACATACCTCAAATTATCCAGGCGGATTGCAACCCAAAGAGCTAAAGCGTATGCATCGAACTTGAGATAAATAGCATAAGCTAAATCTAGAACAAACTGATCATCAGGTCCAGGTAGATGAATTTCCAGACCAGTCTGGTACATGCATGTATTCTTGTAATTCGCAGCGTCAACATGCTCAACTAACAAATCAAGGTCCTCATCCTCCATTAAAAGATCAACAGCTTCAGTCTCGGCATTGTGCTTCATTTTGAATGCAACAATTTGTTGGACAAGCTCCATCATAACTTCCGTCGGCACATCTTGATTCTGCTGAAGTCGCATCTCATATTCTTGTGAGATTTCTCCATCAAGGTTACAGACATCATGAACCCACGAACAAACATCTCTCTCTGAACCCAACAAGCTATACCTAAGGCTCTCCCGTTCTCCTTCAGCAGACATGGTCATAGCCAAAACTGATAGTATATCGGCTAGAAATCTCTTCAATTCCGGGTCTCCTCCCATTGCTGCAAAATAAATCTTTAGGGTTCCATAATGTGGCCTGAGAAATTTGAGTGGTTTCGGCACAGAAGTCAACGACCTAGTTGAGTTTCGAATCTCATGCCTCAAACTTTCTAACGCTATTTTCGGCAACTCAGGCGATGGATCTTGAACCCTCTCAACATACAGATCTAAATGTTGCTTCAGAGCCAAATCCTCATCTGACAATAAGTCTTCAGTTAATTTCTTCTCAACCTTCATTCTCCCTGGCTCTGTCATCTTCAAACCTCCCTCTTTCAATGGAGAACAAAACAAAACAACTTGGTTTTCTATACAAAGCCAGTTCAGATCATCTTGAGCTGTAGCGTCTGATTTGTCAACAATAATCATCACAACTCCATAGTCTGCCATAGGATTAATTCCACGGGTGCGTAGTGGACTAATTTTTAAGAACTTTGCTAACGATACTCTTTGGTCTTTTGAAAATATTCGACCACGAATTCTTCCGGAATAATTCTCCACCGTTATATCTTCAAAGGATCGAAAACCACATCCATAGACTAACGAATAAAACAATGGAAGATAATTTATAGTGCTTGTCCGGTAGAACTCAACAGATTTTTTGTAAGTTAACTCAATGGTCTTACTAGGGCTTATATAAGAGACCATACATGCTTTCTCATGACTAAGAGCCTGACTATGCTCGGCAGTAGATGAATAAAGCAAGTCATAACCAGAATCTATAGAATCATTAGGTTTAAGATTTAATAACTCACCATTAAACTCGCGTGAATCATGAGAAATATCTTCAACTAACGATGTAGCGGAATCAACCCTAACATCTTTAGATGACGAAGAATCCTCTTGATGCGCTGGTGAAACTTCTATAACCTGATTTTCATCGTTCTCTTCAGAAGTAGCTTTTTGAGTTGTCAATGAAACTTTCTGTTTAATGGTACTTAATGACATCCTAGCATCAACAAATCTCTCAGAACCAAAACGAGCACGGACTAAGGAACAAAACTCTTCCCAAGTAGTAACTGCAGTTTTGGTTTTTCTCCATCGAAACCATTAATTAGCGTCACCTTTAAGATGTGCAGAAGCTACTATAATTTTAAGAGCATCATAATTATTGTAACCACTAAAATATTGATCGGCATTGAATATCCAACTTTCAGGATCTTCTCCAGCAAAATTGGGAAACTTGATATTAGGGCGCAGCTGTTGAATTTGACCATTATTAGGTTGAATTGGTTGTGGAGTACCAGGATCCTGTGCACGTTGCAATAACGTTTTTGCCATCTTCTTATTTAGATAAAGCTTAGTAATTGTGTCCACCAGATTGTCGATTTTCTCTGCTACACCTTGAAGACGGTCATGCACACTTTTCAAATCCTCGGTATAAGACATAGCGAAAAAGAAAAAATTGGTCGATTTTTGGGAGATTGATCTCAACCTGCTCTGATCCAGGTGTTAGGGTTCTAGACCTTTAGCACTGGAGAGATGAATTAAAACACACGAAAGAGCCGGATAAACCCTTTGAATTGGGGGTCAGCCACCAGCTCAATAAAAGAAAACTAGGTTTAACTGAATTGTTGTATTGATTGATTCGTAAACAACTTATGGCCAGACTATTTATAGCTTCAAAGCCTTGGTTAACAAGCAAAGTCTATAATAAGAATTCTATTCAAACTAGGAAACTTAACTAAGCTAAATTAAAGAGAACTAACTAAACTAAATAAGAAAATAGTTACACACTAGTGTTGGTGTCGTAACAGTAGGTTAAGCTCTCCAAATACGCACTGTTTCCAATCTTTTGAACTCCACTGACTTCCTATTTGATTGTCGTGAACTATCATACTACTCAAATGTCAAGGATATTTGAGTTGGGAAAAATAAACATCAACGATTCTTACCTAGGAGCACCCCTATTCATAGACATGTCAAAATTAAAAACCTTCGACAACATTGTACAAAATCTGGAAACCAAAGCACAAGGATGGGAGGGGACATCAAAATTAAAAACCTTCGACAACATTGTACAAAATCTGGAAACCAAAGCACAAGGATGGGAGGGGACAATGGTAACTCAGCCTAGCAGACTAGTCTTAATCAAATCCGTTCTCTCGAGCCTTCCTATCTACCAGATGGGTTGCTTTGTATTGGCAAAGAAAATTACACATAGAACGTGATTACTGGTGGGGGAAGGAAATGGGGAAATTAGGGGGAGACCCAAAAAAAAAAAAATTCTCGTTGTCAAACCCACAATTAATTTTTGGTACTGTCACACCCATAATTATATGAAATTATTAGGGAATCAATACATAACTCGTTATGCATACTATCTTTTCAGGCATAACTCGTTATGCAACCTAATTTTTCAGGGGTATAATTGGAAGCGCAACTTGGACATAACATATCTAAAAATCCGTGCCTTAGAATTTTACAAATTTTATATCGTTGGAAATCTTTTTAAAAGAGATACGCAACGAGTACAAACAAGAATATCAAATTTTTGTTTTTCACGAAAAAAATCGGAGGTGATCCTCATTTTAGGAAATTTTTCGAAAACTTGATACATAACCATTATGCAGTCACCAAAAACGATGCATAACACATTCTGCAGACGCATAACAAATTATGCAACTATTTTCTCCACTGCATAACACATTATGCATTTGGATAACAAAGTTATGCATCTATAACAAGTTATTTAACCATTGTTTTGGTCGAATTTAGTGCGTACATAAAAAAAATTAATGCATAATGCAGTATGCATCCATATTTACGTATGCATATCATGTTATGCATCTATTTTCTCGATGCATAAAAGATTCTGCAGCAATTTTCTCGATGCATAATGCATTATGCAGTCATATTTTCGGATGCATAACATGTTATGCAGTCAAGAAATTGACTGCATAACATGTTATGCATATATTATTATAGGTGCATAACGTGTTATGCAGTCTTTGTCTTTGTTGGTTTCAGTAGTAACAAAAAAATTGATGCATAACGTGTTATGCAACCGTTTTCTAGATTGCATAACAAGCTATGCAACAACTTTTGTAAATGAATAACAGGTTATGCATCCATTTTCTCGATTGCATAATATGTTATGCAGACATTTTCTGAAGCTCCACGGAAGATTATGCAATAATGCAGGCACTAAAAATTCAAGTTGAATTTCTCCATTAAGTTTCAGTTCATAAACAAAGAATTTTCTTTGTTTTGTCAAGTTTGTCAGTCGCACTAGTGGGACCAAGAGGATAGAAGATGTGGAAACCACGGCTCTTATCTTGTATTCTCAGAACAAGATAAAATTTCATTTCCTCTTTTTTCTCTTAGTTTTCTTTCACATCTGTTGGTGCAACTACAAATCTTACAGAGAACTAGAGATTGTTTAAGTGAGGGAAGATGGTGATTAGCTACGCTACCAAATCAAGATGGAGACTTCAATGATGGGAATTTCGTCGTATCCACAGCAACAACGATGGATATATGGGTTCTGTTCATGGTCTGAAATGTCGGTCTAATTTGGAATTTGAGATGGAAATGAAGAAGGAATCATGGGGTCTTGTATGCAATTCAAGTTTAGATCGAAATTGTAGTATCTCGTGGTATTCGATTGAGAAGAAATTTGCTTGATTTGAGATGTGAATTAGGTCTAAATTTTGGGGGTTAAATGATATACTTCGATGGGTATTATCAACAACAAATCGGTGATTGTAACATAGACAGTCCAAGTTGAATTTCTCCATTAAGTTTTTTTTCTGAATAAAGGGAAGACTGAATGAATCATAAATAAAGAAGAAAAAGTTATTATTCTCACCAATTGAAAAAGCGAAATTCAACCCCCAAACACCACAGATCCATTCTCGTCATCGCTGCTTTAATCAATCCTTGATGTCTCCATTTCAGTTCAACTGCGGAAGCTAAAAATGATGCTCAGTGATAGAAATTGAAATGTTTCGGGGCTCTAATACCATGATAGAAAATTGAGATGAAACTTCGGAGCTCTGATAGCATCTTAGATTTGTGGTAAGAGTAAGGATCAAATGAAAATAAAGAAGACACAAGAGATTAAAGTGGTTCGGCACTAACGCCTACGTCCACTGATGAAACCCCATAGGAGTGAATGATATTGATCATCAGTAATCACTGAGATGATTGACAAACCCCACACAAATAAACTCACATAAGAAGAGAGCTCTCAACTCTCACTTACTAAGGACCTAATCTCACTCATTTTAGGTGTCTACAAATGATACTACAAATGCCTATTTATACTAGTTAGCTAAGCCTCCAAGTGAGCAACTCCAAATTGAGTTCTACTTCCTTAGCCTACAAACTAGACTAACATTTTTATCACATGTTTTACATTATGGTATTTGAGCAACCTCTCTTGATCATTCTAGATACTTTGAACTATACCTAACTCTAGACTTCTTTAATCCTTGTTTACATTAGTTCATATTAGACATTACAAATTAGGTAATTCCAACAATTATCTAGAATATCTTTGACTATATCTTCATGGTTGCCTTGTATATGAAGGATATATTCTAACACCCCCCCTCAAGTTGAGCACGGAAATGTTTTGAAGTGATCAACTTGAACTGTTGTTGAAAAAGATGGTTTATCTTGGCAGGAGAACGTGATGGCATGATTACATGTGGAAGAGCTCGAGCTGGAAGGCAGTAAAGAAAACATGGCAGTAATGATGATGCTGTTTGGATGGAAGTTGTTGTGATGGGACGATGACGAACTTGGTCTGCTGTCTGTGGAGTACGATGATGTTCATGGCAGGGAAGAGCTCGAGATGCTGGTGGGTGAACTACAGATGCAGCTGTTGGTGGTACTACCGGTTCAACTGGTGGCTCAACTATGGGTGAAACTGTTGGTGCAGCTGTTGGTGTATCTACTTCTTCAACTGGTGGCGCACCTATGGGTGCAACTGTTGGTGGAAATATTGGTGCGCCTCTTGGCGGGACTACTGGTGCGGATGTTGGTGAAACTATAGGTGGAAGTACTGGTTCAAGGGAGAACTTGTTGTTTGAGAAGTTGAGATGATTGAGAGTTGAAGCCAAACGATGTGCAATATTACAAACGAGTATTGCAAGTGGACTGACACCCCCCCTCAAACTCGAAATGGTCGAGTTTGAATACACTCGACCAAGCATGGCAAAGCGGATTGTAGCACACGGATTGCATCCCGCCAACTGTGGATACACGCGGATTGTGGCCTACGGATTGTTGCCCATGCAGAAAGGGTTACACTAAATGAGTGGCACGGAAGCCACGGATGCACACTGGCGGATCTGAGTGGTACGGAAACCACGGACATACTGATGGAGGATACTGAGTGGTACGGAAACCACGGATACACTGATGGCGGATACTGAGTGGTACGGAAACCACGAATACACTGACACTGAGTGGTACGGAAACCACGGATACACTGACACTGAGTGGTACGGAAACCACCGACACATGGATGGACACAGATAGCTCTGAGTGGGGTCTGGCTCTAATAGGAGTGGAAACCTAAACTTCATCTTGTAGCGGAAACTTAAACGCCCATTTGGATCGAAATTGGCTCTGATACCATGATAGAAATTGAAATGTTTCGGGGCTCTAATACCATGATAGAAAATTGAGATGAAACTTCGGAGCTCTGATAGCATCTTAGATTTGTGGTAAGAGTAAGGATCAAATGAAAATAAAGAAGACACAAGAGATTAAAGTGGTTCGGCACTAACGCCTACGTCCACTGATGAAACCCCATAGGAGTGAATGATATTGATCATCAGTAATCACTGAGATGATTGACAAACCCCACACAAATAAACTCACATAAGAAGAGAGCTCTCAACTCTCACTTACTAAGGACCTAATCTCACTCATTTTAGGTGTCTACAAATGATACTACAAATGCCTATTTATACTAGTTAGCTAAGCCTCCAAGTGAGCAACTCCAAATTGAGTTCTACTTCCTTAGCCTACAAACTAGACTAACATTTTTATCACATGTTTTACATTATGGTATTTGAGCAACCTCTCTTGATCATTCTAGATACTTTGAACTATACCTAACTCTAGACTTCTTTAATCCTTGTTTACATTAGTTCATATTAGACATTACAAATTAGGTAATTCCAACAATTATCTAGAATATCTTTGACTATATCTTCATGGTTGCCTTGTATATGAAGGATATATTATAACACTCAGATCCCCTTTCAACCCCCAAATACGAAGATGTTGAGACTCCAATAGAACTGAGACGCAAGTAGTAGGGAGATACGAATCAGAGAAGAAGAAGAAAAAACACTGAAACATAATTTCAGAAATTATGGGTTTGGGAATAATTTTTTCCCCAAAAATGGGTGCGGCCTGTGTTTTTTTGAGCGTGGGTTTCACAGTGGGAAAGATGCAAAGAATGGGTCTCACTGTAGTTTTCACGAAGGAAAACAACAAAGGTTTTTATTTGAAAGGATGGGATTTTCTTTGCAAAATGATTTGTCAGAAGCCTAGGTTTTAAAGATAATTAATAGGGGGAAAGCCACTTTTACTAGAGGGAAAGTTGAATCGGTCTGAGATATTTGACTTCTAGTCATTGTTGGGTGGATTTTATAAAAAAGCTTTCCCTCAATCAAAAAAGAATTTTTGGAGTTTAGATTCCCGCATCACTGACCTTGAAACATGCGGATCGCATGAGAACTTTGTTACATGATCTGTGTAAAGGTTATACTCAAACAGGACGTACGGGAGGAGGATGCTGATTGTCGAGATGATGCAGATGAAACTGGTTGCCGACACATTTTGCACATTTTTCATTTTTCGGCTACAGTGTAAAACTCAAACTATCAAGCTTATCTACATGAGGTATCTAGTCTGCAATAGAGTTTTGTTACTTTCCCGAACCTTGTCCCCCTGACAACTACAAGAATACAAAGTCCTTCTAGAATCTATTATAGTCTTGAAGGAGAAAGCAACAAGGAGTGTTAAAGAATCAGAAACTGGAACAGATCAGTAGTGACTAAACAAGGAGTGTTAAAGGAGATCACGATATATGCCATATTGAAGAGCAATGGTGAGCTACGACTAAACAACCACGATGGTAACCCCGGCGGACAATGAACTGAACACAACTAGGGATATGACCAAATAATACGTGTCTAACCAACATACTTCAGATTTTTAAGATAACATAGAAGACATTTTACTTGAAGTTCAACTTACAAATGGTCTTTAAAAGCATCAGGGACCTCTTACAGTAAAAAGTTTATACATTATTATTATTATTATAAATAATAATTTTTAATTTTTAATTTTTAATATTATTACATTAAATTAGTTGGAAGCCTGACAAGCTAGGCTCCAACGACATACTACTACATTAATTGAACATGTCATACTACTACATTAATTGAACAGGTTGCTGTGCTAGCCTACCAGCGAGCCTCATGGGTAACCTTGCCAAGGGGAGCCGAAGTGGGAGGGGGGCGAGATTGTGTCACAAGGGGGGCAAACTAACACTACCTTCCATGTTAATTCCTGCAATATTACGCCATTGGGGACTTGAACCCGGACCTCCTGGAACGCATGAAATTTCGGGGAACGGGAATGAACAGCTGAGCTAGGGCCCGTTATTATTATTATTGTTATTTTTTTATTATTTTTGTAAAAAGTTTATAGATACTCCTTATTGAAATCTACCTACTTGCATAGTTTCTACAAATCGGCTCTTACTGATATTACAAAGCTAAGGCACAAGAGAAAAGCTCCCACATGCATGTAAGGCCCTTGATTATTGTATCTTTGAAGTAAATATGCCGTTAAAAATAATATGAATCAACAATGCTATACTTCATGGTAAATTTAATGTACTTACATGAGAAGATCGGGTTATCTGGACACTTCGAACCAAAGATTATACAGGACAAAGTTGTCTTGCAGACGCTATTAAAAAGCAAAAATCAAGTTTTTGACGGGGAAAGCTTATTTTAAATCCACCCAATATTGACTAAAGGTCAAATAACCTAGACCGAGGTCAACTTTCCCTCTAGTAAAAGTGGCTTTCCCCCTATTAATTATTGTTTTAAAGAGGCACATAAAATGAATAAAGCCATGATTGCTAAACTGGCTTGGAGGTTAATAACCCAACCTAAAGCACTGTGGTGCTCCATTTTACGGGATAAATACTTCCGTAATATCTCTGTTTTCCACGTTAAAAAACATTACAATGAGTCATGGATATGAAAATGCATTCTACAGGGTGTTTCACTTGTTCATAATTACAGTTATTGGGAGGTAGGTGACGGCAGTATGATTAATATCTGGTATGATAATTGGATTCCAGGCAATCTTGTAATATATTGTGGAAACAGACGCAACTCTGTAACACTTGTTGCTGAGCTTATAAACTCGGAAGCAAAGAAGTGGGACTCGAAGAAAGTTAAAAATAACTTTCCCCAAAATATTTGTGATATGATTCTATGAATTGGAATTTTTACTAATAATGATGGCATGCTACATACAAGTAGGTTGAGATGGATGTTGACTATAAATGGGGAATTCACTGTGAAATCAATGTATGAGAAATTGCTTAATCCAAATGAGATCATAAACCATGCTATAGATAACAACTCCTCACAAGTTGCTAAATTCTGGAAGTCTTTCTGGAACTTGAAAGTTTATCAAAGAATCAAAAAAATTATATGGAAATGTTTGCATGATGCATTACCAGTTAGGAAGAAACTAGGACAATACATGAATGATGTAGAATTGAAGTGTATTTTCTGCAATAACCCCTGTGAATCCATTAAACATATGTTCTTTGAATGTAATTATGTAAAATCTATATGGATGCTTCCTCCCACTGCTAATATGAACTTTAATCTCCACTATAATTCTCCCTTTCTGGGTATATATTCTAATTAGATAGCAAGCTCATGTGATGATTTAGTTATTGAGGTAATAGCGACGAAGCGTTGGTTTATTTGTAAGGAAAGATATTTGATGATCTTCCAAAATAAATCTAACACTAGTTTACAGATCTCCTTGGGGTTTCTTATTCAAGCATAGGAAAGGTATCAAGTACTAGATAGGTTGGAAAATGAGGCAAGGAAACAAGGTTCTCATAAGTAACATGGATCTCAATGTCAAGCTATCTTTTTTCTTTACTAGTTTAGATAGTCAGTCTCTACTTTCAAATGTTGTTTTTTTTCAAAACTCTGAGGAACGGGTACTGTTGGGATTCCCATATTTCAGAACATGCAACTGAAATAAGGACAACCAACAGAGATGTTACCTCTGTGTAATTATCCTTTCTGTTTTTTATAAGATGTTTAACTTTCAAAAAAATGGTAGAAAAGCAAAGGTAATAGATCACATAATTGAAACACGGTGGTATGAAGGTGCAAATTTGGACAAGCAAAGCATACTTAATTTGTTCTTTTTTTCTAGCAAGAGAACTAACTACTAAGACAAGCTCAAGAATTGAATCACAGAAACAGAAAAACATAATCATTTCATATATCCAAAGTGCTTTCAGAGCATTGTATTCATTAGACAAATGTTAGCCATTTAGGGAAAGTTGTCATATGAGTTTTACCCTTTAAAGTTGACATAAAACGGGCTAGTGTTTTTGTTTCGTAGAAACTATCATATAGTTATAGTATTAGAATAAATATGTTTATTTGGTCATGTTGTCCAATTACTTTAGGGTCTTTTAAAAAAAATAATTAATAGTTTGGTCCTAAAAATTATTATTTGGTCCTAGGGTGGACATTACCTCCTCGGAATGATGTCATCAATGAGTCATCATTTTTTGAAAACTGTCAGAAATACCCTTATTTCTCTATTTATTCTCTTCATTCATAAAAATAAATAGAAACATTAAAAATGAAAATCTTTTGAACCATAAGTCTAAAAATAATAAATTTTATATTCGGAAAGCTCTCGTTGAGATCTATCCAACGAGCACCATTGTTACTATATTTCGAAGCTTTTAATTTTTACATTATCCTTTATCTAAAAATGAACAACCATACGAGGTCATACTACAAAATGGACTACTTGAATGAACTACCATATTATCTAGTTGTTGACACCCCAATTTCGCAACTTCCATGGAAAATATCAGTCTTATGCTTCGAAGCCGAATACAAGGGAAATTCTTTATGGAACAACTAAGGATTTCCATATCCTTTAAATCATCCCACAAACACTACTCCTACCCATTTCATTACCCATTCAAACCCAGGAGTTCCTGCTATCACATTGAAGAGGAGGAAAATACGAAGTCAATGGCGAAAGAATGGAATCATTCTGTGTTCGTATGAAGAAGTTATGAGCATAACAAAACTCTGAAGAAGTTAAGGGGAAGTCAAGTTTAAAGAAACCACTACAGGGAGTCAGGTATTTTACAATAGGGGGTGCCAAAATACAACAGTACTAAAGGCACCTGATTTATTACTAAGGGCACTTCTTCTTCTTCCTCATGAAGAACATGAGTGTTTTTAATGGTGGTCATCATGATGATCACGATGGTGATGGATTTTGATCAACAATGATTTTCGATTTTGAATACATCACTAGGTTCCCGGGGAGGGAACTTGGGTAAGAGCCTGATTTCACAGCAATCATGTTTTTGACGCGGTGAACAGTAACATCGGTGTGAACAGTAATATCGACATGAACATTAACAATATTGTGAATAGTAACAGTACGGGGGACCCGTAATTATAATCATGTTTGTTAAACTGACGCATGCAATTGAAAAAATTGAAGAAAAACGAAGAAGACGAAAAAGAAGAAGAAAGGATGACGAACAAAAGGACAGATGCAAATTTCAACAAATGCATGCGAAGAAGAAAAGGACGACGCATAAGCCGCCTTTTAATTTTCGTTCAACATTTCCAGCCCAGATTTGGTGGAGGAATTAGAGGAAATGGTTGGTTAATTTTATGTATAAATAGAGATCGAGTGAGAGAGAGAAAAGACACTTCTTCGAACCACAAAAAAACCAGAGAAGAGGAACTTGAGAAAGAGGGAGAAAAGGAGGGAGATTTCTTCCTTTACTTCTTTACACAAAACAAGGTTTCCACCCAAACCACACAACAACAAAGGTTTCCACCCAAACCACACAAAACAAGGTTTCCACCCAAACCATACAACAACACAAAGTTTCCACCCAAACCACACAACACAAGGTTTCCACCCAAACCACAATCCAAAAATCTAGGTTTCCACCCAAACCAAGAAGAATTATTGTTTCTCAAATAGGAAATATTTCTTCTCACATGTTTCAAGTCTCCATGTATTGTGTCATTTAATCAAAGAGAAATCAAATTTTCTTCCTACAAAATAGTTATCATTGTCTTGTGCACTTATAGTTCATTTTGAGAAAACTCAAAAAATAAGAAGATTAAATCAAGTATTGTCTTTAAGTTTTTAAAAGATTAGCATTAAATTGCTAGTACTTTAACTACTTTCACCATACTTAACGGAAGCAAGCAATCGTCGTAAGAATCCTTTCAAATTTAAATATCATATTTCAAGTATATTAATTGCCTATCTCTTCGGTAAATTATGTAGTCATACGGGAACGGAATGGTTTTCCATTTCGTAGTAACACCGAGACTACTCTTTGCATTACATAAAAAATTATGTTTTGTTATTAATTTTCCAAGTGGGATGAATCAAAGTGTGGGTATGAAGCGGAATTCCCACCCACATTAGACCCATTGTCAAAAATAATAATAATAATAATAATAATAATAATAATAATAATAAGCTTTGCATTAATTCTATTTTTTTATTGATCTAATCTGCAGGTTAATTGTTTAATTTTGAAATTTCATCCAAATTTATTCTCATAAAACAAGGTTTCCACCCAAAACACCACAAAACAAGGTTTTCCACCCAAAACCCCCATAAAATAAGGTTTCCACCCAAACCACAACAAAAACAAAGTTTTCTACCCAAAACCACCACAAAACAAGGTTTCCATCCAAACCACCACAAAACAAGGTTTTCCACCCAAAACCACCACAAAACAAAGTTTTTTTACCCAAACCACAAAACAAGGTTTCCACCCAAACCACAACAAAAGGATAAAAAAAACCAAGGTTTCCAACCAAACCACCATAAAAAAAAAGAAACCACATCTCCATAGTCGAAGTTCCACCCAACTTCTAACTATGTCTCTTTTCTAAATAGCTCATGCATGAAAATCTATTCTCAATAAATTATAAACATTTTCCCCTTTAATCATGAAGTAGAGGCCAATCTTACGATTGGGCGGTTGATGGGTGCCTAACACCTTCTCATCCCGTACTAGAATCTCCTTACCCAGATTCTATGATAGCAGACCATAAACATGAAAGTCATACTAGGTTTTGTTTTCCCCAAAAGAATTCAAACTAGTTAAAGGGTCCTGACCCCCCTTAGTCAGGTGGCGACTAGTAAGAATTATCTCTGCCATACCCTGTGTGATAAACATCCACGAACGGATGAGCACATGTACCTCGCCCCATAACAATTATGGAAAAAAGAATAGACCGGCACTCGACCCGTGCACAGTCCTCGATTTCTGCACTAGTTCATTCTACAAGTGAACTGCTTAAATGAACTACATATGAGTTCATTTTGTTAATGGACTACTTGAATGAACTACCATATTATCTAGTTCATTCTACAAGTAAACTACTTGAATGAACTACATATGAGTTCATTCAACAAAATGAACTCTGAGGATGAACTAACGTATGAGTTCATTCAATAAATAAACTATCACATGTGTTCATTCTATAAAATGAACTATTACAATGAACTACTATTACGAGTTCATTCAGCCATATCAAATACCATTAGGAATTCATTCTACAATATGAACACCTATCACGAGTTCATTCTACAATATGGACTACCATTTACGAGTTCGTTTTACAATATGAACTACCATAGTTAAAACAATTTACGAGTCATTCTATAATATGAACTACCTTAATTAACTATCGTCACGAGTTCATATTACGAAATGAATTACCATTCCTACAATATGAACACCTACCATATACGAGTTCATTCTACGAAATGAACTACCATACTCTTGAATACTGTTCATTCTTGAATATTGATAGACGCATTTATGTGTCTAATTTGTCCTCAATGTTTTGTATTGTTAGTACTCGTTTTTATCCTTATTATAGTGTTTTGTGTGTTTGTAGGTATTTTTTGGAAATAAAGATTGTTGGAAAATTCGGCTCGAAAAGTTGCTCGGAACACCCCCGGAGGACATTTTCTATTCGGACTCCCAATTTGGATAAGGGGTAACCCAATTACTAAGGGGCACCCACAGGATATTCACAGCCAAGCAGCTGGATAAGGGGAAACCTCATCTCCTTCGTTTGAAAATTAAGTTTGGCGGGAAAATATTCACACGAACTGGAAGATTTTCAGTTCGTCATTTGGAAGGGTTATAGTGTGATTCAATGGCTCAAACTTCTTGGGAAGACTTTATTTATCGTAACAGGAGTGGTGTGGGTGATTTTGTTGATGAAATTTGGCTGGATAACTTGGTTTAATCCAAACAGGGAGTTGGAGGAAAAACATGTGCTTGCACGAGTTGTGAGGAATTTAAACGTTGACTGCATGTTCTTGGAAGGCTTAATCAATATTCTAGAGCGTGAACAACATATAGAAGGAAAGAAATACAGCTGCATGCACGAGGAATTGATAAAAAAGGGAATTTTGGCCGTAGAGAATAATAGTGACAAATGAAGATTATTTGGGAGATATGACGTGATTAAATGAGGCTTAGGAGTATAAATAGATTGATCGAGGTACAAGAAAAGGGGTATGGAGAGTTAGGGGTCAAAATAGAGGAGTTTGGTGAGCTGCAGAGTGAAAAATCAAATTTGCAAAGCTGCCAATTCTGCTGCTGCAAAACTGAAGAACGAACCTGCACCAGCAATCGTTTTTGAACAGTGACAGCGACTCATTCTGTGGGTCGCAGTTTACAGGCATACTTAAAAATGCAACAGAAATAGTAACGGATCTTTGTAACGGTTTTTGCAACAGTTATAAGCGTTGCAAAGACGATTTTTATTATAATTCTCCCTTATTCATCATTTGTAACCCTTTAAGCATAAATGAAATCAACTTTTGAGCGTGTTTCCAACATGATGAGATAAATCCAACCCTGGGACGACGGAGGAAGCCGAAATTCAACATGGGTAAAATTATTTTATTCTTTTTATGACTTTTGCACTATTTTAAATTGATTTATGATTCAATAAAATTAGTTGTGATTCAATTAGATAGGTTATGCTTTGATTAGATAATATATGCTTAGGGGATACAATTAATGTTTTGAGGATCTAATTTGGCAAATTAAGAGTCCATGTTTTTATTTGTTGAGCGATAATTGTTACAAGAATTAATTTTTGAACCTTTTGTTGTGAGTTTGGCCGAATCCTGAGTCCCAGCACATCTCTTCATCCTGTGACAATTTTTGTATATATATTTTTATCTAATTTTAGTTTTATTAAGTCTATAACTCTATTGCTTTCACAAGTCTCAAAAGAACCTTTTTACTATAACAACTTTGATATCACATCAAATATGAACTACCATTATACCGAAGAAAAAAATAATTAAAATTTCGAAACATAGTACAATAGGTACTCATTGTGTAGATTTCGTCAAGGCCTTTCCGAATATATAAAATTTATTAATTTTTGACTTATGTTTTGAGAGATGTTTAATTTTTAAGTATTTTTTGAAATAAATTACTAAAATATAAAATAAAGAAGTGATAAAAAAATAAAGAAGCAGTTAGTATATACAACTATACATCACATGAATCAAGAGAAAATATCCAAGACAGAGAAGGATAATATACTTCAGTCCAGTTCGATGAGCCTCAGTTCAGCCAAGACAGAGAAGGATAATATCTTTGCAGCCGAATCTATCAAGGGAAAAGAAATCTAAAGCGATACTCATGAGGACAAAAATTCAAATAGAAGTTCACTACATGATATAAAGCCGCAACCAACTACTATGACTAAAGTAAACATGTGAAGTAAACATGAATTTTTTGGTGCATTTCCAAATTTTTGCTAAGTTTATCCTGTAGATGATGAAAAGGAAAATCTGGCGGAAAAAGAACTAGGTCAATCAGATAAAAATGAAAGAGTTATAAGTAAAATAATAAAGTGAAGTAAACTTCCCGAGTCCCTTGTGATCAGGTTGAGGGCCCTTGACCTAAATGAATTTTGGAGAAAATATTGGTCAGAATCTCCAAGGTTAGAGCGTCATCTGGAACTTGAGAGTGATAAGGTCGGCTGGATGGTTACTCCTTTGCTCTGTCACGTTCGTAATGAGCTTTATCTTCTCCGGTGAGGTCGATTGCAGGCAAGATCCTGCCAATGCTATTCTTAACAGTTTTAGTACTCCTTCGTTGGGAAACATGTACCCGATCTAGATTTGTTGGATCTATTCCTACTGGTAACTCTAAAGGCATTTTTAGATAAGTCTGGATGTCGATCTAAGATTTTGCAAGATTCTGTTGAGTATCCGAGAGTTCTCCTTAGTCCTTATCCAACGTTTTCAAGGATTAACAATAGATTTTTTTTATGAAAATAGGTTACTAGGGAGTTTTGTTATGTATGAAGATATCCATGTGATCCGGGATGCACTAACCTATTCACTAAGGTCAAACTCAAAAGGGAGAGAAAGTTCTAGTCGACTAAGTTTGTAATGGATTTACAGAGACTGAATCAATCGAACGTTTTTGTGTTTGGATTGGTGGAATCGTCTTCCTTCCTAAGAGACCATGATTGATATCTGTAACTGAGTGAACAACCTCCCACTTTGGTCTCTAAAATGTATTTACCTAAAATCGGCAAGAGTCTAGATATGGTATTCTAGGGTTTTGAAAGTGAATTTCGGGAGGTTGAGCACGAACAGTCTTAGCCTAAACCACACACAGTGTCCGTTCAAAGGATGCTTCAGTCACATGGATGGAGATTTAGGGATGGTCTTAGGGAGGGAAGCAGATGAAGAGACAGATCAAAGAATTCTTTGGTTTGAAGAAGAATTGCTCTGAGAGGTTATGAGAAAGTTGTGTCATTTTATCTTGGAGAAATAGAGGACCTATTTATAGCCAAATTATCTAATCTCAAGTCGGTGAAGATAAGGATTACTTGCCGTGTCGTGCGGATAAATTCTCCTGTTTCTTTAGGAATACATAGAGATAAACTAGGTTGAGTTTATCTCATTATTCCACCGCCTTTACTCTCTTTTGCAGTGAGAAATAGGCAGGGTATTTCTCACACATGCCGTAGACCGCCATATCAAAACCCTAATTGTTATCCCCCATTTGTATGAAGCCGATTAAACCTTTGTGATTATGTGTTGATAGAGAAATATTCTATGATTTGTTAGAATGACTAGGATAAGTCACCTGAAAAGGCATTTAATGCCTCAGGAATCGTTTGCAGAGTGTGAGAGGAGCTAAGGCTGATCTCCTTCTCTCCCTGGACGGTCACATATGTCAAGTGGAGACGATATTATTGCTTGTGTGTCCCTTTGTTGATCATGCGGAGCTCAAGAGATCTTATCCACGTTTTTGGATAGACATGTATAGTTCAGACTCAATTTACTAGTCGTGAGTGTGTTTGAGAGGCTGAGAAATAGGCTTGAGCCCAAGGTAAGGCGTGTTTACCTATCATGTGAATAATCTCTCCGAGATTTTGCATAGAGATTTGAATCTTTCCGAGATTTTATAAACTGATCCAAATATTTATGAATATTTTATTGAAAAATCTGAATCTCTCAGTGGTCAGCTGGGACTCGTCCTGAATAGAGATAAAGGGATTTGTGTGCCCGATTAATATCTTTGTGAGACTTTGTCTCACTTTTTTTTTGACCAGTGTATCTTACAGAGATGTGCTAGGAATCAATTATGTCCATCTAATAAAGCCAGCAAGACTAGTGTATCTCGACAGGATGTTCTAGGAGTCTGTCGAAAGGGCCCATAGGCAGAATTACCAGTGTATCTCGCGGGGATATCCTAGGAATTATTCGGAAACCTCAGTAAGTTGAGTCAGAGCCTAGAGTAGACATGAAAAGTGTATATCACGATGATGTACTAGGAATCAGTCCTTGATATCAAATAGGATGAGTCGTTCTTACAGGAGACATGCATATCTATGTTCTGGGTCATAAGTCCGCCAGGGACATTTTACGCATCTACAAAGCCTACATGACCAACAATATCTCGTCGAGGATGTATACTAGGAATCATGGCATCACAATCAGCTGCATCTCGTGAAGACATGCTGGAATTGTGGTTGTTCTGTTTCATAAGTCTGTCGGGGATGTTTTACGCTCTACAGAACCTACGTGACTAGCAGTATCTCACGGATATGTATGCTAGGAATCACGGCATCAATACCAGTAGTCTCTCATGGGGAGGTATACTATAAATTATGGCGATGAGTGCCTTGAGTACCAAGGGATTAATCTCTCCCGTGAGAGTTGAATTTTTTCTATGATCTTGAAATAACACTTTTTCCCCTTATCCAAATTTCACCATCTACATTAAGTCCCCTACTCAAAGTAGAACCTTGATTTCTATGATGAGTATATAGATGTTAACAAAGCATTCATATGAAATTACGATCCGCTCGTTCTTTTAGACTTGCAAAGTCCCCGAATTGATGTTTAGCCTTCGATTGTTATGACTCTTATCATGGAATCGATTATGGACTTTGGAACTTCCTGGGATTTTGTGTTGGACGTTAATGACTTGATAAAAAAGTCTTTATGAGACAAAATTTCCATTTTGAGCGAATGGAATTTGTTAATTAGGGTTTACTTGACCAAAACCCTAATTCTCTCTCATGTGCATCTTTGAGATTTCGAGTGTGTATATGCGAGTATATGGGGAAGACAGAGTTTTGTAATGGCTTCCTGGATGGCCTTGATGTTGGTAAAGGGCTGTGAGAAAAGATAGGCACTTACTTTTGAAGTTACGGAGTGTAAATACTGAATTCAGGCTTGTACTATACCTAAGCCCTAATTTCGTTTTTGTTCGCGTATGACTCCTTCAGACATTCCAGAGAGGCTTGACGAGGCGTGATTAGTATTCATATGTCTTTAGGAGTTAGTACCTTGTATGACTAGATCTTGTTTAATCCCTTATATTAATCAGACACTTTTTTTCGAGAGAAAATACCTATTTTTGAAACTAAGGGTATTTTTGTCAAAACCCAATATGAACTTGATTTTTCTGACACGATAGACTTCGTGAGATTCCTTGGCCATGGTCACGGCTTTAAATAGGGACAAATGCACGTGGTTGGTCTTGCTTTTAGAAATTATGAACTCGAACTTCCCTGTTTGAGCTAAATTCCCTTTATTTACTCTGAAATTCTGTTTTTCTAGATTCCCTTTCGATATGTTTCTTCTTCGAACACTAAGAGAACTCAATGATCATGTTTATGATACCGTGGGGATGATTAAATGAGCACTTGTTGGTACCTGGTGTGCTAGCTTCTCATTTTTTGATAAATACTCAAAATTGATAAATAAGGGTAGTTTGGTCAAAATCCCTTATGCGCTCATTTTTATTGAAGAGTGATGATATAAAAGGGTTGAAAGAGGTGTGTATAACCTTATAAGATAATGGGAATAGGTTCGTACCACTTTCTTTTAGAATAAATCCCCTTTTCATCGAATTCTTGAAATTAGAGATATTTTCGTCAAAACCCTAATTCTCTTCGACTTTGGTCCCTCTAAAAAGTTCAGAGAGAATAAGTGACATCCCACTATCCTAGGAGAACATTCTCATGCATGGTAAGAGCTTTTCCACCGTTCATAGATATTTTGGAAGAAGGGATAGCCTCAGTTCCTTATTTGAGCCAAATTAGGGCTATTTTCCTCAAAACCCTAATCCTCTTCGACTTTGATCCCTCTGAAAAAATCCCAAGAGAATAAGTGACATCCCACTGGACTAGGAGAGAATTATTAATCATGGGAAGAGCTTTTCCACGTCTTAGAGGGATTTTAGAAGAAAGAAAAACCCTCAGTTTTCTTATTTGATCCAAATTCCTCTTAATTTCCTCTTTTTGCTCTAATTCCTTTTCCTTTTGCTTCATGGATTCCTTTTTGAAATAAAATTCAGAAGAGAAGTATTTTTATATGTGTTGATGTATAAAAACCAGTCCACCTCCTCTCATGAATTCTACTTGCAATGAAATTCCTTGTTTGAGTGGAATTCCTACTTTTGTTCGAAGTATAACTGGTATTGCAGGAAACCGTTTTAGTATACTTAATGTTTGAATTTAATTCTTGACCAATGAATTATAATCATGGAATGAATGTGCTGAACATATTCCTCTTTCTTAGATGATAGCTTTGTTTGTCTTTCAGAACGATATTAATCTTCAAATTGATGATGTAGAAGTTAATAGTTAATCTTGATTTTGCTAATGTAGATACCAATCGTTCATTCTTCATTAAAGCATCCTCGGTAAGTCTTGAACTTTATCTCTCTTTAATTATTTCTGATGCATACTTCTTCAACCATCTAATGAATAAAAGTAGTTGTATTTGTCAAGGATTCTCTTCGTTTAAGTGTTTGTCATAAAACTTCAGATTTGAGACACTTAGGGAGAATGGATGTAAAATCTTCATACGGACTCCGATTTGAGTTCCCGACCCCAACTTTGAAAGAGAAGAGGATAGGATTTATGATATAGAAATAATGACTCGATTCTGAGTTTGTTTGACCAATCAAATCCATGTATACTTTTGACTTCAGAAATCCCGTATAAAATTTAAGGAGTTTTATAGATTGCACTTACTTTGGTGTTGGGGCCACAACACCTAGTTTGTTTACCCGTTTTAGGCGCCCTTTTGATATGTTGTTTGGAATATATATATGAACATATTTGTTTAAGTAAGTACTTCGAAATTCCTCATTTATTTTCATCAGGTTTCACGTCTCCCCGCTACAGTGTACAACAATCCGAATTAGGAAAGGAATCCTTGTGTTGTTTGAACTTTTGACATGTTCCAATGCTTCAAACATATGCCTTAGAGTTTGATGACCTCATTAACCCTCCTTAGATTAGCATAGGTCGTTATTTTTTTCCTTCAGAGATGTACCCATGATTCGATTTTATGTTTATACCCTTTGTCGTGAAGAAAACACATTTTTCCTTGATCCATTGTTAAAGTGTGGACCCAAACAAATCCACGAGTATCTCATGAGATGTGAGATGAATTTCTTGATAAGTATTGGACCTTAGGAATGTGGGTATGCTTGAAGGTATTAGGAGAAGACATGGCTTGAATATATTAAGGGAGGAAAAGGCTTGATGGGAAAATGCCGGTCCTCATGTAAATCTTATGTAATTTGAACTTTGCAGCCTTATCTGATATTCTCTTTGTTTGTAGAGTACTTTTCATGGTGAGAACAAGCTAGATCTTGGTATAATGTGGCTGGGGAGGGGTTCAACAATTTTAGAGGGATTTCAGAAAGAGATTTGGGTACAGAGACAACTGTCCGTGTGAGAGTAATTTCATGGAACCCATGTCTTGACTTCGGATGAGACACTTACTGATGGATTATATCATGAGAATGATAACTTCAAACGGTATTGCTTCTGATGATCTTGTAAACCTGGGAAGCTTGGTGACAACCTGTGAGAATCTTTACTTTCAATGTGTGGTGGTTTCGAGAGTGGATCAATTTTGTCAGGATCAGTCGAGGTGAGTTGAGTTCAGGTTCTCGTATTTTAGAGAGTTTCTTAATCTGGAATAAAACTTGGTAGATAAAGAACTGGAACATGCTAAGAAGGCGACACGAGATGTAGAGGCGAAAATAAAGCAGCTGAACATGAAGCAAGAGATTTTCTTTAGGGCCCTCTGCTCTTCAGGGTTGATATTTTCCCTTTATAGACATTTTCTGTATGCATTTGGTAAAGAAAGAAGACACTCATGAGTTCTTAATTTGTGCAAACCCTAGATGGATTTTTTGCGTGTGCGAGTGGATGAAAACCATATGTAGAATTCGTAGTAGAAGGTCTTTCCTTGCTCGATACTCACTCTTGATATTGTGGAAACTTTATTTGACGTCTGATTTCAGTGGTTGACCCCAACTATCGAACAGAAGAGACTCAACTTTCATATAGTAGTAAAAAAATACAAATTTTGAGCTTGTTTAGTCAATATTAAGCACATGTAAAGTTGAAATCGGGAATCCATAGATTCAGCAGCAATTCCTTCAAGTGTTTTGATGATATCTCTTGGATCGTATTTTGAAACATCATGCCATTTTAACACGTGGTAGGAGAGACATAAATGGGTATATTTCATCAAGGATGTGTTGTCGGATTATCTACCCTTTTTCCCCAGTTTGTCGAGTTATGTGGCTAAAGTATGAGCGGCGTCGGAGTAGAGTAGAAACTATAAAATCCTCTTTAAACCCATTGCAAACCCTAGTCCTAGTGCACATGTATAAAACCCCAAAAAAGATGAAAATATTTAGATTTAAATCTTCGTATCTTTAGTCAGGATCCAATACATAGTTGTCTGACTCCAAAGAAGATGCTAACTATGACAGATTCAACGAGGCTGAAAAGAGATGAGACTTTGATATATCGAGTCACAGATAAGTTCCATTAACAATTTTTAAGGCCGATACCTAGTATCCTTGTCCCTGAGTTATAACTTGTCGTGATGTGGGTTTGAGAAGTTGAATGGTCTTGATGTGTCCCAATCTTTTGAGACTCTTGTGATGATTGTTTCTAAATCTCTTATCTGAAAACTGGATGTCTGGGCCACCTCCTATTTTCCATGTAGGTGTGTGACGCATGATTCTTCGTTAGTCCCCAGTTTGATATAAGACTAGGGATTCCCATTAACTCGGGATGCTTGGAAAATGAAGTAAGACCCTTGTACGAGATTGAGTCTTCAAGGGGGGGCAAACGATAATCTGTGGGATGGAGATGTATGTGGAGAGTCATGTCGAGATATTGCCACATGTATCTTTATAGACAAGATGAATATGTTTTTCGGCCTCTACAAGGTGTCTTGACAAGGATTATGCGAACTTATGTACCGAATCATCTATCGAGATATGTTTTTCTTCTTGGAGATGGTAAACCAAAATTAAGAACATTGTACTCCTTCTAGGACTAGAGGAACTATGGATGTGGATGAACAATCAATTTGTGGTGACTTTGTTGATGTGATAGTTTTCTGGAAATCTTCTAGGAATTTCTTCACGCGGTAGAATCGTGTTTTGACCCGAGGAAGTTATAAGTGATCATCATATCTTGTCCTTTGCTCATCACGTATGACTCTGACTTATGGGATGGCCTGGAGAGCATATATTTTTGAGAGAGGGGGCTTTTACTGACAGAATTACAAGAAGCATGAGGCTTGGAGCTACAGTCTCGGATTTCCATGTTTACTTCAGTCATAGTAGTTGGTTGTAACTGTATGTCATGTAATAAAGTACTATTTGAATTGTTGTCCTCATGAGTATCGCTTCAGATTTATTTTCCCTTGATAGATTCGTCTGCAAAGATATTATCCTTCTCTGTCTTGTCTGAACTGAGGTTCATCGAAAAATGAAATGTGATAGTTTTTGGTAAAGCTAAACTGGAGGCTCATCGAGGCTTGGCCGTAAATCCTAGGTCTAGTTCCTCTACTTTCTGACAGAACGGGTGCTGAGGTAGCATGTCGACTAATAGCTTTGCATCTTCGAATGTGACTGAATTTCGGTTGAGCCTTGTCTTGGGATCTAGTTTCGTTTCATACTTTGTCGCGTTCTTATCATGATTCTCTGAAGCAGAAAGGGCGATACGATGTATCTTCGTTGGAGGTTTATGACCATATGTGGCTCTGCAACGCTTTTAACTAGGTCATGAATTTTTTGGAGCCTTTCCAAATTTTTGCTAAGTTTATCTAGTAGACGATGAAAAGGAAAATCCGTCAGAAAAATAACTAGGTCAATCAGATACAAAATGAAAGAGTTATAAGTAAAATAGTAAAGTGAAGTAAACTTCCCCGAGTCCCTTGTGATCAGGTTCAAGGCCCTTGACCTAAACGAATTTTAAAGCAAATATTCATCAGAATCTTCAAGTTTAGAGAGTCATCTGGTCCTTGAGGTCCTTGAGAGTGATAAGGTCGGCTAGATTGTTGCTCCTTTGCTCTGCCGCGTTCGTTATGAGCTTTATCTTCTCCAGTGAGGGCGATTGCAGACAAGATCCCGCTAGTGCTATTCTCAACAGATTTAGTACTCTTTCTCTAGGAAACGTGTACTCGATCTATATTTATTGGATCTATCCCTACTGGTAACTCTAAAGGCGTTTTTAGATTAGTCTGGATGTCGATCTGAGATTTTGCAAGGTTCTGTTGAGTCTCCGGGAGTTCTCCTTGGTCCTTATCCAACGTTTTCAAGGATTAACAGTAGATTTTTTTTATGAAAATAGGTTACTAGGGAGTTTTGTTATGCATGAAGAGATTCATGTGATCCGGGACGCACTAACCTATTCACTAAGGTCAAACTCAAAAGAGAGAAAAAATGCTGGTAGGGATAACTCTCTCGACTAAGTCTGTAATGGATTTAGAGAGACTGAATCAATCTAACATTTTTGTGTTTGGATTGGTGGAATCGTCTTCCTTCCCAAGAGACCACGATTGATATCTGTAACTGAGTGAACAACCTCCCACTTTTGTCGCCAAAATGTATTTACCTAAAATCGGTGAGAGGCTAGAGATGGGATTCTAGGGCTTTGAAAGTGAGTTTCGGGAAGTTGAGCATGAACAAGACTTCGCCAAAACTATGCACAGTGGCCGTTCAAAGGCTTCTTCAGTCACATAGATGGAGGTTTAGGGATGGTCTTAGGGAGGGAAGCTGATGAAGGGAGATATTAGAGAATTATATGGTTTGAAGAAGAATTGCTCTGAGAGGTTATGAAAAAGTTGTGTACTTTTAGCTTGGAGAAATAGATGACCTATTTATAGATAAATTCTCTAATCTCAAGTCGGCGAAGATAGGTATTACTTGCCATGCCGTGCAGAGCAATTCTCCCGTTTCTTCAGGAATAGATAGAGATAAACTAGGTTGAGTTTATCTCACATTCCACCGCCTTTACTCTCTTTTGGGGTGAGAAATAGTCCAAGTATTTCTCACACATGTCGTAGACCGCCAGACCAAAACCCTAATTGTTATCCCCCATTTATGTGAAGCTGAGTCAGCCTTTGTGATGATGTGTTGAGAGAGAAATATTCTATTTAGCCGAGTTGTCCAAGATAGAGAGATATTCTCTAATTTGTGAGAATGATTAAGATAAGTCACGTGAAAAGGCATGGAATGCCTCATGAATCGTGTGCAGAGTGTGAGAGTTGCTGAGGTTGATCTCCCTCTCTCCATGACCGGTCACATATGTCATGTGAAGACCATATTATTGCTTGTGGGTCTCGTTGTTGAGCATGCGGAGCTCAAGAGAGCTTATCCACGTTTTTGGATAGACATGTATAGTTCAGGCTCAATTTACTAGCCGTGAGTGTGTTTGAGAGGCTAAGAAATAGGATTGAGCCCTAGGTAAGGCATGTGCCTACTATTTGAATCTCTTAGAGATTTTTTAGAGAGATTTGAATCTCTCCGAGATTTTGTGAACGGATCTAAATCTCTATGAAGATTTTATTGACAGATCCGAATCTCTCAGTGGTCAGCTGGGACTCGTCCTGAAGAGAGAAAAGGGTTTGTGCGCCCGATTAATGTCTCTGTGAGACTTTGTCTCACTTATTTTTTGACCAGCTTATCTTGCAGAGATGTGCTAGGAATCAACCGTGTCCATCTAATGGGGCCGACAAGACCAGCGTATCTCGAAATGATTTTCTAGGAGTCTATTGAAAGGGCCCAGAGGAAGAATAACTAGTGTATCTCGCGGGGATGTCCTAGGAATTATTCGGAAACCTCAGTAAGTCAATTTAGAGCCTAGAGTAGACATGACCAGTGTATCTAGCGATGATGTACTAGGAATCAGTCCTTGATCTCAAATAGGATGAGTTGTGCTTACATGAGACTTGCATATCTTCGCTCTGGGTCATAAGTCCTTCGGGGACATTTTACGCATCTACAAAGCCTACATGACCAGCGGTATCTCGTCGAAGATGTATACTAGGAGTCATGGCATCACAATTAGATGCATTTCGCGAAGACATTCCGGAATTATGGTTGTTCTAGTTCATAAGTATGTCAGGGATGTTTTACGCTCTAGCTAACCTACGTGACCAGCAGTATCTCACGGGGATATATGATAGGAATCACGGCATCACAACCAGTAGTGTTTCGCGGGGACTTATACTAGAAATCGTGGCTATGAGTTCGTTGAGGACCAAGGGCTTAATCTCTCCCGTGAGAGTTGAATTTTGTCTATGGTCTTGAAATGACACTTTTTCCCCTTATCCAAATTTTACCATCTACAGCTACCCAACATACTCTACCCTCGAGTTCTTCGTCTTCCTACCTGTTACCTCCCACTCTTCCTTCGTCTGCATTAATGCTTATTAGTCTTTTATCATTAACTCCTTTGTCGCTCGAAAGTCTTCTCTGATCTCAACTCATTTTCCCCTTAGTATTCTCTTCAACTTACCAAAAACCTAGGCATTATCTCGATCGGCTATTGTTCATTAAACACTATTCTTTTATATTCTTTTGATTTTATTGAACAATGGAAAACCCCACTGGAGGAGGAACCAGATCTGTCTGGCTTTCTTGGCATCTCTTATTTAGGCCAAGTTTAGGATTATAATTGATGTTTATATTTTGATTTCCGATTTATATGAAAGTGCGTATGAATATTGGGATTCTATATTGTATTTATCTATTAATATGCAATTTGTTTAGCTGATATCATTACGAAATTTATGTTTAATCAGTTGATTTTTGTATGTGGTGCAGTTCAAAATATCTATTTGCTTGGATTTTTTAAGCGAATAATTCTTTTTCGATGAAACTTTTGGTTGTTATTGCAGGCTCAAAGCTCCTCATAACACTAACCAAAAAAAGGAAAAGACTGTGATATCTGATTCTTTACCTTTTCTTATGTAGATAATTTTCTCAACAATAATGGAAGAACTCAAAGCTTTTTCTTTAATAGAAGTCGTTTTTCATTCATCCAAATCTGAGTGTTACCTAACCATTCATGCCAAAGTAAGTCTATCTATCAACAATTGTTGTTATAATTCTTGGATTAGAATCTCAATCCTTGGTATCTATGTCAATGCTTTTTACTAATTAAACTAGGTTTGCGATGTGAAAAGATGGTATATTAGAATCTAGAGGTAATTGTTTTATGGGTTTATTTATGAATAAATGCAATGAATATGATTAACCTAATCAAAGGTTTGAAAAGTTAGTGTCATCTTTGATGTTTGTGTTTGATGATAATGTTGTGGCAGAAAAATTATTGATGGAATGTTGTGTAACGATTCGATGATGATGTTTCAGCAAGGTCTGTTGTTGCTGTGTTTTTAGTTTTAAACATAAAACTCTCTGTGATTATTGTAGAGTTAATAAACAATATTTGGCTAATAATGTTGGGGAATTGGATGATCTTAACTATCCTTTACACAACAATATTGTAGTTCGTTCATATTTTTGGTCTTAGTTTTTGTTTCCTTGGTTATCAAACCGTAGTTAATCGACCATCAGCGCTAACAGATTCCACTGAAAAAATCAAGTGAACCAACTATTCAGTATTGTTTTACTGCAATGCCGCCACCCTGTAACTATCTCCATACTATTTTTTTTTAGAAGACAAAATTTTACTGACACTAACCATTGGACATGTTCAGAAATTTTAGTTCATAAGAACAAATTGGGGTTTGTTAAATTGGTTAACGTACATAATATTATTATTATTATTATTATTATTATTATATTATCAGGTGCCATTCTGTGCACTAACTAGAATGAATAATATTCATGTATTTCTCAGGGTGAGGAACTATATATGGTGGTACCAAACCACCGTAAATCATCCCACCTACTATTTCGTTGTACAAAAATTTAATCGCCATATCTTAGCAACTCGTGTTATTATTCATGTCGTGTATGTTTGATCAGGCAAGTACTCTTTGTCATGTAGCTTAGCAACCTTTCCTTTCCTGAGAGCATTTTCTATGGGAATGAACAATTTTTTTAGTTTGTTCAGCCATGTGGATGAACAAACTCGTTTCTCCACTATGGTAAATCAGACCAAAATGAACATGTTTGGTTTTTTAGGGCCCCACTAGTATTTCTTTTTAATATAAAATGTTTTGTAGGATAAAGATGAAAAATAAAATAAAATATTTAGGTGAGATAAAATAGGATGAAGTGAGATAAAATATGATAAAGTGAGATAAAATAGGATAAATGGAGTAAAAAAATAGTAAAATATGTGTTGGGAATCAGGAATTGCAGTGGGCGTTGGAGGAAGTGACGCGGGCGTTTTTTCTTCAAACGCGCGTTGCTGCCAATATCACTCGTCCTTCACTCAAACGCTCGTCTGTTGTTGCGACTCGATGTTCAAACCATCAAATATGTTCATTTGAACATCCATTTTCTTGGTTTGTTCATTCCATAGTGGGAGCAAAATGAAAAAACTCTGAGTTTGTTCATCCCATAGGAATTGCTCTGAGGTGCTTAACATAAAAGAAATTTTCCATTACCATGTATACTCTTTTTGTCATGTATGTGTCCAATGATTGAGATAATCGTAGCCCCCTTGACTTTTGGATTCTTGATAAGGCATATTCCTATGGGTATGAAAAACTCATATATTTGGCATATATGCACCCACTATGGGTATGCCAAAGTGCCAAACTCATATGCTCATATGTCAATTTTGACATATAGGCATACACGATGGAATTTCCAACGAGCGATAGAGATTCTGTCGCTTTGATGAGCGATTGAGATTTTATCGCTCGCGATATGCTATTTATCTCGAGCGATAAAGACTTTATCTCCAAGTAATTTTATATATATTTAATCTCTCATTCGCTCCTACTTTTTCACTTTTATAATATATTTTTATATTTAAAGGGTCCCACTAATTATATTATAATACTAAAACTTTTATAAATACCCCACCACACAAATATAAATATATTTTTTATTCATTAAGGTCGCACCCAACACAATTAAATATATATTTTTAATCAAGGTTGGCACAACTATCATAGTGTGGAAACTCATTTGGCATGCCACCTGGTATGCCAAACATCATTTTTTTGACATATCCATAGGAATAAGCCTAATAAAAAGAAAATTTTCTGAACTTTAACAATGATAATGGGACCCAAATCAATAAGTACATTTCTAGCTATCCATAGTCTTGCCATATGTTTATATTCTCACATCTAAATGAATCACTCACGTTACAGATGCCATAGTAAACCCCTAATTATATTAGAAACCTAATTGAGGTTAGTTTAGCTGATGACGTTTAGTTAAACATTTTCATATAACAGGTTTCGGAACTCGAGATGGGGCATTTTACAGGTTTCTATGTCTGCAAGTTATCCTAACCACCTTTTTTTATCCGCATGGGTTGTCCCTTTCCAACCTTACAATCAGCTATTGTCACATATTTCTTAGAACCAAATCCCAATTCTTGTAACCTTACAAAGTTTTGTACTTTGTGCTCTTCTATAATTTGAAAAATCTCAAGACTCCAAAGTTGTACTAATATTTGGCTCATCATATGTATGTTTATATGTGCATGGTATTATAGGTTCAAGCATGGTGCATTTCCACAACTACTGTATGGCTGAAAGACTTGGCTTGCTCTTATTTCCTCACAAAGAGATATATACATGAAGGTAAATCAATTAAATTGTTAGTTTATCATGTCAAAAAAAATAAAAAATTGAATTGTTATCCCAAGTGTGGCCCTCTTATGATTCTGTATTATTCTATATACATGATGTTGTGGGTTCTTTATTACTGGAGGTGAAGCTTTTTTTTTTTTTTTGATCGGTAAAGAAGAGAATTTATTGATCAAAAAAGAAGAGGGTATAAAAGGATTATACCACCCTACAAAGCCAAAAGAAAGAAAGCTGGTAACAGACTATCAGGCTAACAAAAAAGAGAAAAAAGTTAAAAACTACCAACTACCTAAATATCAAAGTATATCCTACTCCATTGTTTCATAACTTCAGCTGAATTTACATCTTCAAACTCCTTTATAGATAAAGCCCATGTGAAAATACAATACACTATTTTTTTGATAACAGCTCTGACAGTGCTTCTCTTATTTGAAAAAAATCCTTGCATTTCTTTCTTTCCATAAATTCCACATAATTACAGCAGGAATGAGATTCCAAATAGCTGTGATTGCTTTGTTATTGTAATTCAAACTCCAGGCATGAAGTAAATGATCAATATTATCTGGCATAGTAAAGAACCATTTAATCTGACGCATAAAATCTTCCCACACCTTCTTAGCAAAATTGCAATGTAATAAGAGATGAGAAGAAGTTTCATCTTCATTACAAAAAAGGCAGTTCTCATGCACTTCCACTCTTGTTCTTCTTAAGAAGCCTCTAGTTGGAAGTCCTTTGTAAGCTAGCAACCAAAGGAAAAACCCAATCTTGGGAGGACATTTAAGTCTCCAGATTAATGAGAAAATGGGACCTGACAAAAGAGAAGCATCTTCAAGATTCAATTTATCATACACTTACCTAACTGAGAATTGATGATCTTTAGTAAGAGACCATTGAAGCTCATCTTCTTTATTGAGGGTGAAACTGAAATTGTTAAGATCAGCTGTTAAAAGAGTAAACTCAGTTCTTATAGTAGCATTGTGTCTTCTTGGAATTTTAAGATCCCGAATTACAGCATTACCATAAAATTTCCCAACTTCGGAAACAAATAAACTTTTTGTTCTAGAAGCAGCATAAAGATTTTGGTAGCATAACCTGATTGGAGACTCATAGATCCAGTTGTCATCCCAGAATCTACAAATATTCCCATTATTAACCTTGAACCTTTAAGAAAGTAGAGTGGTATTTCATTATTTCTCTCCAAACTGATCTTCCATACGTACAAGTAGGAATTTATGAAACCCAAAGAGTGTTACCAGTACCATATTTTTCATCCACAATGGCTCTCCAAAGAGCTTTGTCTTCAACATCATATCTCCAGGACCACTTAGTGAGTAAATAATGATTCACTTGTTTAAGATTTTTGATCCCTAATCCACCAGAGATCTTCCTTCTGCATAAGGCATGCCACTTAATCAGATGAACTTTTCTCCTCCCTTTATTTTCATGCCACAAAAAATCCTTCATTATTTTTTCAAGATTTTTAGCAACTGAAGATGGCATCTCATACAATTACATGTAGTAAATTGGCAGACTTGCTAGGATATCGTTGATTAAAGTAATCTTTCCAGCCCTAGATAGTAAAGGCTTTTTCCAGCCATCTAACTTAGCAATTAACTTCTCAATAATCTTTTCCCATTTTGAAACACCACCACATCTATCCCCCAAAGGAAGACCAAGATAAATTGTAGGTAAAGAGCCACTGTAATAGCCCGGAATAGAAGAAAACATGGAAAGATCACCTTCAAAGCTAACACCAAAGATTTTACTTTTGGCAAAATTGATTTTTAACCCTATGAGCATCTCAAAAGAAAGAAGAATTAGTCTGATATTTTGAACCTGCTCAACTTCAGCATCTAGAAAAATAAGAGTATCATCTGTAAATTGTAAATGACTAATAAGCATTCCATCATCTTTAACTTGAAAACCAGAGATCAGTCCTTTCTCTTGAGCTCTGTTTATCATGAAAGTTAATGCCTCTCCAACAAGAAGAAAAAGAAAAGGTGAAATAGGGTCACCTTGTCTGATTCCCTTTTTGCTTGTAAAAAATCCAGTTGCACTCCCATTAATAAGCGCAGAAAACTTCACATACTCAACACAACATCTAATCCAACTTCTCCATTTATCACCAAATCCCAAAAGCTTAAAAATTTCATCCAAAAAGTCACAGTTGACATGATCAAAGGCTTTTTCAAAATCAATTTTACAAAGCAAGCCAGGTTTACCACTTCTTATTCTAGAATCAATTAGTTCATTTATAATCAAAACACCATCCAAGATCTGTCTTTTCTTAACAAAAGAAGATTGTTGCTGAGAAATTATGAATGTCAAAGTTTTTTTGAACCTTTCTGCAAGAATCTTTGAAATGATTTTGTAGAAACCATGAATTAAACTGATTAGCCTTAAGTCCTTTATCTCTTCTATAGTATATTTCTTTGGAATCAGGGCTATAAAGGTATTCTTCAATCTCCAATCCAAAAAACTTCTTTGATGCAATTCAGATAAGACTTTTAATAAATCTTCTTTAATGAAATCCCAGCAAAGAAGATAAAATTTGACTGGAAAACCATCTAGTCCAGGAGCTTTAAATTGCCCTAACATCTTGATTACTGCCAGACATTCTTCTTCTTCAAAATCTTTTTCTAATAAGGTGCTCATATCTTCAGAAATTCTTGTGAAATTCATTCCCTCCATATAAACTGTTCTTTCATGCTGATTTTGGAAAATTTCTTGAAAGTAAGAAACAATACCTTTTTTCTTGAAAGTAAGAAACAATTCTTGTGAAATTCATTCCCTCCACGAATATTCCAAATAATAATTTTTGGATCCATGAAAAACTAATCATCCATAAAAAACAGAAAAAAAACAAAAAACCAATCAAACATAATTTTGTATTTCCATATCAAGGTTAAGAAGATGGATTTTGAAAGTTTCCATCATAGCATCGTTAACCTAATCTTGAGTACCATGAAGATGAATACCCAATTTTGGACATATGACAGCCATTTGCAAAAGAACAAATTTCAAGATCTTTTTTCAGGTTTGGATTTACCTTATGTTTCAAAGTACTCCATCTCTCTGATGTTTTCCAGAAGAAATTAAAATCTCCAATAACTGTAGAAGGAACAATCTCCAAGGGATGAGAATTCCCGAATGAATCAATCATTTGCAAGTAAGGAATAGAAACAACAGCCTCCAAATAATCATTCATATCTTCTTCTGTTTGTAATACTGGTAACATAGCCGATGAAAGTGGTTGGGTTTCTGTTGAGATAATAATTGATTTTTCCTCTGAATTTGAAATAGATGGAGCCGGGTCATTACCCATATTTGAATCTGAAATATCCACAATCGGATTATCCAAACCCGTATCTTCTGATCTTTGTTTCTTGCCGCTAGTGTTGGAGCCAAAATTCAAATTTGAATTTGAAATTGTAACTGAAGTAGGAATATTCTTTCCTTTCTCAGTTGTTGCAAATTTCCGGAATAAATTTTTACACCTGAAATCATGGGGTCTTAATGTTGGCTGAGAAATTTTCGGCCAATTTATTTTGAATGAAATATCTTTCTTTGACTCGGCAGAAGTTTGCGATTCAACGATTTGTGAACCAACAGAGACAAGCTCCAGGTTTTGAACCCTAATCTTCTTATGTATCTGTTCAGCATCGCCATTGATGAGTTTCATTGGAGAAATCTTGACTGGAAATGAATAGTCCCCGTAATGATATAAAAATGAAGATATAATACCATCAAAGTTGCGCACCTTTAAGCGAATTGCAGATGCATCCTCCCAATTTGATGTTAAATGATGAACTTCCATAAGACCGCCAAATTTCTGAATGAACTCCTTATAAAAAGTTGAATCCCAAAGATTGAATGGAACACCATGTATTTAAATCCAAGAACCCTCTGAGTTGATCCCAGACAAAGAGATTGAATTTGAAGCATTCCACCAAGGCAACAATCTTATTGTCATATCGTTGCACATACATAAACCATTTTGAATCAACTTTTCACGATCCTACTGAGAAGAAAATAAAAAGGCTTTCTGAGCTTCAAAAGGAAATATGTCAAAATATAAATCCATGTGAAATCTTTTAGTTATTTCGAGACCAATGTTGTTCCATGAGATCACATTCTGAGAGGTTTCAATAATGATTTCTTAGTCCATTTTCCAGAAAAAAGGATTAAAATTTTGAGCTTGATTAATTACCTTCTATGTAGATGTAATCTTAACCATTGTATTGGTATCTGTCTGACTTGCCTGAGCAATGTGAGATTTACGTGAAACTACTTTAGTAAAAGCATTCACAAAATTTGACCATTTGTGTGAACCTTCTTCTGCTGGAAAACACATGGATTGTTTCACCTTGTCCCTTGAAATTGTTACACGAAAAAAATCAACATGCTTGTTCTGATTTCTTGAGAATAATATATGTTCTTCTCCCCTATGAAAAGTCCAGTACCACGATCCGTAGAAACTCTTCTTTGATTCCTTCTTTTAAATTGTTTTTCATCTAAATAACCCCCTCTGGGCATATTAAGGTTTGAAAAACCTTTCTGGTGTTTCTGGTTTTTTCTTCAAACAAAATACCTTCAGATCTCTTAGTCAAGACAAAACTTTTGTATTTGCAATCAACAAAGATATCTTGTGTTGTCTGATCAGATCTTTTTTTATTTATTTTTTCCCAAAACAACTTCCCAATCTCCATATAATGTTGAATCTGTAACCACTTCTTCAGCTCTTTTGTTTGCTTCCTTGTTTCTATTAACCACTGCAACCCATATTTTGTTACCTCCTGCACTCCTTGTATAACCTTGCACGCACTTCCTGTTCTGATCTGAATCCAAAAGCCCTGCATTGTTCAGTTGAGACGATTATCCTCTCACCATTTTTTCCGAGATAAAACTGGACATTCTCTCTCCTTTTCCGTACCCCGGATTTTTCATTCTGAGAAATGTTTCTGGAGGTGAACCTTTGTTGAATCTAATTTAATGAATTATACGATGGTTGCTTCAATCTAAAGTTTCTTCAGTTATATGTCTAGGGTGCCTTACATGAGATTGCATTGACTACATGTGCGGCAATTTTACTCCTTTAGTCCTTAAATTTTTGTAAAGTCATCAGACATGATTTTCGTAGTTCTTTATAGATAATAAATTAATTGCAAGTATCCTAATATGAGCTGATGAGAATCCTTTAAATCTATTGTCAAGGAGGGAAATATGGTTGCTTAAGGTGGCGGAATGGGGAATGGGGAAAAAATATTTCACATTTTCTACTTTATCTTTCATCTTAAGGTAAAGCCATGTTTACATGAAAATGTCTCATACTGCATTTTACAATTATTAATGACGTATGTACTTACTGTATATCAATTAGTCACTAATATTTAGTTTACATTGTAATTTTAGGTTCCTAAACCATGTCTTTTGTCATGGAAGTTTTCATATTCTTTTCCCTTCATAGAGGTTAATTCCAACTTAATTAAGGCGTTCGCTAAATATGAATGCTTCAAATTACGTTCCATATATATCTATCTTGAGAAACTGCACCTTATTTAATAATTGGATTCTACTCATAGATATAAAAAAACATGTATACAAGGTATACATTATTAAATAATTTCATTTTCTTTGCGCTTTATGTTCACTTGAATTTGATTGGCTTTTGGAAATATTCTCTTAGACAACTCCAATGCAGATCATTTGAAGGTTGGTGGATTTTTATTGGATTGAGTAAGCTCATTAGAACATTCTCTTGATTTATACAAATGACTGGAGAGATAGAGAGATAGGAAGGTGTAAGTATCTATTTCAAGATCTTAAAATAAATAAAACCCTTCATGCTTAAAGCTTAATATCTTTGTTTGTTTTATGGTTTCTATTAAAAGGCCAGTACATGGCCCCCTAGAGTTTTAAAACATTAGAAACGCAATAAAAAAGTTGATGTTCTTCTTTTGTCATGATATTTTACTGAGGTACAATACTTTTTTTTTTTTGAAAGGCAATACTTTCTTTCTCAAGTTCTCCTTTTCATGTAAGATTTTACTAGCCAAAGTCGTATCTTTATAAACTCCTTGCAGATGTTTGAAGTTGAAGGGAATCCTCCTTCCAGAAATTTAATATTAATGAATGAATTGTACAAGACAACAAATGTGGTGGTAGATGGACATAGACCACCCTTCCATGAAAAATGTTGAGCCCCCAAGTTGAAAGAGTAAGTCAAAAGTTAGGAAATTTCGGCTTCAGAAATCCATTTATCTTACTTTGAAGATACCGAAACGATTGATGTAAGCATAAAAATGTTCTTTTTTGTTCATTTACTGTTAAAGAAATACTGGATCTTTTCATTTTCCCGCAAAATCAGTGGGTTCTAGGCATTGGTTGGAGGTGTCGATAACAAATGTGGTCTAAAAAAAGTATAAGTATGAGCAAGTGTGTAACAATGTGACACCAAGTTGGATTTGTCGTCTAGAGTAGAACCTTGAAACTCGGTTTCGACAGCAAATTGAGGGTTGCGTAATAATTTGTTTATTTTTTTTGCTTTTGAAACATTGATTCTTTTCTATGATTATATAATTTGTGGGTTACTTGAATCTGTAAGATGTGGAACACACAAACAAAGCATTCAGATAGACTTGGTGCCCGTGCCGTAGTGTTTAAATAAATAAGGATCAAAGTAGACTTTTTTTTTGTTGGTGGACCAAACTAACTTGGAGTCACCTAAAATAGGACAAATTAAAATTTTACCTTTTGTTTTATTTTTCTCAGAGTGGAAAGGTCAACGTGTTAAGAAAGTGACCAAGTTGAGTAGTCTATTGCTGGGATAATGACGATCCCTATATGAGCAATAATTTTTAGTGTCCTTCTTCATCAATGGAACCAGTTAGGGATGAGTTCAATTGCAAGTTTGCTTGGAAAACCTTTGATGATGGGATGAATGCACCAAGTATAAAACTAGGCTCTCTTATGCTCGAGTATGTGTGAAAATCAATTTTGGTTTCACATTCCCTGAGTCCAAGTTTGTGCAACCCTCTAAACCGCGGGGTGCACGTTCCAGTCACTCTCATCAGAGGATTTTTACTCTCAGAAACCAGTTTAGGTATTTTATTTCCATATAAGAAATACTTTTCATCAAAACACTAATTTCCATACAATAATAATAAATCTCTGTTTATATTCTCAAAACGATTATTACACTTCAAAAAAAAAAACGATGATCAGATTGAGTTCATCTTTAGAACGTTTAAAATTTATATTTTTGTTGAAGGGAGAGCAAAAAAAATCCTAGGAGAGAAAAAATTGTGATCAACTCGTTAACTAGGTCCGATTTTATACTTTTATTCGAGTCGGACATAGTTACCCTTACTAACTGCACATACTTTTCACACACTCTAGGCATCGGCGAAAATTAACCTTATTTACTCATCTTCTTCGACCCTTCTTCCCTGAAACTGAAATGCCTATTTGTGTCCTCAGTCCTTAATCCTCACCCTAACTATCACCGAACCTGTTATAATTTGTAAAGTTCACCAAACAAACAAAGGAAAACCCCCTAAAGATTATGGCTTTTTTTATTTATTTATTAATAATAAAAAGTTAGGATCTGTAATAATATCAACTTGATCAGATTTAAAACCAACGAACAAATGGATGAAACTGATTATTTACATTAACTTAACCCTCCCAAATAGGAAATAGCATTCCCAACTCGAATTTATTTTCCCCTTAAGAATTCTTCCCATTCCTTTCACGAAAAGAAAATGAAAAATATGATTAATTTTCTGAAAACTCAAGTGGAAGAATTCTCTTATTCCAACAATCTTCATCAGCAAATATTCACTCTCTTTTTTGTTCTTGCTTTAATATCTTAGGTAATCTAGTTACCAATCTAATAATTGTATTTTTACTCATACGAAAAGATGATTTAGTTGATTTTTTCAAAATACTACAGATAATTTTTAACCGGAAAACAAAGCCTTTTTCACCAAACATTTATTTTTTCTTTCTGGAAACTTCAAATCAAGATTTCGGAAGGTTAGTATCAGGGAAAAAGCGAGTGTTGCAGGTGATAGGATGAAGACGAGAGGGGGTTAGGTTGATTAAATCGTGGGAAGAATTTGTGAGTCATTAAGGGTAAATTTGTCCGATTTATTTAAATTTATAAGACTAAACCTAGTTAGTGAGTCGACTACTATTTTTTATTCTCGCAAGAACCTATGCAATTGATTACCGTAGCTGAAGTCCCTTATATACGTCGAAGTTGGTCCATAGTCTATCACGAAGACTAGCTCTACCCTGCCTCAAATAGGATGCCTAATGATTTTGTTTCTGATTCAATATCAAGGAGACAAAAATTGATTCCATGAGCAAGACTGGGGTTTATTCTGTTCAAAAGTTACCTAACCAAATATTTACACAAGAACATCAATTCAGAATCAAATCTAAGATAAATTCTTTTGCAAAAATTATAAACATGATTTCAACTGGTATGAGTTATACTCAATCATGTTTTAAGTTTTCTATCAAATATGGATTTGATTAGTAATTCGTAAATGACCTTATATCAGAAGAAAAGAACCATAAAATAGACAAGAGTTACAAACATAACAAATACAAATACAGGTTAAGAAGCTATCTTTTTGTTTAAACATATTAAGAAGCTATCTTTTTGTTTAAATATAGGTTGTACCTGTGCTTCACAAATCCAAAGCGAAGTCTTTCAAAGTCACACCTTAGATCTCACAGTCCTTAAGTATTGGAGGAAAAACTTTGCAACAACATATATAAGCGTGTAGGGATTGAGTTTTCAGTGTTGGTAATAATTCCAATTTATATTAATCGATCAAGGATGGGTTTCTTAAGATGTAAGATGCAAGCAATGAATTTATTGCAACCTAAGTTAATTATCGAATGATAAACCTAACTCATATACTAAAATATAAAAGTTCGTGTCTTTAGTTAGTGATATACTTGCAACGAGGTTCTTTTTATAATCTGAAGTTGTATTCAATTGTTAGCTCTAGTAAATTCTATGAAAAGAATTACTAACAAAGATAACTTTTAACTATCAATAGAAAAAGAACTAGACTTTCAAACTAAGGATTAACATCAATTTGTAAGCGTGTGGAAAGTTAACCTTGAAAATCAAAGAAGAATGAATGAGCATGTTAGAGCATTGCTCGGTTGAACCCACCAAGCGTTTGTTATCAAGTTAAGTTATCAAGTTTAGTTCCAAAAGCCCGAGTCTCTTGATGTGATTACTACAGTCAACTTCCTTAGGTTAGACTAGGAACATAAAAATGTCGATACTTGCTTTGGTTACTCACCTGAAGATGTATCTGAAACAACAAAGAAATCATCCTTTAGTTCGAGTAATTATATACTTGACTTGATCCATTTGTTCTTTCGACTTGGTATTTATTAAGAACATAACATATGAAGTAAAGTTTGTTTGAAATGACTTTAGTATTGGTGACTGGATCATTATACCATGATCAAAATGTCAAAGAATGATGTACTTGTTAGTTCTAAAATTTGAGTATATAGAGTTACCAAGTACAGTGTATCTACAGACTTCGTGTTATCGACATTACACTAATGTTTGAACTTTCAGATGAATCTATACCTTGGAATTATGTTTAATGGAGTAGATTTGCTTAATTTGTAGTTAAAAAGGTGATTCAAGGATTTATTCTGAGGACCGATCCCTAATAAGTATATTTTATATGAACCGATCCCATGTAAGGATCTCAATTATGACCTCCTAAGGATCTAAGTCTGGACGATCGGTAGAAAGGATCTAAGTCGGGAGAGATCCTTATATGTATGATCGAAACTTACATTTCCGGTATGTTTACTATCTTATGGTTTTTGTAGACATCGAGATGCAGTTGGGTTAGAGATGGAATGTCCACATAATGTCGACATAGTGATTTGAACATGTGTTAAACTCTAATATCTTAATGTTCAAGTATTTTCCTTTGATACTCATGGCATGATCCTGAAATGTATTTTTCAATATCCTTTAGAAATCAAAAATATATGCTTACCATATCCCAGTGGTTTGCATATCTCTGGTCACTATATTAGTAACGTACATATATGTGTGCTACCTAATATTGGTTATCAACTATGGGTGACATTGGTTTAATAGTTCAAATATAAAAGTAAATATTCACTGCATATCTTAAGAATTTTCGAAATTGGCAATACCTTGTCTTCCAACCAAGTTTTGGTCATAACACTATAAATAATGGAGCTTGTATTCTTATAAACTTATCCCTTGACACGCATCTAAATTGAACGTGTGGGAGGACAACTTGTTAAGAGATACGAGTAATCTATTGCCTTCGTTTAAAGTCTTCTTTGGGATCAAGAAGATTTTAGTAGCACCATTTATGGGAAGTTGTATCGTACTGTTATTTTAATTTTTCGTTTAAGAACTAATGATTCAAGATATGTTGATAAAAATTTTGATCAATCAACGTTAACAAATGATGTTTTGTTGTGTGTTGATCATTAGTAGGAATCAATCTATTTGTGAAGCGGTTACTTTTAAGACTGGCGATTGAAGACTTGAAATTTTTTTCTTTTTGGTTTATGATCTTTGTGATTCTTATTGCACATTTGATTCTCTTGGATCCAAACAAACAATTTATCTTGATAGACCTAAAACTTCTTTTAAAAATCGAATAAACTGTTTAGTGTTTCTCCTTATAAAGTTGCTTGGATAGAGATTGTTCACGGTAATAGACTATTTTGAATTTTTTTGGATTGATTTGATCTTTGACCAAATTAACTTATATTGAATAAATGGTAAATCCTTTACTCTACTTTACCTATGATCATTGCCCATTTGGAAGATTTACAAGTGAGTTGGTTACTAAAATAGATTTAGTCCTTCGTTGTTTCGGGTGACGATCCAAAGAAGTTGATAGCGGAAGTCTTCACAGCGGTGAAACAACTCAAGATAATCAACTCTATCTTGGTGGATTTGTTGAAGGCATAATAATACTGAAGGAACTGAGTAACGGTGGAGTATTTACTTGGTCTCAACTATATGAATTTGCGGTAGTCAATTTTTATAGCGGCTTAATTATGAGAGTATTCAAAACAGGACTAGGTCCCGAGGGTTTACTCCCATGCGTTTTTTCTCATTAACAAAATATCGTGTATTGTGCGATTTAATTTACTTCCACATTAATTATATTATTTATTTTCATAAGTAAGTAAATACACTTGTACCTTAACCCACTTGGCATGACCCCATAGTTAGTTTGGTCATGAACTTCTATATACCAAGTTACACCTTGTTGAAATAATTTTTAGTTGTTATTATTTTTGTAAGATTATTCAAGGTGTATTTATATAGGTTGATATCGAAAATATTTTGGTGTGCTCGGTACCCTCTTCATGTCATAGGTTAAATCCAATAGAGTATTGCGTTGGCCCATTAATCTTTTAGGTGCCTAAACTCAAGGAATTGAGTATGTGAACTCATAAGAGATAAAATATGATTCATAATCTTTGTAGGTTCGTGAACTCAATTGTAAAAAGGCTACAAGAACATTCATGCCTTGTTGGGTTCGTGAACTTAAATACTTAGGTTCACGAAATCAAATGCAAAAGGCTACAAACATAAAAGTTCATTAAGGTTCGTTATAACAATCACCATGGTCAATTGTTGGTGATTTTAACGCTATTACTTCTACAGATGAAAAAAGTTGGTGGTATAACTCCTAATAGAAGATATATGTTGTATTTTAATATTTGTCTGGATAATTGTGAACTTTTGCAAGCACCAAGATATGGTTTACAACATACTTGGTCAAATTGTTAGCATGGTGATAAAAGAATTCTTTGTAATCTTGATAAGGCAATGTTCAATCAATTATGGTTCTAAAAATATGAAGATTGGGGGTATAAAGTTGGTTTAGGAGTTGCTTCAAGCCATGCTCCTCTTCTTGGTGGTTGTGCTAGCATTCCTAAAACTAAAAAATGCTCCTCAGAAGTTTCAGAAGATGTGGTTAAGTAATCTAAATTTAATGGAATTAGTTCAAAATTGTTGGTCTAAGCACATAGAGGGTGATCCTGCTTTTGTGTTCCGAAATAAATTGAAAAGGTTGAAAAATACACTAAATGATTGGAACTGGAATGTGTTTGGTAATGTAGATGTTTAAATTAAAAAGGTTGAGGAAAAAGTTCAAGAATATATGATTAACTATGATAACAATCTATTTGATGTAGAGGCTTTGGATAATCTGGTTGAAGCTCAGGATATCAATAGTTACAGAGAAGTGCAATTGATCACTTTATTAAAACAAAAAATCAAGGATCAAATAGGCTAAGGAAGGAGCTGCTAATACTGTTTTTTTCCATGCCAATCTCAAAATAAGGTAAGCAAGGAATTTAGTAAGTGAGTTAGTAGATGGTAATGGTGAAATACTTTTCTAATCAAGAAAAAATAGCCGAAGAATTGGTTAAATATTTTGAGCAAAAGTTCACATTTCAAGAAGTGGAGGTTGAGGATTCATTATTGAAGGTCATTCCCGAAGTTATTACAAATTCATATCAAGAAACGTTGGATACAGTTCCTAATGAAGATGAAATTAAAGCAGCAATTTTTAGTTTGGATTCAGATAGATCTCCTGGTCTCGGTAGTTTTTCAGGTTGTTTTTACAGGGCTTGATGGTAGATTATTCATAGAGATGTAATTCAAGATGTTCAGCTTTGCTGGAGGAGAAGATTCATACCTAAGGTCCACATTCTAACTTCTTAGTTCTTCTTCCAAAAGTTGATAGTGCGAAAAATCCTAGCCAGTTTGGACCAATTGGTATTAGCAATGCAAGTATTTAATTTTTCACCAAAATTATTACTAAAAGAATGAGAAGACTAATGGATAAACTAATTTCTCCTCAACAAGCTGCTTATGTCAAAGGTAGATGCACTCAAGAACATATTTTCTTGGCTTCAGAAATGGTTAATGAAATGAAAAAGAAAAGAAGATGTGGAAACATTGGACTTAAACTTGGTATTTAACAAGCACGTGATTCAGTTAGTTGGAAGTTTCTATTTCAAGTTTTTACAGAAATTTGGTTTCTCAAGCAATTGGTGTGAATAGTTGCATACTCTTTTCAAATCATCTAGAATTTCAGTCAAGTGAATAGTGGTCCTTGTGATTTTTTCTCAGTTGGATGGGGTTAAAGACAAGGAAATCCTTTATCTCTAATTTTATTTGTATTAATGGGAGATTTTATTAGTAGAAGACTGACTGAATTAGTCAATGAAGTTTCCATCATACAAATGGTTATAAGGAATGGTATTCATCATACTCATTTTTTTTTTTGCAGATGATGTTTTTATCTTCTGTAATGGTGCTAAAAAATGTATAGGAAATCTGTTGAAACTGTCAGAAGAGTATCAAAAAAGTTCAGGTCAGATAATAAACAAACTTAAGAGTATATGTTTCATTGATGGTAAATCTGATTCAAGGAAAATTCAACTCGGTGGCATGATACAATGAGAATAAGTTAATTTCCGTATCAATATCTTGGAATTATCCTAAGGGCTGGTACAATAAAATCTTATATAGTTTGGCCTATGGTGGAAATGATGCAGAAAAAACTTGCTACATGGAACGACAGCAAGCTCTTGTCTTTTCAAGAGAGGTTAATACTGATTACATCTATTTTGTGTAGTATTCTTGTGTATAATCTGACAATTTATAAATGACTTATTTCTGCAATCAAAACTTGTGAAAAGATCATAAGGAATTTCCTATGGTCTGGTGATAGTGAGGTCAGAAAATACATAACTTTATCTTGGAAAAAGGTATGCACACCTCATAGTGAAGGAGGTTTGGGTATTCAAAGATTAAAGGTCATTAACATAGCTTTACTCATGAAAATAATGTGGAAAATAATGAATTGCGATAAAGATTGGGCATTATTCTATCTTATTCTTTAAGGCTAAATATAAAGATAAAAATGTAACCGGACCACTAATTAGCAGTTATCATCTGTATGGGCTGGTTTATAATGGGCTTTGGAATCTTTACAAGAAGACATAAAATGGTTCACTAGTGATGGTCAGAAAATTCTAGTCTGGTTTGATACTTGGATTGGTGATTCTCCTTTAATTGGGAGAGTTGCTTATTCAAACCCTAGAATGGATGAGCGGTCATTCCTATGACCTTTTGTTGATTCTATCATTAATTTTAAAAAATGTGATTTGATTTACCCTTTTGGCTTATCAAAACTCGCCAGATTAGGGTAAACCCGTATTAATTAGGGACTATGCATTTTGTTCCCAAACATAATATTGGGCTAAGGGATGTCTAATGTGTGTAAAGTAATCTAATTACCCTTTCCTGATAATAACCAAAAATATTCCCTTTTTAGTTTTATATCCAAACACCAAACCTTATTAAAAAAAAATCTCATTCTTCGTCAATCAAGTCCTTTCTCCTTTTTTATATTTCATCATTTTTAAATGAAAACAATCAATTAATTCATCAATAGAATGAGTAATTGATTTCATAAACTCATTCAGTTGCTTTATTTTGTTCTTCAAGTGACATACTAGGTTAGAAAATTAATTTATGTTGTTATGGAGTGATTTGATCGCTATGGTATTGTTTCACTTAAAAAATGACGATTTTTTGTTATTATTTTTGACTAGTTGGCATGCTCGTTGGATGAATATCATGATGAATTTTCATGTTGTTCTCCATAACTGAGAGAACAATTACTAGAGTCGTTATGGTCTTCATCCCTAAACCATGACAACTAGTGATGTAGTATGAACAATCGTCATGGTTGGAAAAGCTAAACCATGATGACTAGTAACTGCAAAAATCCAGGTTTTTTTTGTTCAAATTTGTCATTAGTCGTCATGGTTTAGTAAAGTCTAATAGACAGTCGTCATGGTGTTGTATTTTCGACCATGACGACTGTAACTACTAAAAACCAATGTTTCCAGTGTCCAAATTTGGTTTTAATCGTCAAGGACAAGGTAGTTAATATCGGTTGTATCGGCCGATATAATAGGTTTTTATCGTGTATCGGAAAAAAACTTTTAAAATATCGGTGATCCAAGGAGTGAACGATAAAAACGCTCATATCGGTCGGTACAAACCGATATATTGGGTTAACCGATACACTGATAATATCGATAAGGGTAATTTAGTAGAATAAATTATATAAATCTCAAAATATGTAAACAATACCCTTCCTCCTATTAATCTCCTTCTTTGTACCCTTGAAAACTCAATCCATTCAGTAAATAAATTTCCAACTATTTCATTTTTTTAATGAGTTTCTTATCCTTGAAACAACAATGATTATTTATTGCTCATTCTCTTTCTTCTGAAGATTTATTAAATGACAATTCATTATTGTTGACGCTTTTATCTTCTATATCATTAATTCAGGTTAGTAGCAAATACAAGGTTATCGTAAATATATGTAGTAAATATGGGATATAAAGTGGAATGAGATTGAATTTGTATTGTGAAGCTTTTGATCGTGATAATTAATGCACATATGGAACCAATTTTTTTAAATTGAAACATTTATGAATATATAAAAAAATTAGTCTTGACGATGTACCACCGATAAAAACCGATATTATCTTTTATATAGGTGTATCGGACCCAAGCAATACGTTACCGATACATGATATTAACTACTTTGGTCAAGGATTGAATATATCTCATCACGAACGTTCTACATGAAATATGGAGTCATCATTGTTTTATATTATCAAGCATGACGACTAAGAACTTCCAAAAACAAGCTTTTTTGTGTCTACATTCGCTTTTAGTCGTCATGTTTTTTAAGAAATAACATAACAACTTGTCCAAAAAATATACAAGTGTCATTGTTTTGCATCCTCGAGCATGACGACTTGTTGTAATGGTTAGTCGGCATGATTGTAACAAATAAATCCATGATGATATTTGATGTCACTATTAAAAGTTGTCATTTTGTTTTAATACGATCGTGCTAACTTTGTTTGGTCGGCAGGTTTTGTTTCGGTCGAGCATGACGATTTTTCATGGAATGAATTTTGAAAGTCTGAATTCCTTCTGTCATTTGAAGAATTAAATCAACAATATCCTCTACAATTTCATTTTGAGAAGTTTTTGACTAGAGTAAATCATTTTGTTACAAAATTTATCCAAATTCTTTCCTAACAAGATTCATAAGTTAAATTCATAATCAGACCCAACCGGCAGAGAGAGACTCTCTGGCGAAAATTTAGGCGATTGAAAGCCATGAATTGATTTTCTTATTCCAGTCGACCTTCACATCATAGATCTCTTCAAATTTTACCGCATTGGATTCATCTCGTCTTTCCCATTCGATTGATACCATCATAACCCTAATCCATAACCCTCACCTATTTTACCAGTGACGGTTTCTACGGTTATTGTTGTCTTTGCAATAATACTTAGAACCATATTATCTACATCATCCTCCCAACCGTCTGCAGATGTTTCAGGATATTCAGATATGCATGTTTATTCTCATACACAGCCCTCTCCTATTGTATGTAAATTTGATGATACCTTGGCCCATTGTACTTTCAAAAAAATTGATGACTGTGGTAATGGAGTTAATGATAGGGGTATGTTAAAACTTCAATTATTAGGCATATTTAGGATCATCACTGGCCGTCTGAAGCATGTAAAAATTCTTGCAGGGAGAGGATACGTACTGAGTTGAGTGTTTACTTGGATTGGGAGAGATTACTTAACCAAATGCAAATGTGGTTGTGCACTTTCTGTATGCGTCTTCAATCACAATGGTGATATATTATTAGGTCCTTTCAACGAAAGGAATGCTGACTTCTTAATACATGGCATCGACAAACCTGCCACACCATCCATCATTTCTTCTGACACTTTAGTAGACGGAGTCATAGGGATATCACTGGAGTTACTTGATAAGGTTTACCAGAGTCAAATAACAATAGTCGCCAGTATTCCTCCGCAATGCAGGTTAAATTTCTCACGCACATTAAAAAATAACCCTAGATAAGGTATCTGCCAAACCTAATGACTTAATTGCTTGGATTCAGTTGCTCTTGCTTCCCATATGGACTTTGAACATGTATATGCCTAAAAATACCAACGAGGAAAGGTCAGGTGTGAGAAAGAGACTACAAACCAATGCAATTAACCAGGATATAATAGAGTAGGAGCAGCCTGGTGGTTGTTCTAATATTGTGGTGAGGTTATTAGATGCCTGTAAGTAGGACAAGAAGTCTCATCAGCAGCAGAAGAAGAAACCAACTAAGACTAATATGCAGGCATGTAAAAAGAAACTTAGTTATGGGAATTATACAACTGCAATCCGTATTCTTTCTTCTAATGGTGTTGCTCCATCTACTATTGACACATTACATGAGCTCCAACAGAAACACCCCCAAGCACCACCTCCAACCATACCTAATGACTTGATGATGCACCTACTTTTGTGGATGTTCAAGCAGTTTTGAAGGCAGTGAAGGTCTTCCCTAAAGGCACATCACCTTTTGGATGCCTTAAGTGGGGCTGATGCTGCTGTCTCAGAGGACCTGCTCATATCTATCATCAAGGTTGTTAATATGTGGCTTGCAGGTGAATGTCCTTATTCCCTAGGAATTTTTATTGGAAGTGCGCCACTGACACCACTTATCAAACCTGGTGGAGGTTTCAGGCCAATCGCAGTTGGCACTATTTGGAGACGACTTTGCTCTAAGCTTGCGGCGTCTTATGTGTGTAAGGACATAACTCAGTATTTATGCAACCATCAGTTTGGGATTAGTATCCCATGTGGTGGGGAGGGGATTCTGCACTCTTCCATCGTTTACTAGAGGTTAAAGGGACTCAAGATAACATACACTAGTGTAAAATAGAAAAAAATAAGTTTGCCAGAAAAAGACTACTAAAAAAGTCTGTTTTTGGGAGCCCCAAAATTGTAGTCTTATTTCTCAAAAGGACTGCTTGTGGGAGCACTTGAATTTATTAGATAACGTCTTCTTTGGACAGTCTATTGATAGGGATGACAAAAGCAGACCTTTATGTTGAACATATTTTATTTTATAAAAATGAAACCGATCCAGCTGATTCAGCTGCATCACAGTTTTATTAATCAAAAAAATAATTTATTCCAAAGCTGATTCAGCTGTATTGATCAAAAAAATAAAATTGATAATAATATTATAAAACTGAATTCATATTAAAAAGTGCTAACAATTTACAACTTTAATCATCTAAAATACTTTTTCCAAATCTCAAAACTTGAATTACTTAACTTAATAATACATAACTTGACCCCTTGAGAGGTGCAATATACAAAAAAAATACCTACTTATGTTATTCAATAAGCTCATAAATAATAAAAGTAGGCAAGTATGTAAATGGAGTAGGCACAAGCCGCATGACATACCCACTAGCACAGAACGACTCAAACTCTAGCTCATGTATGACGATCCTAAGTCCTGCACCACAAACCCACTTGTGGAGAATGGATCAAGTATGAAGATATTACTAGCTCTATACCAAAAACATTCTAATTTTAGAGCAAGTTCAAGAGAGAACACACAAAAGAAACATCTAGCGGAACTAGTAAGGTAGCAAAAAAACCACATCAAAGAGAAAACGGTAACCATTCAGGTCATGAAACAGTTCATTGTTCTAAAAAACAACAATTTTCCATTATTTGCAAAGTGACCAACCTGGTTTTAATTGTTCATATGGGAATTATTCTTCCAGTTTTACTCTTCAGCCTTTTCAACTTTGCTTCACCCCTATAGAGTTTAATTAGCTCGTTCCAGTTTAAAATCACCCACATAGTCCAGAACCTACAATCACAAATAGAATCCATTAGCCATCATATTATACACTTGCTATAATGGACACAAGTACACTTGTATATATTCATATCAGAAAATAGAATGCAGTTAACTCCTTTGAACATCCTTGAAACTTTACACATTTGCTAGTTTCTAACATTTCTTCATATACGAAAATAGGTTTTTGTTTCATGGTAACTTTTTTGTTTTGTCAGCCATAAAATCTTTTGAGACGTCAAGGACTGCATTTTGTGACTTCATAAATAGAGATTAAAGAAGCAAAGTCTATTTGAAGCTATTGAAAAGCCGGGAACAGAGATCGATGTACAAGATTTGGAAGAGATACTAAGGAATGAGGTGAATAAGAATGGCAACAGAGTAAGACAACCTATTGCTTGCCATGTTTCTGCTTCTGCGGCTTCCTATTTACAATATCGCACGAACTCTCAAAATCGGAGACAGGGAGGAGGTATCAGAAGGAAGCAATAAAGTGGACGCGTAAGCTGCTTATTTTCTAGTGCAGTGGTTGGTGCGAAAAAGTAGATGAAACAAGATGTAGTGAAGGACTTGAATTCCCTACCGTTGTCACCATGCCAGTGGTTCATATATGTGATGATGATGATCAGAGTAGGACAAGGTTAATTCAGGTAAACAAAGTGGACTACATAACAAAATCCAAATTATTAAGGAGTATCATTCTTTTGGACTTAAGTAGAGTTTTGGTACCTTCGATGCATATTGTTGTTGTCTAATTTATAGATTTAAGACAACATAATTAGTATGCCTAAATAACAGAGTATAGTCTACTAGTAAAAATTTATGACATATGAGGTGTTCTAAAAAACAAATCATGTTCTAACAACTGCCTAATGATTTACAATCATTATCATCTAAGAGTTGTTACATCTACATCTACTTCTACAATGTAGAAGGATCTGAATGGAAATCAGATGAAATGACTAAAAAACTTGTGTATACCTGCATGTTGTAGAAATCCAAATGGCATGAAATTTTGGAGGTAGGCGAAGAAACCCAACTTCAAGAGTTACATGAATATCAACCAAACTGATGTATTGTGTTATAAATAAAAAAACCATTAAAAATCTATAATTTCTCAAACAATGATATTACCTTCTGCATGTTAAACTACAAAATTAAACTTAAAAGTATAGCAAGAAGAAACAATGATAGTACCTTCTACATGATTAATTGGTGTATATTATCATTTTTAGCTAAGGGTTCTTCTAGATTTTGTACGTTAGCATTTAAAAGCAGCTCTAGGAGCTGAAGTAAGCCAATTTCATGCACTCCAATGGAAGTAAATCAGATAATATGGGCAACATCCATGAATTTACATCAACAAACAAACTAGTTTTTGAGTAGTGGTGGTCCGGGCTCAACTATCACTCACCACCACCACCACGAAATTACCCGAAATCAGACAAATCCTTTACTAATTCAACATTATGAATCAAAAAATAAACACAAAAAATCATATACTTTCAATATAAAACCACCTGCTCTTTCAATTTCCATTCTTCTTTGACCACCATATCTTTGCCTATTTGATTTCATTTCGGTTGTTGTTCTTCAACCTGATTTTCGTACCAAAAAATCAATTCTCAATTATATCTTATAAATAAAATTCACCAACCCAAAATCATAACAGAAAAACAAAGACAATGAAGAAGATAATTATTACCTAATCATCAATCGTTTACAACAGCAATTTCAACATTATCTCGGTGTAGGGAGACACTAGCAAGCAACCTGTTTATAAATAACAAAAAAAAAAAAAAAATTACAGAAAAAAAGAAGATAAAGAGCCACTAAGAGAACAAACAAGGGTTTTAAAATTTTAACTATACATGTTCATGTTGAAACCCAAACATCATATTAGAAAGTTGAAGACAAAATTAGGGTTTTACTGAAATTTGGTTTAAGAAATTGATTCTATTTGGTTGAAGAAATAATTAGGGTTTTGCTGAAATTTGGTTGAAGAAATTCGTTCAAGTAATCTGATCGAATTGGAGTTCGATTTTGACTTTTAATTGAAACATTTTAAAGAGATTTTAAGATTTGGTTTCGCTTCTTCAGCAACTTTCAGATCTTCTTCTTACCTTTAAAGATAAAGGGAAAGAAATGATGAAAGTAAAACTGAGACGCAGTGATAGAGAAATCATAGGCGGGTTTACGAGCATAAACAGAGAGGCTGTGAGAGAAGGAGAAGTCAGAGAAGTGATGGAAGATAAGTTTTGTTTCTTCCCATAGAAACTATTTTCTATTGCAGTCCTAATTGAAGTGGGACCAGAAGAACAATTTCTTTCGGTAGTCTTAATATAAATCCATGTGGAACCTTTTTTATTTCCTAAACTGCCCTTTTGAATTATGACTGTTTCGGGGAGATTGATTTGATTTTCCCAAATTTTGTATGAAAAAGACTACCTTGGAGAGCCCAATATATTAAGAAATCCATAGGAAGACTTATTCATAAAACTTTAACAGACTTAAAAAACCCATTTTCCACTAGTGATGTCGATGCTGCTCAGCGACTTTACTAATTCCTTTAACATTGTAGACATGACTGCATTAATCAAGGAGGTTAGAGACAAGTGCCCAAGTATCTCGCGTTGGATCGAGTTTTGTTATGCCAAGCATACTAGGCTGTATTACAATGAATACACTTTATCTTCTTCCCAGGGTGTTCAACAAGGTGATCCCCTTGGACCCTTACTATTTGCCTTAACAATGCATCCATTGGATTGCAAGATTACTTCACAGTGCACCCTGGATTTTCATACTTGGTACCTTGACAACAGGACAATTGTGGGTGACACATTAGAAGTTTCTAAAGCCTTGAAAATTATACAGTCTGATGGCCATAGTAGAGGAATATGCTTAAACATCTACAAGACTGAATTATTCTGGCCAACAGTTGATCCTCGAAATGCTGCAGCTGGTGTCTTTCCAAGGGGTATTGGCAGACCTGCTGGTGGTGTAAGACTGCTCTGTGGACCTGTTAGTTTGAGCACATAATATTGTAACGATATGGTCCTGTCTAGGGTTGATAAAACTACTCAACTCATGAACTGTATTAAGACTCTTAAGGATCCGCAGAGCGAGCTTCTGCTGACAAGTATTTATGCCGGGGTATCTAAGTTATATTTCGCAATGCGCATGACTCCCCCTCAAACAATTCAGGATGTTGCATCTTGTTTCGATGAGTATTTGATGATATTATTGAGGTATCCGATTACAGGAGATGGATCCGGCTACGGACCACTTCAACACCGTATTGCCACGCTACCGATCAAAGATGAGGGGCTTGGTGTATATACCATGTAGGACACTACCCAGTACTGCTACCTCGCATAAGTTTACCAGACCCAACAGCTGCAGCGTATCATCCTGCGCAACACTTCAGTCTCTGAAATGAGCCCTCATTACCAGCTTGCACTTGATAATTACATGAGAGTATGTTAGCTAAATCCTTCCACTTTCGACGTCAAAGTGATTGCCCCATAGCCTATGCATTCCCTGGCCAATCGTTTCTTTGGTGCTGTTAAAAATGAGATTCCAAGCATATTTTCCATGTCAGATCGTGACTCCATCCTATGGAAGAGCAACAAAATGACCAATGCACAAGACTATCTTAAAGACATTCCTATTTCTAGCCTTAATCAAGCAATTGGGCCTTGACAGTTTCGGTCCATGCTTCAATTCTAGCTCGGCATTCCTTCATTTGAAGATGGAAATACATGTGATTATTGAAATAGAGTCATGGATCGCTTTGGAGACCATGCACTTTATTGTGCAAACGATGTCGGACTTAAATTTAGGCATGACTTAGTATGAGATCTTTTTGCTGACCTGTGCTATAAAGTGGGTGTCACTGCTAAGAAAGAGGTTGTTGTTGGTTGTTAATCGAATAATGCTAATGCTCAGTGATCATCTGAAATTTTAATAATTGGGAAAATGGACGTGATGTTTGTTTTGATGTCACTGGAGTGTCACCCTTTTCCAGAAGTGGGTATCGCAACTTTACACCTGGTCATGACATTGCTGATGCTATTGCACGCAAACGGAATAGATATGTTGATAATTGTTTAACTCATGGGTATGGTTTTAGTGTCTTAGCTTTCTCATCGTTACGGGAACTTGGAGATGATATCACCGATCTTTTGAAGAGACTGAAAAACTGCATGGCTGCACATGATGCTAATAATAACTTAGGCAGTTCTCTTTTCTATAGATTAGGAATTATAATTCAGAAAGGTGTTGGTGCGCAACTTGTTGCTCGCCTGCCAACTTTATTTGATAAAAAATTACTTCAGTATCTCAGATAACCTGTTGTTGGTGATGGTGCTGGTTTTGGTATTTTTCAACAACGATTTGCCACTATGTCGATCAATGGTGCAGGTTTAGGTGTTTACACTATGGCTGATACTTCTAAGTATTTTTTACTGGATTCCTACGCACAGACTCAGCACTTACAGGGCATTATATTACAGGGTAACACCACTTCTAACTCGACCCAGAGATATCAACAAGCTCTTCAGGTATATACTCAAACTTGTGGTTATCTCCTTCTCAATTTAACATCAACGATGGTGCCCCCCATTTCATGAAATCACTGGAAGCGACATACTTTGATGTGATTAAGAAGGAACTTCCCACCAAGTATTCACTATCTGCAAGGGATATTGCTCTTTGTCAATATAATAAAACAAATCATGCTATGGATTTCTCAAAGCTGTTCCCATTCATGGGCTTAATCAAGCAGTCAGACCTCGTCAGTTTCGAGTAGTTCTTAAATATATATTGGGTATACCAATGTTTGAGGAAGATAGCTTATGTTCATGTTGTAATCGTGCTATGGAAAAGTATGGTGACAATGTTATACATTGTGCTAGTGCAGTCGGCATCAAATTTCGACACGACTTGTTTCGTGATGTTTGGCGTATATTTGTTACAAAGCCGGTGTGGCATCTCGCAGAGAGGTTTATATGGGTTTCTTGTCCGAAACCTCTCATGCCTTAAGGTCGACATATTTACTCGTATACAATTGGGAAAACGGTCGGGATATGTGCTTTGATGTCACGAGTGTCTCGTCGTTCACTAGTGCCATAACTACTTCCTTCACCCCAGGACATGCTATTTCTACGGCTGTTACTCGAAAATGTAATAAATACCTAGACAAATGCCTAACACATGGATATGAGTTTGGTTTTTAGGCTTTTTCAACACTTGGTGAATTGGAAGAAGATACTTGTATATTTTTGAGACTTGCTAGTCAAGATGCTAATTCCAAAGTAGAAGGTTCCCTTTTTCATCGTATTGGTATTAGTATTCAGAAAGGTGTTGGTGCTCAGCTTGCTGCTAGGATACCAACAAACTCTTTGTAAAAATCTGACTTTGTTTGATTTTCTATTATAAGTCTTCTGCGGTGTTTTTTTTTTATAAAAGCCCTTGTGGCCATTTTAATAATAATAAAAATATGGGGAAAATTATTTTTAGCCCATTTAATTATTTTCTTATATGAAGAACCCACCATTAAAATAATAGATATGTAGAGCCCATAATTAGTTATGATATTAGTATATTTACATACATAACCTTTATTTAAATTAGGAGAATAACAGCTTTAAAAAAATCAAAATACATGATGTAGTTTTTACAGTGGTAAATAAGGGTTTGATTCTTGGACTTGTGAAGTTGATTTTAGACTTAAATTATAAAATTAATCTAGTGAATAAAACAAAGGATGATAGCAATATTGAGAGATTACTGGGAATCAGGATTTCAACAAACTCTAATTCTATGGTTTCAATATTAATTCTTAGACAATTATAGCTCCAAAAACAACAATTATTGACTCTTAATCTTTGCCAAGGTAGATTTTGTAAAACATTAATTATAAATAGTAAGCATGGGTTATCAAAACACTTAAGCTAAGAATAAGCCATCAAACTAAATGACAACTAATTAATTTGAAATCATAATTTAATTTATATTAATGCAAAAGTCATAAAAATAATTAAATACAGTTACCACAGTGATGAGACTTGGCTTCCTCCGTTATCCCAGTATTGGGGTTTAGCTCCACATGGTGAAAACACACTCAAAAGATTTTTCCATTGCTTAAAAGGTGTTTACAAAGGTGAAAAGAATCAAAAAGAATAAACATCAGTCACAAAAAGCCTTTTAAAAGGAAATAAAAAGCGATACTTCTTTTCTGTGTTTGAATATAAGACTATTACTGCGACTGAATTTATCAGACCAATGTTCTTCGTGTTCTTCCTTAGCATCAGCAATTAGGGTTTCTCTGCAACTTCTTTTTTTCTTTCCTGCAGCCTCCCAATCGACCCCAAACTCTCGAAAACTCCTCATGGCTCAAACCAAGCCTCAATTTATACATCACAGCAACCTCCAAGGCAAGAAATCTTCGAAAATTAATTTTCCTTTCACCCTACGGCAAGCCACGAAAATAACTCCATGCTAGCTTGTCTACACGTCTGTTGTCTTTCCTTCTTACACTGCAACTTCCTTTAGATAGATTCAAATCAAATTAGAGAATATATCCTCCCAAATATTCACTCGAAATTCCCGTAAATAGTTCTTCTCCCTGTTTGTAAAGAAAGTCCAATGAACTTCCCTTTTCTTCGATCTCAAACCTACTACCGAACGTATTTGACCCTAACATGCCCAAACCAAGCCAGGTCTATATCAAACTCAACTCGAATCTCTGCGTAACCCCCAGATTAACCTACTGCCGAGAAAAGGTCCACTTCCCTATTTTATGGAGACAACGAGAGAAACTCCTCTTTCTTCATATCCAAGCTCATTACCCGTCCTGTTTTATTGTAACAGGATTATGCAAGCCAAATCCGAGAAGAACTCCGACTGAAACTCGCCCAAACTCTGCCAGTAGACTGCCAAGTTTTCCTGCCTTTTCTTTCTTTTGAACTGTGAAGATGAGTATTCCCCCTATCCAAGATAGGGGTGTGAATACCAATGGGGCGTATATGGCAAAACTGGGGTGCAAATAACTTGAGAGCCCCTTATCCGTTTGAGGGGTGTCTTTAGCAATTTTCTTCGGAGGTCCAAATGCCACTTTTCGAGCCAATTTCTCCGCACATGTTTATTTCCCCAAAAATACCTATAAAGACATAAAATACCAAAATAAGTACAAAAATGGGTACTAACAATATAGAAAATCGAGATAAAAATAGACACATAAATGCGTCTATCAATACCCGTTAAAAACAATCCCTAAATTAACGAATGTTTCCTAGAGATTAGGAAACTAATTCAAAACGATTGTATTTTTCTCAAAAACGGTTATACTTTAATGTGATAAGGATAATCCCAAAAATATCTCCCCGTAAATTCTAATTTCCTATTTTTTAATTTCTATGTCAAATTAAAATTCAAAAAGTGAAAATATAATTTTACACCTCTTCCAAATTATTACCTTACAAAAACTCAAATTATCACCCTATTAAGAAAAAAGAAAAATCCAATTATCACCTCTAAAATAACTCAAATTATCACCCCTGAAATAACTCCAATTATCACCCTACGAAATTGGCGAGAATTACAGTTTTCACGAAATAATAAAAATAAAAATTCCAATCATCACTAAAATTGGTAAAATTCCTATGATGAAAACTTAAGTTTTCATCCGTGAGAATGGTGATGTTGTAATTTTCAAAAATTGATAAAAGTTCCACTGGAAAAACTCCACTTATCACCTCCATAATCCATGAAATTCATAATTATCACCTCCATGATCCATGAAAATCATAATTATTACCAATTTACGTTCAAGGTAACTCTTTGCATAAAAAAAAGTTCAAAGGTAACCTAAAGATATTTCAAAAAAAAAAAAAAAATCATGCACAAAAAATCATAGAGATCAAAGATAAAAAATAAAATAAAGAATTGGTCCGTGAAAGAATTAATCAGCTTCTTTTTTGCATGTTCCAGTGCTGTGTGCTTTCATTGTTGACAAGCCTTAATGATATGTAATTAACAAATTAAGCCTTGTTCGTTCGGACACTTATTTAGCTACCTGTTTAAATTTAGTCTTGATTGGAGCAGCAAATAAAGACAGCACCAAGTTAAAGACGTAATCTTATTTTACAAATATGCACAACTAATCAGTTGGTCTAATAAATGAATTAGATTTTTAGAACAGAATTAGTGGTAAAACACAGAGGTGACCGAATTTGGAGTACAAAAACTCCATTCAAATGTTGGGATCCATTAAAACTCCATATTAAACAAAATTGATACAAAAAATCCAAATTTTTAAAAAATTGATACAAAAACCCCAAACAAAATTGGTTTCATCAAATTCTATGATAAAACCTAATTTGGTTTCATCTTATTTTTGCCTTTTTTTTTTGTCATGAAACCGAAAATTTTAATGACGAAACAGTAAGTTTATAATGAAACCAAATTTTGTGATACTGTTTCTGGTTAGTAGTGGTGTTGGTTGGCTGTGGTGCTTTTTATGGTGATGGTAATGCTAGTATTTGTTGGTGGATGTGGTGTTGGTTGCTAATAGTGGTAGTGATGGTGGTGATTGGTGATCGTAGTGGTTGGTGATGGGAGTGCTGATATATATTGACGATGGATATGGTGGTGGTGGTTGGTGATTGTAGTGGTGGTGGTCGGTGATGGTAGTGGTGGTGGTCGGTGATGGTAGCGGTGGTGGTCGATACAAAAACCCAAAATATTCATATTATTTGGGGTTTTTATGTTACTTTTGTTTTGATGGATTTTTTTGTGGATGGATAGTGACACCTATGGGGTTATAACTCACGACCCGTTTTTGGAAAGGCTATAAAGAGGTAGAGTAAAACGTGGAGATTTAGGTTTGACTTCCGAAAATAGTGGTAAATATTCTTTAACTAATTGCCGGAAGTTATGGTAAGAAATTAGGTGGACCGTAAAAAAATATAAAAACAATTTCGAATTTGTTGTAGGCTAAGGGTTTCTCTTTACATATATGTATATAAAAGATACTTTATCTATGTAATATAGGCTAATCAATAGAAATCCTTCTCTTCTCTGTCTTTTCCTTTTTCCCTATTATTCTACTACAAAATGTTATGAGGCACGGTGCTCTTACCGGTTGAATTTATTATTTTTCTTGAATTATCAAATTGTTAAATCAAGTGCTATTGTTGTCGGATCCGCATTCCTATATTCTTCTCGATCAAGTGCAGCACGATGGTGAATTTTTATTTTTAGGTTTTCATCGAATCATCAAAAAAAAAAAAAGGAATCACTAGTGATGCGCGTCGTTTACACAACAAATTAATTACTTCTTTCCACACTATTAACTGGTAATATAATGGCAAGGAGATCGTTTCCAAGAAGAGCAGGGAGTTTTTAGTTTTAATAAAGTAACCGAAAGGGGGGTTTTTAGATTTTAATCAAAGTAACTAATTAAAGAAAATAATAAGGGTCTGTTGTAAACAATAAGAAGAAAGATGACCATGGAATCCTTCGCCGCCACTGAACTGAAACTTAATTGAATACAAGTTTATTTATTGTTGAATTTATATTGTTACCAACCGGAGAATAACAATAAGCTTTGCTATCCCCCGGATTCCTGTTGTCACTGGATACGGAAGCGCTCGACTACCAGTTTCTATTCAACTAACCTACCAAGAATAATCTCTCAAGGTGTATATTAACCGAATGCTTTACACTCTGTGAATCCGGTTGATCATAGCATCAGACGCATAGGCTCGGCCTGCTTACTAGTGTTATCTTTATACACATTTGCTTAACAGAATCCCTCTGTCAGCTTTTGCGATTTATTACTTGTGTATAGAGATGATGTGACAATTACACGTATCACACAACCCTAAACTAGTAGAAGAAATATTGATTGGTTAATTTAATTGATCACTTTAAATAACCCCTCAATATTCTTAAACATTAAAAATAATAAAGATAATCAAAAATAAAATAAAACTTGAAATAAACTTGATTTAAAAGATTAAAGCTTCATTGTTCAGTACTTTGAAATCATCCCTAATCAAAAAGAAGTTTAGCTAGACGTAGCTAAAAAGTATTAAGAATTAAATAAAGAAGAAAAAAAGAAATTGAATTAAAAATAAAAGCTCACAAGAAAATCCAGAGCAAAAACTTTATTTCTCTCTCTGTTTCTGTCTTCTAGCTACAAGAAAATAATAAAATAAGGAATGATTTTTCTTTTGGGTCTAGGTAGCTATTTATAGGCATCAAATACCCTAGCCGATCCACAAAAATCGTACAAGATAGAGATGCAAAGTCGGTGCACTTTATCCCAAACCAGGTGCTGATAATTGGATGTAACTCGGTATATTCTAGTAGAGTGACACGGCTTTTGATTCGTTTGATCATCTAAGGAACCCTTGTATCTTCATCGGCACCGTCGATCTATTCATCTTCAGTGAGTCGCGTTGCAGCAAATCATTTTAATTTCTCCAAAACGCGTTAACGATCTGCGGAAGTACTGCAGCCAGGCTCCACCACGTGCTCGCCTTTTTTCTTTTCTTTAGATTTGTACGGATTTTAAACTTCCATCATAAGCACACACGGGTCCCATGGTAACGTCATCTAACAACTCTTCCCTGACTTCTTCTCTTCATCGTTCAATCAGTAGCAGCATCCCTTCTCGAGCTCAGCCAACATTAATGGCAGCAACTGCCGTTGCTTCCATGTTTTTCTTCGAGCTCTTCTCTGTCAGCAAACTCCAACCATGAAACAACATCCTCTCCAGGGGCGGATCTTGACTTTATAGCTTGGGGGGACAAATATATAAAGTGGAAAATAGCAGTAATGTCGTATGAAGGCCACCCGAAAGTTTTTAGCGTGTTTTGCGACAAAAAACATATCTTTGAATAGAACTTGCCTCAAGACTCCATGAAAAATCAAATACTTCATAGAACTTTATAATATTTAAGCTTAGTGCTAGAATTTGTCATAGAAAATTTTGAAATATATGTAAAAAGTTACACAAATGAAGCATATTACAGTAATTTTGTAGGAAAAAGGGGGGACAATTATGGAAAACATTGAATTTGTAAGCCTATAATAGTAATTATGTAAATTCTAGGGAGGAAAAATATCCTCCCTAGTCCTCACTAAGCTATGCCCCTGATCCTCTCTCCATCTTCAATCACCATCAGACTTCTCCGCACCTTCATCACGATCACTGCCAATGGCGGAAACTTCTCTTTCATTTCCGACTTCAATCTCGGTCCCATGATCATCATCACCCCGACACCATGATCATATCGATGGAAACAACCATCTCATCATCCTTCATGCATGCATACTTCTTTGTCACCGCAAAACTGTTCACATCAGCACCTCCCTTGAATCATCAATGCCATCGACCAAAGTTCCTGTCAATCTCAGCTTCTTAACTGCCTTGTAAACCGATCCAAAATTTTATACCACGATCAATCACCGATGATACTCCATCACTGCCAAGCTCGATCAACAATCTTTCATCTTTTTTCATCGCATCAATCGATCACCACTGTGACTACCAACTTGACTGACTTATCGAAATCAGAGAACAACCCATGCTTTAGGTCGTCCCCAGGAACCCAGTGATGTATTCAAATTTGAATATAAATGTTAATCAAAATCCATCACCATCGTGATCATCAAGTTATGTCTGCCATTTCCTGTGTTGGAGTAGGGAAGATGAAGTGCCCTGAGTAATTTGGCGTCTTCCTTAATCAGTCTTTGAATCTTGGCAGCCCCTTAAGTAAAAAAGTGGACTCCCTTTAGCACTTCCCTTGAACTTGACTGCCCTTAACAGGAAGGTGTCCCTTATCATCCGGTTGGGATGCAAATATCACTTCCCATGTAAAATGACCATTTTACCCTTTTATGCTTCTAAGTTCTTGTTTCGCTCATAACTTCTTCATATGAACTCAGAATGACTCTGTTCTTTTGTCATTGCCTTCGTCTTCTCGGCCTCTACATAATGAAAAGTAGAAATCTTGTACTTGGATGAGTTTTACTTGGTATGCGGCCCTTCTCCATTTGTAGCTAACTCCTTTTCTTGCATAATTAAGTGAAAAATCACTTCTTTTGGATGATTTACCTAACAAAACACAAATAAGAGAAAACAAGCTTAATATTCAATAATTTGCAAGAAAATCAACAAATACTAGCATGGAATTGACACCAAATATATGTGAAATATGCACTTATCAAATTCCCCCACACTTGCCTTTTGCTAGTCCTCGAGTAAACTAAACTAAACTACAACAACTTTATTTCGCCGAGGATACTGTTGCACTTAGCATGTGCAACAGGCCTTTAAACCCATAGGTGTCCCTTGTGGACGAGTTATAGTCTCGTGAGGGCTTACGAGAGATATACCCACAAAACCTACTCCAACTTCAAAGCGTTCCAGCGTCCCAAGCATCCAAAGATCTATGAGGACATAGATTTTCTGCATGCTAGTAATAAGAAGTTAGAAACACCAAAGAAAATATTCATTCTTAAATCTTGAGTGAGAAATAATCACACCATAATGAGAGAATGCGTGTTTGAGAGCGATCAATAAGCATTTCACGTTTACTTCTGCCTCACTTAAAAGGATTTTATGATAACTGCACTCAATAAGACAGCTTTTTATGGGTCTCACATGTGTGCAGGTAGGAATGAAGAGAGAAATCCTGCAACACGTTGAATGGTGGGAAGGAAACCTTCTGAATAATTTATGGAGACCCCACAAGATCGTGGGAAATAAAAATCTTTTTCTGATGATCTCTAAGAAAGGAAATCAACCACTATTATCAAGGATGAGAGTACTTACCACCTTCACATCCTATTGTAATGATGATAACACCACTCTCACAGCATCAATAAAAACGTAGTCTTCAGCTCGTCTTCTTCATCTTCCTGGTCTTCGTCTTCGGCTTCAACTGTTGGTGATAAAATCTTGAACTTTGTAGAACTTAAACAATTTGTAACTCTTTTCTCTTCAATTTCCTTGTTGCTTGAAACTTCCTTATAAATTTTTCTTCCCCGTGGCCTTATTGAAAAAAAATAACATCCTAAATGCCAATCTTTTTCTTTTTTTTTTGTTGTTGTAATTTTTAAAGATTGCAACTATGGAATTAAAATAACATGGCCATGAAAGAAGTACTTTACCACTTTGATCTTCACAACTTGTATTGTTTTTGTATCCTAAACTTCAATACCTCTCATCTTTTGACTTTCTTCGCTCTTGTAAATAAGTCTTCATACTTGCATATAAATTACTTTCCTTATGTATAAGTCTTTAACATGTATATGAAAATCTTCTCATTGTATGTTGCTTTACTTGGATATAAAATTTGCTCTTCCTTGTATTGTTGCTTGTAAACCTCAAATGTCTTTATCTTTCCTTGTAGATTTTGATATCGCTCCACTTGTTGATGATGATGGTGTTTCTATGGATCTGTTGTTGGCGAGAGAGAGAATGGTGCTAACTGCAAATCAAACTACAAGAAGGTGTTTTTCGTATATAGACATCACCCTCATGATTGACAAAATTAGCACTCAAGAGATAAAAAATAGTGCTGAAAATTGGTGTGAAATTGGGTAGCTCACCATTCTACCCAGAATTAACGTACGGTGACACACACTCAAAAGAAATCTCTTTAGTCAACTACTAAGAAAATTTGGTATAGTGCCTCTGTTGATATGAATATGGGTAGTCTCCACTAATGATTGATCAGCAACTCTAATAATGCATTTCTCCATGCTCCTCATTTGCATCACCAACATGATTAAATCCACTATTTCACACTCCAATTCGTAAGAAATCCGAACGTTGTTCCCTAACACTTCCAAGTTCAGTTATGTCGGTCAGAATTCTCTATGTAAAAATACCTAGAAGTATGCTAGTGACTCTAAAATCTCTACAAGTTGGAGGTTTTTATGCAATTTTTTTTTTTTTGAAAACTCAAAGAAAAACTAAAAACTCTATATGCAAAATACTCCCCCACACTAAAACTTTACATTGTCATCAATGTAATTTACTCATCCTAAGTAAAATCAAGGTGGGAAATCAAAATATGATATGAAAAGCTAAGAAAAATAAAACATAAAGATAGAATTACAGAACTGATGGGTTGCCTCCCATTCAGCGCTTAGTTTTACGTCCTCAGCCCGACTTGGCACTCATTAAAATTACTCCTCCAGAGGGAGCGAATCACAAATCTCAATTTCATCAACATCCATTGTAGTGAAGTTCTCGTAGTATGGCTTCAGTCTATGGCCGTTGATCTTGAAAACTTTCATAGTTTTAGGACTAGTTATTTCAACTGAACCATGAGGAAAAACATTAGTAACAACAAATGGTCCCACCCATCGGGACCTAAGCTTTCCAGGAAATAACTTAAGACGATAATTAAATAAAAGAACTTTTTTTCCCATAACAAAGCTTTTTCGAGAAATCATTTTTTCGTGAAATAACTTCGTCTTTTCCTTGTATATGCGAGAGCACTCGTAAGCATCATTATGTATCTCCTCTAGCTCATTGATTTGTAGCTTCCTTTGTTTCCCAGCTTCATCATACTCCATGTTGTACATTTTTACCGCCCAAAAAGCCTTATGTTCTAATTTAATTGGGAGATGACAAGCTTTTCCATAAACCAACCGATATGGAGACATACCAATTGGTGTCTTATACGCCGTTCTATATGCTCAAAGTGTATCATTAAGCCTGAAACTACAATCCTTTTGTGTAGTGTTAACGGTTTTCTCCAAAATGGACTTAATTTCATGATTTGAAGTTTCAGCTTGCCCACTAGTTTGTGGGTGATACGGCGTGCCAACCTTGTGCATAATTTTGTACTTCTTGAGGAGAGCATGAAAGGATTTCTTAAAGTGCGAGTCTCCATCCCTGATAACCACTCTTGGTGTACCATGTCTAGAGAAAATATATTCCTTCACAAACTCACTCTTGGCTTTAGCTTTCACCCATTTTGAAACATAATCCACAACAAGAAGTATATAAAATTTTCCATTCGAATTAACAAAATGGCCCATAAAATCAATACCCCACACATCGAAAATCTCTACATGAAGAATTGGTGTGAGTGTCATTTGATTTCGAGCACCTAGATTGCCCGTTCGTTGACATTTATCACAAGATTTGCAAAAAGAATATGCATCCTCAAATAGGGTAGGCCAATAAAAGACACTCTCAAGAACTTTGAGAGTGGTACGTTTAGAACCAAAGTGACCACCACAAGCATAAGAATGACAAAAACATAGAATTGATTGAAATTCAGAGTTAGGTACGCACCTGCGGATGATCTGATCAACACCGTATTTCCACAAGTATGGCTCATCCCACACATACTGTTTGGATATTTTCTTAAGCTTTAACTTATGAAAATTAGACATCATACTAGGTACTTGCCTTGTAACCAAATAGTTCACTATATCAGCATACCAAGGTGTTGATTCTTCAATCGAGAAGAGTTATTCGTCTGGAAAACGATCTTGTAGGGGAAGTTCTTCTTCAGAAATAACAAGTCTACTAAGATGATCAGCAACAGTATTCTCAACACCTTTCTTGTTTCTGATTACAATATTGAATTCTTGTAGCAAAAGAATCCACCGGATAAGCCTTGGCTTATCTTCTTTCTTCTTTAGTAGGTACCTTAGTGCTGCGTGGTCAGAATATACATTCACTCTTGTACCCACCAAATATGACCTAAATTTTTCTAGTGCAAATATTATAGCCAGCAGCTTTTTCTCCGTGGTTGAGTAGTTGATTTGAGCCTCATTAAGGGTCCTTGATGCATAATAAATCACATGAAATAAATATCAAATGAATCACCATAAACAATGAAATCGTCCATAAATACCTCAATGATGTTTTCCACGTTGTCAGAAAATATACTGACCATACATCTCTGAAAATTGGCAGGCGCATTGCAAAGACCAAACGGCATTCTTTTATATGCAAATGTACCGAAAGGGAAAGTAAATGTAGTCTTCTCTTGATCCTCCAGTGCAATAACTATCTGATTGTAACCTAAATAACCATCCAAAAATAAATAATGAGAATGTCCCACTAATCTCTCTAACATCTGATTAATGAAAGACAAAGGAAAGTGATCCTTGCGGGTAGACGAATTGAGATTTCTGTAGTCTATGCACACTCGCCATCCTGTTTGAACTCTTGTAGTAACAAGTTCATCATCTTGATTTCTGACAATAGTGACACCTGATTTCTTAGGCACCCCTTGCACCGGACTAACTCATTTGTTGTCAGAAATTGGGTAAATCACCCCCACACTTAGCAATTTGAGGATCTCTTTATTTACGACCTCCATATTAATGGGTTAATCCTACGCTGAGCATCACATACTGGATTTATATTATCTTCCATTAGGATTCTATGCATGCACATGGCTGGACTAATGCCTTTGATATCAGCAATTGTCAATCCAATAGCCGTTTTGTGCCCTTTCAAAACCCGAAGTAAGCGTTCTTCCTGTACCGCTGTGAGATTCTTTGCAATAATGACTGGAAGCTCTTCCCCATATCCCAAGTAAGCTTACTTTAAGTGATCAGGTAGAGGCTTCAACTCTAATTTAGGTGTCTACACAATAGAAAGTAAAGTAACTTCATCAGTTACAAGTAAAGTGATATATGATATAGTTCATGTTCTAATTTCTTATGATGCTTTTAAAGCACCACATGTCTCAGCAAACTCCTTGAGAATATTAATTTCCAAGTTAGGCATGCCATGGACATCCAAATTAATTCTATTTTGCAGCACATATTTAAGTTTATCTCTGTTGTTCAAATCAAACATCTGATGTGCTAACGAACTAATAACATCAACAGAAAATGATGAGTGGATATCACTTGGATAACGCATAGCTTCAATGATATTAAAGTGTATAATCTCTTTGTCAAACTCCATAGTGAGTGTTCCAGTATCACAATTAATTTTCGTCTTAGCACTCTTCATAAATGGTCTTCCAAGAAGTAATGAAGTAGACAAACAATTGCCTCCATTCTGCATATCCACCACAAAGAAATCAACAGAAAAAATCAATTCATTCACTTGTACCAACATGTCTTCCACAGGTCCCTTAGGATATATGTAAGACTTATTATCTAATTTAATGATAATCCATGTCTCCTTTAAAGGTCCCAGGTTCAACGAATCATAAACATCGGCTGACATCACGCTTATGGAAGCTCCCAAAAGCATGGTAAAACCGTCTATTACCATTAGTAATTGGAACTATAAAACCACCAGGATCTTTACACTTTGCAGGCATCTTCTTTAGCAACATGGATAAAGCACTTTCTCCCACCTGAGTGACCTCGTTAGCAATCAGCCTCTATTTCTTTGTACAAAAATCCTTCAGAATCTTGTCATACCTGGGTACCGTTCTGATTGCCTCAATAAATGGAATATTGATATGCACCTTGCTGAAAATATCCATAATCTCCTTGTCTAAATCTTGCTTATTTGACTTGGAAAAACGACTAGGAAAAGGAGGTGGTGTGGTAAAAGTAGGAACAATGTCCTTAGGTTGGCCGGTTGAAGTTGGCTTTTCCTTTGGAACAGTTTCCGCCTCTACTTACTTTTTTGAGTCGTGACTAACTTTTTCTTGTTGTTTTGGCTCTTCAGTTTGCTTTACAATACTAAAAAGCACTGCATTTACATTTTTTCTCAGATTCACAAAAGTTTGTGATGGAAGCTTTGTCGATGCTTGTGCCTTTAGTTGATTAATTTTAGTTGCCATTTTCCCCATCTGAGTATGTAGGTCTCTAATAATAGCAGAGTCGGTCTTCTGCATATGTTGATCGGCTTTATGTTGACTCTGTTGAAACATAGATGAGAGACCTTGTATTATAGTAATCATCTTCTCAGATGCGTCATCCTTGGAAACTGGAGGTTGAGACTGTGATTGTGGTTGTTGAAAACCACCTTGCCGAGCATATGGATTAGGAGCTGCAGCTTGCTTGTTTTCATAACTAAAATTTGAGTGATCTTTCCAACCTAGATTGTAGGTATTAGAGTACAGATTATATCTTGGCCTCTGATTTGGAAACACAATATTCACCTGTTCAGACTCTTCTTCATAAGTAGGAATATTCACTGATGCCATTCGTTGCACTACCTTCTCTATGTTGTTCATTCGTTGCTCTGACGGTGAAGTTTCTTCTATCTCACTAACTCTTCTGATATTTGAGATATTTCTGGTGTAGAATTGTTGAGCGTTTGAAGCCATGCTCTCAATCAAACTAGTTTCCTGTGAGAATATCTTTTCAGTAAGTGAACCACCAGCAGCTGCATCAATCAAATTCCTTTGTTCTAGAAGTAATCCTTCATAGAAGTATTGAATGATAAGTGTTGAAGATATGTTATGGTGTGGGAAGCTCGTCAACAACTTTTTGTACCATTCCAGTATTCATAGAGAGACTCCCCAGTTATCTGAAGAATACCACTAATCTCTTTACGAACATAGGCTTCTTTTGAAGCAGGAAAATGTTTCTCCAGAAATAGCTTCTTCATCCCGGTCCATGTTGTAATACTCTCAGGGGGGAGATAATACAACCATTCTTCCACTGAATCTATTAAAGATAATGGGAAGGCTTGCAACATTGTTGTATCACTGTCTTCGGTACTTTGCCTAAGACTTATCATCTTCTGTTGAAATTTTCGGAGATGACGATTCGGATCTTCACCTGGAAGTCCCTTGAACTTTGGTAGATGATGAAGTAGATTCAATTTCAGCTCCACTGGGTTAGTGATTGTAATACACAATGGTTGCGAATCTAAGCATGGAGATGTCAACTCTCGCAGCTTCTTCGGAGGAGGAGGAGGAGGTGGAGGATCTTTCTCGTCGTCTGTATTAACCATCTCTTCTGTAGAGGGTTCTAGTTGTAACTGCTGACGTGCTTGAAGTACCGTTCCTTTAAGGGTTTGAATTCCGCACCTCAAATAATCCCAATCTTTCGGTGCCAGAGATTAAGCACATGAAACCAATATATATATATATATATGTATTGAGTAAAATCTAAAAATAAAATAAATACAAAATAAAAACAAAATCTAAAAACAAAGTACTAAAATAAATAAATAAAAATACTAAAATAAAATAAAACGACTAAAAGCTACCGACTGATCCCCGGCAGCGGCGCCAAAATTTGATGCGCGTCGTTTACACAACAAATTAATTACTTATTTCCACACTATTAACTGGTAATATAATGGCAAGGAGATCGTTCCCACGAAGAGCAGGGAGTTTTTAGTTGTTATAAAGTAACCGAAAGGGGGGTTTTTAGATTTTAATCAAAGTATCTAATTAAAGAAAATAATAAGGGTCTGTTGTAAACAAGAAAAAGAAAGATGACTAGGGAATCCTTCGCCACCACTGAACTGAAACTTAATTGAATACAAGTTTATCTATTTTTGAATTTATATTGTTATCAACCGTAGAATAGCAATAAGCTCTGCTATCCCCCGGATTCCTGTTGTCACTGGATACGGAAGCGCTCGACTACCAGTTTCTATTCAACTAACCCACCAAGAATAAGCACTCAAGGTGTAGATTAACCGAATGCTTTACACTCTGTAAATCAGATTGATCCTAGCATCATATTTATATGCTCGGCCCGCTTACTAGTGTTATATTTATACCCAATTGCTTAACAGAATCCCTCTGTCAGCTCTTGCGATTTACTACTTGTGTATAGAGCTGATGTGACAATTACACATATCACACAACCCTAAACTAGTAGAAGAAATATTGATTGGTTAATTTAATTGATCACTTTAAATAACCTAGCTTGATTGGGGTATACCCAGATTAATTGGGGTATACCCAATAAGACGAAATAGGGTTATTTTGAAGTAAAGTCAAGCCACCCCTTAACCCAAATTTTTCTAAATGGCTAATATGCCCTTGGTTAATTAACACTAAAAATTCTGATTAGCTTAACTAATTGAGTTTAGATTAAAATTTTGAAAATAAGAATTCAGTAGATTAAACCCTTAATCATTCTTATGAGTTCGATTTCGATAAAAAAAAAACTGTTTTTGAAAATGCGCAACGCCGGCAAGGTCTAGGTTTGAACAAAATGCCGGCTGTTATATGGCCGACAGTGTCTACTTTGAATAACCTGCCGACCTTGTGCTTTCCGGCATGTTCTCAGTTGAAGAACACGCCGACTATATTGGAGCAGAGTTTTACGGTCGGCATGAAAGTTTTTACTAAAATGCCGGCGGTTATACCGTCGGCAAGTAAATATCTTTTATAACTGCCGGATGACATGTAGCCGGCATGTTAATTATTTATCACCTTGCCGACGTGTACTTATACAAAACAGAAAAAAGCAAATATGGATGATGTAATTCACTTTATTCATGCAATTTTGGTTACTACATTGATTGAAACATAAAAACGAATGCACTTAGCATGTGCATCAAGCCTTTAAACCCCTAGGCGACCCTAGTGGACGAGTTATAGTCTCGTGAGGGCTTACATAGAGGTATACCCACAAAACCTACACTAAAACTTCTAAAACCATCAATCTTCCTCCGACGAAGACGATACCAAGTAGTCCGGGTTATCCAACGGGATTCTACCGGCCAAGAAGTGATAGCTTGCATCGAATGCGAATGATTCCCCCTTTACTTCCAAGTAGCGCGCTTTCAAGGCTTCGTGCTACAAAAACAAGCTTACATTTGTTAGTGGTGTTTCGTTGGAAGATAAAACAACATGGGTTACGTAAAAAAAATCACAAAATTACTTACAAATTCTGCAATGGACAAGGTGAAGGGGCGAGCGCTAAAAATCCGAGGTTGGAGGGCTAAATAAACAAGTATCGCATTTTCGATTACTAGGTGACTAGCGTGGACTTGTTCAATACTTCTTGCATTAGGATTCCCATACTCGCCGCTAAATTTGTTGTGTACCCTATCCCAAAAGGTTTTGGAATCTTTCCTTTGGGAGGATTGACGTCTAAGTCGATCTTCCACGTACCAAGCCTTGGTGATTGCAAAATCTTCATTTGAATCAAATGATGCCATTGTTAGATGGGGTGTATGATGGTATGAGCTTTGGAGAGTATATGGAACTATTTGTATGTTGTTTTGTAGATATAAATAGTGTATTTATAGGATGGTGGCAAAATTTGGCCGTTATAGTGCCCAAGTACAAGTCAATCAATGAAATTGTACTTGCACAAAATTTGAATTTTAAATTCGCAGGCGAGGTTTGTTTTCTCCAAGATGCCGGTCGTGTAAAATTGTAGGCATCAGGAGAAGGTTTTTTATCACAAACGCACCGGAACCGTATTGGTTCACTACACTGCCGGCTAGGTTCCAGCCGGAAGGGTCTCAAATGTGTTAACGTGCCGGTTGTATATGTTTTAGGCATCAGAAGAATTGTGTTTTTGCAACAAAACCGCCGGAACTATATTTGGTCAATACATTGACGGCCATACATAAGCCGGAAGGTTATTATTTTTATACAACACCGGCCTTGGTAACTACAGATTTTTTTTGTCAGGGCCGGCAGTCTGACGATTACGAACCTTGCCGGCCCTGGTACATCCGGCATTTTAGTTTTGCGGAAGCATTCCGGCTTATGCATTAAAACTTTACAAAGCAAAACAAACCATTCATTCAACAACTAGAAATCCAACACTTTTTGTCCAAAATGAAAACACGTCCCATAAACCTTCAAAAAACATTTGTCCACACCATTAACTTAAGCATTTGTCCACCATAACATAAAGAAATGAACTACGAAAGCATTCATTGACTACGACCACGACCCCGTTTTGGAGAATTACCTTCACCACCACGACCACTGCTGCTACCTTCACCACCACGAGTCCTCTTTTTATCAGCCTTCATCTTGGCTTGTGTTTCTCTCCTATCTTTTTGTTCAGCCTTTACTTGAGCCTCAAGTTGCTTGAACATTTCATTGGCATCCTCATTGCCAACAGCATTAACATAGTCAATGTGCTTGCTTTTCTCTTCAATCGACAAAGGCTCTTCTTTTTCTCTCGCGCACAACAACACCTTCGCAAAGGTCTTCAAATGCTCCTTCTATTTTCAATTAAACAACAAACAATGAATAGAATGATTCGGTAATGCAATCAATCTTAAAATAGTAAGAGCAACTCTAAATATACTTACAAAGAACTTAAGCAATGTTGATGGGTCTTTCGCTTCCAACTTCTTCTTTAGAGCCAGTTCTTCAGCAGTCATTTTCCTAATCATAGTAGGACGAGCCCATTCCAAGTACCACGCCATGTATTTCTGAGTAGCTTCATGACCGTTGGTCACCTCGTCCAAAAGACTCACATCGATGTTACGGCCACATCTATTGTCCCAATGTTCTTGAGCCGGCGGTGGAGCGTAAGAGACGTTAATTGTTTTTTGGGATGTGGTGCACTCATCCCGGTTCACAGTAAAGAACGACTTATCTTCATCGAAATGAGGTTCTTCTTGGACGTAACCCAATTGTCGCATAATCCGATGTGGGTCGTACATTGAATATCCTTCAAACACATTCATCAAGGGTCCATAGTATAATGCAACAACTTCATTTCTAGGATGGATTAAACCTTGATTTCTAGCATTCCGATACGGATCAAAAATCACCTCCTCCGCAGTCAATTCGTCGATGGAAATTCGGAGTTTCAGAAGATGTTGCAGCATATCCTTCTCCTGAGTACCCTTAAAACTGTACCTTTGTGCTCTTGGCCTATTAACCGCAACACTCTCATCCACTTTGATGTAGGAGCTGTCTTTGAACAAGGAAGGGAAGTGCTCATAGATCCAAACCTATGCAAAAAAAAAAAAGTTAAGTAAGAGCCTTATCTTACGAGAATATTCGGTAATATAAATGTTTTAGATCAAAAATTACTTGGAAGAGACATGTGTTTCCGTTAACTTGCTTAGTAAGTGCCCTAGAACATTTTGTCAACTCATTTTTCAAGAAGAAGACCACCGCAGTACCCCAAGAATACTCACGCATCTTATTTAAGGGATCCAATAGTTGCAAGTAACCGGCCTCCACTTGGTTTCCGGAAATGTCGGGGAAGATACATTTGCCCAGGACGTATAGCAAATAACCGGCCGCGGCAGCATTGATTCGCACCAGGTTTACCATTCCTTCCCTGTCAAGGATTAACTGTGTATCCCATAATGTGTCCCTCAACCTCTTCGTATTAAACTTCTTGGTTAGACGACCATCCTTCATGTCAAGAACAGCCTCCGTCTGAACCTGATTCCAACCGAACAATTTCTTGCTCAAATCGTAAATCTTCTCGAAAGATATCGAATTATCCATCCCCTCACAGACTGCTTTTCCCTCAAACTCGAGGCCTAGAATTTGTTGAGCATCATCGGGAGTTATCGCCATCTCACCGAACGGGAATAACATGGTATCAGTTTCTCCGTAGAACCTTTCACAGAATGCAGAGACGGTAACTTTGTCAAGATTAATATTCGAACTCTCAATCGCAGGCATCAACCCGGAGTTCCTCACAATCACTTTCACATCCTCACATTCCTTGTCAAGATCCCAAGTATGAGCCACTGAACACGAAGCTTGGCGCCTCATGAGACGGATGGCATGCTTGTGATCCTAAATACAAAAAAAAAATGAAAAGAAATACAAATACTTGACGCAAATTTAATTAAGATAGTTACACACTTGAATAAAGAACAAAGACGGATAAAGATTACTTACGATAGTATTATGAATAGTACATGCCCATGAGTCTTTGTATCCAAAAAGAACATTTCCACCATCTCTTGGGGTCCCCCTTTGGTCCTCATCTTTTTTCAGTTTAACCATCAAGTGTTCGGGAGGCATGTGAGAATTCTGTGGTTTAGTGATCACCCTCTTAGTCGCTCTGGTTGAAGTTGAACCCGAAGCTTCGATGGGTTCAACGATTTGTTCTCCATCTCCTTCTTCTTCTTCTTCTTCTTGTTCTTCTTGTTCCTCTTCCTCTTCAACAATTTCCTCTTCGACGATTTTCTTACCTTTATCTCTATTACCATCATTATCATCATTACCTCTTCCAACATGTGGCATGTCTTGATCACCATCATCATCATCATCATTGTTGCCTGCTCCAGCAGCCAGAATTCTTTCATCAACATCATCATCAACACCTCTTCTACCAGATGGAATTGATTGGTCTTCATCTGGAGTGTCGTCTGATTCACTGGGTTCAGATGGTGGTTCTGGATTATTGCTTATAATGATCTTTGTCGTTCCCGGCTCAACATATGCCCCTCGATGTTGAGAAGACAAGAGTTCATCACCAACACGAGGAGGTTTTGAAGGAGGACTACTAAGAGATGCTTTCAAAGAAGCTTTCTTCTTTGACGTTCGCAATCTGAACAAGAATAATTCAGAAAAAAATAATCAAAGGCCGGCAGGGTCTACAAAAACAACATATCCGGCGTACACATAGCCGGAAAGGTAGACCAAAATATGCTTACCAGCTAATATAACCCGGCAAGGTGTCATCAAAATAGCCTTCCGGCCAACATACAAATTTACACACTAAATACAATTTTCACTAAACAGGTCGGCAAGGTACATTAACCATACCCTTCCGGGATAAAACATTCTAGGCATCAGGAGACATTCAAAGAATAGTAGCCGGCAGGGTGAAAAACGGATAAGATGCCGGCTTCGTTAAAACTAATATCACGCCGGCAGGTATATAGTTGAATAACCTGCCGGCCCTGCTAGTAGCAGTTATAGAAAACATAGAGCCGGCAGGTTCTTCAACCTTATACCATTCCGGCCAAACCCTAACTATGAAATCCCGGAAAGGTCGATAAAAATAACCCTCCAAGCGTCCGCAACTGCAAATTCACAAATTCGAATTTTCTGACCTAATTTGACATGCAAATATGAAATCGAAGTACTAGAGTGAGTTTAAACAAGCCCTTACTTTCTTAAGCGCACCATTTCGCGTGTTTCAGCGGGTTCAATCTCTTCTTCTTCAACCGTTTTTTGCTTCACTTTCTTTTGAACCAAACTTGCAATTCCAGGGTTGTATTGATTTGGTTTGCGATTAGTTTCTTTCATACGAGTTGCCTTGTTCCGTGGTGGATCCATTGATGAAGATTAATCGGAGTTTTTGAATCGACGATGTTAACGAATTAATCGACGCGTTTTGGTGGTGGTGGGGTGATGGAGCCGGTAGGGTTGTGGAGGGAGGAGAAGAAGAAAAGAAGATGAAATAAAATTAAAACTGATTTAGAGTAATAGGTTTTTAAAGGGTAAGGGTATTTTTGTAACTTACCCATTAGGCCTCCCCCTAATATTGATTGGTTAATTTAATTGATCACTTTAAATAACCCCTCAATATTCTTAAACATTAATAAAAATAATAAATATAATCAACAATAAAATAAAACTTGAAATAAACTTGATTTAAAAGATTAAAGCTTCATTGTTCAGGACTTTGAAATCATCCCTAATCAAAAAAAAGTTTAGCTAGACATAGCTAAAAAGTAATAAGAATTAAATAAAGAAGAAATAAATAAATTTTATAAAAAATAAAAGCTTACAAGAAAAGCAAGAGCAAAAACTTTATTTCTTTTTGTTTGCAAGCAGCACATGCCCAAGATTTTCTTCTGGCTATTCCGATTGAGGGGCTAGGGCAGAAGATGTCTCCTTTGGAGTACCGGTCTATCCTCAAATACAGGTTAATGATCCCGCTTTATCCCTCTGACTCTCGCTGCCCTTCTTGCATCACAAAGTTGCTTGGATTCATATGGTGAACATGCGATTCATTGTAAAGTAGACCCTGGTTATAAATATAGACATGATCATGTGAGGGATATTTTGTATGATGTACTGTGGAGGTCTGGCATTTCGGCAAAGAAAGAAGCACCTGTGCATTTCCTGACAGACCTACTTGAAGGGAGATCGACACTAAGACCAGCTGATGTTCTTATTTTTGGATGGGATAATGGGAAACACACATGTGTTGACCTCACCGGGGTATCTCCTTTGGTATGAATTGGACATGGCACCTTTACAGTCGGGCGAGCAGCGCTAAAGGCTGCCTCAGGTAAGATATCGAAGCATGAGAAAGCATGTGTTGACAATGGGCATGCTTTCGTCCCCTTTGCTTTTGATACTTTTGGATATTTGGCTCCAGAAGCAGTTGGACTACTCAAGAGGGTCCAGAAAGTCATGCGTAGTAATGTAATGACCCCTGGCTCACGAGATTTTATTTTTAATAGGATAGGTTTTGCTATTCAAAAAGGGCTAGCGGCACAGCTTGTCGCTCGCTTGCCTAGTATGTAATTTTTATCTTTTAATATAATTTTCTAAGAATGAATGATTTTTATTTTGGGTTTAGGTAGCTATTTATAGGCATCAAATACCCTAGCCAATCCACAAAAATCATACAAGATAGAGATGCAAAGTCGGTGCACTTTATCCCAAACCAGGTGCTGATAATTGGATGTAACTCGGTATATTCTAGTAGAGTGACACGACTTTTGATTCATTTGATCATATGAGGAACCCTTGTATCTTCATCGGCACCGTCGATCTATTCAGCTTCAGTGAGTCGCGTTGCACCAAATCATTTTATTTTCTCCAAAACGCGTTAACGATCTGCGGAAATATTACAGTCAGGCTCCACCACGTGTTCGCATTTTTTCTTTTCTTCAGATTTGTACGGCTTTTAAACTTCCATCATAAGCACACGCGGGTCCCATGGTGATGTCATCTAACAAATCTTCCCTGACTTCTTCTCTTCTTCGTTCAATCAGTAGCAGCAGCCCTTCTCGAGCTCAGCCAACGTTAATTGCACCAACTGCCGTTGCTTCCATGTTGTTCTTCGAGATATTTTCTGTCAGCAAACTCCAACCATGAAACATCATCCTCTCTCCATCTTCAATCATCATCAGACTTCTCCGCACCTTCATCACGATCATTGCCAATGGCAGAAACTTCTCTTTCATTTCCGACTTCAATCTCGGTCCCATGATCATCATCACCCAGGCACCATGATCATATCAATGGAAGCAACCATCTCTTCCTCCTTCATGCATTCATACTTTTTTGTCACCGCAAAACTGTTCATAGTAGCACCTCCCTTGAATCATCAATGACATCGACCAAAGTTCTTGTCGATCTCAGCTTCTTAACTGCCCTGTAAACCGATCCAAAAACTTCTACCACGATCAATCACCAATGATACTCCATCACTGCCAAGCTCGAAAAACAATCTTTCATCAGTGTTCATCGCAACAATCGATCACCACTGCGACAACCAACTTGACTGACTTATCGAAATCAGAGAACAACCCATGTTTTAGGTCGTCCCCAGGAACCCAGTGATGTATTCAAATTCGAATATAAATGTTAATCAAAATCCATCACCATCGTGATCATCTTGATCATCAAGTTCTGTCTGCCATTTCCTGTGTTGGAGTAGGGAAGACAAAGTTCCCTGAGTAATTCGGCGCCTGCCTTAATCAGTCTTTGAATCTTGGCAGCCCCTTAAGTAAAAGAGTAGACTCCCTTTAGAACTTTCCTTGAACTTGACTGCACCTTAACAAGAAGGTGTCCCTTATCATCCGGTTGGGATGCCAATAGCACTTCCCATGGAAAATGACCATTTTACCCTTTTATGCTTCTAAGTTCTTATTTCTCTCATAACTTCTTCATATGAACTCAGAATGGCTCCGTTCTTTTGCCATTGCCTTCATCTTCTCGTCCTCTACATAATGAAAAGTAGAAATATTGTACTGGAACGAGTTTCACTTGGTCTTTGTCTCTTCTCCATTTGCAGCTAACTCTTTTTCTTGCACAATTAAGTGCAAAATCACTTCTTTTGGATGATTTACCTAACAAAACAAAAATAAGAGAAAACAAGCGTAATATACAATAATTTACAAGAAAACAAACAAATACTAGCATGGAATTGACACCAAATATATGTGAAATATTCACTTAACAACTGGATACTTCTATCTTCTCTTAATCATACGAATTAAGAAGGTAAACCTGATCCCTTTTTTTTCTTTTTCTTATGATTGTTTTCTGTTTGTCACACCCTATGAATAGTTGCCTGCCATTATATTTGCCTCCATGCACATCATATATATAATATATGGACATCCATATGCGTTCTCATGTTCGATTGATGATTTATTATTATTTTATTTATCTTAAAATCATGTTGATGGTCCCTATCACCTGATATCTTTGTTTTGGTTACATCTGATTTATCAACATCATCACATGTATGAGATACTTTTGATAAGAAGAGTTGTTTGTTGATCTTATTCTGATTTATTTTATCCTTCTCTAAAAAGAAAAAAAAATGATCTGAATCTCTGATTACATTCTTTTGTTGTTTTGTGCGTATATTGATATTCTCCATCGCTGTGAGGAGAACAAGGAAAGCCAACCGGTCTAGACAACCCAGTTCGGTTTGGTCCAACCAACCTAGTTCGGTTTGGTCCAACCAACCCGATTCTGTACGTTTCAACCAACCCGGTTCGGTTCGTTCCAGCTGACCTGTTTCTAAGTTCCCTGTCCTTGTTCGGTTTTAGGTTCATGGATGTGCGCGATCAAGACTGTTCCGGTTCTGTCTATGTACGGTGGGAACCAAAACAAAACTTGAGGTATGTAACCAATGGAATATTTATTGGGCTTATTTATTTGGTTTTAGAACATTCCTTTGTCTCAAGATAAGTCCATATTATATAAACGGTCAATTTCAATTATGACTGTTTATCTTGTTTATTAAGAATTTTGGTTAATGTTATTTAGTTCTCTTGAATATGATATTGGTTGTAGTTGAATGGTGTCTTTTTTTCAATTGGTTATACCAACTCGATTCCAATGTATTTATTTGAAATAGTCGATATTTTCGTGGGATGTAATCCACTGGCTCGACTATTAAAGAGTCGATATTTTCAAAAGATACGTTGCAAATAAAATCATATGCATTCCAATTTTTGTGGAAGAACTCACAAAGACAATATGAGTCAGAAAATTTCCATTTTTCTGCTTCATCCATGATACTAACGAACCTATTTATGTTGAAGTATGACAACAAGAGAACTATCTTTAATAATATATTCAACCTATAGTATGTGGTTGACATGTGTAGTGAGATTCTCTTGGCCTGTTGAGATAAATAAATTTCTCAAATTAAGCTAAATGTAGCAAACTTGAAAATTGAAAGAACCCCGAAGTAATGAGGGTTAGACGAACCGACTCATATAAAGCATGTGAAAATGACATATATCATGAGACAAAACTGTACTTTTATCTTCGGTAGTAATAACACCAACACACCAGTATCAACCGAATATGGGATCAGCTAAAATGTAATTCTAGCTCCCATCATAAATAAAAGAGTTGGAAATGTACCCGGTCATAGGTGTTGGTATATACAATGTAATGTGTGTATCATAGTAACAACTAATTTTCACATCAACCTTAATGGAAACAAGAACTTTTCCTGGCCAATTGACTATCTTATTCAGTTAAACTAGATCCAATGTCTGCACTTATGGAATGAAAACACGGGACATAAATTCTCTAAAGCACTCGAGATATATTGGGTGAAACGTAATATATATCACTCTAAAGTACTTGAGTTGAATCCCACTTTTGTTACGTAATAAGGCCACACCAATTATTAAAACTCTCAAGACCCAAATATCTAACCGATAGTTATTTTTCTTCAACTAATTTAAGGAATATACACTAGTTGTTGATTAATTCCTTATAATGTAACAACGATGATTGGATTATCGAGCGAAGCACTGCTCATAAATTTGTTGCCAAGATGGAACAAAGACTAAAAGTCACATAAGCTCTATATGTACTAAGGGCTAGTAACACCTTGTTACATTTTCAAAGAAACACATGCAAGTCGATATCATGTGTAAACTCACAATGATGAGAATGTAATCGACTGCATCTTTTATAGTCTCTAATGTATTTGGAAGGAAACATATTTTAGAAAAACTAATGAGTCAATCTAGTGAAATGTAAATCACTATAGTATTTGGAATATTGAATCCATATTGATTCTGACGATGAAATGTTGGGAATTGACTCTTACAGACTTTGACATAACCATAAATACACTTTGGTTGTAACATGATATTTCGTTTTGAAAGGAATCATACGTACATCACTGTGTTTGAGTGGAAGCGACAACGGGAAAAAGATTGACAAAATGCGAAGTAGAGACATATCTCTCGATAAGTGTTTTCTAAATTACTAAATGCACAACCCACCCTCCCATTATGATTTTAAGTAAGAAAGCATATCACTCATTTTACAAAGTCTTCAGTAAAAAAGGATTGAGACTATCCTAAGATGCAAATGGTAAACAATCCATATTACAAAGAAAACAAGGTAAAATTTAGAAAAATATTTATGCAGAATGTGGGCCATTAAAGTGACTTATGGATCTGGTGAATGTTTTGACATTTTGGACTAGTTATAGTTACCACGAAATTTGCGTTTGAAAACTCATAGCACATATTACACAATGCAAAGTACAAAGGCTCACCACCCTTGTTAATGCTAGAGAATTACATCAAAATGTCTATGAATATTGCATGTTTAATAGGATCAATATAGAGCATGTTATACCCAATGGTCTCGCAGAGGCTACCATCAAAGGTTACAGATGGTGTCTAAGGAATAGGATATGCGTACTAACCTACCTTTTATTACTTTGGGGATATGCAATATTACGCGCATCTTTACTTAATTCGTTTTTAGTCCCCAATATTAGTCAACCTTTTTTACGTAACAGTTGGTAACTGGATTTAAGCCTGACATTCGTGTTCTTACGCATTTTTGGTTGCACTATACATGTTCCATTATGATTCTACATCGTACTATGATGGGTCTTCAAAACTATTAAGTAGTTATGTTGGAAATGAGTTCTCAACAATTATCCACGTTTTTAAAACCTTTGGCAGGAGATCTCTTACCACTAGATTTTCGGGTTGTCATTTTAATGAGACAGTCTTCCCGTCGTTAGGGAGAGATAATAAAATATATTTTCTAAGGGAACGACAAGAATTGTCGTGGTGTGTTCCCACTGCATCTCATATTGATTCTTGTACTCCACAAATGTAAATGTGAAGTGACAAAGAATAATCGATTTTCAGAATGTACATTGATGTTGCTAAAGTGAAAAGATCACACATATCAGCTGCAAATATTCCTGCAAGGTTAGAAATCCTCAGTATGGGGCACACCATAGACTAAGGTGTTGCAACTACACTTGGTGGAAATGTAGTTGATGTCGTGGCTCGATAAAGGAAAATGGAGAGATCATCAAGTTCGATCAATGCTCACCTAGAAAGGAAGTAGATGAGTAAGGCACAACCTAATTTATAGCATTAATGAAATCATCTCATTTGATTGTCCCTGAATATGTCCATGAATCAATACTAGAGGACGCTCCGAAGTTTTAAATGATTCTAGAGAATAATAAAATCCTAACGGACCATGAGAATGCACATGAGTCAATAAAAGGATCATACGTGCACAGTGATGATATAATCCATAAATAGTTGCTCCAGAAGTAAAGCACAATGAGATCGAACCATGCTTTGTTTTGATTAATTTCAAATAAATAGCATATTTGTCCTACGCAATCCAGGTAGAACTTAGTTCTTTGACAAATATACGGGTATTTGGTGTGGTAGTGCTAACCACCCTAGTATAAAGCATGTGGGACATACATGATTAATTTGTCACAAAGCATAATGAGAAGAAAGTAGTTTTAAAGTATAAAGACTCGCCTTGTGGAGCGAGATTTCTCATAAAGCCCTAAAATTGTTATCTTGTAATGAACTTTATAGTGTTCCGCTACTTAGTTAGCTTGGTAATTTCAAAAAGACGTGAAATGCAACATATGTATGTGGTTGTTACGTATCTCTGAAAGAATCAAGAGATATAAGATATTTGCAAAAGTGCATGATGGCCTTTTTATTCCCAAGTCGAATGACTCTAAACCACGGAGTGTGTTTACAGTTACACTGGAACACTCACTTATTGATTTAAATAATCAGGCGGATGTGGTATACCCGTCTAAGTAACTATTTGATTGGGAAGGGATAAATGAGTACGGTTTTGTGCCATGCGTATTAAATAAGTTTTGAATTCAGAATTATAGCTATTTATGTCAACGATATGGACATGATAATTACTCTTAATAGAATAAGAGATCTTACAAGCTATTTAAAATATGAATTTGAGATAAAAATCCTGGGAAATCTTGATCTTATCTATGTTCTGAACTAGAAGACTGAGCTTGTGGTATATTATTCCACCAGTTTGTATATGTCCATTGTCAATCAATTTAACAAGGACATGCATCTTGCTAGAAATCCCATGATTAGTCGAGTTTCAAATGTACATAAATGACCAATTCGTCTAAAGGAAGATGACGAAGTTGTGTCGGTGTTAAGTGAATATTTTGCATATATTTAGTGTCGAATCCATGCTAGTAATTACTATATATTCTTGCGAATTATTGTATATTACTCATGTTTTCTCTTATTTATGTTTTGCTAGGTGAATCGTCCAAAAGAAGTGAATTTGCACGTAATTGTGCAATAAAATAAGTTAGATACAAACGGAGAAGGGCCAAAGACCAAGTGTAACTCGTTCGGATCCAGGAGTCATTAATATCACCTCAAAGGGGATGGAAAGACGAAGCCAACGGCGAAAGAATGAGGTCAATTCGATGTCGTATGAAGAAGATATGGGCGAAAAGAGAAGTCAAGCTTGTCGGCTCTCCGGAACTGACAGTTAGACGTGAAATATTAAAGGAGGACGCTGGAAGTACTAGGGGGAGCCAGAATTTAAAACATGTTAAAGGCAATCGGATAATTTACCAGGGGCTGCCACCTTCTTCCTCTTTACCAATCAAGTAAACAACATCATTGATGATTTCTATAGGGAAGATCATTGGCTTTCTGTTGGGTTGGAAGACTGTTACTACCATCGATCAACATCCGTAAATATGGCAGTAGTGTTGGCGGTAGTTGATCGATGTCGTATGCGTCAAAAATAAATTTACACTTTCTTACTACTCAAAATAAATATAGCAAGGGAAAGAAAGGATCGATCCTACAGAGAGGACTAGGTTGTCTCGTTGTTTCAGTTTCCTATAAGTAACACCGGGAGTTTTCTGATTTTTATGCAAGTAATAGTAAAATAAAAGCAAATAAAGAGATGAGCAAACAAATAAAATAGAAGAGATATTGGTTAAGAATTTCGTTTTCATTCACAAACATGCTTTCAAAACAATAAGTAGAATTGATATTTAATCTCAACTTTTATAAAAATCCCTAGGATACCTTGATCGCAAGAATATCCCGCTAATTCCCTTTTGTCATCAGCAAACACATTAAAAGATGCGAGTATGAGTTCTATCTAAGAGAACAACCTAACGTGTAAAAGAACTAATCAAGTTTAATTCCCTAGATGCATTAAGTTTTATGAAATCAGGCCAATCAAAGCAATCGAACGTGGAAAGCGCACTAATTCAATTTAACAAAGGTCACGATTCACATATGATCATAAGAATATATCACTACAAACTATAATCATATTTATGCTACTTGTATTCAAGGATTATCACTTTTACGTATAATAAGCCCTAAACTAGCAATAGATGTGATTAGAAGTTCTACCAATTTGCAACTTGACAAAATAATCCATCAAATCATGTTATAATACGTCAATCATACAACTATATTTTCAGAGAATTGTGAACGATAAATATGAGACAAAACTAATATATTGAATCAAAGAATCATGCTTTGTGAAATCCAACTATTCAATAACCAACAATAAAACTCTAGCTCATGTTCATGGAGTTCATAACAAGAAGAAAGAGAAGAGTTTTCATGTTGTAAACCCTAGAAACAAAAGTAGAATATAAGATATATTTGATATAGACAAAAGATATATGATTTAGAGAAAAGTCTTATCTTTTATATGTTTCTCAATTTCCAAAATTAGGTCTAGCCTTCAAAACCCATCTTCAAGTGGTCCACCAAGCCCATGTGTGAAAACATGTGTAAATTTCTGTCCCAAAATACGCTCGCCGGAAAAATGGGTTTTTGGCCGGAATTTGGCCGGAATCCGGCGAGAAAAGTCGACGCCGGTCAACTGAGAATTCTCCTCCGTTGACGGAATATTCCGTCACTGTCCGTTAATTATAACTGTCAAACTAACAGTCGTCGTTAGTCAAACAGGTCAAGGTCTGAGAGTCAGCCACTGAGTTAGATAATCTGAGTCTGTCTTACTGGTCTTACTCACGAGTTGGATTGGCCATCGGCGGCAACAAGTTGACTCGTTTGATCAGAGTGCCGGCAGAGTTTCGGCTGTTTACATAGCATTTCCCAGGCCAATTTCAGGCCGATCTGTCTTCAATTCCTGCACAATTCCTAGGCATACATCTAAGTAGTTTCAAGCATTCCACAGCATCACAATCATTTACACTTCTCTTCCATCTAACCTACTGAATCCAGTACCACCACCATCAACTGCATCTTCATTACCTGCTACCACCCATTCTTGCTTCAGATTCATTTGTTACACAGTTCTTGAGTTGGATTGCAGCATCAACGCAAAACCCATCCTGAATCTATCACAGCAGACTAAATATCCACCAGATACCCATTTGATTTATTATCCTTCCCTGAGTTTCTTCATTCGAACCCTAACCATCTGCATCTAAAATTCAACAGCAGCATCTTCCTTCAAAACTGAATTCAACCAAAACCCATCTTCCATTCACTTCTTCACTCAACGACTGTAGCTCTATCTTCTTCATTCTCAGATTCAAATACCCATCGTTACTCAGTAGCAGCACCATTGTATGTTAAACCAACAAACCCAAATCGATTCAAACCAGCAACATTATCACCTCAGCTTCCCTGTCTTCTCTATTCACAAATCCCATCTCACTGAGCTTCGTGTTCTTCTAGCTTATTGTTTCCCTGTATATTTTGATTTTTATTCGATCAATTTCATCATCAAACCCTAATTATTCGGTTGTAAAAACAAATCGAAACTTTCATTTAGCGTCCTGATTTCTTCGACCCTAACATTCCTTCAATCTTTTCATCAGATCCCTTCCTCTCTATTTCTTTTGCAGCTCGATCTCTGCAATGACAGCAGCAGCAGGTTCTTTTTATTTCTTTTCTTCTTAGTTTCAATTGAGAGAAATTTCTCGAATTTAGGTTTAGAATGATTTGGGATAGGATAGGATTACGACACCCCACTCAATAGGAACCACCCCTGATTGGGTACCTCATAGTATTTTGCTGGGTGCTTTTAGCACTTATGTGGGTTGACCCTTATCCTTAGCTAAGCTGTCTTTAATGCTCCTCCTAAAGAGTTTCCCCTTAACCTTGGCTCGACTCCAGATAGTATTTTATTGTAAAATGACAGCTCTGACCTTCTTGCTCAATTTTGGATAATTTCTTCTTCTTTTCGTCCGTATGACTCCAGAGTACCTAATAACTCAAAAACACACGTAAGATACATAATTTACATGAAAACTCGCAAAGAAAGCATAAATACTAGATATAAAATTAGGTGTTTATCATGCTTATCAAATTCCCCCACACTTAGACTTTGTTAGTCCTCGAGAAAATCAAACAAAACAATTTAAAAAAAAAACATACATACAACTCTGTCTCGTCGAGGCTACGGTCACTTTTAGCATAAATAACAAGCCTTTGAACCCTTAGGTGTCCCTAGTGGACGAGTTATAGTCTCGTGAAGGTTTACAAGAGGTCTACCTACAAAACCTATATTTCCAACTCCAGCTACCTATGAAAAATCCATGAACGAATCCAAAATGGCTATTGGAGGAGGTACCCTGATACGAAACCAAATTAATATATATAAATTAAGTTCTACTCAGAAAGTTGAACAAACCACAATACTCGGAATATGACTAACCACAATCACAATGAAAAGATTAAGAAGATGGATATAGAAATAAATGTTGGAGAATGTTAACAAGTGATCGGTGTTTCCCATATCTGTCTGAAGGTCACCGCCAAGATGAACCTATACATCCTATTGGATTGAGTTGCTGGTCTGAATTCTACATCAACTCACTGGCATATACAAGGGAACCAGGAGTGACTTTATTCAACCAATATAATACTTTTTTTTTAGACATCATGATTAGATCTTTTGGATCCAAGCGCATGCTTCTTGTCAGCAAGAATGTGATAGTTGCCTTGGATCCTGCATTCCACGCTTGTTTAGGCGATGGAGACAGGGACAATGTTTCACACATACTGCTATCCAAGTGTCTTTTTTATTCCGTTTGGTCTAATTGGTCGGTCTCTTTTTTTTTTCTTTTGTTTCTAGCAACTCAATCACTCTATTTCATCCTAGCAGTAATAACAAGTCGATGTTTAGTGACCCACCAAAGCACTTAGAGAACAATATATAAATATGGAAAAATAAAAATAGACGTGATATGGTGACATTCCGAGATATGGTAACAACTATCATATAATTTCTAACACTTGAATAATTCTGTCCCTTTAGTTAATGGGTTCCTCAACTCCTCCAACCAAGATGGTTCCATCCATTTAGATTGATAGTGTCATCCTAAAAGCACATGTTTCTAGGTTTCGGAATGTATAAAGCAATTTTTTCTTTTTCTTTTTCTATTTTTTTTTATAAGAACAAAAGGGAAAACTAACAAGACTAAAAACTCTATATGAGAACACTCCCCCACACTTAAACTTTACATTGTCCTCAATGTAAATTGAATCGTCCAAAGAAAGTCAAGGTGGGAAATCCATAACATGATATATATACACAATAAGAAAATAAAATACATGATAAAAACGGATACTCCAACTCATAGTTATTTCTGAACAATAGAGAATAAACACTAAACAAGCTATTTAGTTGGCATCTAATCCCAACTCAGCCAATAAATATACCTCACCGCCAAGAAAAAATTCCATCTACCTAGAAAGGCTAGTGTTTATTCTATATTGTTCACAAATCTCTAAAAGTTGGAGTTTTGATATGCAAATATCCAGAATAAGAAAATAAAGATAAAAGACTTAAAAATAAAATAGAAAGATAGAGATAGATAGATACACAAAACCAGTGGGTTGCCTCCCATTAGCGCTTGGTTTAAAGTCATCAGCCCGACATGCCAGTTGAATTCCCCATACACCAATAATAGGAAAAGATGGGGATCCACCCATAGCACCTGTTTTGCAAACACTAGCTTTACACAAATATTAGTAATATAAAACAGAAACGAAGCTATTAACCGATAAAAGCTTCCCCCACACTTATTCTTGTCCACACTTGGAAGTTCATAAAGAATATAGGAGTCAGGTACTTCCATGGTTTCTTGTTCACAAACCTGCATAGTATGAGAATCAAGTTTTTCTAATGGCGGATATCAAGAAACAAAGTCATCTAACAATGTTTTCGAAGCACATACATTCAAACTAATAAGAGGTAAAGGAGAAGAATCAATATGCAAATGGTTAGACAAACCTATCACAATCTCTTGTATCACGGAATCCTCTTCATACTTGAAAAATTCAAGTGAACTATTCACCTCTTGTATATCATAGTCCTCTATCAAACCTTGCAACCATTCTTCGTCCGTTTCTGCCTTAACCAAAGTCTCGGCATCAACATCATCATTACAATCATATGCAAGCTCAATTGGTTCTTCCACAATATTAGTCATAACGGTCACATTCTCAACATACTCCTCTTCATAAGACTCAAACCTTGTTCCAAAGTTCTGTAAAACACTAGTTTCATCATACTCATGTATCTTTTGAATAGGTGCTTGATCATTATAAAGATCAAGAGTTGAGTCAACTACGCTAACGTCATTAAATATCTCCAAAGGTTGGTCCTTTTCAACACAATCATCTTCGTCTTCATCTTCAGACTCACCATAATAAGAATCGTCGTCGGTTTCCCAACCTTTATCACGACGTCGTTTGAGTTTCATATGAATGTTCCTACTAATTTCATCGACAAGCTCTTCTGAGTATCCATCGTCTTCCAACTTGTATAATTTCTGCGCAAGTTTCCTGACATTCACACGCTTACCACCATTTGATACAATAGGTTCTATTTCCCATGACTCTTCCCTTTGAATGGGTGAATGATCATAACTACAATCTAGAGTCGGGTAAGAATAAGTGTTCCAGAAATTGGTTTGTGCGACGTTCTCTCTATTACGGTCAAGTAGGTCTAGCCTTTGTTGCATATCTTGCAATCCATGCACAATCTGCATACAACTCGAATAAAGTCAATTAGAAGTAGAATTATCCCACCTAGGTGCTTGACTTATGATTGGCTCGGAAAGATACCTACAACTATAAATGCTGCAAGTGCACAGTGTCGACAAGCAACACAGGGCAAGCACATGTCGAACCACAGAGACTTGGAGAGTGTAGAAGTTGATTCTAAATCCTGACTAAGAACTGATTCAGAGAGTAACCAAAGGGGGTTTGTTTTTGTCGATACGACGAGATATTGGCAAAGACTTAAACAAAAAGTAATTTGAATTAAAATATGCAATTAAATCAAGATGTAAATATTGAGAATATGGATACTACGGTATTCAAATCCACCACTAACCTATGATATGCATTCAACTTGTAATATTATTCTTGTCCTTACAGCAGATTCAAGTCTACCGTATATTTAAGGTGTTTCTCCAATGTATAATTTAATCACAACTAAAGTATTTCTCCAAAGCATTAACTGTATAATTAAAGCACAACTAATCTGAGGATCAATATTTGGTTAACCATGAGTTGTAGCATAATCAACATAGAGATATTCTAACTACAATGGATACATGGCATACATTGTGAGAGCAAGATGTTGACAAAATTGGATTAAATTATAACTTTAAACAATTCTAAACTTTCAAGAACAGTATACAAGATATGAATACATACCAATGAGTTACGGCTTCATTTAAACCCTAGCAAATGAAATTAGAACATTACAACAAAATTGAAATTTGATAAACTAACATGAACAAGATATTCTTGGATGAGTTTTCAACACAACAACCCTCTCTATTTATACACAAAAACTCTCTCACACTTTGGATTCGAATTTTACTGTAGCAACCACTCAACAATTAAACAAAACATGTTTTCTTAATTGATGGATAGAATGGAATACAATGGGGGTGAGGTGGATGTTTTGGAAAGAATCCAATGGGAGTGAGGTGGATGTTTTGGAAAGAATCCAATGGGAGTGAGGTGGATGTTTTGGAAAGAATCCAATGGGGGTGAGGTGGAAATGGATTTGGGTCTTAGGTTTTGGATCATGGGTTTTTTAATCCCATGAATTTGTAAACAGGATTCCACTGATGCGCGAGCGGGTTGCAATGCTTCCAACTTTCTTCTCTTTTGTCTTCTCAATTCTTCCAAGCTTTATTTAGTACTTAAAAACATAAAATTAATTAATACAAATATTTATTCTTGAAGATGGTAAGAATACAGAATTTGGGATAATATATGACTTTGAAGCGCGAAAGATGAGTTAAGTGCCAATGAAAAGGTGTATGAATATGCAATATTTGGCACTCATCAAATACCCCCAAACCTGAATTTTACTTGTCCTCAAGTGAAACAGAACTTAATAAATCCTAACTATACCACTGTCGCTGGTCTCTCGAATGCATTTAGCGTATGCATTAAGCCTTTAAACCCCTAGGTGTCCCTAGTGGACGAGTTGTAGTCTCGTGAGGGCCTACCAAATATGTACCCACAAAACCTTCTCCAAATTCAGAGCATCCATAGAAATGTCTTCGTCTTCGGTCTTCAACTGTAGATGATGAACTTCGGAATTTCGTAGAACCATGAAAATTTGTAACCATTTTTTTTTTTTTTTTAAGACCCGCTACACAGATGATCATCATTTTTTTAGTGACCCGCTACACAGCTGGTCATCAGATAACATACTACAAAAGACCCGCTCCACAGCTGGTCATAGAAGACAACAAAAAAAATGCAAAAGACTACAAAAGATCCTACAAAAGACCCGCTACACAGCTGGTCATAAAAGATAACAACAAAAGACTCAAAAAATGCAAAAGACTACAAAGGATCCTACAAAAGACCCGCTACACAGCTGGTCATAAAAGATAACAACAAAAGACTCAAAAAATGCAAAAGACTACAAAGGATCCTACAAAATACCAGCTACACAGCTGGTCATAAAAAATGCAAAAGACTAGAAAACGCCATATGCAAATACTCCCCCAAACCTAAATCTAACATTGTCCTCAATGTTTCAAAAGATAACAGAAACCACAACAAACTATGAGAACAAAACAGATTCAAAGGAAAGAGATTACCAGATGCCAAACCAGAGACAGTATAGTATGTCCAAAGCAACCAGCAGGGAAGATATCTGTGTTATGTACAGGGGGTGAACTTTTCAGTCCACATAGATCGGATCAGCAAGATGAGTTGTTTCAATCTCAGGTGGGATTGGTTCAAGGAACGTCTTCTGTCTCTGCCCATTGACCTTGAAGATATTCTTGGTTGCTACATCTTCTAGTTCTACAGCCCCATGGGGGAAAATTGTTCGCACCACGAATGGGCATGTCCATTTAGAACGTAATTTTCCTGGAAAAAGGTGCAGTCGTGAGTTATACAATAGAACTTTCTGGCCTGGAGTGAATGACTTGCGCAAAATGTGTTTGTCATGGAACACCTTCATTCTTTGTTTGTACATTTTTGCATTATCATATGCATCATTTATTAACTCTTCCAACTCATTGAGTTGAAGCTTCCTTTGGGTACCAGCTTTATCTAGATCAAAGTTCAGTTTCTTTACAGCCCAATATGCACGATGCTCTAAATCTACAGGGAGATGACAAGCTTTACCGTACACAAGTCTGTAAGGGGACATACCAATGGGGGTCTTGTATGCAGTTCTATAGGCCCATAAAGCATCATTCAATCTTAAAGACCAATCTTTTCTAGACGGGTTAACCGTCTTTTCTAGAATGTGCTTAATCTCCCTATTTGAAACCTCTACACAGCCACAGTCTGTGGATGATATGGGGTTGCAACTTTATGAGTTATGCCATACTTACGGACTAAGCACTCAAAAGGCCTATTGCTGAAATGTGAACCACCGTCACTTATTATAGCTCTAGGGGTGCCAAATCGAGAAAATATGTTTTCCTTTAAGAACGAAAGTACCACCTTGTGGTCATTAGTTTTGGTTGCAATTTCTTCTACCCACTTAGAAACATAGTCAACAACAACAAGAATGTATAAATTTCCTTCAGAGATAAGAAATGGACCCATGAAATCAATGCCCCATACATCAAATAGCTCAACAATCAAAATGGGTTGTAAGGGCATCATGTTTCGTTTTGATATACTTCCCAATTTCTGGCACCGGTCACAAGAAACACAGAAGGCATGGCTATCCTTAAATAATGTTGGCCAGTAAAAACCACTCTGCAAGATCTTTGCAGCAGTTTTCTTTGCACTAAAGTGTCCTCCACATGCTTGATCATGACAAAAAGAGATGACATCCCTTTGTTCAGAATTGGTGACACATTTCCTAATGATTTGGTCAGGGCAGTATTTGAACAGATATGGGTCATACCATAGGAAATGTTTCACTTCGGCCAAGAATTTATACCGGTCTTGTTTAGACCAATGAAGTGGCATCCTACATGTAGCAAGGTAGTTCACGATGTCGGCAAACCATGGCATTTCAGAAACCAGCATCAGTTGTTCATCAGGGAAGGATTCCCTAATAATCTCTGATTCATCAGCAGATTCGACATTCAATCTAGATAAGTGATCAGAAACAACATTCTCTGACCCTTTTTTATCTCGAATTTCGAGGTGGAACTCTTGTAACAAGAGTATCCATCGAATTAGACGAGCCTTAGTATCTTTTTTAGATAAAAGATATCTTAATGCGGCATGGTCAGTATAAATGATGATTTTAGATCCTATCAAATAAGATCTAAACTTATCTAATGCAAACACAACAGCTAGCAACTCTTTTTCGGTTGTTGAATAATTCATTTGAGCCTCATTCAGTGTCTTACTAGCATAGTATATCACATAGGGGTGTTTGTCAACTCGCTGACCTAAGACAGCTCCAACAGCAAAATCAGATGCGTCACACATGATTTCAAATGGCAATTTCCAATCAGGAGGTCGGACTATAGGGGATGAAGTTAGAAGAGTTTTGAGCTCTTCCCAAGCATGCACACAAGCATTATCAAACACAAGTGCAACATCTTTACTGAGTAGATTACACAGTGGTCTTGAGATCTTACTGCAATCTTTAATGAATCTACGGTAGAAACCAGCATGGCCTAAAAATGATCTAACCTCCCTCACAGAGCGAGGTTGCAGCAAGTTTTGAATGAGGTCGACTTTGGATTTGTCTACTTCAATGCTTTTTTCAGAGATGATGTGTCCTAGAACTATGCCCGAGTTCACCATAAAATGACATTTTTCCCAATTTAAAACCAAATCTTTCTCTTTACATCTAATCAGTACGCGAGTGAGATGGTTCAAACATTCATCAAAAGATGATCCAAACACAGAGAAATCATCCATAAAGATCTCAAGGAAATTCTCTATCATGTCAGAAAAAATGCTCATCATACAACGTTGAAATGTAGCGGGTGCGTTGCACAACCCAAAGGGCATACGAAGATAGGAAAACGTTCCAAATGGACATGTAAATGTAGTTTTTTCCTGATCTTCGGGTGAAATATGAATCTGGTTGTAACCAGAAAAACCATCCAAGAAACAATAGAATTTACGCCCAGACAATCGTTCAAGCATTTGATCTATGAATGGAAGAGGGAAGTGATCTTTCCTTGTAACTGCATTCAACTTCCTATAATCAATGCAAACTCGCCACCCTGTGGTTACTCGAGTAGTGATTAACTCATTTTTATCGTTTTGAACTACAGTAACTCCTGACTTTTTCGGCACAACCTGAATGGGGCTAACCCATTTGCTATCTAAGATTGGGTATATGATACCCGCATCAAGAAGCTTTATAATCTCACTCTTAACAACCTATTTCATGTTAGGATTGAGACGCCTTTGCATCTCCCTATATGGTTTAGCATTGTCCTCAAGGTTTATATGATGCATGCAATCAGTGTGACTTATGCCTTTAAGGTCCGAGATGGTCCATCCTAAGGCTTCTTTATGCTCCTTAAGTACTTCTAAAAGTTTACTTTCCTGTTCTGTATCTAAGGTAGATGAAATGATTACATTCAAAGTATTAGAAGGTCCCAAAAATGCATATTTAAGAGTATCAGGAAATGGTTTCAGTTCGAGCTTTGGTGACTCAACAAGAGAGGGAACAGACTTGGATTCCAAGACTGGAAGTGGTTCCACTATAGCTTTCCACTTAGACGTGTCCATAAGTGGTGTGGATTCAATAAAAGTATTCACTTCACTTATGTATTCATCATCAAACAAATCCAGGTCAAAATTATTCAAACAAGCATCCAAAGGGTCAACAGACATGCTACTAGACAACGAATCCTGAATCAAACTTTCAATCATGTTGATTTCATGCACATCATTATCATCATCAAGATCTAAATGTTGTTGGCTAGTATTGAAAACATTCAACTCCACAGTCATATTACCAAATGACAACTTCAACACTCCATTACGGCAGTTAATGATTGCATTGGACGTCGCTAAGAAGGGCCGTCCCAAAATGACAGGAATGTGACTGTCAGGGTTTTGCACAGGTTGAGTATCTAAGACGATGAAGTCCACAGGAAAATAAAACTTATCAACCTTAATCAAAACATCTTCTACCACACCACGTGGCACTTTGACGGATCTTTCCGCCAATTGCAGAGTTATAGGTGTTGCCTTCAACTCTCCAAGACCTAACTGCACATATACCGAATATGGACAGTGATATGTGAACAGTTCTTATGTGAACAGTTCCAGGAGATGAAAAATGAACTACACCGCTACCGAGTCCCCGGCAAACGGCGCAAAAAACTTGATAGGCTCGGAAAGATACCTACAACTATAAATACTGCAAGTGCACAGTGTCGACAAGCAACACAGGGCAAGCACAGGTCGAACCACAGAGACTTGGAGAGTGTAGAAGTTGATTCTAAATCCCGACTAAGAACTGATTCAGAGAGTAACCAAAGGGGGTTTGTTTTTTTTCGATACGACGAGATATTGGCAAAGACTTAAACAAAAAGTAATTTGAATTAAAATATGCAATTAAATCAAGGTGTAAATATTGAGAATATGGATACTAGGGTATTCAAATCCACCACTAACCTATGATATGCATTCAACTTGTAATATTATTCTTGTCCTTACAGCAGATTCAAGTCTACCGTATATTTAAGGTGTTTCTCCAATGTATAATTTAATCACAACTAAAGTATTTCTCCAAAGCATTAACTGTCTAATTAAAGCACAACTAATCTGAGGATCAATATTTGGTTAACCATGAGTTGTAGCATAATCAACATAGAGATATTCTAACTACAATGGATACATGGCATACATTGTGAGAGCAAGATGTTGACAAACTTGGATTAAATTATAACTTTAAACAATTCTAAACTTTCAAGAACAATATACAAGATATGAATACATACCAATGAGTTACGGCTTCATTTAAACCCTAGCAAATGAAATTAGAACATGAAGAACATTACAACAAAATTGAAATTTGATAAACTAACATGAACAAGCTATTCTTGGATGAGTTTTCAACACAACAACCCTCTCTATTTATACACAAAAACTCTCTCACACTTTGGATTCGAATTTTACTGTAGCAACCACTCAACAATTAAACAAAACATGTTTTCTTAATTGATGGATAGAATGGAATACAATGGGGGTGAGGTGGATGTTTTGGAAAGAATCCAATGGGAGTGAGGTGGATGTTTTGGAAAGAATCCAATGGGAGTGAGGTGGATGTTTTGGAAAGAATCCAATGGGGGTGAGGTGGAAATGTATTTGGGTCTTGGGTTTTGGATCATGGGTTTTTTTAATCCCATGAATTTGTAAACAGGATTCCACTGATGCGCGAGCGGGTTGCAATGCTTCCAACTTTCTTCTCTTTTGTCTTCTCAATTCTTCCAAGCTTTATTTAGTACTTAAAAACATAAAATTAATTAATACAAATATTTATTCTTGAAGATGGTAAGAATGCAGAATTTGGGATAATATATGACTTTGAAGCGCGAAAGATGAGTTAAGTGCCAATGAAAAGGTGTATGAATATGTAATATTTGGAACTCATCAACTTACATACCCACTACAAGGTTGTTGTTGGTATGTATGAAAATCATCATAAGGTTCTCTAGGATATGCATCATAGCCATTAAATTGGTTTTGATTACATCCCATAGATGGTGGGATAGTGTCATAGTGTTGAGGAGGTTGAAAATCATATCCATTTGCCGGAATTTGGCCGGAATCCGGCGAGAAAAGTCGACGCCGGTCAACTGAGAATTCTCCTCCGTTGACGGAATATTCCGTCACTGTCCGTTAATTGTAACTGTCAAACTAACAGTCGTCATTAGTCAAACAGGTCAAGGTCTGAGAGTCAGCCACTGAGTTAGATGATTTGAGTCTGTCTTACTGGTCTTACTCACGAGTTGGATCGGCCATCGGCGGCAACGAGTTGACTCGTCTGATCAGAGTGCCGGCAAAGTTTTGGCTATTTACAAAACATTTCCCAGGCCAATTTCAGGCTGATCTGTCTTCAATTCCTGCATAATTCCTAGGCATACATCTAAGTAGTTTCAAGCATTCCACAGCATCACAATCATTTACACTTCTATTCCATCTAAGATACTGAATCCAGTACCACCACCATCAACTGCAGCTTCATTACCTGCTACCACTCATTCTTGCTTCATATTCATTTGTTACACAGTTCTCGAGTTGGATTGCAACATCAATGCAAAACCCATCCTGAATCTATCACATCAGACTAAATATCCACCAGATACCCATTTGCTTTCTTCTCCTTCCCTGAGTTTCTTCATTCGAACCCTAACCATCTGCATCTAAAATTCGACAGCAGCATCTTCCTTCAAAACTGAATTCAACCAAAACCCATCTTCTATTCACTGCTTCACTCAACGACTGTAGCTCTATCTTCTTCATTCTCAGATTCAAATACCCATCGTTACTCAGTATCATCACCATCGTCTGTTAAACCAATGAACCCAAATCAATTCAAACCAGCAACATTATCACCTCAGCTTCCGTGTCTTCTCTATTCACAAATCCCATCTCACTGAGCTTCGTGTTCTTTCTAGCTTATTGTTTCCCTGTATATTTAGATCTCTCTTCGATCAATTTCATCAGCAAACCCTAATTCTTCGGTTGTAAAAACAAATCGAAACCTTCATTTAGCGTCCTGATTTCTTCGACCATAACATTCCTTCAATCTTTTCATCAGATCCCTTCCTCTCTATTTCTTTTGCAGCTCGATCTCTGCAATGACAGCAGCAACAACTGCTTTTTATTTCTTTTCTTCTTAGTTTCAATTGAGAGAAATTTCTCGAATTTAGGTTTAGAATGATTTTGGGTTGGATAGGATTACGACACCCCACTCAATAGGAACCACCCCAGATTGGGTACCTCATAGTATTTTGCTGGGTGCTTTTAGCACTTATGTGGGTTGCCCCTTATCCTTAGCTAAGCTGTCTTTAATGCTCCTCCAAAAGAGTTTCCCCTTAACCTTAGCTTGGCTCCAGATAGTGTTTGCTTGTAAAATGACATCTCTGACCTTCTTGCTCAATTTTGGATAATTTCTTCTTCTTTTCGTCCGTATGACTCCAGAGTACCTAATAACTCAAAAACACACGTAAGATACATAATTTACATGAAAACTCGCAAAGAAAGAATAAATACTAGATATAAAATTAGGTATTTATCACGCCTATCAGTAATCACGAGAAGGAACTAATGGATGTAGTGTATGAAGAAAGTTGGTTGTTGCTGCCATTGAACTGATTGATGGCCGATCTTGATGGAGCATTGATCAAAATAACAAAGAGAAGATGGAGCTTGCTGGCATCGTGATCAGAGATTGAGAGCTCGAGTTAGACATGTTGATAGAAAGAAGAGCAGCAGGGAGTATCGGTGGTTGACTCGAGAATATTAGTTTGCTTTCTCTGATGGTTCGAAACTGTGGTGGTTATCGGTGATCGATGGCATGGAGAACCGAGAAGAAGAACTCGAGCATTAGCAGTGATGAAAATGGGTCGATGGAAGAATAATTGATGATGCTGCCATTAATAGAAAGACAGGGAAGAGTTTCTAGTGAATATATCATTCAAACTCAGTCGAGTTCATATAGAGATAATGGGTTTGTCAAGATTGGTGGCGTTGTGGCTAATGAGAAAGGGAAGAACGGTGAGTAGATCGTTTGGAGAGACAACAATATATGATGGACCGGTGAGTGATGGAGGAGTTGTTTGACGGTGAAGTGGGGTCGGTACTTGCCAGACAATTCAGGTAGTCGGTGAACTTTTGGGATATGTTCCAACACCGAGTAATACTCATCTAATATGGACTTATAAGTGAAGTTAGGTTTTGAATGAAACTTATATAAATAGGCTTGTATAGCCGAGCTTCAATATATAACTTTTGGGAAAGAAAAATATAGAGAAAAGAGAGAGGAAAGGTTTTATTCCATATCTTAGGGTTTACCCCTTTAGGGGGAAACCAAGCTATTTTCTTCTTCTTATTTCATATATTTTTCATGAATTTTAGTAAATCCATGTGTAGATAAATTTTACTGATTAGGGTATGATTTCAAAGTCCTGATTAATGAAACTTTAATTATTTTCACAAGTTTATTTTGATTTTAATTTTTCTTCGATTGTCTCTATTATTTTTATCGTCTAAGATTACTATTGGGTTATTCAATTGGCCATTTGAATTAACCTGATAATAATTCTTCTACTAGTATTGTGATTGGTGATACGTGTAATAGTCACTCAATTCCATACACAAGTAGTACATCGCAAAAGCTGACAGAGGGATTCTATTAATCAATTGTGTATAGAGATGACACTAGTAAGAAGACCGAGCTTATGCGTCTGATGCTAGGATCAACCTAATTCACAAAACGTAAAGCATCCGCTAATTTAAATCCTAAGTGCGCTACTTCTTGGTGGGTTAGTTGGATAGAATCTGGTAGTCGATCGCTTCCGTATCTTGTGGCAACATGAATTCCGGGGATAGCATAGGTTATTGCTATTCTACGGTTGGTGACAATAGAAATAAACAAGTACTATTATTAAGTTTCTGTTCAGTGGCGGCGAATGATTCCTTTATCATCTTTGCTTTCATATTATCTTTTTATTTTACTTTCATCAAATAATCCCCCTTGTCTTTTATTCTTTTTCTGAACTTAATAACCTATCAATTACACAGCTCTCTGTGGGAACGATCTCTTACTACTGCTATATTACCAGTTAATTAGTGGGAAATATCTTAATTAATTTGTTGTGGTTACGACACATTTCAATCAAAAGATGAACTTTCCTTATCTAAGTATAATATACGCATTATTATATTTAGCATGATGTACTCGGCCAAATGTTACATCCTTAGTGAACTTGTTAGTTAGATATAGCTCAGCGGACAACACAACGTCATTGGAATATTATAGTGAATGTAATCATGTACTTAAAAGTAACCATTGACATAAATTTGTTTTATCAATGCAAATACATTAAAAGGAATGCTAATGAAAGTGCAATTCAAAAGTTGTTGATTATGAAGAAACAATAATTTCTTCTCCATCGAAAGTAATCAGGGGGGGATATGGTGGACTATGTTCTAGGTCATTACCGATATTTAGTTTCGAAAAGTACATGACTAAAAGAACTATCTAGAATAAAACTGAAAGTAATTGGGGGGATATGCCGACATCAGGGGGGGGGGGGAATCCAAGGATATGATGTCGACATATTTTACTTCGAAATTGAAGATGGGTTGTACTCTTTTTCCCTTCAATCGAGAATAGTTTTTCCCAAAGGGTTTTGTTACTCGATAAGGTTTTTAGCGAGACAACACTAAAAGCATCAAGTATGTTGAACGTTGAAGACATAAAGATCACGTTAATATTACTGAAAATATCTGAATCAAAGAAATAAAATGCGATAGTCTGTTAAGCAACGTAACTTCCAGAATCAAAAACAAGGTCATATAAACATTCAAGTCACCAAAGTAAAGTGTGATAAACTTCTTCTGACTGCATTAGACTAATGAAAGTTGTCTGACATCAGGAGGAGCATATAATGGTGTATTAATTAAACTATTTTCCTTCACCGAGGTTGCTTTTTCCCACGGGGTTTTGTTACTCGGCAAGGTTTTTAATGAGATAAAAACAAACACCGGGAATGTAATTTCCCATCTAAGGCTATTGCCTTTCCCACGAGTATTTTCTGCCTTAAGAGTTGTGAAGCAACTAGTCAACTTCAATGGAGCAAAGTGATCATCTGCAATGGATCACCTTTACTTGCATCTATCATGTTGTACTCTTTTATATTCGTCAAGGTTTTAATGAGGCACCATATTTGAGTCCAACTATGTTCTAAGTTTGCTTCATATTGTACTTTTTTTCTTTCTTTAGTTCAGGTTTTGTCCCTATGGGTTTTCCTGACGAAGTTTTAACGAGGCAATTAACTTAGACTCGTCGATCTTTGAAAATCTTTTTGCATGTGATAAATTACATGTAAAGTACGTGACAACATGTGAAGTATTACATGTGAGGAGTTTTACCAAGGCAATTGATTTCGACACAAGTCATCAAGAAGAGGACAACATTTGAAGACCTACATTCGAAGCACTATACGTGAAGCACTACAAACTGAGTTTTATTGGACCAAACAAGGGGGAGTGTTATAGGGCCTACGACCCATGGGTGTGCGGCCCAACTAGAAGCCAATGGGTTTCTCTTTACATATATATATAAAGGATACTTTACCTATGAAATAGGCTAACCAATAGAAATCCTTCTCTTCTCTGCCTCTTCCTTTTCCCCCTATTATTCTACTACAAAAGAATTATTTTATTAAGAAAAAGAGGATAAAGGTTAATTTAGTCTTGTATAAAATACAAAAACCAAAAATCAATCTAAAACTATTAATCTTAACCGTAGATTTTGTATTTTTTGCTATACATATATATAATCTTAATGATGGTTTTTTGAATTTTCCTTTCAAATGAGATTTTGTCTTATTACCAAGTGAAAACTACTACCACACCCATTTTTAAGATTTTGGCCACTATGAAACCCACGCTCAGAAAACTACAGGCGCGGACCCATTTTATGGAAGAAAATTATTCTCACACCCACAAGTTTAAAAATTATGTTTTCGTCTTTTTTAATGGTTGAATTACACTTCTTCTTCAGTTTCTTTTCCTCTTCCTCCAACTGTGAAGTAATCATTAAAATCTCTAGTGCAGGTTCAGGATTTGTCTCACAAAATCTTTATCTTCATGGGTTCTTTATAGCTTCGATCAAATTACCAGCAGATTATACAGCCGGGGTTGTCGTTGCCTTTTACGTGAGTCTATGGCTCCTTTGATTGATTGATTCTAGGAGTAATTAACACAATAAATCAAGTCCTATGTTTTTCTAATTTTTGATTGGAATTTGGATTAGTTTCTGCAGATTTCAAATGGAGATATGTTTGAGAGGAACCATGATGAATTAGATTTTGAGTTCTTGGGTAATATAAGAGAAAAAGATTGGAAGATTCAAACAAATGTTTATGGGAATGAAAGTACAACAGAGACTTAAAATAGAGTTTAAGGATAGAGTGATCCTCGCCTCGGTTAGTTGAATCTGATCTCTTTATCATTTTTTTCCTCCTTTTGTGATTCACCGGTTGTTAGGGATCATGTTTATATAGAGCAGAGAATGAAGAAATAATTTAGGCACACAACTTGTTTCTTATATAGCCTAAATCAGTTTCATAGATACATATAGGCATTTATATTCTTACATGTTGATTTCTTCTGGAATATTCTAATTATATATCCTAACACAGAAATTGGGCTCATACTAGAATTTGAATTAACCATGTTTAGTTGAAGTATTCTGATTTGCATATGTAAGTTTGCTATATTGCTTGTAATAAAATTAATATGCTTCATGTACCGAAACGTCTGGAGTTCTGTGATGCTGCTATCGGGGTTAACATTATGCTTCCTGTACCGAAATTTGCTGAGAGGTTGGAGAATAAAGAACTCGAATAGCAATGACTAGGATCAACGGAGCTGTTTTTTGCTGCCATTTTGAATGATGCTAGTAATTGATGGTGTTGATGATGACTGTGGAAGTGATGGACATAGAATGGTGGTATTCGGTGTTTCTATTAATGGTGTTGATGAAGTCAGGGAAAGGAGTTTTTTTCGTTGCTTCCATTGACAACATGTGATAAAATGAGACAACAATGAGATTGGTGATGCAGGAGATAAATAAGAATGGATTGTCATCGACCCATTGATGGTGATGCTGGAAGATGTTGGGAAGGAAGTTGAGATGTTGTTAACAGTGGTTGAAGATCGACAAAAATTTATGCTGCAGGTGTTATGCATCTTAAAAAAAATTGTTGCATAACTTGTTATGCAGTCCCGAAAATGGTTGCATAACACGTGATGTAGCTATTATTGTAGGTGGATGACAAGTTATGCAGCCTTTTTTTTTTCATAACTTGTTATGCAGTACAGAGAATGGTTGCATAACACGTTATGCATCTACTTTTTGTTAGTATTGAAACCAACAAAAAAAAAGGCTGCATAACACGTTATGCACCTATAATAATATCTGCATAACATGTTATGCAGTCGAGAAAATGGATGCATAACTTGTTATGCATCTGAATATATGACTGCATAATGTGTTATGCATCGAGAAAATTGGTGCACAATCTTTTATGCATGAGAAATAGATGCATAACCTGATATGCATCCGTAAATATGGATGCATACTGCATTATGCATCAATTTGTATTATGTACGCACTAAAATCAACCAAAACAATGGTTACATAACTTGTTATAGATGCATAAATTTGTTATCCAAATGCATAATTTGTTATGCGGTGAAGAAAATGGTTGCATAATTCGTTATGCGTCTGCAGAATGTGTTATGTATCTTTTTTTCGGTGGCTGCATAATGGTTATGTAGTTAGTTTTCAAAATTTTGCCTAAAATGATGATCACCTCCAATTTTTTCGCGAAAACAATTTTTTATGTTGTTTTTGTACTCGTTGCGTAGCTTTCTTAAAAAGATTTCCAACGATATAAAATTTATAAAGTTCCAAGGCGCGAATTTTTAGATATGTTATACAAAACTAGTGACAAAACACCTAGGTGACCAACTTTGTAGTACAAAAACTCCAATCATATTATTTGTGATAAATAAAAACCATTTGAAAAGAAAATGGCACAAAAATCCCATTTCTATTTAAAATCTTTAAATTTAGTTTTTATTAATTTATATAATTTCAATCCTTCCCTTCACAATTATAAATCTTTCTTCTCCTTTCGTTTTAACATTTCGTTTCTTTTTTTCTTATCCCTACTACCAACAAAAACTACTCCCGACGATGCACCACCACCAAACCAGTATAATTTTCAGATCTGGAATCTAACACCTCCTGATCTTTTTCCTCCTCCCCCACCAACACTTCCTTTTCATTTTCTCCGACTACCATTTCAGATCGCCGCCAACAAAACCTCCACCGCCATCAAACCCACTATGATTTTGGATCTGAGATCAACAACACCTCCTGATTTTATTCCTCCTCCCCCACCAACACCTTCTTTTCTTTTTCTCCAACTACCATTTCAGGTCGTCGCCAACAGCACCTTCGTCGCCACCAAACCCACTACGATGTTTGGACCTGAGATCAACAACTCTTCCATCTCTTCGTCCTCAATAACTCCTTCTCCATGGATCTCATGGTGAAAATGAAGCATCAATGGCGTTTCAAGTTCATCTGCATGTGTTGGGAAAAACGACGAATTTTAGAATGGTGATTTGAAGTTTTCAGGTATTAAGAAATTTATCATTTCATTTATTTATTTATTTGAATTGGATACAAGATCTTTGTTTTGTTGGAAATTTTGTTGGTTTTGGTTGTTGAAAATTTGATGTGTTTCGGTTAATTAGCTTACAAAAGTTACGGACACGGACTTGAGATATGAAATTGGATGCATGCTTTTATCCATTTTCCTTTATACTCTGAATGTTTTTCTGAGAATGTCATTGATGACAGTTAAATTTAACTACAGTTAGATATGCAATTAGTGGTGTTGAACTAGGGTAATTGTGAAACATCTTATGGATTAGTTGCAATTGTATGTGGTGCTACTATCGGAATGATTTTTGAATTGGATACGAGATCTTTGTTTGTTGGAAATTCTGTTGGTTTTGGTTGTTGAGAATTTGATGTGTTTAGGTTAATTAACTTACAAAAGTTACGGACACAGACTTAGAAGTAGGTGTGTTTTGGTTTCATCATTGAAGTTTTTGTTGGTAAAATGAAAATATGTGGAAAAATGGTGAAACCAATTTCGGTTTCATCTAGTTTTGGTGAAACCAATTTTGGTTTCATCATCTTTAATTTGTGTTGTTCTTTTGAAGTAATTAGATTCATTATACTATGACGTTGTTTAATTTTGAAATATAAATTGGTGACTGGTATTTTCATCATTTTTTTTGAAGTTCTGAGGGAATCGATTTACTGAGTTTGGGGTTTGCGTTTTCAATTGTATTGGATTTTTGGAGGAATTTGATTTCTGAGTTGGGGTTTTGTGTTTTTTTATGTTTCCAATCTCATCCAATTTGTGTGTTTTACTTTTTTAGGTTGATGACGTTTTGGAGTTAAAATATTTATAAGAAAACCACCACTTCCTAGAATGTTGCTAAACAATGTCTCATGCATGAGAAATGCCCAACTAATTCTTCGAAACATTAATGCATCAGTCCATGAAGGAGGTGCACTCGTGTTAACAGGAGCAAATGGTGCAGGAAAATCCACTTTCTTAAGAATGTTAGCTTGTTTCTCAAATTCTTCAGCTGGAGAGATCCTATGGAACGGTCACGACATTACAAAGGCAGGAGTTTTTGAGCAATACAAACTCCAGCTCAATTGGTTATCTCTCATGGACACCGTCAAAGAGAAATTCACCGTTCTTGATAATGTGCAATGGTTTAAAGACCTTGAAGGAAAATCTGGTAAATCAAAGGAAGCTTTGGAGCTCATGGGATTAGGCAGGCTCATTTATGGGATGGCAAGGATGATTTCCATGGGTCAACTCAAAATACTCCAGCTTGCTAGAGTAGTTGCACTTAATCGGCCGATTTGGTTACTTGATGAGCCATCAGTGGCACTGGATACTGAAGGTGTGGAATTGCTCGAGTACATTATTGCTGAGCATCGAAAAAAAAGGCGGGATCGTGTTTGTGGAAACTCATTTGCCTATCTAGATTGAGGATGCGATGATATTGAGGTTGCCAGAGAGGTTTCTGAGAAGGAAAACCATGGTGGATTTGCTTGATTGATCGTGGAGATGTATGGAGAGGGTTATATGGTGGTTTAGTTTTTGTTGCAGAGGAAGTGGGCTTTTATCCCTTAAGGTAATACCTGTAACCTGATCATAATTCATATCCCACTTCCTAATAAGAAATTTGATGTTTAAGTTTGTACATATTATTGTGGATTGAATTGCTAGATACTAATCTATGAATTACAGAAAATAGTAGTAGCTAGGTGTTTGTAGGAGAAAACTACTTCTGCTGGTTTATGTAATTTTGGGTGTGTGTGGATGAGAAGTGAATTTAAACCTTCAAAAAATGTGCTGCATGATGAGCACTTTTGATTCGAGAGATAATCTGTACAATTCTGGCCTAAACCGAAGACACGGCCGTTCCAGATTTGTTTCGGTCACATGTGAAGGATGTGAGGTTGATCTTAGGGAGGGAAGCGAAGAAGGTGTTGAGAGTATGAAGGTGAAGGCTATTTAATGACTTGTTAACAGAAGGTTGAGCAGGCTAGAAAATGTTGCAGGCAGGCTCTGGGTGTTGAATACGATGGTATTAACACTTGGTGTTTCTGTGTTGTTCGAACTTCTGTTTTTTGGAAATAGGGAGGAGAACCTATTTATACAAGTCATTAAGCCTTCTTCACGTCTCTCGTGGGAAGTGGAGGAAGTGGAGTGAGGGAAGAGTGGAGTTGTGTGTGAGTGTCACATGATCAGAACTGCCCACTTCTCCCATCTTGACTTAACCGCCCATGTATTCCTAACACGTTCTTGTGATGGCGCGTTGCACGCTGTAAACCGCCAGATCAATACCCCAATTTGTATCCCCCAATTGTGACGTGATTAATGTCTCGAGTGTGTGGATCGCGGGACCCACAGAAAATAGTGCAGGGTGAACCATGAACTTGGTATAACATCGCATGCAGCCATCTTCAGGTAACCTTTTGGAGGCTGTATAGACAGGCCATGCTTTGGTCGGTTACCTTGTGAAGAAGAGTGACGGATGGTGGTCATAGTGATACCTTGTTTTCTGGTTGATTCGCACCCTAAGCCATTCGTCCAAGCTTGCAAAGCTGGACGGACGAGATAACTCGTAGCCTTGCTTGCGGCCGTTGGATGGGAGGCGCGCATGCTGCCTTTTTCGGCCCAAACGTTTGCATGCTTAGAGAGTTCCAATGGAGGAACTGATCAGCCCTGCATGGAGGTAGTACAATGGTGTTCACGCCCATGCCTGTTTGACTCGCAAAGATTTAATCTAAGCCACTCGACTCGGGCGGAAAAGACGAGTGGTCGATATTAGAATTTATGGAGGGTCCGTGACATGTCACCTTTGGGCGCGCGTACCGAGGAGCTTGATCACCATCGGTCTTGGACGATCATCTAGACGTGAATCTGGGCCCACGGTGGTCATGCTAGCATGTTCGGTTCCTACTAAGTCTCCATCTTGGCCTTCCGTCCAAGCCTGCGAAGATGGACGCTCGAGATGTTTCTGCGCCGCAAACCCTAATTAGGGCTTTGGACCGACCACTTTGGGCGATCGATTTTGGGTTGCGCGCGCCTCTTTTGGGGAGACCGACCATATATGCAACATCTTGGGTCGACGGTGAGCATGTACATGCTTGCTCTATGACCCTAGGCACGATCTAAGCCATCCAACTATGCCGGCGAAGTCGGATGGTCGTGATCGTTTTGGATCTTCTCAACCTGCATAAGGCGTTAATCTATCCTTGTTTGGGCAATCGTTTCTTGCACCACGGCTTGCCTATGAGGGAGTCGGTCATGTAGGTAGAAAGTGGGCCCGCCAATGGTGTACCATCACTTCACTACTTGTTTTAGGGTATAATCTAAGCCGTCCAACTATGCCGGTGAAGTTGGACGCTCACGATTAAAAGAAACCCTAGCCGTGCGTCATGCTCACTTTGAGCGCACGTTTTGGAAGGACCAACCATAGTTGGTCTTGACCGTTCGGTCATGTGTGAAGGTGGGTCCGAAGTAATCATGGTAGCATGCTCAGGACCCCCTGAATCTATATCTACACCCTCCATCTATGCCTGCAAAGTTGGACGGATGAGATATATTTTTGGGTTTGTTTTCAACAAGTGAGACTAACATGGGAAGTCTTGCATGCGTTCAACGGGGCTAGTATAACCTGCCTTCAGGTAGCCTACGGGTGTTTTCACGTCGAACACAAGGCTTTAATTAAAGCATTAATAGTAATGCTGTATACCTACAGAAAACCGGGGTGGTTGCCACATGCTCCGTCGGGATGGTTTCCACATGCTCCGTTCTGGGTATATTTTAATTCTCAGGGATGGTTGCACATGCTCCAATGAATTAATATGGCGAGAAGTATTCATCGCCTGAAGGCTTTATCCTTTGCAGGACGTCACCTTACAAAAATTGGCTTTTTACAATTTTGCCCTTTAAATAGAAATCCACCATCAACATTAAGTCCCCTGCCTAGCATGCAATGGTTACACTATTGTAGGGTAGGCATGAGATGGTGACAATTTGCATACAAAAATAATTAATGCCAGAGTAGATACGTGTTTACCGCGTGGGAGAAGGTATGTCACGTGTGTTAAACTCCTTGGAGCTGGTTGAGTTGATCCTTCCAATGGTAAAGCTCGGCTGGGGAAGTAAATCTTGATGGGTCGACTTACCTCATCATTCCTCTTTCGGTGTACCTTCTCATATGCCTAGCAGGCATCGTGCATTCGATAAGCATTGTTGATCACAATCCCGACTCAAAAGCCTCTGAAAGCGGAAAGGCGGACTTCTTTTCTCCTGGGGATCTTGTTGGATCGTGAAGTATATAAATAAGTTTTATGTAGTCTTCTCATTAGGCGATCTTCTTCAACATCTCAGGCATTGCTTCACACGTTGATTTCTCGATCGACGATAGTTGTGATTAGAATATTTTTTATGTGCCGCCGTAACTCATCTTCCTCTCTTTTTGCAGATCATGAAAGGAGTTGGTGATGATAACTCTGCAGCTTCTTCAGAAAAAAGGTTTGAAGTTGATAAACCAGAAGCTAACGCACATGAAGAGGTGATGGCTAAAATTTATTTGCCACTTCGTGAAGTCGTCCATGATGTACATGGAATGTCTATCTTGCATTTAACCATTGTCAGGGGGCGGCTCAGTGCTCTTTCATCTGCAATTGATATGGAGGAGAAACAAAGACATGAAGAAGCGTTGCGAGCGAAGTAAAAACCGAGGCGTCACAAGCACCAGCAAGTTCGAGAACTGAAAGGTTTGCGTCTCGGTTGAAGAGACTAAGGGTTGAACACGAACGTCATGCGGGTGATGGGAAGTGTGATTACCCAATACGTGGTGGTGTGATAATCCTTGACCCTGATACTGATAATACTGAACTTCCGAAAGTGATTGGCACGATTTCCACGGTTGCAATGGATTCTGTAGAAAGTGCAGAGGATACGCATGCTGAAGATGTTGAGGCGGTAGCTGCTGTGCCCGAAGAAGTCGAGGCGTCTCTGGAGAAAGAGGCACAAGATGTGGATCCCAACAGTGATGAAGACGCAACCAGCAATTGAGTTTCCCTGTTATTCTTCTTTGTATATTTTTTTTATACTCAGTGGCGGCTGAGTTTGAAGTTTTCTTCTTTGCTTTTGCTTGCTTGTCTTGAACAAAGTTTTATTCAGTGCTGCTTTCGAAACATGCATATTTTCCTGCTTGTCTCCCTTGACGTGAGTCTGGATTTGTTGAAGTAGATCACGTAGGATATCTTCCTCTTCCCCTTTTACATGTTTTATTCCTCCCATATTACCAGGCTAGTATGAAGATTTGGTATGTGGGTTTAGGGTTTTCTTTCTGGGTAATGGTGGTTTGAAGGTGACTCATAACTTTGTATGATTTTATGAGAAATTGTAAAAGGAATGAAATCTTGATTACTTGAAGAAATATTGAAACCCTAATAAGTATGAAGGCAAGAGTGCCATCATTTTGAAGGAATTACAAATATTGTGAAAAGGAAAATTGTTGGAGGAATCCCCCGGGGGGGATTAGAGAGGCGATGTCATGTTTTCAAGTAAGGTAGGGCTTGAGCCATCGTGAGTGAACAACCACACCTTCGATTTTATCTGTATTGATGATCTTTCATTAACCGCCCAAGATAACATATGCCACTAAGAATATTTCCTCTTCCTTTGCAGGCATATCAGACTGGGCAGTTATCTTTACTGCCATGCTTCCAACTTGGAACGTGGTTACCTTTGATACCATATCTCCGATTTGAAACGGATTCGGACTTGCCATAACAGCTTGCTTCTGACACGTGTCTTTCTTTATTTCTTCCAAGCTTTTGGTGAAGCGCTTAAAGGGGCCAGCACTCCATTCACATCTCTTGGTGGTGGCCCGCCTGTCAGGTGAAACATTCCCCGGTGGTCTAACAGGACAATCATCCACTACTTGCAAAGAGGGTCGTTCAATGAGACTTACTTGGGCTCAGAATCTCTTGACGCAGGACGAAGGGCTTTCACCAGGGAGTTGCGTTATGCCTGTGAGTTGTTGATATGGGGGCAACAGGCAGTCTTCGATTCTCCAAGGTTTGTTGGAAATCATCGGAGCTGGCTTGTTGGAGATTCTTTCAGGTACTGAGATTGGTAAGGAATGCGCCTTGTGTACCCACGGGCGCCCCAGAATCATGTCGTAATCCGGATGTTACTTAATTATATGGAATCTAGCTTGTGTTGGAGTGTTACCAATCTTGACATCAAGGTCAATGTATCCGTAGACATCCAAAAATTCTCCTGCTGGGCTCTTGATCACAGTCGGACCACGGGTAGCCTCCTGCTTTGAGATTTTCGCAGCTTGCAGGGTCTTGATAGTAACGATGTTGAATTCAGAAGCTGAATTGATTAATGTGCTATCGAACTTGACATATTTAAGATGGGCGACGGTCAAAAGTCCTCAGTTTCCTTTGTTGGTACTCTTTTCCAAGGAGGCTTGAGATGCTGGAACGACTTCCTTTTCTGGATACAAGCGCCTGACTGACATAATACGGTTGAGGGCCATGAATATATCTTGACGTTGTACCTTGGAAAGGTACAAGATTTCACACAGGTGTTCCATCATGGATTGTACAATCTTGCGCACAGAGCTTCCAGAGATCATGCAACTTCGGACAGGAAGGGGGTCTGTATGAACTCCTTAATTTCCCAATTGGAGCTCTCCTGCTGCTATCTTTTCCCTGAAGATTTACTTCAGCTTGTTGAAATCCTTAGTTGGGTGGTGGACAAACCTATGATAACGACAGTACTTAGGGTCTGCCACGTCTTTCTCAGTTGGTGGACGTCTGATAGAAGGTAGTCTGATAGCATCATCCTGAATCCATGCCTCCAAGAGTTCTATTACTTCATTTATCGGAAATGGGAAGCCTATGTCTTCGGTGCTTTGCGCAGGATCTTTTCTTGTTCCATTTCGAGGCGAAGCTTTATGCGTTTGAGCCGCACGCTTGGGTAGTTGTTATGCCGCCGTTGGAGCTTTTCTATTTCCGCCTTCGCTTACTACACTGACAGAAGGGCCAGTATTATATTTCTTGTTGATGAGGCGCCTATTTCCCCGATTATCTCGTGAATCGTCGCTCCGAACGATCTTGCTCCTTTCCAATAATGCTGGGGCGGTAGTGGCCGAATGTTTGGCTGCTTCATGGAGTTCTGAGAATGTCTGGAATCCCAAGTTTTCCAGCAGGGCGCGATATATGGGTATCATTCCGTTGATGCATAATTCCACCAGCTATCGTTCTGTGACATTTGGTTCATGGCAGTCCAACGCTTGTGTTCTGAACCTTTTGACAAAATCATTTGGATGTTCGTTGTTCCGTTGGGAGATTCTCCCCAGGTCTGAGAAAGTAACTTGCTCAGATACAAAGAAGTACTTCTTGTAAAACCCTGACCATCACACTCCAATTGGATATGTTGTCGGGTGCAATGTTGTTGTACCACGTATAGGCTCTCCCCGTAAGTGATTTGGAGAATTCCTTCAGGCGGAGAACGTGATTGTATTCATGTTCTCCTAAGGATTCTAAGAATCGAGAGACGTGTTCACGAGCATTACCGGTACCATCGTAAAGGATGAATTGAGGGGAGGTGTATCCCCTGGGAAGAGGAATCCGCTGCACGTCTTGTGGATATGGAGGTTGGTGTCGATGCGCGTCCATCGGATTTTATTTGCCACGATTTTAGAGGAGTCTCTCCAGATCTTCACGTGTAATAAAGTTAGAAGATTGGCTCCTTTCCCTGAGACGCTCGTCCCTTTCTCTTGCATGGTCAGAAACATAAGACTATTCATTCAAGTAGGCTTGCGTAACTGAGGCACCTGCTCCAGGTGTGCTAAACGTATTTCTTGTTGGCCCTTGAGGCTGTCTCGACTCTTGTGGTAATCGATCGGTTAATATTTTAAGGAAGGTGAGTACCTCCTTCTGAGTGGTTGACATGTATGCCTGAGCTTTAGCGAGGGTTTCTTGTCTCTCCATCAAGTCCACCATGGTGATAGGAGGTTGTTCTCCTCTGGGTCATCCAGATCCTCGTCCCGAAGGGGAAGTAACAGTTGTTCTGGTGACGGACGAAAGTGTCATACTTGAGAAAATGCCTGGATTTGCGGCCGCTCTGGCTCTTGTAATGGGAGGTGTCACGCCTGTTGGAATGTCTGCTCTTGCTCCACTGGTACTGATGATAGAAGACGCAGTTCTACGAGACATATTGGTTGCACTGGCGGGTTGCACTGTAACACCAGTAATTGGGATATCAGCGCCACCAGAAGCGTTTTCGGTGCTAACTCCATCGTTGGTTGCTGCTCCAGACCTAAGATCCACCATTCTTGAAATCATAGAGATTGAATTGGTATTGAAGAAATCAACTTCACAACCGAGAGATTAACCTCCCACTGTGGTCGCCAATTGTTTGTAGGAGAAAACTACTTCTGCTGGTTTATGTAATTTTGGGTGTGTGTGGATGAGAAGTGAATTTAAACCTTCAACAAATGTGCTGCACGATGAGCACTTTTGATTTGAGAGATCACTACACCATTTTAAGGTATTAGCAACATACAATAGCTATTTCTAAACGGGGTCGCAACGGGACTTCGCTGTTGCTAAACACGGTGTCGCAATTTTTAGCAACGGCATAAGCTCTGTTGCTAATCTCGGTCAGCAACGGAATTTCGCAACGGAGTCTGCCGTTGCTAAAAATTTTATTCGCAACAAAGGCTGTTCGTTGCGAAAAATTTTAGCAACAGAAAAAAAAAAGGCTTAGAACCAAGCCACGGCTTGATTACTAAGCTATGAACAACATAACATACAAACCATTTCTAAAATCAGACAAACTGAGAATCCATTAACAGTTTGAAAATTACACAATCAAATGAACTTAGAATCCAAGTTATTGAAAAGTTACACAATTTATAAAAAATATACCAACACAAATAACTTGAAAGCAGATCCATTCCGCTTTCTTCCTTCTCTCATCACAAGACCTTCTAACTAGATAAAGACATCATTATAAAATTGACCGAGGACCTTTTGCGAGAACTTGAGACTATGTTGTTAAGGTTAATGCCTTCAAGTTCTTTTGTCCTTTCTTTTTTCTTTCTCACGGCCTTGATTTATGAGATGAAAAATACAATGTCAGTTCCGCAACATATGACACCATCCAAAAACACAAAAAAATATGCAGAATGACAGTTAAAGGAACACAGAAAAAACTCTAAGAAGTTTTATCTCGACACAAACTGAATAACAAACCAGATCTAAGACTCACTGAAACCAGAAGCTATCATGATTGAAAAATACACATTTGGACTCATAATTGTTTAGAATTGACAAGAGTGAAAATTTAGTGCGAGAAGATAATTTTCTCTTATCAATTATCATGTGTTTTGCTTACAGCTTCTTCAATTGTCTAACAAACAAATGGCAGTTGACCGGAAGTTTGATGCCATAAGGACATATTCGTTCTTCACAAGAGAGACTCAATAGAGGACTATAGGAGAATAGAAACAACAAGCAGATTAATTAAAAAAGGTAAATGCCCTAAATATAGTAAGTATACTTATCTCATCTAGATAGTTCTTCCCTTTTTTTGTCTTTTTCTTTCAAGCATATTCCATTTCTATTTGCTTATATTTTCATTCAGGTAAAAAAAATGGTTCTTAATGAAAGCTATAGTGGATTACTGAGTCTTAAAATAAATTGGTCAATTGTTCTATCATCTAGCTATAAATAATTATGGGTCTAAAATGGATCAAATACCCTAATACAAGTCGATAAAAAAATTAATAAGAAACCTCCTTCCTTCCAAGGTTGATAAATGTATAGGCTCAAACTATAATTACCAGCTAAAGATGTTCAACCAAGAGGTGGTGCCAGATTACTTCAACAACATATTCATATAGCTAAAAACACAAGTAGATCAAGTCGTACCATATTTTTTCTTGTGTTGGTAAAAATGAAATATCAACCATATAATGCACAACCAACTGGCTGACGCTTCCTACCAAACATTACAAGTTGTTTCCTACATAATAACTCACCTTTCTCAGAGGGGTTTGCAGATAATCCTTCCTTAGCAAGCATATCCTACAACTCCTTTACAAGATAGGCCTCGCATTTGCTCTCAGGCGCTTGTTTGTCTCTCTTGTAAACATTGGGGGAAATACTGCAATAGATGTACAATGTACAAAGCTTAATCCTTATCTCAAAACAATCATCTGTAACAAATTCATAGAGGTAAATGTTAAGGTTTGCATAAGGTCATTTACCTCATTCCACGTGATTTGATTACTAATTTCAGGTGTTCAACGCGCTTAGCATGCACGACTGTTGGAACATCCTTTTTCTTCTGTGTTTCAAACATATCATCCAGATTCAGAATGCCACATTACTTAAAGTTAAGAAACATAGAGTTCTGATATACAAACAATGAAAGGAATACCTTAACATGCTCTCCTTCTGGAGACGAAGAATTAGTATTAAGTTACTACCATAAAACCCTACATCTGAGTCCCAATAGTTCAACTTTAGAGGATTAATAAGACTACATATAATAACTGTAACTAAGTACATAAAATGGTTATAATCAGCTTAACAAATTTTCAGAAAAGCTTCGTAAAGATGCATTACCTTTAGTAACTCCCATGTTTTCTAAGAAGAGTTTCTAAAATTACTTTATGCTCTAGAGGTGACAAACAAGAACATCAAACACAGATAAGTAGAGAAAAATACAACATGATGCAGTTGAACTCTATGATGAAGTTAAACCCTTCTTTGCGAAGTTGTAGATGTTATCCAACACCAAAAAGACAACCATCAGTTAGGTCTATAGATCAAAATGGAATTATAAGTTGTCACTCGGAATTAAACTTAAGGATTTTGTTTGTTACATCAGGAAAGAGATCTTCGACCAACTTTTGCAGCAGCAAGAGCTCTCACTTAGTACTGCATGAAAATTCAGGATAAGGTTATGCCCATTTTTTATACTACTAGAATGTCACAACAAAAGGCTCAAGCGTATAGATGCTACACATATCTGAATAAGATCATGCAATATCGGCTTGGCCTCATCATCAAAATTATGTCTACCTTTCTCTACATATAGCACCACTGAGTCATTGACCTTCACAAACCAACAAAGACATGGAACAAATGTGTAGAAACTAACACAGTACTGGGAAAATGTGTCAACAGGTAATTTAGATCACGAAAGAAATAAAAAAGGCACAGATCATACTTGCAAAATATAATTTCTACCTGTCCCAATCAACAAGTCTCAACTCTGATTTGGAGGACGGGTATGAAGGATTTGATTCACTAACTGCAAGCGCAATAGGAAAATTCAGGAGGTAAATACTTCATAATTGTATGCCTTTTAGAAATACAAGAAATCAAAATCATAAAAGAAACCCTAAATTAAATCTCACAGATCAATCAACATCAACATATCAAATAAAACAAAAATCAATCCAAAAACCAAAAAACCTAGATGATTACAAATCTAACTTCTCTTTATTTCCATTGATTTATTTTCATCTTCATCATATCTCTACACCTTTATTCTACACATAATCAACAATAAAAAAATCAAATCAATAAAAACTGAAATTGAATCTAAATGATTCGGAAAACTAAATCACTGAAATTTTAGATAAGGGTTTCTTCAAGATGAAAGATAAACCCCCTGAAATTCCCATTTGATAAACCCATAAATTCAAATTACCACCAACATCAATTAAAACAGAAAAAAACTAGGGTTTCCCTTACCAACATCATACAAGAGAAGAGACATAATCTGACTATTGTTGATGATCCTCATCGACTGTTCTTCATCGATTCAGAACAAAATGATATTGTTGATGGATTTTGTTGGTGAATCTTCGTTTATAGTTAGTGTTGATGAAGAGAATAGAGGAAAGCTTATTTTTTTGAAGGATTTCGTTGATGAATCTCTTTTTTTTTTAACGAAGCAGAGACGCAGTAGAAGAAGCAGCAGCGGCGGACTGAGATAGGGAGAAGACCATATAGAGAGATGGTTACTACTAGAATATAGGGTTTTAAAGGATCCCACACACGTATCTAACACACTTCAAGTCAAGTCAACATGTCAAACTAAGGTGTTACCAACACACCGCCTAACCGCACGCGTAAACACCCAGCAGTTGCTATTCGCAACTAAAATTTTGCGGTTGCAAAATTAGAAACAACAATCTGCCGTTGCGAAATATTAGCAACAGAAATTAGCAACAGAATATTAGCAACGTCTCTAGTGCGGTTGCTAATCTGAGTTGCTAATCCCTTAAAATGGTGTAGTGGATAATCTGTACAATTCTGGCCTAAACCGAAGACACGGCCGTTCCAGATTTTTTTCGGTCACAGGTGAAGGATGTGAGGTTGATCTTAGGGAGGGAAGCGAAGAAGGTGTTGAGAGTATGAAGGTGAAGGATATTTAATGACTTGTTAACAGAAGGTTGAGCAGGCTAGCAAATGTTGCAGGCAGGCTCTGGGTGTTGAATACGATGGTATTAACACTTGGTGTTTCTGTGTTGTTCGAACTTCTGTTTTTTGGACATAGGGAGGAGAACCTATTTATACAAGTCATTAAGCCTTCTTCACGTCTCTCGTGGAAAGTGGAAGAAGTGGAGTGAGGGAAGAGTGGAGTTGTGTGTGAGTGTCACACGATCAGAACTTCCCACTTCTCCCATCTTGACTTAACCGCCCATGTCTTCCTAACACGTTCTTGTGATGGCGCGTTGCACGCTGTAAACCGCCAGACCAATACCCCAATTTGTATCCCCCAGTTGAGACGTGATTAATTTCTCGAGTGTGTGGATCGCGGGACTCACGGAAAATAGTGCAGGGTGAACCATGAACTTGGTATAACATCGCATGCAGCCATCTTCAGGTAACCGTTTGGAGGCTGTATATACAGGCCATGCTTTGGTCGGTTACCTTATGAAGAAGAGTGAAGGATGGTGGTCATAGTGATACCTTGTTTGCTGGTTGATTCGCACCCTAAGCCATTCATCCAAGATTGCAAAGCTGGACGGACGAGATAACTCGTAGCCTTGCTTGCGGCCGTTGGATGGGAGGCGCGCATGCTGCCTCTTTCGGCCCAAACGTTTGCATGCTTAGAGAGTTCCAATGGAGGAACCGATCAACCCTGCATGGATATAGTACAATGGTGTTCATGCCCATGCCTGCTTGACTCGCAAAGATTTAATCTAAGCCACTCGACTCAGGCGGCAAAGACGAGTGGTCGAGATTAGAATTTATGGAGGGACCGTGACATGTCACCTTTGGGCGCGCGTACCGAGGAACTTGATCACCGACGGTCTTGGACGATCAGCTAGACGTGAATCTGGGCCCACGGTGGTCATGCCAGCATGTTCGGTTCCTAAATCTCCATCTTGGCCTTCCGTCCAAGCCTGCGAAGATGGACGCTCGAGATGTTTCTGCGCCGCAAACCCTAATTAGGGCTTTGGACCGGCCACTTTGGGCGATCGGTTTTGGGTTGCACGCGCCTCTTTTGGGGAGACCGACGATGTATGCAACATCTTGGGTCGACGGTGAGCATGTACATGCTTGCTCTATGACCCTGGGCGCGATCTAAGCCATCCAACTATGCTGGCGAAGTCGGATGGTCGTGATCGTTTTGGATCTTCTCAACCTGCATGAGGCGTTAATCTAGCCTTGTTTGGGCAATCGTTTCTTGCACCACGTCTTGCCTATGAGGGAGTCGGTCATGTAAGTAGAAAGTGGGCACGCCAATGGTGTACCATCACTTCACTACTTGTTTTAGGGTATAATCTAAGTCGTCCAACTATGCCGGTGAAGTTGGACGCTCACGATTAAAAGAAACCCTAGACGTGCGTCATGCTCACTTTGAGCGCACGTTTTGGAAGGACCAACCGTAGTTAGTCTTGACCGTTCGGTCATGTGTGAAGTTGGGTCCGAGGTGATCATTTTAGCATTCTCAGGACCCCCCGAATCTATATCTACACCCTCCATCTATGCCTGCAAAGTTGGACGAATGAGATATATTTTTGGGTTTGTTTTCAGCAAGTGAGACTAACATGGGAAGTCTTGCATGCGTTCAACGGGGCTAGTATAACCTGCTGTCAGGTAGCCTACGGGTGTTTGCACGTCGAACACAAGGATTTAATTAAAGCATTAATAGTAATGTTGTATACCTACAGAAAACCGGGATGGTTGCCACATGCTCCGTCGGGATGGTTGCCACATGCTCCGTTCTGGGTATGTTTTAATTCTCAGGGATGGTTGCACGTGCTCCAATGAATTAATATGGCGAGAAGTATTCATCGCCTGAAGGCTTTATCCTTTGCAGGACGTCAGCTTACAAAAATTGTCTTTTTACAATTTTGCCCTTTAAATAGAAATCCACCATCAACACTAGGCATAAATTTTGAACTTCTCCTTGACAATATTATCGTGCTAAGATTATCGTCTGTTTTTTGAATTAGTAGTTTCTCCAATTTGTGTTCAGTTTATTATGCTTTAGACATTAAATTGTATTGCGCAAGCCAACTATCTACATTTAATCAGATCTTTTGGTTTATGTGGGCTTCTTATCTTGGGCACGTTATAGTATCAAATGCATTAGTCCTGTATTAACCAGATTTTTCTTCATCTATTGGCAGGTTCAGTTCATCATTGAAGTTTGTGTTGGTGAAATGAAAATATGTGGAAAAATGATGAAACCAATTTCAGTTTCATCTAGTTTTGGTGAAACCAATTTTGGTTTCATCATTTTTGCCTATTTTATTTTGGTTTGGTTTCATCATTGAAGCTGTGTTGGCGAAATGACAATATGTGGAAAAATGATGAAACCTAATTAGGTTTCATTTAGTTTTGGTGAAACCAATTTTGGTTTCATCATTTTTTCCTGTTTGGTTTCATCATTTTTTTCTTATTTTGTTGAATATGGATCAATGAAATTCATTTTTTGTGGCGGTGGCGACTAGTTGGTGGTGGTGGTCGGAGATAATGGTGGTTTTGCTGGTGGTGGTGGTTGGCGACAGTGGTGGTGGTCGGCGGTGGCGCGGTGGTGGTTTTCGGGGATGGTGGTGGTGGCGCTATGTTGGGTGGCGGTGGTGGTGGCGAGGTGGTAGTTTTCGGCGGTGGTGACGAGGTGGTAATTGTCTGTGGCGGTGGCGCGGTGGTGGTTGTCGGCGACGGTGGTGGCGCGGTGGTTGTTGGCGGAGGTGGAGGTGGTGGCGCGGTGGTGATTGGCGGCAGCGGCGGTGGAGTGGTGGTTGACGGCGGTGGAGGTGGTTGTTGTTGGCGACGATGGTGGTCAGTGGTGGCGGCAAAGTGGTGGTTCTGCTGGTGGTGTTATTTTGTGGTGGTGATAATATAGTAGAAATTAATGGTGGGGTTGATTTTTATTTTTGTTGGGGTGATTTAAAATTAAAGGTGGGGTTGTTTTTTATTTTTGTTGGGGTGATTTAAACAAGAAGGCTAATATAGATAGTTTATGTTAAATGAGGTTTTTGTGAACAATTTGTTTTGTTGGAGTTTTTATATATGAATAGTGACACATTTGGGGTTATAACTCGCGGCCCATATGTTATATCCAAGTTGCGTTGCCAATTATACCCCTGATGCATAACCCGTCATGCACACATTTTTAATAATTTCATATAATTATGGGTGTCACGGAAATAATTGTGAGTGTCACGGTACCTAAAATTAATTATGAGCTTGACAATGAGAATAATATTTTTTGGGCCTGCCCCTAATTTTCCCATTTACCAAGCCCCGATGGGTCTACATATGCAGCATATCTCATTGTTTCCCTCCTCCGAGCAATTTCTTCCATCCGTTTAACAATAGTCCAATTTTTTTTGAACGTTATTTTGGGGACCCTTCTTTTTTTGAGGGGACCATGATGTTATTTTGGGTAGGGATACCCTAATCTAATATTTTTTGTATTACCTAAAATACCCTTTTAATTATATTTTGGTTTTGATTAGTGAAATCATTATTGAAATGATTAAGAAAAAACTGATTAGTGAGATTAGATTAAAACATGAGTTATTAAAAAAGAAATTGAATTTTTTAGAGGATAATGTTAGAGAAGAAGAAGAAGAAAACCATGGAAAAAAAAACATTATTTCACATTCACTACGTTTGGGAATTCTAGTGATGAAAGCTCATCTGATTCTTCATCTCCATTAACTCCTAGAGTATTTGTTAATCTTCACAATGATCCGGATATGAGTAATTTCTTATATGGTGAATGTATTCTTCCACAAACTCAATCTCAATATGAAAATGATGGATTTTATCAACCACAACCGGAGGAAGAGCATTTGGGTATCCAGGTATGCTCCAAACTTAGCTAATGTTGGTCTAGTTGCTCCAAATTTTCAAACCAAATGTACATTTTTTAAGTAGTTCGGTTACGAAAGGTGAAGAACATCTAACCGAACTCATCTGGATATGCAGTTTGGTTACATTATACAAACATGCAGGTAACCGAACTATGCATTGATGGAAGTTTGATGGATTCCAGTGCAATGTTCGGTTGTTTCACAACCAATATACTAACCGAACTTTATGTAATATAAGTTAAAATGTTCGGTTGGTTCGCAATCAATGAACTAACCGAACTTAACGTAAATTTATGATTTAACTTAATGTACAAAGTTCGGTTGCTTTGCAACTATTAACCAACCGAACTTTACGTAAAACTAAGATTAAACTTAGCATACAAGTTCGGTTTGTTCGCACACTTCCTGTAAAGCCACTATCTAACCGAACTGTACAAAATATAAGAGTACCCTAAGTTATGCAGGTTCAGTTATTTCGCATACTTGATCCCAAGAGCATACCTAACCGAACTTATGAATCCAAAAAAAATGAATAGTTCCAGTATTGTATTTGGTGACCTAGGTAAAATATATTGTAACCGAACTACATATACTTTATATGTTCGGTTATATGGCCTTTCGGTTTGTTCACCGAATTTGTAGTTCGGTTTACGCGCTTAAATTAATAGCTTACCGAACGCGGTTGTGATTTCAATTGATGTTGTTCCATTTCTTGTAGATTGAATGCCAAGATATACCAATGGATGATCAACCTTCTCCAATTGGTATCTTGTACGAAGATACATCCCATCACTATGCCAATGATTTGGTATTTGATCAACCTATTGATGCGAAGAATTGGACTAGAGATCATGCCAAGAGAGGCATGTGCGTATTAGTTTTGAATGGAAAAGAAAGCAAAACTTGTTTTGAAATGGTTTGCGAGAGAAGTGGAGATCCGGATGCTAGCCACAAGAGAAAGGGGTATGTGTATAAAGAAAAGACGACGAGGAAGAACACAGTGTGCTCAAAGAAAATAGAATGTCCGTTCAAGCTAGTTTTTGGTTACTCAAAACTAAAAATAGGATGGGTTCTATCGATAAATAAGGTGGTAGGTAATCACAACCACCATCGTCCGGAGCATCTTGAAGGACATGCAATGGACGCAAGGCTGACTCCTCAAGAAAAGGAGAAAGTAGCTAAATATAAGAGATTGCGTATTTCCCCAGCTGGTATGCTTCGCTTATTAAAGGATGATAACACGGAAAATGTATCATCCCCGTCCACCATTTACAATGCAATTGAGTCAATTAAAAGGAATGAATTGCAGGATAGAAAAGTCATGCAACAATTGTTTATGTTGGCTGAAGAGAAAGGCTACGCGGTTCAAAATAATCTAGGTCCTGGTGAAGAAATAAATCATCTCTTCATTGCTCATCCGAAGAGTGTTCAACTGGCTCAATCCTTCCATGAAGTTCTTATAATGGATTGTACTTACAAGACAAACAAATACGAGATGCCATTGTTGGTCGTACGTCGACGAAGTCACCTTTTACCATTGCTTTTTGTTTTCTAAAGGACGAGCAAGAACCAAGTTATAGGTGGGAGCTACAACAATTGAAGGCGATCTACCGAGATGATGATATCCCGGGGGTTATAGTGACGGACAATCAAGTATCATTGATGAATGCAATAGAGAGAGTCTTCCCATTGGCACATAATATGCTTTGTACATTTCATATATGGTGCAATGTGATGAATAGGTGCAAGCCTCAACTTTGTCCACCAAAGAGGATAGCATTCAAGAGATTAGTAAGCTACCGGAAGATGAACAAGCTGATGCAAAAGAGGCATTCGATGAACAATACACCATAAATCATGCTAAATGGGTAGCTTTCTCCGGGTAATGGGAGGATTTGACTTGGTCTCTCACCGAAGAAGAATATAATCTAAATCTTGCCGAATTTATTGAGCATTGGTGTAGCCCCGAATATCCTGATGATATTGTAACGTATGTGGTCAAGAAATGGTTGGAACCGCACAAAGAGCGGTTTGTTTATGCTTTTACCAACCACCATAAACAATTTGGGAATCAAGCAACAAGTTTGGTAGAATCGGCTCACCACCGGTTGAAGAAAAATCTCTTTGGATGTATTGATAATTTTGTGGTTGTGTTTAACGCTATGGAGGTTTACTTCAACCGTGAGATTGATAGAATTAAAGAGAAGTTTCAAAAAAGTCGCATCATGAAGTACAAAAAGATTGTAGACAAAGGTGGTAACATCGTGAAAATGTAGGACCTTCGGTTTTTCAAGGGACTCCACTATAATGTTTCGCATGCTTGCATTAAGAGGTTATTGGTTGAGGTGAATTTGATCCGCATATGGGGAACCAAGATGGAAGAGGTGTGTGTTTGCAACATGATGAAGCCTATTGGACTCCCTTGTCGCCACATGATAGCTAAGTATGAACATGGCATAATCCCTTTAAGCGATATAGATCCACATTGTCAACACTTAAGTTTTGTTCCTCCTCCCAAGGGCGATGTCGGAGAAGAGTTTGGTGATAATGAAATGGGAAGAGTCGTTATCGAGAGGTACCGGAACATGAACAATCTTGAAAGGAAAATCTTTTGGGATGACATGCGGCCAATCGTTTATCCGCAGACTTCAGAAAATGTGCAAGAACCGAATAAAGGCAAGGCCAAAGGTAAGCCACCAACCAAATAAACCAAAAAACAAGTCAGAGAATATGCAAAGGTTTTGGGCAAGAGGAAGAGTGAAATGACCCCTTTTACTAGAGATCCTTCGCTACATGAGCATACCGCGGCTAAGTACCAAGAAGATTGTAAGAAAAGGGCTAGGAATATTGTTGAAAAGGGCGAGACAAGTGAACGGGATATGAAAAAAAAAAGGACCTATGTTACACTCTCAACTTGATATGACTTCCCCTCCTGTTGAGAAAAGGTTCCTGGAAGAGCTACCTCCTTACATTAGAGATTACGTCATAACCACCAATGACGTCCCTGTGGATGGTAATTGCGGTTTCCACGTTGTCGTACAACAACTAGGGCCTTTCACTCAAGGTGCCAAGATATATAATGATAATAAAATCACTTATGTCCGTCAAAGGTTGTTGATGAAGCTAAGGGAGAAACCGGAATTTTACAAGAAAATGTTATCCGATGGGGATGATAGTCTCAATGTGCAGTTTGTTAGATATCAAATCTGTCTCCACGGGGGCAATCCAATCACAAGGGATCATTAGATAAGCATGCCGATATGTGGGCACTTAATAGCCGAAGCATTCAATTGTGTGGTTCACTTGTTCTCAAAATGTGGTAGTTTCACATACACTCCGAAAAAAACCATATGTGTCGAGAAACTAAAACGTAGGAGAGTGGTGATTGCGTTGATTAACTACAACCATTTTATAGGCCTCCGGTTAGAAGACAATTGTCCATTGCCTCCGATATGCCCATACTCTTATTGGAATGAATATAACCCCGACACAATGTTGGGTTGGTGCGTTATGTATGAACATAACATGGAGATGTGGAAAGCTTTGAAGGATTCGGAAGCGATTATACACCAAGGTTGTATTTCCCTTGCAGATGATTAATTGTACCTTTAGTTAGATGGTGTTTTTTGATTGTAAGTATGCTTTGAAAATCAACATAACAATGAAAGATTGTGTTTTTTGGTATTTGGTTTTTATTAGGAGTCATTTGGCATAAAGATTGTAGGTCCACTGTGGTTTGAAATTCAAAATATATAAGTTCGGTTAAGAAATTACATTAAATGACATTACCGATCTATTACATTACAACATTAGTTCGGTTTGGAAATGAAATTACAGGACATTGCCGAAATTAAATTACAAAAGACTTAATATCCAAAACGCATTATGAAAAAGTCTCTAAGGATGCGGAAATGATATTCATATTTGAAATCCTTTACTTTCCATCGTCGCCATTCATTCTTTGACATTAAAACAATTTCCTCGTATGTTTCACCCCTCAGTCGATTCCTCGCAACTATCCGATACAAAATCAAAAAATCCACAACTCTTTTTTGAATTTTTTTCAAATCGAATGAACAAAGATGGCTCTTCAAGGTTATGAGGGTTACCTGTGTCATCGCAGAATTTCTCATGTATTTTCCCCAAACAACTATTACTAATCCGACCATGCCTTAACTGTTCTTCACCCCTCTTTGGAAACCAAAGTACGAAGTTTCTACAAATAGAAATATCTTCTTCTAAAGTAAATTTATGACTACAAAATGCCACTTTTATGAAATGGTATACAAAAAAATGAAGCATTAGACCCATATATATAGCATTGGGGTGTATAACGGACTTAAAAATAGACGTTACATGAGTCAGATCAAGTACAAGTTTTGGTCAACAATTATGTTCGGTTAGTTCAGTTTTTATATCTAACCGAACTGAACACTAACAAAGCATTTAAAATTTACAGAGTCATATTCGGTTAACTGGGTAAAAATGACAGGTAACCGAACAAAAGGTTTTATTTTCGAACCTATGCGTTCGTTTTATAATAAAATTTTCGCAGGTAACCGAACATCAGGTTTTATTTTCGAACAACTAAGTTCGGTAAACTGCAATTTTTACCCAGATAACCGAACATCACTCTGTAACTTTTAATATTTTTGGTAGTGATCAGTTCGGTGGAATTGTGTAATTGAGATCAAACCGAACATCACTCTGCAACTATTTTTTTTTGTAGTGATCAGTTCGGTTGAATTTTGTAATTGCGATCAAACCGAACATCACTCTGTAACTTTTTTTTTTGGTAGTGTTCAGTTCGGTTGAATTTTGTAATTGCGATCAAACCGAACATCACTCTGTAACTTTTTTTTTTTGGTAGTGTTCAGTTTGGTTGAATTTTGTAATTGCGATCAAACCGAACATCACTCTGTAATTTTTTTTTTTTTTTTGGTAGTGTTCAGTTCGGTTGAATTTTTTAATTGCGATCAAACCGAACGTTTATATCTTACCGAACTTAGACATAAATTAGAAACAAAAACATGAAATTCGTTTACTAAAACAAAAAAATAAGAAAACAAACTATCAAATCCACAATAAAGAGGTATTCCAAACATAAGAGAACAAAGTACCAAATCCGGAATAAAAAGGTCTTCCAAATATAAGAGAACAAAGTCCCAAATCCGGAATAAAAACGTATTATAAACATAAAATGCCAAATTACTAATTCTTGCAATCACTCATTCACGACGACCACTATGTGAGACTTTTCTACCCTTGCGTTTAGGAGCTTTATCTGGTCCTTCGTCACTAGGAGTGTCATCTCCGCTGCTTTGTTGTTCAACCATCCGACTTGAACCTTCCCATTCTCGTCGACCCCTCTTCATCGGAATGCTCTGGATTTGATCAGCGGTGTTGGGTGAAAAAACATCTGTCCATTGGTTGTAGAGTTCCATTTGTTCAGCAGTGTTCATCGGCTCTCCACTACGGATTTTTGACATCATTTTCTTCAACAATTTAGAACTTGACTTCACCTTTTTTCAATGAAAATCATAAACAAGTATAAATTTCCTATATTTGCATGCTTAATCAGTTTATAAAAAGGAAAAATAAGAGTAAATATCTTACCACCGAATTCCATAAGATCAATGCCTCATCACCACAGGTTGGGGTATGCTTCATAATTTTCTGGGTCTCTTTCTCCACTGCCTTCGATTTTTCTTTCTCAGCACGGGATTTTTGTTGTGTGTTTATTACACGAGGATGAGAAATTTTTTCATACCATTCCATATACCCTTCTTCAGCAGCATTTGGCTCACCATAACAATCTTCTAACTCTTGAACTGGAATATAATAATCCTCACAGTTGTTCCATTGGTCCACTGATGGAGCAGTATTGTACTTTGGAACAAAATTCTTTTCGGTGTTCTTAGTTCCCCGCTTCATCACCTTGAATTTGAATTTATCCTCTGCTGGGACACTTTGGACACAAGATAATTGTCTCATTACTCTTCGAGGATTGTACATTGTACAACCGCCAGGATAAAACAACGGGCCATTATAAGACGAAATAGGTGAGAAATCAACAGGCTCAACATCTTCCTCTTCGTCATCTGATTGAAGCTTGTATGGATGGAAAACCACATCTCCAAGCGTTGCATTATCCAATTTATCTCTCAACCTCAACAACCTATTTTTCTTACCCTTCATTTGCGAGTCCAAAAATTCATATTTACCAGCTGTAGGTTGCCCATAAGGCCAAGGAGTGTGAGCATAAGACAATTTCAGTTTTGGGAAGTGGTCGTACACCCAAACCTATGAGAAGAAACCACACATATGATTAGTAAATATGTATTCATTAGTAAAAATATACATTCATTCACTTAGCAAACATATCTTGGAAAACACAAAGGATAAATTAATGGGGTACCTGAACAAGGGTGTATAATCCTCCAAAATATAAACACTTAAGCCTCGAAGATTTTCTGAGCTCTGCTTGGACGAACGATAGAACCGCGATTCCCCAAGAATAGTTGTTCACCTCATTAAGGGGGTTCAATAGCTGGAGGTAATGGGCATTTACCGAATGACCTGAAGTGTCAGGGAAGAAAATGGTTCCTAGTTGATATAACAAATAAGCAGTCACATGGTGTTTAATATTCTCTTCTGTCATGACCAACTTTCCCTTGGCAACCAAATCTTTCGTCCCTCCAAACTCTTTTAACAAGACTTTCAACTTGATCTTTTTAAACTTCTTCTTGTAAGACCAGTCTGGGTTTAACTCATTATACTCATCACCTTCATCAGGCTCTTTTGCAGCTCGTCTAAACTCACAATGTGCCTTCTTAGCGCTCCAGCCTAGACACCTCTCCACCAACTGTTCAAGAAGCTCATAACTCATGGAGGGATCGTACCCATATCGAACACTTGTTCCAGTAATTGGTAGGCATGTGATTCGAAAACAATCATCCGGAGTGATTTCCATCTCACCAAACGGTAGATGAAAGGTTTCGGTTTCAGGATAAACCCTCTCGGCAAATGCGGAAACAGTGACAGCATCAAATTTTTGGTGCGCATGTTGTATCGCGTACCATAGGACACAATTAAATACGGCCAACCTGACCTCATCACACTCATTCCCTATATCCCATTTCTTGTTCTTTTGACGTTTCAAAACACGAAAAACATTATTATGATCCTACAAATACAACATCATATCTTATTTACTAATATATACCGAAAAATATATGACAAAGAAATATTCATGTATAAGATTCAATACCTTTGTAGCATAAATCTTGGCAGCCCATGAGTTTTTGTAGCCAATCAATACCTCCCCTCCATCTCTTGGAGTACCATAAGTTGGGTTCTTTGGGGCCAAACACAAAGTATCATCAGGAATGTATGCATATCTAGCACAAGGATTTTTCGGGGTCTTTTTTGGTTTTTTTTAACTATTTGTACTTGTTCTTCATCCTCTTCTTCCTCTGATTCATCATCTTCATTATCTCCATCTTCTTCACTATCATCATTGTCATCTCCTTGTTCATCTTCATTTCCTCCTTCTTCGGGTGATTTCTCTTCTCCACCTTGATTATGTTCTTGATTACCCATTTCTTCCACAATCTCTTGATTAACTTGCTGTATAACATTGTCAACATTATCTCTATTGACATCTTGGATGACAACACCCGGTGTTGAACCACCTCCATGCTTAACATATTTGGTTCCACGCTTATTAAAACCTAAGTGTTTTTGGCCTCGAGGAGTGGGAGTTCTAAGTTCTTCCAGTGAAGGTTGGTTTGATTTTGGCGCTCTGCCCCTAACCAAGAAAACAAAATATATTAGCTTCACCCAAAAATGATTTTCATACTCATAATTATGTTAAGGGCTAGAGTTCGGTTTGCAATTAGCACTGACTATTTCTTGCGAAAAAACCGAACTCGACATGAATGGCATTAGCACTGAGTTCGGTTAGTAGTTTCCTAAACAAAAAATTGCGATTTCACCGAACCGAATTCACAAAGTTCAGTTAAATGAGCATTCAACATTGTGGGAAAATAAGAGCAGTTTGGTTACTTTGGTTTTCTTGTTTTTTTTGTGATGTTTTGAGTTCAGTTGAGAAAGATTTTTTTTTTAATTGTGCGAACTAACCGAAAACAATGAACAAGTTCGGTTAACTGAGAACTCAAAATATTGAGTCATTTAGTTTCGGTTGCAAAGTCAAAATATTTTTATTTGGTAAAAAGGAAAGAGTTCGGTGAGAAGAAACTTTTCAAAAAATAAGCGAAGCAATCGAACTTTGGAGTTCGGTTACATAGTGTTCAATCAGAGTTAACCGAACTGTTCTTCGTGTTCTTCCTTTCAGGAAGTTCGGTTACCCAACCATCGTTTTTGTGTTACCACTCCAAACCGAACAACGCTCTGTTACTTACATTCAAACCCTATTTTCATGACTTCTATTCAATTAAACGAACCAAAATCAAATACAAACAAATGGGTTTGGTTAAAAATACATGCGGATCTTTCCCATGTCCACTTCGGGTTGAATCTCCAATTCACCTTCCGGTTCCACTTCGGGTTGAATCTCCAATGAACTTTTCTGATTTGCTAGATGTCCTAATGGGGGACCTTTTCCTGTTACTCGTTTATTTTGCTTTCGAAGCACCATTCTTATACTCGATTGATTAATCGACGATGAAAATTTTATGAATCGACGATTAATCGATGAAAATGATGTGAAAATGGGGTAGAACAGGAGGTAGGAGAGGAGAAGAAACTCTTCTTCTTTTTATTTTTGGGTCTGGTAGGTTAGAAATCTTTTATATATTAGATTAATTTAATTACGGTTATTAGGTTAGAATTAATTGAAATTAGGGTAAATGGCAAATTAGTAATCAAATATTTTTTAGGACAATCCTAAATAATTGTATCATCGGGTGCCTAAAACAACATGGTCCCCTCGAAAAAAAAAGGGTCCCAAAATAACGTTTATTTCTTTTTTGTTTTGATCAGTATCCAAATCCAAAATTTATTTTAAAAGCACTACACTGCAGAGACCAACCCCTAAAATCGAAACCACTGACCTGTTATCAAAATCAATATGTTTTTGGGTTCTTGTTCTTCTTCTCGGAAGATGCTTACTAAAACCTCAAACACGAATCTAACAGACGATATCTGGCTTGAAATATTCCTTCTTCTTCCTCTAAATTCAATCTTTAAATTGAGGTGTGTTTCTAAGCTATGGTCTTCACTTCTCTCAAACCCTAATTTCATTAGTAAATGGATTCAATTCAACAGCTCTAATAAATCTCTCCCATGGATCGTCTTCCATAGTTATAATACTGTATATAGTAAGAATAATTTCTTAATATCGTATCCAATGTCTTTGAATTCTAAATTTATATCTGGTAATGAACATGGGTTTTCTTTTAGATTTCTGAATCCAAACCCACATGATCAAAGCATCTACCTCTTAGATTCAAGTAACGGTTTGGTTTTATGTACACCAAGTTATTACAGACCAAGGATATATTATGTGTGCAATCCACTTACCCAAAAATGGGTTTCACTTCCTCCATCTCCGACATCCACCACCAGTTGGGTTGTTAATGGTTTCACCTGTGAGTCCATTTCATCAACTAGTTGTTATAAGGTTGTGCGTATCCCAAAATTTGAAGGGAGTTCAAACAAATTCAATATTGAAATCTTTTCTTCTGATTTGGGTGAGTGGATTATCCATGAAGTGACATGCCCCGATAGTGTCATTTGGCATTACTCTCACATTCGCAAATCTATAGTTATCGTAAGAGGAATGTTGTATTGGACTGAATTGGGAATTGGGAAATAGAATCTTAACTTACCGTCTGAAGAATAATTCTGAAACTGGTGACCAGCAATGTGGATTGATCAACTTCCCTGACATGGAGTTGGAAGATTCTTATGGTGTCAATAGCTCTTATTGTCTTGGCTTGTTTGAAGGTTTGTTGTGTTATGCGAGAATAATGACAAGCCAAAAGACTTTAAGTGTTTGGGTGCTCGAGGATGAGCGGCATTTGTTGCACAAGGATATCGACTTGAGTGATCTCGTAGAAGAAATGTATAGTAATTTCCATGTGTGTGAGTTTGAAGATCCCGAAAAAGAAGATGAGGATTTTATGGAAGTCCAGGTTTTAGGTTTCAGTCCAATAGACAAAAATGTTATTTTGCTCAGTTACCATATCTTTGTTTGGGCGTTTAACATTAAAATTAGAAGACACGAAGAGTTATCCCAGACTTCTTTCTTGGCTAACACTCATTCGGCTTATCGCTATCAGCTCTTTGATACTCATTCAGTTGATCGCTATCGTGTCTACTACCCATTTGCTTTAAAGCCAATGCCAACTATACTTCCGCCACCTTCATGGGCAGACACTTTAGCTAATGTTAATGTTTCAAATCTTCAATAAGTATAGGAAGAATTCAGATGTTGCTAGGGTTTATCGAGGGACCCATTTTTGTCTATTGAGTTGTTCTTTCTCTTTCTATAAAAACATATTTGAGAACTTATGTTGTGCAGTACTGAATTTATGGTGTGTAGTGCTGCTGTTTGTATGTTGCACTCTACTGAACTTTCTTGTTACCTGCGAGTTCCGACACCTCTCTACCTCCTATGCATTTCGGTTCACTTGTTGCAGTTAGACTGGACATTTTGGTGTTGCTTGCAAATTCATTTCCTTCAAGAACAAGAGTGTTGTTTATTTAGACTTCTAATGGTGAAGCATTGGGTTGAAATTGAATGACTGAGACCACTGGGTCCATAGAGTTTGAGATTTGGTTTATGTGCAATATGCTCATGAGATGTCGTCAAGTGGGAGAAAAGGAGAAGATTGCACTATGTTTTCATCTGAATCTAAGGAGAATGAAATTGATGATTGTATGCTTTGAGATGTTTACTGATGATCCATCTCGTCTTTCAACCAATTTGACAAGGAGGTTGTGCAGAAGATAACTGCAAAGAAGTAAGATTCTTGGCCAGGAAGTTGTGCAGAAGTAAGATTCTTGATTCTTTCAGGTCATATGATAATTGATTTGCTATCTGAATTTTAAAAGGCTTAAACTAATTAAAATCTTTCTGTACATTGTTTCTAGAAGTAACTGAAGAACAGCTAACACTTTTCGAAGAACTACATGTCATCAGATTGGATTTCTAAGCAGGTAGCATCTAGTGGTACTACTCCTCCTACGTTAAGGTAAATCTTCGTCTGTTTGTCATTGGTCTTTTGTTCTTCCTGCTGTCTGTACAAGGCTGATGCGAAATCCCTGGTCCTGTCTGATGGGACTTAACCGAAACAACATGGTTCGTGAGACTTCCATCTAATTGGATATAGTTTTTTTTCTCTTTCATATTTACATATATATAGCCTGTGAAGCTGTTTACTCAGTAGTGTTTAGCAGCATAAATGCTGAAGTGACACGATCTGTTGATTAAAGCCTCATTGTTTGTTTATCATTTCTCGAGTCATCCATTAGGACTTTAGGACAGAGAGAGCTGTTTGAAATTTTACTGTGCTCGATTTTTAGAAACTTTTTCATCTAGAACAGGTAAATTTTGGTCCAATATTTGACATTATGTACATTGTCATGATGCTTTTGTAGGCATCAATGGTGCACTGACTAGTTGCTGCAAAGAAGACTTTCCCAAGATTTCTAAGCGGACTCTTAGCTTTTTAGGAAGGCTCTTTGCTTTCAGCCTAACGCGATACTTTGTGACTGCTATGGTCAATCATGGATAACTAGATTTTGTGCCCGTGCTACGCCCGGACAGCTCCGTAAACCAACAATCACATGAAATTAAACAATCATACACGAACTGCCCAAGCATTAATAGGTACCACCACCGCAAACAATCAGAAATTAACATAATAAAACCATAACCATAATAAAAAGGTGTCTTAACAATAATCAAGAAAGGTGTCTTAAAAATAGTTGCATAATGAAGAAAGGTGTATCCGAAAAACCAAGAAAGGTGTATCCAAAAAACTGTCTTAACCAAAAACTAAGAAAGTACCAAAACCATAACTGTCTTTAAAATAATCTTAGAAGAAAAGGTGTATCCCTTTTCTGCGAAGTCCGTCAATGCTAGTATTTGTTTCATATTTTCATCTCCATTCATATTAGCACTTTCATTGGTTGGTATTACCTGTAGACAAATTTAATTTGTTATTCTTTTTTTCCTTATATCCGATTAGAACTATAATTTGTGTTTGGATTTTGTTACCTGCTGTATATTGCGAAGTTCGTATCTAGTTTCCAGATCATAATTTATGGGACATAGTTTCCTAACTGAAAAATTAGTGTAGCCAAAAGATTTCTCATTGAGTTGCACTTCGAATATGAATGACCTTCCCAGTGTATCCACTATTTCGGGAACAAACTCTGCCATATTTGCCTGTTTTTGCAATGTAATTGTTAGATTAATTTAGTATATGCAATGTAGTTAGAACCTAAGAGAGAATGTAATTGTTACCTTTATGTCAATGCTGCTGATTTCCATGAGTTTTGCTACTTTTACACCATCAAGGAGTGGTTCTGCAGCTGGCCCCGAAACTATTATCACAGCTTGTGTGGTATTGTCTGTCACTATGAGATGCAATTTGTATCTTGGAACTGGATTTTTTACTCTTTTCTCGCAACTTTTGCACCATGGATTTCCATCCTTCATGAGGTGTGCTTTGGTACATCTTGGACATGACATGTAGAACCAAGTTGATCGTTCTGCAATTCCGATCACCGTTGCCTTGAATGTGAAAGTTGTTCCCTGCAATGATTATATATCAATGGTTAGGATGGATATTTTGTTTTTAAATAGATAACCGTTAGTACTTGAAATTATGTATATGTGTTACCTTGTTGGCTGAATTCTGTAGCAGTTGAAGTCCTTCCAATATAGTGATTCTGTTTCCAAATAGTAATTCTTTTATGGCAGTTGCAGGTTCCTTTTCTTTGTTATCAATAGCAACCACTTGAGTTGAATTTGCAAATCTGTTTTATCACTGAGTTAGTAATGATATCAGGTTTAACATTTTTTTGTTGTATTGTATCTATATTGATATATACTTACTTTGATTTCATTTCTTTTACTTCTTGTATGTCCAGATCCACATGTACGGTGGTTGCCTTTGTTGTCTTGAAGTAATAGTCATCTAACGTAATTTGTAATTTGTTAGCATAGGAGGTATCATAATTTTATAATAATTTTGTTTACATGTTTTTTGTTCTGGTTACCTGAAAACTTCTCAACTATAAGAACGGTTACTATCACTATGACATTCTGGCCTTCAGTTACTGTCTTTGAATTATGGATTGGGTTTGATGTGTCTCCCCACAAAGCTATTGTCATATGTGCTCCCCTTTCATTTTCTATTGTGATGTCAGTTTTCAGGGCATCCACATCGGTCCTTTTTCGAATTATCTCTGGTCCTTTTACCCTCCTCAGCTTTCCCATGACATCTGCCAGCAAATCATAACATGCCTAACATGCCTAATTAATTTAATATTCAGGTTATGAAACTCAAAAAAAAAATGGGTATCTTTGTATAATAATTTTACATGTAGTGTAGGTTGTATCCCCACATCTTTTCTGTAATTGATCCATGTCATCTAGGTCAGTGAAGATGAATCTGTAGCTTGGGATATCCTTGATTTCTTCGGTTTCCACTTTCACATTTGTAAAAGCGTTGAAATTTAGCCTTATATTTGAAGGCAGTGGTATGTAACCTTTGGATGATATAATGAGTGAGAAAAACTTGAGAGATATCACATTCTGCCCTACCAGAAAAACTTGAGGCACTGTGCATGTAAAACCGTGCTGGTGTGAGCTCGCTTAGGATTTGCTCTCCCTGATAATTATATGAAATGTTAATATGATATTTTGTTAATGTTAATGTTAATATGATATTTTCTCAAACAGATCAAATAAATCAAATATCTAAATCGTATAGGTGTATTCAAAAAAACTCACAGTTCGATCCATTAAAATCATGTAGAAATGGTAAAGCTTTCCCGAGTCTATATCCTTTTCTTCCCATGCACGCATGATCCTTAGTTTTCCGGAGATTTTAATTTCTCCTACAGTCATGTGACACAAATCCGGGAGGTGCTGGATAGTTGGTCTAGTCACTTTTCCTCTATATAATGACATGATGTTTAACTTCAATACTGTTTTAAAGTACATACGATATTACATGGATTGAAGTAACAGTGTATATGAACTCACTTTTTTTGTTTTTGTCCTTTTTATCAGGCGTGATTGGCATCAACTTTGATGATTCACTTGTTTCATCAACCATTGGCAATTCCAATTCTGTATGTAATAAGTATACCACATAAGTTATATTTAAAAAGAAAATATGAATGAAACTTAAGATATAGTAATAAAGACTTCAAACTTAACATGAAACTTAAGATACATCATAGTTATAAAGACTTCAAAAACAGTAATAACATGCATAATCATGTGCATGTATTTGAACTCACTTGTTTTGCTTTTTCTTTTTTCGGAAGTACTGGTGGTTGTGTCCTCCTCGTCTGATTCGATATCATAGCTTTCACGGACTCTTGGGTCATCAGTCATCTCTGTATATTTTTTTTTTGTTATGTTTTTAGTTTTAATGAAAAAATAAGATTAGATAGTTTTAAGTTTAAGATATCATACCTTTGGTTATCTTTCCCGTTCTCGATTCCTTGTGTGTCTCAATTGGTTCATCAGCTAGCCCTGTATTTTTTTGTCTTGTTTTTTTTTTTTTTTTGATATAAGAAATTAAATGTAATAGTGATAGTGTCAGGTCAAAGATATCATACCTTTGGTTTTCTTCTTTCCTCTTGGCATTGCTGTTGTATTATGTTCTAGGAAGCTTTAGATGTTATGTATTATATACGTACATGGAATTAGGGTTTTATGTCTTTTAGTTTTCTTGGTCATTAATCTAACTAAAATAGGTAGAATTTTATTTCACCACCTAGATTTGTATTCATCTAAAAATAGTTAGGAAAATCTATGTTTACCAAGAAAATCTATAATACCTATTTGTATACCTAGTAGGTTAAAAGTATTGGAAACTGCCTTCGATAAATAATATTCATCACACCCATTCCATAATAATATATCTTGAATACAATTCTCGGTATGAAAATAGTTTCACCAGCTTCTTCTCCGGTTAGTATCCTAGCTTCAATAACCTTCCAAGACAATCGAGTGACCAGAAGTGTGCTTCTGCTAGGTACTTTGTTGGACAATCTTCGAATAATAACTATTATCATGCCTGTTTGGAGCCTAATAAGATGTTGTGGGACATCTTCGAACTCCAAACTGTTCAAAAAATCCGTAGCATACGGAAAAGAAGCTTCATCGACTGTGTTTATGCTTGTATATTCTTGTTCTCTAGCCATATTCTATGCTTCTTTCTGCATATCAGTATCAAAATAAATTATGTAGGTGTTACTCACCACTATAAGAAAATAAGGAGAAAAAAAACAGTAGAGAAGCTATGCTATTACCTTTACCTTTGTAATATGAGATTAGGGTTCCAGTCTTTTAGTTTATTAGTGGTATATATAGTTTTTAATCTAAATCCATTTTCGAAAACGGACTTAGGTTTGGGTCCATGGACTCAGATTTTCGAAAATGGACTTATTCATAATGGACATAGGTGCGTTGAACTTTCGATAGAATAACCCTCGCGTATTTATTCACAATTTTTTTTTTTTGACATAATAAATTGGCAAATTTAAATCCTAAACAATATGAAAGTAAAACATTTAGAAAACAATTGATACTGTATTAAATCCTACTACTTTGTAAAAAAACTATTATTTGATTAAACATCTTTGTCATGATCATTTAACCCGAAAGTGAATTTATACATCTTTGAGTTGTGCTCGACTTCCTAGCTCCTTTCTTCCATTCTAAAGAGTGTAAGACTATGCTTGCATACGTGGATTCTCTCTTGATCCCAAATTTTATCTAAGTTTACATAGTATTTTTTGCTCAGATGTTCTTTCAGTTGTAACAGCTTATGTTGCTGCTCTCGCTTTACTTCTTGTTCATCCTGATAGATATATTCTTTATATTCTTTTATGCAGTCCTCGGATCCATGTTTTGGACAACGACACATCAATCTATATTCTCTATATATTTGCTCGATCACTTGTTCTCCTATGAATGAAACAGCTCCTTTGTCAATTTCTTCGATTATTTTTTTCTTTAAAACAATGTTTGGAAAGCAGTAATGGTTTACGCTTTTGATGCCTTGAAGACATTTTCTTAGTTGTTTTTGATCATGATAATTATTATACTCATCCTGAAATTCTTCATCCAGTAAATAAGCTTCGACCATTTTAGAGTCCCGGTTCAGACTTCCGGTTGTTGTATTTCCCACATCTTCAGTGCCTTCTAATGTCATGAACTGATTAAATGTTATCCCATTCCAGCTTTTTGGTAATTTCTGATACTCTCTAAAAATTTTCAGTTGGTGTTGCTTTGTTTTCTTAAATCTCTCCATATATGTTGTCATGTTGTAGTGACATTTGATCCATTCTTTTTTATCAGATCCATATATCTGAACAGGATCCAGCTGTGCCGAAGCTGTAAAACTGTATTCAATACGTTGCTGCATTATAAAAGATGCAATTTCTCTTTCGTCATCTGAATCTTTAGGGTCTCTATTGTTTTTCCATGGAATCCTTGTGTAAGATGTTTTCAGTTTTTCCATTGCCGTAAATTATTCCAAACCTAGACACGATGATTAGAATAGTTTTTTAATGTTCGGTGTTATTAGGTGGTTTAGGGTTTGGCTTGTAGTACGTGGGGGCCGGTTTATCGCAAGTAGGATTCCTTTAGGTCAGTTTATTTGTTTGGGCCAACTGGTATATGAATTCGCAAGTAGGATTTCCCCCCTTAACGAAAATAATAAAATCTTTAAAGAAAATAATGAAAATAATGAAACATCATAATAAGAACTCAAAATCTTTAAACAAACTGGTATATGAAATTAATAAATCAAAATCCAAATAATAAAATAAGAACTATCAAACTGGCTAGGAATGATCTAACTAAATAACTATCCTGATCATTTACTAATAATAAATTCCTCATCAGTATCTAATCCAATGTCTTTCTGTTGCTCCCATCTTTAATGGATCCGAAACTGGGTCTCATCTTGTCCATTAGGCAACGTGCGCTCCTCTTACGTTTTTTTATTCCTTCCTGCTGTTTCTCCTATTGTTCATGGACTTTTATAGGAAACTGCCTCTTGTGTAAGACGAATTGAAATGATTCACAATATACGTAGGATGTTTGTCTTTCTATGTAAAAAAGGTCACCACCTTGGCGCAATTTCTTAGCACCGATATAGACATCATTCAGCTCCACAACTGTAAGTACATCACCGATATTGGCCACTGGTTTATCCGGTATAACTAAATATGACTCTTTGGCCTGTATTATCTCTACCCTGGATCCAATGTGTAATTCGAGTTTTCACTTAGGCACACCTTCAAATTGCTGGCTGTCAAGGAATTCCACTGGAAATCCTACCTTAGGTAATTTATAGAGAGGGTTTAGCTTTAGTATGTCTTCGCTGTAATATGTTTGTTTCTTAAATTTTAAGAAAGAGTTCCTTTTGTAGTTGTATTCCCAATGAAGTATTGCTGATTTCCAAGTTTGCATTAAGTCTTTTACTGTGTGTGGCAGATATGGAAGGCAAGGACGCTACACATTAGATACAACAGTAGTTATCAAAAACATTAGATACAACAGTATTCCCGAGTTAAGTAATTTTAAACAAAATGGTATTTTTAAAAGCAGTATGAGATTTAGATAGAAAAATGTACCTCTTGTAAGGATCTGAAAACAAAGTAACATGTAAATGTTTGATAATTAATAAGCCAGGAACCTTTTCTGGTTATTTTTTTAAATTTGCGATGTGAAATTCTATCTTCGTCCCATATCATGTTAATGCTGGTTCTGTACTTCTCCTCTAAGCATTTTTTTAATTTTTTCAAGTCTCTATCTTGGACTATGTCTAATTCCTGAATACGCTCGTGCACCCATTGTATGTGATCATATTTTTGACTTAAAGATCCCATAAATGGAAAATATTGGATAAGATAATACTCAGTGCGCTCTAATTCGCGGCGTTGATGATCTAGTAATTGCATAATTTCATAGTTGAGAAAACTCAAGATTTTTTTTCTGAAAACTATTGTTGGTAGTCCAAAATTGTATAGTTGTTTAGGGTTGTAAAGATAGGGCTTTAGTTCTATAGCATCACAAACAAACAATTCCTTGGCATCACTTTCTTCATTCTTATCTATTTGAGGATTCATGAAATAAATACTTGGATTGGATGTGCTAAATAGCAAATGTACGGATTGGAGCACGCTCATCTGTTGAATATTTTGGGTTCAAATCACAAAGTAACTCACGTTAACATGCTAAATAGATTAAAATTCTTAAACAAAAAATCGATAAAGATAAAGAAGTTATTGTCGTACCTCTGGAATACACACGCAAAGGACTTATAAGGAGTTCTTTTTTGATATACGTCAACTCAGTTAATAAGTCATCCGAAATATATAGTTTTTTGAAGTGATATAAAATTGGGGTTTTAGCATATTATAATGGATTGAAGATGGGCCTATGGAATAGATTTAATTATTGGCCTAGCCTGCATGTAGGGAATGGATACGGGTTTGGTAAATGGACTATGCTTTTTAGGTATTGGTTCCTACTAATGGAAATGGAGAAAGTACTAATCTTTATTATGGTTTTTGGCACCCGAAGGACAGATTATGTGATTGGATGGTGAATGAATGTCTTGAGACTATCTGCCCCAATAAAGAGCTAAAAGTAGTTGATTATATGATTGATGGTATTCTTCATTTTTCAGAATGCACTCATGCACCTTATTGTGGTGGAAGTAATATTTTTCAAGGAGTGGATTATGATATTTGAGATGAAGATATGATGATTTGGAAGGGGAGTAAAAATGGAGAATTTTCTATGAAATAGACTTTTAGAGCTTTATTTGGAGATGTCATTGAGGTGGGTTAAGAATACCAAAACAATGATACTCAAGAAATTGGAATACTCTGTACAATAACGATAATCCATCCTATAATTAGCTGCAGTCAAGTGTACAACATTAAGAGCATATGCGTTGCTACATGGAAATGATGGAAGTTATATGTAAAATTGAGTACCAATAATAATCTTGTTCATGAAACTTAAACCAAAAAAAAATCCCAACCAATCAAATAAATAATGTTATCTGAAAACGAATAATAGACCAACTCAAATACCTAATAATAATTAAACCACTCATGTGGAGAAGATAATAAATAGTTCATGTGTGTAGTGCAGCATATTCGAATTGTGTAGTATTCAATTAAGCTTCAGAAACTCATTTAAAGTCACACCGTTCCAGTCCTTTTCCATCGTTTGATATTCTTCAAACCTTATGAGCTCGTACTTTTGTTGTACTCTAAACTGTAGTAGCTGGTACTCTTGATACTGTTGATACTTTTGTTCATCGAAATCGAAGCACATTACCTGTTCGAAAAGGTCTCTTTCAGCAGCTTGATTCCTTATAAATTCTTCCATCTCAATGATGTCATCGGAATCTGCTGGTATTTTGTTAAGGTAAAACGGATACCTAGCATTAATTTTCTTTGGTAGCTTGATGCTCTTGTCTTGATTGTTTGTTTTCCCACCTTAAAATAATTTTATTCTAGATTATAATTTTATCTAATGATTACAATTTCTAGATTATAATTTAAAATGCACAGAAAACAAATCATAAAAATTTAGTTACCTGCATGGAGATTTAGAATATCCTCTATTGGAGTAAAATTAAATTTATGCAGTGGGATACCTCCATCATCTTCAGTAATCACGTTGATGCTTGTTTGATCAGTGAAGTATAGTCTCAGATTTCCAGGGACAGGTCGATAATTTCCATTGAAAATAGAAACCAGAAAGTTCGTCATGATTATTATATTTTTATTCTTAAGCTTTTCTTTGTGATCTTCATATTGGTTCTTCGAGATGATTGCATGTATCTCTTCTCCCTGTTTATGTTTATATTTGTTAGTTATATTTGGACGAAATTATAAAGATAAGAAAACACAGTAGTAACCACTTACGTTTTGCCGAAGCAAAATCATATTGAACTGGAAAAACTCTTTTCCGTTCAATGTTTTCGTTGCCCATGTCCTGTCTATCCTGACTTTTGTCGAAGCTACGCCTGCTCCATTTGCCATATCAGCTGAAAATGGATTTTGACGTGTATCCATGTTATACCAGTGTCCTGCAAAGGTATAATTATTTGTGTAGGTTGAACATTAATGGATCTCGTTTAAAATAATTATGTTTTAAGAGAAACCCTAGTTTAAAATAAAAAAAAACAAAACTTCGGCACACTAAACCCTAGATTAAAAATCAAAAACAAAAAAACGATAAGGAAGCTATTTTCATACCTTTGGAATGCATCCGGAGGGAAGGAGTTGTTTATATATACTCATTCGGCATCATATACATATATATAGTTTTCTGTAGTTGATATACAATTATGTTTTAGTATATTCTCATGCAATGGGCCATTAAATTGTAATTGGTTTGAAATTGGGCCTATGACTTCGTTTACGGGTAGGGAATGGATACGGGTTCAGTAAATAGAATATGCTTTTGTCGGCACTGGTTCCTACTTCAACAGAATAAGCCCCTTCGGTAGAATAAGGCATCTTTCATTTATGAAAATGAAAATTGAGTAAACAACTAAATCTGTCGACAGTGCAGGATCTGAATGAAGAATTGGATTCCGTCTTTTGTATAATCAGGTAGCCATTACAATATTCTAATTGACCTTATGAATGTTTTAGATTTTTTAAAAATCTGGAGCATTTGTAAAAATGTTAAACCTAATTTCGTTATAATCTATGACTGTTATTTTCTCATTCAATTGCGAATAACTGAAACCATTTACTTGTTTTTAGTTTGGGGTTTTATATTAATCGATTGGAATCGTTGCTGGAAATGAGGAATCTTGGAATTAAGAATTGGATACATTCTTTATTTGATAATCAGGTATGCACTACAATTTTCTAATCGATTTTAGTAATGTATAATTGTTTTAGATTTTATTATAAACATGTACAATTGAATAAATTTTAAACTTATAATTTAGAATTTTTCCTGGAATAATCAACCTAGATTTTGTCTATCATGCTTACAAAAATTTTAGCATTATTTATAGATATCATGGCATTATTTATGGAATAATCAATCTGTAGATCTGTGTATTATTTGTGGATAATAGATATGAAATTCTAGGAAAAGTTTTAACATATGGTTGAATAATTCAAAGGAATGATAAAAGAACATAGATAAATCTGAAACAAATCTAATTCTATAATATCAAGGCATATTCAGGCTAGTCCAATTCCTCTATTGATTCCACCGCATTTGAGCTTGCTTTCGGAAAGGCATGTTCATCTCCACTTGCATCTTTCTGTGATTTGTAAGCTTCCCTGATCTCAACCAACCAAGGCATCATCTGTTCTTATAAAATTCCATAATGCTTCATTGTTTCAATGATAACTTTGTTCTTCTCTTCAGTGCTTGTTGCTTTAGACCATTCTTGATGGAATAAGTCTTCTTCATCATTTGTTTTCTTTTTTTACAGGTCTTCCAATCTGGAAACTGTCTTAGTAACATATACTGGTTTGCCTCATCTCTAGCAGCGATTTTTTGTCGATTCCATTCATGCCATGTAGTGGTGTGCTCATCCTCCAGTCCTTCCGTTGGCATATCCAATGATATGTTTTTTTTTTCAGCGGGAGTAGCCTCCTTAAATCGCATTGCAGGTATGTTTGTATCTCTGTTTTTCTCCATCAGGATCTGCATTGTACATGTACGTAGTATTGAACTGTTATATTAACTAACACGATATATAGAGGAAAAACGAATAACACAAATTTCATAGAGATGTTTTGTAAGATCTAACCTAAGGAAAAAATGGTACCTTGCAGAATAGGTTTTGTATTATGGATTCAGGGTAATTGTACCTTGCAGAATAGGTTTTGTATTGTACCTAACCTAACATATGGTTTAATTGCTGCTTTATGAGATGTTTATATAGTTTTTTTTAGGGTTTACATGATTAAATATATACTTATCATATTTAAATGCACAAAATATACCTATTATATTTGAAATTAGTAAATATATTGATTAGTTGGGTGTAGTTATATGTTATGGGTGGCAGTCTAAATTTGGGTTTTCTCACATTATTCTATAGATACCATTAGTTTTTTTCCCCTAAGAAAATAAATATCTCAGATTATTGCCTCGTTAAGTAATTTGCTGGTGTTATATTGCCAGTTTGTAATAGAACTCTACAAAATCAGATAAAGTAATCAGATTATCACCTTGTTAAGCAATTTTCTGGTGTCATAAAATAAAACTCTACAAAATAAGATAAAGTAACCAACCTTAAAACAAAAATAAACAATATTCATGGACAAACCATGATCTTAAAATAACCATAAACAATGTTCAGGAAGTAAATCAAATGAAGCAACTAATTCAAGAGATTTTGAAATATCTCTTCAAACACAATATTCTGTGTATACCAGTCTGGTTCTTTCCCATTCTTCTTGATCAATATTTTAAGCCTTGTCTTCTAGTGATTCTTGAAATGGCTACATAAAGTTGGCCATGGGAGAAAACAGGTTCTTCCAAGTAAACTCCCACATTCGGTAGGCTTTGTCCCTGACTTTTATTTATTGTCATGGCATAGCAAATTCTTACTGGAAATTGTATTCTATGTAGAATAAATGGTAAACTTGTCTCAGGTGTAGTCATAACTATTCGTGGTATGAAAATTGTATTTCCACTACCTGTACCTGTGAGTATTTGAGCTTCAATTACCGTGTCTCCCCATACATTGTAAATACCCATGGCACCGAACCATTGTTCTGACATTTTTTCACTTTGGCACCTTGCAAGGTAAATGCAAACATTGAATTGTATGCCATGATGTTCATTCTGAAATTTGCTTCCTTTGGCCCACCACCTACGTATTGCAATAGATTGTTTAGAAATTCTGGTGCCTCTTTAAGCAGTGGTAATTTGACAGCCCCTTTTCCACAACAAATGGAAAATTCTTGTGGGTTTTTCTTTTGGGATTTGTTGACCCTCTCCTCATCCCACATCATTGCTTGAAAATGAGGGCATACTACAATTGGACCTCCAATATAATGTTTTTCCAAGACCATCACTGATCAACATAGACAATTTGTCAGGTTGGTAAAATTGTATTAGAACTGTATTATGTTCAAGATTAAATACAATACACTCACATGTATGTGGAAATTCCTCTTTTGTTTCATAGCCCTCATCCCGGGCCTGACCATCGTTACTTTATTCCCCACCTAATGATAAAACATTATGAATTCAAATTATTGAATTATATAGAACAATAAAACAAAACAATGAATTGTGAATTATGTTAAGTTTGTAAATATTGCTAGTCAAGACATGTCACCATTCATGTAACTTGCAGCGAATGTTTTTGCTTGTTTCATATCTCTTTCAGATATGTCTTGGGATGCTGCTGATAGGAAAATTCATATGTAAGCAACTTAAGTTTTGCTTCCTAATACGTAAAATTTTAAGTAAGTAGCACATGATTTATGTATGTTTTTGTACCTTTTCGCTTGTTTTTATAACCTTTGTGCTTGTTTTTACTCCGTAATATTCCTAGCAACCTTTTCTTGGTTCTGCATCTCTGTTCCAAAGTTTGTTCTACAGGTTTTTTTTTTCTGCGAACTACAGGTTTCTGGTTATTGCGCTTAGCAAACAACTTAGCAAGCCTAAATCTCCTAGCAACAGTGGGATTTTATGGGATGTTATAATCATCAGAAGTGGAGATGTTTTTGTGTTTCTTGTCGTTAAATCTCCTAGAATCTTTGGGATTCAATGGTTCTCCACCAAGTATGCTTGATCTCAACTGGGCGTAGAATGGCTTAGCAAGCAACCGAGCAAGCCTAAATCTTTTAGCAACAATGGGATTTTCTGGAATGCTATAATCATCATAAGTGGACGGTTTTCCACCAAGTCTGATCGATCTCAACTGGCCATAAAACGGCTTAGCTAGCAACCGAGCAATCCTAAATCTCCTAGCAACAGTGGGATTTTCTGGGATGTTATAATCATCAGACGTGGATGCTTCTCCACCAAGTCTGATCGATCTCAACTGGGAATAAAACGGCTTAGCTAGCAACCGATCAAGCCTAAATCTCCTAGCAACAGTGGGCTTTTCTGAGATGTTATAATCATGAGAAGTGGATGGTTCTCCACCAAGACTTATCGATCTCAACTGGGCATAAAAGGGATTAGCTAGCAACCGAGCAAGCCTAAATCTCCTAGCAAGAGTAGGATTTTCTGGGATGTTATAATCATCAGAAGTGGAGTTGCTTTTGCGTTTCTTCTTGTTAATCATGGTGGCTGAGCTATCGTTTTGTTTCTAGGTTTTTTCATGCTCTTCGTTGTTTTTAGGATTTTATGTTTGATTTTTTTTACTCAATGACATGGCGTTTTTTTTTTTGTGAGAAAAATTAGGGATGTCATGGCATGAAAAGAGAGAATTTCTCTGGAAAAGAGAGAGAATTTCTCTGCAAAAAGAGATAACTTCTCTGGGGGAGGGTAAGGGTCACCGTATGACGTGGGAGATTATATGACTTAGGATTTTAAAGGAGTTAGATTTTCGTTACCAATGGTTGATACCACTAATCGTATTTTATCTGAAAGCATCAAAATCAACTTTGTAGTCGTTCTCACCTTTGTACACGGTTTGTCCTTCTTGTTCCTCTTCGTATGGCCTTGTACAGTTGATTTTCCAATCTCCATGGTAGAGAGATATGTAATAGCTCTGTTCACCTTGACAGACTCCTTTACTGCGCTCTTATTTGTGCCCCTTGTATCAATGGAATTTTCCATAACCACCGAGTTATTGGCATTGCAATCAAAGGATTTGGATAATATGTCCCAAGATCTTTGACTTGGTTGACTCAGATATGGAGATCTATTTGCATGCTCATACTGGTGATGTCAATCAGGCACCATTAGGATACCAGGGTTCCTTAAGAAGCAAGCTATTACTGTGCTAGTTGACACAGGGAGCACTCATAGCTTCATTGACTCTGCTCTGGAAACTCAATTAGGATGTAAAGTTCAACCAACTACTCATATGTTGGTTACAGTGGCTAATGGGGCCAAGACTACAAGTACAGGGGTCTATCCACAATTGCAGTGGACAATGCAACAACAAAAAATTTCTGCAAACTTGAGATTACTTCCTCTAGGAGGGTGTGATATAGTGTTGGGAGCTGATTGGTTGAGAACTTTAGGTGATGTCACCTTCAATCTTGCCAAACTTTCTATCTCCTTTATTCACAATGGCCATGGGATTACACTACAAGGTATATCTACTAAACCAACTCTCATGCTGCTTAGTAGTAATGCAATGAAGAACTTTATCAAAAAGAATACTCCAGCTCTAGTTGGCCAATTTTTTCATGTTACTATGACTCCTCTACCAACTGACATACCCACACCAATTCACAACTTACTCAACACCTTTTCTTATATTTTTGAGGAGCCCACACAATTACCACCACCAAGGGTTTTGGACCACAAAATCTCTCTTAAACCTGGTTCACAACCTGTAAATCTCAGACCCTATAAATGCCCTTATATCCACAAATCAGTGGTGGAGTCCTTAGTCCAGGAAATGCTCCAAAATGGGATTATTCAAGATAGTCATAGCCCCTTTTATTCTCCAATACTTTTAGTGAAGAAGAAGGATAATACTTGGAGGTTTTGTGTTGATTATAGAAAACTCAATTCCTTAACTATCAAAGATAAGTTCCCCATTCTTGTTATTGAAGAGCTTTTGGATGAATTACCTGGAGCAAGAATCTTTACTAAGTTGGATTTAAGAGATGGTTATCACCAAATAAGAGTCCATACCCCTGACATCCACAAAAAAACATTCAGAACCCATCATGGCCATTATGAGTTCAAGGTGATTCCCTTTGGTCTCACAAATGCCCCTGCCACTTTTCAGGCACTTATGATTTCTGTTTTTGGTCCCTATTTGAGAAAGTTTGTTCTTGTCTTCTTTGATGACATCCTGATCTATAGTTCAAACATTCAAGAACATGTGCAACATCTCTCACTGTTTTTTTTATTGCTGAGAGAACATAAGTTATATGTAAATTATTCTAAATGTTGTTTTGCTCAGACTTCCCTAGAGTACTTAGGCCACATTATTACCTCAGATGGGGTGGTTGTTGATCCTGAGAAGATTGCTTGCATGCAGTCTTGGCCTATTCCTACTATTCTTAAACAATTAAGAGGTTTTTTAGGCCTCACAGGCTATTATAGGAAGTTTGTAAAAGGGTATGGCACTATCAGTAAACCCCTTACTGATTTACTAAAGAATAATTCCTTCTTTTGGTCTCCATTGGCTGAAGAAGCTTTCAACAGTCTTAAAAATGCTATGTGCACTACCCCTGTGCTTCACTCCCTGATTTCACAAAATAATTTGTGTTGGAAACTGATGCATGTTCCAGAGGCATTGGAGCTTTTCTCATGCAGTAGGGGAGGGTCATTGCTTTCTACAACAAACCATTGGGGCCAAAGGCTTTGGGACTCTCTACTTATGAAAAGGAGTTATGGTTGTTGTCAATGTAGTCACCAAATGGAGGCACTACCTCACTGGGCACCACTTCATCATCAACACTGACCAACAGAGTATTAGGCACTTCATGGAACAGAAAATTACAACTTTATTACAGTAGAGATGGCTCATTAAGCTTTTGGGGTTTGATTACACAATTAACTACAAGAAGGGCTTAGAAAACAAAGCTTCAGATGCTCTCTCTAGACTCCAAAATGCTCTCTCTTCCTCAACTTGTAATGCCCTGGCCTTATCTACTGCATCTTGGGCTCAAGATATCATCAACATCTACACTAATGATGCAGCAGACTCTGCACTCATTCCACAACTCTTGGTCAACCCTTCTGCAGTCCCTCATTTCACTCATTTGGAGGGCATTCTCAGGTTCAAAGGAAGGATATATGTAGGTACTCACTCCAACCTGAGGAACCACATTCTGCATTCCATTCACTCCTCTGCCATTGGTGGTCATTCAGGCATTCATGGCAGTTATGTTAGGGCCAAAACCTACTTCTACTGGAAAGGCTTAAAACAAGACAATTTGCTCTTAGTCAGCCAATGTGATACTTGTCAAAAGAACAAACTTGATCATCACCTTCCTGCTGGTCTTCTACAACCCCTCCCAGTACCTACACAGGCTTGGAAACATATTAGCATGGATTTCATTGAAGGTCTTCCTAGATCCAACAACAAAGATGTTATCCTAGTTGTGGTGGATAGATTCACTAAGTACAGTCACTTTATTGGACTTACTCATCCATATACAACTATCACAGTAGCTCAAGAATTCTTAAACACTATCTTCAAGCTTCATGGCCTACCAACTTCAATTGTTTCTGACAGGGACAAGGTTTTCACCAGTAAGTTTTGGCAAGAACTCTTCAGAACTTTAGGTACCCATCTCTCCATGAGTACTGCTTACCACCCCCAGTCAGATGGCCAATCTGAAAGAGTTAATGCTTGTTTGGAGAGTTACTTGAGATGCATGACAGGTCACAAACCAAAACAATGGTTTCACTGGCTACCACTTGCTGAATGGTGGTACAACACCAACTACCACACAAGCTTGAAGATGTCACCATTCCAAGCCCTATATGGGTATGTACCACCTCACTTAGCTTTTCCTACATCATCAACTACATCTGTAGCATCAGTGGAAGAGTATTTGCAAAGGAGGGATGTTGTTCTAGACATTCTCAAGGAAAATCTGCATAAAGCACAAGAGAGAATGAAATGGTTTGCTGACAAGAAAAGAACAGATAGGTAGTTTGTTGTTGGTGATCTAGTCTACTTAAAGTTGCAGCCTTATAGACAGACTTCTATGGCTTTACGCAAAAATTTCAAGTTATCTTCCAGGTATTATGGACCTTTTCCAGTGCTTCAAAAGGTTGGCCAGGTTGCTTACAAGCTACAACTTCCCCCAAGCTCCAAGATTCACCCTGTTTTCCATGTTTCTCGGTTAAAGAAGAAGATTGGAGCTACTGCAACTACTATTCCTTCACTGCCATTGGTTGATTCAGAGGGTGAGATCATCCTCAAACCAATTGCCACCTTGGACTCCCGTCAGGTTTTTCGCCAAGGTACTGCAGTGCAACAACTCTTGATTCAATGGTCTCACACCACTCCAACAGATGCTACATGGGAAGACTTGTCAAACGTAAGAGCCCATTTTCCAAATTACCATCCTTGAGGACAAGGATATTCTGAAGAAGGGAGTATTGTCATGATACCAGGGTGCCTGCAACCACCCTTGGGGTGTATTTAGCTCTCAGTAATTAGCCGTTTTTACTTCAGTTAATTCTGCTTTAAGATAAGTGACTGTTAAGTTGTGCGGATGTAGTACAACTCGTGTGAAGTCAGTGTGTATTAGGGTTTCGTTTAGTCTCTATCTCCTTAATAACGCCTGTATTAGAGAAAAAGCTTATCATGAAAATAGAAAAGAAGGAGGCAGTACAGTGGTACTGAGTTACTTACTGTTATTTGTTATAGTTCATCTTCTTTATTATTATCTCAGATAACAAGGGACTATAACAATTGGTTCTATGTACAGGTTATTATAATACAGTGAGATATTATGTATGTAATCCCCTTACCCAAAAATGGGTTTCCCTTCCACCATCTCCAAAATCCACCAGCTGTGTTATGGGTTTCACTTGTGACTTCAATAGTTGTTACAAGGTTGTGCGTATACCTAAATTTGAAGCGAATTCAAATAAATTCAATGTTCAAATCTTTTCTTCTGATATGGGTGAGTGGAATGTCTATGAAGTGACATGCCCTGGAGATGTCATCTGGTATGACTCTTACTTCCGCAGTTCTGTATCGTAAATGGAGTTTTATATTGGCCTGAAGGGAAAGGTAGAATACTAGTGTACAATCTGAACAACAACAGTGATGTCCAGCAGAGCAGGTTGATCAACTTCCCTTACCAGGAGTTGGAGAGTGAAAATTCTTATGGTGGCAAGAGCACCTATTGTCTTGGGGCGTCAGAGGGTTTTCTCTGTTGCGCAAGAATTATGAAAAGCCAGCAGAGTTTGTGTTTGGGTGCTCGAGGAGGGCTGGCAGTTGTTGCACAAGGATCTTGACTTGCATGATCTAGTAGCAGCAATGTTTAGCAAATTATATGTATGTGAGTTTGAAGACTGGGAAGGAGAAGAGATGCAAATTGACTATGAGAAAAGAGAAGATGAGGCTATTATGGATGTCAAGGTTTTAAGTTTCAATCCGGTAGACAAAAACATTATTATTCTCAGTTACCATTTCACTGTTTGGGCTTACAATATTCAAACTAGAAGGCATGAAGTGCTCTCTGAGCCTTCTTTCTTGACTAACAACACTTCAGGTAATCGCTATAAGCTCTCTGATACTAGCTACCGTGTCTGCTACCCATTTGCACTGCAGCCAATGCCAACAATACTTCCGCCACCTGTTAGTGTTTCAAATGTTGAATAGATAATAGAAGAGTTAAGATGTATTGGGGTTTATCAGGGAATACATTTGTCTATTGAATTGTTTTGCTCTTTCTATAACTCACTGGTGTGTGCTGCTGTTCTCCGTACAATGCCGGCTACTGAACTCTATTATTACTTGCGACTTCTCTCAGTTGTCTAAAGTCTATGCATTTCTATTTTACCTTGATGATGCTTTTCTAGTTACTTATTTTTTTCAAGTCAGAACCAGTATAGTTGCTTGTGTACTGCTATTTACAGAGTCTACATAAGACAGACTAGTTAAGTGGACTGGTGAGAATTAAGATATCTGTTTTCCTTACTATGACTTCTTTTCCCCCAAGCTGCGTAGGCTTGATGTATAGTTGTTTAAACTCCGTCTTGTGGAGCAATGGCTAGCTGTTGACGAAATGATTAAACTGAACCTGGTAAATCCAAGTCGGTATATCTTTAACAGTGGCTTCTTAGTATTATCCGATTTTTGGGAAGCAATTTTGAAGTGCTTATTCATCTATTCAAAGTGCTTTCAGAGCTCATTACTCATTTGACATGTGCTTGTCATTTATTTCATTCTCTTGGAACAGATGAGAAATGCAGAAAATCAATCTTACACTGTGCTAAGAACTTCACCATCTAAAGGATGAATAATGTTAAGAACAAGAATGACATCTGTATGGAATGGGATTGTACAATACTAACATTTTAACAAATTTGTCAATTTCCATCTCATATGACGGCATTATCAGCTAAACATCAATTTTCATTCAGTTCCAATGCCTTCCAATGCCACTAGTATAGCAACAAACTCAGGTTCATTAGGTAATATAGCTGTAGACCTGAATTGAACCTTGTTTAATGTGAATCTTCCCAGAAGTCCTTCTCGTCTCCTGATACAAACCTAGTACACGAGGTTTCAACGTGAACACTGATGAACAGAAAACACACATAATATTCTAGCTGTCAAAACATGTCCAACTGTAAATTGTCGGATGCCATCTTTCTTTGTGAATCAGTACCAGTAAGCCCATTTCCTTTAGCTTTATGCATTCTAGCAACTGCCTGAGCTCGCATCAGGTTCCAGGTTCATACGTAAGAACTATCCTACAAAAGAAAGGATTTTTTTACTGTATTATTACTACTAATTAGAGAAACCAGGAGGAAAAAAATAAGGACGAAGATCACTACGGATATTAAGGTCCTCCTTTTTCCGTCTAAAGAATCAACCAAGGCTCCAGATTATCTTGATGACGCACTTGGACCTCCTCAGTCCTCACCAACAGAGACACTCCTTGTCTGATTCAGTGGTCTGCTTACCAACTGCCGGAGGAAGACTTTCTTCACCCAGGGTGCAGAATGTGGACTTCGTAATGTCAAAGAGTATTTCTTTAACTCGCTATCTCTTACAAGTTACAAGTTTAGCCATTCAAAATGTTTATTACTCCCATAGCCATAGTCATCCATTTAGCAAAATAATACTAGTCTCCTTGTAACAGATACTTTATTATGTTATCCCTAATGGGAAGAATATTTGGTCAGCTCCAGAAACTACTTCATATCCTTCGCATCCAAATCCGGCAAAACAACCTAAAAGCCAATAAGGTTTATTGGTTTTAATACACCGGAAAAGTAAATGATCAGTAGATAATCAGTATATAGACAAGTAGAAGACTCGGGAATTACCCACTGGCGACTTTACTACTCAATTAGACTCGTAAAATGCAGTGTAGAATTTCTGAGCAGTTTAGCCTGTCCATTGACTCATTACATACTCAAATCATCTCTTTTTATATTTGATAGTATGTCAAAAGTAGGTTTTTGTGCATCTTGGCACTCGAGCTGGTCTACTTTACCAGCTCTTTACAAATTAGGACGGACAAGAATTTGAACAAAAATGAAAAGAATCAGTATGGTCGTAGTCTCCCTTCCGGCATTTTTTGTTCCACTTTACCAACTCTTTGAGGAGGCCAAACAATGTGCGTCGCCCTTCCTTGCAGTAAACCTAACGGAATCTGCAGCAAAAAGCAAGCAGACATTAAGTTAGGAGCAAATTTACTCACATAAAAACCAACTCTTCTATTTTATTACTCATAATCTCATACTGAAAAACATATTGTCACGTGACCAAAACTGATTTGACAGATCATAATGTAATCCTCTACCATGACTTTTTAAAGTATAACCAATAAGCACTTGAGGACAATAAATAGATGAATTAGTTTTCAAGAAAAAAAAACAAGTTTAGCAGGTTAATTTGTGAGCGTTTTTTATGGTAGAGTATGTTACCGGGCCAAATGATCTCGAGTCCAAAGTTGAGGCAGAATTATCCCCCTCAACCCAACAATATCCATCAGGAATCCTTATTGTATCGTATGAATTGGGGATTTCTATCCAATCACCAGGCAAAGCAATTACTCTTTTTATGTGTTTCTCCTTGTAGTTGATTGGAGACCTGCAAATTATATTTTGTATGTTGATGGAATTATAAAACATCAACATTGTATATGTTTGGAAGCCAAATCTCAATAAAATTACTTTCCGGTAACATATAAAGTGCACACAATGAAACATCAGAAAAATTGAGAAATTTTCCATGCATCGTGTTTGTTTGTGTCTAAAGGTCTGCTGAGGTTAAAAAAGAGGATAGATTACCTGAAAACAATCACATCACCATGTGAAACTTTGTACTTCTCTAGACAAATTTTTTCAATCAGCACACGATCATCTGCAACGAAAATCCCTAATTTAAAAACTAATTCATACGTCACCTCACAACTATCCGATAAGGGCTGCTTCAAAAAAAAAAAAAAAATCTAGTCGTGCATGATAATGACTTCGAAACAGTAGAACTCACCCACTGGTAATCCCATAAAAGTATTCTTGTTAGGGTTGAATGTAGGATGCATCGAAAGACCTCGTATAGGGGCAATACTAGCATATCGGTCTGAAACAGTGAGCATTATCAATCCAGCAGTAAAAGACTTCTTCGCGGTGTCCCATAAAAAATTCAGAGCTCCCATATTCAAATTTTCCCAAAACTCAAAAGCTTTGCGATGGACATTACACCATCTACACAAATCATCCAATACAATTACAAAAAAATGTCACAAGTTTTGCTCACATAAGTTATGCACAAGTTTCAACATCGAAATTAAAAGAAATTCTTGAGCTTGAGCTCGTGATCAACCACAACCCATTGTTTCAATTTTTACCACAGTATGGCAATACCCATACAGATCTTTTTTTTTCTTTTAGTTTAGTGCGACGATCCAGACTATAAGTAAGTTAAACATAGGTATTTCCAATTGTTCCTACTCAAACAAGAGAGAAAAACTAGCTGAGTATCACAAAATGTGTGCCTTACTTTAATGTTCAATCCAAAGTTGAAACATAGGATAAACTAGATGACCACACGCAGTGGTGGGACCGATGAAGAAGCAAAAAGAAGTCGGCAAGCAATTTTTACAAGGTGCATGTGCTTTTTTTTTTTTTTGGTTAGTCCAAAATGTATTAATAGATAGCAAAAGATACAGCAAAGTTTGTAAGAAAAGAGGCAAAGTACCCCAAAAACTTACAAACTAATCAAAGCAAAAATAAGTTACATTTGGTAATTCAATAGAAATAATAAAATCAGGCCTATTATCATAGCTTAAACCCACCCCATCTTCCAGTAAACAACCCCTTTTTGCCATATTATCAGCAGCAAAATTTGCCTCTCTATAAGAATGCACAAAGCGAATCTCATTATATCTTGCCTTCACCGCCACCCATCTCGAACGAAGAAACCAAGGAAAAAAACAAAGCTATTCAATGCTCCCGGCGGGGCAGGATAAGATATGTCTACTCTATCCCTAAGAAACTCAAATATTTGAAAACCTGCCTTCATCCTTACTTCTGATTAACCACTGACCTGGTCCTATCCTACCCATCAAAGTAAGAAAATAACCATCTGTAACAATGGTGATTCTGTGAGTCTCAAACATTAAGCTTCTAAAAAGAGATATTAAGAGGACAGTAAATTTGGAGCCTAACTTTATATCTATGTTCAAGCACTTGTTCACAAGTTTGAGAACCCAACGACTTGTTCACAAGTTTGAGAACCCAACGGCAATAGCTATACTCGTTGATGATTCAAAAACTTGTGAGGACTGAAAGGATCATCCAAAAATTTGCTTGTGAGGACTGTAAAATTTGCTTGAAAGGATCATCCAAAAATTTGCTTCAACACATTCATCTATATATCGCAATTCATATATAAGAAGCAGAATCTATCACGAATTTGAATCGGGTCAATATGTTAAACTTTGAATCATGATGGTGCATGAATTATCCCCTACAGAAACAAAGAGAAGAGAAGAACCTTAACTGAGTACTATGAGAAATATAAGGTAGCAAGGTATTCTGTGATATTTCACAAGTTTGAGAACCAAACAGAAACAGCTATACTTAGTGACCAAATCTGGAACATCATGTGACAATAAACTGACACCTAGAGCAGTTTTCCTACATTGACCATTTTGGGACAGAAAAAACTTATCATCGCAGACATTTGATTTTTTTACTACTATACTCTTAAAAGCATCAACATAGATCACTTCATTCTTTTGTGGATAAAACTCATCAGACTAAGACCTACGAGCTAGCCATGTGAAACTCATATACGAATGAACTCATCTTAGGATGTTAGAATCTGCACCAGGGTATCTATATTTAAAGTTACAACCAAGAAAGAAGAAATAGAAGCAAAGAGAATTAACTGAGTACTATAAGACTAAAGAGGAGTAAGGTTTTCTGTGATATTTCACAAGCTGGAGAACCCAACAGCAATAGCTATACTTAGGGACCAGATTCATCTGAGATTTCTTCACCACATATGCATTCAAGTAGAAAGCTATTCTGTGATTTACAAACTTGACTAACATGATGTCTTAATTCAACGAGACAATTCATCAAACAGTTAACCTACTAAACTTAATGAAAGTTGAAAGAAACAGCTTTGGGTTCACTGAGACAATTTATCAAACCGAGATTCATTAAAACAGAATGCTTACTGATATTGAGCAGGGGATTCTTTGAGCTTCCACCTTGGGTTCACACAGATAAATTGTCAATTGAATTCTTTGAGCTTCCAACTTGGGGTTGTGATTCCCACAAAATCTAGATAAAAAAGAAAGATTATGAGAAAAAAGGATAGAGAAATTCAATAATGTAGATATAAAATCCTGTACATGAGTTCAAATAACAATCTGATAATCTCTATAAATAACTAAATATGATAATCTCCATAGTTATTCATGGTTTTAATTTTGTTGAGATACATATGAAAGGGGAAAAGAGAGGAGAAATTCCCCTGAAGAATTTAGACCACCATACCTGATTAAAATTTGAAATTTGTAAAGAAGGAGAAGAAATGTTTTCAGAAATCTACAGAACGAGCCGTATCACAGTTTACAGCCTTTATTTATATTTTTCCAAAGGAGGCATAAAACCCAGAAGGTTATAAACCTCTTTTACAAGGAACCCTCATTTGGGGCATACCCAAAAATTTTGGGGCATATAGAATAGGACAAAATGAGGATGCTAAATAGTATTTTTGTAGTGCCCCTTATCTAGCTATTTTCATAATGGCAAAAATGCCCTCATTATTTATATTTTTTATATTAATTGAAGAACGGGCCCTAGCTCAGCTGGTCATCCCCGTTCCCCGAAGTTTTATGCGTTCCAGGAGGTCCCAGGTTCAAGTCTCCAATGGCGTAATATTGCAGGAATTAACATGGAAGGTAGTGTTAGTTTGCCCCCCTTGTGACACAATCTCGCCCCCCCCGCTTCGGCTCCCTTGACAAGGTTACCCATGAGGCTCATTGGTAGGCTAGCACAAAGAACTTTGTTCAATTAATGTAGTAGTATGTCGTTGGAGCCTAGCTTGTTAGGCTTCCAACTAGTTTCATGTAATAATATTAAATAATAAAATTATTATTTTTAAAAAAATATTATTTTCTTGAAAATAAATTTTTTTTTTAAACAAAAAAATTAAAAATTTTATTTAATTGTTTTTAACCATGGTTTTTTTTTTATGTTAAATATTTTTTATTTACGAATCTAAGTTCGGCTAACAAGTGATATGCCGAACCTAAATGTTTTCAAAACATACGTAGGTTTTCCTGATACTATGTCGGCCGAACTTGTGTTTTGTGAAAACATACTTAGGTTCGGCAGATTCGATAAAAAAATAGGACGTCCGAACTTAATATTATTCTTCATAAACTAAAGTTCGGCTAATACGTTCGTGTTTATTTATCAGCCGAACTGTTCATCGACACTTTCATGATAAAAAAAAAAAAGAAGGAAAGTTCGGTTGATAATTTGATTTTATTATTAGCCGAACTTTGTTTGTCGTAAAAAACTAATTTCATGTAATAAAAAAAAATTAAGAAAAAAAAATCAAAATTTTCAGAAATAATAATAATTTAAAATAAATTAAAAATAATTAAAATTAAAATTAAAATTAAAAATAAATTAATTAATCAAGGGTATCTAAGTAACTTAACCACTCATTAGACACCCCTTATCACCCCACACTAGTTAGGGTCATCCATATGTATGCCCCAAATTTTTTGGGTATGCCCCAAATGATGGTTCTTTACAAGAAGAAGTCTACGCCGGCCCAAGTAACTAGGCATTGAAAGAAAGAAAAAATAGGGGTGAGCAAAAAGTCCGGAACCGCGGATTTCATCCGTATCCGTCCGCAAAATTGCGGGTGAAAACCAATCCGCAAGATCTATGGACCGGACACAGGTGGAATTCTCAAATCCGCACTTTTAACGGTTTGGTTGCGGTTGGGGTTTGAAATCCGCAGATTCACCCGCACCATAGGGATTTAGTTTCCTAGTATTTGTTCCCACAAAGTTACACTGGTTATGAGAAGTTTTCTACAAAGTTATATTGGCTACCGAGGATAATCCAAGGATTTATTGGTTTCCATCGGTAATTCTAGAGTTTTACATTTCATGACTGGTCATACTTAAAATCTCTGGTCACATAAGCCTTTTCGTAGCCCAAAATTATCTTAGTGGGGAAGCATCCTTCCTATCATTCACTATTTCACTCTGTTGATGCAACTTCATCATCGTCATTACTCGAGACTCACTGAACAATCACATGCAATTGTTTCCTTTACCACCATCATATCTTCCCAGAATTCTCATTCTTCTTAAGCAAACTCTGCTAGCACCAGTAAGGAATCATCCCATCTAATTTAAACACATATAGTACTACTCTTATAAACTCAATTTGCTTGTAATCTGCAATGGAGATTGTTAGTCCCGTCATCGATATAGTCTCGTCTATGGAATTGTTCTGCTGTGCGTGGAAATTATCTCTATGAATTAAAAAAATCTGCCGTGCGTGGAAGTTATCTCTATGGATTAAAAAGATCTGATGATTTTAACAATGATTTTTTTTTTGACTAAATCCGCGGTTAATCCGCATCCGGCCCGTATCACCCGTTGATCCGCGGGTGATTGGGTCGGACACGGTTGAATTTTCCAAATCCGCAACTTTGACGGATTGGACACGATGACCCCTAATATGCATCCGTCCGTCCATTGCACACCCCTAAGAAAAATGTAGAAATTGACGTTTAGTCCCAAAGTTTGTGGGCTTTGGATGCTTTAGTCCACGCATCTGAAGCCCAGTACAATCTAATCAAAAAAAAAAAACCGGATGCTACATTCTAGTCCAAACTTGAACGAGTTGGTCCAAATTCATGTCTAATTCCCGAGTCTGCGAGTTTTCGATATACCAAAATTACCCTTCAAGCGATTTCGTATATATAAGGCGTGTTTTGAAATCGATTTTTTTTTATCTCAAATTCAAAACAGGTATCAGGTCAGAGATTAAACAGTTTCAGAGAGGCGATTTAACAGTTTCAGGGAGGATTTGATCGTTTCAAATAGGATTTCATCGTTTCTTCATCATATTTCAACTCAGGTTACAATCGAAAGTGTTCTGAAATCGAAAATTCAAGACAGATCGAGAGATCGATCGTTCCAGGTTTGAATTCGGAGGTGATTTAATAGATTCATAGAGGTTAGGTTTGATTTGATTGTTAATAGAGCAGAATTCAAGCTCAGGTTAGTTTTATTTTGGTTGTATTTCATCTGTTACATCTAATTTTCAGGTTTTGTTTCTGATTTTTAGTTTTTCTGAGTTTATGAGTTGATGTATGATCTTGAGTTGATATTTTGTTATATACTAGCTTTTGATTCTCGTGATGATGATGATTTACTGTTAATACTAGATCAATTCGATTTTTGTTTATTGTTGTTTTGATGATATTTTTTTAGTTTTATGATGAATGATATGAAATCGAACTGATACTAGATCCCAGGCTTCTGATTTATTCAATTATGTGTTCCAGTAAGATTCTGGAGCTTAATTGATTGAGTATTTTATCTAGGTTTACTGTTACTTGAAGTTCCTGGTTTCGATTAAATGTGTACTTTCATGTACACCATTTACTTTGAGGTTATATGAAATTGTTGTTTGAAGCTTCAAATGTTTATTATCATTTCTTTTGTAATATGTAGGGGTATCAAACAGGTCTGAGAAGTTCATTAATGTTGTTTTGAATCTTGGTGAGCATTCTGATGCTTTTCGTGTTAATACTAAAATAACCGTAGAAGAATTGAAGCATTTTGCATGCAAGAACTGGAGGTCTTTGTCTCCTGGGAGTATCTGTTTCAGCTATATGGATAATGGTCAAGTATTTTTTGTGCAAGGTGATATACAACTGCAAAGCTTAATTGGTTTCATGATTCTTATTGATAATGAAGATGTCTATTTGAATGTCGATGTGATTCTGAAGCATACTTCTCGTTTTAATTTTGGTTGTAGCACTAGTTCTGGTGACAGTACTTCTCGTTCTTGTGTAAGTGAAAGTCCTAAGCTTGTAAGGATGGTCGATCATGATGCGGACAAGGCCAAGCCTCTCATTATCGATGAATGGAATTATATTTTTAACAATATTGGTACAGAATTTATGGGTGGTGTTAAAGCTATAAGGATTGTTGTTGGTAAGTACAATATGGCTACTGGTCACAAGGTTGTTATTCTTCAAAATGACAAGACTCATTTTACTGCGAAGTGCGATGAAGATGGTTGTGTTTGGAGGATTCACTTTGGCCCTGTGAATGGTGACATTTCTCGGTTTGTGCTAAAAGATTCTAATGCTCACAGGTTAGTGGTGTTCATATTAGTCCACGTTACTTATTCTTGTGTTTTGTGATCAACGTTATTTATTTTTAGGCTTTAATACGTAGACTTGTTTTGTGATCACATTACTTGTTGTAGGCTTTTTAGGTGGCACATTGTGGTGCACATTACTTATTCCATCTTTTTAGGTGTAAATTTCATATTCTTGCTTTGTATGTGCTTTATTTTTGCATATGTGTTGTTGGTTTTGAGATCTTATTAGGTGTACATTGTGGTGCACATTACTTATTCCAGCTTTTTTTTTTGTAGATGTGGTGTAGGTTTGAGGTTGAAGAGTCATGCGGTGACAACCAAGTTAGTTAAGCATTTGATCGCTGACAATATACAGGGTGATCCCACTTTAAAACCCAGACAGATCATGTCACTTTTTAAGAAGACTTATGTGTCCAATATCAAGCATCACCATGCCCGTAGAGGGAAAGAAGCTGTATTTGAAGAACAGTATGGTGATGACGAGAATTTGTATAGCGATTTAAATTGGTATGTCAAAGCCATTGAGCAAACTAATCCTGATAGCTTTGTGAAGCTTGAAGTTGATCAAGAAACTGGGAGATTTCAGCGGATTTTCCTTTGTTTCGATGCTTGCAAGCATAGCTATAGGTATCTCAGGCCCATGATTTACTTGGACGCCACTTTCCTTACTGGTAGATTCAGGGGTACTTTGATGGCTGCAACATGTGTAAATGGAAATGATGGTGTTTACCCATATGCCTTTGCTATTGTGTCTACTGAAAACAAAGACAATTGGTTTTGGTTTCTGGATAATCTTAAACAAGTGGTCGATGATCGTCAGATTGTTTTCCTTAGTGATCGTCACGAAGGGCTTTTGCAAGGCATTCCCAGAGCATTTCCTGGTTCATATCACAGCTATTTATTTTACCACATCAAGTGAAATCTCCTTATTGGATCAGGTGATGTGAATAACAAGGCCGCTATTGATTTGTTTTACAAAGCTGCATATTCTTACACACCAGCGAACTTTGAAGAAGATTTGCGTGGAATGCATGCAATTGGATGTGGACATGTTGCTAACTATATCAGGACTATTCCAAAGGAGAAATGGGAAAATGCATTTTCCCTGTATGCAGATATGCTTCTTATTCTTCATCTATTTTCAAAAAGCTGCCTTCTTTTGCTCTTCTCGATGCGATACGGTGAGTTTTATGTTTAGTGTTTCATTCGTTTACTTTTTACTGTCATACATATGGATTTCCTTGATGTGTACATACTTTTACACATGTTATATCTGTGATTCTGCAACTGTGTGTACATTGTTGTACACTTGTTTTATCTGTATTTCTTCTAGATCATGTTTTGATTCTATGTTTTGTGTTTTTATTATCGTAGTTTGAAGGTTATGAAGATAAATTCTAAGAGAAGAGTAGAAAGTCTTGAGAATTTCAAAACTAGGCTCACTTTCGTATACGAGGATATGCTAAAGGAAAACATCGACATTGGTCGTACTTGGATTGTTGTTAAATCCATGGAAATATTGTACGAATTCAAGTCTCCCCAGTCTCATTATGTAGATCTATTGCAGAAAACTTGTACGTGTCACAGGTGGCGAGTAAATGGTTTTCCTTGTGCACATGCTTGTGCTGCCATTTAAGCTACGAGGGAGGACATTTATTCATTTGTTGAGCCATACTTCACCATTAAATGGTACAACAGGACATACCAGGAGATCATCTTGCCAATCCCCAATTATGACAAGCCGCAGTCTTATGATCCTAGTGATAGAATTATTGTTCCTATTCCTGTTCCTCCACCTGGTAGACGAAAAACACAACGTATCAAGGGTGATTGGGAGAAGCAAAAGAGGCCTATGATGTGCACAAAGTGCTTCACCCTTGGTCACCACAACAGAGCTACCTGCCCCATGATTTGATGTTTTTTTTCTATGTTTCATTTGTTCAAAAGATTCTATGTGTTTGGTCTTTACTTTTGGTAATGTCTTTTCAAATTTTCTTTGGCGTGGATAATTAGTACCAGGACATGTGTACCATTATGTACACCTTCCTGTGAACTTCAGTTTTTCTTACCTGTCTTTTTACATTGTACCACTATGTACACCTTGGTGTACAATGGATGCTACTAGTTTATTTTGTTTAGTAATATTCTATGTTTTCCAGATCTGTATAATTAGTAATTACTTTTGCTATGTTCAATTTTTATGTTTTCAGTTCTGCATGATATAAAAAATAATATTTTTATGTCTTCAATTTTCATACTTTTGATAAAGTATGAAAATTTGTCAGTACATGTGTACCTTTATGTACACCTTCTAAACATTTTCTGCTCTGTCGGTAATGTACACAATCAAGTACACCTTAAGGTTTCGAAACCTGTAATATACACTTCAATGGTAGTGATAAGTCATAAACTTGTAACATCAATAACATCAATATTGAAACTAATAAAAATATTAATTCAAGGTGTTGATAAGTCATAAACAAAGTGATAAAAGCTGAAATTTGAAAAGTTGTCTGAAAGATAGAAAATGTTTAGAAGCAATTCAGAAAGTGATCTTGTATAATGAAGCTTAAAATAAACTCTTCTTCATTTTCAATGGATTCATCTGTTTACTCAAGCGCCACTCCTTGTGATAGTCATTAGTTGTTATATCCCACACATTTTCAAACACTCCGACTTTTTTAAGCATCTTGGCCACCAATTTTGTTCTCATTCCCTGACAAATTTGTTTGGCCCTCTGCTGATCTCTTTCAATACTCTTTCTCTTCTTCATATTTCGTTTCATAAAGTAGCAAGTGTATACCAGGCAGTCTGGATTGATACCTTGAGCAGGACATTGCACGATGTTTATGTCATGCGGTTATATAGGTGGATCACCCTTTAAAGATCTCTTCTTATTGAGTTCCACCTGCACCACATTTGCCAGTTGTTGTGCATCTTCTTTGTAGTCCTCATTTGACTGCAACGAGTTGTGCCACTTCCACTCTTCAGCTTCAAAATCAAACTTCAGAAGCGACCAGTGAAGTCTTACTGCCATTTTTTCTGTAGAGTGATTGACGGGGATTACAAGAACTTCCATATTATCAGGCATGTCCCGTATGAAATCAACCACAAGCTTTTGTACAGTGCTCATGATATTGTTCTTCACATAGTACTGCAATCAATAAAATGAATTAGGTACACCTAAATTAGACAAGAAAATTAAAAAGCATCTATACTACCACATATCAAACTTTTTAGGCTTCTAAACAGATGTATGACATAGATGTATCCATGAAAAATGATACATGTGTACAACTATGTACACACCTAAATAAAATCTAATAATCAAGCATCCATGCAAACACTTAACAGGGCATGTGTCAATCATATAGAATACTGGTGTACATCTATGTCCACACCTAAAGAAATCAACAAACACATAGAACACGCCATGCCAATCAGGTGTACTAGTATGTACACATTATTAAAGTATCTATATATGACATTTTTTATTTGTTTTTGAGAAAATTACGCATGAAGTATGACTCATTACTTCACATCTCATGTACTTTTGATCATCTGGATGACGAATGTTATCTCCGACCATTGCTCTGCAACGTCGATGGACATAGAACTGCAGTACCTCTTGGTCCAGATACTTGTTGAACATCAATTCACGAAGTAATTTTCCCACAATCAGAATTTATTCCCTAACTGTTGGATCTTCGAGCATTGTTAGTTCCCAAGATACAGAGATGCATAATAATAAATAAAATGTTAACATGGTGTACATAGTGGTGCATATAACTTTTTTTCAATAAGATTCAATAATTCGTATAGTGCGAGGTATTGTTTTCTGAACTTACGTCAGGCTTGCATAGTCGAAGAATTTATGTATCCTTTTTTTTTCCGGTCCTGGTTCCATGGCTTGGTATAGTTCTGATTGACGAACATCTGGCAGTGGGCGAGGAGGATGATACTCATTTTCCTTTCTCTTTACTGGTGAGGGATAGCCTAGTTCTACCCCTTCTTTTTGGATACCCTTTCCTTTTTGATCCACTTTCATCCTAACTTGTATGTTTTTACCCTCGGCAATGAAATCAGGAGGAAGTTTTTTCTTTGCAGCTCTCTTTGGTGGTGTCTTGGACAAACTGCCATCCGCTTTTGTCTTCAGCATCTCTGCTTCCTTCATCTTCCCAACTCTTGTCTTTGCTGGTGGTGTCTTCTACTCTTCTACTTTTTGATTGCTAAAAAATGCATCTCCATGTTGTTGGATGAATTGCACTGCTTCAGCAACGACCCTTTCTCGTACATCTTGCGAAGACTCTTCTTTTGGATCTTTTTGGCTCAACAATTGAAAGATTGGACAATCGTGGATCACGTTTGCCATCTTTTCCTTCACGTCAGATGCTGTCATTCTGTAACAACCTTTTTCAAGCTTTATGAAAACACTTTCAGACAAGTTGTCTAGAAGGTCCTCAATTGATGCATAAGGATTATTCAGTTGATCTTCTCCATGTGTGAGTAAATGCACATCTTCTTCCACCGACAACATGCCTTTAGGGTCCAGCTGAGATATGGCTGAGCTGCAATTATTATAGCCTTATCAATTTCATCTATTTGAGTGGCATCCTGGTATTCTTGATATGAAGTTGTCTCTGGCAGAGAAGTGCTGAAAAACATGTATTTTTTTGTTAGGTTCTACAAAATTGTACATCTTTGTACACACACACACAAAAGAAATCACTAAGGTGTACATATTGGTACACATATACAGAAAATGAAATGATATGTGAGTTGGGATCATTTTCTTCATACCTAGGCTTCTTAGTAGTTCCAGACTCAACACATTTCCTTGTTCCATACTTGCCATCCTTCTCTTCATTTGTCTTTGACAGAGGAGTGCTAAAATATGCAAGTTTTGAGAAAAGGTATGAGTCTTCGCATACTGGTGTACAACTATCTACACACATAAAATAGAAATGATTTCCATATTTAATAAAAGTGATTTTATACCTTCTCTTTTCAGTAGTTTCAGACGGAACTTTATTCTTTTCAGATTCAGCTCCATGCTCATCATCGCCACCTTTATTGCCCTCTTTGTCATTGTGATCATCATGCATATCACCACCTTTGCCACCCTGCTCATCATCATCATCTTTATCATCATGCATATCACCACCTTTGCTACCCTCCCTGTCATCATCATCCTTGCTACCTTCCTTCTCATCATCATCCTTATCATCATGCATATCACCATCTTCATTGTGCTCCTCTTCCCCCTACTCCTCCTCCTCAATCTCCTCATCTTCCTTGTGCTCCTCCATATCATCCTCAACCTTGTCATCCTCCTCCTCCTCCTTATCCTCCTCCTCAATCCCCTCATCTTCCTTGTTCTCCTTCCCATCCTCCTCAACCTTGTCATCCTCCTCCTCCTCCTCCTCAATCTCCTCAATCTCCTCATCTTCCTTATTCTCCTTCCCATCCTCCTCAACCTTGTCATCATCATCCTCCTCCTCAATCTCCTAATCCTCCTCAGTTTCAAGCCGTATTTTCTTTGCAAATTTAAAGATTTCATCTAAAGTGTGATTACAAAAATCATTCACTTCTCTTTCTGTCAAGTTCATTAGACCAACTTCATTAACTTTTTGGCTTTTCTCTTCGATGAAATTAAGAAGCCTTTCTTGCCTCTCCTGAACTTCGGTAAGCTCCTCATCCAACTCCTCTCTTTGCATATCTGATTTATGAAGCTTTTACTTCATTGCATTTATGCTATTTTATTGTTTCTTCCTCTGGTACTCATCCAAAAACAATCGCTCTTCATCCGTGTAAGCCTTTACCCACCCTGGTTGTATCAGAAAACATGCCAAAGTATCAACATTGATCACAGGTGTACAATTTTCTACACATGTGTTAAGAGTGTACATTGTTGTACACAAGACAAATTTCATAAAATATATCAACAATGTACAATCATGTACACCTTATTAAAGGTGTATATCAATGTATATATACTATCATGAGAAAGTTTTTTGAGATACCTTTTTCATGGTGTCATTTTCTCGATTGTATTACTGACGTCGATGATGATTCACCTGAGAAGCCTTGGCACACCTTCCTCATTGCTTGGCTGCATGCTTTTGTTGTGTTCAGCAAACCAATGTTGCATTAGTAAATAGGTGAATAGTTAGAAATGTAATACAAAGGAACAAACACAATGAACAGAATTATTTAAAATGGTGAATGGATATATCAGGTGTATAACTGTGTGCACATGTAAACTCACCAACAGATAATACACACAACCATTAAATTTAAGTGGTGTATCGATATGTTTCTTAATGCATGCCATGAGATACTCATGTATATGAACTGGCCAGCAAGTCTTGTTCATCCTATCGAAAGACTCAAAAAAGTGTGCATACTGGTTCTTGCTAATCATACTTCCATTTTCCTGGGTAAAAAACACAGTGATACATAAGTACATAGTAAACATCACCACTAAGTCTTCAGTGTTTCTTTGAATCTCCAATTGTGACTTTGGCTTTAGCTTCATGATACGTATGATTTCCTCCTCCACATATTTTTTTCCCAGCTCATTTCGTTTCCTAAGAGGCGATCTGTTTATCAGTGCACCGTATCTTTTTTCTGCTGCAGTTTTTACATCTTCTCCTTTTTCAAGTTCCCTTGCCACCATCTTAATCCCATAAAGTAGAAAGAAATTCTCAGGTTCACTCTTTACTGCCACTTTCTTTTTCTTATTGGGAGTATCAAACATGAAATAATGTCCCCCTTCTTGACAAATTTCATCCATATATCATCTCTCTTTTTAGTTGGATCTTTCCCATCTGTCTGATCTACTTTTTTGTGGACAAAGATATCTACAACAGGCCAGAATGGTCCTTCTTTTTGCTTCTGTAATTGATAATCGGTAAACCATACTTTTCCTCCTCGTTCTTTTTTATCTTCCTCAAGGTTTGTATTCACAAAGTCACTGATCGCATGGAAACTTGATCAATAAGGTTTGTTGGTATCTACGAAAATGAACCAAGAAGAATAATACATTCATTATACTCACAACTACAAAATAGTCACATAGGTGTACAACAATGTATACACAAGTATTTAACAGAGCACTAATCAAATAAAAACAATACAGGTGTAAAAGTCATTACACTCTTACAAAAATCTAACGAAATCAGTTTCAAACCACAAGTCAGGAAATATGAAGATGAACTAGCATGTTGGTGTACAGATCTGTACACTAATACCACAAGTCATGAACAAACAGTTCCAAAACACAACAGTCTAGAAATCTAAATCTAAATAATAAATATAAACAACATAAACAAGAAAATCTAAACATACAACACTATGTGAGTCTAGAAATATACACACATGAACAAGAAATCTAAACACAAATCATTGCAACATGCTGGTGCATATATCTGTACACACCAATAACAAACCAAATAAAAATTGTAAAGAAATGGATAGAACTGTCAAACAAATCACAGCAACAACATGCTAGTGTATATATCTCTACACACCAACAACAAACGACATAAAAATTGCAAAGAAATGGATAAAACTGTCAAACAAAGCCTCCAACAACATGCTAGTGTATATATCTCTATGCACCAACAACAAACGACATAAAAATTGCAAAGAAGTAGATAGAACTGTCAAACAAAGCCTGCAACAGCATGCTGGTGTATATATCTCTACATACCAATAACAAACGACATAAAAATTGCAAAGAAATAGATAAAACTGTCAAACAAAGCCTCCAACAGCATGCCAGTGTACATATCTCTACACACCAACAACAAACCACATAAAATTGCAAAGAAATAGATAGAACTGTCAAACAAAGCCTGCAACAGCATGCTGGTGTATATATCTCTACACACCAATAACAAACCACATAAAAATTGCGAAAAAATGGATAGAACTGTCAAACAAAGCCTCCAACAGCATGCTAGTGTAAATATATCTCTACACACCAACAACAAACCACATAAAAATTGCAAAGAAATGGATAAAATTGTCAAACAAAGCCTCCAACAGCATGCTAGTGTATATATATATACACACCAACAACAAGAGATGGACAATAGTCTGAAAACATACACATCAAAACACATAAACCTAATATAACATGCATGTGTACAGATATTTACACTGGTAAGACACAATAGATGGACAAGAGTTTGAAGCAGCATTACCCTTTTTTGATTTTGAACCAACTCCTTCAACTGTTGTTGAAACTGCTTTAGATTTTGATTTCTTCATAGGTGGTGGTGCTTTTGAAGAATCTCCTTCAACTGTTGCTGTTGAAATTGCTTTAGATTTTGATTTCTTATTAGGTGGTGGTGCTTTTGAAGAATCTTCTTGCACAGTTGATGTTGAAATTGCTGCAGGTTTTGATCTCGTCTTCGGTGGTGGTGATTTTGAAGAATCTCCTTGAACTGTTAATGTTGAAATTGCTGCAGATTTTGATTTCTTCTTAGGTGGTGGTGCTTTTGAAGAATCTTCTTACACATTTAATGTTGAAATTGCTGCAGATTTTGATCTCGTCTTCGGTGGTGGTGATTTTGAATAATCTTCTTGAACTGTTGTTGGTGTATCAGTAGATTCTTCTGTTGATTTTCGCTTTGTAACTGGTCTTTTAGCAATCACCATTATATTACTGCTACTGTATTCATCAATTCTTCGAAAATTTAAGGTTTGATTTCGAAGCTTTAGGGTTTGGATTTTCGATTTTGGATTTTAGGTTAAAGTTCTCTCTTGGTTTTCTTTTCTCTGAGTTTTTTTTTATCTTCTCTCTTCTGCTAAATGAATTACTAACATTTCCTTTTTTTTCAGTTTTTTTTTGAACCAACGTGTTTCTTCCGCATTAACTGTGTCAGTTACAAAACAATTTTAGTTCGTTGCACGTGTGCTTTATGAGACGCGTGTGAAGGATAGCAGCGTCTTTACACATTTTCAAATTAACTTTGGACTAATCTGTTCCTAGTAGGATCGATGTGGAATAATCCGTATATTTGAGGGGGGTTTTGGACTGAACCATTTTTTTCCAAAGAAAAATTCCCTAACCCCCTTGCCTACCTCGGTAACGACGAGTTTCGGACCCCACGTCGCTAGCATTGTCAACCGAGAGTCCAAATTTGTGCACACTTCTCCAAGGAATATATATTTAATATTATTTATGATTGGTTGATTATTTAACCGATGGCCCCATTATCCTTCATGTTTAGAATCTCGACTCTCGTTACATAACTCCTAAATTAAATCAATGGTAGAGATTAAAATGTTACGTGCACATTCGTTAAGGAGTATGTAAAAATTCGGATTCGTCAACCAGCGACAACACCGTTGTACCACCGTTATATTTGCAATTATATTGCAGATTATAGGGATAACATCGAATTATCATTTTCAAATTTAATATCGTTTGGACTCTCGTGAAAAATTGGTGCAAATTTTGTAAGATAATGCCTATATAAGATTGTTTGTGTGTTCCCTCTCCTTGCAATAAGTTATTTATGCGGTATAGAGCAAGTATTCGGGCCGAGTTAAAAAAATGGGACTCGGTATCTGTCGTCTTCTAAAAAGAAACCACCAACTCTTTTACAATAACCTATATCTAACACACCTTGTATGATCTTATCGATGTTAACGACTAAATTTTACTTCAAGAAGGTAATCTTGGATATAATCCAGATTCCGATCGCAGAACAAATTAATGAGATTGATTCAAGACGTTATTAACGTACTAGTGAAATTATTTGAATTATAGTATAGCAACTATAATGCGAAAAGCAAAGTAATGGTACGACAAACAAGATTTTGTTAACGAGAAAAACTGTTTGGCAGAAACACCATAGGAACTAGTCAAGTTTTGAATATTTTCAGAATTAAATCTTACACAAATGCTTATTCACAACCTCGTGTAGTTAAGACTGAATAAACTATCCCTAGTTACTCAGTTTCCTTAGTATCCCTGCGCCAGCAACCAATTTGGTCAAGGCAGGTGAATCACATAACAAAATCCACTGCCAACTGTTGTTTTACCTTTCTAAAAACTTATGCAACTCAATTCCTTTAGAAAGTCTTACAAACATCAAGAATCTAATTATTTTCTAATCACTCAAATCCAATCAAAAATATCAAAGATATAATATAATCAATTCAAAGCCAATAATCTTCCGTTCAGGTTTATAATTCCAAGATAAACAAGATGACGATAGATCCAAAACTCCTTGAAATCAATCAAGATCGTGATTACTGAAATAACAAGTCTTGATTTTACGGGTTAAGTTTGCAAAGCAAATAACTTGTCGATCTCACACATTTTACGTTTAACGAAGGTAATCTAGTTGCTTGTACAATCAAATCACACCAAGATTAGAAACACACCAAAAATTGATGTCTTCAAAGTTTTCAATATTTAATCTTTAATACTAACAACCATCACTTGATTCTAATAATGATTTGTCTCGCTAAACAGAGTATGTTAACATTGAAAAATCAAGTCAAATCTTCAAACCTTGAGTGACTTTATATCACAAGAGAATGACCATAAGATAAACAAGAGCTTATCTAGAAGATAATTATACAAGTTAGTTCAATAACAAGTAATAAACGCGGGAACTAAAGTGTGATTCTTAGTTTCCCGCCAAAAGGTACTAGAGCTTCTGGATCCCAAAGAATATTTTAAACTAGTTGATAGTTCTTTCATTCAGAAGTGAATCGAACTTACTTGTCATTGTTGAACTAATTACGCACGCTACAAAGATATGTCCTGGGACGAGTTTGAAAGAATACAATCTCCTTCATTCATAGTGTTATGACCAAGGATTTTTTGGAAACAATAAAAGCAATTTCGAAAATTCTCAGAGATATACAATTAATATTATTTCCGAATTTGAGATATTCTTCAATTTTAATTATAATAACACATGCAAAATCGAGGGTCTAACAACCACACCCAATATTTTGATTAGCAATCTGTATGGACAACTCCGAGTTACTTTCGAGAGAATCAACTATACTCAATCAATAAATAATATCTCAAGGAGTTATTATCTCAATCTCTTAATTTGATCTACTCAAGCAAATACAATCTCAGAGTCTTAATCAAAGAGAGATAACTTGGATGGTACCAAAGACCAATATCCAAGTTTCAATCAATTTAAATCAACAAGCAATAAGGTCGGATATTCTAATTGATTGAACAACGCACAACCTGTATTATTTAAATTATATAACAAATATAATGCGGAAGAAATAACACAGACACCAGAATTTTGTTAACGAGGAAACCGCAAATGCATAAAAACCCCGGGACCTAGTCTAGATTAAACATACACTGTATTAATCCGCTACAGACACTAGCCTACTCCAAATTAACTTCGGTATGGACTGTAGTTGAACCCCAACCAATCTCACACTGATCCAAGGTACATTTATGCTCCTACGCCTCTGATCCCAGCAGGATACTGCACACTTGATTCCCTTAGCTGATCTCACCCACAACCAAGAGTTGCTACGACCTAAAGTCGAATAATTGAATAAACAAATCTGTCTCACACAGAAAAGTCTACAAGATAGATAAATTCGTCTCCCACGAATAAACCTATGAGTTTTGTTCTGTCTTTTCATAAAGCAAGGTGAATAGGAACCAATTAATAAAACCAGACTTATATTCCCAAAGAACAGCTCAGTTTTATCAATCACCTCACAATAATCTTAATCGATGCAGCGAAAAAAAGTATTATGGAATCACAAACGATGAGACGAAGATGTTTGTGATTACTTTTATATCTTGCCTATCGGAGATATAAATCTCAAGAAAATTATTACAATTGTACTCGTACGATAGAAACATCAAGATCAGATCACACAACTACAAGAAAAGTAGTATCGGTCTGGCATCACAATCCCAATGAAGTCTTTAAGTCGTTAACCTGGTTTTAGAAGAAGAAAACCAAAGGTTAAAGGAGAATTGACTCTATCTTAGCACAACTAGTATCACAAAGAATGTGTGGGGATTAGGTTTCCCAATTGCTAGAGTTCTCCCTTATATAGTCTTTCAAATCAGGGTTTGCAATCAATGTTAGCTTAGTAACAAAGGATTCAATATTCACCGTTAGATGAAAACCTGATTAGATACAAGCTAATATTTATCAACCGTTAGATCGAAAACATAGCTTGTTATAAATACATGTACTTGAAGATTTTGGGTTTGTGTAACTGTACCAAAACTTGTACATTAGTTGGTTCAACACTAGTTAATCAAATGGTTATCCAAATGATAACTTTCATATCAACCATATTCTTCTTCACCATAACTAGTCCAAATGACTCAAATGAACAAGTTAGAGAGTTGTTCAATTTCTATGAGATCTCATGTACTACACAAGACACAATTGAAGTAAAAACGATGTGATTCACTCGAATCGATTCATGAATTATAAATCCACAGTTTGCAATAGCATTCCTTAGTTTATTAAGATAAGTTCACAAACATCGCTTTTAGACATAACCTACTCAAGTTCGCGGACTGGGTTCACAGACTTAAGTTTCCATACGGAGTTCACAAACTCCAGAAGAAATTCTCGGACAAGAACTTCCGCCAGTTCGCGGACTGAGTTTGCACACTAAGTTCATAGACTGAGTTTTCATACTACTCCGGTTTCACTTGATCAACAAAGTTCACAAACTTCGGTTCAAGCAATAAGGACTTATACATATATGTGTTACCACAACAATGTTTATATCCTCCAATGTTTATATTGTCTAAACTCTCATTTTAATCCTTGAAACATTCTCAAAGGGCGTTATATAGTTGTTATTCACAAACTATTTTTCATCAGAGAGATTTTCTAAATGATTGAAACATAACATGACTCTCGTCACTAGGTAAAGATGAACTTGGCTTAAGTGAAAGCTTTACCAACACATATTTCGAGAAATAGATAAGCGAGATATACTCAGCTCGAAATATCATATGTGTATATTCTTAGTCTATATAGTAATACGAATTTTGTCTCAAGATAGGAGATAGAGTAGATAGACTTTTGATTAATAGATAAGTTCAAGTCTCCACATACCTTTTGGTCGATGAAGATCCACTGGTTCCTTGAGTAGTCCTTCGTCTTGTATGATGATCGCCATAGATTTCTTGAGCTCAACTACACTTTATATCCTAGTCCGAGACCTTATCTATAGTAGACTAGAAATCAAGACTTTATAGTTTCGATCACTAACATTGACAAACATGCTTGAGATAGAAACGCATGCGAGTTCGACCGAGTAATGCTCTAACAATCTCCCCCTTTGTCAATTTTAGTGGAAAAACTATTAATACATATGGAATACAAAAAAGATATAAATAAACTTTGTAGCTCCTATTCCACATGTCTAATCTTCAACAATACTCTAAATCTTTGTCACTTCCAAGTAGTCCAATGATCCCAAAGGTTGTAAGTTTAGTATCATCGTTGTTGAAAATCCGTAGCTATAACAATGAGAAAACAAGAGTTCTCAATCATTGTTAATATAGTGTCATAGTATTATTACTCTAACAACAATACTATGATGATACTTCACAACTTTAACAACAATACTATGGTGATACTTCACTCCCCCTTAGTCAATACTCCATCTCACTTGGAAACAACTCCCCCTTACATAGTGATCCGAAAACCATATGTATTTGTAGTATGAACTACATATTAATTCTCCCCCTTTTTGTCAATAAAATTGGCAAAGGTACAAGAACAGGATCCTAATTAAATTTTCCGTAAGAGACATTTCATGACCAAAGGTAAATGTATATCATCTTTTTTAGATGAAATTATAAAGCCGAAGCTAAATGTATTCATCAAGGAGTTTATAAAGATACAAGATAACTCCTATAATATTCCACAACCGCACTCCCCACAAAGATTTGGCAATTAAGAACAAGTTCAAAATATCTCTCCCCCATAAAATGTCATTCCCAAGGGAACAATGATGTGTGTCGTAACCACAACAAATTAATTAATATTTAACACCTAATTAACTAGTAATATAGGGTAGTCAAGATTTTTCCCACGAGGAGCAAGAGGTTTTAGTTGTCTTATAATGTCACAAAGGGGGGTATTTTTTAGATAAGTAAAAGAAAATAAAAGAAAATAAATAAACAAAGCAATTAAAAAGATAAAGGAAAACAATAAGAGAAATTAAATCAAGGAATCCTTCTTCCCTGCAAAACAATGATTAAAGTTATGTTCTTTTCCACTTTCTTATTAGTCACAGATTATCACCAACCGTAGATATAGCATCTTGATCAGTGCTAACCCATAAATCCCTTATATCACCGGATACGGAAGTTCTCGACTACCGGATTCTATTTACCAAACCACCAAGTAGTAGATCACTCAAGATGTAATTTAGTTAAATGCATTAAGCTTTATGAATTTATTAGGTTGATATTAGTAGTTAGACTCTTAGATCAAGGTCCACTTGCTAACGTTGTTTTCACACACAATTGCTCCACGGAATCCCTCCGCAAGGTATCGTGTTTTCTACTTATGTAAATAGTCAAGAAACGATTACTTATCCCCTAACTTTCACTAGATTTAGATCAATTAACAAATCAATTTAGTTGCGCACCTAAACAATCTATCAATCAACCATGAATGTATAAACATTCCTAATAGTAAAAACAAATGATAATCATGTGAAAAACTTCAAAGTAGAATTGAAACAAAACTCAAATCATATATTAAGAACTAGGAATTCATCCTCAATCAATAAAATTATCTACTCATGTTAAGAGTTCACACAAAGAATAAAGAAAAGAAAAGTGTTGTGTGTGTAGAAGTGTGCAAAGATGTGCACAAAAGTGTATGGAAGTGTGTATAGAAAAGTAGAGAACTTCTCTATTTATAGGCTTCAATGTTCTCCATATCTTCCAAGGAATAGAATCCCTTTCCTTTAGCACTTCAATTTCCAAATCCAAGCCTTTCTCAAATCTCCCATCTTCTCTTGCCATATTCAAACCAAATTCTTCATCCAATTGCAAGTCCAAGTCTTCAAATCCCATGAGAGAAATCCACACAAAATTCTGCAACTTTTTCTCGCTTAAACTTGGGTTTTTGGCCTAAATAGCTGGAATCCGTCACCGCCGGCTACCTGAAAATTCTGTCCGTCGACGGAATATTCCGTCAGTCCACCGTTGGGACTAACGGTCAAACCAGTCAAACTGTTAGTCGGCGGGTCAAGCCGTTAGTCAAGAGTCAAAGGGAAAGAGTATTCAGACATCGAGTCAGCAGTCTAACTCGTTCTTACTGAGCTGACTAGTCTGAGTTGCAGGTATGGATCGGTCGTCGTCGGGATCGTTCTGGAACGGTCATCGCCGGATAAATTCAACTCGCCGGATGAGAAAGTTGGGAAGAGTTCCGTTCGTTTACAAGACTTTCTCAGGCCGATCTATAGTCTTCAATCCCTGTACAAAACCTAGCACATACATCTATTCAATTCAATAACACATTCATTCAACATAGTTTCAAATTATCTCAGGTCACAACCCATTTGCTCTCAATCACAGAAACTTCTATTGTAAGCTATACAGATGAGAACCCATTTCTTCATTTTATTTTTACAACTTCAAATCAGTTCAGTTTCAAACATCAATCACATCTTCTTCTCAATCTCTGAATTCAACAGCACCAGAATTATCTTCATACATAGATCGAACCCATGATACTCACCATCTCCAATTGATTCTCAAACCCATATACTTAGTTTCTATCCATCTGAACCTCTCAACTCATCCATCAATAACAACCCATCTCCTAATTCTTCTTCTGCGTCTTTAGAATCAGTTCAAAATAAATTATCATCCACCATCAGAACCTAATTTCTTCATAAGCCCTCTCTGATTTACAACTTCCAATTCACAATTTCGATTAAGCAACAGCTAGGTTCTTCACCAATATTCTCTCGAATTCATCCATTTCTCGATCTCAATTCTATTTTCGTCGATCTATTCTTTGATTTCGTCTCTCAATCTCTCTTGGAAATAGTATAGCAGCCACTGCCCTTTTCGTCTCTCTGAATTTCTGGTAGAACTGAATGAGAGAAGAGCCTCTAGATCATAGGGTTATATATTAGGGTAGGATAATGACACCCCACTGCTAAAATACACCCATAGATTGGGTGCTCATAGTAGATGGTCACTTCTGATAAGGGCTAGCCAATTGGCCTCCCCTTAACCTGTGTTGGCTGCCTTTTATAATTCTTCCCAAAAAGAGTTACCCTTTAACCTTGACTGGACTCCAGATAGTGCTCACCCGATGAAATGACAATTCTGCCCTTTTTGCTCAATTTTGGTAATTTCTTCTTCTTTTCCTCCGTGCGACTCCAGAGTACCTAATAACTCAAAAACACACGTAAAATACAAAATTCACAAGAAAAATACCAAAGAAAGCATAACTACTAGATAGTAAATTAGGTGTATTCTACACCTATCAAATTCCCCCACACTTAGACTTTGCTAGTCCTCGAGCAAATCAAACTAAAACTCACAACTTCAAAGCGTTCCAGCGTCCCCAAGCATCCAAAGAGTTATGAGGACATAGAGTTTCTGCATGCTAGTAATAAGAAGTTAGAAATACTAAAGAACATATTCTCATTCTTAAATGTTGAGTGAGAAATAACCACACCATAATGAGAGAACGCGTGTTTGAGAAACGATCAATAAGCATTTCGCCTCGACTTCTGCCTCACCAAAAAGGGTTTTATGAAATTGCACTCAAAAAGACGGATTTTTTATGCATCTCACATGTGCGCAGGTAGGAATGAAGAGATAATTCCTGCAACACGTTGAATGGTAGGAAGGATAACTTCCGAAATTTTGAAAACCCACATCTTTTAACATTTTGAAAAACCATTTTTCTAACGATCTCTAAGAAAGGAAATCAACCACTATTATCGAGGATGAGATTATTTACTTACCTTCACATCCGATTGCCAATTATGATAACACCACTCTCACGGCATCCAATAGAAACATCTTCCTCTTCTTGTCTTCGGCTTCAACTATTGGTGATAAACACTTGAACTTCATAAATCCTTGACAATTTGTAACCTTTTTTCTTAAAATCTTTGTCGCTTGAAACTTCCTTATAGATTTTTCTTCCCCACGGCTTATTCAAAACAAAATAATAATAGATATTTCTCTTGTCTCATATTTTTCAATCAATTTTTTTTCTTTTCTTTTTCATTTTTCATTTTTTTTTTTAACTTTTTTTTTTTAGACAAGAGAAACAAAATACAAATCAAAGTGAAAAATAAAACAACCATGGCCGTGGAAAAGTACTTTACCGCTTGATTCTTCACAACTTGTATCGCCTCGAAATCATAAACTTCAATAATTCCCACCTTTTGATTTTATTCGCTTTTGTAAATAAGTCTTCATACTTGGATATAGAATTACCTCATTGTATTGTAAGTCTTCAACTTGTATGTAAAAATCTGCTCATTGTATGTTGCTTTACTTGGATTTGAAATTTAGCTCTTTTCTTTGTTCTGTTGCTTGTAAACCTCAAACGTCTTCAACTTTCCTTGTAGATTTTGATGTCGCTCCCTTGTTGATAAATGTGGTGTTTCTATGGACCCGTTGTTGTCGAGCGAGAGAATGGTGCTAACTGCAAATCGAACTACAAGAAGGAGGCTTTCATCTATAGACGTCACCCTCATGATTGACAAAAATTAGCACTCAAGAGATCAAAATAGTGCTGAAATTGGTGTGAAGTTGGGTAGCTCACCATTCTACCCGGAATTAACGTACGGTGACACACACTCAAAAGAAGCTCTTTAGTCAAGGAAAAATTTTGGTCGGTTCCTCACATGATATGAAAATGGGTAGTCTCCACTAATGATTGATCAGCAACTCTAATATTGCATTATTCTCTGCTCCTAATTTGCATCAACGGCATGATTAAATCCATTATTTAACACTCTAACAAGCAAGAAATCCGAACGTAGTTCCCTAATACTTCCAAGTTCAATTATGTCGGTCAGAATTCTCTATGTAAACATACCTAGAAGTATGCTAGTGACTCTAAAATCTCTAAAAGTTGAAGTTTTTATGCAATTTTTTTTTTTTAATATATGCTTAACCACTCCCCCACACTTAAACCTTACATTGTCCTCAATGTAATTGAATCTTCCAAGTAAAGTTAAGATGGGAAATCTTAACATGATATGGAATAAGAAAAATAAAAATAATAAAAAACAAAAGGATAAGAAATACAAAACCGGTGGGTTTCCTCCCACTTAGCGCTTGTTTTAAAGTCGACGGCCCGACATGGATCTTGTAAGATTCATTCCCCATATACTAACAATCGGAAAATTTGGGGATCCTCCCATGGTACCTGTTTTGCAAACAATAACTTCATACAAATGTTAGCACAAGAAAATAATAGTAAAGTTATCGCTCGATAGAAATTTCCCCCACACTTATTCTTGTCCACACTCGGAAGTGTATAAAGAACATAGAATTTGGGAACTTCTATGTATTCCTCTTGGCAAACCTGCATAGTGTTAGCATCAAGTGTTTCCAATGGTGGATATCGAGAAACAAAGTCATTCAAAATTACTTTCAAAGCACATACATTCAATCCAATAAGAGGTAAAGGATAAGAATTAACATGCAAAGGGTTAGACAAACCTTGCACAATCTCTTGTATTACGGTATCCTCCTCATCCTTAAAAAATTCAAGTGAATTAATTACCTCTTATATATCATGGTCCTCTATGAAACCTTGCAACCATTCTTCATCATTTTCTACCTTAACCAAAGTCTCGGCATCATTAAAATCATTAGCAAGTTCAATTGGGTCTTCCACAATATCAATCAATTCGGTTTCATTATCAAGCATCATCTCTTCAACATCTTCATCATCGGAATCGGGCCATTCACTAAAATGATTTTCGTCGGTATAGATTGTAGGATCTTCTTGTGAGGGTGTTATACCATTTACAACAATAGGCAAGTCACACCCAATCTCCTCCTTTTGAATAGGTGAAGGATCCTTATTATGATCCGGAGTTGGAATAACTTCCTCATTGTTGCAACGTTCATACACTTCCGCGGACTCATATCTTTCCCTAAGAAATTTTTTCCAAGCACTAAATGCATCTTCTTCAAGCTCTACCTTTTGAATAGGTGATTGATCATTATTAAGATCAAGGCTTGAGTAATCTACACTAGTGTCATCAAAAGTCTCCAAAGGTTGGTCCTTTTCAACACAATCATCTTCACTTTCGGACTCACCATAATAAGAATCTTCATCGGTTTCATAGCCTTTATCCCGACGTCGTTTAAGTTCCATATGAATGGTCCTACTAATTTCTGCGACAAGCTCTTCCGATTCTCCATCATCTTCCAATTTGTATAACTTTTGTGCAATTTTACGAACATTAACACGCTTACCACCGTGTATAGAGTTTCTAGATTGTATATCCTTAAAAAGTGAAGGAAAAACACGATGAAGAGGAGTATATTCCCAATTCTCTGTCTGCACATTACTAGAAAACAATGTATTAGAAGCATAATTATCCGTCCATCCTTGTGATTGTCTACTTACATACCCGTCATAAGGTTGTTGATATGTATGAGAATATCCATAAGGCTCCGAAGGATATTGATCATAGCCAAAAGATTGGTTTTGATTGTATCCTAAGGATGGTTGGAAGTTGCCATGATGTTGAGGTTGAAAACCGTATTGATTGTTGTAATATGCTTGCTCTTGTCCACCATACATAGAAAACCGGTACCTGAAAAACAATTCTCAAAAACTAAGTTAGATACGATAAAGAATCCAACAAAGCAAGAATAAAGCAAAAAGTAAAGAGAAAACAACTAAAATCATCCGATGCTCCCCGGCAACGACGCCAAAATTTGATGCGTGTCGTAACCACAACAAATTAATTAATATTTAACACCTAATTAACTAGTAATATAGGGTAGTCAAGATCGTTCCCACGAGGAGCAAGAGGTTTTAGTTGTCTTATAATATCACAAAGGGGGGTATGTTTTAGATAAGTAAAAGAAAAGAAAATAAAATAAGTAAACAAAGCAATTAAAAAGATAAAGGAAATCAATAAGAGAAATTAGATCAAGGAATCCTTCTTTGCTGCAAAACAATGATTAAAGTTATGTTCTTTTCCAATTTTTATTAGTCACAGATTATCACCAACCGTAGATATAGCAGCTAGATCAGTGCTAACCCCTAAATCCCTTATATCACCTGATACGAAAGTTCTCGACTACCGGATTCTATTTACCAAACCACCAAGTAGTAGATCACTCAAGATGTAATTTAGTTAAATGCATTAAGCTTTATGAATTTATTAGGTTGATATTTGTAGTTAGACTCTTAGATCAAGGTCCACTTGTTAACGTTGTTTTCACACACAATTGCTCCACGGAATCCCTCCGCAAGGTCTCGTGTTTCTACTTATGTAAATAGTCAATAAACGATTACTTATCCCCTAACTTTCACTAGATTTATATCAATTAACAAATCAATTTAGTTGCGCACCTAAACAATCTATCAATCAACCATGAATGTATAAACATTCCTAATAGTAAAAACAAACGATAATCATGTGAAAAACTTCAAAGTAGAATTGAAACAAAACTCAAATCATATATTAAGAACTAGGAATTCATCCTCAATCAATAAAATTATCTACTCATGTTAAGAGTTCACACAAAGAATAAATAAAATAAAAGTGTTGTGTGTGTAGAAGTGTGCAAAGATGTGCACAAAAGTGTATGGAAGTGTGTATAGAAAAGTAGAAAACTTCTCTATTTATAGGCTTCAATGTTCTCCATATCTTCCAAGGAATAGAATCCCTTTCCTTTAGCACTTCAATTTCCAAATCCAAGCCTTTATCAAATCTCCCATCTTCTCTTGCCATATTCAAACCAAATTCTTCATCCAATTGCAAGTCCAAGTCTTCACATCCCATAAGAGAAATCCACACAAAATTCTGCAACTTTTTCTCGCCGGAAAACTGGGTTTTTGGCCAGAAATAGGCTGGAATCCGTCACCGCCGGCTACCTGAAAATTCTATCCGTCGAAGGAATATTCTGTCAGTCCACCGTTGGGACTAACGGTCAAACCAGTCAAACTGTTAGTCAGCGGGTCAAGACGTTAGTCAAGAGTCAAAGGGAAAGAGTATTCAGACATCGAGTCAGGAGTCTAACTCGGTCTTACTGAGATGACTAGTCTGAGTTACAGGTATGGATCGGTCGTCGTCGGGATCGTTCTGGAACGGTCATCGCCGGCTCAATTCAACTCGCCGGATGAGAAATTTGGGCAGAGTTCCGTTCGTTTACAGGACTTTCTCAGGCCGATCTATATTATTCAATCCCTGTACAAAACCTAGCACATACATCTATTCAATTCAATAACACATTAATTCAACAGAGTTTCAAATCATCTCAGGTCACAACCCATTTGCTCTCAATCACAGAAACTTACATTGTAACCCATACAGATGAGAACCTATTTCTTCATTTGTTTTTTACAACTTCAAATCAGTTCAGTTTCAAACATCGATCATATCTTCTTCTCAATCTCTGAATTCAACAGCACCAGAATCATCTTCATACATAGATCGAACCCATGATACTCACCATCTCCAATTGCTTCTCAAACCCATCTACTTAGTTTTTGTCCATATGAACCTCTCAACTCATCCACCAATAACAACCCATCTCCTAATTCTTCTTCTGCGGCTTTAGAATCAGTTCAAAATCAATTACCATCCACCATCAGAACCTAATTTCTTCATAAGCCCTCTCCGATTTACAGCTTCCAATTCACAATTTTGATTCAGCAACAACTAGGTTCTTCACCAATCTTCTCTCGAATTCATCCATTTCTCGATCTCAATTCTATTTTCGTCGATCTATTCTTTTATTTCGTCTCTCAATCTCTCTTGGAAATAGTACAGCAGCCACTGCCATTTTCGTCTCTCTCAATTTCTGGTAGAACTGAATGAGAGAAGAGCCTCTCGATCATAGGGTTATAGATTAGGGTAGGATGATGACACCTCACTGCTAAAATACACCCATAGATTGGGTGCTCATAGTAGATGGTCACTTCTGATAAGGGCTAGCCAATTGGCCTCCCCTTAACCTGTGTTGGCTGCCTTTTATAATTCTTCTCAAAAAGAGTTGACCTTTAACCTTAACTGGACTCCAGATAGTGCTCGCCCAATGAAATGACAATTCTGCCCTTTTTGCTCAATTTTGGTAATTTCTTCTTCTTTTCCTCCGTGCGACTCCAGAGTACCTAATAACTCAAAAACACGCGTAAAATACAAAATTCACAAGAAAAATAGCAAAGAAAGCATAACTACTATATAGTAAATTAGGTGTATTCTACACCTATCAAACAACAAGAGCGACCAAAATTTCAAAAGAAAATAAGGATTTCTTTAAACTCAACAAATCACATACAAGTATGAATTTGGAATCCAAAAAGAAATATTCAATCATATTAACCAAAGCGAACCAAGATTAATTTGACTAAATATGCTCAACACAAGTAAACTTATGGAGACTTAATAACTTGATTAGATTATTCACAAGAGAACTTATAATTAATCTAACTGGAATACATAATTAAACAAATAACAAAAGTAATCAATTCAATCGTTTATACTCACATAGAAAATCTATGGAGCGATGACTAAGTTAATCATAAAAATAACCAACCCATTAAATCATGCTCAACACGAGAAAAACTTACGGAGTCATAACTAAATAATCACACAAGATGATTGATTTAGTTCAATTTACTCTACGTAAAGTACCTTATGGTAATAGATAAGTTCAAGTCTCCACATACATTTTAGTCGATGAAGATCCACCGGTTCCTTGAGTAGTCCTTCATCTTGTATGATGAATTACCATGGACTTCTTGAGCTCAACTACACATTCTATCCTAGTCTGAGACCTTAGCTATAGTAGACTAGAAATCAAGACTTATAGTTTTGATCACTAACATTGACAAACATGCTTGAGATAGAAACGCATGCGAGTTCGACCGAGCAATGCTCTAACAAGGTTTATGATAAGTAATGGTAGATTAATTATCCCCTCTAAGCATGCTATATTTCCCCTTTTATAATAATTCCCCTTTCCCCTCTTATGGATAAGCACACATAAGATTAATATATTACTAAACTACCATTTCCCTTCTCTTCAAGTTATTAACAAACCCTAAGAGGCATTCTTCCTTTATTGGGTCAAATCCCAACTAGTCTGATATCCTGTTTCATGGTTTAGGACTATCCTAACCTTTTAGGTTAGGCCTAGTCCCCTAGTCTCTCTATCCTAAAGGGAACCCTTGATAGTTTAAGGGGCTATCTATTTTAAGATTGGTTATTTTCATGTATTAACATTAGTCCCCTGACTGTTTGACTGGTCATGGACCATGTCAACAGTCACATGTTGATATGCCTCCTTGATGGTTAGTGGGTTCAAACGGTTGAGTCTCACGACTCTTGAGGTGCTGCAGTTACTAGTTTATCTAGTAACCTCTCTTTACTTTACCCTCATACAAATAGAGGAGATCTCGCCCTTTCTTCTTCATCTTTTTTATTGCATCTCTTCTCTCTCTTTCCCCTTTCTCGCTATGGATGATGAATCACCTGATCATGATTTACCCCTAGATCGGAACCTTATACACTCGACGAAATAAGAAACAAGCGTCAACTCAAAGATCTCTTGCGGTCGCCTGCAGGATAAGATGGTTCGACTTTGTTTCCGACTGATGACAATTGGATTTCACGCATGCTAAATCCTCACCCGTTTCCTTTATCTTCATCAAAGAGTTGTATTATTCGCCCCCCAAGAAGATGTGCCTCCAATAGCCACTTCGTAAGATATGCCTCGCCTAGCAGTTCAAAGGGGAATTATACATTTCCCACGATCATTCTTCGTTCATCCACCAAGTCTCCTGCCGCTTGGGATCCATGGATGGATTATATCTATTCCAACCCCGACCATAGAAAGACTATTAAATCTCTGGGCATAGAAGCTGCCATAAACGCTTCAAAGTTCAGGTATGTCCGGCGGGACCATGAGAGCTTGGTCCACTTGTGTGCGCATTGGGGGATCGATCCTCATACTTTTTTATTCTTTTGGGGTGAGGCGAAGACGTGGTGGAACTTACTAGTCTTCCCTTCCATGGTGACACATGCTTCTCTGAGTGATGCACCTTCAAATATTTGAATCAAAGTGATAAGGACCTTCGCGACCACTTGATTTTGGCTAAGACGAATTATATAACATTCCATCTACTTGGCGATATCAAAGATGAAGCTCCATACGAGGAAGATGACTTAGGAGGAAAAATAAAAGGCAAATTCGCTATGACTGTTGTGGATAACCCCTCAGTCGATGTTTCGTCTTCTCCCAAGCTTATGGCGTCCGCCATTAAGGCTCATTAGAGGTCAGTTGTTGATGAGGAGTCTGATGTCGTGAAAGAAGTGGAGGCAGTAAAGAGAAATCAGAAATATAAGTATGAGAAACACCGCGCTTCCTACTCTTGCTGGATCAAATATTATCCCCCTTGCTTTCCGGCGATCAAGTTGGTGTGCCTCCTCGTGAAGGAGAGTCAGATCGAGCGTAACTGGCGGATTTTCTTCTCTTTTGGTTATGCCATGATATGTTCGAGCACAGTCCCCATGACACTATCAAGAACGAACTCATCCCTATGGCAGTGTTGTTGTCTCGTGGCGTGTCATTTCTGCTTGCTCCTATATTTCTGGAGGCTTGTACCATCATTTGGATTTGTTAGCGCACGACATTCGCCGCGTGGATGGGTCCCATGAAGTAGAAACTTTCTTGCATGCTAACTTTATCCAGGCGTGGGCTTGGGAATGCTTTCCTTTATACATACCTCCTCAGTTGAATCCCCTTGCATTTTCACAGTAAGAAGAAATCACCCAGGAGGATGGTTCCAAGCATCTTGGGAAAAGTACCTCAGTATCATCCTAGGATGGATCTATATCACAAAAGAGGATTTCATGCTAAAACTAAGCTCAAAAACTTCATGGATAAAGGTGGCGAGTTTAACCCCCTCTCCTACCAGGATGGTCGTACTTGCTCTTTACATTATGGTTTTGCTATAAAGTCTCAACGGAGGATGTCTTCAGCAGACATGCCCTCATCTGAGGATTTTGACATTATTGTATCTACCTTACCGGGTCACCTTCCTGGGTTTCATGGCAGAAAGCTCTCGTCTGAGGCATATAACACTATGCGTGTTGCTTTTCAACTTGGTTTTGATCAGTGGGTTCCTAATAATTCTCTAATTCCTTCTTCATATGATGAGCTAGAGATCCGAAAAATCTTCAATCACTTTGTCTTTAAAGATTGCCTTCGAATGAGTGATCGAAAATGTCACTTTGATTTATTCCAACCTTTATCGCAGCGAAAAGTGGGTGTTACTAATGAATGGTACATATATCGTGATGGTATTAATAGAAATGTGCTAAACCTCCTCCTTGATAATCTAATCCCTTATCCGGCTCTGACTAGAGAATATTTCAAGAAACTGCATGCATCAAGCCGCATGAAATCTAAGGGATGAAATTGCTAAACAATATAAGCTTTATTCGAGTAACAAAGGTCGTCCTCTTAAACCGCTCGTCACCAGCTGGGATCCTCTTCCGGGTGAGGAATCTCCTCAGACAGTTGCTAAGGTAGTCGTTAAAAAGGGTGGTTTTTTTACCTTATTTATATAGTTCTCGCAAGAGGCAGTGTTCGGCTCAACTAAAACCGCTGAGTATCCCTGCCGAGTCTCCACCTGCTAAGGTTACATTTCTTTATTTCGTCTTTTCTTTGATTATTATTATATCAGTTCATTAGTTGTTGTATGTGTTTCTTTATATTCTTTTAGTCTTCACCGCCGATTGGCTACAAGCCTAGGGCTATTTCATGGAGGAGTATATTAACCTACCTCTGCATGAGTGGAGGCCTGATCGGTTATCCAAGAAGATGAAGCGGGATGCCGGCATCCTATTTTTCCCTCGGCTCCCTTATACTCGCTTTGCTAATATTTCTCCTATACTTTCTCTACAGGCTCCAAAAGTGGGGTCTCCTTCTTCCATCTCCTTTATTGATCTCGTCGAGCGTCAACTTGGACGTCCATTAGCAAAAGCGGCTCGGAAGTGATATCTCCCCGTATGACTCTGTATTCTACCAAGCCCTTGGTTGTGAAAACAGTTTTGGATCCCAAGCACCCTCTTCGTACTGCTTCTGATATGTTAGCAACACTGAGTGCGTCCGACTCGGATCGTTCCGGCCCCGACTATTCTATGGATGTTAATGATGCCGATCTCAAGGAAGATGCCAGGATTCAGAGGGATGTTGAGAAACCGAGTTCTTCTTCTTTTAAGTCTCGTAAGTCTTTTTTATCATTATTATTTATTTATTTACTTGTGGTTTGTGCTAGTCATTCAAGCCTTTGTTGTGCATGCTGCTGTCTCGACCGACACGTGTCGGTCGAAATATTTTGTTATTTTCAATTTAATGCATTTTGAAGTCTATTATACATTCGTCTCCTATGAGTTATTACACTTATCATTGTTTCATTTTCTCTTTCTGTTTTTATTTATTTTGTTTAGGTCGCTCTAATCTTGATGTTTCAATCTCCTATTCTTCCTCTCACCACTCTATACGTTCCTTTGTTAACCAACCTTCTACTTCTAACCTGGTTATTTTCTCCCCCTTTCCCCCCATTTTTTTAGTGCTTATTTATTAGTCTTGGGAATTCGTGAAATATTCTCTCGGGTGTTGTGTTATTTTGGTTATATATAAGAATCACTTTGGTTTATCAGAGTAAGTAACCCTTAAGCATTTGTATCTTGTTTCATGGATAATCGTGTGAGATTAGTTTTTGAGGTAAGATATATAAACCGCCTTTTAGGAGTAATATGTATTGCGTGTGATGTGTTTAGTATCGAGAATTCTTGCTGGCATGAACGGTTAGCGGCTGCGAACCATCGCGTGATGAAGATTCAAGGTGAATGCGGACTGAAAAAGCGGGAGTCTAACAACCACACCCAATATTTTTCTTAGCAATTTGTATGGACAAACTCCAATATACTTTCTAGAGAATCAACTAGACAGTTAGACTCAATCAATAGAAAATTATATCAAAGAGTTTATATCTTTCTCACTTGATTTGATCTTTACTCAAGCAAATAGAAATCTGCGAGTCTTTATCAAATACAAGGAGATAACTTGGATGGTACCAAAAACCAATATCCAAGTTTCAATCAATTTAAATCAACAACCAAAAGTCGGATATTCTAATTGATTAAACAACGCACAACCTGTATTATTTCAATTATATAATTATATAATGCGGAAAAGAAATAACACAGATCCCAGAATTTTGTTAACGAGGAAACCACAAATGCAGAAAAACCCCAGGACCTAGTCCAGATTAAACATACACTGTATTAAACCGCTACAGACACTAGCCTACTCCAAACTAACTTCGGTCTGGACTGTAGTTGAACCCCAATCAATCTCACACTGATCCAAGGTACAGTTATGCTCCTACGTCTATGATACCAGCAGGATACTACGTACTTGATTCCCTTAGCTGATTTCACCCACACCTAAGAGTTGTTATGACCCAAAGTCGAAGACTTTAATAAACAAATCTGTATCACACAGAAAAGTCTACGGTAATAGATAAATCCGTCTCCCACGAAAATACCTACGAGTTTTGTTCTGTCTTTTGATAAATCAAGGTGAACATGAATCAATTGATAAACCAGACTTATATTCCTGAAGAACAGCTCAGTATTATCAATCACCTCACAATAATCTTAATCGACGCAGCGAAAAAAGATATTGTAGAATCACAAACGATGAGACGAAGATGTTTGTGACTACTTTTATATCTTGCCTATTGGAGATAGAAATCCCAAGCCAATTATTACAATTATACTCGTACGATAGAAACAACAAGATCATATCACAAAAAAAAAAGTAGTATCAGTCTGGCTTCACAATCCTAATGAATTCTTTAAGTCATTTACCTGGTTTAGAAGAAGAAACCAAAGGTTAGAGGAGAATCGACTCAAGCTTAGCACAACTAGTATCACACAGAATGTGTGGGGATTAGGTTTCCCATTTGCTAGAGTTATCCCTTATATAGTCTTTCAAAATCAGGGTTTGCAATCAATGTTAGCTTGGTAACAAAGCATTCAATATTCACCGTTAGATGAAAATCTGATTAGGTTCAAGCTAATATTTATCAACCGTTAGATCGAAAAGATAGCTTGTTATATGTTCCTAGGTTTGTGTAACCGTACCCAAACTTGTACATTAGTTGGTTCAATAATAGTTAACCAAATGGTTAGCCATATGATAACTTTCATATCAACCATATTTTTCTGCACCATAACTAGTTCAAATGACTCAAATAAACTAGTTAGAGAGTTGTTCAATTGCAAGGAAATCTCATGTACTACACAAGACACAATTAAAGCAAAAACGATTTGGTTCACTCGAACCGGTTCATGAACTATATAGCCACGGTTTGCAATATCATTCCTTAGTTTATAAAGATAAGTTCACAAACATCGTTTTCAGACATAACCTACTCAAGTTCGCGGACTTAAATTCCCGGATGGAGTTCACAAACTCCAGCAGAAATTCTCAGGTCGAGAACTTCTGTCAGTTCGTAGACTGAGTTCGCGGACTTATCTAACACACTTCTCCGGTTCTCCTGATAAACAAAGTTCGCAAACTTCGGTTCAAGGAATAAGGACTTATACATATATGTGTTTCCACAACAATGCTTATATCCTCCAATGGTTATATAGTCCAAACTCTCATTTCAATCATTGAAACATTCTCAGAGGACGTTATATAGTTATTATTCACAAACCATTTTTCATCAGAGTAATTTTCAAAGTGATTGAAACTTAACATGACTTTCGTCACTAGGTAAAGATGAACTTGGCTAAAGTGACCAACACATATTAGGCGAGGTAAACTCGGCTCGAAATACCAAATGTGTATAATCTAAGTCTATATAGAAAAATGACTTTTGTCTCAAGATGGGAGATAAATAGACTTTTGAGTGATAGATAAATTCAAGTATCCACATAACTTTTAGTCGATGAAGATCCACCAGTTCCTTGAGTAGTCCTTCATCTTGTATGATGGTTGCCATGGATTTATTGAGCTCAACTACACTTTCTATCCTAGTCCGAGACCTTAGCTATAGTAGACTAGAAATCAAGACTTATAGTTTTGATCACTAACATTGACAAACATGCTTGAGATAGCAACGCATGCGAGTTAGACCGAGCAATGCTCTAACAATATCCCCCTTTGTCAATTTTAGTGACAAAACTATCAAGACGAAAAATATATAAATAAACTTCGTAGCTCCTATTCCACATGTCTAATCTTCAACATTACTCGAAATCTTCGTCACTTCCAAGTACTCCAGTGATCCCAAAGGTTGTAAGTTTAGCATCATCGTCGTTGAAAATCCATAGCTATAACAACGAGAAAACAAGAGTTCTCAATCATTGTTATACAGTGTCATAGTATCATTGTACAACGTCAAAGTCCAATTGCATCACAACTTTATATATCACTCCCCCTTAGTCAATACTCCATCTCATATGGAAACCACTCCCCCTTACATAATGATCCGAAAACCATATGTATTTGTAGTGTGAACTACATATTAATTCTCCCCCTTTTTGTCAATAAAATTGGAAAAGGAACAAGAACGAGATCCTAATGAAATTTCCAAACGAGACATTTCATGACCAAGAGTAAGCGTATATCATCTTATTTAGATGCAATCATAAAGCCGAAGCTAAATGCATTCATCAAGGAGTCTATAAAGATAGAAGATAACCCCTATAATATTCCACAGCCGCACTCCCCACAAAGATTTGGCAATTAAGCACAAGTTCAATTAATAAATCTCCCCCATAATATGTCATTCCCGAAAAAACAACAAGAGCGACCTTAATTTCAAAAGAAAATAAGGATTTTATTGGACACCAAAAAACATAAGAAATGATTTTCTATATCCAAAATTCTCAATTAAACTAACCACAAGAAAACCCATGATTAATTTAATCGGAATACACAATCAAATTAAACACAAAAGTGATCAATTTAATTGAACATGCTCGCCATAAGAGAACTTACGGAGCTATGACTATGTTAACCATTAAATAATGATTAACTCAATCGTTTTATGCTCAACACAAGAAAAACTTATGGAGCATTGCAGTACACATAAAATATGGATCAGGGAAAGATCAATATTGCGGCATAAACAAGGATTCATTCTATTTTCCATCACTATTTGCACAATGACATACAATAGGCATAATCCTTGTAAACAAAAATTCATCCTATCTTCCATCAATTATTTACATAATGACATAATAGGTTCAACTTTTGTTTGTCAAAAGTTCATCAATATTTCATCAATACATACATATCGACATATAAAAGAGATAATTGTTGACATCGTATGGGACAATAATAGTTCACGGACGCAAACATACATATCCCATAACATATTGCAATATATAAAACCATAAAGATTAATACTGCAATAATCATCTTCCAAATCAACTTTAGAATAAATATAAAAACATTGCAAGATGAAAACGTTGGACATAGCTATGTGAAATCATAATAATTTCTATTCCAAACTCTAATAATCCTTCTCAAAAACTGTTGCAACTGTAACAATAAAATACTCAAAGAAAAATGTTAGAAATAAATCTCTGGAAAGCTTAAATAAACACTCAATGGACACAGAAAACAGAGGACATAGTCACATGTTCAACACGCTATCCTTAACATGATAGTTGACCGGTACGCCTCGGTCAAGTCGTTTCCAGGATAAAACTTCCCATTGCAAGCACTATTAGCACTACAGTACTTTCCCAATCTTACGAACTCGACAGCAATGGCACAAAGAATGAAAAAACCACACAGAGGGAGAAAGACGAAAAGAAGAGGATATTAGCTCTTCTGGACACAAGTTGAAATGAAGAATGTGATCGGTTTATATAGGGGAGAAGAGGGAGGTCGAATTGATTATGCAATAAAAGCGAATTAAAGAGAGGATAAAATTTGAATTAAAGACAAAATAAATTCGAATTAAATTCAAGATTTCTTGTAACAGCAATAAAACGGTCATGCACATAATGTCGACATAGAGAAAAACAGAAAGAAATTCTCTCCAGGTCATACGCCCTCCCATAATTAATGACCAAAAGTAATTTAATTTAATATAAATTCTTTTAGAAATAATTCAAAGGAAATTTTGCCAAAAAAGGAATGTCTTGGTTGACCTGTCCACGGCGGTGGCACGAGCCCGAGATTTAAGCCCAAGCCCTAGTGGAAACAAAAATATTTCGCCCCACCCACATTGTTTTACGAACTATCCATAATGGAATAGCTATATAGTGGATCTAGTCTTTAGTTATACTCAATGTGGGACTAAAGGACCTATTTTATTCTCTCATAGAAAATGAGTAAGAGCTCTTAGAGACCCAAAGGTCCTAAGTTCCATTCCCACCAAGACCATAAAATCAAAACATAAAAAAACTCATTTTCTCCAACAATCCCCCACATGAATGAAATACCGATACAAAAATCAGAAGACGGAAAGAGAGAAATACCACTTAGGAAAGAGGTGTCCATGAGGTCTTGAACCTTTTCTTAGTGAAAAATTGTTGGGACTACTTGATGGACAGTGAACGCGATGTCTTGAACTGCCATCGTTTGGTGTAATCCGCGATAATAACCACACGTGATATCTCTCTAGTTGCAGTCAAGTTCATACCGTTGCGTCCTTTTTGGCCCTGGACAAATCTCGTTTCTCAGAATGCTCTAAAGAATCGGCTCTATTCTCATAGGAAGCGACCCACTTCCACATTCAGATAGGTGAGTTCCATCAAGAGTGTTGACTGTTACACCCTACTTCAATCTTAAATTGAAACTATAGAACTCATTAAGACTTAGTTAAAAGTCATCCTTCACATGCAATCACACTATCATGTCTACACCATAGGGAAGGGGAAGAGAATGAAATTCTCTGATAGTGTTTGCCTTGACCCGCCACAAATTAGTTGTCTCATTCAAAACCTTGATCTTGGGATCTCCAGTCAACAAGGTTGAGTATCCTTCATGGCAAGTTTATTTAATGAGCCTTAGCCCCATCCCCCTCGATGCATTACTAACTATCTCCTTGGACAGACCTTTCATCAAAGGGTCCGCGATATTCTCCTTGGACCTTAACCATTCAATGGAAATAACGCCTTTTGAGATTAGTTCTTTCAGGGTATCGTGTCTTATACGAATATGTATAGACTTCTCATTATAGTAGTTGTTTTTAGCTTTAGCTATGGCAGCTTGATTATCACAGTGTATAGATATAGTTGGCACAGGCATATACTAGAGATGAATGTATTCTAAAAAGCATCTTAGCCAAGCAGCTTCCTCTCCTGCTTTATATAACGCAATAAACTCGGATTTCATAGTGGATCGAGCTATGCATGTCTGTTTGGAACTCTTCTAAGAAACATACCCACCTGCTAGAGTGAAAACATATCCACTCATAGACTTATACTCCTCTGAGCCCGATATCCAGTTTTCATCACAAAATCCCTCAAGGAGGGAAGGGTACCTTTCATAATTCAAACAAAAGGTCAAAGTGTATTTCAAATACCTTAACACTCTAAAAAGTGAATCCCAATGTTCTTGCCCTAGATTACAAGTATACCTACTTAACCTACTCACAGCATAAGCAATTTCTGGCCTAGTATAGTTTATCAAATATATCATACTTCCTATAACTCGTGAGTATTCAAGTTGTGATACTCCATTACCCTTATTCTTTTTGAGTCTACAACAAGGATCATATAGAGTATAAGCAGGTTTATAATCAAAATGATTGAATTTTCTAAGCATAGATTCAACATAATGAGATTGACTAAGACTATAACCGTTAGAATTTCTTATAATTTTCATCCCTAAGATTACATTTGCGGGGCCTAAGTATTTCATGTCAAAGTTCTCATTTAGCATGCTCTTAGTGGAATTAATTACATCCATGTTTGTACCAAGTATAAGCATATCATCAACATACAAGCATACAATTACACAGGCATCATTCACAAGTTTAGTATAGACACACTTGTCAGATTCATTGATTTTGAAACCACTAGAAAACATTACGTGATCAAATTTTTCACGCCATTGTTTAGGTGCTTGTTTCAATTCATATAAAGTTTTTTTCAGTTTACAAACTTTGTTTTCACAACCTTTCACTACAAAGACCTCAGGTTGTTCCATGTAAATTTCTCAATCTAATTCACCATTTAGAAAAGATGTCTTTACATCCATTTGATGTATCTCTATGTTATGAACCGCAGCTATAGCAATTAACATCCTAATGGAAGTAATTCTCATAACGGGTGAGTAAGTATCAAAAAAATCTACACTTACTTGTTGATTATAGCCTTTAGATACTAACCTAGCCTTGTATTTTTGAATAGTTCCATCTATGTTACGTTTCCTCCTGAAGATCCATTTACATCCTATGGCCTTACACCCTGGAGGTAAATCTATTATCTCCCACGTATCATTCTCTTTGATGGATTCCATTTCACTTATACTGGACTCTTTCTACCATGGAGCTTCAGGAGAAGTCATGGCTTCTCTATAAGTCTGAGGATCAGACTCTGCTAGTGTTACGAAATCAGGTCCAAAAGAGGTTTTGGTTCTATCCCTTTTATTTCCCATAGGCTCAGTTTCTAATTCATCTTCCTCTAAAGGTAAAGTCTGATTGGTTGAAGGGACACCTAGGGGATCAACACCTCTCTTACGAGAGTCAAATTTTAAAGGAAAAAAAATTTCAAAAAACAAAGCATCCCTAGATTCCATAATTGTATTCACACCAATTTCTGAAATTTCAGAACTCACAACCATAAATCTATATGCATGAGTATGCTCAGGATACCCTATGAAGACACAATCAACAGTTTTGGGTCCTATCTTGGTTGCTTTAGGTTTAGGGATCTGAACCTTAGCAAAACACCCCCCACACTTTGAAGTATGTAAAAGAAGGTTATCTACCTTTCCACAATTCATATGGAGTTTTATCTGATCCTTTAAAGGGTACTCTATTCAGGATATAGCAGGATGAGAGGACATCTTCCCCCTACAAGTTCGAAGTTAATCCTGAACTAATTAACATGGCATTCATCATCTCCTTAATGGTACGGTTCTTACGTTCAGCTACACCATTGGACTGAAATACCAAATGTGTATAATCTAAGTCTATATAGCAAAACGACTTTTGTCTCAAGATAGGAGATAAATAGACTTTTGAGTGATAGATAAGTTCAAGTCTCCACATACCTTTTAGTCGATGAAGATCCACCAGTTACTTAAGTAGTCCTTCATCTTGTATGATAATTTCCATGGAGTTCTTGAGATCAACTACACTTTCTATCCTAGTCCGAGACCTTACCTATAGTAGACTAGAAATCAAGACTTATAGTTTTGATCACTAACATTGACAAACATGCTTGAGATAGCAACGCATGCGAGTTCGACCGAGCAATGCTATAACACGGACTACCTGATATAACTCTGCTTGAGTATCGTGGTTATTACCGCGAACGGCGTTTGATTACTCATTTTCAGTATGTTGAGGTGTGGTTCAATCTTTTGAAACAGCTCTTGCTAAAATTCATGGGGCGCTTCGTGCACTAACCTTATTTTTTTAAAATTTTTTATATATGTTGTTTTGTAGTTATCAGAGGGGAATAACTCGAAATCATGGAAAAGTCAATCGATGAATTAGCTTTGTTCCTTAGAAACCAAAAAGTGGAGTTGTTGCAAGCCATTGTTGCTGGGAATGCTCGACTTGTACACGATTGAATGGATATGTTTGAGGCGAGTCAGACACTGTACTTTCACGCAATGGATTTGTATGTTGATCTGCTGAGTGCTTATCGGGTCGAACCTTCAGTAGAAACGGTTATGGCTTCTGCCGAGCATCTGAAATATTTTTTGATGCTCGCGCCCAGATGGAGTATCGAGAAAGTGAGTTACTTTCTACATGCGGATGGTTGAGACGTGCACGTTCAATACTGGCTTCATTTCTTTATATTTTTAAGTTTCTAATTAAGCTCTTATCTGTGTAATCATGTATTATCCCGGGTGTGTCCATCTATTTGGTAATGAATATATTAATCTTAGTGTCGTACTGTGCGATATCATTGCCCAATATTTTCATACTCGGGACTTTTTAATCTAGTTATACTCATATTCAATGTTTTATTTATTTTAATTTAATGTTCATTTTATGGGATGTACTCATAGCCTAGCCAGACTCGGGGCTATTAGTGCACTTCATTGGTCATGCACGTAACCTGAAATTATTAACAACATTTTCGTGAGTTCTTCAACAACACACCACGAGCGTCGCAGAATAATTCAAAGAATGACGTAATAGACAACGACAACATAAAACACGAGAAAGATGTAAATATTTTGTAGTTGGAGAGAACACTCGTGAAAACGTAGCGGGAGCTCGCTAGAGCGTAGCGGGAGATCGATATAATGTAGCATATCCTGAGAGAACATAGAGAGCTTGAGAGTTTATGAGTTGTATGTGAGATGTCATCCACTATGTAAACACCTATATAAAGAGAAGAGCAGGAGAGAGAAAAGGGGGGAGACAATTTTATGAAGAGAGAGATATTTTGCAGAGAGATATTTTTTTAGAGAGAAAATGTATTTTTCTTATTATCTTCTTCCCCAAAACTAGATCTAGAACTCCATTAATGGAGATTATCAATGTAAATTTAAACAATCATAGTGAAGAACCATGGATATAGATCAAATTGATCGAACCATGTAAAAATCTGTGTGTCCATTTATAATTTTAGTATTTTAATCATCATTTTCATATCAAATGAGATTAGATCAAGAAATTATTATCAAGATATTACAAGGGGTGTTTTGTGGGAATTCCTGCAACTACATTTTGGCGCTAGAAACAGGGAAGATGAGAATAAGCAGAAACCAGCGTTGATGGCCAGCAGCGAAGGGAAGAGAATATGATGTTTCTGCAGTTACATTTTTCTGAAGTGACTGCAACAAGTAATGAAATACCAAGTAGAACCCTTATCTATCTGCGACGGAGCAGTAAAAGAAAACATGAGTAAAGAATACCTTATTGCGAGCAAAGAAGATAGCCAATCCAGCGAGATGCAACTGCGAGAAAGATAAAGAAATATGAAGCTTATAACCCACCAGCTCACTTTGGGGCAATGGACATCAGGAAATCAATCAAAGAAGTTAGTTTCATGAACCACAAGTAACCCTCGAAGGAACCATATAAATCTGTATTGCGAGCAGGAGAACTAGCCAAGCAAATAATAAGAAAGAAAAGATGAACTTGTATAAAGCACAATTGGTTGTTAAGGGGAAGATTAAAAAAAATAAAAAATAAAAAATTTCCAGAAATGAAAGTTAGGTCATCATGTATAGTAGGGAAGATAAAAGACAAAAAACGACACCAAAGGACGAGATTAAGACCAAGGATTTTATTACCCTATGAAATGGAAGGAGAAGAACAAAAGACGAAGATAAAATTTATACAAACAGTATGCAGTAAAATTGGTCACTGGAGAAGAATACAAGTAAAGATCGCAGGTTCAAATCTGGCCACGCTCCATTTTGTTTTTGCTGCGGTTTTATGCATTCTAAAGGAATCGTCAAAAGGTGATGTGTTGTGCAGTTGTGAATTTCTAGTACAATTAGTTGGTCAGAGGCAGATGCATGAATTTGGTATTTTATTACTTCGCCATATCTTTGATTATCTCGCAAAGAAATGACAGAATGATTATCTCGCAAAGAAATGACAGAAATAAAAGAATAAAGAAACGTGAAAATATCGCAAGAAACGCGAATAAAATTTCGCAGAGACATAAGAACGGGACGAACCTTTATGGCGTACACCCTAGTTCGCGAATAAAATTTCGCAAGAGGCAAATGTAAGACCTAAAGTACGTCATATAAGGGGGTATCTGATAACATGGCTCAGGGATAAGGTTATAACGCTGCTGGAACCTGAGTCATGAAGATTTTGGGTTAAAGAAAACCTATCCGGGAGAGGTACCTTGGATTTCCAACTATATAAGGTTATAACTTGGTTGGACGACCGAGGGTCTCTTCTAATGAGTGCAGAGTATGACCAAGGCGCCGAGATACACTGTTGATCCAAGGGTGCCCGTGGCGTACAAAACTACCCTAGCCATTCTTGGAAAGTCTTGGCTATGATGCACTCGGCCCGAAGAAAACCCCACTTAGGGTGCAGTCTTGTAACTATAATCCATATAAGCATAAAGGACAAGAGACTGCGAAAAAAACTGGTTGTTGGTAAATCCGGATGGGAGGAGCTAGTCTTGTATGGACGATGTTCCCTCCTTAAAGGGGAAACCTGGGGGAAGATAAGGGAGGCACCCTCCATTAGGGAGCTGATAAGTGTCTAAAGACGGCAATGTCATGGGGATTTACGTTCGCAAGAACATTTAGGCATGTCATATTGTCGCGTGACAAATATTCTACAGAGGAAAAAAGCCAAGAGAAAAAGATAAGATGAGATCAATGGGTTCTTACATGAAAGTATAAAGACGTCCTGCGATTTCATTGCAAGACGGCAATGTCATGGGGCATCGTTCTCGCAAGAGAACTTAGGCCTGTCATATTGTCGCAGAAAAATTGACAAAACAAGGATAAGGCAAGATCAATGGGTTTTTGCATATAAATGTAAGAACGTCCTGCAATTTTGTCGCAAAAAGAAAAATTGGAAAAATAATACCTTTAACTAGGAAGGAAAAATAAGACAAATAGAATAATCTCAAACATTAACTATTTTCTTTTAAGAATGCAGGAAAGATTTGTTCATCGCAAGAGAGATAGCAAGTACTATTTATAATTTCTCAGAAATACTATTCAGAATCTCTCAGAAGTATTATTCATAATTTCTCAGAAGTATTGTTCAGAGTCTCTCGGAAGGATTATTTGCATTTTCGCAACACTATTCATAATTTCGCGGCACTATTTCAGGAACACTATTCATAAATTCGCAGACTATTCAGAATCTCGCAGGAGATGTGATTATTTCCCAGAATGTGATTATTTTCTTAAAGAGATTATCGCATGAGGCAGAGGCAAAATAAGAATAAAGAAATAATTCGTTAATTTAACATTTTCTCAAGGATTCTACCTTCATAGATAAAGAACAGAGGCAACTATGGATTACCAAGAAGACATTTTATGTTCTTTATCTTCTCGGCAAGAATCATTTCCAAAATGGACAAGAATTTTCACCAGAAATGAAATAATAATTTCGCATGAATAGAGGCAATACTTATGACTTTCATTAAAGGACGGATACTTCTTATATTTTGAAGATTGAGTACTTCTTCAAGGATACTTCATAATTCGTATAATTTAAGAGTTGATACTTCTTATTTACTTCGCAAAGATCTGGAACTTCACAAAAGAATAGAGGAAAGTACGTAATTTTTAAGTCCAATATTCTTTCGCTTGTTCCGTCATCAGCAAAGATCAAAGACTACCACAACAACAGATTTTTTCATAAAGATTACTTTTCAAGCAATATTCAAGAAAAAAGAGGCAAGATGTAGGATCAGAATATCGCCACAGAAATATTCTTTCGAAATTATTAACAACATTTCTGTGAGTTCTTCAACAACACACTGCGAGCATCGCAGAATAATTCAAAGAATGATGTAATAGACAACGACAGCATAAAACACGAGAAAGATGTGAAGATTTTGTAGTTGGAGAGAACACTCGCGAGAACATAGCGGGAGCTCGCTAGAGCGTAGCGGGAGCTCGCTAGAATGTAGCAGATCCTGAGAGAACATAGCAGAGCTTGAGAGTTTATGAGTTGTATGTGAGTTGTCATCCACTACGTAAACACCTATATAAAGAGAAGAGCATGAGAGAGAAAGGGGGGAGACAATTTTATAAAGAGAGAGAGATATTTTTTAGAGAGAAAATGTATTTTTCTTATTATCTTCTTCCCAAAAACTAGATCTAGAACTCCATTAATGGAGATTATCAATGTAAATTAAATGTAAATTTAAACAATCATAGTGAAGAACCATGGATGTAGATCAAATTGATCGAACCATGTAAAAATATGTGTGTCCATTTATAATTTTAGTATTTTAATCATCATTTTCATATCAAATGAGTTTAGATCAAGAAATTATTATCAAGATATTACAAGGGGTGTGTTGTGTGAATTCCTGCAACTACAGAACCTAGCCATACTTGGGTCTATTGGTGAACTTCATTGGTCATGCATGGAACCTATCCACACTCGGGGATACTGGTGCACTTCATTGGTCATGCATGAAACCTAGCCAAACTCGGGGCTATTGGTGCACTTCATTGGTCATGCACGGAACCTAGCCAGACTCGGGGCTACTAGTGCACTTCATTGGTCATGCACGGAACCTAGCCAGACTCGGGGCTATTAGTGCACTTCATTGGTCATGCACGGAACCTAACCAGACTCGGGGCTATCAGTTTTTGACACATAATAATTAAGATAAAAATACTTATATTATTGATAATCAGCCATCCGGCGTACATTTAATTATTATGCATAATAGGTTTTTATCCATTTACCATTGATAGGGGTGTTGATTCGGGATCCATTCATCCACTTGAGATAGTAGTATCCACTTTACTCAACTTCGCTAATCATATAGGGGTCTTCCTAGTTCGCGGAAAACTTTCCGTCTTTGGTATATTGTTGAACGTGCGGGGCGATTTATAGGACTATATCATTTTCTGAGAAAGTTCGTTCCTTTACCTTCTGGTCATAGTATCTTGATGTCCTTTGCTTATATTTATCTGCAAATCGCTCGACCCTAGCTCTTCTCTCCTCCAAGGTATCAAGATGGTCGAATAGGCTAATTTCATCAGGAGTAGTAAGACTACCATCGCCACTCGTGCCGAAGGAATAACGATCTCTGCTGGAAATATTGCATCCTCTCCATATACCAAGGAATACGGGGAGGCTCCGGTCGAGCTTATTTTAGAGATGCGATATACCCATAGTGCGAGTGGTAACTGTTCGTTCCAACTCCTGTGGTGATCATGCAATAGTCGACTTAGTATCCTCAGCAATATTTTATTAGTAGCTTCAGCCCGTCCATTCCCCTGAGGGTAATAGACAGTCGAAGTGTGGAATTTAATCCCATACTGGTCTAACAACCCCTTGACGTTTTTGTTGACGAAAGAGGTGTCATTGTCTGATCGGATACTCATTGGTGCGCTGAATCGACATATGATATACTCCTTGATAAATGCCGGAAAGGTATCTCCCGATTAATCACGCAAAGGGATGGATTCTACCAATTTTGTGGAATACTCGGTTGCAGTGATGATATACGTGTGTCATCCTGACAAAGTTAGACTATTTGCCAAATGATATCAAGCCCCCAACTATGAAAGGGCCAAGGAGTGATGACACTATGTAGCAATGTGTGTGGTGCCCGGATTAATGGTCCATGGCTTTGACACTGCTGACATTTCCGTACATGCTCGGTTGTATCGAATTCCATTGTGGGCAAGTAAAATTCGCCTTTATAAAGTTATAAGAAGAGCTTCTGCATGCCCCGATGCTCCGCATTGTGAGACGTCGCCATTACTACTTCCGCATCTTCCTGTGATAAACAACGCAGTATAGTATTCCCGTAACTCCTCCTATATAGAATTCCTTCATTAATAAAAAATCGGGCGGCTTTTCGCTGGATCTTGAGCTCGTCTTGCCTACTTCGCGGCAAGCGTTTGTGTTGGATAAAATTTATATATGGTTGTCTCTAATCCTATATCTCCGCACTACATACTCCCTTTTTTTTTTTTTTGATTGGTAAAGAATGTTATGTTAATGTTAGTTTGTTAGTGTTTGAGCGGAGACTCGAACCGCTGACCTCTTGTTTGAGAGTCAGGCTCCTGGCCAACTGGGCTAACACCAGATGGTTTACATACTCCCATTTGTTATGGAGGTGCTTGATAATCTTCACACTTATCTCGTACTGCCGTTGCTTGGACTACCATATTTGGACAGTATACACCCATCCTCTGCAAACGACGGGATTCCTCATGTATGCCCGCAAGATTCTCTATGAACACGACTCAGTATTTCTTGCGCCTCGATTTTCCCTATGCAACGTGAAAGAGCTCCTCCGATTGTTCGATAATATAGCGCTCCTCGTACCATGACAAATTGCTTCAATACTTTAGTGGGCAGCTCATCTGCATTCCTGGTTAGGTCTTCAATGTAAGTTGTTTTCCAGTCGTCCTTTTGTTCAAATGATGTGTATTTCTTCCACGTGCTCGGCATCATCTTTTTCTTGACCACCACTATTCCTTTATCCGCTTCATTCAGTCGCATATTTGCTGCAAGTGTAGCTAGCGCGTCGGCATGTCGATTAGTGGATCGCCCCGTGTGCTCGATGACAGTACTCCCTATTTAAGATATTAATTCCTGAACTCCCGCCCGGTAAGGGGATAGGTGCGCTTCCTTCACTTGGAACTCTCCTGATACTTAGTTTGTAGTAAGTTTTGAATCTCCTTTTATATCTATCGCACCCAAATTAAGTTCTTCCGCCATGCGCAGTCCTAAGATAAGCGCTTCATATTCCGCTACATTATTACTACATTCAAAATCTAGCTTGAACGCGAATGACAAAAAATCGTGCTCAAGTATTTCAAATATTGTGCCGGCTTCTCCATGGGAACCATATGATGATCCGTCAAAGAACATTGCCCATCGCTCTTCTACTTTATCTTCCGCCACTTCGCCCGGTATTTTTTTTACTTATCTCCATCATGTCCGTTCCCGGGAATGCGGCTAGCAAATCTGCAAATATCTGCCCATGAAACCCTTTGGGCCGTTGATATTTCAATTCGAACTCGGACAGTTGCAGCAACCACCGAGCTATTCTTCCATATAAAACTGGTTTTGTAGCCAGGTAAGCGATCGGGTTGGCAGTTGCCACCACTATGGTCTCATAAGCGAGCAAGTATGATCGTAATTTATGCGTGGCATATATGAGTGCCAAACATGCTTTCTCCGCTTTTGAATATATAAACTTCGCGTCTCTGAATCCTCGACTAATATAATGAATCGGACATAGATGATCATTGCCGAGGTCTTGAGCTAGCAGTGCTCCGACCGCCAAGCTGGTAAATATCGAGTACAAATAGAGTGGCTTTCCTTTAATTGGTGGTCATAAAACTCGTGTACTGATTAGGCATTGCTTAAGTTTCTGAAAGGCCCGATCCTGATCTTCTTCCCATTCATACGGCTTGTTCTTTTTTAGCAGTGATAAGAAAACGGATAATAGTTGAGCCAATACCGGGATGAACCTCTGGACATATGATACCCTTCCGATAAAAGTTTGTAATTCTTTCATATTAGCGGGTGGCGCCATAGTAGTTATTGCTTCTACCTTGCTTGGATCGATTTGTATGCCTTTTTTCGTTATTAAAAATCCCAAGAACTTTCCGAAAGTTATGCCAAAAGCACATTTGAGAGGATTCATCTTTAAATTATACTTCTTGCATCTGTCGAAGACATGCCTCAGATGGTCCAAATGATCTTTTCGTGCTCTACACTTTACTAAGATGTCGTCTATGTACACCTCCATTATCTGATGTATCATATCATGAAAGATAGTCATCATCGCCCGTTGATAAGTTGCGCCGGTATTTTTTAACCCAGAAGGGCATCACGACGTAATAGAAATTCCCGTATGGTGTCTGGAAGGCTGTTTAATGAGCATCTTCCGCTGCCATCCTAACTTATATCCGCTAAAACCGTCCATAAAAGAGAACATCTCATTTCCACATATATTATTTACCATCATGTCTATATTCGGCACTGGAAAGTCATCCTTAGGGCATGCTCGGTTTAAATCTCGGTAATCAACACAGCATCAGACTTTTCCATTTTTCATGGCTACTGGAACGATGTTGGCTAACCATACAGGGTGCTGGATCGGTTTGATAAACTTGGCTTTGAGTAGCTTCTCCACCTCTTCATTGATGGTGAGCTCTATCTTTTTCGGAAAGCTGCGACTTCTTTGCTTAACTGGTTTATATTAGGGTGACACACTCAAGTTGTGTGCGACCAAGTTGTTATCTAAGCCAGGCATTTTGTCATATGTGAAGGCGAAAACATTTTGGTATTCACGGAGTAATTCAATCATTTGATTTTTTTTCTTCTCCTTGGAGCTGCTTGCTTATACGCACGCAGCGGGGATGATCTGCTGAATCGAGGTTTATTTCTTCTAACCCATCGAGAGTCGGAACGACTTTTATTTTCTCCTCAGGTAGCTTTTCATCATTTCTTCATCTAAAACCCGTACATTCGCCTCTTCTTGTAAAATTTTCATTATCGGGGTAGTCTCCGCCATTTCTTTGTCTACTGACGACATAGCACAATAGTGTCGATGTTGAGAGACTTCCCCGGCTAATTGTTATAAGCGATAAACGTGTCCTCCTTCCGGATGCAAGAAACGCTTGAACTGGTTGTCCTTAGTCTCGGCTATTGCTCTTTTGTTTCATATGGTAGGTCCCATCCGTGACGGAATAAACACCGACTTAGACTTTTCTTTCACTTGATCAGTTGGTTGGAATTCTTCCCTTTTTAGAAGCGGTATCAAATGTTCTGGCTGTTCTTCTTGACGGACTGCGTATAGAAGACTACATCGGCCATATAAGCTTCCTCTGGTCCGAATGGGTTTCTTGTGGTTGGGATCCGATACTTTCTTCTTCCGATGTTGGTTTTAACACATTGATGATACGTAGATGCTACCACTTTATGGTTCAAAATCCATCCTCTTACAAGCAACACATGAAATGTGGTATCATCCTCAAGGACATAAAAAGGAGTAAGCGCTCTGATGGGTCCGATTTTCATCATCAGATGTACTATCCCGATTGCCGTTTGAGTTTGTCCTCCAAAACCTCTCACTGTTATTGCACGCATCTTTATTGCCGTCCGTGAGACTCCATTGTATGTAATGAGATCATGTTGAGTGAAGCTCCTCCATATATAAAGGCTCGTTAAGCAGCTGTTTTTTTACGTGGGTTGTTATATATAGAGGGAGAAGGTGCTCTCCAGGGTAACATATATCTTCATCCGTAAATACGATAGCTTCCTTAGGCAGCAGATCATATGATATTTCAGATGCGATTGCAGTTATGACTTTAGATGCTTCACGAATTTGGTTTACACTGAAACCTAGAGAATCAAAGAACTGCTGAGCCAGAATAGTCCGAGCGAGCTTACTGGCGACTTCATTTGTATCCGGGAAGACCACTGTCTCGGATGCTTCACATGTCTCCTCTCCTTCTGTATCTTCCCAAGGCCTCCAAGTTTCTCCATCAGCAGGGTCATGTGAAATCATCATGACTTGATGTTGAGGAAGTGGATCATTGGTGATGCTCTGTTCCCCTATCTCCAACTCGCCTCTAGCTCGCTTTCTTTGGACAATGTAGCGAAGGGAATAACATTCCACGGTCGGATGATGTATTATTCTGTGGTAGTGACAATATAGTTCGTGCATCTTATCTGCTACAGTAAGTTCTACGGATACTGGTGGTAAAGTCTCTTCCTTATTTGTTATCCATTGTTCCAGAAGCCCTACTATTTGTTCTTTATTACATGGAAAAGGAGGTGGCGGATTGGACCTTCCTCCATTTGTTCTTCCTCCTCTTCTTCCAGATTGTCCACGGTTAGAGCCAAAAGTAGCTCCACCCTTTCTTATTTCATTTGTTTGCATTTGGTCATTGAAAGTAGGTGTGGATGCAGTGTTAACTGATAAGTGCATAATTCATATGATTTTAGTGTCCATTCCATACTTGTTTAAGTTATTATTCTTGCATATTTTCGTATTATTACTCTTGTTTTCTCTTATTTGCCTCTATTAGGTGAATTGTCCAAAAATGAGATACAAAGTTCTGAAAATATCTAAGGAGATAATTATCCCAAGAATCCAAGTACCCCAGTCCAAGAGAAGTGGAAGAAATGCGACGAAAAGGAGCAAAACGCTAAAAATCAAGAGACGGGCCAAAGACCAAGATTAACTCATTCAAATTAAGTATTTCTCATCACTATCTTGAATATAATTTAAATATAAAAAGAATTCAAAAATAATGAGGTCATTCCTAGTTCGGACGAAGAAGTTGTGGCCAAAACGAGTTTTTATCGAATACCGAAGACAGTCAAGTATGCAAACAGGTACGCATACCTTAGTTTCGAATATTTATGCTGGAATTTGAGGTACGCATACTTAAAAAGTATAAAAACTTGTATGCATACTTGTGAAGGCCTAAGGTCATGTTTGGGATCCTTATTTCATATTTTCGGGTCAGGTTCTTGAACAGAACTAGATACTTGGTGGCCAAGCAATGTAAACCTATAAAAAGGTATTACGTCATGTAAAATCATATAATCGATAATCTCATATCACAAGTTATATATCAAAACCTAGGGTTTACCCCTTTAGGGGGAAACCACCATTATTCATCTTCTTTGTAATATGAGTAGCTAAATCCTTTGTTGATTAAGGATGGATTCAATGTTCTAAGCGTGAAGCTTTACTAATAATATGAATCTATTTCAGGTTTTAATCATCATCGTCTGTTTTCATTATATCTAGGGTTTATGATTGATTCTTAGATTGGTTTGGGTGCGTAACTAGATTAGCCTATTGATCATTCTATTGATAATAGTGAGTTGAGCGATCCGTAATTGTCGTGCATCTCCTCCCAAGTAGAAAATGTGAGACCTTTCAGAGGGATTCTGTAAAGAAATCATGTATGGAAACAACACCAGTAAGTGAACCGAGCGTATTGAGTTTAACTGCTGGAATCAAACCTAAAGCGTTCGATTGAGTTACACCTTGTAAGCGTACCTCAAGGCGGATCAGTTGGATAGAATCCGGTGACTAAGCGTACCTGTTATCCGGTGATACAATGAGTTTTTGGGATAGCAAAGTGTACCTGCTATTCTACGATTGGTGATGAATGGTTCTAACAGAAGATAGATAAGTATTCTAATCCTATTAATGCTTGGTAATGGTGAAGGATTCCTTAATTATCTCTTTTCTTCTTATTGTCTTTTTATTTATCTTTCAACCAAACCCCCTTTGTCTTTTACTTTATATTGCTAATACAAATAACCTATAAATTACACAACTCTTTGTGGGAACGATCTCTTACTACCGCTATATTACCAGTTAATTAGTGGGAAATATATTTATTAATTTGTTGCATTAACGACATGCATCATTGACAGAGTGTTGCTGCCAGGTGTGTCTGACTCCTCATGAGTGCATAGCATCCGCACAGTCTGAGATCCGGGCTGCGGCCTCCTCAACTTCCACAAAGGTTTGAAATTTGAAATTAGTCAGATTTATCCGGAAAACAACGTCCATTCCTCTAATGCAAATATCTACTAAGTGCTCCTCTGGGATATCCTCATGGCATTCCAATGTAAAATCTCGGAAACGAGTAATGTACTTATCGATCTCTTCTCCTACCCTTTGGGTACATCTTCCCAAATCTATTGATGTAACTTTTTTCTGAGCGAAATAGAATTTCTTCAAGAAAAGTTACACCATGGTGTGCCACGAGATGATACTTCCGGGTTTTAGGTTATGATACTAGGTAAAGGCATTGTCCGTCAGCGACTTCGGGAATTCTCGCATACAAATGCTTTCATCTTGAGCATATGAATTCATTGCTGATATAAAATGACTCACATATTCTTATGCATTCCCCTTTCCTTCGTAAGTTTTGAATTTTGGCGATGTATAATCCTCAGGATACAAGTAATCAGCAACCTCCACGTAGTATGGTGGTTCTAGTGAGTCGTAGGGCGTCGTGCTTTGTTACTCGGTAATTAGTCTCCAGATACTTTGCAATCGCGTCTTTCGTTATCTCTTGAATAGTATTCTTCGCGCTAACCATTCTAGAAGTTGTCGTGATCTGTTCCCTTGCTCGCTTTAGGAGACCACGCAGTTCCTATTATCTTTTGATAGACGCGTCCAACTCCTTTTGCATTTCAGACATATTCTGCTCGCTTACCTCAGTAGTAGTTTTCCCCTTTGATGTCTCCGCTTTCTTTTGAGGTGCTCCTTCCCCCTGCACAATGGGTGTGGAGACCACTGCTCCAATCTGTATCTCTTCATCGCTTTCTCCTTGTACATCCTCCATAGTAACGTTATCCAAGTTCCAGAGTGCTCTGTCCACTGGTGTTTGCTGGATCGCACTTGGGAGTATCATGCTAGAAAAGAAGCTAAGAATCTCCCACTGTGGTCGTAATGTTGATAGGGTAAAATGTGGGAAGGAGGAACTAGCCCTAATCACATAAAGTACTCCCAAGGTGTAGAGAGGTTTATGAGAATTAATGGAGGATTAATTGTTCCCTCTAAGCATGCTCTCTTTCCCTTTTTATAATAATTCCCCTTTCCCCTCTTATGGATAAGTACCCATAAGATTAATATATTACTAAACTAAAATTTCCCTCCTCTCCATGTTATTAATAAACCCTAAGAGGTTTTTTTCCTTTCTTGGGTCAAAGCCCAACTATTCTAATATCCTCTTTCATGGGCTAGGACTATCCTAACCTTGTGGCTTAGGTCTAGTCCCCTAGTCTCTCTATTCTAAAAGGAACCCTTGATAGGTTAAAGGGCTACCTATTTTAGGATTGGTTATTTTCATGTATCAACACTTAGTAACAAAGCAATTGATATTCATCATTAGATGAAATCATGATTTAAGATTCAAGCTAAGTCTACTTAGAAATTAAGCAATCAATCTTCATTGTTAGATGTTATTAGCTTAATACACACAGATGAAATATACCTATATTTAGATATGGATGAACCGTACCAAAACGTGTATACCTTGTTGGCTCAATAATAGTTAACCGAAGTTAGCCATATTAACACTTATAACTTAGCCACATTCATTTAACACTTATAGATAAAATATGATGATCAATCAATCATGTTAGATAATCAAATGAATCTAAATGTGTTTCAAGAGAGTTGTTCAAATGTTCATCATCTCATAGAAATATATATGAACCATTTGAAACAAAATCGGTTTGGTTTGTAATTATACAAAGTACTTATACAAGAACCAATTCATGAACATAATGCCACGGTTTGTAAAATTAGTTCACATACCTTATTCCATTAAAGTTCCAGGGACTTTAGTTCACAAACTGAATTCGCAAACGAACCTGAGTTCATAAGTATGAAAACCATACTTACCGATTTTAGAACCTTAACACTGTGTTCACAAACAGAGTACAGGAACAACGGTTCCGGACTTTGGCCTTGTTGTGTCGTTCGCAAACAGAGTACGCGAACAACAGTTCAGGACTTAGCCTTGTCTAGACGTTCACAAACAGAGTACGCAAACAACATCTTTAGACCTTTTCACAGGTAAACCCGTTCGCAAACAAGAGTTCTGGACCTGAGCTAGAGCTACACAATGTACATACAAAGTATACATACTGTGATATATCCAAGCATTGGTAGTCATTCTAAACTCTCACTTAATCATTGAAACATCCTTAGAAGAAAAAAATGATAATCTTACACATACCACTAGCTTCAAGTAATTTTCAAGTGCTTAATCAATCAATACGAAACTTCCCAAGTCAACATTAAATGACTGTCTCACACAAATCATGTAAGATGTTCAAGGTAATTTTCACATGATTATCTTGACTTAATATTTAGTTTCTAACAAATGAATTGTCTACAACTAAACTCGTCAAGTAGATGATGAACTTTAGCTAAATCAAAAAGCTTCCAACATATATTTCGTGAAATATATAAACGAGATAAACTCATCTCGAGATATCAAATGTGTATAATATAAAAGTATATATAGTAATACGACTTAGTATCATTAGAAGATAGAATAAAATAGACTTCTAAGTGATAGATAAGTTTTAGTCCTCACATACCTTTTGTTGATGAAGTTCCTCCAAGCTCTTCAGTGGATCTTTGTCTTCAATTGGTGAATGTCGTGAAGTCTAAATCTCAACTACACACTTTTATCCTAATTCGATACATAGATATAAGTAGATTAGAAATCAAGTATATAGTTTTGATCAACAAAACTTGACAAACAAGCTTGAGATAACAACACTTGCGAGTTTGACTGAGCAGTGCTCTAACAATGTATATTAACCTCAAGTGAAAGGGTAATGTCTTCGTTGATGCTGATACGTCTTCGTATTCTTCAGGTCTTTAGAGTAATACTTGTATGTCACAACAATAATAGCTCGAATTTTCTCGTCAAGCAGGAGAGAGAGTGTATGTGAATTGGTACCAACTCGGTAATTGACTCAGTTTATTTTTTCTTGATTTTTCTTCGTTTTTCAGTGGAAATAACATTAAATTCAAGTGAAAATTGAGTGAATCAAATGATTGGTGTCTCATATAATGTTCCATCTGTGAATTAAATGATCGAAAATATGTCTGAAACACCTAAAAATCGATCAGAAACAGGATCAGTTTGTTGATCGAAAAATTTTGGATCTAAATATGAGGTTGCTCTTGCTGTGAATTTGAGAGTTCCTGAAGGAGACAAAGATGATGGTAACCCTAAATATTTCATTCCTGATGAAGATATTGAAGATAATTTGGATGAATGGAAATATAGTTTGATTGGGAGATTGGATTTCGTCAAATTGAAGATGGAAGTAGCCGATTCAACTTTAAGAAATCAATGGAAAATCAAAGGTACTCTTCAACTCATTCCTTTAGGTAAAGGATTTTTCATAATTAAGATGGATAATCTAGATGATAGGAAACTTATTTGGGGTGGTGATTGGAAAGTTGAATCTCAAAGTTTGAAATTACAAGCATGTGAACTCAATTTTAAGCTTGAGGAACAAAAGTCCACTTCTGCTTTTGTATGGATACAATTTCCAGGATTAAGTATGGAGTACTGGAAGGAGAATATCATATTACACATTGGTAATTCAATTAGAAGATCGATAAAAGTAGATGAAACAATACTAAAATGCGAAGTTGGATATTATGCAAGTGTATTGGTAGAAATTTATTTTTCGAAATCGATTCCAAGTAAAGTATGGGTAGAATCAAAATTAGGAAAATTTGAGCAAAGAATTCAGATACCAAAAATTCCTAAATTTTTTAGTCACTGTAAAATTGTGGGTCATTATGTAACAGAGTGCAGATCAAAATGAAAGAATCAAACACAACAAGTGGAGATTCCCACAGTTAACAATATAAAAATGTGGAAGAAAGTTACACGAAAAAAAACAGGCTGCGTTTGATATTTGTCTCACAGAAGCAGAAAAAGCTCAAAATTCTCAAATGGAAGTAAGTGATGATGAGATAGTTGATGCTATTATTCCTCCAATTCAAGTAGAAAATACAAAACAAGATGAAAATACTTATTCTGATAAACTAACAAGTACTACTGGTGTTGGAGTCAATTCTGGTAAGTTTCAAATTCTTCAAAATTTGAATAATGACTTCTTAAAGTCTCATGTGGAACTTCCTATTTTATCAATTGAAAAATCTTTAAGTATGGCTTATGTTGCTCCTTCAATTCCATAAGCTACTGTTGTTCCCAAATTGGGGAAGGGAGGTACAAGTGATTATGGCAACAAACAAAAGCATGGTAAGAGTATAGTCACTACAAGAAGACAAGCCGCCAGTTTGAATGCTACTAGTAGTAATATTGGGAATTAGAGAAGAAACAATTCTTCTCCCTCTCAAACTTCTAAATGAAAGTAGTTTTTTGGAATGTCAGAGGCCTGAGAAGAGTAAAGGCCAAAGACAAACTAAAAAGTTTAGTAAATTCTTTTAGTCCTTCTTTAATAATTCTTGATGAACCAAAAGTTAGGTATTCTCAAGATTTTTGTAAAAAGCTGAAGTTGTCAGGAATGCATTATGAAGCAATATAAATTCTAGTGAAGACAAAAAAAATGAAATATCTGGATAATGTGGAATAAAACTATAACAAGCAGAGAAAGAAATATTGAAAGCTTATCTTATATCCGACAAACATCCAGAAAATATTTATTTACTGAATATATTGGTTACAGCTAGAGGGATTCATGAAATGTTACTGGAACAACAAAAAGTGATTCTTCAGCAAAAATCAAGGATTAAATGGATGAAGGATGGTGCATCAAATTTAAGATTATTTCATGTCAACAGGAGACTCAGACAACACAAAAATCCCATAGTGGAGCTGAAGAAACCTGAAGGGGGTATTGTGACTGACCAAACAGAAATTGCAGATTTGTTAATAACTTATTTTGAAGAAAATTTTAAATTCCAAGAAGTAAAATTTTCTCCTAATATATTCATGGACTTACCAAAGCTAGTGACACAAGAAGATAACAAAATGATGGATGCTAATCCAACTGGTGAAGAAGAGAAAAATGCAGTTTTTGAACTTGACCCTGACAGTGCTCTAGGCCCAGATGGATTTGCTGGATGGTTTTATAGATTGGCATGGAATATAATTGGAGAGGAATTTACAAAAGCTATGCAATTATGTTGGAGAAGAGGATTTATACCAAATGGACTAAACTCCAACTTGTTATTGTTACTGCCAAAGGTGAAGAATGCAAAAAGGGTTAACCAATTCAGGCCAATTGGACTGATAAACTTTGGTTTCTTGACTACAAGATTGAGTAATTTAATTCAAAAGATAGTCTCTCCACAACAGAGTGCATTTATCAAAGGAAGAAGTATTCAAGAAAATATAATCTTGGCATCTGAATTGGTGAATGAATTAGAAGTTCCAAGAAGAGGGGGTAATATGGGATTAAAAATAGACATTACTCGGGCTTATGACTCTCTACGTTGGGACTTTTTATTTCAGGTTATGAAAAACTTTGGGTTTTCTGAAAAGGGCATCACATGGTTACAAGTACTTCTAAAATCTGCAAAAATCTCAATTCTTTTAAATCGTAGACCAGTTGGTTATTTTCAAGTTGGGAGAGGATTAAGACAGGGTGATACCCTTTACCCATTATTTTTTGTCATTATAGAAGACATCTTGAGTTGAATGCTTACAAACAAAGTACAAGAAAACAAGTTGATTCCCATGGTATCAAGAAATGGAGTTCGTCTGTCTCATATATTTTGCTGATGACATATTTTTTTTTTGTAATGGTGATAAAAAGAATGTCAGAAAGATGTTAAAAATTCTCCAAGACTATCAAAGTTCCTCTGGGAAAATCATAAGTCTTGAAAAGAGCAAATGTTTCATAGGTGGAACAAGTGAAATAAGAAAAATTCAGCTAACAGAAGAATGTAACATGCCATTGTCCTCCTTCCCATATAAGTATTTGGGGGTAAATCTGATTCTTGGTTGCATAAAGACACATCATGTATGGACCTTTATAGAAATGGTGCAATAAAGACTAGCTGGATGGATGGGTAAGCTCTTATCCTTTCAAGAAAGACTTGTTTTGGTAAATTTGTGTTATGTGGTATCCCCATAACACTGCTCGGTCGAACTCACAAGCGTTGTTATCTCAAGCTTGTTGTCAAGTTTAGTTGCCAAAACTATAAGTCTTGATTTCTAGTCTACTTACATCTAAGTCTCGGACTAGGATAGTAAGTGTAGTTGAGCTCTAGACTCCACGACGTTCATCATGCAAAGACGGAGAACTACTTAAAGAACTGGTGGATCTTCATCAACAAAAAGGTATGTGGAGACTTGAACTTATCTATCACTCAAAAGTCTATCTATTTTATCTCCTATCTTAAGACAAAAGTCGTATTGCTATATAGACTTCGATTATACACATTTGTTATTTCGAGCCAAGTTTATCTCGCTTATTTATTTCTCGAAATATGTGTTGGTAAGCTTTCGCTTTGGCCAAGTTCATCTTTACTCGTGACGAAAGTCATGTTGATTGTTTCAATCTCTTGAAAATCGCTTTGATGAAAAATAGTGTGTGAATAACCAATATATAACATCCTCTAAGAATGTTTTAATGATTGAAATGAGAGTTTAGAAATATAACCTTGAATGGATATAAACATTGTATGTGAACTCATACTTGTGTGAGTCCAAAATCCTTGAACCAAAGTATGCGTACTTTACTGGTTTAGGATTCCAGAGCTAAGTCCACGTACCCGTACACATACTTCCGAAAATTCCATCCCTTGATTTTTTGCTAGAGTTTGTGAACTAAAAACAAGATCAATACGGGTACTTAATTATGCGTACCGGTATGCGTACTTAAGTGGGTTATTTTCTAAAAACGGTTTATTCGTGAACTAAGACATTTATAAATTAAGGAATTCAATCTTTGCAAACCGTGTTTATAATGTTCGTGAATCGATTCGAGTGAATCAAAATCGTTTTTGCTTCGATTGTGTCTTATATACTTTTATGAGATCTAAGCAATTGAACATCTCTCTAACTAGTCTTTTTGAGTCATTTGAATTAGTTATGGTGTATGAAAGTTCTCATATGGATAACCATTGGTTAACTATTGTTGAACCAACTAGGTGTACACGTTTAGGTACGGTTACTCAAACCTAAATGAAGTTACATTTCATTTTTGTATAACAATCTAAGTTCGATCTAACGGTTAAAAGATATTAGCTTGAATCTAATCAGGTTTTTATCTAACGGTGAATATTGAATGCTTTTTTACCAAGGTAACTTAGATTACAAACCCTTATTTGGAAACTATATAAAGGAGAACTCTAACAACTGGGAAACCTAATCCCCACACCTCTTGTGTGATACTAGTTGTATAAGCTAGAATCGATTCTCCTTTAACCTTAGGTTTCTACCGAGACCCTATAGGTTAATGACTTGAAGACTTTATTGGGATTGTGAAGCCAGACCCAACTATTTTCTCTGTAATTGCGTGATCTGATTTTGTTGTTTTTATCGTATTTGAGCTCAATCGTAAGATTAGCTTGAGATTAATTTCTCCGATAGGCAAGATAGAAAAGTAGTCACAAACACCTTCGTCTTATCGTTTGTGATTCCATAATATCTTGTTTTGTTAGTCGATTAAGATTATTGTGAGGTGATTGATATTTCTAGGCAGTTCTTCGAGAATATAAGTCCAGTATATCAATTGGTTCTTGTTCACCTTAATTTATCAAAAGACGGAATAAAACTCGTAGGTATATCTGTGGGAGACATATTTATCTATTCTTATAGACTTTTCTGTGTGATACATATTTGTTATCAAGCCTTTGACTTTGGGTCGTAGGAACTCTTAGTTGTGGGTGAGATCATCTAAGGGAATCAAGTGCATAGTATCCCGCTGGTATCAGAGACATAAGGAGCGCAACTGTACCTTGGATCAGTGTGAGATTGATTTGGGTTCAACTACAGTCCAGACCGAAGTTAGTTTGTAGTAGGCTAGTGTATGTAGCGGATTAATAAAGTTTGTGTTCAATCTGGACTAGGTCCTGGGGGTTTTCTGCATTTGCGGTTTCCTCGTTAACAAAACTTTTGGTGTCTGTGTTATTTCTTGTCCGCATTATATTATGTTATATAATTGAAATATCACATGTTGTGCTTTGTATCGATCAATTGGTAAATCCAACATTTGGTTGTTGATTGAAATTGATTGGTCCTTGAACATTGGTCTCTGGAACCGTTCAAGTTATTTCTCTTGTATTCAATCAGACTCGCAGATTTTTATTTGCTTGAGTTGGGATTGAATCGAGAATTTGAGATATAACTCTTTGATATACTTTTTTATTAAGATTGAGTCTGACTGTCTAGTTGATTCTCTTAAAAGTATATTGGAGTTAGTCCATACATATTGCTAAGCGAAATATTGGGTGAGGTTGTTAGACCCCCGCTTTTTCAAAGTCAGTGTACAAAATAGCCTAAGAAAGTTTTAAGAGAATGTGAAAGAATTATAAGGAACTTCTTATGGTCTGGAGACCCTTCAGTAAGAAAATTGATAACATTGAATTCGGACAAGGTATGTGCACCACTAGAGGAAGGAGGTTTGGGATTAAGAAGATTAGAAGTTATAAATAAAGATCTACTTATGAATCTTCTATGGAGAATACAAAATGGAACATCTAAAATGGCAACATTATTTATAGAGAAATTCCATAACAAGAAAGGAGAATGGATTACATATTATAAAAAAATCATCAGTACGGCCAGGACTAAAATGGTTAACAACAGAAGTAAATGACATTCTAGATGACTGGTGGTAAATGGAGCAAGCATTTCAGTATGGAGTGACAAATGGGTAAAAGATGAAGCTCTTCTACAAATGCATCCAGAAAATGAATTTATGAAGCTATTCCCAGATATGAAAGTTGTTGATTTAATTCTTGAGAGAGAATGGGTGATTCAGAGTGAACTTCTTGAAATGATTCAATTATCTGAACTGCCAATTCCTACAATAACTAAAGATACAAGAACTTGGATTGGGACAACAAATGGTGGTTTCACTGTTGCATCCGTTATGGAGTGTATAGGGACAAAATACCCTAAACAAAAATGGGAAATCCAGGTATGGAATCATTCAGTACATCCTACTATATCTAGTAATATTTGGAAACTAGTGAGAGGTATTTGTCACATTAATGAAAACATGAGGAAGAAGAAATTCCAGTTAGCTTCCAGATGCCCCTTGTGTAAAACATCTGAAGAAAATCTTGCACATATTCTCTTGAAGTGCAAGTATAGTGAGATTATTTGGAAATTGTTGTGGGGCATATTCTGCTTCATTAACCCCAAATCTTTTGAAGATGTTTTTAGTGCTGCAAAAAACAAAAGTCCTGCAATCAAAGAACTATAGAGAAATGCAGCTTTTATAACAATTAAAGAACTGTGGTTTGCCAAAAACAGGTGTGTGTATGACAATGAAGAATTTAAGGAAAGCACAATAAAGATAAATTTAATGAAATTCACTTTTGATTTGACATAAGGATGAAAGCACCATTGTGGAATTCAACTTATGATCTGCAAGTACTTAATTTTTTTGAACTGAACTGCAGAATGATTAAGAAATAAAGAACCCAGACAATTTAGTTCTTTCTACCTGCTGAAAATCAGCTACTATTGTGCTGTGATTGAGCTTCAAAAGCAAACCCATGTGATGCAGGATATGGGTTCATAGGTAGAAAAAGTAATGGTGATTGTGTTATAGCTGTTGCAGGTGGATTAGGAGTGGCAACAAACTACTATGCAAAAGTGATGGATGTCCTGTGTGCTGGGGAATGGGAAATCCAAAATCATTTTTTGAATGTAATCTTCAAGTCAGACTCAAAAGTTGTAATTGAAGCATGTAACTCAATGAATGTTCCCTGGTTTGCAATGGCAAGGTGGAGAAGAATATATGACAGGTTGAGATTCTGGTGCTTTATTCACAGCTTCAGAGAGATCAACTTTTCAGCTGATTCTCTGGTAAAAAAAGGTACTAGTCTTACAAGGGGATGAACTCTTATATATGAGCAAAAACCACCATTTTTACAATGTATGGAAGTCTAGAATAAACCATATTACAGGTTTCATCAGACATGAATAATCTTCTCTGAGCTGTAATAGTTTGTCTAAAAGACAACTACTTTTTGTTTTTGCTTTTTCTTTTCAGCTTTGGCTTATCATTGTAGCTTCTTATGAAGCAAAATTTTTGTATTTTTGATTCCTCTTTGGTTTTAATAAAATCATTATTATCAAGAAAAAAAAAAAAAATTGTATGTCACAATATTTCTAGACTTCCTAGTCTAACCTAACGAAGTTTACTCTAGTAATCTAATCAAGCGACTTACAAAAAATAAAATATGACAACCAACCTTGAAATACCAATGATAAGCACGTAAGTGCGACACTTTTTCACCCATAATTACATTAGCTAAGACTCATTTTATTGCTAATAAATTTGTGTTAAGTCTTTTCAAGGAAGTAAGTTCTTATGGACAAATCATCTCGAAAAGTGGTATTTGGACCCCATAAAAGTACTAAAGACACCTAAATTTTGAATAAGGGCACACCCAGAAATGTCCCAGAAGAGTTGATAAAGGCACCCCATGAGTTTTTCACTATTTACAGCCCAAAAATACTCCTTGTACCCCACAAGTTTCTATTTGCTCCCCAAGAATTGCTAAATGTACCCCAAATTTCTAAAGGGACACCAGATTTAATTAAGGGGCTATCATCTTCAAGCTTTTGAATTTGATTATTTGGCGGGAAAATGGTTTAACGGAAACAGAATTTAGGTTTGAAAATTAGAGGGGTTTGAGTGAGACTAAAGTGCTGAAATTTATTGGGGTTGTTAATTTGAACTAAACAGGGACGTTACAAGTGTTTGATTTGTCTAGATTTAGCTGGATAATTGGGAAACATTATTTCAGTCACCGGGAAAATTAATGTTTGACTTCTCAAGGTGGTTAAGGGAGATTAAATCCATGGAATTGATTGGGTATCCTCTATTGGGATAAACAAGGATGGTAACGGGTTTTGTTTCGTTTAAAATTGGTTGGAATCGTGGATTGGAGAAAACAAAGCATAAGAGTTTTCCCGGGATTCTGTCAAGATGTATTGGTATTCCAGTGAGATTTAAGCATGGATTTGGGTTTATTTAGGCCTGTTAGAGGTAAACAAACTGAGTATGGTTGTTTGGAGCTAGTAAATTCGGTTGGATAATCGCGTGGAAGAAATCAGGGAAGAGGAGATATTCACGAGTTGTCTGTGTATTGCTTGTGTCTTGAGAGAGTTTTACACGTCAGCGTGCAAGCTTCAGTTAAACATGTGAAAGAGAAGAAAAAGGGAACAAATCCCATAACTTGGAAAATATTTCCCGTGGAGAATAAAAAAAATTGCGAGATATTTTGGATTTATGGTGAATATTTGGAGAGCATGTTGAGTATAAATAAGGTGTTGAGGTTCGATAGAAGGGGGCGGAGAGTTTAGGATAGAATAGAGAGCTACAAATGAAGAAATCAAGCTCTGTAGCAATTCTGCTGCTGCTGCCATTGAAGAACGAAGAACAAAAGCAAGCTCATACCAGTCGCAAAATTAGTCGCTTATTCAACTACAGAATTTGTCTATCGTTCCCTATTCAGTAGCGAAAGACCTCTTGTAACCAAACTGCAGTGGATCGATCTTCAGTGACTGAAAATCGTTGTAAGAACATTTTAATATTCTTAATACAATGATCAATCGATTTCTTCTATTTTTCTTCACATGAGTAGCTAATTTATTTTCTAAGGTTTTGGAAGAAGCTATTTCTCTATGAGTAATTTTTACTTTGGCATATTTACTCCATTTAATGTTTTTAATTGTATAAAAATTTTCTCTTCTTGCATGCTTCATAATAACTATTTTTGATCGTCTTCGGCGGTCGATATTTTATAAGCGAAGGAAAATTAGGCTTTAGATTAAGGACGCAAGTCATAAAAAATGAGCTTGTAATTTTATATTCACCAAAGCATGAGATTGGGTTCAAAAACTCCTTTGAGATAATTAGGAGTATTATGTACAATTATATTTATTGAGTTTATGTGACGACCATCAAGCTCATCAACGCTATTAGACTAGTCAAGAGTCGTCTTAGCCGCTAATTACTCGATTAGTGTAACTCGAACATTAATTATTAGAAATCATTCTAACAACGATCTAGATACGAAATTAGTACCGCTCGATAGGTCTCGAGAAGTTATGCGAATTGGACTACTCGAACACGTCATTCGGGTACTGGACGAAGAAGATATCATCAATTTAGTGAGGGGGCAAAATGGTCTTTTCTCCATTAAACCGCCTGGGGATTCCCTTATCCTTTCGGTGAGTGTTCAATAGTTTTCCCTTGGTCTTATCGGGATTAAATCGAGAAGATATACCCACACCTCTTTTCTTCTTATCTTTTTTTCTTTTCTCTTCTCCTTTCTTCTCGTTTTCTTCTTTCTCCTTTCTTCTCTTCTCTGTTCGACCTCCTACCGGCTTGATCGAGATTTAGCGAGGGAATTAATCGAATGGATTTATTTGATGAGTATGTTGGATGATGAAGGAGATGGTGTAGTTGTAATTCGTAAAGAAAATTAATTAGAGGTTGACGAATTAGAACAAAGAGAACCGAGTTAGGGTTTTGGTGATTATGATGAGTTCTTCAGAAAATTGATGAGTGATTTAAGTTGATGTTAGATGAAGAACGAGCGGGTCGAAGTTTAATTGAAGTTCTAAAGTTGTTTGGATATGATTCGAAGAATTAGGGTTTATATGAAAAGCTCAGAGAAGGAATTGAGATGGGTTTATATTTAATTGTGTGCTATGAAGTTGTTTTGATGAAGAATCAGAGTTAGGGTTTCTCATAAATCGAATTAGGGTTTGTAAGAATTCAAAGAAGAATCAACAGATGAAGTTATCGATTTAGGGATTAAATTAAATGATGGGTGTTGAAGGACATGAAGTGAAGTTAAAAGTTACAGTTTTAATTTGAAGAATTGAATTCAAAGAAGAATAGAAATTGAGAATTGAAGAGTTAAGGTTCGATTGTGCTTATAAGGAAGAGATGAGGTTGTCATGGGTGCTGATTCGATCTTCATGACTGACTCAGATGAAATGGTAAGTTAAATTTAAGATTTCATAATTCATTTATTCTCAAGTTGTGTGTATTTGAGCTTAGAATTGAAGTTACATGGTTGGGTCTGCTATGTATAGTTTAGGTTGGTCTGTTAATGAATTTCTCAGTTGAGATGAGTTTATATTGAAGCTGTGAATGTAGTTTAGATTAGAGTGGAGGTTACAGAGGAGGAGATGTATATTGGTGTTGACTTAAGTTGAAATATTAGTGGTGTTAATATGGAACTGTGTTAGGATATGCTAATTGCAGGGAGAAGATGTTGTAGGCAGTGGTTGTTGAGATCAGTTGAGGGCGTATGTTGTCTTGAATACATCTGAAGTTGTTAGTGGAAACTAAATGGTTGAGGCAATGATTCTTCTTTATAATTTAGTCTATTTTCTAATTGTTGAAGTTAATGAGATGGTTTCAGTTTGTAGAATTTGATTGTACATATGGATTTTGAGTAACAAATATTGTAATGCAAAGTTAGTGGTATGCAGTTACAGAGTTGTTACAGAGAGTTGTGGTAGTGTTGCAGATTGTGTAGGATGATTGAAATGAGTTAGAATGGATAAGATTTCAGTGAAGATATGAATGAACTGAGGAGGTAATTTGGTGTTGATGTATGATCTTAACTGAAGATGGTTGGGTAGTAATTGTGTAAAGGTTATGTTACAACTGTTGGCGTGGCAGTACTATTTAAGTTGCAGAACTTCAGTTTAAATGTGTGGTCTTGCAGGATTGAAGGTCATATGAATGTGTGAGTTGAATATCTCTAGGGGAAAGCTTGTAACTGCTATTGCAGGTAAACTTAGTTTGATGTTGTAATTGGAATTCAAAGTTTATTAATGTTGTTATGTAAATGGAAGTTAAGAATGCAAGTTTTCTAGTTAAAGTGAATCTGTAATAGAAGTTTAGCTTAGGCTTTTGCCTATTAAACACCCCAGTCAGATATCTGACTGATTTAACCTTAGATGACTCATTTATCTGAATGAGTTAAGTGAACCTTGTTGAACCTGAGTCAACTCACTGATTTCCCTGACTTGATCTGAGTTGGACCATTGACCCGATCTGACTCAGTTGACCGATTTGATTACCCTGGACTTGACCTTGACTGGACGTGGACTGTTAGTTGAACCCTTTGACCGTCATTGACCGTTAGATTGACCCAATTGGGTCAGGCCTTGTGTTATTGGGTTTGTTTAAGTGGGCTTGGGATTTATACTAGTTATCTTATATTGATGTTTTGGACCACTTATGGTCCGAATTGACCTTTGACTTCTTCTACAAAGTTGTAGATACTCATAAGACTTAGATATTGGACTAGAGAACCAACCCAACAAATTGGTAAATCTTTAGATACGCAAGAGATGGATTATGAAGATGTGAAGAACCTTAGATGGGCTTAAGATTTATAATAAAAGGGTATAAAAACGTAAATGGGCTTAGGACTATTAGTTAGAATTGTATAATTCTTGAATGAGCCATTTTGGCTAGAATCTTAGAATTCTTGTGTGATTAACAGTTAGCTATTAACAACGATCGATTCAAAGGACGAATCAGTGGATCGTGGATCGCGAGATAGGCGTGGCCTGTCATCAAATGGTGTGGGAATGCATTTAACTCTTTGTATTCATTATTGTTGCCTTTATAAAAGTTTATGCTTAACAAACTCATGCGTTGTCTGTTCTTGCATTCCATATTTTGTTTAAAATGCATTATGTTAATCCTGTTGGTTATGTGAATCTTTCCACAATGTGGAAAGGACTTGTAATGTGTTGTCAATATGAATTGTTACGGGAAATGAGAATTTCCACTTGTGGTATATAGGATATGCTCCTCCACATTTATACCTACTTTAATTCAGCTTTTATTGTTTAGAGTATTGTTCACCATGGTCTTGGTGGCATCCATATCTAAATAGGTGTGAATTGCCGGGTAGGGATTTACAACCATATTATACATTGTTTGAAGAAGGAGTTTTTCCATATACATGTATGATTATTTCAGTGACTTAGTCAATGTTTATTGTTTTCGGAAAAACATATATTGTTTTCCAAATCTTGCCTATGATTACTTAGAAGGTTAAATGTTAATTATTCCCACTTCAGTTTCTGTGACAGATCAGAGTTGCACAGCAAAAGCCTCACGGGTTGACTTCGTTAGTTGATTAACTTCTGTTATATTTATTATGTTGTATATTTTAATTGTAAACCAAATGAATAATTTATATGTATCATTAGAGAGGATTTCTTGTATATATATTTCTGAGCGGGTTAGTTTTGGGTTAAGTTTTTGTAGTAGATTTCTTAATTGAATGCTTAAGTGTATGTTTTAGATTTTAGTGCCTCTTTATTTAGTTAGTAAATTGGATTAGTCAGCGGCTAGATTAGGGGGCGCTACAGTTTACATCATAAAAAGTAGTGGAATCCAAACCCTAGATTTGTTTCTCCTTGGTAACGAAAATCAAAATTTATTAGTTTTTCTTTTATTTGTCTTAAACCAAACCTTTAAAATAGTCCGAGATTCTAATCTTCAACTTACCACTTGTAAAACTGCATCAACCAACACTTGGCGGGTTCAACCGAGAAGTGCTCTAATACCCAGTTTTCCGTGCCGATAAACTTTATTGGGTTCTCTGGACCATTGTGCACACCTAGCTGAACCACGTAAATCCTTGTATGTTGGTAACTTAAAAATTATTTGATGGTTCATGTTTGATAGTAATATTCTAGCTACACAATTGGTTTTGAGCAGAAGGATACCGAGGAAAATGAGTAACAAGGGGTAGTATACTTGGTCTCAACTATACGAAGTTGTGGGTAAGATTTTAATGTATCGTCTTAGTTATGAGAGTATTCAAAAGTGGACTTGGTCCTAAGGTTTTTATGCTCGGCAGTTTTACTTGGTCCTAGGGTTTTTATGCCAGGCAGTTTTACTCGGTAACAAAATCTTGTGTGTCGTGGCATTACTCTACTCTCCGATAGTAGTAGTTATATTATAATTAAAGTAATTGCACTTGTGTGTTAATCACGTCTTGGTAGATATCTCATAATAAGTTCAAACGAATTTTGACTATTACAAAGGTATCCTTATTGAAATAACCTAGAGGTCGTTATTATTAAGATAAGATTATACAATGTGTGTTTGCATATGTTGATATTGAAATAATTGTGGTGTACTTGGTACCCTCATCGTTCCAATTAATAACATCAACAATACTGAAAGTTCTATCCCTACAGACTTGTATATCTTGTTTCAAGGTTTTTCCTCCAAATGCCTAAGGATCTTTGAGATCTAAGGTCTGAATCTGAAAGACTTCACTCAGGTATTTGTGAAGCATGGGTTAACCTATCTTGAAGAAAGATAATTTTATAACATGTATTTATGTTGTTTATAATTTTTTCTATTCTAAGGTCCCTATCTTCTGATATAAGGTCATTCAAGAATTATATATCAAGTTCATATTTGAATGAGAACTACTAACACGATAGGGTATAATAACTCTTACCAATGGAAATCTTGTTTTTGAGTTTTTCGGAAGTTTACATCTTATATTAAGTTCTATATTTTTATTCTTGTATAGATAGTCTATTAGGTATTTTTATAAGTTTTGAAGAAAATTTTAGCTTTATCTAATCAGGGTATAGTGATAATATTCATGATGTACTGTGAAGCAGCTCCCGGTGCTTTAAAGGACATCAGCTAGTCGAATCAAGTGTATAAGTTCTTGTGAGAATCAAGAGACATAAGGACAGAACTTCAACATAGTAGCTTGGAGGATTTATTTTGTCTCAACTACATTCCAGACTGAAATCTTATAGTATGCTAGGGTTTTTAGCAGCTTAAGAATCACTAGTGGAAAATAGCAGTTTCACGACCGCCAGGGCAAGTCATAGATACGACTTATATGACTTGCTTTATCGGTCGCGGAAAAGGTCGTTGTTTGAGCGTCTTTTTCATCTATGACATGGCTCTGCGGGTCGCGGAACAACCTATATCAACGACTTATTTTAACGGTCAAGATGTTAAGACTGGTTCATATCAGTCGTAGATATATATTTTAATACAAAAAAATAATCAGATTGGCTGACTTGCCTGTACTGAATCTGGTTCAACTGAAACAAGTCTGACTGAGACTAAAAATGAAATTCAAATTACAATGAAATGAAATCTGGATTCATGAATTCAAATGGAAATTTATTTGGGAACCAGTATTCATTATACAATTTATACATGTTCAAATTGCAAAATTTCAATGAAATGAAACCTGCACTTTGCTTCAAAATCAGGAAAAAAAATGAATTTGCACCAGTACAAGTCTTAGTTGATAGGTTCACATGTTTCTTAAAGTCAATTCTTAAGGACAAGTGCAAGTATAAATACCCTAGTTTACAATAAGCTGTTGAATCAACTTTCTTCGTTGGAACCGCCTCACAAATATCAGAGAGATGTGTTTGTTTCTTTGTTGTGCACCCATCTCTGTCAAGTATAACACATCCCTGAGCATGGCGCATGATTCCAACAAGACTTATCTGTAATATTTGATATGAAACTTATTAAAATGGTGAACTGAGACAGAGTTAACACATGTACAAAATTGAGATGTCAAGGAAATAGTATTACCTCCCTGCTTGTCCAAAAGGTAGTAATCTACTGCCATCAGCTACAAGACCTTTTGTAGATGGGGAAAAACGATTTGCTGGTTTTTTCGGAATTGAGAACGACCGTGCGGAGGAGATTCCTTGAACCGAGCGAAATGTTCAACCTCACACAGATGCACTGCTATGAAGGGGATGCTTTAAGTTCGAGAGACCAATCTGTAGTACTCCGGCCTAAACTAAGACAATGGTCGTTTCAAAGTAAATTCGGTCACAAGAGAGGATGGGTTGATCTGTAGGAGGAAAGCTGAGAAATGTGAGATCAGTGATGATCTGAGATTGTAGGTGTGTTACGAATTTAGCGTGAAATGCTCTGAATGATTGAATCTTGCCTGATTGAGAGTGATTTCTGTGAGTTCGTGTAGACGAAAGAGTTCATGTATGAACTTTGGTAAGAAATTGCTCGTTCAGGAGATCATTGTTCGAATATTTGAAAACTCTTTGAATGTTGTCCCTTCAATAAGGATTCAGAGACATTATATAATGCCGAAGATGAAAACACCATGATCCCATGAAGTGTCACAGTTTGTTGGAATCAGAGAGTGGGGAAGTGGGATATCGTGTTAAACCAATTACTCATCGTGCGGAGACTTGGTTAATTTTCCACCCACTACTTTGTTGATTCTTCCAACTGATTGCACAACTTGTTCACATTCTCATCGTGGGTGAACACACGTGCCGTAGACCTCCAGACCAAAACCCTAGTTGATATCCCCCCAAGTGACACGATTGATGTCTCGTGGTTAATTTAGTCAGTTGTTGATTTCATGACTTCGTGGGACAATGAGTCCATGTATTTGCTGAGTTAAACATGATTTTGTGAAATGTTCTGCAACTCATGAATCGAACGTGTCTGCTGAGATAGTGGTGGAATCCTCACGTTGAGGTGAGCGAGTGTTGGTCGATAATTTGTTGAATATTGATAGTTGAACCAATATTCCTATATTTGAGTAAATATTGCTCATCTGAGCAAGTGTTGCATGTTTGATGAATTATTGGCAGCGTGACCAAAATAAAATATTAATTAAAGCACTAGTAGTTGAACCGAGCATAATTAATAAGAATATTGATCATGAGATCGTTGCAAAATTATTAGTGTTTGAATCTGGAATCATAACCCTTGGATTCAGAAACCTTAATTTGATCAATTGATGACCGATTGATGGTTTATTTGAAAATTAACCATGGAATGAAGGAGACCTAGCTTCATGAGACCATGGATCAACCATGAAATTCTCATATGCTCGCGTGAGCAAAAACCAAGACCTCTTTGAAGAGTTTGTGAGTTGATGAAAAAAATGATTAAATGTCGGTTTAATGATTTATTGAATTACTGTTGGGTTCAGCATTAGGTGATAAAACCTAATTAATTATGAAAAGGTGAGGGACCATCCAAGGGGTCATGAAACCGGCCCTGGGTTGTTACGGGATCAAATGATGATCGCTCCGTCAAATTCTGAAATTATTCGGAGAGTTTAGGACCCAATACGTGCAATTGTGCAAATTAGGTCAAATTTTGAAAACACGTGGGACTGGCTCATTGAGAGACAAAAGCCAACCCTGGTCAATCAAGGTAACATGATTTTGTCATTGAGACGTTCGTGTTTCAGTCCTGAGAATTTTGATATTTTCCGGTGTACGTTTGAGCAACCATTTGAGAAAATATGGCAAAATTAGGGTTTTCTGATAAAACCGTCAAAACTTCATCGGATGAAGGAAAATAATGAAAAATTGAAAATATTATGGAGTGTGGGACCGATCATGGCTGTGGGAAAGGCTGTCCGTCCAGGGGAGCCATCCCACACGTTTTCCAAAATTTTTGTAATATTTTTCATGATTATAGGGAAATATGAAAAAACGAAGGAGTTTTGCTAAAATTAAAGAGTTTTGTTGAAATCAAGGAGTTTCCATGAGATGAAGGAAACATAAATAATAATAATAAATAAAATAAGGGACATGTGGACGTGTGGGACTGGCTTGGAGCAGGGTTGGCCGGCCAGGGCCCAGTCACGTGCGTTTTCCCTATTTTATGCATTATTTCATGATTTGAAGGAATTTTCATAATTTGAAGGAAATATCATGAAATCAAGGAATTATCATAGGATTATGAAAATATGAAAAATATGCTAATAAAAGCGGGACGTGTGAGCCATCTAGGGTTTGGCCGACCGGTCATGGCCCGTGCACACGGGTTTTCCTAATTTTTATTATATTTCATGGGACCAAGGAAATATCATGAGATTAAGGAGTTTTCATGAAATTAGGGAAATAATAATAAAATAATGAGGAACCATGAGGTGTGGGGCCGGCTGGGACCAAGGCATGGCCGGTTGGCCAATAGTCACGCCCCATCACGTTTTTCTTAATTTTATATTATTTCCTCCGTGCGAAGGAAGCACCATGGAATTGAGGAGTTTCCTCAAAACAAAGGATATTCGTTCAAATGAAAGGTTTTCATAAACTCAGAGAAATCAACAAAAATATGATAAAAATATGAAACTAGCATGGGATTGACCATGGCACAGTCGACCGGTCAGTGGGTCCATGCTCCCAGCGCCTTGGTCAATTTTTATTTATTTGTTATTTTTCATCCTATTTTGCATAGGTTCATCGTTTCATCGTATTTTGAAATACTCGTTCATGCGGTGGTTGTTAATGTATCATTGTTGAATACACTTGCGCTATTTGAAATGGGGCTTACTCAGAAGGTAGATCTGATGCCCTTGCGTTGAATATTTATTACTAATCCATGGATTTCTGCTGGGAAGAACCATGGTTTGCGTAATGAAATATCTGCGAAAATATTTGAATATTTTCAGAAATTCTGTGGATGAATCCAAGAATTTAGGTTTGAGACAGGACTCACTCAGAGGCAGTTCTGATACCCATGCGTCTAATATTTATTACTAACCCATGGATTTCTGCTGGGAAGAACCATGGTTTGCGTAATGAAATATCTGCAAAAATATTTGAATATTTTCAGAAATTCTTCGGATGAATCCAAGAATTTAGGAATAATTAATTTATGACTTTACACTAGTAGAGCAAGCTATCTAGGAGCATTAATTATTCTAATATGAGCTTGATGTAGCTTCATATCCTTTATATAGTCAGAGTAAACTCGTTTTTTGTATCCTAAAGACGCTCTATACTAGCAGAGCAGGCTGTTCTAGGAGCCGTCCATCCCGTGATGCTATATAGAAGTAATTACTGAGTGTTCAGTATATGTGAGACCACATATCTACATGTACTCTGAGAGAAAGTATTCTCAATCAGAGAATTCGATGAGAGACCCGTGTCTCAGAATTCACGTATGACTGCTGGATCAGAGGTTCGTCTAATTATGGGTTTACGATTTTAGCCTTTGTCAAAAATCCACCATCTACATTAAGTCCCCTGCTTAGTGAGGAAATCCGTGTTCCTCAGTCAGCATTGAATGGTGATTTTCTGGTCATAACAATACAAGTAATTGAACTCAGTCGTAAGTAAAGATGTTACCGGATTTCGATCGTATGAGCGTACCATGGCTTGAAAGATGATTCCAGTAGCATGATAGAATGTCGTTTGACGAGCATAAATTGGTGTTGAGCCGCTGATTTGGATGACAGGACCTTGGTCGTTTAGGATTTGCGGGCCGGGCCCAATAAGGAAATCCTTAGAAAATTAGGTTTTGGAAATAAAGTTTGATATTAAAGGAATTGCTCCTTTTTTAAATTTTCCCACACGACCAGAGCTTCATCACCTTATCACCTTTATGCCATCATCAAGAGGAGAAGAAAAGTTTGTCGGAGCACCATCGTATGTCGTCGTCGTATCCACCGTCGGCCAATTTCCGGCCAGCGCCGACAGGTATGCATCGAACCCCCTTTTTTTTATGTTTGCTGATGTTCGTGAGTTTTATGGGTTGTCCACATATTTCTCGTGATAAAATTATATACCCGTGTATATATGAGTGTGGGTTTCGTCGAAAACCTTCGTTTTGAAAACGTTTGATCGTTAGTTTTTGAAAACTAGTAATAATTCCTGATTTAGGAGTGATTTCCTTTCATATATGAATATGTAGGTTCAGTGATGAAACTATGTTGATGATCTTTCATGTGTGCCAAAGTTTTATCACAAAAAGTGATTTTTTCACAGAACCGAAGTAAAATCTTCGTGTTAAAGAATAACGATGATGCAGAGAAACGAGTTCTCTTCTTTATGTATATATGAAATTGTGTCCAGTGATAAAATTTTGTGTATGAGCTTTCATGTAAAAATTTATCATGTAATGCATGAGTTTTCACAAAATTGAAATAAACCTTCGTTTTGAAGACGTATGACGACGCGAAGGAAAAGGGTTTTGCAAAACCATGGTAGATTCATGGATTTTTTTTTTTTTTGAACCGTGGAGTGTCCACAATTTATTTTTGTGAGCCTGTCTCATGTTGAAAATATTTATTTATTTACATGAGTAAATAAACGTTTTGTTTATATACATATATGCAAATATATATTATTTCTCTAAAATCAAAACTTGAGTTTTGTGTGATGTTGCTTAGAGATAAAAAATTATTTGTGATGAAATAATGTTTTAATTTCCATAATTCCCTGGTGAATGTTCACACAGTGGAAATATTCATGATTTTATGAAAAAACTGAGTCTCATTTGCTTTTGCAGGTTTTGAAGAAGCAAACGATTTTGGAGCATTAACTATAGCATTACTCTCACTACTGTTAGTGTAAGCGTAAAAGGTAAGAGTTAAGAGTTACCATTTTTCTGATGGATGTGTTTGCAGGTTGATAACCTTTGCACTTCTGATTCCATAAAATGTCCGACAACAACAATTATTCTTCTTCCTCTAGCTCTTCTGATGAAGATTCCAAAGTTTCCGTATCCAAATACAAATCCTCTCAAGGTGAGGGGCCGAAGTCTGGTGTACCCTTGAATGAACGGAGGGTCTCTTTCGCTGAACTCAGGAAAAGAAAAGCTGAGGATGTCGCAAAAGATGCTCGTCAGCGTGAGAAGGATCGAATCCGGAACAGAATGCAAAGGATTGAGGAGAAACGTCTAATGGAAGGGCTGCCTGCTGACTCTGATGCCGATGATTCTGATTAAGACATATGGGAGGTACCCGGGACCTGGACTGATAAAAATGAGAGAGAGTACCAGAGGTCCATGAAGCGATTTGGAGCTGAATCGGAGGAAGATTCGGATTCAGATGATAATCCAGAAGCTTATTCGAGACCCGTCGACACTGATTCTGATAATGAAGAAGATAGTGATGACAACTCGGATGACAAGAAGGACAATGATGATGATTCTGACAATGAGTCTGACGAGTAGTTTTGTATTCTTTCCTTCTTTGAAACATTTGAATGTTCTTTAGGCTTCGTAGTAGACATTTCTTCTATGATTTGAACAAATTTTATTCTGATTTAGAATTTTCCTTTGAATGAGAAAACACTTCTATTAATGTTAATTCTTCTAAGTAAATGAACCACTATTTGTGCTTTGAATCCATCATGACTTTCAATTCTCCTTAGTGATTTTCGTTTGTAGAAGGAACTGAAAGATAGTGTTGCATGGGCTGAGAGAATACATGTTACACATGAGTCCATGCAACTTGACCGTGCGTGCCAATATCAGCTGTTTTTCCTCCGTGTCTTCAGTGTTGCCCTTGTTGAAATGTTAGGGTTTCAGTAAAACCCGCAACAGAATTGACTATCCACAGAAGATAAACCTCCACCGTGTCTAACGTATATCTTCAAGACTTCAAGGCTATCGTCTACGCAAATATTTCTTCCATTCCTGAGTTAGTTTCATCGTGCAGAGAATTCGTGATCATACCCTGTTGCCACTATGTCGAGCAATGGTATTTCTTATCAAGATGATACTCAGTCAAAGTGCGAAATAGCAGTGTGTATCTCCGTAAGTTTTCACCCCTCTTATCTTTTCCTGATCAAGATGATGATTTGATCATTAAAGAAAAACTTTCTGCAGGGTAATCAGAAAAACGCTTCTTCTCGGCCGAAGCGAACTGTCAGAGCTCCTGTGCAGTACAAGTCATCTCGTGATGAGGCTGGATCATCCGTAAGTAACCTCATAACTCTTGAGATTATACTACGCTCCCTTGACATTAAATACTTCTCCGTTTTGTTGCAGGCGGATGTCTGTGTCGTCGTTGACGCCATAAGGAGGAGCGGAAAGTATGTGACCGTAGTTGAGGTTGAAGATATCCTTGACCGAGTTGGTGAAGATTCTGTAGGATCCATGGAAGTGGGAGACGGTGTTCATGCCCGTGAATATCCCATAGCTGGACTCCTTTTTGACGCTCCTTTAATCAATACTTTCCCAGACAATAAAGTGGTTGGTGGGTTCATTATTCCCAAATGTCACGCGCCTTTATACACCAGGATATGGAAGAAGTATGGCCACATTGCTACTACAGAGGTATGGAAAGGATTTCCTCCGACTCTCTTGACCACGGTTGCTGGGTTGTTGCCAATTATTGAGGAGATGAACCAAAGGCACTTGCGAGATGTCAAAAACCATAAGCTGCATGAATGGGATGATATGATCTCGAACTGTGAGACGTTGCGGTTCATTGTGAGCTGGCTTCGTCGTCGACTTGAGATAATCACGATCCATAAGGCGGCAGAGGCTGCTGATGCAATTTCCGCAACCAATGCTTTATTAGAAGAGGAGAAGCTATTGGCTCTGGAATCCGCCAGGGTTGAGAAGGCAGTCGAGGATCTGAAGGTAAAGACTAGGATCTTTCAGAAGAAACTTGACAAAGTTTCTTATAGGGATTATCCGTTGCTGGAGGGTTTGCACTGAGTGAGCATTTATGATTGTTGTTTTTGAATTAATTTATGGCTAGGTGGAATAATTGATCATGGTATGAATGAATTTTTTCTCATTTATGAAATATTTAATGAACAAAGGAGAATTTGAATTCTCTTTCGAGGAATGAAAATTACATTTTTGAAAATGTTTGCAATGATGGAATGATGAAAAGGTATTTGTTTTCTAAGGATCAGGCGTAATATGCTTTGAGCCATTTTCCGTTGATTATATTTCCTTCTATACCTCCATCAACCTTCAAGATTTTGTATTATCCGCTAGACACTGCCTTGATAACCACATATGGTCCTTCCCATTTTGGAGAGAACTTGGGAGCGGACATGTCTTGTTGAATATGCTTTGTTGTCTTTAATACCAGATCTTCTACTTGAAATGTTCGAGGTCTTACCATTTTGTTGTCAGCTCTGGAGATTCTTTGTTTGTAGGTTTCTACATGTTTTCCCACCTTAGCCCGCTTCGATTCGAGCATGTCCAGTTCAGCGATCCTTGATTTGGACACTTCAGCTTCACCCCATCGTATTCCACTGTATGTCGCGATCCTTGCTGAGGGAATTTTGATTTCTGCTGGTAATATTGCATCAGCTCCATACACGAGAGAATATGGTGAAGTTCCAATCGAGCTCCTTTGCGTGGTTCGATAAGCCTATAAAGCCATAGGCAGCTGCTCATGCCAGGTTCGGGGATTATCATGAACTGTTCGACTGAGAATCCGGATCAAAGTTTTGTTGGTGCTCTCTACTTGCCCGTTTCCTTGAGGATAGTACGGTGTAGTGAAAAATTGTTTGATGCCATATTCTTCGAGCAATTCTATAATATGCTTGTTGGAGAAAGGAGTTCCATTATCAATGACGATGTGTTTAGGAAAACCGAACCTGCATATTATGTACTCTTTGATGAAGTCTGCAATCGTGACTCATGTGGTGCTTCGAAGAGGAACAGCTTCAACCCATTTGGTGAAATACTTGGTTGCAGTGATGATGTATTCATGCTGCTTCGAAGATGCTGGACTGATTTTCCCGATGATGTCCAGTCCCCAGCTATAAAAGGGCCATGGACGATTCACAGAGTTCAATGGGAGACAAGGAGTGTGGATGAGATTACCATGGAATTGGCATTGATGGCATCTTTGAAAGTGTGCAGCTGCATCATCTTCCATGGTCGGCCAGTAATACTTCTCATGAACCTAGAGAAATAATTTCTTCTTTCCTTGATGCTCTCCATCATACATTTCCTTCAGAATCGTTGGGATTTCATGCCCAGCTAAGCATCTCAGTAGGTTTCCACCAAAACTTCTGCGATATAAAATCACATCGAGAAAAACAAATCTCTTAGCTCTCTAAATGAGCTTCACTGTTTCTTTCTTTTCCAACGGCAATTCATTGTTCCGAAGGTACTTAATGTAAGGTTCCCTCCAGTCCCCGGTGTGATGGGACGTTAGAACTTCCAAGTGATGGGGAGGCGTCTGTCAGTTGGGACATGACTTTTGCAGAGCTCTTGATTGAACCTTCATGGAAGGCCAATAGTATCCCATTACTTGAAGCTTTCGGTAAAGTGTTACCACCAGTGTTTGTCCATAGGTTTCTTCATGTATGCGCTTGATTTGCTCTTCTGCCTCGTCAGGTCCAAGACATCGTGATAAAGACCCATCAGAGTTTAGATAATATAATGCTCCATGAAGTAAGAAATAATTCTTCAATTCTTTGAGGCTGACTTTCCCTTATGAAAGAGAACTATTCAATTTGTGAATAATAGGTGGTCGCCAATCATCTGCTTGATATCTTCAACTTGAGCAAGCCATCTAGATGAAACAACACGTCTTTACACAGTGATTGTCTTTTCTTCTCCTTCAAATTGTAACTTAGAGGCGAGAGTTGCCAGGAAGTCGGCATGCCTATTGTTGGTTCGCCCAGTATGGACGATCGTTGCATCAGCGAAGTAGGTCAGCAGCCGCTGGGATTCAGTTCTGAAGGGAGCCAGTGTGATTTTTGTAATGGAATACGTTCCATTCATTTGATTGACCAGTAGTTTTGAATCCCCCCTTATCTCGAGATGCGTTGCTCCAGCTTGCTTGGCTAAGGATAATCCCAATAAGAAGGCTTCATACTCTGCTGAATTGTTGGTACAGTGGAAATCCAGCTTGAATGAATGTGAGAAAACCTCGCCAGATGGAGAGATGAGCACTATGTCGGCTCCTCCAGTGTTGTTGCTAGGAGTATCGGAACCGTCAAAGTACAAAAGCCATGTCTCTTCCTTGATGATCAAGATGTCTGGAAATTCACCAGGTACTTATTCATGTAGTACTGTTGCATCATCTCCTGGAAAAGCAGCGAGTAAGTCTGCTACTGCCTTCCCTTTGATTTCTCTTGGTGGCGTACATGCTATGTCAAATTCTGACATCTGAAGTAACCATTTTGCTGGTCTTCCTATCAAGGATGGCTTTGATAGTAGAAACTTTATAGGGTCTGCCTTGGAAACGAGCACGACTTTGTTGGATAGTAAGTAGTGCCTGAATTTATGGATTGCATGTACTAACGCTAAAAATGCTCTTTCAGCCTTTGGGTATCGGAGTTGAGCATCTCGCATTGTACGACTGAAGTAGTAAATCGGTCGTTCGATGCCTTCATCGTCTTCTTGAGCGAGGAGTGCTCCGATAGCGACATCACTGGATGCCGTATAGAGTATCAGCTGTCGACCTTGTATTGTAGATTTCATGACAGCAGGTGATAATAGTATCTGCTGTATTTTCTGGAATGCTTCTTGTTGAACAGTTGTCCAGGTAAAGCTTGCTCCTTTCTTCAATAAAGGGGTGAACGAAGAAATAATCTGAGCCAATCCAGGAATGAAGCGTCGAATATAATTTACCTTGCCCATAAAACTTTGGAGCTCTTTCACAGTGCGTGGAGGAGGCATGGTGGTAATAGCTTTCGTATTATCTGGGTCGACCTTAATTCCTTCTGCCGTGACCAAGAATCCTAGAAACTTTCCGGAGGAAACACCAAAAGCGCACTTCAGAGGGTTCATCTTTAATTTGTATTCTCTGCATCTTTCAAAGACTTGTCTCAAAATTTGGAAATGAGATGCTCAAGTCTTCGATTTCACCACGACATCATCAACATAGTCTTCCACTTGCTTGTGCATCATGTCGTGGAATATGGCAGTCATGGATCGTTGATAGGTAGCACCGTCATTCTTTAATTCGAAAGGCATCATAGTGTAGTGGAAGTTCCCGATGGGAGTACGAAACGCAGTCTTGTTGGCATCATGCTCGTACATCTTGATCTGGTTGTATCCACTGTATCCATCCATAAATGAGAACATACCGCAACCGCTGGTTGCATCCACGGGCATGTCAATATTGGTCAAAGGAAAGTCATCCTTTGGACAGCATTTGTTCAGATTCCTAAAATCAACACAACATCTGATTTGCCCATTCTTCTTCTTGACGGGAACAACATTTGCCAGTCATGTTAGATGTTGAATGGGTTTGATAAACCTTGCTGCTAATAATTTCTGAACCTCAACCTTGATCTGTTCTTCGACTTCGTGCCTGAACTGTCTTGGGTTATTTGACGTCTTTGGAACCGTGTGTAATATGCAGATGATGAGTAACCAGTTTATCGTCCAGACCAGGCATTTCTTCGTATGTCCACGCGAAGATGTCTTGATACTCCTTCAGTAGTGCTATTAACTCCGTCCGTTCTTCTAGTGACAATGCTGAGCTAATTAGAATCGGCCTTGGATCGTCCTCCGTTCTGATATTGATCGTTTCGAGATTATCAGTAGTGGAGTCAATTCCGTCTTGTAATTGTCGAGGAGCATCTTGAATCTCTTCTTCGAGTGATGATTCACTCTGACATGATTCTTTGGGGCGGGGAGACTATTCATCATTCTCCCCTATTAATTGCTAATCTTTGCGCCGGTAAACGATTCTCCCGTACGCATCATTACTGGTGATGAACTTAGATTCATGAGTTGAAATCTGGTCTTTGCTGCGCTTAATTGGTGTAGCATATTGCTTAGCCGTCGTGACACCTGAGGATGATAGCTTGTCTACAACCTTTTCGATGGACTCCCAATTTTGGAGTGGAGTGCTGTAAACCTTATTTGGAGGTTCGGGGATGTTCTTCTGAGGCTCAAGGAATTCGGTGTCATAGACTGGGGCGTAAGGTGATGATGAAGCCGCAATACGAACAATTTTGTTGTTAATTAGAGCTTTCATGCATTGTTGATACGTTTAAGAAACCACCTTATTGTCATGAAGCCACGGTTGTCCGAGTATCATGTGATATTCAGGCTCTTGCTCGATCACGTGGAACTTGGATTTTGATTGGATAGGCCCCACCTTCAGGTCTATGTACGCATATCCATATGTATGGATCTGGCTTCCTTCAAAACCTGTCATCAAGATGGGATGACGAAAGATCTTGTTCCTTGGAAATTAGCCGCCTTGAGAGTCTTTATGGTGACAATATTTGTAGAAGCACCTGTATCAACGAGACCTCTTTTGAATTCAGAGTCTTTGATAAAACCGGTTACATACGTGGCTCGGTTATGTCCTTCGTCTGCCATGCGGTCCTCTTCTCTAAAGGTGATGTTGTTGATTGAATGCTCAGACATCACAAATGTTTCTTCAACTGCAGGAGATGAGGGAGATAATGGTACCTCAGATGATATCTGGTTGAGTGCAGCAAACGTGTCCGTTCGTTGCTTCCTGGAAAAGTGCAAGAGTTCACATAAGCCTTCGACCAACTGTGTCACCTCCTGGTCTATCGACTTCTCATAGGCAGTGAAACTGTTGATTTTACGGTCACCGTGTGACGAGTCAGTCCCCTGTGCTGAGACTTCCGAAGCGGAGATTCTGCCTAACTCGGATGTTAGCTTGATGAGGAAATCAATTATGTGTTTCACTGTATCCTTCATCAGATCCATGTTCCTGGTGTGGATCTATAGAATTCGTGCTAACTCAGTTGGAGTTGGGACTCTTCCGTCTTCCGTGCTGCCAGACATAGCGTTAGAAGGAGGAGGATTCACGTTTGAAAGATTCTGGATTGAATTTGAAGTAGTTGGATCAGTCCTAAGACCAACCATCTTGTGAAAATGAGATATTTCAACCGAGAGAATGATCTCCCACTGTGGTCGCCAATCTGTAGATGGGGAAAAATAATTTGCTGGTTTTTAAGGAATTGAGGACGACCGTGCGGAGGAGATTCCTTGAACCGAGCAAAATGTTCAACCTCACACAGATGCACCACTATGAAGGTGGTGCTTTAAGTTTGAGAGTCCAATCTGTAGTACTCCGGCCTAAACCAAGACAATGGTCGTTCCAAAGTAAATTCGGTCACAAGAGAGGATGGGTTGATCTGTAGGAGGGAAGCTGAGAAATGTGTGAGATCAATGATGATCTGAGATTGTAGGTGTGTTAAGAATTCAGCGTGAAATGCTCTAAATGATTGAATCTTGCATGATTGAGAGTGATTTTTGTGAGTTCGTGTAGACGAAAGAGTGTCTGTATGAACTTTGGTAAGAAATTGCTCGTTCAGGAGATCGTTGTTCGAATATTTGAAAACTCTTCGAATGTTGTCCCTTCAATCAGGATTCGGAGACAATATATAATGTCGGAGATGAAAACACCATGATCCCATGAAGTGTCACAGTTTGCTGGAATCAGAGAGTGGGGAAGTGGGAAATCGTGTTAAACCAATTACTCATCGTGCGGAGACTTGGTTAATTTTCCACCCACTACTTTGCTGATTCTTCCAACTGATTGCACGACTTGTTCACATTCTCATCGTGGGTGAACACACGTGCCGTAGACCGCCAGACCAAAACCCTAGTTGATATCCCCCCAAGTGACACGATTGATGTCTCGTGGTTGATTTAGTCAGTTGTTGATTTCATGACTTCGTGGGACAATGAGTCCATGTATTTACTGAGTTAAACATGATTTTGTGAAATGTTCTGCAACTCATGAATCGAACGTGTCTGCCGAGACAGTGGTGGAATCCTCACGTTGAGGTGAGCGAGTGTTTCTCGATAATTTGTTGAATATTGATAGTTGAACCAATATTCCTTGATTTGAGTAAATATTGCTCATCTGAGCAAGTGTTGCCCGTTTGATGAATTATTGGAAGCGTGACCAAAATAAAATATTAATTAAAGCATTGGTAGTTGAACCGAGCATAATTAATAAGAATACTGATCATGAGATCGTTGCAAAACTATTAGTGTTTGAATATGGAATCATAATCCTTGGATTCAGAAACCCTAATTTGATCAATTGATGACCGATTGATGGTTTATTTGAAAATTAACCATGGAATGAAGGAGAATTGGCTTCATGAGACCGTGGATCAACCATGAAATTCTCATATGCTCGTCTGAGAGCAAAAACCAAGACCTCTTTGATGAGTTGGTGAGTTGATGAAAAAAAATGATTAAATGCCGGTTTAATCATTTATTGAATTACTGTTGGGTTTAGCATTAGGTGATAAAACCTAATTAATTATGAAAAGGTGAGGGATTGGCCAAGGGGTCATGAAACCGGCCCTAGGTGGTCACGGGATCAAATGATGATCGCTCCGTCAAATTCTGAAATTATTCGGAGAGTTTAGGACCCAATACGTGCAATTATGCAAATTAGGTCAAAATGTGAAAACACGTGGGACTGGCTCATTGAGAGCCAAAATACAACCCTGGTCGGTCAAGGTAACATGTTTTTTTCATTGAGACGTCCGTGTTTCAGTCCTGAGAATTTTGATATTTTCCGGTGTACGTTTGAGCAACCATTTGAGAAAATATGGCAAAATTAGGGTTTTCTAATAAAACAGTCAAAACTTCATCGGATGAAGGAAAATAATGAAAAAGTGAAAATATTATGGAGTGTGGGACCAATCGTGGCTGTGGGCAAGGCGGGCCAGCCAAGGGATCCGTCCCACATGTTTTCCATAATTTTTGTAATATTTTTCATGATTATAGGGAAATATGATAAAACGAAGGAGTTTTGCTAAAATTAAAGAGTTTTGTTGAAATCAAGAAGTTTCCATGAGATGAAGGAAACATAAAAAATAATAATAAATAAAATAAGGGACGTGTGGACGTGTGGGACCGGCTTGGAGCAGGGTTGGCGCCAGGCTTGGCCCCGTCGTTTTCCCTATTTTATGCATTATTTCATGATTTGAAGGAATTTTCATAATTTGAAGGAAATATCATGAAATCATGGAATTTTCATAGGATTATGAAAATATGAAAAATATGCTAATAAAAGCGGGACGTGTGAGCCATCTAGGGTTTGGCCGACCGGCCATGGCCCGTGCACACGGATTTCCCTAATTTTTATTATATTTCATGGGACCAAGGAAATATCATGAGATTAAGGAGTTTTCATGAAATTAGGGAAATAATAATAAAATAATGAGGAACCATGAGGTGTGGGGCCGGCTAGGACCAAGGCATGGCCGGTTGGCCAATGGTCACGCCCCATCACGTTTTCCCTAATTTTATATTATTTCTTCCGTGCGAAGGAAGCACCATGGAATTGAGGAGTTTCCTCAAAACAAAGGATATTCGTTCAAATGAAAGGTTTTCATAAACTCAGAAAACAACAAAAATATGATAAAAATATGAAACTGGCATGGATTGACCACACGCCTGATCGGTACGGTCAAGGGTCCATGCTCCCAGCTTTGGTCAATTTTTATTTATTTGTTATTTTTCATCCTATTTTGCATAGGTTCATCGTTTCATCGTATTTTGAAATACTCGTTCATGCGGTGGTTGTTAATGTATCATTGTTGAATACACTTGCGCCATTTGAAATGGGGCTTACTCAGAAGGTAGCTATGATGCCCGTGCGTTGAATATTTATTACTAATCCATGGATATCTGATGGGAAGAACCATGGTTTGCGGAATGAAATATCTGCGAAAATATTTGAATATTTTCAGAAATTCTGCGGATGAATCCAAGAATTTAGGTTTGAGACAGGGCTCGCTCAGAGGCAATTCTGATACCCGTGCGTCTAATATTTATTACTAACCCATGGATTTCTGCTGAGAAGAACCATGGTTTGCGTAATGAAATATCTGCGAAAATATTTGAATATTTTCAGAAATTCTGCGGATGAATCCAAAAATTTAGGAATAATTAATTTATGACTTTATACTAGCAGGGCAAGCTGTCTAGGAGCATTAATTATTCTAATATGAGCTTTCTGGAGCTTTATATCCTTTATATAGTTTGGGTAAACTCGTTGTTTATATCCTGAAGACGCTCTATACTAGCAGAGCAGGCTGTTCTAGGAGCCGTCCATCCCGTGATGCTATATAGAAGTAATTACTATAGTATTTAGTATTCATAAGATATGTTGTTGTCCAGATGTGAGACCACATATCTACATGTACTCTAAGAGAAAGTATTCTCAATCAGAGAATTCGATGAGAGACTTGTGTCTCAGAATTCACGGCTGACCGCTGGATCAGAGGTTTGTATAATTATGGGTTTACAATTTTAGCCTTTGTCGAAAATCCACCATCTACACCTTTGAACCTAATTTTTGCCTTCACAGAATTTTCCCCGTCACCGACAAATAAAAAAACACAGAAACACAAGAAAGGTGATGCATTAATATAATCAAGCTATTTATAGATAGGTATTATAAAGATACAACACATTATGATGTTAGATCAAAGTATGAGATGCCAGCCAATGGTATCTAACAAGAGAATTTCCTCAGCACATCAATTGCTTGGGGACTGCAAGTTATAGTTCACCTGCGAACAAATCGTAATTCACAAAGGCTATCTACATTCTGTATGTAACCTGTTTGAATCTAATAATTTTACTACAACAAAGACTATCTACATTATGTATGTAACCTGTTTGAAGCTTGTATCTCCCTCACTATATTCGATATTAAACCAACTTCAGAAGGAAGGGGATAGCTTTCTTATAAGCGAAAGGAAGGGGTTTGTCATTCCAATGGTAATATGCCAGGAGAAAAATTATGGCAATCATCATTATAAACCATAAGCCTTGAAGTACAAAAACCAAAATCAATCCTGTTGAACACACACAAATCTAATTAGTACGTAAGCAAATAACCAAATATTAGATAAATAAATAAAATGAATAACTCTCATGCCGATTGCTGCAGCCACAAGATATCATGTTTGATCCAATAATTTATCTATCAGTTTATATAATCTCCAATGAGGTGATCACCTAGTTTGGTATCCTAGATGAACCAGAAGATTTTAAAAGAAAAATCATACCCTTAAGTGTCTTCTTCAACTTATGTCACCCTAACACTGGAGTCCATGGATGCAGAGACCAGCAATCTGCAGTTAGATGACAAATGCATCACGTTGAACACTACTTGACTAGCTTAAAATCAGCTAGAAGGATATAATAAAACCAAGTGCTGCGCATCAGTGTTTCTGAGAAAAAAATTAAAATTACAACCACTGGTAATTTTAAAATTTAAAAGTTAAATAGACCAAGGTGTGCTTCCTAAATTATTGACGTCACTCGTGTATTGCTGGATTTGCATATGCATACATCTCCTTGGATTGTTCCGCTGCATGTTTACCAATTTGAAAAGGAGAAAAGGCCAATTAGATTCCTGATTACATTTAATGTCAAGTGATAAAGTAGAATAATATCTTTATAACATAAATAAATGAACTCAATCCCTGAAGTGAGCTCCAGTCGACCATAAGTTGCATAGCTATCATGGATAATAAGATATATATGCAAAACATAAAAATGCAACACTTTCATGTCAGTTTCTTTCGGTTTTTCTGATAGAAGACACTTTAATCCTAGTTTGCAAAAGATCCGACATGGATGTAATAAGACAAATATTTCAGTGAAGTATTAGTAGAAGAAACGCCTGATACCTAAGGACATGAAACTATGGTAACTGAATCAAGCATCAGAATTAGAGTTTCTCTGAATAAAGGCAATACAGTCGGCACTTATCAGTTCTCGCACACAGGCACAAGACACAAAGTTAAAGACAAGATCCATGTGTTTAAAGGAACATATAATATTTTCATCCAACAATTCTATCTGGGGTCGAAAAAGAGGGTCATGAGACTAAAGACACCTTAGGATAAAGATAAGCAGTAAAAAGAAAAGGAAAGTTTTACATGGCAAGGTGTTCTCCGTCACTGAACGCAGAAATATGGTCGCGCACTACGTGCTTCGATGATACTCTCATCCATGAGGATGTGTCGAAGGACACGATACTGTCTCCACGATCTACACCAACAGTACAAACAATAATCATCCAATTAAATCAGAGTGAAGATAAAAAAAAACAACTTTTGCATCCGGTGACATTTTACCTCTCATTGCAGTAATGTAAAAGAATCTAGCTACCATTACCATTCACGAAAAATCTGCAGGAGGTGAAAACCTCATCATGGAATAACAAATATATAAAATAAAACTCAAGTTTCATGAGCAGAAAACAAACCCAGTGAAAGTAGATGTATGGTAGTCATTTAGAACCCATAGAATCAAACTCCATGTCTACAACAGCTGATAACTCTGTAAATCAATAACAACATTTTCAAATCAAGACAACAACAATTCAAGCATTTCCTTCCACTAAAAAATACTAAGATTTTGTGATCATCAAGATTTCTTGACCATAAAGGGTGGATATTTCCTTGATAAAGAAATAAGCATTCACACAAAGCAAACAAGTATCAAGACTCAAAAATAAATTCTCTTCTTCACCTGAATGTTTATTCTGTACTAAAGCAAATAATGATTATCAAGCCAATAACAATATTTTCAACTTTTCAAACCCAGTGAAAGTAGATGTATGGTAGTCATTCAGTTGTCCTAATAGACCCATCATCAAGACAATAACAACATTTTCAACTAACATCTTGTTCAAAACAGAATTCTCAATAACTTTGTAAATCAATTTTTCAAAACCCATATAAAATTAATGGGTTTTTCCCAATCATCCATGCTAGTAAGAACTGGAAGTCTTTACATAACCATCAAAACTAAAATTACAAAAATTTATTTGAAATCCCTAAAACATAGTAATTGATTATTTGCAAGAATCAAAACTAAGAAAAAATTCACCATGATATAAGTGCATACAGAGAGATACTAAATCAGAGACTTAAATACAAAGAAATAAAAAAAATTGAATGCTTTTCAAAAATAAGCTCAGCCAAAGAAGAAATTAAGACTTTTCGGATTCATAGAAATACTAAATCAGACAGTCAAACACAAAGAAACCCAACCCAAATAATTTCAATACAAAATCAAAAGAAAAATCAATGAAAAAAATTCTACAATTAGGAAATTACCTCAGTTGGCCATTGAAATCAGTTACCAATTGTTTCTTATTTTCACAAGAACACAAGTAATAAGTTCTTAAGTTTTAGAAAATTAATCGAAAAACAAAAACCAAAGATGGATTCTGATCTTTTGTTTCCTCTTCAATCAAACTATGTTTTTTTCAGATATGTGTGTTTCTAAACTGTAGGAAACTTAATTCTAGGGTTTTGTTGATTTTGAGCAGAAAAAATTCATTACAAGTAATCACTGATGAATGTGATGAAGAAAAAAGCTTATGTTATCGGGTCTGTAGATTTGAAGAGAGAAAGATACGAGAAAGAGGAAAGAAGGTGTTTTTGGGTCTGCAAAGTTGAAGCGAGAAAGAGATAAGGATAAGCTGAGAAATGGGAAAGGGAAAAGAGGAGATTAGGATATATATATTATTATGGCCTAGAAAACCGTGTCACATAATAAACTAGGTACATCGGTCGTTTGTGTGGGCCCCACTCGAGGGTTAAAATGGTAATTATTCAACGACCAACTTTAACCGCTCACGAATTTTTACGTGTTTTTTTTTATATCAGAGACGATCTTGACCGGTCTGTGGTCAATTGACTGCCATTGAGGGTCGGGGATGTGAGTCATAAAAACCCCATTTTTCCACTAGCGAATGTATGTTCAAATTGGGCGAGGTCACAGAATTTTTCAGCTTTGCAGTTTTCCTTATTAACAAAATTTCTAGTGTGTGCAGTGCTTTACTTATAATTTGCCATTATACTGATTTTATTTTTATATTTAAAAGTACAAACAAGTTGTGCGTTAATAAATTATTTTATATAAGAATCTCATTTTGAGATTTTCCAAGGTTATTTTTTGTATGGATTAATTTTTGATTGAAGTTCATGTAAAGAATAAGTCTCTAGGTTCTGAACTGAAAAAGTTGATGGTGTACATGGTACCTGTAAAGACCCTCAAGCTCGTTAACGCTATTTGACTGGTCTAGCGATGATCAAGAGACGATTAAGCCGATAATGACTCGATTAATTAGAGACAAACATTAATTAATAGAAATTAATTTAACAACGATCTAGATACTAAGCTAGTATCACTAGATAGGTCTCGAAAAGTTATGCGCATTAGACTACTCGAACGTGTAACTCGGATACCTGACGAAGAAGATATCATCGAAATCGTGTGAAGGGCAAAATAGTCATTTTGCGATTTAGCTGACCCGGCTGTCCTTATCCTTTTGAGAGGTGTCCCATTATCCAACTCTGTTCTTATCTACCCAACCGAGAGGATATACACGTATCCCTCATTTTCTTCTCTTGTATTTTTCTTATTTCTTATTTCTTCTTCATCTTCGTTTTTCTTCTGTTCTTCTTTGAGCGATTCTGAGTCTTTGTGAGAGATTGTTTGAGAGAAGTGTTCGATGAAACGATTATATTATGGAGGTGGTGTTGTGGTGGTGAATTGTGAAGGAGGAGAGTTATGGGATTGATATAGTTCTGCTAGAGATGATGAAACAGAGAAGCAGAATTAGGGTTTCTGTTAATTATTTGGAATTCGATTCAAGAAAGAATTAAGAAGAGTTGGACGGAATTATAAGATGGGGATTTGTTTGATTGAAGTTTTTGATTGTTGAATTATCGATTGGAGATTGTTCTGATGAAGAATCACTAAACCAGGTAAGTTAGGGTTTCCTTAATTTGAAGATTTAATTTGAGATTTCTGTTTTGATTAATTTCTTTGTGAAATTGAATTTAGTTTGGTAGTCTATCTCTTGGGTTTGTTGTTAATTATGTTAGAAAGTATTGTATCAGGTTTAATTTTGGGTTCTTTAGGATTTTGAGTTATGGGTTAGGGTTTCATTAAATTGAAGATGAAGATTAGGGTTCCTGAGTTGGGAGTTGCTGATAAAGAAGATGTATTGAATGGTGATGTTTGAACTCAGGTTATAGAATTAGATTTTGAAGAGTTTTTCTGAAGTTGGGTTAAGAACAAAGTAATTCCAGGGGGACTGTTGCTGATGAGATTTGACTAAGTATAGATGGTTTTACTTCAAATTGAAAATAGTTGTTGATGAAGTCTAATATAAGCAGATAGTGATGAAGATGATTGTAATTGGTGGTGCTGGTGGTATTGTTTAGAAGATGGTTTTGTATAGAATTGAGATGTGAATCGAATTAAGGTTAGATGATATGAAGATGGGTCCGTTGCTGTTTCATTGGAGGTGATGTTAATGTTAAACTGATGGTGCTGAAATAGTTAAGATAGATATGGTGGGTGTTAGTGTATTGAAATTATAGATGCAAGAAAGAACTGGAGATAGATTTTAATAGTTGTTGTGATGTCAGTGGAGCTGTAATGATAATGGAGGTAGTGGTTCTGAACTGGTGCTGGTGGTATGCAGTAGTAGTTGAGATGGACTTGAAGTTGATTGTGCAGGTGGAATGAATCTGAAATTGAAGTTCCAGTGATAATGGAGTTGTATGTGCATTAAGTTTGCAAGGTTTGTGGATAGAAATGGTGGTAAATGTTATTGTTGTTGCCGTGGTGTATTGGCGTTGAAGTTAATGGAGCTGTGGTTGTTTGTAAATGAGGATTGAGTGGATAATGTATGAAGTAAATGGTGTAGAACTAAGATGAATTGAGACAGAAGAAAAGATAGTTGAAGTTATAAGTGGTGGTGTTTGGGCAGTCATGGAGTGAGCTGGTGGTGAAGGGACTGGATATGGAAAGATATTGGGTATGCTGTTGTTGCTGTTCTGAAGATATGAAAAATGGCTGCATATTGAGTTAGTAATACAAGTAAAGCTGTTGGCGCTGATCTAGTGAGGACAGTGAAGGGAATGTTGTTTTGAAATTAGAATTGCAGAAACAATTTAGTGAATAGAGATATGGGAGTAATTAGATTGTTGTGATAGTTGTGTATAGGTTAGATGAATTCTTTATGAAGTTGTATTTGGGTTTGGGTTTTGGGTTGTGCAGAGTATTCTTGTATTGCTTCTTGAATTTTAAGCATGTTAGTCATCCCAGTCAGCTTAGCTAACTCAGTGCATCTGACTGAGTTGAATCAGTCTAACCCTGAGTTGATTCAATAAACCAGACCTTGACCGATTCAAGTTGATTGTTGACCATACTTTGACTTGAACTTGACCCTGGACCTTGGACGTTGACTGTTAGTTGACTTAGTTGATGAAACGTTGACCGTTAATTGACCAGTTGGACCAAACCTTAGTTTAATGGGCCGGATTAGTGGACTTGGGCTTAGGCCTAATTTTCCTACTTTGATGTCTTGGACCCTTATGGTCTGAATTAGCCTTTGACTTCTTCTACAAAGTTGTACATGCTCTTTGGACTTATCAAATGGACTATAGATTCTACCTAATGGAATTAGTAAACCTTTGTTATGCTAAAGATTGATAATGAAAATGTGTAAAACCATAAATGGGCTTAGAACCATTTGATAATTCACTAGCCTATAACTAGAGAATTGTATGAGATTGTGTTATGAGCCTTGTATGAGCCTTTTTGGCTAATTTTTAGATTGCTTGTGTGATTAACAATTAATCTTTATTAACAACGATCGATTTAAAGAACGAACCAGTGGATTATGGATCTCAATGTATGCGAGGCTTGTCATCAAAAAAGGTGTGAATTGATAACGAACTCTCTTGTTTTCATTATTGTTTTCTAAATCTATTTATATTGCGAAAGGCATGCATATATTTGCTAGTATATGATATGTGTACGCATGTATATATGTGTGTAATATAAACTAGTTTCTTTTACATTTTGGGATGGGATTGGATCTTCAGAAACAACTGATATATGTGTTTTGGGAGTATTTACTTATTTTCAAAAAGTGATTCTTTCCATTGACTGGAAAGTAGTTACAAACTTTACTTGTTGTTAGCATGTAAACAAATCTTTTCCTTTTGATTGGTGTGTGATGTGGTTGCCCAAAAGTTATATTTATATTTATGCGCTAAAGGAGTGAAAATTGCTGCCAACTAATAAAGTATTAGGTATGTACTCGTGTTACCGAATATTACTTTCCCTATTTCGTACATCCGCAACGATGTCTCATACATGAATGTTTATTGTTCTTTTAAATTACTTTCAAAAGTTATTATATTATGTTTTGGTGTTTAGAGAGAATGATGTTGAGAATATTATATATGATTATTGGATTTACACGTGGGCGGATTGTGGGCTCTTCACTGTGTAAGGACTTCGATCAGATATAATGTTGTTACCATTAGATCTTTTCAGATACTTGATATGTAAAGTGCACGTAGAATGAGGTACTGGTAAGGTACATATAGTTTATGACTTGAGGACGGAAACCTCATGGGCGCTTTAATGATCATTGAAGAATCCGCAACAGTCATGCCTTGCTACTCCAAAGGAAGACGTCGCTCAACTACTATTTATGTTGTGAATGTGTGCCGGTTTATTGGTTGGTAGAACTTTATATTTTCTGTATTACTATTATTTTAATACGCTTTACATGTTTTCCGTTGTTTTATCGGTTTTTCAACAAAAAGTGCATTATCTTTAAATCATTCTAGTGATTACTTGAAAGTTAGTTGTTATTTCTGCTGGGCACCCCTTTTAGGGATAATGTGCTCACCCATTCCCACTTTCAGTTTCAGAGGCAGATCAAGATGTGCACGTGGCGATGAAAGCTTAGAGGAGTTGGTTTCGTTAGTTGGTTAGCTTCCGCTATGTTTATTTTTGTGTTTATATTCTATTTGTAAACCAACTCATAATTAAATATGTATCACTTGAGAGGAGTTCTTGTATTTATTTCAGAGAGGGTTTAGATTCGGGTTAATTTTTGTTTAGAACTTCTTTCTTAGTGTTTTAATTAGATGTTTTAGATTGTTAGTGCCTCATTTTATAGCTAATCTTTTGGATTAGTCAGCTACTAGCTTAGGGGGCGCTACAGTACCCTCCACTTTTAACATATTATCTTTAATTAAAATAAAGTAGGAAATACCATATAGTCCTAGGAATAATATATTAGAGAGAGTCTAGTCTTGTTGACCCAGTCATGTGTATGTTTGGTCCTTTTTGGGAAAATATATTATAGTTTGGTCCTAGAAATTATGTTTTGTCCTAGGGTGACATCATGGATGATGTAATTATCATCATGTAGTGGCTGAAATACCCTTTTAGATTAGTACAATATATAAAGTCAAAAAGTAAGAGAGAATAAATCATTTTCAGATTTACTTTCTCTCTCATCTTTTTTTCTTTCCAGATCTAGTTTTCTTTCTGTTTTTTCTAGGGTTTTAATTTTGTGAAAACAAGAAACAGAGATGATGAAGATATGCAGACGATGATGAAGATCTTGCAGACGACGATGAAGATTTGCAGATATGATGTGATGATTTACAGAGAAACAAAAAACATAGATTTTGATTTGATTACATAGATCGAAGACGAACTCTGTTTCTTGATTATTTATTTTCTTTTTGTTGTTGTTGGTGTTTTGAATGTTGAAGATGAAGAAAGACGATGAAGATGATGAACAACAATGAAGATCTGCGCGTTTTTCTTTTTTTTTTGTTGGTGGTGGTGTTGTTGAAGATGGTGGAGACGGTGACAAAGATGAAGAATCTTGAAAAAAAAATTCTTTTATTGTTGTTGGTGTTTGAATGTTGAAGATGGAAAAAGACGATGAAGATGATGAACAACAATAAAGATCTGCGTGTTTTTCTTTCTTTTTTTTGTTGCTGGTGGTGTTATTGAAGATGGTGGAGATAGTGACAAAGATGAAGACGAAGAATATGAAGAATTTATTTCTGCTGCTGTTGAAGACGAAGATGATGATGCAATTCATTCCATGAATGAACTCTGTTTTTAGCCTTTTTTATGGAGTTTATTTCTGGAATGAACTCTGTTTTTTTAGGTTTTTATATGGAGTTCATTTCTGGAATGAACTCTGTTTTTTTAGCTTTTTTATATAGAGTTCATTTCTAGAGTGAACTCTATTTTTTTAACTTTTTTATATGGAGTTCATTTCTGGAATGAAATCTGTTTTTTTAGCTTTTTATATGGAGTACATTTCTGGAATGAACTCTGTTTTTTTTAGCTTTTTATATGGAGTTCATTTCTGGAACGAACTCTGGTTTGTTTAGGTGATTTCTGAAAAAAAGTAAGTAGAAGTTAGCATGAGTTCATTTTGAAGAATGAACCGCTACAAAAAAAAATAAGTAGAAATTAACGCGGAAGAGTACTTTTGTCCATTTAATATTTTTAAATAATTATTGACCAAACAGTAAAGACATTTTCCCAAAAGACTAAACAAACATGGGACCACCTCCCTTAAATAAATGTAATTATGAATTTATAGGATGTGCTTTCTATTGTTACACTACTCTATAGTTAGATATATTCACTTTCGCAGTTGAGAGACCAAACTTTCTTTGTTAACGTGCTTTTTTTTCTACACGACTCCCTAGTGAGATGTATATTTTTAGGGGTTTTGTACACTATTTGAGCAACATGTTTAATAGTGCACAAAAGTGCAATCCACGGTAATCATGCAGATGATTTTTTCTTCCTCACTAGCTAGTAATATTGATAATGCTATTGCCACTTGTTATGTTTTTTCATTGTGTGATTCTTTAGATCCACAAACTTGCTTCAGTCTTTCAAAGTTTAATAGTAATACATTATGATTGAGTTTGTATGTCACAAAAGATCTTCGCCTGAAGCATTTGAACTAGGAAGTTTTGAATATATATTTGTTTCTGGCGCAACTTCAGAATGTGCAACGTAATCGTTAAGCATTTACTTCATATATATTTTTAAATAACTTCATGACACCATGTCCAAAATTTTGTCTAACTGTTTTTCCTAGTTTGAAAATAAGATTTCCAATACACTTAGGAGGACTCAAGTTTACTACGATTTCTGATTTTACATATTGGGCCGTTGAAGTAAAAATGGTTTTGATAAGGAAGGAAAGCTTTTAATGTATTGTTGAAAGGCAATGATATCCTAGGCAACCTTTGAAATTATTACCAAATTTCCAGGTTTAAGACCTAGAAAAATTATCATTGGAAATAAAAAATTGGTATCATCTACTACGAAAGCCTAATATATTTCAAGTCTTAAAGATTCTAACTAAACAATGTTAAAACAAGTTGAAGTTGGATTAGAAGTTTCAAACTGAAACAATGCATAAATGAAATTACGAGAAAAAAAAAAAAAAAAAAAACTTTGTTATAAGAAGTTGTTGGAAAAAGTTGGTGTTTTAACAGAGGATGGAAACACTAAAAGAAATTGTTGTACTCCAAACTTTCAAGGCTCAGAAAATTTCTTTTAGACGATTATTTTTACCCTCCCAATATCAATTGGCGATTGCAATAGGTATGCGAAATAATGCCTTCAGGATACAATGAAAGCCCTACAATAGAAAAATTGGATTCAAGGTTTGCACCCCTTGACCCAATCAAGAACACACTAGAAAGAATTCTGATGATGCTTTACAGGGAGGTAGTCAATTGAGAGTTATATAAACTTTCATAGATTTTTTATTTGAGTGACTCCCGAAGATTCTCTAGAAATATAAATATTTCTAGTGATTCTCTGAGAGTATATTAGGGAGTCTCCGTGACTTGTAAAGAAAAAAAATTGATATTCGTAAAGAGTCTCTGTGATTTGTAGAGACAAAAAAATATACAATATCTAATCAAAATTCAAAACATCTACTGGTTACTTTATTATGCACATTATAATCTAAATAAAAGTACCATGAATACCTGGTAAAATACGTATTCATTGTCAAAATAAAACTCGTTGTTGCCTTATGCCTATGTTTTAATTATTTATTTTCACTCATCCCATTTTTCATTTTATTTTCTATGCAATCTTGCCACTGGTTTACTCCGCAAATGGCCTGTTACTTGGTTGTCAACTCGAGCAAAAAAAAAAATGGCCATACTCTCGAAAATAAATATTCTCCAAGTTTTCAATTCTCCAGAAATATCACCTCTTGAGGAGAGATTTCTAGCATGCCTATTTTCCTAAAAAAGTCTCTACAAATCTCTGAAAACAATAAATCAATGACTTTCGATTCTCATTCGAATAACAGGGATGTTGTAGTGACTCTTATGAAATCATAATCCAATAACATGGAGTTTTGGAGAATTTAAATGACTTAAAAAAAAGTCTCTAACCAATAACAAGAGACATTATGAGACTCACCAAAAGTCTCAAAGGACTAACAGTAGATTTGAGAACTTTCTGAAAGTCATTTGAAATCCCATTTGACTAACCCCCTGTTAGAAAGATAGAAAACAGGTTGAATTGATTATCAAGAATGGGAGAATACCTTCACTACTTATAGGGATACTCATGCATATTGGAGATGCCACTTCACTTCCAAAAGACACGTAATGTGTCTATTGGGAATGGTTGTGTCCTTTATGAACCATCACACCTGTTAGAGGTGTCTCTTCATCTCCAACTAACATCCATTGTGTTTATTCAACACAAAACGCTCCCCCGTCGTAGCGACAAACCAAAAATGAAAACCGATTTATTTTCTATATTATTGAAAATATGCAACAATCTCCCCCTATTTTCAAAAACCAAGATAGAAAATAAAGTAAAACTTATAAAACCGGAGTGGCTGCATCACTCAAGTGACTGCCTACGTACCCGAGTGGGATCAAGCCAACGTAGTTCAAGCTTAGTTGGGAAATAAGCATCATCGTTGAAATCAATACATAAATTATAGGTATCTTTTGGATTTGAACCTTCACTTAGTGTAAGAAACTCAAAGCCTTATCGAGATTTTATAGTGAAACCAGTCTTGAACCAAGTATCCCTTATGATAAAACCGGAGTCTCCACACATATTGATTTCATAAATCATGTGTTATGTAGCCAAGCACGTTAATGGCCATGTGCTTATATCCTTGATTCATGAGTCTTCTTTAGAGAACGGTCTTCTTCTCTTAGGAAACGGCCTGATTTCCATACTCATATAGGTAAGTCTCGAAGGTGTTTCTGCGAGACACCTTGTGATAAAAAGTTAGACTTATTAAGGATTTTCATCCATCCTAAGTTTTCTTGCAGAACCTGCACTAAACAGAAATGAGAAGTTTTGACTTAGTGCACCATAATCACTTCCATAACTTGTTGGTACCACATTGAACCTTGTTTATCTTTTTCAAAACATAGGTTGGGTTTCTGCTATGGGTGATCAAACTTTCATTCACAGACCTTAGTCCCATTTCTGTATACTTCATTGAAAACATTTCCTTTGGGAGACTCTTCATAAATAGGTCTACCAAGTTTTTCTCCGTTTCAATGGCTAACTGCAATTACTCCTTTCTTGAGTAATTGACTTACCGTTCAATGTACAAGACTTGTATGTCTTGACTTTTCATTATAAGTCTTTTCAGAGACGTTATAGATCATGGCCTGATTTACAATTAATCAAGACCGCTTGAGATGGCTTCTTCCAAAAAACGGGATCTCGACAAGTTAGGTTCTAAGCCATTCCTCCTCATTAATTGCATCTACTCATGCAATTAACTCTGACATTATTAAAAATGTTCCTCTTTGATTTACAAAATAATTGTAACTTCTCTAGTGATCCTAATTAACATTTACGGTTAATTTACAAGAAGTCATTATAGACTTGCATACACTAGAGGCATAAAAAATTTGTAGGCAACTTACTTGCTATTTCCACAAGAACATTATTACGATGAGTAACTCCTCTACTCATGCCAAATCTTCTACAAATTTATACCCAAATACATAGACAATGTCTATTTAACATTTTACATTATGTAATGAAAATGTTCATAATTTATGCATCGGTAATATCGTAACACCTCATCGTTGGATATTTGGTCGCGCGCAATCTTCCAATACGTTTACGTTACATATTAACCGGAATTTCACTTTCCTTTCGATTTCTTTTAAGACATGCCAATTTCCAATTTATGGAACCATATAATTCTTATCCCAAGAATTATGTCATGCCATGTAAATGTTATCCCGACATTATTTATTAGCAATTTCAGACATTAAAATTTATAATTCCTACCGCAAGAATTATATCCGTACCAAAAATTGTAGTCTCAACAATCATTGGTGATCTCTATTGGTTCTATAATCTTAGAGCATTCATGAAAATACTCCTCTAATGTCACGCGACCAATATTATGTCAGATATATCAATTGTTTGATCAGTATCAAACATGCACAACGGTAATATCTAAAGAAATCTTCAAATCCAATCTCTTGGACTTGGCATGAAATTATCAATCATTTTTCAATCACCAGGTATAACTAAGCATGGAAAATATGCTTATACAAGATGTTAATTGTGCAATGTTTTACAATACGTAGTCTACCCACATATATTCCAGTAAAGCTACTGGAAATGTAAATCCAAAACAAAATTTGGAACCAAATGTCCAACTCATACACAAGTCCTGATCATAGAACATCTTCAAATCCGATAGAATATATATATCTATAGTTCCTACGGATTTGGCTCTCCTTTGGCCACTAATGGAAGTTGTCTACTGGTGGCATCCTATCCTTGAAATGATAAGAACCCTCTCTGGCTTAACTCTGTTTTGCTGGTACATTTTGATTACATTTCAAAATATGTAAATGCTCACACAAAAAATGTGATAATCCGTCAGCCATAATTCAAATATACTTTTGCATTAACGGCTGGAAAACAAAATGTAGCTTCATGTACTGCAAACCATCGGTATTTAGAGAGATGGTCATTCTGTCTGTTTACAGTGGATTATTTATGTCCTCCTATCTTTACTACATTGGTTGAGAAAACTCAACCAGATCATCCGAGAGGGTATCATGACATAAACTTCACGGATCCATGTTCACACATAAATCCTAAAAATAAGGAAATCTTCAAATCCGAAATAGTAACACAGTTACTTCTCGTAGGATTTGGATTTCAACCATTAATGGTGGCTACAGAATACATCCATACTTGAGTATTCTTCATTATTGATTACAAACTCAAACAGTGACATGAATTAATATCATAAGCATGTTAATATCATGTTATTAAGATCAGTATGGAAGTCAAGTTATACTAACCATTTTGCATGTCATTCCATTCAAATGCAGTTAGACAATATCAATGAACACACAGAAGATCAACCCTTTTCGTAAGCAAATGGTCGTTACATGTATCATCTCGGTGATTATACATTACTCCAATTATTGAGTGAGATAATCCTAATCTGACTTTAACTCAAAATCAACAAAAAATGATACATGTATCCACTAACACAACAGGAAGCCAAAGACTTCAAACTGCATTTTTCAAATGAAAAGGATGCATCTATCTAATTTGAAATCCAATTAAATAGAACTCACATATGGCGTTATCTAGGGGAGAAAACATGATGATAAATCAATCATTAAGAAATAGAACGGAAAGGAACTTATCTAATTTCATGGGAGTTTCCCTTAGCAACAACCATTAAGAATCAATCCACCATTAATCCTTGTAACAACTTCGCAGAAATCCAAAGTTTTCAACTTCCGCCTATCGTTTTCTCTGCTTGTTTTCTTCATTCCACAAAGAATACACAAATTGTAATCAACAATTTGTATGCGCCTAACCTAAAGCCCAACTTATGATAATATCATGAAGCCCAACCCAAGCACCCGTAACCGTCACAAACATAATCGTCTAAAACTGTTGGAAAAAGTGGGTGTTTTAATAGAGGATGGAAACACTAAAAGAAATTATTGTACTCCAAACTTTCAAGTCTCATAAGATTTCTTTTAGACGATTATTTCTACCCTCCTAATATCAATTGGCGATTGCAATAGGTATGCTAAATAATGCCTTCAGGATACAATGAAAGCCCGACAACAGAAAAAAAAATGGATTCAAGGTTTGCACCCCTTGACCCAATCAAGAACACACTAGAAAGAATTTTGATGATGCTTTAGAAAGAGATAAAACAGTTTGAATTGATTATCAAGAATAAGAGAATACCTTCACTACTTATAGGGATACTCATGCCTATTGGAGATGCCACTTCACTTCCAAAAGACACATAAGTTGTCTATTGGGAATGGTTGTGTCCTTTATGAACCATCACACCTGTTAGAGGTGTCTCTTCATCTCCAACTAACATCCATTGTGTTTATTCAACACTGAACGCTCCCCCGTCGTAGCGACAAACCAAAAATGAAAACTGATTTATTTTCTATGTTATTGAAAATATCCAACAGAAGTTAATTTCGCTTTTGCACTCTATGGATGCTCTGCATTTTATCAATACTTTGTAATTATAACTGATATACCAATGTAACTTCAAATGTAGGGTGTGGAGCAAAATATTTCCTCGTGGAATCCATGTCAAGCTCTTAGACTGTGGCTTCCAAGTGGAAGCCAAGCTTTGTTAACATGACCATACAGAGCTCAGAGGTGTCATATGAAGGAATTGTTGAATGTGTGACGAGGTCACCTTCGTGATACCTTTTGTAAGGATTCACCTAGTAGCCCTTGGATATGACATCTAATATGCACGGACAAAAATTATATACTCCCTCCATTTCAATATTTCAGTCCGCACTGGCAAAGTCAAAATATTATGGGGACCATGGGATTTTCTAGACTACCCTAAATAACTTACCATTTTTGTAGAGTTACCTAAATTTGGTGGTTTTATTTTATCTAGGAAATGAAATATATAGAATAAAAAATATTCTAAAAAGGAATGAAGATAAAAAAGAAAGAGGCTAATCATATTTCTTTCCTATTTAACTAGATGGGTCAGGATCCTGAAACAAATCTTAAAAAGCGTTAGATTTCCCATATCTAATGATTCATGTTAGCGCTTACGTAGCAGTTTAACTGATTCCATTTTGTGTTTGGCTTAATTAAGATACCGCAGGAAATTTATTATTTGAAACTTGAAAAATAAATCGACCAAAAAGAATTGAACTATATTCTCTCTAGCCTCTGCAACTCCAGATTCCCTAGTTTTCCTAGAAAACTCAAAGTTGAACCTCATTTTTAATCATCATCAATGATTATTTTTTTTTTCTCGATCTGGTTATTAGATTTTATCTTTCGAGTTTGTAGTTAGCATCAGAATCTATCAAAATAACCGATTATATAACTCAAATTCCATCTTATGATATCTCTATTTGTTGAATGTAGTAAATTCAATCACGTAGCTTTCTAAATCCATACTTATTCTACAATAATTAACTTACTCATTCTTTATCAGGGTACTGTAACCCTACCAAAATGGTAAAGAACTCATGTCTTATATTGTCAGATAGGGCAATCAAACAGGCTCTTATTTAGAAAAATTATCTTGATTCTTAACAAATTCATGTCTAAGGGGAAAAAACTAGAGGAAAAAATCATAATCTTGGTTAATCCCGTGATGATAAAATCTCGCTCATAAGGCTGAATATTCTTCCTTAAATCTCTTTATTTATATATTATCTCTTAATTTTCTTTTTCCTAATATCGGGCATAAGTGCTGCCAAACAGAGAATAAGGTTTGTTATATGCCAAGTCAATTCAAATCGTAAACATCCGATGAATTTTGAATCACATCTAGTGGGTTGGAAATTTTGTTAACATGGTTTGTTAAAACACTTTGTTCCCGATCCCGACCATAACTAGATATTGCCCATGAGTTTACATAGGATCTTACTGAAAATATATCTATAGTGTGAAAACATATAAGAGTATATCTAAGGTTTATTGAGAAAATATGACTGTAAGTAGTAGTTGGGCATAATTTTAAAACAAACAAGAATTATATGGAAAATAAAAATATTTAAACATGGGCTGGGGGGAGGGGGTTAAAAATACTACATTTTTAATTATTTTTCTTCTTTTGTATACTAATTCGCTCCATATAGTCCCTCTAAATAATTAAAGATAGAATTATTGGTATGTGGAAGAAACTTTTGTTTTCACCGAATAAAATATTAATCGTACTTCCTATAACTATATTTCAACATATCTATGGGTTGTTATTTCGAAACAAAAAATTCATAAAATAAAACTTTGTGAAGCTAAGACCTTTCTCAATCCATGCATATTAATTTTTATTGGGTAAATCTATAATATAGCATTAGATTAAATACCGTAAAAAGTCCGGTCAATGTGTAAAAACGTAAAACTAGGTTCATATACAATCATAGCTAAATATATGCATATGTTTATGTGCAGCTTTGTTAACTTAGTCTAGTATCAATTTTTTTTATATTCAAGAAATTCATATTACGATTTAATGTTTTCACAATTTCATTTTTTTCTTCTGAGGTCAGGTCTCCCCTGTTTATGTTGTTTATCTTCTTTTTTTAATGAGAAATGCTGCTTTTAACAAAACAAAAAAAAACAAGATTAATTATGGTTTACTTTGTTATTGAAAGAGAAAATATATTAAGAAGAAAGAAGTTACAAAACTACCAAAGGTAGATTACAGGAGATACGTAAAGACAACGAGTATAAGTGTTGGTGAAGAGTTTTTTTTTTTTTTTTAATAAACAAGCCATGCATTTTAGATCATATAAAAGAGGACAAGCAAACCAAAATCATAATATAAACCAAACTAAACATAATATTAGCTTACTGATAACATAACACTGAACACAAAAACTAAACTCAACGTTAACTAATTAACTTATAAAGAAACATGAAAAGGCTGGGGTCTAACAACCTCACCCAATATATCGTTTAGCCAATCTGTATGGACAAACTCCAATATAATTGCAAGAGAATCAACTAGACAGTCAGACTTGATCAATGGAAATATATCCAAGAGTTTTATCTCTGTTTCGTAATATAATCTGCAAATCTAACAGATAGAAATCCGCGAGCCCGATTATTATGTGAAACAACTTGGATGGTACCAAAGATCAATGTTCAAGTGTCAATAAATTTATATCAACAACCAAAGGTTGGATTATCTAATTGATTGAGCTACGCACAACCTGAGATATTTCAATTATATAAACAAATATAATGCAGAAAAGTAATAACACAGACACCACAAATTTTGTTAACGAGGAAACCGCAAATGCAGAAAAACCGGGACCTAGTCCATATTTGAACACCATACTGTATTAAGCTGCTATAGACACTAGCCTACTCCAAGTTAACTTCGGACTGGAATATAGTTGAGCCCTAACCAATCTCACACTGATCAAGGTACAATCGTTCCTTACGCCCCAGAAGGACTCTACGCACTTGATTCCCTTAGTTGATCTCACCCACAACTAAGAGTTGCTACGACCCAAAGTCGAAAACTTGATAAACCAATCTTCTTTACACAGAAAAGTCTATTGAATAGATAAATCTATCTCCCACAGAAATACCTAAGAGTTTTGTTTCATGTTTTGATAAATCAAGGTGCACATGAACCAATTGATACACCATACTTATATTCCCGAAGAAAAGCCTAATAATATCAATCACCTCACAATAATCTTAATCATATGGTAGCGAAACAAGATATTGTGGAATCACAGACGATGAGACGAAGATGTTTGCGACTACTTTTTATCTTGCCTATCGAAGATTAAATCTCCAGCAAATCTTAGAGAAGATAGTACTAAATCACATTAGAAAATAACAAGATCAGAACACGCAACTACAGAGAAATAGTTGGGTCTGGCTTCATAACCCCAGAGAAGTATTTAGTTCGTTAACCTACAAGGTTTTAGAGAATCGACTCTAGTCGCAACTAGTATCACACATGAGGTGTGGGGATTAGGTTTCCCAGTTAATAGAGTTCTCCCTTATATAGTCTTCAAATCAGGGTTTGCAATCAATGTAACCTTGGCAACAAAGCATTCAATATTCACCGTTAAATGAAAACCTGATTAGACTCAACCTAATATCTTTCAACCGTTAGATCGAACTTAGATTGTTACACACAAATGAAAAGTGACTTCATTTATATATGAGTAACCATACCTAAACGTGTACACCTTGTTAGCTCAACAATAGTTAACTGAAGTTATCCATATGAACACTTTCATATAAACCTTATTCATCTTAACCATAACTAGTTCAACTGACTCAAATGAAACTAGTTCTAGAGTTGTTTAGTTGTTTATATTCTCATAGAAGTATACAAGACATAATTGAAGTAAAATCTATTTTGATTCACTCGAATTATTTCATGAACATTATAGCCATGGCTTGCAAAAGATTGCATTCCTTAATATATAAATGTATTAGTTCATGAACAAACCGATTGTAGAACATAACCTACTCAAGTATGCAAACGGGTACGAATACCTAAGTGGTCGGACTAAGTTTGGGTTCGCCAGTATGCGAACGGGTACGCATACCTTCCAAACTCAGTTAAACCTCGGAACTTGAAACTCACGCCAGTACGCATACCGGTATGCATACTAAGTTCTCGGACTTCCATAAATCAATCAATACGCATACGGGTATGCATACCATAGTTCCCATACTTGGAATAACTTTGCAACAATTAGCATACAAGTACGCATATTGTGCTATATACAATCATGGTTATTTGTTCTAAACTCCCATTTCAATTATTGAAACATTCTCGGAAGACGACAATAGCTGTCTCACACAAACTCTTAGCTTCAAAGCAATTTTCAAGTGGTCGAATGATCAATACGAAACATTCAGAGTCTACATCAAATGACCGTCTCACACAAATCATGTAAGATGTTACCAGGTGATTTTCACATAATCATATTTTGACTTTCGCCAAGAATATAAGATGAACTTGGTTAAAGCGAAAGCTTACCAACACATATTTAGAGAAATATGTAATTGAGTTAAACTCAGCTCGAAATATCAAATGTGTATAATCGAAGTCCATATATCTTATACGACTTTTGTCTCAAATAGGAGATAAAATGGATAGACTTTTGAGTGATAGATGAGTTCAAGTCTCCAGATACCTTTTTTTGATGAAGTTCCACAAGCTCCCCTTATTAGTTCTTCATCTTCAATCGACGAACGCCATGAAGTCTAATGCTCAATTATATTTTTTATCCTAATCCGAGACTTAGCTATAAGTAGACTAGAAATCAAGACTTATAGTTTTGGAAACTAAACTTGACAACAATCCTGAGATAGCAACGCTTGCGAGTTCGACTAAGCAGTGCTCTAACAATCTCCCTCCTTTTCAATTTTAGTGACAAAACTATTAGTACATATGGATTACAAAATAAATAAACTTTGTAGCTTCTCATGCAAATGCTTGATTTCCTTGGTTCTTCAACATTACTCGAAATATTCGTCACTTCCAAGTACTCCAGTGATTCTGAACGTGTTCAACTCATAATCATAGTTTTTGAAGATCCGTACCTATAACAATGAGAAAAAAGTTGCTCTCAATCATTGTTATACAATGTCATAGTATTATTACATAGCATCAAAGTCCAATTGTATCACAACTTTGACAATGAGACTATAGTGATATGCATCACTCCTCCTTAGTCAATACTTCATCTCTCATGAAAACCACTCCCCCTTACATAATGATATGTAAACCATATGTATTTGTAGTGTGAACTACACATTAAGTCTCCCCCTTTTTGTCAGTATAAATTGACAAAGGTACGAAAACTAGTGGGATCATGATGAAATTCTCATAGAGATACTTCATGACTAAAAGAGAACATATCAACTTTGTTTCGATGATTTTACATAGTCAAAATTTAGTGTATTCATCAAGGAGTTTATAAAGAACTCCCCATAAATATATGGCAATTAAGCACAAGTTCAATTAAGAACTCTCCCCCATAAAATGTCATTCCCGAAAGAATAGCAAGAGCGACCTTAGTTTTACAAGAAAAGAATGATTTCTTTGGACATTAACAAATTACATGAAACATGTATTTGTATCCAGAAACTCAATTAAATTAACCACAAGAGAACCCATGATTAATTTAATCGGAAATGCTCAACATAAGAGAACTTACAGAGCCGCACGCTACTTTCACATAGAAGTGGATCAGGGAAAGATCAATACTGCAGAATATTCAAAGATTCATTCTATTTTTCATCAATATTTGCATAAAGACACATAATAGACTTAATATTTGCAATCAAAAGTTTATCCTATCTTCCATCAATATTTGCATAATGACATAATATCCTATCTTCCTATCTTCAAAAAAATCAGTTAACTCACTAAGTTCTCTTTTTAGTCCACTCAAGGTGTTCCTTGTTAGAGACAACATATGTTCATAGTGAGCTATCTTTTTTAAAGAGGAAATGATTTGAGATTTTAAATCATTTCTTTTGTTGATGAAATCCTTCACCATACCTCTAAATTTATTATCAAAATGACAAACAGATAAGAGGCAGTTAGAGGAAGAACCTTCTTTATCATTTGTGGATCTAATTCCTTCACAGAGATACACATTAATTGCTTCAACTATATCCCTTTTTGTGGTACCTCTAGTTACAGGAGCCGTGAAGCTGTATATTTCAAGATAAAAGGAGTGAAGGGAATTTTTCACAAATGAATATAAATAGACCACTGGACAGCCAAACCCTAGAAGAACTTTGAAAAAGTCTTTTACGGCTCATGATCCACTATCCATTTTAACTAAGAAGAAGTTTTCTTAACATAAAAATAAGAAATTAACAATTATATAAAACTTGAGCAACCTTGATGCAATCCTCATTTTCTCAAGTTAAAGATGAGGATGCAGACGTCACTAGTATTAAACAGTGACAGAGTGAGCCGAATGCTCACATATTTTATCACACAATGACTTATCAAGGTTAGTTGTATAAACAGACTTCTTACCTCTTATGAATCTGGATCTTTTATATTTCTTCTTGTCTTCAGGAGTACCCTGTTGGTTACCCAAGGCCAGATTCATTCTTTGCGTGTAATTTTGAAGTTTGGCAATCCTTTTGTTATTCCTCTTGAATTTCCAATACTTATTTTGGACATGATTTGCATTTCCACAAAACGAACAAATCAAGGAATATTTATTGTCTTGCTTATTTGCCCCCTGTTTGTCACAACATTCATTATCAATTATTCCAAAACCTGCTGGAAAAAAAGAGTTGCTTGTGCTCACAGTTTTGCTTTTGAACCCTAACCTATTTATGTTTTAAAAAGACTTCTGACCGAATAACATTGCTGAGATTTTTTCATAACTTCCAGACAACCTTTGCAGGTCACACTTTAGAGTATTAATCTCTTTTTCCTTCAGAGATAGGGTCCTGGTGAATTCATCATTAAGACAATCTATCTCAAGATTTTTCACGTGAAGTGATGATTCAAGTTTTTCCAACGAAGCCTTTAGTTGGAGATTTTCTTGGCGAATTTCTTCACACTTATCCAAGAATTCAAAAATCTCAATGTCAGACTCAAATTCTGAATCAGAATCTGAGTAGGAAGAAGTTTCTGCTACGAGAGATGAAAATTCATTGCACACATCGGAAGTATGCAAGATATTGACAACTTGGGATGATTTTTATTGTATTGAATCATCTGAAGCATTAACCAGAGAGAGACCTTTCTCACATATTTTGATTCCTTTTACAATATCCTTGATCTTTTGTGTAATTAGTGATTTATGAAAATCAACATGATTGCAACAACATTCATCAGCCCAAGACAAGTTAGAAGATTCGCTTGTGTTGGTCACCGCATTGAACGCAGATGTTCTGACTGTGTTCTGATCAAGATCAAGTATTTTTAACTTTCCAACAAGAGCATTTCTGGATAGCATATCAAGGTTATTTCCTTCAACGATAGCATGTTTCTTAGAGTCGTAGTTGGCTGGCAATGATCTGAGAATTTTCATCACAATGTCCAATGTCCTTTTCAGGAATAGTCTTACCCAATGCAAAGGATGCATTTGTGATTAAACTCATCAGATAAATCTTCATCATCCATACAAAGGTTTTCCTAGTCAGAATTTAGGTTTTGAAGCCTATCTTCTTTTTCAGAGGTATTCCCTTCAAATACAGTTTATAGGATATCCCACGGATCTTTAAACCGAGTGCACGTTGTCACATGGTACTGAAGATCTGGGGTAATGACATGAATGATAACATTTAAACCGTCAGAATTTTGCTTTGCAGCGATAATCTCGTTAGGTTCATATATACCAATATCCTTTGCAATAGAAACACCATCTACTATAACCATTGGAGTATCATAGCCATTAACTACATAAACCCATGATTGAAATCACGCGCTTGAAAAAGGCACGCATAATTTTTTTTCACCATAAGTAATTTGAGCCATCGAAGATTGGTGGTACGTTTACGTAGATAACACTTCAATCCATAGATTCAGATTGCTATAAACACAGACTTATAAGGTCTTAAACATGCTTGCCTGCTCTAATACCAATTAAAAAAGCGACGGTCTAACAACCTTACCCAATATTTCATTTAGGAAATATGTATGGACAAACTCCAATATAATTCCAAGAAAATCAACTAGACATTCATACTCAATCAATGGAAATATATCCAAGAGTTGTATCTTTGGTTGAAAATATAATCAACAAATCAAGCAGATAGACATCCGCGAGCCTAATTATTATGTGAAACAACTTGAACGGTACCAATGACCAATGTTCAAGTGTCAATTAATTTATATCAACAACCAAAGGTTGGATTATCTAATTGATTGAACTATGCACAACCTGTGATGTTTCAATTATATAAACAAATATAATGCGGAAAAAAAAATAACACAGATACCAGAAATTTTGTTAACGGGGAAACATGAAATACATAAAAACCCCGGGACCTAGTCCAGATTTGAATACCATACTGTATTAAGCCGCTACAGAAACTAGCCTACTCCAAGTTAACTTTGGACTGGAATGTAATTGAGCCCTAACCAATCTTACACCGATCAAGGTACAGTCGCGTTCCTTACGCCTTTGAATACCAGCGGGACTCTGCGCACTTGATTGCCTTAGATGATCTCACCCACAGCTAAGATTTTTTACGACCCAAAGTCAAAGACTTGATAAACCAATCTGTCTCACACAGAAAAGTCTATGGAATAGATAAATCTGTCTCCCACAGAAATACCTAAGAGTTTTATTACATATTTTGATAAATCAAGGTGAACAAGAACCAATTGATACACCAGACTTATATTCCCGAAGAAAAGCCTAATAATATCAATAACCTCACAATAATCTTAATCTTATGGTAGCGAAACAAGATATTATGGAATCACAAACGATGAGAGGAAGATGTTTGTGATTACCTTTTATCTTGCCTATCAGAGATTAAATCTGGAGCAAATCGTAGAGAAGATAGTACTCAATCTCGATAAAAAATAGCAAGATCAAAACACGCAACTACAGAGAAATAGTTGGTTCTGACTTCAAAATTCCATTGAAGTCTTTAAGTCGTTAACCTACAGGGTTTTGGAGAAAACCTAAGGTTAAAGGAGAATCGAATCTAGTCGCAACTAGTGTCACACAAGAGGTGTGGGGATTAGGTTTCCCGGTTGCTAGAGTTCTCCATTCCATAGTCTTTAAATCAGGGTTTGCAATCAATGTTACCTTGGTAATAAAGCATTCAATAATCACCGTTAGATGAAAACCTGATTAGACTCAAGCTAATATCTTTAAACCGTTAGATCGAACTTAGCTTGTTACACACAAATGAAAATTGACCTTATTTAGATATGAGTAACCGTACCTAAACGTGTACACCTTGTTGGCTCAACAATAGTTAACCGAAGTTAGCCATCTGAACACTTTTTTATCAACCTTTTTCATCTTAACCATAACTAGTTCAAATGACTCAAATGAAACTAGTTCTAGAGTTGTTCAGTTATTTATATTCGCATTGAAGTATACAAGACACGATTGAAGTAAAATCGATTTTGATTCATTTGAATCAATTCATGAACATTATAGCCACGGTTTGCAAAAGATTGCATTCACTTATATATATAAATGTATTAGTTCATGAACAAACCAATTTTAGAACATAACTTACTCAAGTATGCAAAAGGGTACGTAAACCTAAGTGGTCGGACTAAGTTTGGGTTCACCAGTATGCGAAAGGGTACGCATACCTTCCAAACTCAGTTAAATCCCGGAACTTGAAACTCACGCCAGTACGCATACCGGTATGCATACTAAGTTCACAGACTTCCATAAACCAATCAGTACGCATACAGGTATGCATACCATGGTTCCCGGACTTGGAATAACTTTGCAACAGTTAGCATACAAGTACACATACCATGCTATATCCAATCATGGTTATTTTTCTAAACTCCCATTTCAATCATTGAAACATTCTCGGAAGACGACAATAGCTGTCTCACACAAATTATTAGTTTCAAAGCAATTTTCAAGTGATCGAATAATCAATACGAAACATTCCTAGTCTACATCAAATGACTGTCTCACACAAATCATGTAAGATGTTACCAGGTGATTTTCACATGATCATCTTTTGACTTTCGTCAAGAATATAAGATGAACTTGGTTAAAGCGAAAGCTTACCAACACATATTTCGAGAAATATGTAATCGAGTTAAACTTAGCTCGAAATATCAAATGTGTATAATAGAAGTCTATATAGCTTATACGACTTTTGTCTCAGATAGGAGATAGAGAAGATAGGCTTTTGAGTGATAGATGAGTTCAAGTCTCCACATACCTTTTGTTGATGAAGTTGCACAAATTCCCTTAGTAGTTATTATCTTTAATATATGAATGTTGTGAAGTCTAATGCTCAACTACACTTTTTATCCTAATCCGAGACTTAGCTATAAGTACACTAGAAATCAAGACCTATAGTTTTGGCAACTTAAATTGACAACAAAACTTATAGTATGCATACTTAAGTGTCCAGACTAAGTTTGGGTTCACCAATATGCGAACGGGTACGCATACCTTACAAACTCAGTTAAACCCTGGAACTTGAGACTCACGCCAGTACTTTTACTGGTATGTATACTAAGTTCTCAGACTTCCATAAACCAATCAATACGCATATGGGTATGCATACCATGGTTCGCGGACTTGGAATAACTTTGCAACAGTTAGTATACAAGTACGCATATTGTGTTATATCCAATCATGGTTATTTTTTTATAAACTCCCATTTCAATCATTAAAATATTTTTGAAAGACGACAATAGCTGTCTCACACAAACTATTAGCTTCAAAGAAATTTTTAAATGATCGAATGATCAATACAAAACATTCCGAGTCTACATCAAATGGTTGTCTCACACAAATCATGTAAGATGTTACCAGGCGATTTTCACATGATCATATTTTGACTTTAGTCAAGAATATAAGATGAACTTGGTTAAAGTGAAAGCTTACCAACACATATTTCGAGAAATATGTAATCGAGTTAAACTCAACTCAAAATATCAAATGTGTATAATCAAAGTCTATATACCTTATACGATTTTTGTCTCAAATAAGAGATAGAGTAGTGTTGATGGTGGTTTTTAGCCTAGGGTTAAAATCGTAAAACCTTAAACCCTAGTAGACAGTGACGTCACAACATTTAAGTAATAAGCATTTACTAGGCGCATTTATTGAAATCTTTAATGTGTCTGTAAAAAATTATCTGGGTATCTTTTTCAATTAGGGTTACGACAAGCCAAACCCTAATTCCCACGTGTGTCAATGGCAAACCATGCCAGCCATACTAACCGCGCCAAAGCCTGCCAACCATGCTAGCCGCACCCATATGCCAATGGCAAATCATGCCAGCCATACTAACCGCGCCAAAGCATGCCAACCATGCTAGCCGAACCTCTGTGCCAATGGAAAACCGTGCGAGCACACTAACCGCGCCAAAGCATGCCAACCATGCTAGTCGCACCTCTGTGCCAATGGCAAACCGTGCCATCCACACTAACCGCGCCAAAGCATGCTAGCCGCACCTCTGTGCCAATGGAAAACTGTGCCAGCCACACTAACCGCGCCAAAGCATGCCAACCATGCTAGCCGCACCCCTATGCCAATGGAAAATCATGCCAGCCATACTAACCGCGTCAAAGCATGCCAACCATGCTAGCCGCACGCCTATGCCAAGGTAAAATCATGCGAGCCATACTAACCGCACCAAATCATGCCAACTATGCTAGACGCACCTCTCCATGGCCCTATGCCATCTTATCCGCGCCACCATGCTGGCCTTACCTACACGGATACCAAAACGAAGGCGTGCAATAATCAACGGTTGCCCTTCAATCCTAGGAGCAAATCCTGGACGTCTAAGATTACCAAACGACCTTTGGCCCAAAACCCTATCTTGGTCACGCGTCTAACCAAAGCTAGCCATGCCATGCGCCCATGGAAAACCCTTGGACCCACATGCCAAGCCAAAACCGCGCATAGCCAAATATATCCATGCCATGCGCCCATGGAAAACCCTTGGCCCCACATGCCAAGCCAAAGCTATCCATGCCATATACCCATGGAAAACCCTTGGCCCCACATGCCAAGCCAAAACCGCACCTAGACAAAGCTAGCCATACCATGCGCCCATGGCAAACCCTTGGCCCAACATGCCAAGCCAAAACCGCTCCTAGCCAAAGCTAGCCATGCCATACACCCATGGCAAACCCTTGTCCCCACATTCCAAGCCAATCCGCGCCATGCCAACCTAATGGCGCCAAGGCATGCCTAGCCGTGCCACCATGGTGGCCTTCCCTATACGGCTACCAAAACAAAGGCTTGCAACAATCAACGGTTTCCCTTCAACCCAGGAGCAAATCGTAGCCATCCAAGGTTACCAGACAACACATGGTAACCTTTGGCCCGAAAACCTAAGTTTGGCCACGCCAAACCATGCCATGCCAACGGCATGCCAACCTAGCTGCGCCAGCATGGCCTTCCCTACACGTCTACCAAAACGAAGGTGTGCAACAATCAACGGTTGCCCTTCAACCCCAGGAGAAAATCCTAGCCATCCAAGGTTACCAGAAAACACATGGTAACCTTTGGCCCGAAAACCTAAGTTTGGCCATGCCAATCCATTGCATGCCAACCTAGATGCGCCACCATGCTGGCCTTCCCCATGCGGCCACTGATCGCTTGTCAGACGACACAAATATAATTCACTTCCTCACTTAACTAATATGAATATAGTATTCGATAAGAAAGAGTTCGTATCCACAGAGAGGCGATTGTTGTTATGCAATTTTCAGATTCTTATGTAACCAAATAACCCAAGGTGTGTTTTTGTTTTTATCAAAGTAATAATACTAAATAAAGCAAAGTAAATAGTTGGAATAATCAATAAGGAGAAGATATTGGTTAAGGGATAGTATCATTCACAAACATGTATTTTTCATCTATGATTAGAATTGGTATTTAATCTCTCAATTATCAAAAGTCCTAAGATATCTTGATCGCAAGAATATCTCGTTTATTTCCTGATTTTATCACAAACAACATTAAAAGATGCTATCGTGAAATCTTCTTAAAAAGCAACCTAAAGTGTAAAAGCACAATTAGATTTAACTCCCTAAGAGCAATAAGTTCTATGAAATAAGACTAATCGATGCAAACAAACGTGTAAAAGCACTAATTCGATTTAACAAAGGTTATGATTCATATGCGATTAAAAAGATGTATCACTACAAGTATTAACCACAAGTTGCTACTAGAAATCAGGGACAAACAACTTTTACGTATTGAAAACCCTAATATAGCTATAGAGATGAAAACACATCCAATTGATTCCGGACTCAACCAAACTAGCATTCAAATCATATGATAATTAAACGATAAAATTGAGACAAAACTAATTCTTAGAATCAAATAATCATGCTTGAAGAAATCAACTTTTATCCCATAACCAATTATTGTATTTAGCTACTCATATTCATGGAGTTCATCATCAAAATATTCAAAAGAAGACTATGAAACATAAAAGAGATCAAACCCTAGAAGTAGTTCTCTGCAAAAGCTCCAAGAATAGAATAATAACCGTTCTATCTTTGTTGTAGAAACTCTCTTTTTATAGCCCTTTGCTTTCCAAAAATAGGTCAAAGTCTTCAAAATTTTCAAGTCCACGTCCATCTACTAGTCCACCAAGCCCAGGTGTGAAAAATACATCTCTGGAATTTTCGGGTCCAAAACTAGTCGCCGGAGTGCTGACGTCATCACCGGAATCCGGTCACTGTCGCCGGAAAATTTTCTTCGATCACTTTTGCCATCTGACACTATCACCAAGTAATTCTGCACTTCCAGTAGCTCAACTTTGCTTTCCTGTATTTCAAACATTTGCAAAACACGTCTAAATCCAATTTTTATTCTTGCGAAAACGTACCCAAAAGCGCGACGTGTAACTCATACTTCCGGCCGTCAACTCTTTCGTTCGACTCATACCCGCCTCATGATTCACTGAATCTTGACGATCCCCACTTTCGGTTCTGAAATCCGACTACCGGAACTAGTGCCACCGGCGCGCCATTTTCGCTCACTTTTCGCATAATTTCTGCAGCATTGGTTTCAAACAATGCCACTGCCATACTCCCTTGCATCTAAAAAACCCAGTCCTTGTTCATTTTTAATTTCACCTTCTTGTACAGCAGCAGCAAACCACAAACTCCAGTTAGTAGCTGCACTGTAACTCCAGCTGCACAGCTCTCTGTGACATAGCCATATCTCCTGCAACACCAATCATTGAACCACTAGTTCACTTTGAAATCTCTATTTCAGTTGCTCCCAACTGCTCTCCAATTTCAGTGACCATTCCAGCTTTTGTGCTTTTACTTATGCTACCAACAGCTGCAACATCTCTTCTTTAGCAACACAGCATCGACACCACTTTCATCACAGCAGCACTTGGTCCCATTTCAACTCAACTGGACTGCACTATCACAGCTACACTCCATCCTCATCAATCACCATTCTGCAGCTTCAGTTCCTCCATAGCACATAAAATTACCACCATCACTCACATCTCAAATCATTCTGCTACACTTACAGTGTCACTTGCACCAATTTCAAGACAGACCTTCCATTGCACTACTCTCATAATCAAAGGAGCTATTCCAACACAACTTCCGTTAACTCAAACCGCCAACTGCAACCACCTTCATTATTGCTCCTTCCAGTCCACTGTAAACCTCATGACTCCAGACAGTTTAGTTCAAGAGTTTGCACCTACAACTACAAGTGCCATCATGTGTTCATGGCAGTATCTCATTGAGCTCATATTCCCTGCAATTTCAGCTCTTCCAACTTCAGCTACAATTTCACCTCCCCGCAATATCCATCCTACCACCTGATGCTTAGAACAACACCTCCAACACCAAGGCTATGTTCACTGCATCTCAACACAGCACCACCAGACTGAAGCCTCCTCAGTTCATTATCAAAATCCCCATGACATCAACCCAATTACATTGCAACCTCAACCAGTTGCAAGCCAGTTCACTGCAACTCACCTTCTCACTTCTTCACCAGCCGCTGCATACCATCTCTAGCTGCTCCATTTTGCAATATTTATTCTTTCTCCTTCGCGCATTAAGCTTGGCAGCAACAAATCTTCCTCCGACTGCAGTTCAACTCATACCACTAGCACTTCTTTCGTACTTTAACTCCACCTGCATCTTCCCTGCATTCTTGGCTTTAAGTACTGCACCACAAGTCTCTCCCATATCACAACTGCCACTGGAACCCAATGCAGACAACCATCCTGGCCACGGCTAACCAACAGCAACTCAACTGACCTACAGCTACCAATTTCGCACCACTGGCCCATGGAAAACATTCACAGCTTCCTCCTCTTGAACCATCGTATCTCCTCCATTTCAATTCAAGCAGCACACAATCCACCAAATCCACCTGCAATTCAGCTGCATTAGCAGCTCTCAGCTTTCACAACCCTTGAATCTCCTCATGTGTCTCATTTGCAATTCCATTAACCACTTCAGCTGCACCAGACCTTGTTAGTTCAGCCATTTCATCAAGTCCATTGCAGCTTCAATTATTCATCTGTAACATTACCCATATTTCTAATCCATCAGCTTGTCCTAACACAGCCACCAGCAACAATTTCAGATCCAGGGACTCAAGCCATTCTTTACAGTTCATACCAGAAGCATCAATTCCTAGACTCCTTAGCTCCTCAAATTGAACCAACACACATCCCTCTAATTCTTCTCAGAACTATGAACCATTGCACAGAATCTAATACTCAAACCTAGGTATTCATCTCAACAACATTTCTCAATCAATTCATTTACATCAAACCCTAACAATTTATTCTCTTGGTTGTTCTCAACTGAGTTCTTAATTTAGAAATCAAACACCACAAAACCCTAGCTTCTTTGGCAACAACAAATTCTGCTCTGAATTTCTGTGTTCATCAGCTGCCATGGCTTTCTCTCAGTTCTCTGAAATTGAGGTGATTTCATGGCTGCGCCTCTGTCAAATGGGTGGAACATAATGAGAGGAAATATCTCTTGGTTTTAGGGTGAACAATGATTGGGGTGGTTATTGACACCCCACTGCATATGATAAGGGATACCCCAGTGGATACCCTATAACATGTAGTCACCCCTTAACATCAGCCGGCTGTTTTTAATACTCCTCTGAGAGAGTTGCCCCTTAACCGTGGCTCGTCTCCCGATATTTCTCGCAGTGAATTGACCTTTTTGCCCTTTTCGCTTCAAATGGCTATTTTCTCCTTCTTTTGCTCCGAATGACTCCAAAGTACCTAAATACTCAAAAACAAAGCATAAGATACATAATTTACAAGAAAACTAGCAGAGAAAGCATAAACAATAGATAAATAATTAGGTGTTTTAGACACCTATCAAATTCCCCCACACTTAGACTTTGCTAGTCCTCGAGCAAATCAAACAAAAAATAATTATAAAGCATACATACAACTCCGTCTCGTCGAGGCTACGGTCACTTTAAGCATAAATAACAAGCCTTTAAACCCCTAGGTGTCCCTAGTGGACGAGTTTTAGTCTCGTGAAGGTTTACAAGAGGTCTACCTACAAAACCTATATTTCCAACTCCGTCTATTTGTGACAAATCAATGAACGAATCCAAAATGACTACAGGAGGAGGTACCTTGCACAAATTCAATTCATATATTAGTAAAGCTTTAATTAGATAGTCGAACAAGCCACAATACTCGAAAACTAACAACCCACAATCACAATGAAAAGATTAAGAACATGGATATAGATGTAGATGTTGGCGAATGTTCACAAGTGATTGATGTTTCCCATATCTGTCTGAAGGTCACTGCCAAGATGAACCTATTCCTATGGATTGAGCTACTTGGTATGAATTCTACATCAACTCTCTAGCATATACAAGGGAACCAGGAGTGACTTTATTCAACCAATATAATACTTTCCTTTCTTTTTCTTTTCTTTTTCTATTTTTCAATTTTTTTCTCTTATTATTTTTTTTTTTTCACTTTTTTTTTTTTTTAGACAACATGATTGGATCAAACTGGACCCAAGCGCATGATTCTTGTTAGCAAGTACATGATAGTTGCCTTGGATCCTGCATTCCACGCTTGTTTAGGCGACGGAGACAGGGACTACGTTTCACACATACTGCTATTCCCAAGTGTCTTTTTATTCCGTTTTGGTCTAATTGATCGGTCTTTTTTTTTTTTTTTTTTTTTTTTTTTTTTTTCTTTTTCTAGTAACTCAATCACTCTATTCCATCCTAGCAGCAATAACACGTCGATGTTTAGTGACCCACCAAAACACTTAGAGAACAATAGATAAATATGGAAAAATAAAAAGAATGTGATATGGTGATATTCCGAGATATGGTAACAACTATCATGGTATTTATGATTATGAGCTATGTTCGTCCGGTTTAGTTAATTGGTTCCTCAACTCCTGCATTCAAAATGGTTCCATCCACTAATGGTGTCATCCTAAAGGCACAAGTTTCTAGATTTCGGAGCTCAAAAAGCACAAATTTTTTTCTTGGTTTTTCTAATTTTCTGATTTTTTTTTTTTTTTAAAACACACTAAAACAAACTATACAAACATATAAATGCTCCCCCACACTTAAACTTTACATTGTCCTCAATGTAAAATTGAATCATCCAAAGAAAGTTCAAGGTGGGAAATTCCGCAAATGATATGCAAAAACAAAGAAAATAAAAATAAAAGCAAATGCATAAAAATAAAAAGATAAGAGTAAAGATACAAAACCGGTGGGTTGCCTCCCACTTAGCGCTTGGTTTAAAGTCGTCAGCCCGACGTGCTCCTTGTTTGCTAAGATTCCTCCAGCGAGGATGCCTCCACAAAGTTCACACCTTCCACAACTTCGAAGTAAAGTTCTCATAATATGGTTTCAACCGGTGTCCATTCACTTTAAACTCCTTTCCCTGTAGCTATGCTACGAATTTCTACTGCACCATGAGAAAACACATTAGTAACAATAAAAGGTCCGATCCAACGTGACCTCAATTTACCCGGAAATAATTGCAAGCGAGAAATAAACAAAATCACTTTCTTCCCAACACAAAATTGTTTTCTAGAAATCATAGAATCATGAAATGCCTTAGTTTTCTCCTTGTAAATGCGAGAGCTTTCAAATGCATCATTGCGTAACTCTTCTAACTCTTGGAGTTGTAACTTCCTTTGCTTTCCAGCCCCATCTAGCTCCATATTGCATTGCTTAATAGCCCAAAACGCTTTATGTTCAATCTCAACGGGTAAGTGACAAGGCTTACCGTACACAAGCCTAAAGGGAGACATCCCAATAGGTGTTTTGTATGCGGTTCTATAAGACCACAACGCATCATTAAGTCGCATGCTCCAATCTTTCCTTGTTGGATTCACCGTCTTCTCTAGTATAGATTTCACCTCTCGGTTCGACACCTCGGCTTGTCCATTGGTTTGGGGATGATAAGGTGTTGCAATCTTGTGCGACACATTGTACTTCTTCAACAATCCTTGTAAGAACTTGTTTTTGAAGTGAGAACCCCCATCGCTAATTATGGCTCTTGGAATTCCAAACCTTGCAAAAATGTTAGCTTGAACAAAATCTGAAACCACTTTAGAATCATTAGTTGGGGTGGCTTTAGCTTCCACCCATTTCGAGACATAATCAACAGCAAGTAAGATATAAAAATTCCCATGAGATTTGACAAAAGGACCCATAAAATCAATACCCCATACATCAAAAACTTCAATAAATTGAATAAAAGTTTGTGGCATTTGATTTCGAGCACCTAGATTGCCTGTCCTTTGGCACCTATCACAAGTTGTGCAAAATATATGTGCATCCTTAAATAGAGTTGGCCAATAAAAACCGCTTTCAAGTACCTTGTGAGCTGTTCTTTTACTCCCAAAATGTCCTCCGCAAGCATAGGAGTGACAAAAAGACAAGATAGAGTTAAATTCAGATTCGGGAACGCACCTTAGTATTACTTGGTCGCTGCCATGTTTCCATAAGTATGGATCATCCCATATATATTGGTTTCCTAACCTCTTAAGTTTGTCCCTCTCAGCACGAGACAAGTTCTTTGGGATTTGTTTAGACACCAAATAGTTCACAATATCCGCATACCATGGTTCTCCAAATGCAAGTGAGAATAGTTGCTCATCCGGGAAACTTTCACGCAACGGGATAGCTTCCTTGTCCACAGCAAGACGGCTCAAATGATCCGCTCCTTGATTTCTATATCAAACTCTTGCAAGAGTAAAATCCATCGTATGAGCCTCGGTTTCGCTTCTTTCTTTGTAAGCAAGTACCTAAGTGCTGCATGATCTGAAAAGACAACAACTTTTGTACCAATTAGATAAGAGCGAAACTTTTCCAAAGCAAAAACAATAGCTAATAACTCTTTTTCAGTGGTAGTGTAGTTTTGTTGGGCTTCATTTAACGTTCTAGAAGCATAATAAATAGCATGAGGTATCTTCCCCACACGCTGCCCAAGCACCGCACCAACCGCATAATCACTTGCATCACACATGAGCTCAAAAGGCTTGCTCCAATCCGGTGGTTTAATGATAGGGGCTGAAATCAAAAGTTCTTTCAAACGATTGAATGCCGCCATACACTTCTCATCAAAGTTAAAAACCACATCTTTTTGCAATAAGGTACAAAGTGGTGATGCTATCTTGGAAAAATCCTTGATGAATCTACGATAAAAACCTGCATGACCGAGAAAAGAGCGTATCTCCCTCACCGTAGTGGGAGGGGTTAGAGTACGAATAAGGTCTATCTTAGATTTATCAACTTCCAAGCCTTTAGAAGATACTATATGGCCTAAAACTATACCATGAGTTACCATAAAATGGCACTTCTCCCAATTAAGCACAAGATTTGTTTCAACACATCGTTCAAGGATTAGTGACAAATTGTTCAAACAAAGGTCAAATGAATCACCAAAGACACTAAAGTCGTCCATGAACACTTCGATTATGTTTTCAACATATTCCGAAAATATACTTACCATACACCTTTGAAAAGTAGCTGGAGCATTGCACAAGCCAAAAGGCATCCTTCGATAAGCAAAAGTACCAAAAGGACAAGTGAAAGTGGTTTTCTCTTGATCCTCCGGTGCTATCACAATCTGATTATAACCTGAATAGCCATCAAGAAAGCAATAATAAGAGTGTCCAGCTAAACATTCAAGCATTTGATCAATAAAAGGTAATGGAAAGTGATCTTTTCTAGTAGTGGCATTCAATTTCCTATAATCAATACAAACCCTCCAACCGGTTTGCACACGAGTTGGGACAAGTTCATTCTCATCATTCTCCACCACGGTCACACCTGATTTCTTTGGTACAACTTGTACCGGGCTCACCCACTTGCTATCGGATATGGGGTAGATAACACCCACTTACAAAAGCTTGAGTATCTCCTTTTTTACAACTTCCATCATAGGGGGGTTCAAACAACGTTGCGCTTCCCTTGTAGGCTTTGCATCATCCTCCAAAAGTATCTTGTGCATACAAACGGCATGGCTTATACCCTTGATATCGGCAATTGTCCATCATATGGCCGTCTTGTGCTTCCTTAGCACCCTTAGAAGTTTTTGATCCTGTAATTCACTAAGCTCGTTAGAAACAATCACAGGTAACTCTTCATTGTCACCCAAGTACAAGTACTTTAAGTGACTAGGAAGAGGTTTCAATTCTAACTTTGGAGATTTAACAATTGAAGGTAAAAGTTTTTCGTCACTGCATGGTAAAGAAATAAAAGAGATATTATGAGTTTCCGGGCATCCTTGTAGTGAGTTGAGATCACCAAGGGCTTCTTTAACCTCAATACCACACTCTACACCATTATCAATGGATGTAGTTAGAACGGTTTCCAAAGCATCTTCACCATTCAATTCAAACATTTGTTGTGCCAAAGTATCCATAACATCAACGGAGAAGCAAGAGTGGACATCACTAGGATATCTCATCGTCTCGAAGATGTTGAAACGTATTACTTCTCCATCAAACTCCATAGTTAGCGTTCCCTTATCCACATCAATAATGGTCTTCGCCGTTTTCATGAAGGGACGCCCAAGTAACAATGGAAGAGACGAGTCCGGTGAACCTTCATCCATCTCTAAGACACAAAAGTCAGCAGGGAATACTAGTTGATTAACCTGCACAAGAACATCCTCAACAATACCCATAGGGTAGACATTAGAACGATCGGCTAATTGCAACACAATTTCAGCCTTTTTGAGAGGACCTAAATCAAGCGACTTATACATAGATGCATGCATAACATTAACGGATGCACCTAAGTCTAACATTGCTTTGTTAAATGTAATGGTACCAATTGTGACGGGGATGTCAAAGCTGCCCGGGTCTTTGCATTTCAGTGGGAGTTTGTGTTGTAAGATTGCCGAAGCATTCTCCCCCACACTAAGCACTTCATTACCTTTGAGCCTTTGCTTATTGGTACACAAGTCCTTCAACACTTTTGCATACTTTGGAACTTGCTTTATAGCATCAATGAGTGGTATGTTCACATGAATCTTCTTTAGAACGTCTAAAATCTCCTTTTCTAGCGCCTCCTTCTTAGAACTTGCAAATCTTCGAGGAAAAGGTAAAGGAGGAACATAAGTAGGAATAGGAGTTTTAGAGTTAGGAATAGGTACCTCAGAAGTTTGGGGGGAATCATCATTCTTCTCCTCCAAAACAGGTTCCTTTGGTGTTTCCACCTTGCCCGAATCAGCGGCTTCGGGTTGCACAAGTTGTGTACCACTTCTCAATGTTATTGCATTTACACCCTCCTTTGGGTTGATAGGTTGAGAAGGGAGTTTCCCACTATTTTGTGCCTTCAATTGGTTCAACTCAAGAGCCATAGAACCAACTTGGGTCTGCAACTCCTTCATCGAACTCTTGGTCTCTTGTATAAATGATTTCATCATCTCCTCCATACTTAACCCCTGATTTTGAGGTTGTTGTTGTTGAAATTGTTGACGCGGCTGGAACTGTTGTTGTTGAGGTTGGAATCCACCCGAATTGTTGAAATTAGGTTGTTGGACCGCTCCTTGCTTGTTGTCATAGCTAAAATTGGGATGATCTCTCCATCCCGGATTGTAGGTGTTGGAATAAGGATCATACCGTCTTGGCTGATTTGGAAAAACCGCATTAGCTTGCTCATTGACGTCTTCATACCCATGAGAATTTGGTATCACTGCAGCTGAAACTTGTTGTAGCATTGCTGTGATGTTTCCCATTTGTTGACGAAGTTCCTCCACCTCGCTCACTTCATTGACTCGCCGAAGAAGCACATCCGAACCATGACTCAAGAATTGTTGAGAGTTTGCTGCCATGTTTTCAATCAACTCTCTAGCTTGTGCCACCGTCTTGCTCACTAGTGCACCACCACCCGCAGCATCAAGAAGATTCCTATCACTTGATTGGAGACCTTCATAGAAGTATTGGATAATCATAGCGTCACTAAATTGGTGATGAGGACAGCTGGCCACCAACCTCTTGTATCGTTCCCAACAATCATATAAGGACTCTCCCACATTTTTCTTCATCCCGCAAATATCCTTGCGAATTTGAGTAGCCTTAGATGCAGGAAAATATCTCTCTAGAAAGAGTTTCTTGAGTCCATTCCAAGTTGTAACACTCCCGGAAGGCAAGTAGTATAACCAATCCTTAGCATTACCTTCCAATGAGAATCGAAAAACCTTCAACATAGCACCATCCGCCTCCATATTTGCTGGGAGCATAGCCATGACAATGGTGTGGAAATCCATAAGATGCTTGTTTGGATCTTCATTCACCAAACCATGGAACTTTGGTAATTCTCTAAGAAGTCCCGGCTTGATTTCAAAAGTGGAGTCGGTTTGAATGCAATCCTGCTGTATATCCAACTTGTGAGAAGCTAAGTCTTTGAGTGAACGATTTGCAGGGTCACCCATTGCTTCTTCTTCTTCTTCCTCTTCTTCAAAAGGAATCTCGTGTTCTACTTCGCCTTCACCCAAGTTGTGTTCTTCCGTTGTGCCTTGCCTTGGTTGGAGTATTGTGCCTTTTCGAGTAGATATCCCGCACCTTGGATAACTCCAATCTTTAGAAGCCAGGGATTAGGTACCTGAAACACAATTCTCACAAACAAGTAAGAAACAAAACAAGAACCGAACAACAGAACAGTATGCGAACAGAAACTAAAAACTAGATAACAAGCCGAATGCCTCCCCGAACGGCGCCAAAATTTGATCGCTTGCGATGCGACACAAATATAATTCACTTCCTCACTTAACTAATATGAATATAGTATTCGATAAGAAAGAGTTCGTATCCACAGAGAGGCGATTGTTGTTATGCAATTTTCAGATTCTTATGTAACCAAATAACCCAAGGTGTGTTTTTGTTTTTATCAAAGTAATAATACTAAATAAAGCAAAGTAAATAGTTGGAATAATCAATAAGGAGAAGATATTGGTTAAGGGATAGTATCATTCACAAACATGTATTTTTCATCTATGATTAGAATTGGTATTTAATCTCTCAATTATCAAAAGTCCTAAGATATCTTGATCGCAAGAATATCTCGTTTATTTCCTGATTTTATCACAAACAACATTAAAAGATGCTATCGTGAAATCTTCTTAAAAAGCAACCTAAAGTGTAAAAGCACAATTAGATTTAACTCCCTAAGAGCAATAAGTTCTATGAAATAAGACTAATCGATGCAAACAAACGTGTAAAAGCACTAATTCGTTTTAACAAAGGTTATGATTCATATGCGATTAAAAAGATGTATCACTACAAGTATTAACCACAAGTTGCTACTAGAAATCAGGGACAAACAACTTTTACGTATTGAAAACCCTAATATAGCTATAGAGATGAAAACACATCCAATTGATTCCGGACTCAACCAAACTAGCATTCAAATCATATGATAATAAAACGATGAATCATAAACGATAAAATTGAGACAAAACTAATTCTTAGAATCAAATAATCATGCTTGAAGAAATCAACTTTTATCCCATAACCAATTATTGTATTTAGCTACTCATATTCATGGAGTTCATCATCAAAATATTCAAAAGAAGACTATGAAACATAAAAGAGATCAAACCCTAGAAGTAGTTCTCTGCAAAAGCTCCAAGAATAGAATAATAACCGTTCTATCTTTGTTGTAGAAACTCTCTTTTTATAGCCCTTTGCTTTCCAAAAATAGGTCAAAGTCTTCAAAATTTTCAAGTCCACGTCCATCTACTAGTCCACCAAGCCCAGGTGTGAAAAATACATCTCTGGAATTTTCGGGTCCAAAACTGGTCGCCGGATTGCTGATGTCATCACCGAAATCCGGTCACTGTCGCCGGAATCCGGTCGCCGGAAAATTTTATTCGATCACTTTTGCCATCTGACACTATCACCAAGTAATTCTGCACTTCCAGTAGCTCAACTTTGCTTTCCTGTATTTCAAACATTTGCAAAACACGTCTAAATCCAATTTTTATTCTTGCGAAAACGCACCCAAAAGCGCGACGTGTAGCTCATACTTCCGGCCGTCAACTCTTTCGTTCGACTCATACCCGCCTCATGATTCACTGAATCTTGACGATCCCCACTTTCGGTTCTGAAATCCGACTACCGGAACTAGTGCCACCGGCGCGCCATTTTCGCTCACTTTTCGCATAATTTCTGCAGCATTGGTTTCAAACAATGCCACTGCCATACTCCCTTGCATCTACAAAACCCAGTCCTTGTTCATTTTTAATTTCACCTTCTTGTACAGCAGCAACAAACCACAAACTCCAGTTAGTAGCTGATTCTTCTCTCCAACTCACATCCATCACTCAATCCACTGTGACATAGCCATATCTCCCGCAACACCAATCATTGAACCACTAGTTCACTTTGAAATCTCTATTTCGATTTGCTCCCAACGCTCTCCAATTTCAGTGACCATTCCAGCTTTTTGTGCTTTTACTCATGCTACCAACAGCTGCAACATCTCTTCTTTAGCTTTAGCAGCAAAGATCGACACCACTTTCATCACAGCAATCACTTGGTCCCATTTCAACTCAACTGACTGCACACCTTTGCACTATCACAAAACACTCCATCCTCATCAATCACCATTTCATACAGCTTCAGTTCCTCCATAGCACATAGCATTACCACCATCATCTGCATCTCAAGCTTCACTTACATTGTCACTTGCACCAGCCACTACAGCCTTCCATTGCACTACTCTCATAATCCGAGCTATTCCAACACAACTTCCAGTTAACTCAGCTGCAACCACCTTCAGTTATTGCTCCTTCCAGTCCCTGTAAACCTCATGACTCCACAGTTTAGTTCAAGAGTTTGCACCTACAACTACAGTGCCATCACTGTGTTCATGGCAATATCTCATTGAGCTCATATTCCCTGCAATTTCAGCTCTTCCAACTGAGCTACAATTTCACCTGTCCTGCAATATCCATCCTACCACCTGATGCTTAGAACAACAGCCAACACCAAGGCTATGTTCACTGCATCTCAACACAGCACCACCAGACTGAAGCCTCCTCACCACATTATCAAAATCCCCATGAGATCAACCCAATTACATTGCAACCTCAACCAGTTGCAAGCCAGTTCACTGCAACTCACCTTCTCACTTCTTCACCAGCCGCTGCATACCATCTCTAGCTGCTCCATTTTGCAATATTTATTCTTTCTCCTTCGCGCATTAAGCTTGGCAGCAACAAATCTTCCTCCGACTGCAGTTCAACTCATACCACTAGCACTTCTTTCGTACTTTAACTCCACCTGCATCTTCCCTGCATTCTTGGCTTTAAGTACTGCACCACAAGTCTCTCCCATATCACAACTGCCACTGTAACCCAATGCAGACAACCATCCTGGCCACGGCTAACCAGCAACAACTCAACTGACCTACAGCTCCCGATTTCGCACCACTGGCCCATGGAAAACATTCACATCTTCCTCCTCTTGAACCATCGTATCTCCTCCATTTCAATTCAAGCAGCACACAATCCACCAAATCCACCTGCAATTCAGCTGCATTAGCAGCTCTCAGCTTTCACAACCCTTGAATCTCCTCATGTGTCTCATTTGCAATTCCATTAACCACTTCAGCTGCACCAGACCTTGTTAGTTCAGCCATTTCATCAAGTCCATTGCAGCTTCAATTATTCATCTGTAACATTACCCATATTTCTAATCCATCAGCTTGTCCTAACACAGCCACCAACAACAATTTCAGATCCAGGGACTCAAGCCATTCTTTACAGTTCATACCAGAAGCATCAATTCCTAGACTCCTTAGCTCCTCAAATTGAACCAACACACATCCCTCTAATTCTTCTCAGAACTATGAACCATTGCACAGAATCTAATACTCAAACCTAGGTATTCATCTCAACAACATTTCTCAATCAATTCATTTACATCAAACCCTAACAATTTATTCTCTTGGTTGTTCTCAACTGAGTTCTTAATTTAGAAATCAAACACCACAAAACCCTAGCTTCTTTGGCAACAACAAATTCTACTCTGAATTTCTGTGTTCATCAGCTGCCATGGCTTTCTCTCAGTTCTCTGAAATTGAGGTGATTTCATGGCTGCACCTCTGTCAAATGGGTGGAACAGAATGAGAGGAAATATCTCTTGGTTTTAGGGTGAACAATGATTGGGGTGGTTATTGACACCCCACTGCATATGATAAGGGATACCCCAGTGGATACCCTATAACATGTAGTCACCCCTTAACATCAGCCGGCTGTTTTTAATACTCCTCTGAGAGAGTTTCCCCTTAACCGTGGCTCGTCTCCCGATATTGCTCGCTGTGAAATGACCTTTTTGCCCTTTTCGCTTCAAATGGCTATTTTCTCCTTCTTTTGCTCCGAATGACTCCAAAGTACCTAAATACTCAAAAACAAAGCATAAGATACATAATTTACAAGAAAACTAGCAGAGAAAGCATAAACAATAGATAAATAATTAGGTGTTTTAGACACCTATCAGCCACCAACAAAAGAAAGCGTGCAGCGATCAACGACTACCTTGCCTCTTAAGATGCAAGATCTCGCCCGTCGAAGGTCACCAAGCTACCAAGTCTCCCAAGCTCGACTTGCCAGGCAACAACGACGTGCCACATGTTTTCCACAAAAACATTCGAGACATCAAACACATATCACAAACTGGGGGATCCACTTTGGGTATTGGTTTGGCGGTTTACAGCGTGCGGCGTACACTACGCCCGACATAAGGAAGTGTCATAAGGTGAGGCGGTTAGTAAATCTAGGGAGTCAATGGTGAAATGATCAACAATCAATTCCATATGTTAACTGTTTTATGGAACATCAATTCCATACGTTAACGGTTTTATGGAACATCAATTACATGCATGCGGTTATCACCTCCTCCCATTTACTTACCCATTTATCCACCCCTTAATGAGACCAGAGTACGTTTTACTTCGACTTGTATAAATAGGTCTTACCTATCTTCACCGAACAACAAGTTCATTCGGGAATATACAACACTCAGAAAATACTTGCTAGCTTACCATTTGTTAGCCTTCCAACTTTTCTGATACAAGTCACAGTAATACAACTACTCTTCCAGAATCAACTATTCTGGTCTCATCACTTTCCTTGCTTCCCTCCCCAAAACCAACCCATTCTCCTCCACTATATGACCGAAGCAAGTCCGGAACGACCATTTCTTGGTTTAGGCTGGATTTGTATAGATTGATCTCTCGAACTTAAAGTACTCCCTTGCATTACATTGTTTAGGGTTTAAATTGTTTCTCACCCGTACACACTCGAAATTACCGAAATCAACAGAAACTATTTTCACCTACAAACAATTGGCGACCACGGCGGGAGGTTCGATCTTTCGGTTACAATGTCAATTTTCGACCGTCGATATCGTTTTTCGACCTAGACGTCAAGATCGTATAGGAAGACGATACACTCCGACTCAGTTACCCGACGACCCGATTATCAGTCATGACACAACAAGGGATGACTGGGGACTTCCCAGAGGTTAGAAGCAAACGATCCGCCTGAGAATCGACAACTCGGTTATCAGGCAACTTAGTAATGACTGGGGACTTTCCAAAATCGTGGCGGTGCTTCCCATAAAACTTGGTATTACACCCAGAAGGTTCCCTATTCGTCAAGAGACCTAAAAAAAACATTCACCTACCTGTACGTGCCTACTTTGCACAACAATAATTACCTATCACTATTAGCAGACGTTACTACGGTGACATTCGAAGAATTGTTTATGATGAAGTACTTCCACAAGTTTATGAAAGGCATACCCATGGCTAAGGTTTACACAAGTTCAGAAGAAAAATGTTTCTACAGATTTATGGAAGGCATACTTATGGCTATGGTTTGCACCAACATAAGAAAACAAGAAGAAAAATTGAAAGAAAAACGCTGGAGTACATAGCTGGAATATGCTTGCCCACTTTATCACTACCGCGCTACCGCTAACACCAGGACGTGATAACAAATATACGAGGTAAAAAGGGGAGCCAACCCCTTTCATAAGCATAATACTTTTTGGAATTTGAATAACGAAAGGATTTCTTGTTTGATCTACGTCTGGAAAGAGGAAACTGGGCCCGTAAGAACAAGTTCGCGCCATGCTAAGATAACGTCGTGCCAAGCTAATGTTTTTCCAAGCCAACAGTCTGCGCCATGGCTAGTCAAAAGTCCGCGCCATACCAAATCTAATGCCAGACACGCTTACCATACGGGCTACCAGACAAGCTTACCAGACGCGCCTACCAGACAAGCTTACCATACGCGCCTACCAGACACGCCCACCAGACGCGCTTACCAGACGGGCTTACCATACATGCATACCAGACGTGCATTCTAGGCACACATGCCGCACGCGCATGCCAGCCACAATACCACACCCTTCCCTAAAATCTTGCATCCTTCCAGCGCTAACATCTTGCGCCATTCCAGCGCCATCCTCTCCGCTCCGCAACCAGCTAAAGCAGTTCCATGGCTTCAGCACTCCGTGATCAAAACAATGCCATCTATGCACAATACACTTACGATCACCAGAACCAGAATCGCTTCCGCCTCCCCAATGTTTCTTCAAGAATGACAACTCCAACCGTCACCAGAGGTGCTACTCCACCATCAGGGCAAGATGCTGGAAGAGCCGGAAGAAGCTGACCTCCTTTTACCACTATTGATTTCATTAAAAGACAAAAGGCACATCAGCAGGACGTGCGTTTATAGATGAAGAGGCTCACGTTGCTCTTGAACGACCAGTAGAAGGGGGGCCAGCAATCCAATTTTATCACACGTAAAGATTAGGAACGACTTCACCCAAATCGAAAGCAAAGAAAATCAGCAACCCTCCTGAGTTCACAGAGACCCTCTTCCCGTCAGGACCTGCACGACGGGAACTTCGCCCACAAAGTCATACTGTATATGATGAAACAGTTATGTGAGATTCTATATTTCTCCAAGGCATAGCGTCAAAACATATTTGCATCCCTCAACCGCACCGCATCATGGAAGCAGCCTTTTCCAACCAGAGAAATCGTTCACAAATCCCAACCTCTCTTAGAGAGCACGATTAATAGATAGAACTGAGGACTCCTAACCACTGTCCACTTGAAGGACGTCCAGCCTTACATCACACTGGTTTACGCAGCCTCTCTAGTGGCTCCAATTTAGTCTTCGCTTCGACAGCCGCTCCGCTTTAACACTCGCTCCAACAGCCGCTCCGCTTCAGCGTTCTCTCCATAAGCTGCTCTAGGATCCGAAGACGAAACTCCAGCATTTTTACTCCATAAGTTTCAATATCCTCTCCAAGAGCCGAAGCTACTTCAACGCCGCTTCTTCCTGCAAAGGTTCGTACCACCACGCTCCCCATGTCAAGAAACATAGCCAACCATCCAATCTTCGCAGTCATGGACACCTTTTAATTCATCTCGCTAAAACTCGTGATCATGGATAGTTTTCTCGCTTACGCATCCATCCAATACTTTTACTTCCAAGGAGCCCATACAATTCCAGCCAACCTAATTTGTTACCACGACAATGTAGTCTCTCCCGATTACATCTCCTACCAAGAACTGTTGTCGCTCATTCGTTAATGCCAAGCCAGAGCTTCACCAACCAAAAAGTCGTGCCTACAACAAGGTCATCTACTCTTCAAGGGTGCAACGCAAGAATATCATCACCTCTCTGTCTAAAATACGCCTTCAATACTTCACGAGGCCGCGGAGGATCCCAAGCTTGTACTATCCAGAATATTTCATCATATAATTTCTGAGCATCCCAGTGTCATATCCAGAAGAGTACTATAAGCTTATATCAAATCCCGTGGATGGGTATTCAAGGAGATGTAATGAAAGTAAGTTACACATGGGGACTACCATCATGAGACGCTTTCACTCCCCTCAACCAGGTTATTACTGATTTCAACGTTATCACTGTCGAGGTTTTACGAGCCGCGGTAATTTCTCAACACGAAGCCATACATGTGCACCGAAGACTCCAAAAGCACGCCAGAAGGTTACATTCATATATTCATCCATGACCATCATATCAAACCGAAGTATAACCGGGGACTTCTCACCGCATCCCATTCCATACGATAGTCCAAGATTCAGAAGATGGTTCGAAGGATGTAACTTGGAACAAAGTCCCGGAAGACTTGATAGCAGTACATCGGCAATGGAATGTCTCCCTATTTCTTCCAGGGGCTCCAGAAGTTTTGGACCATGCAAGCATTCACAACACATCATCATCACGATCATAAGGTCCACTGAACAACCTAATATCAAGGATGGACCGACGACGCAACCACAACCTCCAAGATTATCCCTGACGTGATCGTTTCCGAGCATATATTTCGTCCATCCATCCCAAGAATACAGCGGAGTTTTGGTAATTTTTTGGGACCCACTGGAGAGACACTGCAAACGTAAACATGGATCCAGACGAACAACAGAAAAGAAGAAGAGGGTCGATATCTCTTTTCATGCAGATAGAGTTTTTAGAGCTTGAACAGAATGAATATTCCTTCTTGCTCCATGAACGGAATAGGTGACTGGCGCGCGACTATGCTACCCCGGGCCCACAACATCCCTCATGACTTCTTCCAGATTTTCACTGTCGGGCCGTTTTCACCTCCTAAGCGAGCTCGAAACCTAAATATTCACGCGTGGGGAGATACAGATATCTGTTTCGTGTCCGATAAAGGGGAGGACCATCAAAATCCGCATCCAAACGCAGATTCTAGTAAAGGGCGCTAATTAGGGTTTCAGCGTGTCAAACCCTAAACCGCAAGCGCTTCCCTTGCAAGCGTTTCCCTTCCAAAGCGCTTCCCTTACCAGCATCATGCCTTGCCAAGCGCTTTACAGAGCGGCCCATACCCGTTCCATGCCCGTCAATGCTAATGGGTCCCCTTCATGCCAAGTCCATGCTAGCAACTCCGCCTCGCGTTCCAAAGCCTAGCCCTGAAGACACCTAATCATACCGGGATTTTCACAAAGCTACCAGATGAAAGGATTGCAGATTCTACCTACCTCTCGAAAAAGATTTTTGAATAAGGAAAGGCAATTGGTCCCACAAGATCAAGCCTTGCCACTCCCAAGACATCCGTGCTTTTCTTGCCAGCGCTTCACGTTCAGTTTTTGCAACAATCTGCGCCTTTCATGCTAATGCCATCCAACGCCAACGCTCCGCGCCAACCAGGACAATCCGCGCTTTCCATGCCAACGCCTTGCCAGTGGGCCATGTCAGAGCCTTGCCAGCAACCTGTGTTTCCCCTTGCCGCGCTTCCATTATGACGCCATGCTTTTCCAAGCGGCCCACGCCCATTCCAAGCCCATTGGTGCTAACAAATCCCTTTCATGCCAAGTCTATGCTAGCAGCTCCGCCTCGCGTTCCAAAGCCTGGCCCCAAATACACCTAGCCATACTGGGATTTGTGCAAAGTTACAGGATGCAGGGATTGCGGATTCTACTTACATCTCGAAAAAGTTCAGACAAATCTCCTCGGCCCTCTTTCATGACTTACTGTCTCAGTTCTGTCCTCGTTTGTCACCATTTTCTACCCCCTTGGCCCCACGAGCCAAGTCGTCCGCTCTCTTTGCCTTCCAAGACCGCGACCCCTTTGCCTCGGAGATGTACGACCAGACCAAGCCGGTAACTTTCGTCTCACCACTCCACGATCTGCATCCCCTGTACAACTTACGCATGGCCGCCAACACGGGAAACCAAAATTCTCTTCACCCCTCAAAAAGGTTAGTCGAATTTTCCTGACCATCTTTGCAATAATTTATGTCTCGATTCCGTCCTTATTTGTCACCATCATATGCTTACCTCACAACAAGGCACCTGTTCTGAGCTAAGCAGGGGGCTTAATGTTGATGGTGGTTTTTAGCCTAGGGTTAAAATCGTAAAACCCTAAACCCTAGTAGACAGTGATGTCACAACATTTAAGTAATAAGCATTTACTAGGCGCATTTATTGAAATCTTTAACGTGTCTGTAAATAATTACCGGGTATCTTTTTCAATTAGGGTTACGACAAGCATGCCAACCACGTGTGCCAATGGCAAACCATGCCAGCCACACTAACCGCGCCAAAGCATGCCAACCATGCTAGCCGCACCCCTATGCCAATGGAAAATCATGCCAACCATACTAACCGCGCCAAAGCATGCCAACCATGATAGCCGCACCTCTGTGCCAATGGAAAACCGTGCCAGCCACACTAACCGCGCCAAAGCATGCCAACCATGCTAGTCGCACCTCTGTGCTAATGGCAAACCGTGCCAGCCACACTAACCGCGCCAAAGCATGCCAACCATGCTAGCCGCATCCTTATGCCAATGGCAAATCATTCCATCCATATTAACCGCACCAAAGCATGCCAACCATGCTAGACGCACCTCGCCATGGCCCCATTCCATCTTAGCCGCGCCACCATGTTGGCCTTCCCTACACGGCTACCAAAACAAAGGCGTGCAATAATCAATGGTTGCCCTTCAATCCCAAGAGAAAATCCTGGCCGTCTCAGGTTACCAAACCACCTTTGGCCCAAAACCCTAGCTTGGTCATGCGCCTAGCCAAAGGTAGCCATGCTATGCGCCCAAGGCAAACCCTTGGCCCCACATGCCAAGCCAAAACCGCGCCTAGCCAAAGGTAGCCATGACATACACCCATGGCAGACCTTTGGCCCCACATGCCAAGCCAAAATCGTACCTAGCCAAATCTAGCCATGCCATGCGCCCATGGAAAACCTTTGGCCCAACATGCCAAGCCAAAATCGCGCTTAGTCAAAGCTAGCCATGCCATATACCCATGGAAAACCCTTAGCCCCACATACCAAGCCAAAACCGCACCTAGCCAAAGCTAGCCATGCCATGCGCCCATGGAAAACCCTTGGCCCCACATGCCAAGACAAAACCGCGCCTAGCCAAAGCTAGCCATGCCATACACCCATGGAAAACCCTTGGCCCCACATGCCAAGCCAAAACCGCACCTAGCCAAAGCGAGCCATGCCATGCGCCCATGGCAAACCCTTGGACCCACATGCTAAACCATGCCATGCCAGTGAGACATGCATGAAATGCCCGTACAGGCTGTAACTCTCGGAGTGTTATACTAGCCCGATTGAGCATACATCTCTCGGAGTTTTATACTAGCTCGATTGAGCATCCAGACTGTCCATAGCAGTCTAGGAATGATCACGATCATCCAACTTCACCAGCATGATTGGATGGCCCATATTGAAACCATGACCCCAAGAAGGTATTGGAAATTTCACTTCCAACCCAATGTGGGTCCCGCATGGTCGGCCTCCCCAAAAGGGGTGTCATAGCTTGCCAAACCGTCCAACCCAAGCAGAATGGACAAGAAACTCTAAATTAGGGTTTTCGGCACATTACATGTGTCGCAAAACGATCTCAACCATCCATCTTCGCAGGCATAGATGGAGGGTGTAGATGTAGATTCAAAGGGCCCATAACATGTCAACACAATCACCGTGGGCCCGTCTACACACATGTTGGCTGTCCCAATTCGTGCGCCCAAAACAAGGCATGACGCACGGCCAAACCCTAATTAGGGTTTGTATTGATCACGAGCATCCGTTTTCTCCTGATCGAATGAAGAGTTTAGGAGACAATTGAATAGGTCTAGTGAACATCAACATGATCACCGTGGATCCATCTACCTCCTCACCCGACCGACCAAGGCATACCATGCCTGGTTTTTCCAAATCGCACGCCCAAACTAGCGTGGTCACACTTCCCAAATCATAAACTGATCTCGACCACTCAACTTCGCCGGACGAATTGAGTGGATTAGATCACATTTCCATGGGACAGTCAGGTATAGGCGTGAATACCATCCTACCATCTACACGCCGGACCAAACGGCCGAGACAGACCAAGCTTAGTTGTCTCGAAATGCGCGCCTTGAAAATGGCATGCCGCGCCCCTTTAGGAATCCTTTGAGACATAGGATTTCTGTCGCAAATAGATCTTAGCCACTCAACTTCACCGGTAAATTTGAGTGGCCTAGATCAAACCTTCGTGGGATAGTGAAGCATGGACATGGACATCATCATGCCGTCCACACACATGCCTGATCAGTCCTCCATGAAATGTCTCTCAGGCTTGGATTCGACCAAGCTGAAAGAGTGCACTCGCGCACCTCTTAAACCCTAATCCGATGGTCGCAGATGTGGGTCGTAAGTCATCTTGTCCGTCCAACTTCGCCAGCCTGGACGGACGGCCTAGGATAGGAGTTAGGCGACCAGTGAGGTATCACCGTGATCACCGTCTTCCAATCTACCGCACCATGTGGTGGTCCAAGGGAGGGCTTGCTAGCGCAGCCTCCAAACCATCACATGAAGTAGGCAGGGCATAATGCTCAACAATGATGCTTCATATATGTCGAATACATTCGATGCATAACATGCATAGAATACACACGATACTTTACAAGTATCGACTTCCTAAATAACTTAGTTATTTTACTAGCATTACATGCTACCTTATGTGGGTCCCACTATCCACACACTCGAGACATCAATCATGTCACAAACTGAGGGATACATACTGCGGTATTGGTCTGGAAGTTTACAGCGTGCATCGTGCAACGCGCCATCACAAGAACGTGTCAGGAAGACATGGACGGTTAGTGATGATAGGATAAGTGGGAAAGATTGATCGTGTGACACTAACGCACAACTCCACTACTCCATCACTCCACTTCCTCCACTTCCTAAGAGATGTGAATAAGGCTTAAATGACTTGTATAAATAGGTTCTCCTCCCTATTTCCAACATAAGAGAAGACAACACAGAAATCAAGTGTTAATACAATTGTATTAGAAACACCCAGAGCCTGCTTGCCTTATTCGTAAGTCTGCTCACCTTTCTGTTACAAGTCATAAAGCAGCCCACACCTTCATAATCTCAACACCTTATTCGCTTCCCTCCCTAAGATCAACCCCATCTCCTTTACTTTGTGACCGAAACAAGTCTGGAACGGCCGTTTCTTGGTTTAGGCCAGAATTGTATAGATTGATCTCTCGAATCAAAATCACTCCCGTGCAGTGCATTTTTTTAAGGTTTAAACTCATTTCTCATCCACACACCCCAAAATTTCCAAAACTGGCAGAAATAGTTTTCACCCATAAACAAAGTCACAGTAACACAACTACTCTTCCAGAATCAACTATTCTGGTCTCATCACTTTCCTTGCTTCCCTCCCCAAAACCAACCCATTCTCCTCCACTCTGTGACCGAAACAAGTCCGGAACAACCTTTTTTTTTGTTTAGGATGGATTTGTATAGATTGATCTCTCGAACTCAAAGTACTCCCTTGCAGTACATTGTTTAGGGTTTAAATTGTTTCTCACCTGTACACACTTGAAATTACCGAAATCAACAAAAACTATTTTCACCTACAAACAAGTAGATAGACTTTTGAGTGATAGATGAGTTCAAGTCTACGCATACCTTTTGTTGATGAAGTTCCACAAGCTCCCCTTAGTAGTTCTTCGTCTTCAATCGATGAACGCCGTGAAGTCTAATGCTCAACTACACTTTCTATCCTAATCCGAGACTTAGATATAAGCAGACTAGAAATCAATATTTATAGTTTTGGAAACTAACTTGACAACAAGATTGAGATAGCAATGCTTGCGAGTTCGACCGAGTAGTGCTATAACAAAACATACCATTCTTTGATCAGAAAGAAACATAACTTAGGAACTACTAAATTTAACTAAGAAAGTTTGATTTCTACCCGATGGAAAATACGATATATTTAAACATAAAGTTGATCACTATAAGATGTAAGCTCTATAGCCATTCACAATGCTATCTTGGTCTCTTATGTAAAATTAATTGGCAGAAGGTTTGTTGATGATGTATTTTTCGGTTAAATAAGGCCTCTTATAATCGATAACTCATGGTCTTGTAAGAGAACCTGAAATAAAATTTGCTTGTCTTGGCATATGGATAAAACGGTGTCTCAAGATATTTGTCCGGATATGGTCAATTAGATTACGAAAGATATCAACACGCTTCTCCCCTAATATATCTTCAATTTCTAATCATGTTGCATATTTCATTTCAAGCGAGTCAATGGAGAACTTGCAATTACTTCCAATAAGGATACGTTGTTATTGATAACCTGATCCAACTAATATTTCAGTTCCAAATATCATAATCTCCAATTTATGAAATTTTGCACTAACTTTCTGACTTGAATAATTTCCCCAGCAAACATAATCTTAAGGTTACCATTCCTAAGGTTATAAGAATAAGTGCCAGTACCAATAAAACTATAATAGGCCACGTTATAGAAAGTTTAAATTCACTCTATGTAGGTGTCATGACATGTACTTAGATAAACATAAAGTTTTCCAAAAAATAAATAACATATTTGATCATCTACATGTGTTGACTTACTGTTTAGATAAATATCTACATGTTTACTAAACTAAATGATAATGTAAATGTAAATGTGTTTAAATTCTTTTAACAGAAGAAGAAAAAGAGATAAAAGAGCAAAATTAAACAGAAAACCTCCCTAATCATCAAAACTCTCTCTTATACTTCAAAGCTAAAATAGAAGGTATCTTCCCATTACTACAAAGCTAATGCATAATACAAAATCAACCTTTATGATGATATTGAAACCCTAATTTTAAAGATAATATAGAATAAAACATTAAAAATGCTTAGAAGAAATGCATCATGCGTCGACGATTCTCTTCCATTCTCCATGGCTCACTTTCAACTATATTTATTCTAGTTTCAAGGAACATGTAGTACCTTTTATCCAACCTTACATATGCTTCTAATATATTCGCTTCAGAAATTTCTAAAAACCACACAAGTTTTGGTCGGAGATCTCATAGCTTCATCCAATTTAACATATCTACTAGGTATTTTATCAACAAGATACAACCTTGGATATATAATTTTGTCCCACATATAAACTTTTGGAAATATTTGTCTTAAAAGTATTATTTTTTTCCATTTCCAAATACCCAGGATGAAATTCTCTTTCTTTCTTTTAAACTATTTCTCACTCTCACTCTTTCAAACTTTTCCCATTCTCATTAGACATAATACATTCTCATGATATAGTATTTAGTTTTCGAGTTCTTGAAGTATTATCATTACTTCTTCTCTGTTGTTCCAGTCTTCTCGGTAACCATCATTCAATTTTCTTACATACACTCGTTCATAACAATAAAAGCGTATATATACGGGCCCAAGAAAAGTATAAATATATAGTCTAATATTTAGGATTTACATCAGATGCTTATATATATATATATTTATTTATTTTGCTAAGTATATATATATACTTAGCAATAGGGTGCTGTTAACTTCTAAGTATATATATACTTTGCTAAGTTTTTTTTTTTGCTAAGTATATATATACAAATCTCAAATATATAAATACTTCTTAATTAATAGGGTGTTGTTAACTTCTATACTCGTATATATCTTAAGGTTCACTAAGACAACAATTATTTGTATTGGAAACAAGTTTTGTTTGTTTTACTGCATCGAAAACAATAATTCTCTGTATTAGAAACAAGATTTTTTTTTCAATGAAAGAAAAACCAACTTCTAGCACACTAAGACCAAAAAAAAACAAATTTGTTTCCAATGAAATAAAATAAAAATTTATGAAACCCTTATGTCGGTTTCAAAACTTCCAAAAAATGTTTTCTTAATACCAACAATCTTGAACTGGACCAAGGATATAAATCATTTGAGGTGCGGAGCCGACTACAAAAAAAGTTTGGAAAAGTAATGTTCAAACAAAGTCAGGGAAAAACATGAATCTTTTGCGAAATATGGATCCTCATAATTTTTAAAATATATCAAAAGCCTTTTGCCCATTCATCAACAAAGTTTAAATACTAAATTTACAATCACATAATTATCCAAGAGCATAAAAAATTATCTTAGCTTGTTATGAAGAAAGTTTCATGTATCTTGTTCTCGTCTCTTGCTTAGGAGTCGGATAGGCAGGCAGAACTTTATCAAGGAGCATAAAATACGTTGGTATCCACATTAAGTCATTATATTTTGGACTTACGATCAATGATTTGGTAACACCAAAGACAAATGGAGGTAACTTATTTTATAGGTTTCTAAAAGATAAAGATAACAACCACAAGGGAGTTTTATAGTCATTTGAAGAGGTTTTGTAACCTATTCTTTGAAAGAGTAACTCATCTGTTTGGAGCAAAGGGATCAAAAATTCAACATGTCATTTCTTGCCTTCTTAAAAAGATTCACATTGGCTTATACATATTCTTGTTACAAGGAACTCATGAGGCTTATTAGTGAAATACAAGAACACAAATATGAATAGACCATATCATCTTATTAATATAGGGAAATAAAATTTTAATAACACTTCCTTGTTAAATTATACAGTCCTTCTATATATGTGTATCAAAAAAATCAAGATGTGTCCTGGCGAATATATTTATGCCCACCATCATATATGAGATATTTACCGTATATTTTTGTTCGATAAAACTAACCTTGACAGTATTGGATCCAAAGAAAGGACTATTTTCAAGAGTAATAAGACAGTTACCTGACATCGTCACCTTTTTCGCCTTTCTGATACCGTATTTTAACTTGTTGTTGAGAGTTTTATACCAGTGAATTCTTTTATTTATTTTATTAATAACATTAATTTGTTGAAGCATGGGATAGTGTGATTTTATGATTGTAAATCACATAATTAGGTGCCTTTATCTGTAAGACAACATGTCTTTGAGAAACATCCCTCTTTGTCTCACATAACTTGAGAATGAAAACAATTTTAAGAATATGATGTGGAGAGTTTTGTATATCAATAATTTTCTTGTTCTCAAGTCGTCGACAGTAATCTTTAACAAAGTGTCTTTTCATCTTGCACGAATAACAAGCTTTTCTTCCATGGATGAAAGCATGAAAAAGAGTTCCCATGTATTGACAATTATTTAAAGACTTCTTATTGTATTGTTTATGTATATAACCTTTATCTCCATACAAGTGACATTTTTCCGAGATCTAATGGAATCATATTTGACTTTATTGTATAGAAAAGAAATTTCTCGAGTGAACGGTTTTGGATATTCCTTTTTGTCAGAGTATGAACAAATATGAAGGTCTACCTCTTTCCCAAGACATGCGTAGGCATTAGAGCAAGATTTTTTTTTTTAGTCGTTGAGCTTCATTTCAAGAGTTTTCTTGTTCAAGATTTTTAGTCTCTTATTGAGAATATCATTACTTTGTTTTTTTGATTGAAGTAATTCAATAAGAAGACTAATTTTGTCAAGGATCATCATCATAGAATAGACTGAAGATTCTTTTTCAGAGATGGAATCATCAATTTCCCTCAAGGGTTTGATCCCAAGTTTATCATGGGAAATAATAAAGTTGTCATGCACTTGTCTTCTGAAAGAATGAGGAGACACTCTGATGGGATTTTGTTGAAGACACGAGCTGAATTTCCAGAGAGTGAAATCTTTTCCCAGTGGTGTTCTTAATTGTGGGAAGTACGTAAAATGAGTCTTTTATGGAAAATTAAATACCATACTTTGACTCATTGTTTACAGCGAAAAAGCGGGGGTCTAACAACCTCACCCAATATTTCAATTAACAATCTGTATGGATTAACTCCAATATACTTTTAAGAGAATCAATTATACAGTCAGACTCAATCTTAATAAAAAGTATATCAAGGAGTTAATAAAATTGAAATATGCGAGTCTTTATCAAATACAAGAGAGATATAAACTTGGATGGTACCAAAAACCAATATCCAAGGATCAATCAATTTCTAATCAACAACCAAAGGTTGGATTTCACAATTGATCGATACAATGCACAACCTATGATATTTCAATTATATAACAAAATATAATGCGGAATATAAATAACACAGACACCAAAAAATTTGTTAACGAGGAAACCGCAAATGCAGAAAAACCCCGGGACCTAGTCCAGATTGAACACCACACTGTATTAAGCCGCTACAGACACTAGCCTAATACAAACTAACTTCGATCTGGACTGTAGTTGAACCCTAATCAATATCACACTGATTCAAGGTACAGTTGCGCTCCTTACGTCTTTGATCCCATCCGGATACTACGCATTTGATTCCCTTAGCTGATCTCACCCACAACCAAGAGTTGCTACGACCCAAAGTCGAAGACTTTAATAAACAAATCTGTATCGCACAGAAAAGTCTACGATAATAGATAAATTTGTTTCCCACAGATAAACCTACGAGTTTTGTTCCGTCTTTTGATAAATCAAGGTGAATAGGAACTAATCGATAACCCGGACTTATATTCCCGAAGAACAACCTAGAATTATCAATCACCTCACACTAATCTAAATCGTATGGTAGCGAAACTAGATATTGCGGAATCACAAACGTTGAGACGAAGATGTTTGTGATTTCTTTTTATCTTGCCCTATAGGAGATATAATTGAAAATGCGGGGGTCTAACAACCTCACCCAATATTTCGATTAGCAATCTGTATGTACAACTCCGTGCTGTTTTCTAGAGAATTAACAAGACTCAATCAATAGAAAAATACTCAAGGAGTTAAATTATCTCAATCTCTTGATTTGATTTACTCAAGCAAATAAGATTCGCGAGCTTAATCAAAGAGAGATAACTTGGATGGTACCAAAGGCCAATATCCAAGTGTCAATCGATTTAAATCAACAACCAATAAGGTCAGATATTCTAATCGACTGAACAACGCACAACCTGTATTATTTCAATTATATAACAAAATATAATGCGGAAAATAAATAACACAGACACCAGAATTTTGTTAACGAGGAAACCGCAAATGCATAAAAACCCCGGGACCTAGTTCAGATTAAACATACATTGTATTAAGCCGCTACAGACACTAGCCTACTCCAAATTAACTTCGGTCTGGACTGTAGTTGAACCCCAACCAATCTCACACTGATCTAAGGTACAATTATGCTCCTACACCTCTGATCCCAGCAGGATACTGCGCACTTGATTCCCTTAGCTGATCTCACCCACAACCAAGAGTTGCTACGACCAAAAGTCGAACACTTTAATAAACAAGTATGTCTCACACAGAAAAGTCTACCGGTAATAGATAAATTCGTCTCCCACGAATAAACCTACAAGTTTTGTTCTGTCTTTTGATAAATCAAGGTGAACAGGAACCAATCGATAAAACCAGACTTATATTCCCGAAGAACAGCTCAGTTTCATCAATCACCTCACAATAAACTTAATCGACACAGCGAAGAAGATTATTGAGGAATCACAAACAATGAGACGGAGATGTTTATGACTACTTTTATCTTGCCTATCGGAGATAGAAATCTCAAGCCAATTATTACAATTGTACTCGTATGATAGAAATAGCAAGATTGGATCACACAACTACAAGATAAGTAGTATCGGTCTGGCTTCACAATCCCAATGAAGTCTTTAAGTCGTTAACCCGAATTTAGAGAGAAAACTCAAGGGTTAATAGAGATCGACTCTAGCTTAGAGAAAACTAGTATCACTGAAGAAAGGTGTGTGGGGATTAGTTTTTCCAATAGATAGAGTTTCCCTTATCTAGTCTTTTAAATCAGGGTTTGCAATCAATGTTAGCTTAGTAAAAAAGCATTCAATATTCACCGTTAGATGAAAACCTGACTAGATACAAGCTAATATCTCTCAACCGTTAGATCGAAAACTTAGCTTGCCATACACACATGTACTTGACGTTTTGGGTTTGTGTAACCGTACCCAAACGTGTACAATGGTTGGTTCAATATTAGTTAACCAAATGGTTAGCCAAATGATAACTTTCATATCAACCATATTCTTCTTCACCATAACTAGTCCAAATGACTCAAATGAACTAGTTAAAGAGTTGTTCAATTGCTATGATATCTCAAGTACTACAAGAAACACAATTGAATCAAAAACGATGTGATTCACTCGAATCATTAATCATGAACTATAAAGCCACGGTTTGCAAAAGCATCCCTTAGTAATTTAAGAATAAGTTCATGAACAACATTTTCAGACATAACCTCTTGAGTTCGCGGACTCAAGCTAACCGGTTGAAGTTAATAAACTCCAGCAGAATTTCTCGGGATGAGAACTTCCGTCAGTTCGTGACTGCACCTGAGCTTCAACTTCAACAGATATTCTCGGGTTCGAGAACTTACGCCAGTTCGCGGACTTAGTTGCTGCTCACGTTCCGGTTCCACTTGATCAATAAAGTTCGCAAACTTCGGTTCAAGTGTTAAGGACTTATACATATATGTGTAGCCACAACAATGTTTATATCCACTAATGTCTATATAGTCTAAACTCTCATTTTAGTCATTGAAACATTCTCAGAGGGCGTTATATAGTTGTTATTCACAAACTATTTTTCGTCAGAGCGATTTCTAAAGTGATTGAAACATAACATGACTTTCATCACTAGGCAAAGATGAACTTGGCTAAAGCGAAAGCTTTACTATCACACATTTCGAGAAATAGATAAGCGAGATATACTCAGCTCGAAATGTCACATGTGCATATTCTTGGTCTATATAGTAAAACGACTTTTGTCTCAAGATAGAAGATAGAGTAGATAGAATTTTGAGTGATAGATAAGTTCAAGTCTCCATATACCTTTTAGTCGATGAAGATCCACTGGTTCCTTGAGTAGTCCTTCATCTTGTATGATGATCTCCATGGATTTCTTAAGCTCAACTACACTTTCTATCCTAGTCCGAGACCTTAGCTATAGTAGAATATAAATCAAGACTATATAGTTTTGATCACTAAGATTGACAAACATGCTTGAGATAGCAACGCATGCGAGTTTGACCGAGCAGTGCTCTAACAATCTCCCCCTTTGTCAATTTTAGTGGCAAAACTATTAATACATATGGAATACAAAAATTATATAAATAAACTTTGTAGCTCCTATTCCACATGCCTAATCTTCAACAATACTCGAAATCTTCGTCACTTCCAAGTAGTCCAATGATCCCAAAGGTTGTAAGTTTAGTATCATCATTGTTGAAAATATGTAGCTATAACAATGAGAAAAGCATTGGTTCTCAATCATTGTTATACAGTGTCATAGTATTATTACACAACGTCAAAGTCCAATTGCATCACAACTTCAACAAGAATACTATGGTAATACTTCACTCCCCCTTAGTAAATACTCCATCTCACACGGAAACCACTCCCCCTTACATAATGATCCGAAAACCATATGTATTTGTAGTGTGAGCTACAATTAATTCTCCCCCTTTTTTGTCAATAAAATTGGCAAAGGTACAAAAACGGGATCCTAATAAAATTTCCGTAAGAGATATTTCATTACCAAAGGTAAATGTTCTATCATCTTGTTTAGATGCAATCATAAAGCCGAGGCTAAATGCATTCATCAAGGAGTTTATAAAGATACAAGATAACCCCTAAAAAATTCCACAGCCGCACTCCCCACAAAGATATGGAAATTAAGCGCAAGTTCAAAAGAACTCTCCCCCATTAGATGTCATTCCCAAAGGAACAACAAGAGCGACCTTAATTTCAAGTGAAAAGAATGATTTCTTTAGACTCAACAAATTTCATACAAGTATGAATTTGGAATCCAAAATATTCAATCATATTAACCAAAGTGAACCATGATTAATTTGACTAAATATGCTCAACACAAGTAAACTTATGGAGACTTAATTCATCGATTAGATTATTCACAAGTAAACCCATAAATATTCTAACCGGATTACACAATTAAACTAATCACAAAGTAATCAATTCAATTGTCCACACTCGACATGAGAAAAATCTATGGAGTGCTAACTAAATAATTACACAAGATGATTGATTTAGTTCATTTGGGCTCAACATAAGAGATTATGGAACCCCGACTAAGATTATCATAGAAAATGACAACCTTAATCGTACATGTACTCAACATGAGAGAACTCATGGAATACAAACTAAATAACCTCACAAGTTGATTAATTTAGTTCTTAATGCTCAATATATAGCATCTCATGGAACAACCAACCATTCCAATAGCAATCGACTTAGTTGTATCGTGCTCAACATGAGATACACAATGGAGCCTTCACGGTAATACATAATAATATGGAACAATTAAGCTATATACCGTGGATAACAAACAAGGACCTATTCTATTTTTTCATCACAAAGTGACATAATAGACTTTATCCTTAAATCACAAAATATTTTAACATATCTTACATCAATAGTTGACAATATAGGCTTAACTTTTGTGTTTTGCCAAAAGTCCATTCATTCCTTCATCAATATTTGCATATCAATTCACGAACGACTTTACTTTTGACAAAATATGGGATAATCAAGTTCACAGACGAACATACAAATCCCATCAAAATATTGCAATATATAAAATCAAAAAGATTAATACTGCAACCATCATCTTCCAAAACAACTTTATAATTTAAACCAATAAATCTAAAAACAAGAAGATGAAATCATTGGATATAACTATGTGTAATCACAATCATTGCTATTCCAAAACACTAGTTATTCTTCTAAATAAAACAGAAAACATAGAAGATTTACTAGACAAGCTAAGCTCAATCATAAAGTAGAACCCGATCATAAACTAAAGTTCACGGTAGTTTCATGGGTTTCAACATCTTTGAGCTTGTGATTCACATCAATTGCTTCTTTCAAGAAGATATCCTTGTTGAGAAGTTCTTTAACATATGTCTTCATGAGACCAAGGTCAGCAGTAACCTTTTTCAACTCAGTTCTAACCACATCAAGAACCTTCATTGTATCAACAAGTTGCAGTTTCCCTTTCTAAAAGTATTTCAGAAAATCACGAACCACTTCAGCAGACACCATATCCTCATTCTCAACATCTTGATGTGAGTAGTCATAAAATCATGAGGCATTAGGTGCTCCATATTCCACAAGAGTTCTTTTCTTTCTTCCTTTTGATTCAACACCAAAACCTTTCACAAGAAATACCTTTGCAAAAACCACCATCGAAAGATGAATAAGAGGACATTCTTGATAACACAGAAAAACCTAGAGTAAGCGTACGTGATATATGTAACTCAATATGTCGGTTATTTAAAGGTTTTGTTTAGAAGAAGGGATTTTAGGGTTTCCAAGCTGTAAACTCGAAATGGTAACCCGTGTACACATTCGAACACAGTGCACCCCAAGAAAAGAACACAAGATAATTAAACAGGAAAATACAACAAAAACATTGCAAATATTTTTTAAGCAATAATGCGTGTTAACACTAGTTTAGATATAAACGATAAGAGAAGAGCTCAACTATGCAAAACACAAATTTCCAAAGTACACCTGATTTTTACACATCTTGCTTAGCAGGATTTTTATGAGCAAGTTCCTAACCTTGTGATTAATTAGCACAAGTATGAGCTTTGAGATCATCTAAGGAATTGTGTCTATGATCAAGTTTCTTTTTCCTCCTGAATCGTGAGAGGGATTCCTTTTGATTTGAGAAATTATCATAAAACTTACTGTCATCAAAATAAGAGACATAGTTTGAGTTCTTACCAGAAGATTCTTGACTTGAGGAGGATGACAACCTGTCAACAATTTCTTTATACCCTTGAGTCATCTTTATCAGGTTGTTTCTTATATCATCAATTTTTATCCTTTCTCCTGGGATTCTATTTAAATCAAGGGAAACATTATTTTCAGAGAAAACCACTTGATCTTTCCTTATACGATTCTTATCAAGACTTCTGTTTTGCTTCCTGATATTTGAGGAACTCATTGAACTGACCTTTCTGGTAGCATACACAGGGTTCATATGAAAACCAATTGGTTTCGACATACGAATGTCAGTTACACATTTGAGGATTAAGTCTAAGGTGCGTTGAAGTTGAACAAGAGAATTTTTATTCAACTTAGAGTTTCCCTTTTGTTTAGCAGAATCTTTTGCTATGCAAAAGTGACATACTTTCTGATCACAAACGTGATTAGTCAGTTTAGTCTTAACATTATCTTCATGAGATTTCTTCCTTCCATGTGATGTGACATTTCCTTGATCAGAGGGGACTGGCACATTTTCCTTGCTTGGAAGGGACTCCGTTATTACTTCTGGAGCATTTAATGTTGTAGCAGATACATTTGATGTACTAGACTGCCTAGAGCATCCTTGAATAGAAAATTTATTCAAGCGACGTTCTATTTCAAAAGCACCCTTTGTGAGGCTTGCTTCAAGAGTCATACATAAAGAATAGTCTTCAGTATTTTCTTTGATTTTGCAGTCTCTAATTACATTAAGAAGATTATTGACATGTTTCTTCAACCGATTAAATCTATCATCTTGGATTCTAATAAGATTTATAATCAACTTACTCTCTTCATATGTTTCCCATTCATTTAGAGAAGTAGACTCTTTTGAAGGGCAATCGGAATGGTGCATGTCAATATCTGCCTGTCTGATTTTAACATAGTGTTCATCTATACTTGAGATTGTAGAATCTTTCTCTTTAATAGACTTAGACATGACAGATTCTTTATTTCTGGTAATGCGTTTATCAGAGATACTACTCTTGTCCATAGAGTCATATCGCTACAAACACAGACTTGTAAGGTCTTAAACGTGTTTGCATGCTCTGATACTAATTGAAAATGCGGGGGTCTAAGAACCTCACCCAACATTTCGATTAGAAATCTGTATGGACAACTCCGAGTTGTTTTTTAGAGAATCAACAAGACTCAATCTATAGAAAATACTCAAGGAGTTAAATTATCTCAATCTCTCGATTTGATTTACTCAAGCAAATAAGATTCGCGAGCTTAATCAAAGAGAGATAACTTGGATGGTACCAAAGACCAATATCCAAGTGTCAATCGATTTAAATCAACAACCAATAAGGTCGGATATTCTAATCGATTGAACAACGCACAACCTGTATTATTTCAATTATATAACAAAATATAATGCGGAAAAGAAATAACACAGACACCAGAATTTTGTTAACGAGGAAACCGCAAATGCAGGAAAACCCCGGGACCTAGTCCAGAATAAACATACATTATATTAAGCCGCTAAAGACACTAGCCTACTCCAAATTAACTTCGGTTTGGACTGTAGTTGAACCCCAACCAATCTCACACTGATCCAAGGTACATGTATGCTCTTACGCCTTTGATCCCAGTAGGATACTGCGTACTTGATTCCCTTAGCTGATCTCACCCACAACTAAGAGTTTATACGACCCAAAGTTGAAGACTTTAATAAACAAATCTGTCTCACACAGAAAAGTATATCGGTAATAGATAAATTCGTCTCCCACGAATAAACCTACAAGTTTTGTTACGTATTTTGATAAATCAAGGTGAACAGGAACCAATCGATAAAACCAGACTTATATTCCCGAAGAACAGCTCAGTTTCATCAATCACCTCACAATAAACTTAATCGACGCAGTGAAGAATATTATTGAGGAATCACAAACAATGAGACGAAGATGTTTGTGACTACTTTTATCTTGCCTATCGGAGATAGAAATCTCAAGCCAATTATTACAATTGTACTCGTACAATAGAAATAGCAAGATCAGATCACAAAACTACAAGATAAGTAGTATCGGTCTGGCTTCACAATCCCAATGAAGTCTTTAAGTCGTTAACCCGAATTTAGAGAGAAAACTCAAGGGTTAATGGAGATCGACTCTAGCTTAGAGAAAACTAGTATCACACCAGAAAGGTGTGTGGGGATTAGTTTTTCCAATAGCTAGAGTTTCCCTTATATAGTCTTTCAAATCAGGGTTTGCAATCAATGTTAGCTTAGTAACAAAGCATTCAATATTCAACGTTTGATGAAAACCTGACTAGATACAAGCTAATATCTCTTAACCGTTAGATCGAAAACTTAGCTTGCCATACACACATGTACTTGACATTTTGGGTTTGTGTAACCGTACCCAAACGTGTACAATGGTTGGTTCAATATTAGTTAACCAAATGGTTAGCCAAATGATAACTTTCATATCAACCATATTCTTCTTCATTATAACTAGTCCAAATGACTTAAATGAACTAGTTAGAGAGTTGTTCAATTGCTATGAGATCTCAAGTGCTACAAGAGACACAATTGAATCAAAAACGATGTGATTCACTCGAGTCATTAATCATGAACTATAAAGCCACGGTTTGCAAAAGCATCCTTTAGTAATTTAAGAATAAGTTCATGAACAATGTTTTCAAACATAACCTCTTGAGTTCGCGGACTCAAGCTAACCGGTTGAAGTTAATAAACTCCAGCAGAATTTCTCGGGATGAGAACTTCCGTCAGTTTGTGGACTGCACCTGATCTTCAACTTCAACAGATATTCTCGGGTTTAAGAACTTACGCCAGTTCGCAGACTGAGTTTCTGCTCACGGTCCGGTTCCAATTAATCAATAAAGTTTGCAAACTTCGGTTCAAGTGTTAAGGACTTATACATATATGTGTTTCCACAACAATGTTTATATCCCCAATGGTTATATAGTCTAAACTCTCATTTCAATCATTGAAACATTCTCAGAGGGCGTTATATAGTTGTTATTCACAAACTATTTTTCATCAGAGCGATTTCCAAAGTGATTGAAACATAACATGACTTTCGTCACTAGGCAAAGATGAACTTGGCTAAAGCGAAAGCTTTACCAACACACATTTCGAGAAATAGATAAGCGAGATATACTCAGCTCGAAATGTCACATGTGCATATTCTTAGTCTATATAGTAAAACGACTTTTGTCTCAAGATAGGAGATAAAGTAGATAGACTTTTGAGTGATAGATAAGTTCAAGTCTCCACTTACCTTTTAGTCGATGAAGATCTGCTGGTTCCTTGAGTAGTCCTTCGCCTTGTATGATGATCGCCATGGAGTTCTTGAGCTCAACTACACTTTCTATCCTAGTCTGAGACCTTAGCTATAGTAGACTAGAAATCAAGACTATATAGTTTTGATCACTAAGATTGACAAACATGCTTGAGATAGCAACGCATGCGAGTTTGACCGAGCAGTGCTCTAACAATAATATCAAGCCATTTATTCAATTAAACTATTACGATAGAAAATGGCAAGATCAGATCACACAACTACAAGAGAAGTAGTTTCGTATGGCTTCACAATCCCAATGAAGTCTTTAAGTCATCAATCGACAGGGTCTCGAGAAGAAACCTACGATTAAAGGATAATCAACTCTAGCAAACTAACGAGTATCACACATGAGGTGTGGGGATTAATTTTCCATATGCTAGATGTCTCCTTTATATATTTTTCAAATCAGGGTTTGCAATCTAAGTTACCTTGGTAACAAAGCATTTAATATTTACCGTTAGATAAAAAACCTGACTTATCCAAGCTAATATCTTTCAACCGTTAGATCGAATCTTAGCTTGTCACACACACATGAAATTTATTTCATTTTGGTTTGAATAATCATACCTAAATGTGTACATTTGGTTGGTTCACAAATGGTTGACTAATGGTTAGCCATATGAGAGTACTTTCATATCTACCGTATTCATCTTTCACATAACTAGTTCAAATGACTCATAAGAACTAGTTCAAGAGTTGTTCAATTGCAAGGAAATCTTATGTACTACACGAGACACAAATGAAGCAAAATCGGTTTGATTCACTTGAATCAATTCATGAACAATATAGCCACAGTTTGTAAATATTGCATTCCTTATCGATTTATTGTTTAAGTTCATGACTTAACCGATTTGAGATATAACCAGCTTGGGTATGCGTACGGGTAATGTACTCTAGTTTTACCGGAATTGGGTTTGAAAACCCAGCAAAAATTTTCGGTTGGAAAAATTTCATGGGTGCGCGTACCTAAGGTGACTATTTTATAAGTTTGTAAACTCCAAACTACAACAGAAATTCTCAGTACAAGAACCTCCTCCAATACGCGTACGGGTGCGTACCTAACCTGTCTCCTTCGCCAATATCGCATGCACACATATGCACGCACTTGGTTTCCGGTACATGGACTTATACACTAATGTGCGAACACACTATATATGCTTATATCCATAGGTGGTTACGTAATCTCAACTATACATTTCAATTATTGAAACATTCTTTTATAATGTTAATAGTCGTTAGACATAAAAAAATCGACTATCTTCATCAAAGCCATTTTCAAGATTGAAACGTCATCATGTCTTTCATCATGGGTAAAGATGAAACGTGGTTAAAGCGAAAGCTTACCAACACATATTTAGAGAAAAAGATAGGCGAGTAAACTCGTCTCGAAATAAAAAATGTGTATGTATGAAAAATATCATACTTATACGACTGTGTCTCAAGAGTAGGAGATAGAGTAGAATTTTGAGTGCTAGATGAGTTCAAGTCTCCACATACCTTTTTGGTCGGATGAAGTTCCACCGATTCCTTGAGTAGTTCTTCGTATTCTCAAGATAACCGCCATGGAGTCTAGAGCTCAACTATACTTACTATCCTAGACCGAGACTTAGTCATAAGTAAACTAGAAATCAAGACATATAGTTTTGATCACTAATATTGACAAACATGCTTGAGATAGAAACGCATGCGAGTTCGACCGAGCAATGCTCTAACATACATGTTTAGTTTATTACAAGCACATACTTATTAGGCATTTCTGGTGTTTGCCTGCTTTGATACCAATTGTAAAGGAGAGGGTACCAAGTACACCACCAACTTTTTCATTCGGTTATATGTACGGACAAACTTATTAAAATCAGTACGTATGGATAAATAGTGAAGATCTTGTATCTAATTTGCAAACAAGTTTACTTGGACGATCTCAGAAATCAACATCCAAGAATCAACCTAATATGTACTTGAATTGTATACGAACATAATTCTAACAAAAACAAGTCTTGGAATATGTTTTTCAAGATACAAATTCACAAGAGTAAATCTTGTAGGTTCTAGTACAATTTGAGCTTTAAATTATTTGTGTTGTTTAATGTACTCTTTGTGATATTTTATTATAAAAAAATATATAGTCCAGAAAAGAAATAAAACAAGACAACGGAAATTTTGTTAACAAGGAAAACGACAATGTCTAGAAAAACCCCGAAATCTAGACCAGTCTTGAACACCGCACTGAATTAAGCCGCTACAGACACTAGTCTACTATCTGACTTCAGACTGGAATGTAGTTGAGACAAAATCGATCTTTCGAGGAATTCAACTTCAATCATGCTCCTTCCATCGCTTGGATCTCGCAAGACCCGACACACTCGATTCCCTTAGCTGACATCATTTACAACCCTATAAGTTCCTTCAACATAAGTGAATACTTTTAACCATTCTGTCTATAATAGATATCATATTAATTTCCACCAAAAATATATACAATTAAGGTAATAGAAATTTGTTTGCTTATGAGGGATATTCAATGTAAATAATACATCAAACAAACCTCAACAATTAGGATAACTTATTCTCTTTAAAAGTTATGGAGATGCCAACCTGATTGTACCTTACAAGAACAATCTAAAAAAAATCAAAGAAGAGTTTACATATCACCTTGAGGGATCACAAAATATTAGGTAAAATATCCAGATTTGAGAACTATTAGCTAAAAGATAATATGGACTTCACGAATCCCTTAGTGAAGACTTTAAAAGTCATACTACAGTTTCACAAAGAAACCTAAGTCTTTAGAGGACAAGTCTAGCAGCAACTAGGACATATAAGTACAAGGATTAAGATTCTAGAATGCATCGATTCCTCTATGTATATTGATGAACATGGGTTGGTAGATTACAAACAAAGATGAGTTTATGAACTTATTTCCATTTTACGACCAAGCAAGCTTATTTCTCCATATAGATTGATCATGTACGCATGTGAGAAGTTTGCCTTGAATCACAAAGAAGAATGTGTAACCACATATTAGTCGAAATAAATGTTGTGCACCAAGTGGTTAGCCCAAGAACAATGGTTAAGTTTTTCGTGAACCTTCAAGCATAAATTGAAGTCTAACAACTCTCAAGGAAAAAACAATACGTGAATATTTTGTCGTCACGAAATTCTGGAAAAAAATTATATTGATAAGTTCACGAAATGTTCAAATTAGTCCGTGTACTCAATTACAAAAAAGTATCCAGAGACAACCATTTCGTGAACTAACCAAATCAGTTCGTGTAACATATAAATAAAGAGTATATGAAAAAGTGGGGGTCTAACAACCTCACCCAATATTTTGTTTAGGCAATTGTGTGGACAAACTCCAATATAATTCCAAGAAAATCAACTAGACAGTCAGATTCAATCAATGGAAATATATCCAAGAGTTGTATCTTTGTTTCACAATGTAATCAGCAAATCAAACAGATAGAAATCCGCGAGCCTGATTATTATGTGAAACAACTTGAACGGTATCAAAGACCAATGTTCAAGTGTCAATCAATTTATATCAATAACCAAAGGTTGGATTATCTAATTGATTGAACTATGCACAACCTGTGATATTTCAATTATATAGAAAACATAATGCGGAAAAGAAATAACACAGACACACTTTTTTTTGTTAACGAGGAAACCGAAAATGCAGAAAACCCCAGGGACCTAGTCCAGATTTGAACACCATACTGTATTAAGCCGCTACAGACACTAGCCTACTCCAAGTTAACTTCAGACTGGAATGTAGTTGAGCCCTAACCAATCTCACACTGATTAAGGTACAATAGCGTTCCATACGCCTTTGAATACCAGCAGGACTTTACGCACTTAATTCCCTTAGCTAATCTCACCCAAAACTAAGAGTTGCTACGACACAAAGTCGATGACTTGATAAACTAATCTGTCTCACACATAAAAGCCTATTGAATAGATAAATTTATCTCCCACCGAAATAGCTATGAGTTTTGTTCCGTATTTTGATAAATCAAGGCGAACATGAACCATTTGATACAACGGACTTATATTCCCGAAGAACATCCTATTAATATCAATCACCGCACAATAATCTTAATCGTATGGTAGCGAAACAAGATATTTTTGAATCACAAACGATGAGATGAAGATGTTTGTGATTACTTTTTATTTTGCCTATCGGAGATTAAATCTCGAGCAAACCTAAGAGAAGATAGTATTCAATTACGATAGAAAATAACAAGATTTAAACATGCAACTACAGAGAAAATAGTTGGGTCTGGCTTCACAATCCCAATGAAGTCGTTAACCTATAATGGTTTAAGAAAAACCTAGGTTAAAGGAGAATCGACTCTAGTCACAACTAGTATCACACATGAGGTGTGGGGATTAGGTTTCCCACTTGCTGGAGTTCTCCCTTATATTTTTTTCAAATCAGGGTTTGCAATCAATGTTACCTTGGTAATAAAACATTCAATATTCACCGTTAGATGAAAACCTGATTAGACTCAAGCTAATATCTTTTAACTGTTAGATCGAACTTAGCTTGTTACACACAAATGAAAAATGACTTCATTTAGATATGGGTAAACGTACCTAAGCATGTACACCTTGTTGGATCAACAATAGTTAACCGAAGTTAGCCATATGAACACTTTCATATCAACCTTGTTCATCTTAACACAACTAGTTCAAATGACTCAAATGAAACCAGTTATAGAGTTGTTCAATTTTTTATACTCTCATAGAAGTATACAAGAGACAATTGAAGCAAAATCGATTTTGATTCACTCAAATCAATTCATGAAGATTATAACCACGGTTTGCAAAAGATTGCATTCCTTATTATATAAATATATTAGTTCATGAACAAACCTATTTTAGAACATAACCTACTCAAGTATGCAAACGGGTACGCATACCTAAGTGTCCGGACTAAGTTTGGGTTCGTCAGTATGAGAATGGGTACGCATACCTTCCAAACTCAGTTAAATCCCGGAACTTGAAACTCACGCCAGTACGCATACCGGTATGCATACTAAGTTCTCGGTTTTCCATAAACCAATCAGTACGCATACAGGTATGCATACCATGGTTCTCGGACTTGGAATAACTTTGCAACAGTTAGCATACAAATATGCGTACCGTGCTATATCCAATCATGGTTAATAGTTCTAAGCTCCCATTTCAATCATTAAAATATTCTTGGAAGACGACAATAGCTGTCTCACACAAACTATTAGCTTCAAAGCAAATTTCAAGTGATCGAATGATCAATATGAAACATTCCGAGTCTACATCAAATGACTGTCTCACACAAATCATGTAAGATTTTACCAGGCATTTTTTCACATGATCATCTTTTAACTTTCGTCAAGAATACAAGATGAACTTGGTTAAAGCGAAAGCTTACCAACACATATTTCGAGAAATATGTAATTGAGTTAAACTCAACTCGAAATATCAAATGTGTATAATCTAACTCTATATAGATTATACGACTTTTGTCTCAAATTGGAGATAGAGTAGATATACTTTTGAGTGATAGATGAGTTCAAGTCTCCACATACTTTTTGTTGATGAAGTTCCACAAGCTCCCTTTAATAGCTCTTCGTCTTCAATCGATGAACGTCTGAAGTCTAATGCTCAACTACACTTTCTATCCTAATCCAAGACTTAGCTATAAGTAGACTAGAAATCAAGAATTATAGTTTTGGCAACTAAACTTGACAAATAATCTTGAGATAGCAACGCTTGCGAGTTCGATCGAGCAGTGCTCTAACAATATCCAGTAACATTTCAAAATCAACCAGTTCGTATACGGGAGTTAATTAGATAATATTCATCAAGTCTTATTATTTAGTTACAAGTTCTCGTACTGAGCAAATCAGTTTGTGAACATAAAAACTAACTTGATGACACCTTATGAACTAAATATGCGATTGTGATATGTCCAAAAATAAATTGCTCTCAACTTATTATGCGATAAGTTTTGTATTACTTGAAATAGTTTTATCAAGTAAAGCTTGTACTCGAGATATCTTCTTTGCAGTGTTTGTCGTAATACTAAATTCCACATGTCATAATCTAAAATATGAGAAAATAAGATAGCCAATCTTCACATACATACCTTTGTTGATAAAGTTTCTTGTAGACGTCTGTTGTTTTTCAATCTTCCAGGTCGATTGCTGAATTTTGATACTCAATTACCATGTTATATTCCAAGTCCAAGATTGATGTTAATTGACTATAAATCAAGATGTAGTTTTGATCAACTAAATTTGAAGACAAGCTTGACATACCAAAACTTGTGAGTTTAACCGAGAAATGCTCTAAGAAATCTATTGTCAATACACTCATTAACAACCAATATTTCATCAAATATATGCTTATCTTTGACAAAAATACCATGACAATTAGATACTAGTTTTGGTATTACAGATTTTATTCTATTAGCTAACAATTACGGGTACTAAAGACTTAAAAACACGATTGAGTCTCCAGTTCCATTATCCAAATTTGAAAAACCCATCCATAATTTTTATAAAATCTACCTTAATGACACGTTACAAGCTTTAAAAAAGTTCATAAAAAACTGAGATCATATTCGTATTAAGAAAAAATAAAAGAAGAAGAAAAACAACTGCCAAGATCATCCACAAATCTTATACCAAATAACAAAAAATATAAGCATAAAACAAATATCATCGATAGATATAAATATAACAAAAGATACTAAAAATATCCAAATTAAACCATAAAATATTGTCAATTTTTTGTTTAAATTTTCAGAGAGATCGATATGAATGATGTTGTATTCTATTGATTTGGATCCCATATCTTATTTATTTACCTTACCTTGCCTGGCACCTGATTAGACCCTTTGCTTGAGTTCGTGTGAAGTTGTGTTTACAATTTTTTTAGAGGAGAAAAAAAACGTGTTTTTACATACTACCTCCGTTTTAAAAAAAATGAAAATATCCCTTTTTAAGAAATGGAGGGAGTATGATTTTTTATTTTCTTCATTGCAAAAATATTTCCACATAAATATTTACATCGTGTGATAACTAATATTTCTACGTTCTCTTATCACATAACGACTCCGAGCAGTAATTCTTCCAGCAGTAGGATATCTCTAATCCCTCATATTTCCACGTAAGTCTTTGTATTGTGTGATTAATAATATTTCGCCGTTCTTCTATAGTGATTTCGAGTAGAAATTCTCCCAGGACTAGGATATCTTTAATTCCCACTTGAATAACTCATGCACTACTCCAACGATCCTTAGCCGCTTCCAAAACAGACCTCATCATGAATTTCTCCTAAGCTTCCAGTGATGTACAAAGAGATGTTGACTTGATAACTATGTTGTACTAAAAGAAACGATTTAAGGTTCGTAATGCCGGTAGCCTTGTTTTATTAATAGGCAAAGAGTTCCATATGCATCAAGTGTCGAACATAACAGTTGATAGCAGGCATACAAAACCCCCCTCCTACAAGTCTACAACTGCCAAATCGGAACTGATTGGTAATCGACAGCGCACTACTGGATCTCTCATGAGAACTAAATATATGTTAACTCATAAGGATTAATTATAATCTGGTATATATCGTCTGCCGAAAACTTGAGTAATAGCTCATTTTGCTCTTCCAACTGATCTTAGACCATTTTTAGGGCCCATGCATACAGAAAAAGATAGTACTAAATAATGTGTGAAATATATCAAAACAAACCAAATAGCTAGAATTTTTATTGCGCTTTAAATTTTCAAACGAATGAATGTTTCTCTTGGTAAATTCATTATACACAAGAACATGTTCTCAAGACAAGCTACTTTGGACTTTAACGAGAGATGGTAGATTTTTGGTAAAGTCAGCATATCGTAAGTTACTGGAAATCAAACAAAATGGTGAAAACACTTGGGACACAGAGGAAGCTAGATTCTGGAGGCAGTTATGGAACATTGACACACTTCCTAAAGTGAATCACTTTATATGGAAGTGTCTCACTGATATAGTTCCTTCAAATGAACAGATGGCTAGGGTTTTGAATTACACAGGAGGAGATTGCAGCATATGCAATCAAGGAACAAAAACAACACGACATATCCTTATGGAATGCAGCTACTCAAGAGCGGTGTGGTTTACAGTTCCGGGAGCTTTCCACAACATACAAAATAAGGGAGATTTAGTTAGAAATTGGATTAGAAGCTAGTTTCAAGATGGAATGAATAATTTGGTGGATGACTGGTTAGTTCGAATGGCCAATACAGCCCGAGAGATATGGAAGGCGAGGTGTGACCATACATTTCAAGAGATAATTTCCAATCCAGTTGGCATTATCAAAAAGATACAACTTTTGAACATGATAACATGAAAAGCTATGAGACCAAAACACAAGAACACAACAACTATAAATCCACACAAACTTCTTGATACTCGCTGGAATTTCCCTAATGCCCCATATATTTCAATTTGCTGTGATGCTTCGTATAAAAAAGTGAACAATAATAATTTTTCAGGCATTGGACTGATTGTGTGTAATTTTGCAGGTTCATTCAAATTTGGGAGCTGCACCTATGCAGATGAATATGTGAATTCAGAACAGGCTGAGTGCGATGGACTGCTACATGCAATGGACTGGGCATATAAGGAAGGGATACAACAGGCGTATTTTGAACTTGATGCGCAACTAGTTGTTGAAGCAGTCAATGGTGATCATCACAATGTGGCATGAGACAACTAAGCACTCATTCTAGATAGTAAGTTTATGTTAAGCAAAAATCCTCTATAGATATGCAAGTTTATTAGTAGAGAATATAATAACCCAACCGACAAAATGGCTAGGCATGCAAGAGTGTTTAGAATTTCAAACTCATGGGTTTCAAATCCTCCCAATTTCATTGCATCAACTTTGGAAAAGGATATAATCTTTGTAATTCATTCCACTCAGTAATAAAACTTCTCTCTTAGTATAAAAAAAAATGTTCTCAAGAGACAAATTAGGGAAGTCCTTTTTTTTTTCTTGATAAAATATAGAACACTTAACTGGGTGATACTTTTTTTTATTAGGGGATATTTTACTGTAGCTGTCGGCATAGTTTTTTCAATGCCGGGAACCCATCGACCATACCGGCAACATCAAAAAACCATGTTGGGAGATATCCCTCAATTAATTTATGTACCCCCCAAGTTGGTGTTTAAAAATATAATCCTTACTTCGACACGTGCAAATTACACTTTTCCAACTGTTGTTATTCCACAAAATTTCAAGTCTCAGAAAATGCCACGTTCCCAACTCTTGTGATAGGTTTCCAGTATCATCCCTAATCAATACAATTAGCAGCAAACTCTCTCTTTAATCCCAGTGATTTTGGTCGTGGCTTGAGTAATCCAATGCTCATAAAATTTTGTTGTCGACTTTTATTCATCTAGTCTAGCTAGCTAGCTATCAAGATTAGACCTATCAAAACAAATGTGGCCTCTTATTTACGTCTACTTACTTTGTATCAAAAAATTAATCTCACCCAAATTTAGAATAATATAGAATTACATCCAACCTAATTCTATAACCAAACATTTCATTGATGCTAAATGCCCTAACTTTTCATTTGTGGGAGGTGAAAAAAAAAATTGCATCCACTTGCTAACCCTAATAACAAAAAAAAGAGAATATTTAGAGTTAAGACTTACCATTTCTATAAGCATAGACACATATGAATCCCAACATGCAAGTCATACGTGTAAGTTTTTTATACATGGGTCGGGTCAATCCATTTAGTGACCCGGTTATATCTCCATGTCTTCCCCGTAATGCCAATTTCTTTAAATTTCTCTTTATTTGCTTTTTTTTTCTTTTTTTTTTTGGTCTCCTCCATGTTAATTTTAGGGTTAGACAAATTTTTCGGCTGAGCTAATAACAAATCTTATCTGATAAAGTGATAAAGTTGTTAAATACTAGTAGCTATTGTTTAACCTTAAGAAACAAGATCCTCAACTTCACTGCTTGATTTGATAAGAAATTACTTTGTATACTGGTTAACTCTCAAGCACGTAATAAATAATTTGATTTGATAAGCAGAAATCGCTTTGTATACTGGTTAACTCCCCAACACGTAATACATAAATTCGATTGTAACTGAAATACTTTTTTAGTATTTCGTTTTAATATATTGCTAAACTTAATAACAAGTGGCAACTATAATGAAACCTTTATGTGCCGTTTCCAATCAACACGAGATTTTTAGAGATTTTTATGCGCGTCGTTATTCGCTCTTTACTGTTTTGTTTGGCGGTAACTGTTATCCAGGCTGCCGCAAAATAATATAAAACGTCCGGCTAAACCAAAAAAAGATTACAATCAGGGTGAATAACATGAGAAATTTAGAAAAATTAAAATTATCAGACCAGCTGAACCACAACTACCAAAAAAAGATATGATGAACCGGGTTCTGGAATGTGGATCCTAGTTCCCAAGTGATGAAACCGGATAAAATGAATATAGCCCTTTAACCTAATGGGACTTATAAATTTTGTAACCGGTTTAACGCGAAAATACCTATTTTCGTTCTTCAAAGTGTTGTTGTTGTTCTTCTTCCTCTCTTATATATCTCAAAAAAAACAAACAAACAAACACATAACATAAACTCTCTCTCTTCTTCTCTGAAACCTCTCTAATCTCTCTCTGTGAAATTCTCTAAATGCGAATAACACAAACCATTTAATTATCCGGATTCTTTCACAACAACATAGAGAAGAAGTTTTCACAGTTAATCTTCTTCTTCTCTCTGTCGCTAAACTTCCATTTTTGTTTACAGAGAATAACTTATTTTATCTGTGAAGAAAACAAACCAAAGAACGATCTCTTTGTTGATATGTGTAAGATTATGTCTGTTGATGTTTCTCTTGTTACAAGTAATCTTTAATATGCTCACTTTTTTTTTTTAATTGTTGCAGGTTTTTGAAAGTTGATCTATTTTGATGTTAAGGATTGAATTATTACTGGTATGTTTTAGATCTAATGTTTCTTATGTTTTTGATTTCTCGATTTTGTTTCTTTGATTTTGTAGTTATGTTTATCTGATTTTGAATTTTGTTGGTTTTTTTTTTTTTTTAAAAGCATGATTTGTTGAAAAGGAGAAGTTTTTAAAGATGAAAAGAAGTAGAGAGGATGTTTTTCAAGTGAAAAGGACAGTAATTTCCTCTAGAGGCGAACCGTAAGTTTTCTAATTAACATGTATTTTTGTGTTTAGTCCTTTGGTTATTATCTGATAATGTTATCAGATTATACTTGTTGATCATGTTTTGATGTTATCTGAGCTTCAATTATGTTGGTAATTGACTATATTGTGTGAAACTTGTGATTCCAAAAAGTTTTTTTTTTTTTTTTTTTGGATTTTGATTCTGTACTTTACTGATTCTTCGTTAGAGTAGGTTGAATTGATTTTGTTGCGGATTTGTGCAAAAGTTTCTCCAAGTTGTTAGAAGATTTATAACCTGGGCATGCTTGTGATTGAACTAGCAGAATATAGCTTAGGTTTTTTACTATTGGACCCAAAGATCCTTCTTTTGCTCTAGAAAGACCGGTTCTTACGATGTATCTGGATTGCCTTCAAAACAGTCGATTAACCTCGGGTAGCACGGTTAAAAGCCATTGGATTATTTTTTGGCACAAAGATTTGATTTTCAGTGAATGCTTTGATTAAATTTCTTTTGTTTTTCTTGCTGTGTGGTTCTTTACGGATAATGAAGCTCCGGGCAACAACAGGGTCCTGGAGGCATGTCACAGAAACTAACAACCAATGATGCTCTTGCATACTTGAAAGCTGTGAAGGACATATTTCAAGATAAAAGGATGAAATATGATGAATTCCTTGAAGTAATGAAAGACTTCAAGGCTCAGAGGTAGGTTATTTTTCTTCCGTCACATTTTCTTTCTTTTTAATGCTTCCATACTAATAACATTTTGTCGACTAATACTCCTGCAATGCAGAATTGACACCACTGGTGTTATAGCAAGGGTCAAAGATTTATTTAAAGGCCACCGAGACCTTATATTGGGGTTCAATACCTTTTTGCCTAAAGGATATGAGATTCACCTTGTAACGGAGGATGAACCTCCACCGAAGAAGCCTGTTGAATTCGAGGAAGCCATCAATTTTGTAAACAAAATAAAGGTAAAATTTACTAGTCACTCTTTATCATTTTGAGTCCTTTAACCAACTCCATCTTAAGTATCTTGATCTTTATATTTTTTGCTCATCTTTTTCATTCCTACAGACAAGGTTCCAAGATGATGATCATGTGTACAAGTCATTCTTAGATATTTTAAATATGTACCGGAAGGAGAACAAGTCCATTACAGAGGTTTACCAAGAGGTATTTTTACAATTTCGTTTATCTTTTTTTTATTCATAATTTTGGTCGTTGTGAGATTTTATTTTCTTTGGAAGGAAATGAGTTTTAAGTTTTTCCACTAGTCTCAGAATACCAAGTTGTTCGCTTTTGCAGGTTGCAATTCTTTTTCAACTTCATCCTGACTTGCTCGATGAATTCACACATTTCTTACCAGATACTTCTGGCACAGCCTCTATTCATCATGCTCCATCAGGCAGAAATTTTCCTCGTCGGGAGAGTTCTATTATACCTACTCTGAGGCCAATGCAAGGGGATAAGGTATCTTTCAGGCCCTCCCTCTTTCTATGGTGCTGGAGACTGTTGTCTGTTATGTTGTGCCTCAGTAATCAGTATGTAACCTGTTCTTAAAAATTTGCATTTGGTCAGAAGGATAGGACTATGACTTCCCACCTCGACCGCGACCGCAGTGTGGACCGTCCTGATGACCAGGATAGGCAGCGTAGACGTGAAAAGGAGAGAGAGAGGAGAGATGATAGGGATAGAAGAGACCGTGGTAGGGACTATAAGGATCTTGAGCATGATAGAGACTTCAATCAGCGTCCCCACAAACGGAAACCTGCACCAAGGATTGAAGACTCCAATGATGCGTTACATCAAGGTAGGGATGTGTTGAAAGATTTGAACTACATTCCATTATATTTGTTTTTTAAAAGATAAAGAGATAAGATCATTTATTTGCTTCCTCTAATTTCAGTTGTATCCTTTATGGTGTGTAGCTTAGCCTTAGCTTTCTTTTAGAGCAGTATTCTCCTTTTTCTTGTTTTGTTTTGTTGCAGCTTTGGTCTGTTGCACTCACTGTATTTGAATAATGATTTTATTTAATTCTCGTTTGGGTCACTCATCAAATCTTTCAGGTGACTACATTCAAGAATACACTTTCTGTGAGAAAGTGAAGGAGAAGTTACGAAATCCCGAAGATTACCAAGAATTCCTAAAATGCCTTAGTATTTATAGCAATGAGATCATTTCAAGAGATGAACTTAAAAATTTGGTAAGCCTCGAGCTGCCATCGTCATTTACTATCTCAGAGAAAGATATTGGTTATCTAAGGGCTCCTGAGTCCTGGCATTGTGTTTTAACTGAATCTACGCTGTCTCTTTTAGATTGGTGATTTGCTCGGGTACTTTCCTGATCTTATGTCTGGGTTTAACGAATTTCTGGAACAGTGTGAGAGGAAAGGGGGTAAGGGTTGGCAGCTTAATGTTTGGTTAGTTCCGAATTTTCCATCTACAAAATGTTCTAACCCAAACCCTTTCTTGCAGATGGATACCTTACTGGCTTTATGAGCAAAAGTACGTATATTAAATTTAATTCTCATATTCATTTGTTCCTTGTTGGAGTCTTCAGTTGGTTGATGATTTTTGGAACCGTTTTCCAGCAATATTGAGAATTTTGAAGCCGGAGCCCTTAAGCTTTATGTTAATTAATTCCTTGAATATCTAGGTTTTTGCTTCACCCGAGCTCATGAAGCCTTTGATTGATTGCAGAATCCTTGTGGAATGAGAATTTACCTAGACATCCTAAGATTGAGAACAGGGATAAAGTACGAGACCGCGAAAGGGAGGAGAGGGATCGAGAACGAGAAAAGGAAAGAGTTGATAGAAATTTATCAGCAGCGGGTCACAAGGTTACAACCCCAAACAGGGACAGCAGGGGGGAGAAGTATATGGCAAAACCCATATCTGAGCTTGACCTCTCTAATTGTCAACGTTGTACCCCAAGTTATCGGCTTTTGCCGAAGAATGTAAGTCTGTCTCTGGTCTTTTGCTTTATGGTTACCTTTTAGGATTACATTTTTGTCAGGTTTGTCATTTGTGGTCACCGATTCTTGTTTTTTTTGCAGTATCCAATACCTTCAGCGAGCCAGAGGAGTGAGCTTGGAGCTCAAGTATTGAATGACTTTTGGGTATCCGTGACTTCAGGAAGCGAGGATTACTCTTTCAAACATATGCGCAAAAATCAATATGAAGAAAGTCTGTTTAGATGTGAAGATGACAGGTAAAAAATCGTCAATTTTTATGTAATGAGGCTATTCCTTGTTCGTAAATGACATCAGACATTCTTCATAACATGGCTTGGAAGCCTGAGTTAGCATATATTTCTATACATGGTCAGTTCAAATCCTCGCTGCCGAGGCTTGATTTGTTTGGTATTTAATTCATGCTCTGTGATTATGTGTTTATGATGATAGATTCGAACTGGATATGCTGTTAGAGTCTGTTAATGCAGCCACTAGGCGTGTGGAGGAATTGTTGGATAAGATTAATGACAATACTATCAAGCCAGAAAGCTCAATACGTATTGAGGATCACTTTACTGGTTAGTTGCACTCTGTTAAGGATAATGAAAGTTAATCATCAAACCACACTTCTATTTGACTCCTACATCTCCATTGATCTTATACCACTCTGTTTTATCTTTTTAAGCTCTAAATCTAAGGTGTATTGAACGCTTATATGGTGACCATGGGCTGGATGTGATGGATGTATTACGTAAAAATGCTAGTCTTGCTTTGCCTGTTATATTAAGTCGTTTGAAGCAAAAACAAGAAGAATGGTCCAGGTGTCGCTCAGATTTCAATAAAGTTTGGGCTGAAATTTATTCCAAGAACTATCACAAATCTCTGGACCACCGTAGCTTCTATTTCAAACAACAGGACACAAAGAGCTTGAGTACTAAAGGTACCTGAAATCTACGCATTGCTTACATGAAAGCTTGTCTTTTTACATTCATTTGTGCTTTCTTATATCTTTATTACCTTATATTTTAGTAACAAGTTGCAACAATACATTTAATTACTTTTCACAAGTTGTGTGCTCAACTTGAGTTGCCCATATTCTTATGTTGGAGATTTATATGTTTTCTCAAAGTCTTTAAATTTCCCCCCAGTGCCAGACAGGATTTCTGGTCTTGTAAATGAATCTGGGGAATGGGACAAAAGAATCTTATATTGGCCCTGGGTTGACCCTTCTTTTCTCCAGCCTAATGATTTTGCTATTTGAAAAGCAATGTTAGGTTGATAATTTAAGTGCTTTCTAGTTTTTATGTTGTATACTTCTTTTTATCTTGGACTAACTTGTATGCTTTTTATCATGTAGCCTTGATTGCAGAGATTAAAGAAATTAATGAGAAAAAGCACAAGGAGGATGATGTACTTCTTGCTATTGCTGCTGGGAACAGAAGACCTATCATTCCAAATCTGGAGTTTGAGTACTCTGACCCAGATGTACATGAAGACTTATATCAGCTTATCAAATATTCATGTGGGGAGGTTTGCTCGTCTACAGAACAGCTGGATAAAGTCATGAGGCTGTGGACAACCTTTTTGGAGCCCATGATGGGTGTCCCTTCTCATCCACTAAGTGCCGAGGACACAGAGGATGTTGTGAAGGATACAAATGGTGTTACCAAAAGTGGTGTACCAAGTTTTGATGAATGTAATGGCAGTCCAAGTGTTGATACAAATGCTACCCTTGGAAGTCCCAAGCTAGTGAACTCTCCTAGAAATGGAGATGACAAAGATGGTACTCATGGTTCTCGTAGGAGTGAAAGCACTCCTTCTGGTACTTCTCAGCTCGGAAAAGGGCAGAATAATGTGTCCATGCCTGAAGAAGCATCTGGAGTTGATTTACAAGCTCCCCGTAAAGAACAACCAGCAAGTTTAAATACCTCCCTTGCTATTAAATCAGAGCAAAGTAGTGGCAAGGCCACCATTGAAACTGTCTCAGGTTGGTATATAATTCCTGAACTATCGGAGTTTCTATTTTTCATTTACGTTCTCTTTTACATAATTGTCAAATTTTGTTATTCGTACATTTATTAATTCTGGAATGATTATGTTTTTGCAAGGTCTTCGCACGATACCTTCCAAGACTGCTCATGCTGCTGTTGAGAATGGGCTCGAGTCCCGGCTCAATAATGAAGCTTTACCTGCAGAGGTATTGGTTTACCATTAGTTGCATTGGATTTTCTCAGTTGTATTAATATATCGCGTAATGGTACAAATCGTATTAATAACTTAATTTAATGGCGAGGAATAAGGGGACTTTGGTCCACCAATCCGCCAAATCTTTCTTTTGAAAGCTATTGAAAAACTACGTAACCTTTCCAGTTTTGAAGGTTAAACATTTAGAATTAATAACTATTTGTTTATGAACTACTGCATTTTGTAATAGAAGATGTTAGGTTTCTTGTGAAAGAAACATTCGTACTCATGTAGGCGTTGCTGCTCCTATTTGTACAGCAGGATGGTGACAGTAAAAGACCAATTTTATCAAATGGCACGGCAGAAGGTTCCAAAGTGCAAAAACATCATGATGATTCTGTTGTTAACTTCAAAGTTGAAAGAGAGGAAGGTGAACTATCACCTGCTGGAGATTTTGAGGATAATTTTGTAGTCTACGGAGATGCTAACAATGGAGCCGTGTCTAAAGCAAAGAATAGTGCATCAGGTGTACAGTATCAAGTTAAAAATAGTGACAAAGGAAGCTGTAGGGAGGGGCGAGCAGTAAATGAAGCAGATGCTGAGGATGTAGGCGACGGTGAGGAAAGTGCACAAAGGTCTACCGAGGATAGTGAAAATGCTTCCGAGGCTGGTGAAGATGTTTCAGGCAGCGAGTCTGCTGACGGTGAGGAAGGCTCTCGTGAAGAACATGAAGAAGAAGATGCAGAAAATGATGCAAAAGCTGAAAGTGAAGGTGAGGCAGAAGGGATGGCTGACGCAGATGGCACGGTAGTGCCATTTTCTGAACGTTTTCTAATGACGGTGAAGCCTCTCACAAAGCATGTACCTCCGGTATTAGGTGACACGGAAAAAAATGATTCTCGAATTTTTTATGGAAATGATTCGTACTATGTGCTTTTCCGCCTTCATCAAGTAAGATTTGCTCTTTTCATCCTAGTAGCAGCTCTTAGAGTTATTCATATTTGGTCAGTTGATCTCATCAATTTAGCTTCTTGCAGACACTTTTTGAGAGAATATTGTCAGCAAAGATAAATTCGTTGTCTTCTGATAAGAAATGGAGAACTTCAAAGGAAACTGGTTCTTCTGACCTATATGCAAGGTGTGTCTAAATTTCACATTTCATCGTCTGTGTAGCTTATAGAAGCTCAATGCTTACTTATTTGCAATACTTTTTGAATTTGCAGATTTCTGAGTGCTCTATACAGCCTGCTCGACGGGTCCGCTGACAACACTAAGTTTGAGGATGATTGTCGAGCTCTTATTGGGACCCAATCATATGTGCTCTTTACGTTGGACAAATTGATATGTAAACTCGTGAAGCAGGTATATTTCATTTAAGTTAAAATTATTTTTATTGTTTTTAACTTTTTTTTTGACGAGGAAAGGGTAAATTTAATTAAAAAAACAAAGATGTCACCAAGAGTGACACCAAAGTTACAAAAAAGAAAAAGGAAAACAACAAGCCCACGAAGGAGCAAACACAACACAACCCGAAAGAAAACTTCAAACCTAAGCTCCAAAGGAAAAAACTTAGGAACCTTGACAAACCAAACACCCAAGAGAAGGGTGAAGAAAGCTAATCAATCTTCAAAATTCTCATTTTCATCTTGAAACGAGCATTTGACCGCATCAATTTGCTCATCATTCTCGGTGTCGGGGTCGAAATCTCCCAAACCATCATCATCCTCAAAGGGAGGAGCTTCCATCTCAGATTGAGACTTAGATTTCTCCAATATATTCTTACACATTGATCTCATCATAGGATGGTCAGAGATACCCATCAATTTGTTAAAAGCGATTTGAGAATCTATTTCGGCATCTATTGTTTGTAACTTCAAATTATGCGAACCTCTAATTTGTATTAATTGTCGCAGCTTCAAACCGTTGCAGTTGACGAGGTGGACAGCAAGCTTCTTCAACTACAGACATATGAAAATTCAAGACGACCAGGGAAGTTTGTTGATTTAGTTTATCACGAAAATGCCCGTGTTCTTCTTCATGATGAAAATATATATCGGTTTGAATGTGTATGTGTCTCCAACCCTTTCGTATATGCTTTAATCTTTATGATGATTTTGGAAAATTGACCGGGAAACTGATTTTTATTTGTTCTCGTTTGTGCTTTATTATTTGCAGACTTCCAGTCCAACTCACTTATCAATCCAGTTGATGGACTGTAGTCGTGAAAAGCCCGAAGTCACCGCTGTTTCTATGGATCCTCATTTCTCTTCTTATTTGCACAGTGACTTCCTCTCAGTTCTTCCTGACAGGAAGGAGGCGCATGATGTTTTTCTTCACAGGTACGGGAAACTCATTAATGATAAGCCAAAGCTTTTGATGTTGAACTTTTCTTTGGTGGTTTAATTTCATTACGGTGTTGCAGAAATAAACGAAAATACGCACGCGGGGAAGAAATTTCTGGTGCATACAATGCCATGGATGGAGTTCGAGTTGTCAATGGTTTGGAGTGCAAGATATCTTGCGTCACATCCAAGGTATGCATCATACATACAGCATCAGGCCGCTCTTTAGATTTTATTCTTAAATTTAGGACAATGTGAGTAATCATTTGTCATTAATTTATTTCGTATGAGAATCTTGAAGTATTTGTAGTTGATTTAGGTAATTCAGTGGCAAAAATAACCTGAACGATACCAATTATATTACTAATGTTGGTTCCGGGCTTGTTGCTTTTCCTGTTCAACTTCCTACCTATGTTGACACCTTAACTATTTGACTTATGAAATGTTCACATGGGGCAGGTCTCTTATGTTCTAGACACCGAAGATTTCTTCTTTCGGATTAAAAGAAAACTGAAAAATGTAACAGAGGGTACCACCAGCTCAACATGTCACGAGCAATCAAAGCCCTTAAATCGTTATGCTCTAAGAGTAGAACGATACCAAAAGTTCCTGTCTGGATCATAATGTATATGCTTAAGGTAAAACTTTTTCAACTCTCTCTGGAAGAAACAACTATGTTTTATTCGGATTTGTATTGATTATAAAGTATTTTTTGTAAGTGTACAGATTTCAAGAGATGGGATGAGGTAAGCCCAAGCTGAAAAACGAAGTGTATGATGTAGTGCAGGCTGGTGTCAGGGAAACTTCACTGTTGAGAAGGCGTTTCCCTTGCTCACTTGAATTCCTCTTACCAGCGAAGGAATATACAACTTTGAAAGAGGTAGAGAAAGCCAAGTGTAGCTCTTGAAAAGTGTAGTATTTTTGTAAGTTCGTTTGTTCTAGTGTTGTTTTTAAAGGTTTTTTTTTTTTTTTACCTTCTTGGTGTACATAGGTTGATCAGCAAATACCATGTAAAACATGAGAGAGATGTAACGACTCAACACTTGGGAGTCAGGAAGAGAACTAGGGTCAGTGTGGCCATCTCAATTAATAATAAGTGAAAGAAAACCTTTATCTCAGAAATTTAGCATATATCAGCTTTTTAATCTTCTGAACTCTTCAAACTAAAATATAAATTGATTCTTCTGTTAAATGATGAAAATGGCAGATCTTCTCTTCTGGAACTGGTTGAGAAGATTATTTACCCACACCCTTAGATTGGTAGTGTGGACCATGCAAATAGATCTTGTCCCCACCAAAACATTATTTCTTCTCTGTGTTATGAATCCAATGGTTTAGTGTTAGTAATATAGAACAAAGCTAAGTACTAAGTACAAAATCTACCCCACCAAACAAGTGAATATGCCTATGGATGTGGTGAATAAATGTGAGAAGCAAAATTCCACCCTCTCTCCGTGCACAAGGTTAATTTGCTTTTCTATGGTTCTTTCTCAGGGTCCAAAAGGATTCAGTAGATAATGAGCACAAGCACATACAAAAAGTGTATTCAACCTTGTGCTCTCAAAGTCCGTTAAGTCTGATATATGTCTGCTTTTAATGTTTTCGATTGCGGTTCTTTTTCTTGAGGGCACTTTCTGTCTGTTTTCGATTGCAGTCCGTTAAGTTCTTTAAGATGTTAGCGACTGTGCTTATACTCTGGCTTCATCTAAAGACATCTGAAAGGAAAAATGATTAGTCTTCCTATGTACTCGTGGATTTCGTCTGCTTATGTTCCACACATTTAGAAAGAAAGATGGAACATTCAATCAACCCATCACACACAATGCACGTCTGGAAGTGAAAGTGGAAGACTTGAGTGATTCTCTGCCAATACAATGGATGTGGGTGGAAATCCAAATTACGATAACACTTCAGATGTTTTTGTTTTTTTCCAAGCAATGTAAGGGTATTTTTGTAATTGAAAACTATCTGTTTAGATTTTTGTGTTAAATAGAATGGTATGATTTGGACAATCCAAAAGTAATCAGAGGAGAAAGAAAGAAAGAATAAAAACTCAACCCTCAAACTCATTTCAATCAAAAGGCGTTTCTTCCTTCCAGTTATCCACTCTCTGTAAGGGTTTTATTTTATCTTCCGAAAATTAGGGTTTTTCATATTTTTCAGAAATTTTGAGAGCAGCTCAATCATGAGTTCTGAGTCCACCATGAACGCTTCTGCTCCTGCATTGCCTAAGGATTTCGGCAAGAAGAAAAGGGTAATCCATCGATTTCTTATCTTTATATTTGCATTTCCCCTTGATTTTGATTTTGAATTTGATTTTAGGGTTTTCCATGATTGTTGTTTTGCAATTCAGGGTAATAGGTTGGCAAAATTGAAGCAGTGTAAGCTTGATGCAAAGCGTGAGCAATGGCTTTCTCAAGGTGTTTTTTTGTTAGTAAAATTATGTCGTTTCTTAATTGTTTTCATGAACAATATTGGATCAGTGAATTGATGGAATATCCATTCCTGCAGGGAAAAGTAAGGCTAAAAATGGGACTCTGCCATCTCCTTTTATCAATCAGAATCATGAAAAGGAAGAGACTTCATCAAAGAATTCTGAAACTAGGTCAAGAGGTGGGGAAGATTCCAGTTTGCATGATAGTGATTTGGAGTTTCTGACTTATAGTCCAACAAATAGTAGTGTTTCAGGAAGTAAAGATTCAAGGAAGAATCTTCACATTGGAGGAAGTAGCAGCAGCAGTAGTAGTTGTGGAAGTTGTTCGGTCAGCGTTAGTGATGAAGAAGATGTTCGAGGTGAAGATGATGATGATGATGGGTGTCTTGATGATTGGGAAGCTATTGCGGATGCGTTGACAGCTGAGGATCTTAAGGTTCAAAACCCTAGTCTGGAATTACCTTCTGGATCTGCTGATGATCTTGGTAAGGAGTGTCGAGTTGGTGCTCTGAAGCCAGATTGTAGCGAGAAGATAAGTCAGAAAGTGGTTACAAATCGTCGTGCATGGAGACCTGATGATGTTTTCCGGCCTCAGAGTTTACCCAATCTCGCGAAGCAGTATAGTTTCCCTATGAACTCGGAAAGGCACTTTGGTCGTGGAGGTACGAATCAGGGTTATCATGGTATAAGTTCACAGCCTTCGTCCTGTCCCATTTGTTATGAAGATCTGGATCTTACGGACACGAGTTTTATTCCCTGTTTGTGTGGATTTCACCTTTGCCTTTTCTGTCATAAGAGGATTTTGGAAGCGGATGGACGTTGCCCTGGTTGTAGGAAGCAGTACGATTCTGGAAATGGAGAGAATGGTATTGGTGGAGGAGCTCAAAAATTCCGCTTGGCTCGTTCTTGTAGCATGACAGGAGCTTAGGAAGAGACTCATTTTGTTGTTGGCGGTTTTCGGAAACGTATGCGAGGTTCATCTCTGCTTTTGTGGGCGTGTTTTATGCATTATCATCAGTTATTAGATCTTGAATTCTGGTTGAGATAGATGTGAATATAGGGTTTAGACTAGAGACAGGCGATCGTTTTGCAACCTATATAGTGTTGATGTAGAGGAATTAAGTGGGTGTGTTGATAGATAAAGTGGTACAACCATAGGTACTTCAAATACTTCAAAAGTTACTGCAATATATTTCATATCCTTTCTTGTTTTTGTTATTTTAAGATGTTTTTGATTTTGTGACTTCATTTAACCTGTTTGCAAATTGTGGTGTTGTTTCAGCGTATCTCAAATCTACCCTGTGCTAAGTTATTTATTTTCTTTGTGTCATTTAGATTTTTATAAATACCATGCATTTTTAAATTCCCTTATTTTTATCTATATATTGTACTTTTTATGAAGTTGCAGGAAGATATTATCTTGTCATACTGCATGTATGGTAAAATGGACTGCTTCTGAAGGTACGAATATTGTTTTAGTTCCCACCTGCATGAATGAAAGTGCCACTGCCATGCATATCTAGCAAGCTTTATTATACTGGTACTCCATTTGTTGCCTATTTGATTTTGAAGAGATCCGAACGGAGAGTCAGTATCTATTTGCTAATTTGTTGTGATGGTAGAATTACTATGTTTCTGCTCACACGTCGCGAAACTGTTACATCTTTGTTAAGATATAGAACCTGAAAGTGAGTACTGTTGGGTCGCTTTCTCTAACTATTAAATGGAAGAGAAAATAGTTTTTTGTTCTCTATACACTATCATATGACATATAATTTTTTAACCTTAATTGTAAGGATGGATTGTAGACATGTTTTTCTCTTTTAATATGGATGTGTTTCCTCATCAAAAACAAAAAATGAAAAACCTCCGTTTCTTACAAAACTACAAACTGGAATTATGTAGAGCAACTTTTGAGCTTTCTACGTGCTATTATGCATTATATTTCAACTTATTGCACCAGTTGTTGTCATACTGCGAAGGCTCTAGGAAAAACTAGAGAAAATTGGGTGTACTTAACCTTTCGAGCCGCAAAACTAAAGTCTGAGTTGCCTCAAGGTACTTTAATTAACAAATGTTGATCATAGCTTTGAATCGTATGCCTCTTTTGCCTTATGCAATGTCTTTCTCAATCACCCTCACTGACTTTGAAAGTAGTATGCGTTACTAGCAAGGCTAGGAGTAAAAGAAATAAGGTGTATCATGATAGAGATGGTTAGTTCTCATTTGGTTTAAAGAACTAGATATTATTCAGTAAGACCATGCCGACGAATTGAAAATCTATGCATGAACGGGTAACCGTTTGTTCTAGTCATCTTTTGGAAGTAGATTGTTTGACATTAAAAAAAAGGGCAACTTAAAACAGAACCAAAAAATGTACTGTGTAGACTGAATCCTTGTGGACGTGGTTTCAACCAATGTTTATGACAATTATTCTTTTGATGAGTATTGTTTTTGTGGCTTTCAGGTACTGTTATTGTTCAGGATCTAGTTTTATTATAATGCTCTGTTTCCATGGGTAAACAGGTGGGCAGAAAACCCAGAGTTTATTTGTTTCAGTTCCCTCTGGGAAATATGTAATACCCTCCGAGCAGGTTGAGTGCAGTCCTATTTTAATCACACACCATCCAGTGAGTGCTGTTTGTAATGGAACAACCATGTTGAAACCTTTAAATCTGCCCTCAAGAAATGTTTGTTACAACTTAGTGATATATTGTTATAAAGGCTGTTCTAGTGTGGTGGTGCAAACAAGAAGAATAAATGTATACTCGGTATTTGTTGCATTTGTTTCCAGCTGCTTTACTTACATTTCAGTTCTCGTGTGAGATAAACAAGGTTATACCGTTTTTATGGTTGAAAGTGTCTGCCTTCCAGGTTTTGTGAGGGTTTATTGGAACTTGTAAGTTTCTGGGTGTTCTAGTATTTTCAAAAAGATAATTCTGGTGTTCTTTCTCTTACAAGGACTCGTTGAATCGAGGACATCTACTTTGTCAGAGGTGGTGTTAACTTTTTTTTTGTTGGCTTTTCTCATGTGTTAAATTTTTTCCATCCAACGGCTGTATTCATTTTGAACAGAAGAGTTGGCATATTTTCATCATAGAGTCACAGACACCAATATGTACCAATAGCAGAGCTACCTAGTCCTTGCGACACTGATTTGGCTAAGATGCGAACTTACTTTGGTTCTTTCTAGCTTGTGGAAAAACAACTTGGAGCAACTTTAGTGTTGAGTTACTATAGGCGGTGACTAAATACAACCCTTCTCTTGAAAACAGAATTATAAGATAGTTGTTAGGGGAAAGCCAATTTTACTAGAGGGAAAACTGACTTTAGACTAGTTTGTTTGACTTTGGGTGGAATTAGATTACCCACTCGCTCTAAATGTTCACCTGAATTGAACATTTTGCTGTCTAGATCAATCAAACAGAGATTGAACATTTTGTTGTCTAAGGCTTTTAAAAGAGAATAATTGGGAATATAACTGCATGAGAAATCAAACAGAGATTAAAAAGAATTTTGGTACTCGCTCGCATACCACTTTTTTGATTCGCAAGCCAATCACAGAGAACACAACTACATGAGTAATCGGAAATCATCAAAATGTTAGATTCATGCCTCAAAAGCCTTAATCAGTCATCACCATCATGTTAACTCCGTTCAGAAACCATACCTCTATGGTGACAAAATCTGTCGGCATGAACACCATAATAAGCCTCTGTATATTATTGAGAAAGATGAACTAAACACCTAGATATAATTCTTTCTCCAAGCTATAATCAAAACAACCAAAAGGCCATCAAAAACATTGTGAACAAAGTTTTTAAAGCGTGAAGCGTTTTTTATTTTTAAGAAGCGATGCGTATGTTGAAGCGTGAAGCGTCGCTTCATGGTTAGTGTTCGAAGCGGATGTTTTTTTTTTTTTTTTTTTTTAACCATGGATGCTTTATTACAGATAACATTGAATATTAATGATAATTATAAAATTTAGGAAGATAAAATATATGTCCAAACGTTATAAAAATTAGAAGCTTGGCATGGTGGTTTACTGGGCCCCACTGGGATTTGGACGTCTGAAGGTCGAATCCCCTCAGAATTACCTATTTTTTTAAAATTTTCTTTGGAACATTTAGGTGGGAAAAATGAAGCGCATCTAATCCTCATTTTTAAAAACCATGATTCTGAATACGAGCTATATATGACTAATCAGTTGGTTCTGTGTTACACATTCTGATGCAAACAATAATTGCTTTCCACATTCTAATGTAAAAAGTCACAACAACCATGACTCAAGTAGATTGTTGAAAAAGATGCAGGTATATCCAGTGTTCTTAGGAATCTGCCTTTCTCTACCATGCAACACATGTTGTTCATCCTCAATCATTTTCTTATGACATTATCAGGAGTCATTTTACCAGTTGGTTCCTTGTCTCGGGTTGACATATTGCTTTAGCTAAGAACATGCATTATTCTAGAATTGTCCTATAGGGGCGGCATGTTTTGGTAGAGGGGCGGCATGTGTGATACCAATGTCCCTCATATTAGTTAAGGGGTGTCCTATAGGGGTGTAGATTGACTAGTTTACCCTTTTCACCTCAAATGGTCTAATTTACCCTTGTTTTTTGATTGAAAAGACTGAATTGTCCTCCATCCTATAAAACTAATTATGTGAAGAATCAAAATCAGTTTTTTTTTTTTGTTTCATCTTCTCCACTTCCATTGTAACCGTAAGCACCACCTCCATTAAAGTTTGAAAATTCATCGTCTTCGATTAATCGGCGATTCGCAAAATTGATAATCGTTGATTGAAGTCTACATTATAGATGACGAATAAGAAGAAAGTTGACAAGATTGTAGCGATTCCAATCAAGCAAATGTTCCATTAGGTGAAGAACAAAAATCTCAACTCCAAACCCCTCCACCGATTCCAATGACGTACATGAGGTATGTTTTATGAACCCATTTAGGGTTTAGTTTAATTTGTTCATTTTCATTTCAATTTCTATCAAATATTAGGGTTTTAGGTGAAAATCAAGTTTTCATAACCTGGGTTTTGGTTAGATACGGTTGAAATTAGTTAATTTTTTGAACCGTATGAAGCTCATACGGTTGGTAATAATTGAACATTTAAGACATACGAACCGTATGTTCTTGAGTTTCAGGAATTTTCACCAGATACGGTTGGTAATTTCACTGAGTTACCAACCGCTTATCTCTCTGCATGTTAAAAATGTTAACCTACGGTGCTTATTGTAAGATAGTTACCAACCGTATTTCATTCTGGTGCAAATGTAAAAGAAATTGTTGTAGCTACAACTCCAGCTCCAGCTAAACCAAGGAAAGAAAAGAAGCCGAGAAAGGAACCTGCACCAAAAGGGTTGCATATTCCTAAAGGAAAAGACCCGTTGTTGCCAAAGAAGAAGAATAAAAGACCTTGGGGCGAGGCACCAGATAAGTCCTCAATATTATTTGGTTATACCAATTCATGGGCCGCAAAAGTCTGTGAGACTAGGGTATGTTTCTCTTAACACATTGTTTTGTTTTAAGTTATTTTTTATTTATTTATTTATATTTCATTAATCTCAGTTTAACAAAATATGTTTGTATGTTTTTAAGGATCATGAAATGACAAACAAATTGGTCAAGCATCAAAGATCTAGTCATTGGCCTTTAGGTGTGGAATGTGGTGATGTTCGTACTCTAGTGACAAGTTCAGGATTAGGGCCTGGAATTCTGAATACCCAATCGGAGTATGATAGTATAACGGTATCTGCCTTCGAGGGAACGATATTGTCCGAAACCGATACTTTTCACTTCCCATTTGGAGAGATGACAATAATACGGACGATGTGAAGCAAATTCTTGACTTGGAAGTTGAAGGAAAATATTTGTATGAAGGTTTTGATAACAACATGTCTTGGACTGATCTTTACAGCCTTGTTGAAGAAACCCTTGGGTGGGGTAAAGACGAGACTGAGATGGAGTTTATGTTGGCTGGTGGTTATGACCCTTCAGAACCAAACAAGATTAACAAGGTAAAGAAGATGTTGTTGAAAAATTTGAGGACGAAGTTTGGAGACACCCTCAAAAAGCAATTGGAAGGTGAGGTGATAGATGACACAAGGGCTAGGCGTACAACCACATCTTATTTGTTGTATTCTATTGGGACTGTATTCATGCCCGATAACTCGGGAAATAGGGTGAATGTCCATTACCTACAATTGTTGAAGAATTTGAAGGAGACCAGAGAGTATTCGTAGGGCACTGCCACGCTTTCATATCTACTTGAAAGTTTAAGAAAGGCCTCAAGGGCTGGAGCTACTGAAATCGCTGGAAATGTTGCGCTTCTAATGGTAAGTTTGGTTTCATTTATTTTATTTTATGATTGTTTGTTATATTAATCTTTTGTATTCATGTCCCAACTGCTTAAATTGTTTTATATTTTTCTAGGCATGGGTGTATGACCACTTTTCGAGCTTGAGACCTCCTACTGAATAGGAAGAAGATGATGAGAGACGTACATGAAAGAAGTTTATGTTCACTGGTAGACAAAAAAGGAACAAAGAAAAGAGGCTCATTCAAGTGAGGCAGGAAATAGATGCTTTCAGTGTTGAAGATGTTATCTTTGACCCTTATTTGAGGATTCGAAATGGAGTTGATGTTCGTGAGTTCACACATGTCTCAGGCTATAATGGACTATTGTATCATGCCACGGGTTATGTTATGATCAATCCTCGTCGAACTCTACGCCAAATTGCTCATATTCAAGAAAAGGTCGTCAAGGAAAACTTCAAATTATCCAAGGATGGATCTGAAACAAGAGGCCCCACCATTGTACTCAACTACCACCCAACTCCGACGGTTGATGCTTGGAACAACCGCCATCAAGCAAGATACCAACTTGCAGCGGGAGAGGCAACGGCTTGTAACAACACCAAAGAAGCTGTTGATGGTTACATAGATTGGTATTATTATTTTGGTCATCCACATGTGATTAATAATGATCCGGGGGCGCATCCACTTATTAGAAAGGCAATACAAAAAAGGATGGCTGCCGAGGAGATCAAAGAGACAAAGGGACTATTTGGTATGACTTGGAAGAAACTATATTTCATGACGGTACGTAACTTTGTTATCCACATGACTTGGAATTTAGTTCTAATTTATATTTCTTAGGTTATGGAATAATCTCTTAAGACTCTTTTTAATGTGTTAATAGAAAGAGCGAGGAGAACAGTTGGCAAATAGTATGACTTCATGCATCTGTGCTAATGGTGTGATTAACGCTCCTCAACAAAGGACCTTACAAGAGAAAATAAGGAACATGCATTATCCTACCAGGAAAGAATTGTATGAGGGGTTAGGTACCGAAGAAAGAGGCTTAAAGAGGGGCAAAAAGTCCGTTGGAGGTGCGAGCACTAGCCATAGTCAGCCGTCATCTAGCAGCGAAGAGACGCCTTTGGAAGAGGATGTGCATGGTGTGGGTACTAGCCAAAAAGGTGGTCGTGGTCGCGGTGGGGGCCCTCGCACTCGTGGTGGTGGTACTACCAAAAAAATAGGTCGTGGTCCTCGTGGTTAATTATGGTTATGTGACATTTGATAGCAGGAGAACTTCTTATTTCTTAGCTTTGTGGGCATGTTTTTAGTTTATGGATATTATCAAGAACTATTGGTTGTGTGGTTATCTTTTAGTTTATGGATATTATCACGAACATGTTATGAATTGAGTGGTTATGGATTTTAGCTTATGAATTAAAATTGTGTGGTTAGTTACTAGGAATGCATTAAAATTGAGATTTTTTGAAGTTAATCTATGTGTTACGGTTGGTAACAAAGGGCTAATTAATCATAGTATGCTAGTTACGGTTGGTAATGAACAAAACCCAAAGAACCGTATGGAAGATACGGTTGGTAATTAACCAAATATAAAAACCGCATTTTACTCTGTAACTTTCAAAGTTAGAGAGGTGATAGCTACGGTTGGTAACTATCATCTATGATGCACCGTAACTCTGGTATAATCAAATTTTGCAGAGTTACGGTTGGTAACTATCATTAGTTTTGAACCGTAACTATGTAATTAAAATCACTTATCTAAGAAGGTGGTCAACAAAATACTTCATATATTTTCTAATCAAATAAACATGATATTGTCACTTTCAATCATATCACATTTAGTCAAAATACCAAAATACAAATTCAAAACATTTAAGCATCCTCTTCATCATCGGTCATAACTACGAATTGCTTCGGCATAGACAACATTATGGCCTTCCATAATTCAATCCTTTTCTCAAATCGATTGCACCAAGTCTTGGGGAGTTCACCGTCACAACCAAATTCCCTCCACAATGGAGGTAATGGACTTCCTTCATGAAATTGGAGGCTGATGTAATGAATTCCTTCCACGTGCCCCATGACAACAGTTTTTTTGATTGACAAGTCTTCGTCAAACGGTATTCTTGTTGGTGCAAATGTAGTGCTCATGTCTCTGGAGATTAAATGAATGACGCAATTGAATGCGTTGGCTAGTAGTTGGCCACATATAGGCATGCGCATCCAATATTGTCTTGTCAAACATATATTACCGGTTAACCGGCTTTCCATTTCCTTGAATCTCTCATTTAACACCTCATCGGTTTCGTTTCTTTCAAATCTCATCATCGGCATATAGAAGTCGCGGTGAGCACGTAGTTCCATTAAGCATTTTTGCCTTACGTAAGTAACTTGGTCACAACCCCACCCTATCGCGTCTTCAAAGGGTCCAAGTTGATCCACGAAGACGTGGTAACCACAATTCCCATCACCATCAACATCCTCCGTAGCCTTGATATAACCACGAATATAGTCGGGGAAAAAACGAAGGTAATATTCATAGAGAATGTATTGGTTCCGGCTATATCGACCATTCTTGTCTCTAGGTGGTGGTTTAAGCACTCCTTTTAGATGAATCGTCTCCTTCTCCTTCTCCTTTTCAACCATCGGACTCTTTCAATTGTTCCTTGCTAATTGTTTAACACCAACTTTACCAATAAGTCTTTTTATTGAACTATCTTGGGAGGAAACCTCGAGTCCGACATAGTAACCTTGACCTTTAACTCCATCATCCTTTTTTCCACTCTCTTTATGACCATTTCCTTGAACAAAAACTTTGCTTCTTTCTTGTAGTTTAGAGCGAAATACCGGACCTTTTCCTTTAACATCAATTTTGCTTGTTGCACTTTCTTGAGTAGGAACATTGATACATTTTTGTTCTACATTTCGACAGCTTGGTTCTCCTTTATCCGCTTGACCTCTTTTTCGTTTGTTTCTACCTTGAACATCATCCTATTCGAGCTCATCCTCCGCTTCATATTCCTTTCTCAACCATTGGTTAGTGAACGCCGATACGAACTTCTCTTTGTGAGGATCCAACCAATTATCAAACAAATACTTCACAACACTTGGATAACCTCTTTTCCAATGAGAAACTAACATATGAGCTCTATCCTCATATTCATCCACGGTGATAGAATAGGTCAAGGCTCTCCACTTCGTTTTGAAACTTTCCCATTTTAGTTCCGCCAACTTGTCATCGTTCTTAAATTTCTCTTTGGCCTCATCTTATTTATGTAATGGTAGTTCCTTTATTCTATCCATTTAGCTTTTTCGGGCTGGACGGACAAGGCGCATGCACTTAGTTTCAATACTTTTCCACAAGTGGAACGTGCAAAGAAGGTTATGAGCTTCCGGGAAAACCCTCCTTATTGCATTCAACAAAGCTTGTTCCTTGTCAGTAATAATCACCTTTGGAGTATATACCTCTACGTAGAATAACTTCACTTGTTCTAGTGCCCACACATAGCTCTCTTCGAGCTTATCTTTCAAGAAGAAAAAACCAACACTAAAAGGAGCATTGGTAGAAGTTTGCCCGACAATGTTCAACAACGACATCTCAAACTTGTTGGTTTTGTATGTGCAATCCATTAGAAGCACTTGATGAGAGCACCGTGCCAACTTCACAAACTCAGGATTAGCCAATAAAAGATGTCTTATTCGTCCATTCTCGTCATCATCGTGGAAAATCGAGTAATTATGCAACTCCCACAAATTCCTTAATTGTTGCATTTCGTTTCTTTGTTCCCATTTCTTAGCCTTCCATTTTTTTCTTGCATTGTAGATGTTATCCAAAGTAGAAGCATTTTGTGGGTTTCTTTCCTTTAAGTGAGCGAGGATATCAACAGGCTTCATACGAATTTGTGAAAGTGATTTTACGATCTTCTCTTCTTTTTGGGTAAGGCGTCCAACATAAGCGTGTGATAGCAAACTCTCCGGTATATGGTGGTTATGACTACCACATACAACTTTCTCCAAAAACCACCTATCTGCCGCATTCTTTTTAAACTAAAGCTTGAAGGGACATCAGGTCTTCTTACTGAAGGTAGTATTCTTCCTCTTTTTCTTTGCTACTTGCAAGGTATCCTTTTTTGCGTGACTTCTATGTTGTCCACTACACTCGCAAACCATTTGAAAGGCAATATCACTAGTGGTACCATTACAAACTATGATACATATAATCAACTTTCCTCGTTCTCTAGCCAACTTCTTTGCATCGTCTTTCACCTTCCATGTCTCCTCGGTTAAATAGTGAGAGCTAGAATCTGGTGTGAGAAGTTCTTTTGCTAAAGGTTGGTCATCCATTATAGGAGGTAAATAAACGACCTGGACAAAAATAATAGTCAATCTTTGGTTAGTATAAACGAGGCAATAAAACGAAAACATATATGAATATACGGTTGGTAAATAAAGAAAATAAACAAACCGTAAAAGAGTTACGGTTGGTAACTATCATCCCAAAACATACCGTAAATACATCAAAAAGACTAGTGAAACACATAGTTAAATATACGGCTGGTAACTAAAAGTCAACAACGCAACGTATTCTAGAGTCGGTTGGTATCGATTAGTATATTAGTAACCGTAACTATTGCATTGAAACACAGTAAATATTCGCATGCACAAGATAACTTACGGTTGCTAAGTACGTGCCGTACTTAGCAACCGTAACTACAATACAGTTGGTACGGTTGGTAATCCATATTGTTAACCAACCGTAATTGGTATAATTTCTGGGTTTTCCCCAAAATTCAAGAACTTACGGTTGGTAACTATATATTTGAGTACCGTAACATGTAGTTACAGTTGGTATTGTGCTCAATTCCAACCGTATGTTGAACTGAAAGTTTTAAAACAATGATATGTTTACGTGATTTAGAGAATTTTAAGCAACAAAAAGCTAATGAGAACTAGTTTAGAAGTATACATGGTTATTTTCAGTGCTGGGTGCTTCACTTTGTTGGCTAATTTCTTCAATTGGTTGAGATTGACATTCACTTTGGTCTAAAACATCTCTACCATCTAAAAAATACTTCATATCAGGATCTCCATCAAGAGGTATGTAGTACTTGTTTTCTTTATCATATAGAGATTCACCCACCTCAAAATTGCCACTGGAATCACTCATTTTGGTGGAGTGAATCAAAATCTAGGGTTTCACAAATATCACATAAGTTTTCTTCTCCTCAAAATTTTTTTTTTTATAACTCTAAAAATCTGATTTTAGAGTTATAATACACTAATCTTGATTATCAACACTAATCAACACTAATCTTGATTATCATTACTAATCTTGATTATTAACAATAAGGGTTAATTAGTCATTTACACATTTTCATTGATAAGGGGAACTTGATTTTACTTCTAATGACCTTTTTTGTCTTATTAGATTGCCGCCCCTCTACCAAAACATGCCGCCTCTTTACCAAGCTTGTTATTCTAGTTTAGAACATTTTGGATTGTTAAAATCAATATTGGGGAAATTTAATTTTTTTATCCACCCAAAGTCAAACAAACTAGATTAAAGTTAGCTTTCCATTGGCTTTCCCCCTAACAATTATCTATCATAAAGCCAACTCCCCCTAGGCACAGTAACTGAAGCTGTAAAAATTGGAACTCCGAATTTGCTCCCGCTTTTATGTTTTATGAGGAATTCACAAAAATATTATTCGAGGATATCATGGTAATTTAAACCTAAATGTATACTTTAATTAACTTCTAAAAATCTGAACTCCCCGAGTGATGAGGAGAGAAATAAAGGGAAATTACTTTGCTGTATTTTTATAACATCAGTTTGATGAATTTTGATGTATAAACGATATATAGTTCGCCACGTGGGAGCTACAAATATTTTCATTAATAGCAATCCTTCTCCGCTAACTTAAGTTGGCACCAGGCTACACTGAATTGTCACCGTGCGTCGGGTTCTTGTATTTATAAACCCAACCAAATGTAGGTGAGAAAAATTCACCTTTGTCATCATCATCCTATTCTTCTGCAATTCTGCTCCCGTGTTTATTTTGGAGCTGATCTAAATGTATCCCTTAATAATAATTGTTAAAATATTTAAATCTCCTAGTTTTTTGTTCCTTGTTTCTAGTGGTTAATTCCAATGCAGGGTCAAATTAGGAAGAAAGTGTAAAAATTATGGAAACCTTCATCTATTTTGAGCAATCCTCAAAGAAATCCCAAGATTTCAGTTTTGTTTCACACACGAACAATTTTTGAGTCAACTTGTGTTGACGGATAAAATCGGTTGTCCGTCCATATATTTTAAGTTTTGTTTTTTGTTTTCCACTTTTTCCCCTCAAGCGGATCGTGGTTAATCCTTGAATCAATTTGGATACCGATAAATCCAAGATCCGAATCTAATATTTCTCTCAAACAGAAGCATGTTTCTCCTATCAAATTTTAACCTACTGATCGTGAAATCACCGATCTGCGCCGCACTCCAATTCAATTATTTGGTATTGTGATACAATGGTTAGCAATTGATGGAGAAACCCTAATTCAATTCCTCCTTATTGCGATCTTGTGTAGATGAAGACAATAGATAAAGTGTATGGGTTGCTGATTGATTTTGGGGTTTGGTTTGTTACGAATCAAAGGTATTTTTTAGCTCATTTAAAAATATTTTGAGTCTTGGAGTAATCTATTCTATGAGCTGATAAGAGGTTTGTTTTTTTTTGTTCGTCCAAACTTGAACTTGAGATTATGCAGAATCAAGTATATATGTCGGGGTTTCGAAAGCCAAAATGTAACACTCCAGTTGTTTAGATCCTGAGATTTTTTTCTTGATTTTATAGTAATCGACCAAACTAACATTTCTTCAAAAAAACTGAAAAGAGCAAAAAAAAAAGGTTGATAAGAAACAAATGGAAGAAGAGAAAGGAGTGGGAGACATGAGGGTGAGAGAAGGCTACACACAAGATGGTACGGTGAATCTTAAAGGTCGACCTATCCTTCGATCAAAGGGTGGAAAATGGAAGGCATGCTCTTTCATTGTATGTACGTAAGCATATGTATGCACAAACATACATCTATGTCGGCATCACAACATAGAGGTTTCGTATTCTGATCACCTTATTTTGATTTTAACTATGCATGCATAAGCTCGTCAAGCTAAAAGTATTCGTTTTCATTCAAATCACATTATATGCAGTCTGATCAATACTGATGGATTTTGTGTGTATTACAAGGTATGAGTTATTTGAGAGGATGGCCTTTTCTGGAGTCCTCGCGAATTTGGTGGTCTATTTATCAACTAGACTACGTGAAGGTACTGTTAAATCAGCAAACAATGTGACCAACTGGTCTATTTATCAACTTTTGGTCCTTGAAAATCAAGAAAAAAAACCTATAAAACAATACAGCATAATCCCATCATTAGTGATTTTTTATTATCAAGTAACTGCATGATTGGCTTTCATTTTTCTTGATTGCATTTTTCTAGTTTAGAAGTTTATAAGGAGATTTTCTACAAGGCCAGCAAATTTGATTATCTTGAAGGGAGGAGGAACTCAAAGAAAAGAGTAGCCATGGCTGGCATAATGGCCAAACCAGAGGTACAAGGACGGATCATGGCAAGTATAATATGCTGGCTTCTAGGAGTTGGTGCCTTCTTTATTGGAACAATATTGTGACAATATACAAGATTACTATCAATACTTGTTCCCGGTATGTGTATTATTCTCAAACAAACTATGAGCCTCTCCATTCTCTCCATTCACAGTTGATTGGTTTTGCTTTTTTTTTTTTTTTTTTTTCACAGATGATTGGTTTTAGTTTTTACCATCATTATATTTTTTTGACGACGCATTGAATCTTTTTTCACAAATGATACGAATGTCGTTATAATTGAGATGCAATCTAGTGGTGTATTTCCAAATATAGTGTTCCTTCAGGTATGTCTATTTGCTTTGAGTGGTTATTGATAATTTTTACACCTATTTGAAAACATGAATTAGGAATTTGATGTTTTAGTACAACACATGAATGAGTATGATCAGAATGTATAATGCCACACAATACCATTTAATAAGAAAAATGTGAAGTAGCTAGATATTTTGAAAGTTCTACTTCATTCCCATTTGGAACCTAAACAAATAGAGTCTGGTTTCTTGCATATGTAGGACCATCTAGTTTTATATGACCCAAGCTTATAGTCTCTATGGCTTAGAGTTAGATATGTGATATGTAGGTAAACAACTTAAAACGTCTTATCAACCTTCTTATTCAGATGATCATGATGTATTAATTGAAAAATCACTTTGTTAATATGCCGCCTACTAATCCAGATGACCGCGTTGTATTAATTGACAAATCCTCACCACCATATGCTTAACATGATTAGTGATGTGGTAACATATTTTCATAAATTTATTGTCCAGTATGTCACGAAAAACTGAATACATATATCGTTCCCAACAATGTCCAATAAAATAAATTGGTTACTCTTCTATGAATGTTGCATAAAATAAATTGGGTAACTATATTGAAGCATCGTATAAAATAAATTGGGTAAAAAACATAAGAATAGTATAAAATAAATTGGGTCAACTAGTCTATAGGCGTATTAACTTCTTTGGATATCTTTGGTGAGTACAGATAATTGGAATATTCTTTAGCGAATTTGGGAATTGCAATTTGAGCAAATTATTTTTTATAATATGTTGTAGTAGTTCAGTTGGGATGCAGATGCAATACTACTGGTTGTCTGCTTAGTTTCATGCTTATTATATGTCATTAAAACTACTTACAAGTGATTGTCCACAATGGATATCAATGTTTTCTTCTTCAATAAAACATATTTACTGTAGGCCTTATCCTAGTAGTAGCTTCTATTATGCTCATTTTGGCATTGTACGTAGTTTGGTTCCTAAAACGTATCACCATTAGTTCTCTGAACATGGCCATCTCCTTGTTGGTTTCTTTCATAGTAATTCAGTGCATTTGTAACTTGATCAATATTCCATCTTCTATTAACTTATCAACTGGTATAATGTGTTGTTTTATTCGTAATTTGTGAAAATTACTGATGTAGGAGTAGGAAGGGAGGGAAAGTATGAGCGTGCCTAGCTCTGTGACAACTGCTATCCGTCAAAGTCTCTGAGTAACGTCCATTGGTAAAAATAACACCGCTGACAAAAGAGATAGTGCTTCTGTTGAACAGTCTAGGGCATTAATTCGTCATATGTGATTCTTATTTTTAGTGTTGTTTGGCATATTGAAACTTATTATTCCCTATTGAAATATCGATATTCATGTCCTGAAGATGTAAGCTTAATTCGTTTTCCTAGGTTGAAATCTAATCTTTACTTTGGATTTGTTCAAGCTATAGATCCAAGAACTTGTGTAGTGTTGTTCAAAATGCCGAATCGTGCTATATTTGATGAAATTAATAGCTGCATTTCTACTGGGAAAGAAGTAGGTTTCATATACTATCAACTCTATCTTGCCGACAGTTTGTTTTTCTCATTCACTCTCTTGATCTCATTTCAGATTCTTTCATCTCTCTTGATGTTTCTAGATCTGATTTCAGTTCCATGTTGACATTGATTTGGTTTTTTGTTTGAGGGGGAGCAATGGAATGAATGTGTATGTGGTTAACAAGTGATGTGTTAGTGAAATATTCGTGCTTGTCTGAGTATATATACTCGTGTAAGAACTCAGATGTAAATAAACCTTTCAATCAATTCAATTCATCTGTTTCACAATGTAGATATCCAACTTTCTTCACAGAGAATAAAAACACTAATTATATTTAGTTCACCTGAATTCGATTTCCCTTGCATCGTCTATCAGAGGTCCTATAAAATATATTGGGTACCTCGCTAACACATTAGCATAATTTAAACGGGTACCTTATTCTTCGAGGTACTAATTTTTTTAATGGGTAACTCTGTTGGAGGGTCGCATAAATTTAACCAGGTACGCTAGCCCGTCTGTAGTATTGAAAAACTTGGGTGAATTTTTTTTATTTCTAATGGAATAGCATATCGCTTTTCGAGTATCCTTGTACTCCAACGTGCCGCTGGATCACATGGGCTATTCTCGGTACTATTTTTATTATGAGCTTGTATGGTGATAGTCACATGACTCTAGTGTTGTAATAATATGAAGAAAAAAAATCAAAAATCTTGGTACGAGAGGGCATTATTCAGTTATAATAGTTGGTACCTAATAATTTCAAATTGACATGGAATGAGATTTATCACACTGCAAAGTTGCAACATCTTTTATTCATTCAAAAAAGAATTACAAGGTCACAGTTTATTACACTCAAGAAACTGGAAGCAACACAAAGAAAATCTAAACACAACAGAAATTCAAGACTAGTGACGAGTTTCCAACAAGCCATTGTTGTACGTTAAAAGATAAAACTAAAAATGAGTAAAACAGATGGATGATGTAACATTCCTTTACTTGCAGATTAATCTATTCAGGAGTTTTGATGTGTTCCCAGAAATGTAGTCTTGCATAAGTATGAATTTACTTCCCTTCTCGGAAAGAGGTGACATGATATCTTGATTCAGTCTTATAAAATCAGTAGGGAATGACTTGTTAAATGAACATGACTCATTAGTCACTGCATATCTTCAGAGTATGCTAAGCTTTTTACAAAACTAAAACTGATATATGAAAAGTGATACACAATTAATAAAAAATATAGGTATTATGCTCATAAAAGTGAAGATGTCTAGAAATGAAAGTTGAGAAGCAGAAAGAACCTTACATAGTTGCAGATTTATCAGAAAGCTAGATACACGTCCAAGATTAGCTGTAAAAAAGAAAAGAAAAATTGAAGATAAACATAAATATATTCACAGGTCATTAAGATCAGAAATGATAAGATCTAAAGCGACTAATCTTATGAGAATGATCTGCTCTTACATAAACATAGATCATAACTAGCTATGAGCCATGTCCTAACAAATATTGCTTTCTGTTGTGTCTCACTGATCTATAAAAATCGTCTTTACCATCCCATGTTGTAGCTTGGATGTATTAGGGAACACGAGAATAATCTATTTACATGATCAAAACCTAGGAACCAGAGTTAGAAATTTTACAACAATACAATTATGTCGAATATCGATGTTGATGACTTCAAGCTCAAATAGTAACAACAACCATTCTGATCGCCATAATTAACAAGACGTAACACACATATTTTTCCAGTTAATATGATGACCAGGGCTACCCGATGGATAAACTAGTTATCTAGAGTAATTAGCTACTAAACTGGACCTGAAAATTGCAGGTAGAATAACTAACCTCTGGTCCTGCTAGTTCAGTGAGCAACACAATTTCAGGTAGCCGCACCACCTTTCACATGCGGAGAATCATGGTACTTCGGTACTATAATTTAAGGACCAGGTTCACCACTATGACATGTTACAAGGATGCTTTCCCGTTGGGAAACCTAATTTTACTATAGCAAATTATACCGTAAGGAAATTTCATATATTTGTGGATCCTAAAATTCAGGAATATATTTAAATCTAGTTCAAGTTTGTGGCCTCCTTATTTATATTTTTACAATAATAATAAGGAAGATTTATCATAAAACTAATTTTGCATATACCTGACATCATAATCATATGTAATGCTTCAAAAAAAAATCATAATCATATGTAAAAGATTAGGAAAAAACATAACAAATGTAGTCCCAAGAAAGGGGGAAAAAAGAACCCTGATTAACGAACATTGTATGCTTGCAATAGTAAGTAATGGGTCCTGGATTCATTGTAGTGATACACCATTACCAAAAATTATAAGTATTATCATCATCAAAGTGAAGACTTTTAGAAATGAAAGTCGAGATGCAGAAAAAACCTTACTTTGTTGCAGACTGAAGAGAGAGCTGGATACACGTCGAAGATTAGCTGTAAACATGAGGATGAAGATTAGGGACGAGTAAGAACATATTATCGTATGTGCTCCAGAGTATGATCTAATACAAATTCATACTACAATGAATGAGTGCATCTGCTCATAAAAATAGATAAGATAAAACAAAACCATGAATCTCTGAAACACTATATCACTTCAAATAAGATCGAAAAAGTCAGGTTATTTTTAGGGGATTCTACATATAAAAGTCCCGGGTTTCTCTGTTAAGTGTATAAATTCATGGGTTGTTGGATCAGCCACCAATTTTCCAAACTCACTCACTAAGTCAGTGATTCGACCAGAACCTGCAACAAGAGAAATTGGAAGCATCAGCAACATCATAAAGTGTTATGAAATGTTTGCAACTCATTTCCAAACTGAAACAGTTCATGCCTGCATTCATATTCTTCCTTAGTAAAATTGTTCTTATCCCACCGAACTATAAGACGAGCTTAATACTAGAATATAGAAGTTCCTCTATGGCTGCCTCATGTTACTATGCTAGTGATGGTCCTTTTAGTGTAACTTTGAATTTATTGGAAGGAAATCTTGAATGAAGATGAGATACAAGAGAATCATTAATGCACTATCAAAGCAACACTGGAAAGAAAACTGCAGATATATACAAAGCTGCTTCATTTTACAAAAAATAATTTTTCTTTTTAGACAACAAGTCTACAACATATATTCAATAAGTGTGAATAATTGAGTATTATCCAGTCACTGTTATACTTTTACATGAATATACAATAATGAATCACATGAACTTTAATCATAAAAACAAATTTGTGTATGTACCCCTTGCTTAAATTCTAAAGAATATATTGCCTGAAAACATTCTATAGATAACCTCAGTAGATCCCAACCCAGTTACACTGCATACCAGTGACTATGTTCTATCAACATAACACAGCAAACGAGATCACCATAAATCATAATAAAACCCACTAATACATACAGTAGATGAATAACATAAATGAAAAATCATACCAGTAATCTTTTTAGGAAACTTATCCTACTAATCTTTAGGATCATCTTTTTCTTATGAAGTTATTAAGAATAAGCCACAACACCACCATTTCCATTGAATTTATTCTCTCTTATTTTCTTTTCCCTTTCCTCGCCTGCTCCCTAGAATCATCAATTCCAGCAATTTCGAAAATAAGAAAAGTTAGACTACTACAGGCCTATGGTATATGTATGTATTTGCATCACTAACTCTTATGGTCGGTCACGTATGTTGTCCAAACGTTTGTGCATTTGGATACCATAGGCCTCATACACTTACTTATGATTGGTTGTTCATGTACACAACCAAAATGCGATTCTAAAATCACCAACATGTTCTCAAAACTTATCCAACAGAAAGAAAGGGAGCAAACAAATGCTTCTTTTCTCTTAATTATCAGTAAATTCTAAATTTAATCAATTTTGAAATTCAGTTCATTAAGTTGCCCATCAGGAAAAAATCCTGGTACAGAACTCTAATTAAACCTTCACCCACTAGGTCAAAACCAACTAATAGCAGAAGCTTCTATCTAATTCAACCAATCATCGTTTTTAATCTTATCCAAATTAAAACACAATAGACTCTAGATTCTTTAACTTTCTAATCGATTCAGATTAAGCATAAACATAAAGATTAAAACTATCTTTTTCACATTATCACACTGACCCTAATTGATTTCTACAATAAGCGCTAATTAACAAAATCCGCCACAGGCATACTAGTGGAAAACCAAATTAGGGTTCAATTAGAAAATAACTAGTTTCCTCGACAGAAAACTATACACACGCTTAATAGAAACATAATCACAAGTGAAAGAATAAAAGAAATTTTGCATCACCTGGAGGATTCCCGTCCATCTCTGCTATGAGTATGAATTATTTAGGCAAAAAGTAAAGTGAGAGGGAGAAGAACATAGGTAGAACATGGGGAGATTGAAATGCAAAGAAGAGGAAGAAAAGAAATTCGGATTCTGACTCTACCCATTTCAGCTGTAGTTGAGTTAACTACTGCTGAGGGCTAAAACGTACTTTGAGTGTCAACCAGCTTGACCGATTTGACACAGTCTGTCAATATTAATTGACTAATACCTTGTCCGTCCATAAGGTTTGACTCAAACCATTGGATTTATGTGAGGATTGCTCATCTATTTTGGTACTAGAAAAAAACCCTATTTATTTTTGAGGGTTGTAAAATTCAAAATGAAGGTTGTATTTAGTCACTGCCTTACTATATTCTCAAATTCTCAAGCCATAGATGGCTTGGTTTTACCTAAACACCACCTACACTTTTCCTAAATACCACTCATAATAAAATATTTAATAATTTTATACCCAATCTAAACTGGGTAATGAAAACTCTGTATCACTATCACTGTAATGTCTGCCAAGGCCGTCGCCAACACTTCCACTACCTTAAATTTACTCTATAAGATAACCATGTATAGAATCAAAATCATAATCTTATTCAGATGTACGTTTGCTTCTCAGTCTTAATCTTAATCATGATATTGCTTTTATAGATATAAATTAGGTCTTAATTTTATTTTATCCAGATCAATTAGGATTAAATTTGAAGGAGAGACGGTTTAAATTTTTAGCATGGACCGTTTGAATAATCCAATGCTAGGGCGCAAAATACACCGCAACTTGAAAACAAAATTCCGGACCTTCTGAATTTGATGTAGTATAATTTGTGAACTTTAAGATTAGTATCGATATGTTACAAAGGAGGTGGTGTTTGATGACAATGGATGATGTTTGTGAAAGAGATAATGTTTTTGCTAAAAAAATATGAGTTTTCATCACCCACTTTAGACTAGGTCAATAATTATTATATTTTTAGATTATGGGTGGTACTTAGGAAAAGCATGGGTGGTATTTAGGTAAAACCTATGGCTTTTTTGGCTTAGCAATTTGGTATGTGCCATAGTGGGATAGATATCAACGTTTCCGCAGAAACGTAGTTATTTTTAGATGCATCCAACTCAAACGGTATTAACAATTGAGTGTGGTATGGAAGGAATTTATAATTGCGTCTGTTATTCTACGCGTTTTAAAAAACCGTTTGTTGGGTAAACGTTGTGCATAATCCAATTGAGACGCATATATAACTTGCGTCCATAGTCAGACGCTATTAAAATGTACGTTTCAATAAATGTATTCTTAGGCTTATTCCTATGCATATGACAAAAAAAATGGTGTTTGGCATGCCAGGTGGCATTCCAAAACATTTTTGCTACTATGGGGAAACCGCTGAGCGATCTAATTACTATCGAGCGATATTCACTTTATCTCCAGCGATAAAGACTTTATCGCTCGATATTGACTATATCGCTACCGATATAATCAATATCGCCACCGTTCAAGTTTCTGACGCCTATAAATACCGCATCTCTACTCCCACCTTCTCAATTCTTCTTCTGAAAACCTTCTGAAAAACCACTGAGTTTCTTTAAACTTTGTTCTAAAACGATTATCTTCAATAGATATGGAGAGAAGAAGAAGAAACAAAAAAGGGAAAGTATCTAGTAGTACCTCAGGCACTGGAGCAAATTTTGTTGTGGATACAAATTATGATTTTAATAATGTTAGACTAGTAGCCGGTGAAGGTGTATTCTCTAATCACCTTTCTGCTAATGAAGGGCGATGTAACACTATACATCTAAGAGGTGGATGGAGTGAGTTACATACAATTTTTCAATTACTTCCTCCTGCTGTTCAAGAGAGAGTGAGAAGATATCCTTGGCGACATCTATATCTAATACAACCTAGAAACCACATGACTCAAGGTGTTCAAGTTATATTATAACGATGGTGGAAGACTACAAACACGTTCTTTTTCAAGGACTTTGAATGCGGTAAGTAGGTATTTTCTAGTAATTTAATTTTTAGATTATGTATTTTGTTTCATAAAAATCAACAAATTATAATTATGAATAATGATTGTTAATAGGAGTTACACCGATAGATTTATACATGTTAACCGGAATTCCATGCCAATGGAACTTACTTCCATTTAATAGACTAAAGTGGTTATCAGAAGAAAGATGGAAAGAATTACTTCCTTTATACTCAAATGAATTAGAAGGAAATCCTACACATAGACAAATAAAAGAAAATGGGTTGAAGGTGTCTGGGTTGAAATGTTTTTGCCAGCGTTATGCTGTAAAAATGCGTCAAAACAGGGTAGCTGATAATCAATATTTGATCCCCGAACATTTTGAGGAGCTAGAACGTCTGTTTGTATTGTGGACACTGGGCCAATGTTTGTTTCCAAATGCTAGATCAGTAGTGTTAATTGGGTTTCTCGAAGCATTGGAAGATTTAGAGCAAGCACCAACATATGATTAGGGGACTGCGATTTTATCAGAGATTTACATTGCCCTACGTGATAACTCGACGTGTGAAGAAGATAGTTTTAATGCATTTTGGGGAGTTCTGGAGGTAAGAACCAATATTTTTCACATTATGTATTTATTTGTCATATTCATATGGAGAAGTTATTAACCTCCTGAATGTTATTATTTTCAGTATTGGTGGTATACATATTTCCGTGTTTCGGAACCTTGTCTTAAGAATTATACGAATGTTTTTCCGATCATAAGGAAGTATGGTTCTGAGAATTGGGAAGCTTCACAGATTGAAGATGGTCAACATGTTGCTATTGTTCATAAGATTCAGCAGTTAAGTAGAACAAGCCATAACCTTATCTCACGGCCATATGAAGCAGTACCTGAGTTCCAAGAAGAACTAGGTCAGACAATGGTAGAGTTAAGCCTTAGAAGGATGGTGTTATACAGCCCTATTTCTGAGAAGGGTGTTTGGTAATATGGTGAAAGACATCTTCTTTTGTTGCAAGGGAGATCAGTGATAGCTGTCAACCCTTATCCCAGTTCAGATGTTTCAGCAGACGATTACTTCAAATTGATAAGGGAAGGTCATCGTTGGCAAGAAGCTGATGAATTAATCCATGAGCCAATTGACAGAAATGAGTACCTATCTTGGTTTAAAATTATTTTCAAGGCAAATATTTCCAGGCAACCGCAAAGTTTGGGTCGGATGGATTTCCCAGCTTTAGGTAGGTTGCCACTTGACAATGAATTTCTTCCTTCCCAACCTCCACCAGAGACAGGTGACGTATTTGCATATCCTTCTCAAAGTTCATCGTCATACATGCCTCTATTTTCTTGGGAAGTAAAGACTATATCCACCACATCTGGAGAGATTGTTACTTATCCAATTGTTTCTAGTGCACTTACTCGGAGTTATCCATACCTCGGGGTCAATGCTACAAAGTTGGAGTATTAGAACCGATGTAACGATTATGATGCGCTTGTTCAGGGAATTCAGAAAATGCACTTGGAAGAGATGCAAAGTTTGAGGGATAGCATGATGTTTGACATGAGTCCTAGTATTGAAGCTGGTAGAGGATTGAGTCCCGGAATTGGAGCTGGTAGAGGATTGAGTCCCGGTGTTGGAGCTGGTAGAGGAACGAGTCCAAGTGGAAGTCAGCAAAGTGGTCGCAGTCAGCAAAGTAGTCGAAGTCACCAAAGTCGTCGCAGTCAGCAAAACGGTGAAAGAAGTGAAAGATTGAGACGTCGTCATATGGAGGAGGTACCAGAAAGTTAAACCCTAAACATGGTGTTATAAAGTCAAGCAGTACATGGTGCTGAAGAAACATTGGCATGGATACAACTCTTACACGTATGTTTAGTCATTTGCAGCCTGACATACTGACTCCAGGTGGTGGTGTGAACATGGAAGTAGTTAGGCAGGTGAATCTGTATACCCCAATTGCCTCAACCTCATCAGCATTTCAACCATTCCAATAACACTATCAACCACACCCATTCCAAGATTTGTATAATGTTCCCAGCAACTCCCGTACTCCCATTGCTTATCAAGTTTATGGTGATTATGATGAGACTCAACCACCAAGTGAGTCTCAAACCGGCACTTTAACAAGTTTGTTGAACATGGATCCAAAAAATGCAGGCAATTGGATCTTTGGTCCGGGAGAAAATGAACAAGGAAACAGACAAGGAAAGGAGTAGTTAAAATGTTAAAATGAGTAGTTAATTTTGTTTTTTTTTTGTTTTAAATGGACAAGGAAATGAGCAGTTAAAATGTTTTCTTTTAGTTGAAATGTAATTTTGTTTTTTTAAATTAATGGAAATTATCTTTAAAAGATCCAATTATCAATTTTTTAAATTATAAATTATGAATTTGAAGTTGGGTTGGAATCGTAGCCGTTATATGAAGAGCTGATAAGAGAGCATCTAACTAGCGAGCGATGTGATGACCATCGAGCGATCAAGACTCTATCGCTCGCTGGAAACTCTGTCGTGTATGCCAATATGCCAGAAATAACATATTGGCATATGAGTTTGGCAGTTTGGCATACCCATAGTGGGTGCATATATGCCAAATACATGAGTTTGGCATACCCATAGGAATATGTCTTAAAGTACTTTCAAGTCAGACGGTTTCTTAAATGCCGTTTATTAATCGAATGTAAACTTAAAAAGCGTTTATTGTTCCACGCAATTTATAGTTTCGTTTTTTGTCGCATGGGCTTTATAAATGCGTGAAGCTATATATGAGAATTGCCAACAAACGTTATCGTATATAGTCACCCCGTTTTAGAATATAAAAATATGGGACTTCTTAGCAGCCAAGACTGTGCCTATTTTTGTTGCCATATATGACTTATAGCAACAACACTAAAATTGCTCTTAGTACATTTAAGCCATACAGTAAAATACAAGAATATATCGTCCTCTACCTTCGGTTCTTTCTAGATTGTGGAAAAACAACTTAGTACATTTAAGCCATAAAGTAAAATACAAGAATATACCATCCTCTCATAAATCATTACACCACGAAGAATTTTTAAGTCTTAATTCTTTAGCTACCCAGTCCTTGTGATAAACTTAATGAAATTGGTACAAACATAATAAGTTTATCTCTTCTTGATTCTTTCAGAAAATCTCTAACTGTTAAGTCTTAGTTCTTGAGTTACCTAGTCCTTGTGATAAACTTAATGAAATTGGTACAAACTTAATAAGTTTATCTCTTCCTGATTCTTGCAGGAAATATCCGTGGAAATTAGGTATATCCCAAAGAATTAAATTGTTCTTATGGAAATGTCTTCATAATGCCTCATCACTAACTCAAAACTGTATGGGAAAATAAAAGACATAAACCCTTCTTGTAATATGTGAGGGAAGGATATTGAAACTACATAACATCTTTTATTTCATTGTAGTATGCTAAAGAAGTTTGAGAACTATAACCTAATACAATAAGAATTCACCTTGATACGTTTTTCAGTATTCTTGATATTTGTAAAGACTCGATACAAAATCCTAATAAGGAGATATCTGTAGAGTTATTTTTAACTAAAATATGGTTTACATGGAAGGAAAGGTGTAATATGGTCTTTCAGAGGAAGTACAAATACTTATCTCATCTATCTTTTGAAATTCAAAGGCATATTCAATATTGGTCTCAGAAAGTATCACATAAGAAAACACCCAATCTTTTAATAAAGAAATCTAACATTCCCTGGACAGCACCAGGAATATATTCTCTGAAAATTAATCCAGATGCAACATGGAATTTTGAACATCCATCTTCTAGTTTTGCTCTAATTCCAAGAGATGATGCAAATAGCTTCGGAGAAGGAAGAGCAGGACCATCATCAAGTTCAGACCTGTAAGAAGAATAAACTGTAGTCATCCTTCAGGAAGCTTACTGGGTACAGAAAAATAATATCATGCATTTCGATATTGAAGACGACCCTGAAAGCTTATTTAACCATCTATACTGAAATATCTTGGCGTAGCAAAGCTGTTCTAGAAGAAGCACATAAGGTTACAATATCTTGTCCAAATTTGTTGGGGTGTCCTTAGGACAGGAAACGCGGTGGCAGATTCCTTAACCAAATGTGTAAAGAATTTACTTTCTATTTCGGATTGTGATCATATTCCCCCTTCTTGTCTTAATCACAAACTTTCAGTAGATAATCCTAATATTAGGAGGAACCATTCCTCTGTATTAGATGGCTCTACTAGCACTATTTCAGACTCTTCATGAGTCGTAATTTTTCATCAATGAAATCTTATTAAAAAAAAGTAAAAAAAAAGTAAAGGCATACTAAGGCATATCTCAATGGATTCATTTATAATATCCCTCATTGTTATTCACATTTACGAAACCAAACTATAAAGTTCCACTTCCAATATCACTTGTTTTGGAGCGATAACTAATTTGAACTTGGGTCTATTGCTTCTCATCGCATATTGGTATATCCAACGCCGATTATATTAAACGAAAAATGGATTAACCCAGATGAAGTTCTGGTGGAACAAAGAACATGATTGTAGAGGTGCCTATTTAAAAACATGGGAAACTATTGCTTTAGCAAAAATAAAATAAACATGGTGGTCTAAATATTTAACAATGTAGCATTTTCGACAAAGCTCTGCTTTCCAGATTAGCCGGAGAATGCAGGATCAGGCAAATACTTTACGAACCACCATTTAAAGCATAAGTATTTTAATACATTGGATCCTTTAAGTTGTATATTGCCTAGGAATTAGGAAGGATATTGAATTCATCAAGCAACATTGTTGTTGGAAAATAGGTAAGGAAACGAAGTTGTCTATTTGGAAATATAAGTGGATACCTAACATGAATTCTCAACATGACTCTAGAACCTATTCTAATAACATAAAAACATTTGATTAGTTTATATATTAGTAAACTAGAACCTGGAATCTACCTATCATAAAGAACTTATTTTATCCTGTCACGTTTAGAAATATTTTGGAAATCAGAATCCCCATAAATGGTCACGAAAAACTTAGATGAATTGAGAGTTACATCCATTAAATCACCCTGCAAATATGTATTGAATGGGAACATTCGTTTTTCAATTTTTTTTAATAACGATTTTCCTTGGGGTAATTTCTGGAAACTAAGATTACCCTAGGAAAAAAAAAAGAAAAAAAAAACTCTATGGAAATATATGCACAATTGTCTACAAGTGCTTTATACACGTACTTGTAGATGATCGAAGGGTTTGCAAGTAGCAGCAACCGATGAGGAGAAAGCGGAAGCTTTAGGTGCAATAGAAGCAATCTTGTGGGCAAGGGAGAAACGAAATAAATGCCTTACTATTGTTTTGGGTCATTTGTACCTCCCTAAGCTTGTAAGTTAGTAATATTCATGCATAACAATGCGACCGTTTATCCAAAAGCTCATTTGTATTGTAGCTACTCACACTAGGTTATCCGAAATAACAACCACAATTGCAGACGTCTCTTTTGTAGACTAGCTTCTAGCGTTTGACCCCCCAAAAATTAAAGATTATCGAAATCGCTAAGCAGTTTGATATTTGAAGTCCGACCTTAATACTGGAACCTATTTCCCATAACTATCTTATTAGGTAACAAACCAGTGCTTTGAGAATTGATTAGTGTAAATATTCACAAAATATTTATGCTCATCTGGTAATGATTTGAGTTTTTTTCTTCAATATAAGGAAAATATTCTTATTAGATATGTACATTACAAAAAATTTACTCGCACAGTGCGTAAGCGTTTTTGAATTAGAAGATTCATAGCTCTTGGATTCAATAAGATGTAATGTCATCTAACTATGAGTTAACACAAGTTATCTACCGAACGTTTGAGTGTTTCCGTATTTTTAACGAATATTTGCTTCCTTCTTTTGCCAAATATATGATTTTCTGACATGATTTTGCTGGGCTTTGTTTTATTTGTTGTCGCCATGACAAATCTGTAATCGTCCAGGGACTTAGAAATCTATTCTATCAAACAAGAAGATCTCCAGTAGGGAGTGGAGTTGTGGAGACTAAATACTTTTAGAGTGCTAATGGTACTGATATTATCTAGATCAATGGTGTTGATAGTAACCATGAATAACTATCAAGTTGATGACGAAGATGTCGATGAGATGATGAACGCTATTATTATTTGTTTACATAAACTCGAGGCTTAATTGAAGAGTGATGTTCATGGTTGGTAAATATATATATCTATATTCCCAAGCTCAAGGTGAGGATAAGGAATGTCCTCGAAATTCAAATTGAGTAGTCGTATACTGGAAATCAGATGTACTGATCATGATGACAAAACCTAAACATCTTATACATTAGTTTATATAGATTATGAATTTTGATGGATTAAAAAATTTACCAACACAAATAGACAGACAAAAATCCATAAAATAAGAACAACAAATTTGGAGATTTTATTCAGATACTTTGGTTACACGACGAGAAAGGTTTGGGTGATTGTTAAAATTTCATATACTTTGAAGTAAATCATATAACTTATCCAATTATCTCGTTGAGATCTGAAGAATTTTCCACTACAATTATTCGGTAAGATAACTTGGGTTAAGTTAGATGACGTCACAACTCATTAAATTCGACGGCTATCAAACTGCTAATTTAAAAAACGCTTGCGCACTCCGCGCGTAATTCCCCCTATTTATAGGGATATAAACTAGAGCATTTACAATGGACTTAATGGGATTGCATTTGTTACTACTAATGTTGGTGGTTACAAAGTAATGGGGGAAGTGAGGAGATGAAAGGGAAGTGAAAGTATGATGGTGAAGAGGTGTGTAAGTGTGGTGTAAATCCACTATACATTTATTTCATTACAAACACAACATTTGGATATAATGTTAATACGCACCATTTATTTTTTTATCAATAAGACAAATCATTAAAAACTTAAAACTTTAAAGGAGTCTGGATTACAATGTTAGTAGAACCATTTAATATAGAGGTTTGGTTAACTCTCCTGATATTAGATTTATTTACTGAAAGATGGTGTTGAATACATGTTGGAGGAGTAATCTCCCAATCTAAAAGTGAATTTAAAGTCCGTGCAAATTTAGCTAGAGTGTGTGAAACCATATTTCCTAATCTAGGAACAAAATAAAATTCCAAAAAATTGATACATTGTTTTTCTGAGCTTTACTGCGCCAAGAAATATATGAGTTCTTTCCATTAAGATCACTTCAATGCTAAAATCCTTGAGCACTTTTTCCTTAGCCTAAATTACTGTTGCATGACTCCTATAACTTCTGCTTCTTGAGGGTCTGGACTAGTTGATGGTCCTGCTATTTCTCCTTCAAATGTCCCTGTATTATTTCTCAAAATTAAAGCAAAACTTGTTGGTAAAAATTCTGAGATCCATGCTGCATCCATATTTATTTTTAGTGAAATCTTTGAGGTGCCAACCAAGTAGGGTTAGATATCTTAGTAGTAGTCTTCCTATTATTACCGATTTTGAATTTTTTCTTAGACTAAGAATAAATTTGCCTCTGGATTTTTAATGCCAGAGTAGAGGGAGATTTAGATTTATCTTCAAAAACTCGGTTACACCTTTCCTTACAAATGAACCACATCTTAGTATTAATGAGATATATTAAAATTTCATGTCTAGGGTTGTTAAACCAATCCTTACATAAGTCAAGAATCTTACAAGCATGATTTAGATTCACTGATATAGGGTTAGGTTCTGAATTCCAGACTTCATTAGCATAATGGCAATGGAACAAGAGATGTTCAGTAGTTTCTATTTCTTCCCCACATATAGTACAAGATGGGTCTATGTCCTTTACTTTTCCAAATAGCTTAGAGTTTGTAGAAAGCGCGTACTGTAAATATTTCCATAAAAACAATTCATTCTTTGAGAGATATCAAATTTCCATAATGATTTTCAGAAAGAATCAGGTAAGGATAAGCTAACAATATCAGTTCATGTTCTCATTTAATTTATCATACAAATGTTTAATTGTGTAGCCGTATGATTTTGTCAGAGTTCATCTAAGTTGATCTTGTTTTTATGTCTGAGTAGTATTTAGAAAAAGGTAAATATTACTAATTTTAATTGTAATATCCTCGGGGAAAACAGAGTTAATAAGGGAGAAATCCCATTTATTAGAAACATGGTCAACTAAGTCTGATACCAGAGTTAAGTGATTGTTAGTTAAATTACAATATGTCGCCAAATTTTTATCTAGACCAGGTATCTAATTATCATTCCAGATATTAGTACTCAGTCCATTACCTACTTCCCAGATACTGTATTTATGAATTAGTTCTAAACCTTGACTGATACATTTCTAAATCCATGAGCATTTAGCTGGAGGTTTTTCTCTAAGAGGTGATTCAGACCTTAAGTATTTAGATCCCATTGTTTTAGCCCATAAGGCACATGGTTCCTTAATTAGTGTCCAAGCTGCTTTCGCTAGCATTCAAGGTTAAATTTATGTGCATCTCTAAAACCTAATCCCCCCTTTTTGAATTGGTTCACATGGATTTGGCCAAGCTTTTGGATATAATACTTTTGCACCAGAATATTTTCTCCACCAAAACCCAAACGAAAGAATATTCTCATTGTCAGGCCCACAATTAATTTTTAGTTCCATGACACCCATAATTATATGAAATTTTGAAAAACGTCTGCATAGCGGATTATGCATCAGGGGTATAATTGGCAACGCAACTTAGATATAACATATCTAAAAAACCGCGCCTTGGAATTTTACAAATTTTATATCGTTGGAAATCTTTTTAAGAGAGCTGCACAACGAGTACAAACAACAATATCAAATTATTGTTTTTCACGAAAAAGTCGGAGGTGATCATCATTTTATGGGAAAATTTGGAAAACTAACTACATATTCGTTATGCAGCCTCCAAAAAAGATGCATAACACAATATGCATACACCACAAAAGATGCATAACACGTTATGCAACTATATATTTGTTCACGCATCTATTATTTTGGTTTATGCAGTCATTAAAACGTTGTATATGCTTGAATCCAACAGAAAAAACAGATGCATAACGAATTATGCAACTATTTTCTCAATTGCATAACAAGTTGTGCATGTATAAAAGGTTATGTGGCCATTGTTTTGGTTGATTTTAGTGCATACAGATAAAATTTATACATAATGCATTATGCAGCCATATTTTTGGATGCATAAAAGGTTATGCATCCATTTCCACGACTGCATAACATGTTATGCAAATATTATTGCAGGTGCATGACAAGTTATGCAATCTTTGTTTTTGTCGGTTTTAATAGTGACAAAAAAATTGTTGCATAACGTGTTATGCAACCGTTTTCTGGACTGCATAACAAGCTATGCAACAAATTTTGTAGATGCATAATAGGTTATGCATCATCTTTCATATTTCAATATCTCTCGTACAAACCAAAACAACATAAACACCCAATTTCAGTTCATTGTCGTTGAACTTCCGGCAACAATCCGTACGAAACCAGCTAAAAAACTTAAGCTCACCTACTGTCACAACAAACTTAATCTCACCTACAACAGCTGCAACTCAGCTTCTTACAATATTTCCCACTGCATCATCAGATCCTCCTCATTAACACAACACTTCTCCATCTCCGTTAAGGATTCTTGTAAAATCCACAAAAACATCCAATTCTTTGTTGTTGTAAACCTATCCAACTGTAACCATTCATATTCAAGATGAACCTCTCAATTTTATTTGGACACAACCACTACACCATTTTAAGGATATAGCAACCCAGATTAGCAACAACAATAGTTCCATTGCTAAATTTCTGTTACTATTTTCCGTTGCTATATTTTAGCAACATCGTGTTTCTGTTTCTAATTTAGCAACTATAGTATTTAGTTTGCGAATAGCAATATCATGGTGTTCATGCATGCGAAGCACGCGTGTGGTCGGAAACACTTTGACGTTTTTTTACGCCCAAGTCAAAGTTTGGTCAGTCCTCTTCTTTATTTTTCCACCCTTTCTACAGTACTACTCCCTCAGAGTATTATCCTTAGAATTTTCTGAGACAGTTTCATTTTTCTCCACCCGCTCTTACTTTTTTTTTTATGCTCCAGAAGATATTTTATCCCTTTAATATCAATTGAATATTCAGTTCATGTCTCGATCTAAAATCGATCTTCGGTTGCAGTCTTGTATTCGATCTGGTAAGCATTTATTTTTCGATTTTAGTTAACAGATTTTAGGGTTTCACGATTTTGATTTCAGTTAATAGATTCTAGGAATTTTGATTTCACTTTCAAGCAGCTTCAGTTAATAGATTCTAGGGTTTCACGATTTTGATTTCAGTTAATAGATTCTAGGGTTTCACGATGTTGATTTTAGTTAATAGATTCTAGGGTTTCACGATTTTCGTTTCAGTTAATATATTTTAGGGATTTTGATTTAAGTTTGAAGCATCTAATAGAGTAAATACATCTCGGGGACTTGGGATTTTGATTTCAGTTTAAAGCAGCTACTTTAAGTGATGTATGATTTATTTTAGTTACTAAGGTGAAGTAATAGAGTTGGTTTTTGTAATGGCTTGATTAGAAACTTTGCTGGTTGGATCTGAAATGGTACTTTTGTTTTCCTTAGTCCTGTCATGGTGATAAATAAGGGGGGACTGGAAAAACTACATTTGCTCATCTCCTTTAAGACTTTATAGGGATTACTTAAAGTAGTTCAATATTTATTTGTTTGGTTGTTTGCTCAAAATTCTGCCAGGATTTTTTTCTTCTTCTGTATGTGGTGGCTGTGAACAAGTTTTCGAATGATGTTATTGATTTTTTTTCTTCTTCTGTAATGGTTACACTTAATGTTGTTGGTAGATGTATACACTTAACTCTTAGACTCTGGATATATATTACTTATATACCTATATACCAATTGTTGCTCTGAAAAGTAGCATTTGTTGATAGATGACATACAAAACGTAATCAGAAAACTTTGTATTCAATCACGATTCATTGTATCTTTACTAGTTGTATTTTGGTTGGCCTGGTTCAGTGTTGGATGATTCAGCTCTTCATCAAAGAGCCAGTAAAAAAATTCTTATTTCTTTTTCGATTTGAAGGTTTCATATGCCAATCTAACACAAATTTATTTTTTCCATTTAAGGGTTTGTCAAGGTTGAAAAGGTGAACTACCTTGCAGAAAGAACTCTGAAGAACTGAAGAACATAGCAAGGTATATGAGTTTACATTATTGTAGTTAAGTTGTTTTGATTGTACTTCAATATTGTTTTTGTGAAGTTGTTTTGATTTTGGATGATAATAGCATTCTGAGATTTGGGTGTTTGTTGAACATGATGACGCTCATTCTCTCTTCATTGAGTGGATGCTTCTGTCGTTAACCTAAGGGCTTCAGCAACCCTGCCACTAGGACTAGTTTGTTTAAATTATGAACTTAGGAACTTTTGTTAGTTTGTATGAACTGAACTTAGGAAGTACTTTAAGTCAAATGTATGATCTTGTAAAGTACTGTGTTTGATCTTGTGAAGTTTATTTTGAAGAGTAATATATCATATGATGAGAATAAGAAATGGATGAAGCGGATATGTCCTAGTGGTGATTCTAAAAAGCTACTTGTAGCTCATTCTCTCTTTGTTGAGTGGATGTTTCTGTCGTTAGCATGTAGATTCTTATGCATTTGTGCATAAGGAATACTCTCAGGCACATTCTTATGCAGTTGTGCATAAGGAAAACTCTCATACTTTGAATCGTAACGTATCTATATGATCGGACAATATTAATATAATCGCATTTTCTTTATGGATGTATGTGGTTTGGGTTCTGTTGTACTTTGTTGCGCAGCTGACTGCAGTGCAGGTCAATTGAAGCAATAGTAGCACCCGGTGGAATATCAATCCCTGGTAAGTACACTCCCTCTTGCTTATGGTTATCATATTGAGTTCAAATGGATACTAATCTTCACTTTATAATTGCTTTTGAGGTAATATGCTGTTCGATTTGTTGCTACGGGATTATGATGTTGCTCACCATTCTCCGGTAAGTCTTTGTTGCATTAATCTTCATTACACCCATCTATCCATTAGTTCTGGTGGGTTCATAATTCAACAACTTCCTAATTCTTTCATATTTGTGTAATTCGCAGTTTTAGTACATCTATTAACAACAAAATATGATGATAGATTCAGGTAATGTTACTACTTACTCTTAGATTTTTTGTGTCAATATGTTGTCATATTTTTATGTGATGTATGATTTATTTTAACACTCTTAAAGTTTTGCAGGAATCATTTCAAGCTTAATTATGTCATGTGTTGTTTGGGTCCCCATTATGCACCGACCTGTGCATTTCAAATTCCCTTTGTTGTCCTTCAACATGATGTAGCTAATGCATTCACATCAGCAGTTGTTTCGGAATGTTCATGATCAAAAACTACTCTGAAACGAAGGTAAACAAACTTCTTTTGAAAGTTTTCGTCTATAAGTCGTAAGATTATAATGCTAGACCTTGCAAACTAGAGAATTAGTTGATCGAACAATCATTTCATTCACTAGTGTATATCCTTAGTGTTTGGATTTGCTTCTACATACATCTCCATTTAGTTCACTTTTGGCAGAGTTTGTTGATTTTACATGGTTTTGACTTGTCTCTGCAGATTATACAAAATCTATGGTTAGTATTTTATTTTTGACCTTAGTACTGAAACATAAAATTGGTTATTTTGCAGGTATTTGGGCTCAAGTTAAAAAGAAGTACTCTGGTGATTATTTAGCAGCAGTTGAAATCTTTGTTGAGGAAATTAGTTAAGAAAGCGGAGTATGGTGATACTTCTAGTGATATTTAGTCTTTCTTTCCTTGTTTTTTAATGCCTCTGTCAGTTGACAAAAACTAGGTTACCCATCCATTTAGAAACATCAACATAGATCAAATATTTTATGTCAGTCACAACATACATAAGTTACTTGTGTACATTTGTATCAACAAAAAGAATCCTTTATTTTATAATAAAATTATCTGGTGGTGATTCTCAACTACATTTGTATATGTTTTGTATTGCCATTGTAGTTTGTATATCTGTTTGGATGTTGAATACGGGGAACTGGGCAATTGCAGGGGGAAATTTGGGGTAATGAATTTTGACTAGGTCAATAGAATGGGACTTGACCTTTTTTTTGAGGTTGCAAAAGATTAGCAACATCAGGGCTCTGTTGCTAAATTAGAACCAGAACCAATACAATAGAACCAGAACCAACAATATCTGGTTCTGGGTAGTGGTATTCCTGTAATTAGCAACAATAGCCTGCTGTTGCTAATAAAAAAATTCGCAACGGCAACGGCCGTTGCGAATGTCCGTTGCTGACCAAGATTCGCAACGAAGCTTATGCCGTTGCTAAAAATTGCGACACCGTGTTTAGCAGTAGCAAAGTCCCGTTGCGACCCCGTTTAGCAACAGCTATTGTATGTTGCTATATCGTTAAAATGGTGTAGTGAACCACCAATACTTATATATTCCACCTGCAACCATTCTTATTCCACAAGCACAATGTAAATAGAGTGAAACCCTCACTCGTAACAACTTCAAGTTCAATAAGCTCAATCAGTAGATTAAATTCATCTACATCATCGTCATCATAGAAAATCCAGTTGTTGATGGTGGATTTTCAACAAAGGTCAAAACCGTAAAATCATAATATTGCATGTTTCTGATACGGCTTCAGGCATGTGATGATTCATATTTTACGAAGCCATGATGAATATGTCTTTCGAAAAGTCTCCACTAGCTGAGAGTTCGATCCCTGGCATTTCATTGTGACCTGTATGTAGAATAACGTAATTGGGCGGTTCTCCGTAAGATTGAGAGAAATAATGCCTTCAGGACGTCGGCGATACTCACTGTTCCTTGACTACAGGGGAGAGACCTACCTCTACACAGAAGAACGATTGGGCGGTTCTCCGTAAGATTGAGAGAAACAACGCCTTCAAGACGGTGACACTTACTGTTCCTGACTATGTACAGAGACCGTGTATAGACCCAGGCGGTTCTCCGTAAGATTGAGAGTAATGCACCTTGCAGAACGGATATGACGCTTTAACTGGCTAATATCCCTTCTGCAATAGATTAGTTCTATCGTGACATTCACCACATAATTCCTATAATATAATCTATTTTATCTAATTACTCCGATTTCATGATCGAATCCACGACTGATCTCATGGAATGGTAATACACAACTTTATTACTCTGATTCTGTGGTCGAATCCACGATCCCACGGAATGGTAATACTCACTTTATTATTCCGAATCCATGGTCGAATCCACGGCTGATCCTATGGATTGATAATAAATAACTACTCACTTTTATTACTCAGTTTCATGAATCATTCTCCACTGAATTTCATAAATTAGTAATAAATACTCAACAATCGGGCATCTGAACTATCACTGAGTAAGCCCCATATAAAAAATGGTGCAAGTGTACTCGACAATGATGCACGAACGAGCATCCGAAAATATGGACAAGTGAGGAATCTTGCATAAGATAGGAGAAAGAAAATAGTAACATTAAAGTAATGGAGAAGCGCCCATGGGCCGGGACGACCGTGCCTTAGCCGTGGCCGGTCCCATGTTTCCTCCATTATTTTTTCTTATTTTGGTGTTTTCATGAACTCATGAAGACTCCTCCATTCTAACGACTTTCCTTGTTTGAGCAAAACTCACGGTTTCTCCATAACTTCATGGATTCATGAAAAAATAATGATATAAAATTAGGGAAAGGTGTGTGGGACCGGGCAATCTAGCCGGCCGGCCATGCCCACTTAGCCGTGGCCGGTCCCACACCTTACAATCCCTAGCCTTTTATAATCATTATTTCCCCAATTTCATGAAACTCCTCTGTTTCAACAAAAACTCATGGATTCTCCATAACTCATGAATCCTCCGTAACTTCATGGATTCATGAAAAAATAATAACATAAAATTAGGAAAAGGTGTGCGGGACCGGGCAACCTAGCCGGCCGGCCATGCCCAGCCGTGGTCGGTCCCACACCTTGCAATCCCCATTCTTTTATAATTATTATTTTCCTCAATTCATGAAACTCCTTGGTTTGAGCAAAAATCATGATTTCTTCATAACTTCTCAAATTTTGCTCAAAACATGAAAATCCAAAAGCCAACATGGTCACATGACCGGCTAGCCTCTCATGACAATTTTAGATGTTAAAATACTCTTATTTTAATATTTACAAAATATTGATCAATTGAGCATACATGCTCATTCCAACAAAATCAAGAATTTCAGTCAAGATGAAACTCTTCTGAAAATTCATAATGTTGTTCAAACGCACATCAGAAAATACTGAAACTCTCAGTACGGAAACAAGGACACCATGGTAACACATGCATGCCTTCTTGACCGACCAGGGTCATCCCTAGGGCTTGCACAAAGCCGGTCCCACACATTTTCACACTTTTGACCTAATTTGTGCAATCGCTCATATTAGGTCCAAACTCTTCACAACCAACTCAGAGTTTGTGCAAACACCCATCAGCGGTCCCACGACCACTAAAGGCCGGTCTCATGCCACCTTGGTCGGTCCCTCACTTTTCTATAATTAGTTTTTATCACCTAATGCTCAATCCAGCACTATTTCAATAAATGATGAAGCCGACATTTAATCGTCATTCCTTCACCAACTGGCTAACTCAGGACCCTGGTGCACGCTCACTCGAGTAATTGGGAATCACATGGACGTCCATAGTCTCATGTGGTCGGTCCCTCCTTCGCTCATGACCTATTTTCAGCAATTCGTCGACTAATGAGCAATTGATCAAAAATTAGGGTTTTCGAACAAACGCTCAACAAATCATTATTCTGAGCAAGTTCAAACACTAAATAAATTTATGTTGATCCATCAAGCAACATGCGGATTAATTATATAATATTCGGTAATCTACCAATATTTTAACTGGGCCACGTCAGTGACGTCACCTATAGATAATTCGTCGAATTGAGCAACACTTGCTCAGTTGAATATTGATCCCACTATCAATATTCAGTAATTTATCAATAATTCGTCGAATCAAGCAATACTTGCTCAGTTGCTCGAATAATCCACATATATTCAGTAACTCATCAATATTCAACAACTGGTCGAATTTACAATATTTGCTCAGACGAGCAACGTTAACATTCATGAATTACTGAGCATTTGACAAACATGCTCGATTCAACAAAACCTAGACTCATTGTCTAATCAATTAACAACTGACAAACTAAATACACGCCTTTCATGCAGACTCCACAAATCGTGAGATATCAATCACGTCACAAATGGAGGATACCAATTAGGGTTTTGGTCTGGCGGCATACGGCACGTGGATTCATCCACGATGAGGATGTGGGTAAGTCGTGCAACGGTTGAAGGAGTTAGCAAAGTAGTGGGTGGATGGTTAACCAAGTCTCCGCACGACTTGGAACTGGTTTCACCACGATCTTCCACTTTCCCCCTCTTTCACTCAATAAACCGTCACACTTACAGGGATCATTGGTCTATCATTTTTGCAATATAAATAAGTCCAAATCGAGGACAACAAATCATTATCATCATCCGTCAACAACTCAATTGAAAACTTATTCACAGAACTCACATTCAGCAGTTCTTCAATTTGCAGAAACCTTCAACACATCCACAATCCTTGATCAACATCTCAAACCCCCATCTTCTAATTCTTGATAAAACCACAATTTCTTCTCGATTGCAACACAGATTCAGATTAGAATAGAAACCCTTATTCATCTCCTACCCTAACCTTCAACTTCCCTAACCAATTCCTTGCTTCTGTAAATTCTTCTCATGCTCTTCTGTAACCCTAACCATCACAGAAACCCATTAATTCATCATCTCAATCTTCATAGCAACAACGGACTCAAAACCCCCATTGATCTCATATCATATTCATTACCAGCAACAACAAATATTCTCTTCAATCATCACCAGATTCCGCAGCAGCTTCAACTATCTTTCTGCAACAACACAGCCGTAACTCCATCGACCTCAAATAATCGTTCTTCTCGATCTGATTCAGGTGTTGATGATGATTTACAGTTGGGAAGAAGAAGAAAACGAATTGAAAAAGTAGTTTTTCCTTTATAAAAGAGAAAAATAGAATTTTTTAAATTATGGGTTTTAGAATAATTTTCTTTGTGAAAATGGGGACGCACATGAAGTTTTGCGCCCTTGAATTTCTCAGGAAAAATCTGAGAAATTGGGTCTCATAGTAGTTTTCACAAAAAAAATCATAGTGTTTGTTTCTCAGTACACTTGTATCTACAAGAGCCTTTCGGCCAGAAACTCTTCCGCAGCTAGAGAATCTTCTCTACCCATCACCATACATCCTTGCTCCTTGGTCATTATTATACTTAATAAAGCTAGGGGCCAAAGTCCAATCTCTCCTGGCCTCTTCATCAAACCTAACCTCTACATGACCTTTGGGCACTACTGAAAGTCCTAATATTATTCAAGCGCTCTCAAAAAATCAAAATGGTCAAAACACGAAAGAGAAGTTTTTACATTTTCCAGTCAATCCAATCCCAGCCGTCCGATCCATCCAGACACTTTGATCCGACAATTTTGGATCAACGATTTTCCATTTCTTTATAAGTCGGAGACAGAGAGAGATGGCGAAAAGTAAGTAAAAAAATAGAGGAGAATATAAAATCAACATTCTCTCTTTTCCAACTAACCCTTTTTTTTTCTCTCTCCAAAAAAATCTTTGTTCAGAGAGAGAGAGAGAGATTCTGATCGGAAAACCTTACTCCGGAAAACGGAAAAATGATGAATCTAACGAAACTCATCTCTTCTGCCTCATCATCATCAGCGGCATCAAGATCTAAAACCCTAATTTCATCATCCTCATCGTTTCTCAACCGTTCATTCTCCACAGATGATTCGAAAGTTTTAACGATTGAAACCTCGATTCCGTTTACTGCACATAACTGTGAACCGCCATCAAGAACAGTAGAAACAACAGAGAAAGAATTGCTAGGTTTCTTCAAAGAAATGGCATTAATGAGACGTATGGAAATCGCAGCAGATTCGTTGTATAAATCCAAGTTGATTCGGGGATTTTGTCATTTATATGATGGACAAGAAGCTGTAGCTGTTGGTATGGAAGCAGCGATAACTAAAAAAGATTGTATTATAACAGCTTATCGTGATCATTGTATCTTTTTAGGTCGTGGTGGAACTTTAGTTGAAGCTTTTAGTGAATTGATGGGGAGAAGAGATGGATGTAGTAAAGGGAAAGGTGGATCTATGCATTTCTATAAGAAAGATAGTGGGTTTTATGGTGGACATGGGATTGTTGGTGCACAAGTTCCCTTAGGGATTGGTTTAAGTTTTGCTCAGAAATATAATAAAGATGAAGCTGTTACTTTTGCTATGTATGGTGATGGGGCGGCCAATCAGGGGCAATTGTTTGAAGCTCTTAATATTGCTGCTCTCTGGGATTTGCCTGCAATTCTAGTTTGCGAGAATAATCACTGTAAGTAATCCCATTAGTGTTTTAAATATGAAATCAAATGAAATTTGATTGTTAGGTGGATTATGAATTGAATTGATTTTCAGATGTTTAGTTGCATTTGATTGGTATAGATGTTGGCGCTTTTGTCTGTGTCTGAAAATAGTTAGTTAAAGTAATTGTGATGGGTTTGCCCCTGGATCAAATTGAGTACCATAATTTCGAATGAGATATCTTGTGAGCTTTGTGGTGTTTTTGATTGTGCATATGTACTGATTTTTACTTTTTTATTTGATTTGGATAGATGGGATGGGAACGGCAGAGTGGAGAGCTGCGAAGAGTCCTGCTTATTACAAGCGTGGAGATTATGTTCCTGGTTTGAAGGTGCAGTGCAAGTTATTTATACATTCAATTGTTATTTTATTTTAGGTTTTATTTTTAAGTTTTAATTGGTATGCTGAAATTGATATTATGGTATTTGTGCAAATGTTCATCCATTGATTGCATCCCTAGTTATTGTTGTATGTGTGCACAAGGCTGATAGAGTGTGAGTGGAAATTCTGTTGACATAGAATTATTAGTGGTTGGCATTCTTGCTTGTTCCCCGTGTTATGCAGGTCATCTACTTAGGATTTGCTCTCGCTAATTGTATTTATTGTTAGTGTGAAACACAAACCTAGGAAATTTATTCTGATATTTTAGTGAATTGCTTTTGATTTGGAGAAGTGAAGTTTTAATGTTGGGTCAAAGATCAACTTGGAGAGGAAGTGTACTTATGGGCATGCTTAGTTTAGGTCTCAAGGAAAAGGAATACCTCAAGGTGGGGTTTATGGTCAGATTGGTGTTAACTGTTGAGATAATTTTCTTGTTCATGTGCAGTATGTGTTTTCAGGTTCTATAATCAACCTAATCTTTTAAAAAATGATGTTTCTTCCTATGTTCATAATTTAAAGGATAACAATAGTGGAAAAGTGAAATTAGTTGGTAAGATACATCCGTTCATCCTTGTATTAACCCATCCAAAGGAGTTAAAAGTGAGAGAGAATTCAAACAGGCAACCAAGCAAGCCATTAGAAGATATATTTATAATGAAAAAAAGTATTTGGCTTATGAAGGAGTTCCCCTGAAAAGATCTTTGGAAAGTGCAACAGCTATCGTTAGCTACTATGAAATAGCGGGAAATTTAAAATGGACCCGAGACAGTGTTGTTTAGTTATTAACATGAGCTGAGTGTCACTGGTTTTCACTTATTTCGTACGACTTGTATTTTCGAATGTTTTTTTTTGTTGTTGTAATAATATGGTTGCACATTACAAATTAAGAAGCGCCTTAATGATGATGCTAGTTCTGAATACATTAACGATTCTGCCGTTCATTTAGTTATAACCCTACTATATCGTTACTACAGTAGACATTAGCTACTGACCAAGAGGAGGAAAAATGGAGCATCACCAGATTAACTTTCGACTCTATGGTCTCGGTTAAGTTTATAGTATAAATGGAGCATCACCAGATTAACTTGTCACATATTTTTACTGTATGGTTCCATTTGATTTTTTATAGTGGTACTTATTTGATTCGACTCTATGGTCTCGGTTAAGTTTCATGGTGGTTGCATCATGCAAGTTTTCAGATATAGCCATCTTCAATGTGTCACAATTAGTTGTATTCCACCTCTTTCTGCCAATTATCATAGCTGAGGTTTGTATTTGTTAACAGGTAGATGGTATGGATGCTTTTGCTGTGAAGCAGGCATGCAAATTTGCAAAAGAACATGTTCTGCAGAAGGGACCCATTGTGAGTATATTTATTAAGTTTTTCAGTTTCAACTAGCTTGTATGTTCCCCTCACTGTATTAATCTTAGTACTTGGTTCTATAATTTTGAGTGTCTATGAGTGTTCTATTCACGAAATAGCAGTATGAAAAGCCGCATTGCAAGAACTTGCCCTTTAGTGTGTGTTAGTATTGCATTGACCAGCATGTAACATGTAAACTTGATTTTTCAAGAAGACAAAATCACCAAATTTTAAACTTGCAAGATAATACTCAGCAGTACACAAGCACTGAAACTTATCCTGAATAAAGTTTCCAAAAATTTTGACGCTGATGATCACTGCAAAATTGCAGTTATATAGCTATATTATATTTATCTATGTAACTTAAACTTGAATGTGTTTTTATTTCTTTTCTTTTTTTGTATTGAGTTGCTACTGCAGATAACTGATTTAATTTTTGTGATTTGGCCGCTTCTCGAACTGCCAGAACTTTTTTTTTAAAAACGTTTTTTATAGTAGTGTTATAGACATGGTGGATGTGTTTTAGTAATTTGAATGATATGCTGATGTCTATGCTATTGATGTGGTGCAGATTCTTGAAATGGACACTTACAGGTACCATGGGCACTCCATGTCAGATCCAGGCAGCACATACAGAACCAGGGATGAAATTAGTGGTGTGAGACAGGTTGGTGATTTTATTCAATTTCTAATGGTTGTCTTGTTTACTGGAATATCGAATTTGCATTTTCTAATAATTCATGGTAATTTATTTCAGGAGCGCGATCCAGTGGAAAGAATAAGGAAGTTGGTGCTCGCTCATGACCTAGCAACTGAAAAAGAGCTTAAGGTATAAATTTTATTAGGTTCCTTTAAACAAGAATGTGTTACTGAGGGAGTTAGATTTGGATTCTTCGGATTACCCAAGAGATTGGATATGAAAGAAATTATATAATCTTATTATAGAACTGCAGTATGGAACATGATGTGTTTGTTTGTTCTCCACATCGAGACTGAATTTGAATCGAATTCTTGTGTAGGATATGGAGAAGGAAATTAGAAAGGAAGTGGATGATGCCATTGCACAGGCCAAGGTAAGAAACATGTTATACTGAAATGCTGTTTAATGCGGGCGGTCATTCATTCAAGCTCTAGAGCTAATCATTGCCTATAAGTGGTGTATATTGCATAGCTAATGCTCCCCGTCTTTTTGTTTGTTTCTCTTGTATGTGTTTATCAGGAGAGCCCAATGCCTGAACCTTCTGAGCTCTTCACCAATGTTTATGTCAAGGGTTTCGGTGTTGAGGTATGTATCTTTCTTTGCTTGTCTCTTTAACTGTGTTAAATAAGTCTTATCATCTGTTGTTGCTGTAACTAAGGTGAGATTGAATCCCTTCATGCTGCAGTCCTATGGAGCAGATAGGAAAGAGGTGAGAGCTGTACTGCCATGAAGAAACATAACTGCCCCTCAAAAAAATCATTCCTACATTTGAACTAATAAAAGAAGCCAATTGAACATCACTTGGCTTTTTTGTTTTTCCTGCAACTCCCCGGGTTTTATTGTATAGAGAAGTTACTTCCATCTTCTAGATTTGTGACATTAAGAAGCTCAAGCATCATGTCAGTACTTGGATTTGGTAACTCTTGTTTAGTTTTGAATCTGACAAAAGCTTTTGCAGAGTGTTCTTGGTTGGCTTCTTCACTTAGAATTTGTTCACGCTTATATGTACGCGGATGTCTACATTATAATGAGTTTGTGAGTCTTCCAAGTTCTACCACTGACTTCTATTATATTAATACTGTCATCATCTTTTGGTTCCTCGCATTAGCAATCTTGTTTCTGTTTGCTGCCTTAAATGATGTCATATGATGCTAGACTTGTGCAAGCGTATTTATTGAGAAAAGGTGCATTCGCCTATGAGCAAAAGAGGATGGGCAATTGGGCATGGTTGCCCTTTTATGTTTCCCATTTCGGATCTTTATTTTTGTCGACGAAAAGAATATTAGAGGGGCAGTCAATTTTCTTTTGGTTGTCTGAAAGTCTTGGATTGAATTCATTATTGGTGTAAGGGCAACAATGAACCCACGATCACAAGTCCACTAGCTTGCAGGGTCATACACCCTAAAGCAACCAAAAAAAAGGCATGATTGCTAAAGGGGGACCTGTATTAGCAGGGGTACCGTTTGAGGGATCCGACGGCCAGGATCGGATATAAACGGTACCCTGTTAATTCCGGTCCCCCTTAGCAATCATGCAAAAAGGTTAGCTGTGCATTATTTGGGAAGGCTGTTTTTAGGCATACATAAAACTTTCGGGGCATACAAAATGATCCCATCTTGGGAGACCTTATAAGGGGTAACCTATGGGTAGTTCAATTACTTATATATCCTTAATACAAAAATCTAAATTTAGTTTTCTAAAAAATCAAAATCAGCTTCCCTTAACATCTCTTCTTCCTCCTCTAGCCGAACTCTTTCCCTCCCGCGATTTTTTTTTTAATCTCCGTGATTAATTGTCGATTCGTAAAAATTTGATTGTCGATTAAACTGAACTACGTAATGACTCGTACAAAGAAAAGCAGGGACTAGGCAAACCAAATCGTCTGTTAAACCATCAATTGAAGAAGAACCAATTGAAGATGAAGGTGTAGAAACTGAAAATCAACCACCAATTGAACCAACTGCATCTCCAACTACGGAAATGAGGATAAAAAAATAAGTTTTACAAACCCAATCTCCTATTTGCTGTTTTTCATCGATTAAATGACGGTTACAGTGTTGGGTTCGGCTCAAAATTGAGTTGCGTTTTTAGCTGAACTGTTCTTCATAAAAGCTTCTTGTAGGTGTATATGAACAGTTCGACTTGAAATTTCAAGCCGAACCTAGTCACAGAAAGAGATGCATAGGGGTTCGGCGTATTCGATAATCATAATATGTGCCGAACCTAGCACATTTACGAGGTTCGGCTATTACGATATTCACAATATGTGCATAACCAATACAAGATTATTAACCCAGGAATGTACATGATCAGGTTCGGCTTATATTCTACCAACAATGTGTTTCCAGGATGAACCCTAAACATTTTTCTTCCAGACAATTCAGTGTAGGGTTCGACTTGTTAGGACAATTCGAACCAAGCCGAACTCTGGTCTACAAGGTAGGTTCGGCTCTTAATCAACACTTTCAGCTAGCCGAACTGTTCATCCAGACTCGCCGAACCTTAGTGAAAAACACAAATTTTTGATGATTTTAACCTACAAAAGTGAGATTAAATATAAGATATGTTGGAAAATTTCCTAAATGCGTACAATTCAAGGGTTTCTTACTCAAATTTTTTTATCTACACAAATTTATAACTAAATAATCTTAAAACTAATCACTAATTATTAATCACTAATCAGAATTATTTTAACTAATCATTAGTATTAACACTAATCCTAAAAGGGCAAATTTGTCATTACCCAAAATATTTGGTTAAAGGGCTTCTGATTTTGCTATTTACACTCCTTTTTTGTCTTTACTTGGTATGCCCTAAAAGATTTCCGTATGCCTAAAAACACCCTTCTTATTTGGGGGTGTTTTGTCTCTACTTGTTGTGGCCTTGTGGCCCGTGGGGTCGATTGGAGCTGGTTTATCAAAATATGATGCCATTTTCCCAGGGACTTTTCTCCTAAAATCGCATGGGCCCTAAAATCGCATAGGCCTCTGTTACAAGCTTTATTGCTTCTGTTTCTACTATTATGTTCGGGGAAAGACCTGCTTCCCATGGATCACCACATTGTCATCCTCCGAAGGCCGTAGGGGAATGTTTGAACTTTTAAGCAAAACAATTATACAAGATCTTCTAAAAAAAAAAGCTTTACATGGATGCAGCCTGGACTTCAATGAATGAACCAGCAGGCTTATCTTTAATTCTCACAAATGATGTAGGGATCTTCGAACAGGACAGAGCAGGACCTATCTCAGCCACAACCCCAAAAGAAGCAGAAGCTTTAGGGCTCTTACAAGCAGCATCTTGGGCAGTGGAGGAAGGAATAACAGATTTCAGTGTTGAAGGTGACTATAAGAACCTCTTTGATTACCTGAATGGGAAACCATCTCAAATCACTTAGCAAAATCAGAAGATCATGGATGAAGTAAAAAGAGAATTTAATCTCTGTCAAAAAAATTTGGTTTTTATTTTATGTTCCTAGGTTAGTAAACAATGTTGCCGATATTCTGGCTAAAGAGGCTAAACAATTTCGTGCTCTTGTTAATTGGAGGAATGTACCTCCGTCTTGTACTGTCCTAATATTAGATGGCTCCACTGTTAATGTTGTAAGGGTTACTAAATGCAGTTTAAAAAAAAGAAAAAAAAAATTTTTGCTTCGGATCTGCCCCGCTGTTTATTTCCTAAAAGCAAAGAAGAAGAAAATGTAAAATATACACACATGCAGAGTTGCGTCCAGCTGGTAAAAGTTTGATGCTACCAGCTACTAAAGAGCCTTTGAATCATCTCTTTGTTTTTGTGTGTTTTAGAAAAAGAATCCACCGGAGATATGGACCATCTCCGTCCCCAGGAAGCATAATAACAAAGGTACCGTGTCTGAAGTACTTGTGGTATTAAAATGGTTGTACAAATAACAACCGAAAAAGCTAAAGGTGTATCAAAAATGGCGGACCAATGGTGTACATATCCCTTCCGGCCATTAGATTTAATTAAGCAAGCCCCACTTGCATCTAAAATCCTCACCCCTATAAATTTCAGCGTCCAAGGAATTGGTACAACATTGATCTGCCCCTAGACAAATCGAATAACAACAATCCACGACTGTTTATTACTGTTGGTATTTTCAGGTGCTCATTTTGATTCCTGACACCATTCAACACAACACTAACACTACACTCCAACCCCACCATCCTGATTCCCTCCAATCCCCTTTAAAACCAAGAATCCTCATCCAACCTCTCCGTTTAAGCGAAATCGAAGCCCTAGTCAACCAGGCGAAGCCCGATTGGTTGGAAATGAAATCCGAGGTTCAAACAAAACTTGTACTAAGAGAGGCGGTTCAAAGTTTACCGGGTCTGCTTTGTAGCTTAACCTGACATCAATGAAAATGAAACTAATTATATGCAACTAAACACATGTATGGCAACAAGCAAAAGGGCCCTCGCCTTCGGATGCATACTGCTGGACTAGACGGAACAAACAATTGATCGATCCCCACTTTTGTCTCATTGGGAGTCGATGCACATGGAAATCAAAGGGTACTTTGATTAGTCCATTAATAATTGCTTTGAGATTAGGAAGAGAAGGCGTTGTTCTTATTAGCCAGATGGTTAAATGTTAATAAAATAGTGAGTTAGAGTAAGAATTAGGTCAAAATGAAAGAGACATTTTCTAATTGGTCTGACATTTTGATATTCAAGCAGTAATATATTCATTCATCCATGGTTACTGCTTGTATCTCGTCAACTAAACCCGTGCATCACCTTGATTCCTGCCTGATAATACAACTGAAATTTACTCACTAATAATAGTAATAAAACAAAACTTTCAAGTTTTAACTTGAAATTCTTTAATTATCTCTTCTTCTCTGCTTTGTATATGTATGTTTTGAATTATGCAAAATAAAAAGTTTTATTGTGGAAACAAGGTGTACGTACAGGAATCAGGTTGGGTCATTTAAACCTTTGTTACTTCCTTACACGACATGCACCGTTACTACCCCAACAGCTCCTTAAATTACACATCAATCTTTCAGTCTCCCACGGATTCTAAAATAAATTCTTACCAAGTTTTGGTTTCTGTTTCCTTTTCCTAGTCTGAGTCTATATATACGGCTTATATAAAAACTAAGTAGACAATTTTTAGATATCTAGTGCCACCCTTACGATCTCACCGGCAAATTTTTCACATAAATAACCCGGCTTGATTAGGATATACACGGAATAATTGGGATGCACCCAATTTTAAAGGGGACATGGTATGTTATTATTAAAAAGAGTGATTTTACTTTAATACCCTTTAACTAATTAAATCTTAAAAATAAATCCATTTCTTAATTTATTAACCCTAAAATTAAAAACTAAACAACTCTTAATCTTCTCTTCTTCTTCTTCTTCTTCTTCATCTTCCATCAACCAAAACCACATAAAAATCTTCAACTTTGATTTTCCAAAAAAAATGTTTACTCTACCAGCGAAAATAAGACTATAAATGATGTTTAAACTCAAACCCATCATTGTGTTGTGTGATTTGATTGTTATATTAGGTTAGAAATCGAAAATTATGATTTCTGTGTTTTAGGTCGGCAAGGTCGTAACATGCATATCTTGACGACTTTTCATAACAGCCATGGCGGCGACTGTAAATTTTTTCAACAGCCGGAAGGGTATTTTTTAGGGTATATTAATTATATGTCCCTACTTTTAACTCCCTACAAATATATCCTTATGCAACAATAATTATGTCCCTCCTTTTTTATAAACTTATCCATTTAATATTAGATTACCTTAATACCCTCACTCATATAACATTTTTCTTTATTTCAAAATACAACAAATTTCTTCCTCTACCACTTCACCACCACCACTAGCACCACCACCACCAACATTCAACTACCATTCCATCACCACCACCGTTCAACAACCACCACCTACCAACCGCCACCACCACCAATATTCCACCACCACTCCTTCACCGCCACCATTACACCACCACTAGTCCTCCTCCACCACAAATTCGTCGTCGCCGCCACCACCACCACTGTACCATCAAGATCAAGACCGCCACACCGACGCCACGCCGCCATCATCATCGGTTCAAATTTTTTTGTATCAACAAAAAGTAGTTGATCCATTTCAGTTGGATCAAAAAATGGATGTTTATCCATTGCAGTTGGATCAACAAGAAAATTTATCCATTGCGCTTGGATCAACAATGGATGTTTATCCATGCTTTGATGGAAAAATGCTACCACTTCATCACCGTTGCGCTTTCAGATTCACCAACAAAACCATCAACATTAGAAGTTTATCTAGTTTATCCAAGAAAAAAGGATCAACAATAGAAGTTGATCCAATTTTAGTGGATCAACAATGGAATTTGATCCATGTAAAATTGGATCAATAATGATAGCTTATCCATATAAAATGGAGTGAACTTGGCGTGAGTCGAACACGCATCATCTGACATGGAGTCAGGCATGCTACCATTGCACCACAAGTTCAACATTGGGACAAATTTACATGATTTAAACTACAAAAGCATGAGGTCAAAGGATAAACAACAGTAGTTGATCCCATATAGATGGATCAACAACCATAGTTGATCCAAAATATATGGATCAACAACCATAGTTGATCCAATATCATTTCCTGCTTCAACCCAGATAACCACCATATTTCATTACCTGTAGCTTCATAAACACCAACAACTCAAAGACCACTTCAAAACCAATCTCAGTTGAATCAACAATAGATGTTTATCCATTTCAGTTGGATCAACAATGGATGTTTTTCCACCAACAAATCACACATCTCCAGCACCACCACCAAAACCGAAATCCAACACCAATTTTATCGACAGAGTATAACAAAAATGAAAAATCGAAAGGAGATAAACATGATTATTACCTCTAATTAAGTAAATATCCTTAATCAACAGTATCACCACAGCCACCAAAACAACCAAACCCAAAATCAAGGAGCTGCAAACACCTTCTTCTCATATTTGAACAACATCATATCTCCTTGTACCTTCTCAATAGTAGCACCACCATCTTCATTCTCCATTTCAATCAACCCACCTAAAACCCTTGATGTTTCTTCCACTAATCACCAAAATTCATATCAAACCATCACAAGCAACTCCCATCTCGCACCACCATTTTCATTCTTAAAACTAATAGCATGCGACACTTATTCATAGTCTCGATTCATAACTTCTTCGAAGTTCTCGATTCCAAAATCTCTTTCCGATCTGATTCAAACCCTCTCAAATTTCAGATCTCGAATTTCATTCTCCATCGAACTTACAAATCAATATCAACAACCACCACCAACTCTAACAACAACATGCAAAGATTGATCTCTATGAAGCTTCAATTGGGAATTAAAATTGAAAACCTAAAAATCGAATGGATCTGGTTTCAAAAATCGCTGTTTAACATAAAAAAAAAACTCAACATAAAACTCGTGATAGATCCTTTTGATTGTAGCGGTGAACGTGGCGGGGGTGTTTGTGGTGGCGACGATATAGATGGAGGTGGTTGAATCGATGGATATGGTGGTTGGGTTTGATTGATTTAGCGGCAGAGAAGATGGTGAAGGTGGTGAAGCGAAGGAATTGAAACAAAGAAGAATGAAATGAAGATGGTTACGATGGAGATGTTGCTGGTGGTGGTGCAAATGATGGAGATGTTCTTTACTGTGGTGGCGACGGAGATGAAAATGGTGAGCTCAATCGTTTTCTCTCGGATGAGAAATGAAGGAGATAAGAAGAAGCGATCTATAAGGTATAAAGATTAAAAACTGGGGTATATTTGGAAGTCCCTAAATTATTGATGGGCCCCTGATGGGCTTATACATAAAGAGGGACAAAATTATTATGTGATAAGGATATTTGTATAGACCATCAAAAGTAAGGACAAAAATTCAATTACCACTATTTTTTAAATACCTTGCCGGCCAAATACAGCCGACAGGGTATTTTTACCTTGCCGGCCAAAAAAAGCATTTAAGGGTATTTTTTAAATACCTTACCGGCCAATATATTTTTCAGCAGCCGGCGGGATTATTTTTTTGTAGACTTTGCCGACTAATATTTTTCAATAGCCATCTCCTGTGTGTCAAAAAAATAAAGTCGGCATGTTCTTCATTTAAATACCTTGCCGGCCAAAAAATGGTCGGCGTTTTCTTCATCCAAGGACCATGCCGGCTAAACCCGGTCGGCATCTTATTCAAACGTATACCATGCCGTCGAAATATAGCCAACACCTTATTCAAACGTCGACCTATCACATTTTTGAAAACCAATTTTTTTGATCTTAATCGAACTCATAAGACAGATTAAAGGTTTAACCTACTGAATTTTCATTTTCAAAATTTTAATCTAAACTCAATTAATTAACCTAATCATTTTTTTTAGTGTTAATTAAACAAGAACATTTATGCCATTTTAAAAATATTTGGTTAAGAGGTGACCTCTTTTACTTCAAAATAACCCTATTTTGGTATACCCAATCAAGCCGGAATAAATAACGGTGATATATTTTTGGCTCCTAATAACTAAAGTATTATTTTAGGAAGTAGGAACCGAACAGATCTAATAATCTTACCATTAATATTCTTCTCCCAAGGCCAACCCTAAATAAAGCAACACATGGTCACATGGGTATTGGTTCATGAGCCGTGACTTTCTCCCAGATCACAGCCGTCGCTATCAATCACCAGCCTGTTTCATCCTACCTGTCTAAGGCAAGTGGACTTTCTTTTTTTATTTTCCCTCTGAAAACGTTTTTTTATTCTCTAAACTTTTCGAAGAAAACAAACAAATATTGTACTAGTACTCCAGTAGTAATGTAGTATGATACCAAACCCGATAAATCGGATTCTCAATCCCTGTCTGACACCGTCTTTTTTACTGTTACGTTTATAAAAATCGGTTTTCTAAGTTTATATACGGTGACGACATCTGTTCAAGGAAACCCAGAGAGTAGAGAGAAGAGAAGAAAAACTCTCTCTCCTCTCTTTCTCTGCAACAAACCAAAACTCCATTTATGGAAACACAGCAAAACCATTAAAATAAAAACCAAAACCAATTATCGTCATTCAGCAATGTCTCTTTTTCGATCGACCTGTACTGTTTTTATCATTCTTTTTCTCGTTTACTCTTCTTTGAGTAATGCAATTCGTTCTTTCCCCATTACTGAAGATGAAGAAGAAAGGGTTTCTGGGAAAACCCTCATCAGATTATTTGATAACTTTGATTTACCAAGATTTTCAGAAGCCCCAGAGTACAGAAACGGGAAAGAATGTAAGAGTAATGGTTCTTCTTCTTCTTCATCTTCTTGTGATCCTTCTCATGTTCATATCTCAATGACACTTGATTCAGAATACCTACGAGGATCAATGGTAGCTATTCATTCAGTTCTTAAACATTCTTCTTGTCCCGAAAACATATTTTTCCACTTCATAGCTTCCGAGTCAAACTCAGTTAAACCGAGTTCGTTAACTCAGCACATCCGATCCACATTCCCTTCGTTGAATTTCAAAGTGTACCACTTCGATGAAAGTCATGTCAAGACACTAATCTCTTCGTCAATTCGAGTAGCTCTTGAGAACCCATTGAATTACGCAAGAAATTACTTAGCTGATATTCTTGAAGACTGTGTTGATCGAGTGATTTATCTTGATTCGGATATTGTGGTCGTTGATGATATACAGAAACTATGGAATATTGAGTTGACTAAGTCAAGGGTCATTGGTGCACCACAGTACTGTCATACCAATTTCACTACTTATTTCACTGATGATTTCTGGTTTGATTCAAGTATTTCTAAAGTATTTCATGGCAGAAATCCATGTTATTTCAATACAGGTACGCAATGACTTCATGTTCATTCAATATATCTTACCGTCAGTGTAGGACTTGTAATGATAATGTCTGCCGTTTACATTTATGCAGGTGTAATGATAATGGATTTAGTGAAATGGAGACAAGGAAATTACACTGAGAAGATTGAGAAATGGATGGAATTACAAAAGGAGAGGAGGATATATGAGCTGGGTTCATTGCCACCGTTTTTACTGGTATTTGGTGGTGATATTGAAGCAATAGATCATAAATGGAATCAACATGGACTTGGTGGTGATAATGTGAAAGGTAGTTGTAGATTATTACATCCTGGTCCAGTTAGTTTGTTACATTGGAGTGGTAAAGGGAAACCATGGTTAAGGCTTGATGAAGGTAATCCATGTCCACTTGATCATCTTTGGTTACCTTATGATCTTTACTTACATAATCACCATAGAAATCTACTTCATCAAGATATGTAAACAAATACGGAGTCCTCCATCCATTTCTTTCTTCTTTTTTTTGATCAATTTTATTGTTTGTCATAATTTTTTAATTTTTTTTCTTGATATACTGTATATTGTTCGAAACATGAGTAAGAAAGTATTAATTTGATAGAGTTTACTGAGATTCTAATGGTTGAATATGTGATTGAGTGATGAATTGAGCAAAGGAAAGAATAAAGTGAAGAATTTTATTAGATTTTTCACTTTACAGAATTTGTTCTGTTTTGACGCGTGTGATAATTTAGACACTGGATTCTCTACAGCATTTCAGACTTCTTTCTTATTCAAGTAGGATTTTCATTCAGAATTCTAATGGAATCAACTACCGTATCTGTTTCATTTAATTGTATCGAATCCATTGATGCCCCTCTTGCTATGTCGATTTGAAATAGTATTTCGTCGACATGGAGAAGTGGTGGGTCGGTACAGAACTAAGCAAGATCATTGCCATCTATTCTGCGTTAAGATTTTGACTGTTAAGGCCACGTGAACACTGCTGCTGGATTTGATGAGGCGAGATTGAAGGAAATCAGCCAAGGAGAAGTACAACCTCTTAAGCTCTAGGGTACCTCAATGGAGTATGAAACAGTAGTCGCCCCGATTGTATTATGCTTGAGAGGGTTGGGCTACACAAGTGAATGAACAAAACCAGCGTGAAGTTCTTTAAAGAGAAGTACAATTTTTAGAGCGCTAGGGTGCCAATGAAGAGGAACTGCACCAGTGCGAGATATATTAACTGGACGGACGGTTAGGGTCATCAGCTGGTATCAGTTAGAATCACTCTAAAAGTAATCCTGGGTTTCGGTAGAACAATAAAGTGTGGGGTTGCAAGTGATAGACTAATATGCAGGGAGAACCAGTTATGATACAATTTGGTGTGGTTGTTGAATCTGTTTTACTAAGCAGATTGCAGACAACTGTACCCTTGAAGAGCACTTCTTGGTTCTGCATTCTTGTGATAAGAAATTGCATATTCACGAGATACTGTACCCTTGAAGGTTACAAAAATTGGAACATAGGACCCTGAGAATCAAGCAACTGTTATGAGTTCACGGATTAACGTATGGGAAGTGGTTGTTTGTTTTTGTGCCATAAAAGAAGATAAAGAACAAGCGAAATGTCATGCATCTACGGAATAGGAAATCCAAGAAAAATTAACATGAACTGCAAAATTAACACAGTGTGTAAAGTGAGTGAGGTTCTAATGGATGACTCTAAGGAATGGAATATTGATTTTCTCAAACAAGTTTTCCCAGCCAACATAGTCCAAAACATCATCAGAATAGATCTGTCTCAGACTACAGACACACATGATACTATAATTTGGCCGCTAACTCGAAAAGGAGATCTTACGGTCAAATCGGTCTATGAGTTTCTGATCAGGACCCTTCTGAGATTGGGATCAGTCCCAACCTCTAAACCCAATTTGGGGGAAAATCGGTCCTCAAAATCATACTGCCGTATGCGAGTTTTCGTGTGGAAATGTTATAATGGCATCCTACCTAAGTTAGTACTAAGTTGGGAAGGTGGGTTACTACTATAGACACATCGTGTACAATGTGTAATACCCCCTAGAGACAGATGATCACACACTTTTCCACCGTCCTTTCAAAGAGCCGTTTGGTTTGGGGTAAATGGTAGGATACCAAATCTTAACACTAGTGTTCAACTTTGGATCGAGTCATGGATTTGTAATAGAGGAATTAGCCCTATTGAAGGAGCCAGATGGAACGAGCTCTATGCTACCACATCCTGGTTCATTTGGAAAGCTAGGTGTCTTAAGTGTTTCCAAAACATACACCAAACCGTCAACCACTATTGCTCTCATAAAAGGTCATCCGAACCAAACAAATTTCAATACCAAAGTTATGATCCCAAACAGAATTCCTTGTCCAAACCAACTAGCCAACAACCAAATAATGATCCCCACACCAAACCAAACCATGATTTGCTACAGCTGGTGGCATACCTACTTATCCATTGCTATTGTGGTTATTGTTTTAATAGATGAACGAGGCAACAACAACGGACAACGGGCCTTCCATTGCGAAGTGAGCTCTCTTGACGAAAGCACAACAATGGGGGTAATCAAAGCGATGCAATGGCACCAACAAAACAAAAGGAGGACCTGCAACATTGAAATCGACAACAACAAGATAAGGAAGAAACTGAAAATCAAATGGAAATTCCCACAAAGAACCGCCAATAATATGATCATTGATGCACATGTGTATATTTTTTCCTACTTTAGAATGTTTAATTGTAATTCCCTAAGGCCAGATTGGCGGCCAAAACTTATCTCTATTGCTCAAAACTATGTTCCATCCTCTGGTGATGGTAACAAACTATCTATAATTTGTAATTCCCCTATGACTCTCAATGCTCCCCAGACTTCAAACCTGGGAGGCTAGTTGTTTGTTTTTTGTATCAGTTTCCAAGAAAGAAAAAAAAAAAAAAAAGAGAAATGTCCCAACCATGCAACAAACAGCGAATGATGCAACTTGAAGCAACAATACGAGCCATCTTTTTTTTTTTTGAAAGAAAAATCTAAGAGAGTTTCATGAAAGCACAAGGCAAAAAACAGTTAGGCATTACAAAGACATCTTCTCTAACTCTAATCTAGAACTAACACACATAGGGAGCTCGGAGCTCCATTTCCTAGCATAATTGTCATTTCTAGCAAACTTTGCAAGAAGGTTTGCTACTTGATTACTTTTCCTATTTCTAAAACATACTTAAACATTACTTAAACACTTAACTAAATGCTGACACTCCCTAACAATATTTCTGTCTTCCCATGTGGTGATGATATGGTCTCCATTTATGCGGTCCATCACTTCTTTGTTATCTCCTTCTATTACAGTCCTCAACAATGACGCACAAAGATTGAGCAAAACTGAAGTCAGTGGCCTGGCCAATGAAGCTGCGTAGTTCGACGATGTAGCGCCAACATGGCCGAGATAAGAAATGCCTCTTAGCACATGCAATACTATGCGATAGTGTTGCATATATTTGATTCAGAGTTGGCGCAGCTCAAGGAAGGAATGAAGGATGAAATGCAAGTCAAGGGATAACTTTGTTATTGGCCCAAGCATTAGCCAAGGCTTGGACAATGCATATGCAACAGTGGCGTTCCCAAATGCGCCATTGATGATTATTGCTCTGCAAAAGAATGCAAGTGATGTATATGAAGTATGAAGTTGAACTAAGCAAGGAAAGACTCTATTGGCATGATTTATTTGGATGTTGGCATCCATATAAGCTAACAACATGGCGGGATAAATGTAGCGCAACCATTACCGAACTTGGCAGAGGCCAATTTGAATGAAGCGCAACTGTTGCCGTATTTGGCAGAGGCCAAGTTGAGTGATGCACAATCATTGCCGAACATTGGCATGGGCAAAGTTGAGCGCATCGCAATGATTTCCGGATTTGAGTTCAAGCTGTTAGTTATGAGTAAGTGTGCATCACACGCATGCCAGAGCAAGTGATTAAGTTAAAGACGGTTATAAAGTGGCTTTATAACCGAATTAGCATAGCCTAACCGTTCGAGACAAGTGTGACACCATTATGCAAGCCAACAAAAAAGGTAGCAGTTGAAAAGCAAGTTGGCGGTTAGGAAAACTATCATATAGGACACATGGTTGTTTCATGCGTGTGCAAGTATTGTGCACGGTTTTTGGCTTTGTAACAATTGTATAAATAGTGCAAGAGGCATTAGAAATCATAGGGGAGAGTTGGTATAGATGTAGTCTAATGTTTGAGAGAATAAGGCATCATTGAGAGAATGATGGCCTGTTTTGGTCCATGTGATGGCCAAGTGTTGTAATCTTCCTTCAGTGAAATAAAATGGGTTTGTTACAGTATATCTTCGTGTTTATGATGTTGCTGATTTATGTGAGATTGTCAATTGGAATTGATGCATGGAAAACCTCTTATGCTTATGGGGGCAAAAAGAGTTAGAGAGAAAGAAGATGAAGACTTTCGTTGCGTAAAGCCTTAAGAGTGAAGGCAGATGCATACTTTGATGCAAGTATGCAAGGCTGAGTACTTGTGGGTGAAGTTGATTCGCTGAATCACATAGTATTTCCGGTCATGTCCCATGAAAATTTTAGGCGATTAAATGGGCATGTGATACCTTCCACAATGATATTCTGCAGCTGCAAATGAGTGATCCACTGGAGATCTTTTATAACTGCAACTGCTTCAGCATGTGCAACATCTCCAACCCTTTCTCCCATAGTCCAGGCGTCCACCATCCTCCTTGTAAAATATCTTATAATTAGAGCAATACTAGCAATAAAATTTCCAGGCAAAATAGAGGCATCAATGTTAATTTTCAGTTTTCCTATAGGAGGGGGTTTCCATATCTTGATGTCAATGCAACTGGCTACATTTCTGTTAGGCATATTGATAGCTACTTGAACCCGGTTAGCACTAATGTTAGTGTGAACTTTATTTTCATTGCAGAATGTTATAATTCTATGCTTTAGACTTGAGCTTGAACATATGCTGTTGTTGAAGATCAATTCACATCTAGATTTCCATATAAACCACGTAGTTATGACTATTAGGTCTATTTTAGATTTCTTGCAGAAACAAACGTTGTTATCTGAATTGCACCAACTTCTTAGCCATTTCTTGATGTATGTGACAGAACTGAGCTCTTAAGCAATCTCAGTTGATATTTTATTCCATACACTTCTAGCATAATTGCGTTGAAGCAACAAATGGAATGATATCATTAGCTACTTTCCATAAGAATAATTGTAATTTGTGAGGAACCTGAAGGTGCCATATGCTGAGCCCAAATTTTGCTTCATTTTCCATGCTTGCTAAGTTTTAATTCTTCTAACAAAGGATTGCCTTATAAGAAGTGTCCACTTCTTGTAAGAGACCAAAGAACTTTGTCTTCATGTTGGGTAGAAGACCTGATATTTAGAATCTTCTCAATCTGATCTTGAGTGAAGTTGTTCTGCAGAATACTTAAATTTCAGCTTTGGGTATGAGTATCAAATAACTCATTCAACTTCATATAGAAAGGATATTCTTCATAAGTGGATAAATTTTGTTGAATTTGTTGAGCAGTGTAGCCTTCAATCCAATTGTCTCTAAACACATAAACACTTTTCCCATTTCCAATCTTCCAAATATGAAATTGCTTCACCCATTTAATACATGTATACGGACTTTTCCATATGGCATTTCCATTGCTTGAAAATATCTTCTTGCAATGTATTTTCCTCTCCAAAATGTTTAGCTTTGAGAACTTCTACCCATTTTTCATCTTCTTCCTGAAATAATCTCCAAGCCAGTTTAGTAACCATAGCCTCATTAAACACCTTCAAATTTTTGAATCCTAGGCCCCCCATCTCTTTGGAATACTGACACTTGTCCAAGATTTGAAATAGCATCCTTTGTCTTGTTTTTTTGTTCCACCAGTATCTTCTTTGAATGACTTCTAGGTTGTTTATAGTTTGTTGGGGAAGAATGAAGCAACTTATCTGAAATTGAGCTATTGAATCTACAACTGATTGGATTTGAATACTTCTACTAGCTTGATTAATCATACATGCTTGCCATTGTTGAAGTGTGTGTTGCATTTTGTCTTGAATATTAATTAAGCATTTAGTTTTTTCCCTTCCAATAAAAAGGTTAATGCCCAAATATTTATCTTCCAGAGGCATCATGTTCATTTCTAGGATACCACATATCTATTGCTTAACCTCATTACTCAGTTTTTTATTGAACTGAAGGCTTGACGTGTTCAAATTAACTATCTGGCCTGACACTTTGCAGAATTTGTTGATTATGCATTTGAGATTATTTATAAAATTCACATTTGCAAAAGAAAACATAATGCAGTCATCTGCAAAGAACAAATGTGATATTTGTGGACTCTTTTTTGTAGGGAAAATATGAGTTATGCTTTTGTTGATCACTGAGCCATGAATCATTCTGCTAAATCCTTCCATGTAGATTATAAAAAAAGTAGAGATAAATTGTCACCTTGTCGAAGACCTCTTGTTGGCTTAATAGTTTCAATTGGAGACCCATTTAAAAGAATATAAATTGTTGTTGTAGATAGCATTGATTTACAAGCTGATACCATTTTTCCGAAAACCCCAACCTCCTAAGAATGTTGATGATGAATTCCACTCCATTCTATCAAATGCTTTTGACATATCCAGTTTTATTGCCACTGCTTCAGTGATTTCTCTAGTTGTCTTCATATATTGTATTACTTCATGAGAAATGATATTATCTTCTAGGAACATATGTAGCTTGCCATGATGAAATTATCTTGTGTAACATAGGTTTCAATATGTTTGTCATGATTTTTGAGATGATTTTGTAGAATATGTTGCAAAAACTGATAGGTCTGAAATCTGAAGGGTTTTGGATTTTTTTTGGTATAACCGTTTTGAAAGGTGTGATTGGTAATTCTGTTTTTTTATATCATACAGATTCTTTAGTTGGTTTTGCATCCTTTGATGCTCATGTATGTTTATCTGTTGTTGGTTGAGAATGTGTAGGATCATTTCTTGAGTTTATTTTATTTTCCTATATGTATCTCCATGCTCCTTTATTCTCCATTCCTTTAGGCCCTTCTTAGTAGATCTTACTTTGCTTGTGAATTTAAAAGCTTCAGTTCCCTGCCTGTTTCACCTCCAACTTATCTTAATTTCATCTTTACAAGTTTTTTTTAGAAACAAATGTTCATAAAATCTGTAAGGTTTGTTTAGGTTTTGATTTTGTGGGTTAGTGATTAACAATATTGGTGCATGGTATGAGCCAGAAGGAAGCATAATGCTTTATCTAATCTGGTTCTGACTTGGTTGATTTGAGTTCTGTTATTTGACCATGTAAATGGATACCCTGTGAATGAAATATCTATGAGACCCAAGGAAGCAACAATGTTTACTATTATCGGATGAGATTGAGTTGGATTAATGGAGTAGCTCTGTCTTTCATAGCTGTAAAGAGTAAAGTTGAAGTCACCCATTATAACCCATGGAATGTCCATATTTCTTCCCATAATGAAGCTCCACTGAACCTGTCTATCATTATCATAAGAAGAACTATACATACAAGATAGAAACCACTCCTTGTTCGTTTCACAGTTTTTTAATGATCACATTTACCATATAATTTGAAGAATGCATGAATTTTAGTTCCAAACCATCTTTCCATAGTAAATCCAACCCACCTACCCTAATTTTATCTTCATTGCACCAGACATTAGGGTATTTTATTTGTTTTAGGAGATAAGAAGCTTTTTTCACAGTTGATTTTGTTTCAGATAGGAAAATTATTTCAGGATTATAGTTAGAAATGCAGTTTTTAAGATGGTCTCTTGTTAATTTGATACCTAGTCCTTGTAAATTCCACACTAGTATTTTCATTTTGTATGTGAGATTAGTACAAAATATACCGAACTGAGTAATGAGATAATGAGATTTGAGAGTATATAAATTAAGAGAGGATACCGATGAATTTCCTTGTCCTGCATTCGAGCCTTGGTTTCCAAAGTATTTGTCCCAGTCACCATATCCTTGTGCATTCTCTTGTTGGTTATTATCCCATTGTTGATTGATAGAATCGCGTTCCTCGTAGTCATCGTCCATTTGATTAGAGATAGTTATGAAACTTTTAGTCTCCCTTGCTCTTTTGAACCTTCTAATATAGCCGCTCCTGCTGCTCTGACCCCTTTCAATATTAGTGTTTGTATTTGATTTTATGCATCTTGGAAATGCTCAGTGTAAACTAAATTGCAATATTGGACATCTTCAGGTCTGAAAAATATAACAATGTTGGACTTCCTGTTCTTATTGTTCTTCTTTGGGGAGATTCTGGTTGGAGCGTTATCAATGTTTCAAAATTCATTTCTGGTCATGTTGAGTGAAATCTTGTCGAGGAACATGAATAGTTTCTGAGATAAGTCTCTAACATCCTTAGCCTTGTCTTTACACTCATCATCATAGTGATCAATAATGAAGCAAGTTGGACACAATTAGTGAGGTTATTTCTGATAATAAAATGGAATCCATTGGGTACAATCAGCAGCATTCTAAGTTAAGACTCCTATTATGAGTGATTTTGAGATCTCGATTTCTCCAAGAGCATCAACATCATTTGATCCCACCGGATTAGTATCTTCAGGTTCCAACTCTAGTACCTCTCCCATTATTTTTCCCATTTCCTTAACTATTGGCACATTGAGAAATTCTTCTGGAAAATATTTGAAGATAACCCAAAATTGTTGCTTATTAAATAGAATGTCATGATAGTTTTGTGTTGGATTCCATGGCTTAATGATCCACATGAAACCATTCAAACACCAAGGAACTTCCGTTAATACCCATCTCCAATCCTATTTTGATTCAAATGTGATAGTGAACAAATTTTTTCTTTTCTTTCTTAATTCAAAACTTCCCACTTTGTTTCCCCAAATCAGTCTTGCTTGTTTTTCAACATAGCTTTTGCTCATAGTGATGTGAGAGACGACTTTTCCGATGATGCTACTTCCATGTCTTTGAAGGAAAAAACTTGGACTAATTCGAGCAACATTGATAACTTCTCTGATGTCATCATAAGATTCAATTGAAGAGAAATCAAATTGGTTGGTGAGGTTGTTGACATTCTCATAAGCCATAACTAGAATAGGAGTTTGAATATTTTGAGTACATAATGAGATGATGACACTTTTGAATAACAAAATAACTGGATTTATAGGGGTTTTACATATTCTTATCTTTCTACATGTTTGAATCAATTTGAGACGTGCTTGATTTGTCATAATGATGCAGCTAAATATCAAAAAACAAGAGAAGAAACCTGTAACTTGTTTCAAAAGATTGTTTAATCGAGAATACGGATTCTTCAAAGTTTTTATTGAATCGAGAAAACTCTCTTTGACTGGGACAAACGTCTGAAACATCAACACCAAGGTCTTACACAAGATAATAAAAATCAATCAGAATCAGAACATGTAAGCCATAAAGAAAAAGACAGAAACAGTGAGAACTTTAAGTGGAAAGAACAAAATCAGAGGGAATCTTTTGATTCAAAATTGAAATAAGGAAAATTCGAGGAAGAGAATCCTATTGGACAATGATAGAAGGGCAAAAAATTCAATAACGGTAACTAAATTCATCTAGACATGCAGAATAAGTTTGATTCACATTAATGGCTGAATCGAATAACTGAGTTGACTCCGATTTTCATAGCACTTTTGTTTTCCACCCCTAGGTTTTCTATCTTCTTCTTCGGTATTCTTAATATGATCCATCTTGTTCTTAAACATGTTATCAGTTCATCCATGTCGATTAAAATGCTTGTCATCTATTAGTAAATGTGTTAAAAGAGTCGTCCACCATGAGTACATTTAACTATCTGTTTCCTAACTGGGAAGTTAAACTTTGAACCATGTATCGTGACCCAATATCAACATTATAATCGATGGTCGGATGTTATGACCTACAATTACATGGATGCTAATGTGATACCAAATTACAGGGGAGGGTACCATAATTCATAGAAGACGAGCTAAAAAGTGTATTGTCTTAAATGTACTGTAATATTCTTTTTTAATCAAGTACCCCCTATTAGCAATGTTGTAAAATTATCTCTTGATCCAAAATCTGCTCAGTGATTACAATTTTTTAGTGATTGTCTTCATGGTTCAAAATAATCTCCTCAACAAATTATATCATATGATCCAGCATATGACTAACGACCCGAAATTTTGATTCTGTGAGTAATTATCTTCTATTTATGATTCAAAATCTGCATTTTCGCTATGTGAATCATAACCTTTCTCATGGCCCATAACATACCATTCTTCCCCAGTATTCTACCCCTAACCAATATAGTCAATTCCGAATTTTAGTCCATGTTGGTGGGGACCGAGACACTGGATTTTAGAGTAACTATCAAAACTCCGTTTCCGAAATTTATACCCATAATATGTATATCAAACATTTTTCACCCATAATTGTGTATAAATATAATGAAATGCTACCAATTTTCATAAAAAGAAACAAATATTCACTCAAAATAGTAGAAAAAAACCCAAGATCCATACAAATTTCAAAAACTTCAACCGAGATTTCCGACTAATTTCGGTCGGTTCTGGCCAAGTCAACCGAGACTCGACCAAAAATTTTGGTCGATTCCGACCAAATTTTGCCTCGGTGAAATCAAATATTTCGTTATCTAAAATGTCGAAACTTGAATTTCTGGCAGGATCTCGGCCATCTCGGTCGAGATTGACTATATTGCCCCTAACACAAAATTTGCCATGTGGATACACTTGTATCATGATTCGAAATTATCTCAAAAGATCCAAATCGGTTGCCTGGTCTAAGATAAGTCTTTGTTAAATCTATGTTCGCCCTCTTAGTCAAAGGAAATTTTCTATATGTCGTCGACTTTGGTCAAGAGATTTTTTTTTCTTTGATTTTTGAGTAATTCTGCAATTAATTCAGGTGATTTTGGTTTGATTTTAGTTTATTCTTAGGGTGGTGTCTTCATCATCGATTTTATCCTATAAGGAGTTATATGTCCAAATCCGGAACTTTTCTGGAAATTTCTCAAACACGGGGTTGATGCTGCTGAATAATGTTATATCTAAAAGAAATATTACTTATGTGGATATCTGTAGTCTTGCTGATGTGGCATGATTTGCCGTATTTACCAATACATGCATCTATCCGCCGTACCTATGTTTATTGGCAATGATCCAAGATCCTCAATAATCTGTGTCCCCGTGTACTAGATATGTACTTGATGATACACACCATATTTGTGGCATATCGAACTGTATCCTCTGATATATACGAAATATTGCATGATACTAAAGGGTACGGAGTATAAAATAAATATATACGTTAAAGGCATGATGATTGTTATTGCTAGAAACTTGAATGAAGTGGAAATAGTAATTACGATCATGGTATCATTTACAACCAAAAGGTTAGCTGACCTAATTTATTATCTAACATTGGTAGTCAAAATAGTACACAGTCTCAGTATTCATGTGACGAATCAAGATTTGAAAGTTTAAATCAGCAATTGCAATAATGTCATTCAGTGATCAATCATTTTTCAGAATGGAAAATTAATGGATTTCGATAAATGATCTCGATTTCCAATGCATGAATGTCGTGATAGACATGAAGGGTCCTTTGAAGATTCACCGAGTTACTACTAATATCCTTAGAAATGAAATATCAGTTAAAAGAGTAAAGTCAATCATCTACTAGTTATTCAAATTTTGAAGAAGTTATCTCTAATATTAATATAATATATTTTCATGTTATTCTTATTAGTGAGACAATGAAATATTCTCAGCCATAGCTAATGTAACAATTTATTTGAATTACAATGAGATTCAATGGTCAAATAACCTTTATTTTAATCATTCATTGTACTCGAACACCTAATACATAAAAATCTATATGATGAAGTACAAAACTTTTATTAGACGGAAACCCTTAGTGCCGGTCATTATCGTTTAGTATCGGTGATACTATCATATCATATATGTATATATGAGGACGATATATACAATGCGATACCTATACACGATACATCGAACCATGGATTGTGTAAAACATAATAATGATCATGCAATAAGCTTTCCAGATGAAAAAATTAATAGGAATCTTGATGAGTATATATTTAACCTTATTGGTAGGTTAGGTTTTCTATAAATTTACTGCGAAAGTTATTAAAATAGTTTTGAGAAGACAATGGTGCTTGAAGAATGATTGTCAACTCATTTTTTTGGTAAAGTTTTTTCATTATCAAACTTTATAATGCTGATGACAATAGTCAAATATGGAATGGTTGTAGGGAAATGGAGAAGCTGATTTTGAGAATTCATGATGAGAACCAAATTTTAAACCTGAAATCTACTACTTTCATGAGGATGCATCTTCATGGTTTTAGTACATAATATTGGAAGGAGAAGATCATTATGTCAATTGGAAAGACTATTGGTAGACTATTTTAAGTAGATAAATTATATTGAAGAGAAAAATAGAATACCATGCGAGTGTTATTAGAAGTAAATCTGGGAAAACCTATTCCAAAGAAAGTTTGGTTTGAAACTATATATTGAGGTTTTTATCAAAACATTAAAATTGTTAAGATTCCTAAATTTTATTACCATTGCAACTTGCAAGGTTGTTGGTCATTTGGTTGCTAAGTGTGGATATATCAGGAAAGTTATAGCTCAGAAGACATATGGGGTGGTGGTGAATAATACTGGTAACTAATTCAGAAGGAAAAATAAGAACAAAGATTGTTCAAGGAGCTTGGTTTATTGATAAATGCAAAATTCACATGATTTTAATATCGATTCCATACTTGTTTTAGTTAAGATTTATAGCATATTATCCTTGTAATGCGCTTTTTTATATTTTATTTGTTTCTTTAGGTGTGAATCATCCGAAATCAATGAAAATGATGTTTGGAGGAGCTAAGAATAGGAAAGGAGTTCATTCGATCATGAAAATAAGAAGTTGGAAGGTACTAACACAACTCTTGGATACAAGTTCCAGGAACATTTACGGTTAGGAAAAAATCACAAAACCTATCCGTAAAAAAAATGAATTTCCAGTACAATTTGCAGAATGAGTTAAGGCTATGTCCAACCTAACAGGGAAGAGATATGAAGAGGTGTTGAACATAAATTTATCGGAATATTTACGGCCAGGTCCAAGGGTCTCAGACTTAGCCATAACTCTGGGAATTTTGACGAAATTTTCTTGTCTTAGTTACGGTTGGGTTGAAGCCAACTGTAACTGGGGTATTTTTATACGAGTATGGGCTTCTAAAACAATAAAACACGGTCCCATGGGGATTCTAAGCCTAAATATCATGAAAACTATATAAGGAGAACCCTAACACATTAATAAGATATCTTTGACATTACTTTAGAAGCTTGGAGAGGAGAAACAACACAAGCGGTTCTCATCAATCGTAACGATTTCTCTTCTAGTTTATCATTTGCATAACATGAATACTTCTACATCCATGAGTAGCTAAAAAACCCAATTGATTGAGGATGAATTCTGAGTTCTATACTTGATTTGATTTAATATATGCATCTATTTTGATTTATTCATATGATTATCGTTTGCTTCTGCTATGATGAATGTGTACAATTGATTAATTGATTACTCTAGATGGCCAACTATAATAGTTTCTTGATTGATCTATTGCTAGTAAAGAGTTAGGATATCCGTGTAATTGTTGAATAACCCCAAAACAAGTAGAAAACGTGAGACCTTGCAAAGGGATTGTGTGGAGCAATCATGTGTAGAGACAAAATTAAAAAGTGGACATTGCGCCAAGAGTATAACTAAGCTACACCTTGAGTGCACCACTACTTGGTGGTTTGGATGGATATAATATGACACTCGAGCGCTTTGGTATTTAGTGACCAAATGATTTTAGGGGATAACACTGCTTTATATGCTCTCATACAATTAATGATAATCTATGATTAATGACAAATTGATGAATATATTAACTTAATGACGGTTTAGTAATGAACAAGGACTCCTTTATCATATTTCTATCTATTATTTATGTTGGAGGGTGATTTTAGTTTTGGTTCTACCCGTCCTAGTCATACCTTAAGACCTCGATTTACTATGAATGTTAAGAGAGAGAGTTTCCTTTCCATTGTATCTTGTCCTTCCTTATATAGACTTTCTAAAAGTCCCTCCTTTTTATGACATCACGCTACATGCCTTAAACCCCCTTAATTACTTCTAATGTCATTCCTTAATATAACCTCTTCCTTCTTCATTAATCCCTTCCTAATCCCTCTTGTCTCATGGGTATTTTTTTTTATTGGACTTGGGCTTAGTCCCCAAGTCCCCATATCTTATGTTAGGCTTACCTCCCCCTTTGGGGGCATTCCATACCCGTTAAGGGGCGTTATTTTTTATGTATCAACATTAGTCCCTTGACTATTGGGTTAATTATAAAGTAAACCGATAATACCATACTTTAATACGAACCAGCACGTATCGCAACATGCATGAGGAGGCGCAAACGATCATAACATTGTAAATGGAGCCACCCTTTCCTATATATATGGTTCGTATTTCCTAATCTGGTTACCAATTTTCACTTTCAACTTTACTTTCCCATTCTCTTTTGGTCGATATATCGCCAGCATGGATAACTCTCTTCATGGATACGTGTTGTTCTTAGCGCCTGTTCCGTCATTGGTCTCGACGATGTTTAAACATTATGAATTGAAACGAATATCACTCGTGAAGGCTGAAATTGAGGCGCTTCAAGAGCATAGGATAGCAAATGGAGACGCTATGCGCGCCCGGTTTAAAGAACGATATGAGGAGCATCAAGCTTCTCAGGAGGCTGGATCATTTAGTCGTGTGTCACTGGAGGTCCAGCGCGCTTTGGATGATGCCGTGACTGCTCGTCGTGTGGCTTATCAATTGTTTATGGATTCGTCGATAATGTTGACTACCATAAATTGCGCCATTTACGATTGTCGCCTCCAGATTTATGATCAAGCGGCTCCGCCGCTCCTCGAATACACTCTGAATTTAGCTGATATATCTTCACTTGTGTCTCATCCTTACCTCAAGGATGAGTTGGCGCATTTGTTGGTCTTGAGGTAGGAAGTAGGCCTGCTATGGACTCTTAGGTTAATTTGTCAAGATAAAGCGCGTAAGGAATACGACAAGCATGAAGATACTCTCTCGTTCACTCGTGGAGCGAAAGCTGAGGACAAGATTATTCAGGAAATTCAAAAGTTGGTGAATGAAGCTGATCATGACTTGTGTCTGGCTAACGTGCATTGTGATGATGGGCGTCTGATGGTGGAAACCTTGGACGCGGATATCGCTTGTTGTCGGGCCTTAATGGATGGTTAGGTTGTGCGCCTTCCTATGGGGATCATTTTTTGTTATTTTTTTTTCTCGTTCGTGTTCCTGCTGTTGTTTTCCTGTGTATCCTCTCGTTAGGTCCTTTGAATGTTTTTTCCTTTTCTTGTATGTGAATAAATTTTGCTTTAGGTGGGGTACTACTCTCTTTTCCTTCATATTGTGCGACTTTTGCCATTGATTCGGGTGAGTTCGTAGTAATGTGTCCATCCCTTTTCTTGCGGAGGAGAGGCAGGCATACCACGCCTACTATCCACCCCCCCTTTTTTTTGAATGACGGGGCGGGGTGTGTTAGGTCATCGGTTAAACAAGCCTACTCCCTTCTCTTTCATTTATAAAGGGATTTGGCGAGGTGGGATAGGTCGTTGGTTAGACACACATATTCCCCTTTGCATTTTTATTAGAAAGATGCAATTGGTTGGGCGGGCACTGGTAGAACGCGCCTACTCTCCCTTTTTTTTTTTATCAGGAGGATGGGGTGATTTTGGGAGGGCGTTGATGGAACGCGCCTACTCTCACTTTCTTTTTTGTCAGGAGGATGGGGTAACTTTGGGCGGGAGTTTATAGAACGCGCCTACTCTCCCTTTCTTTTTTATCAGGAAGATGGGGTGATTTTGGGCGGGCGTTGATGGAACGTGCCTACTCCCCCTTTATTTTCATCAGGAGGATGGGGTGTTATTTGGGCGGGCGTTTGATAAAATGTGCTTACTCTCCATTTCTTTTTATCATGAGGATGGGGTGGTTTTTGGGCGGGAGTTTGATAAAACGCGCATACTCTCCCTTTATTTTTATCAGGAGGATGAGGTAGGTTGGGCGGGCGTTGATAGGACGCGCCTACTCCCATTTTGTTTTTAGCAGGAGGATTGGGTGGTTTTGGGCGTGCGTTTGATAAAACACGCCTACTCTTATTTTCTTTATTAGGAGTATGGGGTGGGTTGGGCGGGCGTTGATATAACGCACCTACTCCCCCTTTCTTTTCAGAGTCAGTAGGAGGGGTGAGTTGGGCGGGCGTTGATAGAACGCGCCTACTCCCCCTTTCTTTTCAGAGTGAGTAGAAGGGATAAGATTGGGCGGGCGTTGATGGAACGCGCCTACTCCTCCTTTCCTTGTAGGTTTGCCAGCTGGTCTGGCGCCTTTGGCATTCCTGATAGGTGTAGAATACACCCTATTTACTATCTATTGTTTATGCTTTCTCTGTTATGTTTTCTTGTAAATTATGTATTGTATGCCTGTTTTTGAGTTATTAGGTACTCTGGAGTCATACGAAAGAAAAGAATAAGAAATCATTATTTTTGAGCCAAAAAGAGAAAAATCGTCATTTCTCGGGCAAGCATTATGGGGAGCCCATCTAAAGTTAAGGGGTAACTCTCGTGGAGGAGCACTAAATACAGGCTAGCTAAGATTAAGGGGAGCTTCTAGCTGGGTGGATCTTCTACAGTTGGGTGTCTAAATCCATACCCAACGCTAATACCCTAACCCTAAGTCGAGAAGGCATTTCTCCCCAAAATCATTTGTAGCTGAAATCAAGAAAAGCAGCAGCTGCTGCTACTTTCTCCGAGAAACAGATCGAGAGAATAAAATGGAAGAAAAAATTGAGATATTATCGAGAATCATAAGATGGGTGTTATCCATGGGATGAAGAAGATGATTATGATGATGATTCAAGATCGAGAAGTTCACAGAGTCGATGTTTGAATCTCAGTGAATGAGGGAGAACATCTGGTCCGTGGTCTGCTTACGAAGTTGAGATGGGAATCGAGAAGAAGAACAAACTGCTAAATAATGAAACAGGAGATGGGTTTGAGCCATATGGTCGTGGTGATTGAATGGGTAAACTCAGTTCGAGTTTGTATTGATTGGAAATAATGGGTGTTTGTTGTTGGTGGAAGAAATGGTGAGGAGATTATGAGTTTCAATATCTGAGAAGATGGGTTCAATGAAATACAAGAAATTAAAGACGGTGATGAACCTGCCGCTGTTGAATCGAAGATGGGTATGTCGAAGTTGATTTCCTGTTGCTGTTGGGTGTAGAACTGGTGCTACTAAATTGATACAGGAAGGAGCTGATGGAATTTTAGTTATACAGAGAAATGGGTTTGCTTCTTATGATGACAGAATGGGTATTTGCCAATAAATTGTGGCTGTGTGAAACTGTTACAATAGTGGAACTGAAATTGGAGATGGGTCTGTTGTTGTGGAAGAAATGATTGAGTTGGGAATTGAAAAATGTTGATGTTCATGAGATAGAGCAAACAGGTTATGGTGGTACAAATTGTAGGAGAAGTTGCAGCTCAGTTTAAGAATCGATCTCAGCTGGTGCTGGTAGATGCAGTTGTGCTATTGGAGATTTTTAGGAGATTTAAGCTAATTAAGAGAGCCAGAAAGAAGCTTCAAATGGGAATGGCATGATGCATAAGCCGCAGTGAAGAATGGGTTGAAATGAATTAGATGTGTGCTAGGTTCTTAACAGGAGAAGACCAAAAAGAGGCCTGAATTTTGCCTGAGAAATTCCCAGAAAACAAAAGAAACTCTGTCGGATTCTTTACCCCAACAAGTTAACTCAGTTAGCCGATGACCGATCCTTCTCTGCGACTCAGCCAATAAGACCGAGTAAGATGCTAACTCGGTGTCTGAATACCCGCCTTTTTGACCCAGTTGACTAATGGTTGACCATATTGACCGTTACTTAGAACGACACCAGAATATAATATTATGTTACCAGCTACAGAACTCATGCGACCGACATGGAGTTTTCTGGCCAAAATTCGGTAGTACCAGAGAATTTCCGGCAACCAATTTGTGAAGAATTTTCTAGACTCATGAGTTTGATGAATTGGACTTGAATTTGGAAAGTGAAGATGGAATATTTGAGAAAGACAAGGACTTGGAAAGAAGACTTACAAAGGGAAAGTGATTCTATTCCTAAAAGGATTGCTAGGAAATTGAAGCCTATAAATAGAGAAGTTCTCTACACACTTCTACACACCTTTACACACATACACTTGTGTTTTTGCTTGTTTTTTCAAAAAAATTCTTTTAATTATTTGTGTGAACTTCAAAATTCTTCTTTTAATTATTGGTGTGAATTTCAAAAGCATGAGTATCTAATTTTCTTATTGATTGAGGATGAATTCCTAGTTCTTAACATATGATTTGAGTTTTTTTTTAAACCTACTTTGAGTTTTTCACATGATTATCGTTTGTTTTTGCTAATAAGAATGTTTATGCTTGATTGATAGGTCGTTTAGGATGCAAACTAAATTGATTTGTTAATTGATCTAAAGCTAGTGAAAGTTAGGGGATAAGTAATCATTTCTTGACTCTTTACACAAGTAGAAAACACGAGACCTTGCGGAGGGATTCTGTGGAGCAATTGTGTGTGAAAACAATGTTAGCAAGTGGACCTTGATCTAAAAGTCTAACTACTAATATCAACCTAATAAATTCATGAATCTTAATGCGTTTAACTAAATTACATCTTGAGTGATCTACTACTAGGTGGTTTGGTAAATAGAATCTGGTAGTCGAGAACTTCCGTATCCGGTGTTACAAGGGATTTAGGGGTTAGTACTGATCTAGCTGCTATACCTACGGTTGGTGATAATCTGTGACTAATAAGAAGTGGAAAAGAACATAACTTGAATCATTGTTTTGCAACGAAGAAGGATTCCTTGATCTAATCTCTCTTATTGATTTCAACTTACACTTTTGATTGCTTTATTTACTTTCTTTTGATTTTAAAATCTAAAATCAAAACCCCCCTTTTGTGACAATTAAACAACTAAAAACTCTTGCTCCTCGTGGGAACGAACTTGAGTAGCCTATATTACTTGTTAATTAGGTAGAAAAATATTAATTAATTTGTTGTGGTTACGACATGCATCAATTCCCGAGGCCTCTTTTTGTGAATTTATCAGCCGACCGGGCGCCTTTGGCATTCCCGTAGCATTTTGTATATTTTTCATCCGATCGGGCGCCTTTGACATTCCCGTAACCTTTTGTAAATTTGTCATCCGACTGGGTGCCTTTAGCATTCCTGTAGCCTTTTGTAGATTTGTCAGCCGACCGGATGCCTTTGGCATTCTCGTAGCCTTTTGTAGATTTGTCAGCCGACCGGGCACCTTTGGCATTCCTATATCATTTTGTAGATTTGTCAGCCGACCGGGCGCCTTTGGCATTCCCGTAGCCTTTTGTAGATTCGTCAGCCGACCGGGCGCCTTTGGCATTCCCGTATCCTTTTGTAGATTTATCAGCCGATCGGGAACCTTTGGCATTCCCGTAGCCTTTTGTATATTTGTCAGCCGACCGGTCACCTTTGCCATTTCCGTAGCCTTTTGTAAATTTTCACACCATGATTGATAACTTACTCTTTATTATTCAAGGCGGGTGCTTATATATTGAGCGATTTATGCATATAACTTTTTCAACCATTTGTCATTGATGGGCGTTTTGACCTTGGTTCCGTTTATTCGCCTAAGCTTATAGTATCCATTGTCTGCCACCTTTCTTATCTTGAATGGGCCCTCCCAATTTGCAACAAAGTTTCCAGCACTGGCATTTCTTTGCACATGAGGCGCGATTTTGAGAACTAAGTCTTCCACCTTGAAGGTTCTCTCCTTTATGCTTTGGTTGTAATAATTAACTGTGCGCTTCTTGTAGGCTTCTGCGAATCGTTCCGCTCATGATCTCCTTTCTTCTATCGTATATAAGTGGGTGAAGCGGCTTATTTCGTTTGATGTAGTATGGCTGGCCATTGCCACCCTTGTGGATGGAACCGCTATTTTCGCTGGCAGTATCGCATCTTCTCTATACACTAGTGAGTAGGGTGATGCTCCTAAAGTGATGCATTTTGAGATTCTATATGCACACAATGCAAGCGGCAATTGTTTGTGCCATTCTTTGTGATGATCATACACCGTTCTGCCCAGGACTCGGAGGAGTGTTTTGTTGGTCGCCTCCGCCTGCCTATTCCCCTAAGGGTAGTAGGGGGTCGACGTATGTAGTCTTGTGTTCTATTGGTGGAGTAGATCTATCACATCTTTTTTGACGAACGACTTGGTGTTGTCCACCCTAATTATCATAGGCGCGCCGAACCTATAAATAATATGCTCTTTGATGATCGCAACCACAATTGCTCCAGCGTAGTCTTTGAGGGGTATTGCCTCGACCCATTTTGATGCATACTCCGTGGCTCTTATTATGTACTTATGGCGCTTTGAATACATTGGGTTGATTTGCCCTATAAGATCCAGCCCCCGGCTTTGGAATGGCCACGGTGTTACTATAATGTGTAACTGGGTATGAGGATCCCATGCATCTGAAAGCTTAGGCATTTTCTGACGTGCTCCGCGGTATCACTTTCCATGGTTGGCCAATAAAATCCACCTTCGTAAAGTTATAGGAACAACTTCCGCATTCCTTGATGCTCGACGTCGTGAGACCGAGTCATCACTTCCGCTGCTTCTTGTTCGGACATGGACCGTAGCATATCATTGTTTTAGCTTATGCGATGAAGGACACCCTCGTGCATGAAGAATCACGCTCCTTTCTTTTGGATTTTTAGGGCCGTCTGCCTCTCGCTGGGTAGCTTCCCATGTTGGATGAAATATATATAGGGTTGTCTCCAGTCTTCTCCCTCAATCGTACAGACTTCCGCAGGCTGTGTTGGAGCCTCCGGGTGTGGTCGCCAAATGTTGAGGGGTGATTTCAGTTTTGGTTCTACCCGTCCTAGTCACACCTTATGACCTCAATTTATTAGGAATGGTAAGAGAGAGAGTTGTCTTTCCATTGTACCTTGTCCTTCATTATATAGACTTTCCAAAAGTCCCTCCTTTTTATGACATCATGTCACATGTCTTAAACCCCATTAATTACTTCTAATGTCATTCCTTAATATAACCTCTTCCTTCTTCATTAATCCCTTCCTTGTCTCTCTTATCTCATGGGTATTTTCTTATTGGACTTGGGCTTAATCCCCAAGTCCCCATGTTTTATGTTAGGCTTACCTCCCCCTTTGTGGGCATTCCAGACCCGTTAAGGGGCGTTATTTTTTATGTATCAACAGTTTACAACTCAACTTTTTTTTTTTTTTTTTACAAATCTAAAATTAAAACTCCCTGCTATTCGTGGGAACGAACTTGACTTTCATTATATTATTCATTTATTGAATGGAAATAAGATCACAAATTTGATTGTATAATATGCATCAAATTTTGACACCGCTGCCGGGAAGCAGTCAGTAGCTTTAGTTATTTCTTTTAGTTTTATTTTTTGGATAAATGCTCTCCCTCCGAAAATCCATTTATTTTTATGGAGACTGCTAAATAATAGTTTAGCTTTAGGCAGTAGATTGATGAAATTTAGTAGTGATATTAATCTTGAATGCAATTTATGTCATCAAGTTGAAGAGACTGTTAACCATTTGTTCCTATATTGTCATGTCACTCAAGCCTTTATGTTTGCGTCACTTATGGGTCTCAGAACTAGCGAGAAATCCAATCTATCTATCAGAGACCACATTCAGAACTGCATGAATAAAGGTGGTAATTATGCTGAAATGAATATGGGAGTTTGTCTTGGGTTACTTGGAAGAGAGGAAATAATGTCTTATTTCATAAAGGAAAAATCAATATTCAGACCATGTTGAAAGAAGTTTTTTTTCCTTGTATAACATGAATAACAACTCTCAGGATGTGACTGATATACCCATTGAACATGACTTGTTAGAGTGTCATAATGCTGGTTGGTATCCACCTGCCTTATTCATGACTAAAATCAACTTTGATGGTGCTGCAGGACCCATAGGATTTGGGCGTGCTACCAAAAATCTAAAAGATGAAAATCAAAAACTAAAAAGAAAATCTGAAAACAATATCTAGCTAGCTTCATTAGGAGAGAAAAGTTGTAATAATTTGTCCTTGTCCCACCTGTTAGGATTTTTAAGTATAAGGTCACTGAATTTTGAGATAGATCTGTTAACATTATGACTCATTGTTGGGGACTTATTTTGCATCTTCATTCTTCTTTTTCTGTTATTGGGAGCTTGCATTAAAACCGACATAAGTAAGGCCTACGATAAGGTAAGTTAGAGATTGCTCAGTCATTGCTTAAGATCCTTTGGTATTATTGGTAACACTCATGAGCTCATTATGAAGTGTGTGTCCACTGCCTTCTTCTCTATTTTAGTAAATGGACAAGCAGAAGTTTTATTCACTAGTGAGAAAGGGTTGAGACAAGGATGTCCCCTTTTTTCATACTTATTTATTTTATGCACTCAAGTCCACCATATCCTGGTTTTAGCAATGCTTTATTTCGGAGGTGCGCAACGGATATAGACGTTGCACAATTACCAACGTTAATATCCGTTGCACAAATTATTAATATTAAGTAGTGGTACAATGTATATCAACGGGTACAATTATTGTACACTGTATGGTGTTTTTGTAATATATGGTTTTCTTATGGGCTTTTGGTAGTTCATTTATTTTGTTTATTAATTTTCTGATATTTTATTTCCCATATCCCTTTCTTTCGATTTTTCATCGAAATTTCAGTCAGAGAGAGAAAGAAAACTTTCTCTTGTTCTTCGCACAATATTAGGATCTTTTTCCTAGTTTCTAAACTTAACTACAATAATCTAAGTAAAAAACATTTTATTTCTTCATTATTCATTACAGAGAGGAACCCTTCATATATATAGGTTCCATGATACAACCATCCAAGCTAACCCTTTAGACAGTTTACATAATAACTGAATTACTAACTGATGTTCACATAATACATTCACACGTACAATCAATATTCTAGGTACGTAACACTCCAGTCCCCTTCAATTGCGACTTGTCCCCAAGGCGCTAATTCATATCGAAACAAGAAATCAGCAAACAACTTCCAAGAAACATTATAAACGGACATCCCTGCTGGTTGAGTAATAAGCTTAATGACATCTGGGTTGCTTTTACCAAGTACTGAAATATCTTGTCCCGCTCATAAGGTGCAGAATCAGCATGCACATTAGTAGTACCTGGAATGGAAAAATAAATCTAAGGCAGATACCTGGAATAGGTGCACAGAGAGGAACCCTTCATATATATAGGTTCCATGATACAACCATCCAAGCTAACCCTTTAGACAGTTTACATAATAACTGAATTACTAACTGATGTTCACATAATACATTCACACGTACAATCAATATTCTAGGTACGTAACACTCCAGTCCCCTTCAATTGCGACTTGTCCCACAAGCGCTAATTCATATCGAAACAAGAAATCAGCAAACAACTTCCAAGAAACATTATAAACGGACATCCCTGCTGGTTGAGTAATAAGCTTAATGACATCTGGGTTGCTTTTACCAAGTACTGAAATATCTTGTCCCGCTCATAAGGTGCAGAATCAGCATGCACATTAGTAGTACCTGGAATGGAAAAATAAATCTAAGGCAGATACCTGGAATAGGTGTACGAAGAGTTATTTTTGGGATGTCCTCTCTAACGATTCTAATCTGGTGATACCCGGATCTAGGATCTAACTTGGAGAATACAACAGAATAATTTAACTCATCTAATAATTTATCAATTACTGGAATGGGATATCGATCCTTCACGGTGATGTTGTTAAGTGCACGGAAGTTGCTTCTCTTATGTATAGGAGCCAATGTTGGGTTTCCGTTTAAAGTGATTGGTTTTTTATCCACAGAAAAACTCATTGTTAGTTGTCTAAAATCCCACTGAATAACACCAAGACTTTGAAGCCAGTCGGCACCAAGAACAACATTATAGCCAAGATCATCTTCATAACCACCAATAGGGAGAATATAAAAATCTAAAGTAAAAGTATGTCCCTGGACAACTAATTTCACCTTGGAACAATGACCAGTAGAGTTCAATTTGCTCCCATTTGCGACTGTAATGCTGAGAGGACTGTTAACAGTACATATACCACACTGCAATGCTATTCTGGGATAAAGAAAATTATGAGTAGAGCCAGAGTCTATCAATACGGTTACCTGGTATGTAGAGATGTTCCCCAACAGTTTAATAGTTCCAGATCCTTGAGTGCCAATAATAGCATTCAAAGAAATTTCCACAATAGACTCATCTCCTGCATCTTGTTGAATTTTTGCTGTTAAATTTCCATTGACATCCTCCGTTTCCAACAGTAACAGTTGAGGTTGTTTACATCGATGACCCGGTTTGAATTGTTCATCACAGTTAAAACATAAATTTTTAGCTCTTCTTTCAAGTTGCTCAGCAATGCTAAAATGGCGGGGGGCTGTGGGTGTCAATTTAGATAATGAATAATGGTTAGAAGCCCCCTTAAGAGGTGGTGGAGGCAATGCAAGGGTTGTTGGCTTATGTAATATTTGATTCGATTGGATTGGTGGTGAAGTAGTGGTACATTTTTTTGAAATTGCAGATACCAACGTACCAAGATCTTCTTCTTGTCTCTCTGCTATAACATATACTTGACTTAATGATTGAGGAGATAATAAATTGACGCCTTCCTTTATATCTTCTTTTAGACCAGAGATGAAACAATGAATAAGAAGTATTTATGGTAAGGTACAACAACGATTTGCAAGACGTTCAAAAAAAATTTTGTACTCGCGGACAGTTCCAGTTTGTGATGACTTTGCCAAAGCCCCCTCTGGATCATCATCTTCCTTAGAACCAAATCTTGAACAGTAATAATGACAAAAATTAGCCCAAGTTGGGAAACCAATGGTTTTAATTAACCACTGATACCATGGAATCACATCACCAAGTAAGTGACCAGAAGTTAAGTTCACCATGTTTTCTTCTGGAATCCCATTCAGAACTTTATATTGATCAGCCCTAAACACCCATCCCCGAGGGTCGTTGCCATCACAATTTGGAAAATCAAGCCGAATTGAACAACCCCGAAATCCTGGAAAATTATGCTGATCTGCTTGAAATTGTGGTTGCAATGGTGGTTGATACTGTGCATATAGTGGTTGTTGCGGTGGTATATGATACAGTGGTTGTTGTGGTGGATAAAACGGCAGTTGAGGTGGTGTATTAATCGGTTGCTGGGATAGTGGATAAATGGATAGTTGCTGTGAAGGGTAAAATTGGGGTTCCGGTGGTGGATACGGTGATATTTGTGGTTGTGGTGGGGGGGTAAGGAGGTGGTTGTGGTTGAACGAGTAACTGGTCTAATTTTGTTTGCATAGATTGTACGGCCGCTTCAAGAGAAGCCATAGAATATTTAGGATATGCTTCTTCATCATCTTGTTTACTTCCATCTGCTTTAGATGACTTCTCCACATAACCAAATTGTAAAGAACTCATTGTTGGTGCCAAGAAAGGGCTCTAGATACCAAATATTAGGATCTTCTTCCTAATTTCTAAACTTAACTACAATAATATAAGTAAAAAACATTTTATTTCTTCATTATTCATTACAGAGAGGAACCCTTCATATATATAGGTTCCATGTTACAACCATCCAAGCTAATCCTTTAGACAGTTTACATAATAACTGAATTACTAACTGATGTTCACATAATACATTCACATGTACAATCAATATTCTAGGTATGTAACACACAACTCTTCTTCTTCTTCATCAAAACTCACCCAATACTCCCTTGAAATTAAAACTTTTATTCACCAAAACCCATTTCTATTACCAGGAATCCCGATCTACAACAACAGTTTCTAAACCTATTTTTTTCCCTGAAATCCGAAATCAAATCATTCAACCTATGATTCAGCAGAAGTTTATTGGATTATCATCAAGTATAAACTTGTTTGTGGTTAATTTTATTTTCATCTAAAATCATTTGATAGTATCTCAAAGAGTTAGGGTTTTTGATTTTGACCTAAATAGTATCTGAAAGAGTTAGGGTGTTTGATTTTTACCTAACTAGTATCTGAAGAAGTTAATGTTTTTGATTTTGTTCTTTTTTTTTTGTTAGATTTGTAGTATTGGGTATGTTTTGATTTTGTTGAACATGAAGTTTTTGTGGATGACTCAGTTTTGTGTATTGGCTATATTTTGATTTTGTTGACCATGAAGTTTTAAGTATTGGGTGTTGGTTAATTAAGGAGTGTTTAGAGTTTGTGAGAAATTTGGATTATTGGGTTTGATTAGAAATTGAATTTGCAGGCTTAAGGATTGCGAGGAAGGAGCTTTATAACATGCGAAATAAATAGCAAACAGCTTGGTTCATAAACACGTATGCAAAGTGTTCGATAAAAAGTCCCAAAGAAAAACGGTGGTGACCAGTTCCTTTCTCTCGACCTTGTAATACCAGTTGTTATTTGGTATACTAAAGAATTATGTCACTATTGTCCTTATAATAGTAGCTGCAACAACCTTATACCAGAATGAGGTACAACACTATCTAACTATTGTTATTTAATATTGCAGACTCTTAAGTATTTATTGTACCAGATTTAGATGATAGTGTTTCTTCTGCCAGGTTAATGGGAATATAACATTGACTAAGTGAATCTGATGAAGTTGATTTTTCATTTCTTAGAATAAGTCAGTTGACGATTGATACTTCGAGACAAGGGTAACCAAGTTAGTTGACTGTGCATATCCTTGTGATAGTAGCTGGCACAACCTTATACCATAGAATGAGATACATCACTATACGTTTACATTCATTTAGATTACATATTTGCAGTGGTTAGTTTGTGGATTATTAATGGCTTGATTGTTGAAAGAGCATCTAGGTTTGTTTGTTAGATACTTGAGGACTTTCAAGTTATGACTGCTGATACAACTATGATATATTTGCATCCATCTTTCTGACTCTTGGCATGATAATTTGGTAACAATGGCGGTTTTGGTTTTAGATGCGTTTGCGACTTACTTTCAGTGTTGAGTCGGAAGATGATGAAGATACCAGCTTGGTGTTGATTCAACGATAACAACTGATCCTTCAGATTCAGATAGTGAGGTACACTTTTGAGTAACTTATTTTTCATGTTATAGCCTATACTATGATTCAAATTGGAGGGCAAACACTGGTGAAGCTTTAGAATATAATTTGAAAATCTCTGAAATGTTTTTTTAGATAAGTTATGCAATAGAAGATGACGGGAATATTGTATCTCCTGGAGGTAATTATCTCCCATTTCAACCTTTTCTCATCACCGTCCTCTTGCAATTTTTTCCGCTCCACTTTAAAATCCAATACTTGTTATGGCAGACGAAACACGGTCACATGAAAACAATGGCATGGCTAATCACGAAGGTAGGTTTGATGTTTGAATGAAAAACAATAAAGTCCTAATATAGTGTGCATATCTAACTTGCCCTGAATTGCTGTAATTTTCTGCTTGAAAGGGGTTTTTAAGCCTTGTTTTCTTCTCTAATTGAGTCCCTTAGTATCCCAACTTCTCAGGATGCCCTAATTTGATAGGGCCATTGGAGTCACTTACTCTATGTTGATTATACTTGACTGTGTGATGGTGAGAGTTTAGTAGGCGCACTGATAACCAATCTCAATTTGAGGTTGTCGTAATATCCCATCTTTTTAGGAAGTTAATTACTAGAGCTTAAATGTATTATGGTAGAAAGAAATTTAATTCCAAGGAATTATGGTTTATAGGCTATTCCATATAGGTTGTAGTTTCCCCTTAACCAGTAGATCTCACCTTGAACATATCAGTTGAAACTTGAAACAAAAAGAAGGAAGAAAGGAGAAACGGTAGATGTGGTGATCTAGCCATACGAATAGGGAGAATAAGCAAGTGATAAACTGTAAGTATGCCTGGGTATTTTTTGTCATTCACTGTTTGTTATTCAAGGATTAAATTGTGATTTCAATTCTATTATGCTTTAGGAATTGATTGGTATACCGGTTCCTTCTTGAGAAATTGGGTACAGTATGCGCGAAATCGAATCCAGGCAAGTTTTCTTTATACTCTTCATTGGGGTAGATATGAGAATCAATTTAACTTAATTTTAACTCTATTGAGGCATATATGATGTTCTCCATGTACATTCTATATTGTGTGGGGCTGTGTTTTAATGGATATTTTTCCATTTCATTTTTATGTGTGTTAGGCGTAATTTTAACTGTACTAGCTTTATAATTGGATATTCGTGTATTTCATTCCTTGTCGAAACTGGTGCCTCTCCGTATATATCTACTTCTTGTTGTATATGTAAGTTGATTGAGCATTGGACGGGTTTTTTTTACATTTTGTGCTGGTGTAGAGCCATATGTGGTATTCCACTAAAATAATAGTTAGTTTTATATTAGTGGTTAATAATTGATAGTTAATTATTGGTTTAATTCTTTTGGCATGTGAATTTTTGTATTTCTAATTCGCGCTTTAATATGGAAGCTAGGGAGAAATTTCTTGGAGTTTAACTCATGTTGATAAATTTTTTCAGGTTTTAAAGATCTAGAAGGAGGTTCTCTGGTTCAATCTCGGGTGTAATTCACTAATTATCTAGTTGAGGATGGACACATATTCTTCCTCATATATTGTATCTTCAGAGTTGTAGTAGTGAAGTAGAGTGGGTATATGAAATCTTAGATTTCTTGTTAATTTTTACTTTATTGGAATTAGCAATCTCCTTTGACAATTATAGTTATTGGATGTTTCTGTTATTTTTAAAAGTATTGGCTTAAAATTTTGTATAATGGACGATTGGGCTTATGTGAAAATGAGGGTTGTTATAGTTGTAACCCTTTAGGGACTTTGACAAAGTAGCATTTGCTCCTCAATCTCCAAACCCAGTGGGTTAAGAAAATTTTGTGCCCTCGAACATTGGAGACTCTAATAATACTAGGGGCACCTTTTTCTTGTTCGTTTTAAGACCGATTTTAAACATAAATATCAAAATTACAGATTTTATAACCCTGGATTTATTCTTTAGATAGTTCTTTAATATGAATGCTTTTTTATTTTTCATCTACATGAAGATCTTGGACTTGCCCCCAGAGAAATACGAGGAGCAAGATGGTTCCAATGTTGACTTGAATTCGCAAAGGAATGTGTTGTCTGTCGTTTTAAAAACATCCACTCGTCAGGTGAACATTTTATTATGCTACATTGTCCACTGATTTTAATCTTACATGGTTTTAGTTGCATATAAGATACCTGTGATGTTTTTAGTGGATGTCGAGGTGTCTCGACTCCTGTTGCTTTTATGACCCTAATGGAATATTAGTATAATGCTAATTATTTTTCATCTTTGCTTTACTTGGTGGTTTTATATAATTTTTCTGCCTGTTCCTGGACTTGTTGATCCAACTGAATTAAAACCTAGTGATCTGGTTGGCGTTAACAAAGACAGCTATCTGATATTTGAAAAACTTCCTTTCGAGTATGACTCACGTATAAAGGCTACGGAGGTTGATGAAAAACCGACCGAAGACTACAATGATATTGGGGGCCTTGAACTACATGTATATATTTTACTGTGAATTGCTGCATATTTATTATGTGGATAATGATCACAATTCACTGGTTTTACTGAAAATGAAAGTTATGATTTCTTTCTACTATTTTGAAGATTTAAGAACTTAAAGAGGTAAAAAAATTTCCAATTACTCACGCAGACAGGTTTAAGAAAATAGGAGTCGGACCACCCAAAGTAGTTCTATTGTACAGACCTCCTAGAAAAGGCATCACCCAAATTTTTTGATAGGTAAGTGATGTTTATGTCTCAAACGAATTTTGTTGTATGTGTTTCCACTTTGGGGTAAATTCTCGATAGTTTAAATTTTGTACTTCTCTGTAACATGCTTATACTCTCCTTCCTTTTCTATTTTTGTTTTATTACAATGACCAATAGAGATAGTGAAGTACAACGGACAATGTTGGAACTGCTTAACCAACTTGATGGTTTTAGCAACAATGGCCAGATAAAGGTTTGTAATACAATCCTTCCATCTATTGTGCATTGTGCATTAGATTTTATTATATACCATTATACCTAATCTAAAAGGAATTTTTTGATATACATCATCAATGTAAAAAAAGAAATTACTGCAATTATGTTCTGGTAGTTAAAAGTCGTCGCCATGAATGAGGTTACAAGTTTATTTCATTGTCACCTATTTTAAGGAAGATATTGCTGATGTATACATGTCATTGCGGAAACTAATCATACCGATGTTTTGGACCCTATTTTCATGCGATCAGTCTGTTTGGATCGTAAAATTGAGTTCCCTCTTCCTACTGAATAAGCGAGAGCCAAAATCGTTAGTTGATATTTGAAATGTAAATTTTTCATTTGCATGAACTGATTCAAATTCGTCCACTCTTGATGCATTATCCGTTTTCATCTTTCGTGTGCTTTAATGAGAAAATCACCATGAATTCATGTTTGCACTTCTTATAGGAAAATGTCAGACATGTCGAGGGTGATCACAAGAAAGCCCTAGGATTTTTGTTGGTTATATTTTATTTGGAATTCCTTTGTCTAAAGTTTATCCGCACCTTTTCTGGTTTAAGCCCATCTGATCTCTATCAAAGTTTTCTTCCTTCCGAGGTTAAAGCTCTCTATTTATGTTGCATCTAGTTTGTACTTTCTTATATTTCTAGGACTCGGTGACATCTTTATGTATGTTGATGCAGTTCTAGAAGCTAAAATACTAAGCTAGGGAGTACGAACAAAGATAATTGAGTTAAACACAGAATTGATAGCTATAGAACGGAGATAAATTGAGTTTAGGGTTAAAACCTAACTCTTTGATATAATCAATAGATTATGAACTCAGGAAAATTATAACAAAAGTTTGACATTCTAAGAAGCTTAATAGCCTATTTATACTAGAACGAGAGAAAAGTAAGTAAGGAAACCCTAGTCTAAAGATGGAAACTACCAAAATTAACAATAACTTGCAAACCACTCCTAAACTAAAGAACGTTCTACAGATAGCTTATGCTCCTGCATCAGTCACCCAAGGTTGAAAAAAATTCTCAGCTCCGATGAGAAGTGTTATGAATTCTTCTTATGTCTTGAATGTCTCTTCGTCCTTGCAACGATCGAACACAAAACTTTTATCATTAGAAAATACCATGGCTTGTTCTCCTTCTTGTAACCCTTTGTGATTTAGGTTAGCAATTGCTTTCCCAAAAACAATATTTCTATAGGCACTCTCAACACAAATTTGTCCCAGCTTGTCATCCATGATACCCAACCATTCCTCCATATTTTGCACCACTTGAATGAATTTTGAATGTATTACACAGCTAGGTGTAAAAGCAACATCACCTTCGACGCCTAAAACTGAATTCGCATAACATAGAATAAGTGGAAAACAGTCCATATCTTTGTGTAAGTATCAAAATAGCTCGACTTACACGAAAATTCATTGTTCGGATATGTATCGTATACCGGAGTTGAAGTCCAGTCCACAAGGACTTGATATCCACCATTCTCTTTAACTGAAAACAGAGTTGTTTCATCATTGACGTGTCCATGAAACAAGCTGTTGGACTTCTCAGGTGCATCATTTTCAAAATCCTCTTTCCATAGCTCTATTGGTACAAGTTCTTGGACACATTGCGACAGTTCGGCAACTTCTGGTGGTTGTTCATTGCAGCCCTATTGTCTATCTGTTGTGGGTTTACACAATGTGTAGATCACACCTGATTCCTCATCTCCATGCTGAAAATCTCTACATGTTAACAGATTTGTTGACTACAACTTCACATCCTTCCTTCCATGTACTTCCTCTTCCTTCATAGGATGCAGAGTCATCTTCTTTCCACTATACATAAAGGTATAAGTATTATATTCGGTCAAGTGGGTCATCTTTTTGTCAAATAACCAAGGTCTGCCTAATAGTATATGGCAGGCATCCATAGGTGCTACATCACACCATACTTCATCTTCAAATTTGCCGATATAAAACTTCACCAAGCACCTTCTTGTAATTGGTACTACGTTTCCCTTTTTGAACCAAGTAACCTTATATGGATGAGGGTGCTCCTTAGTTAACAAACTCAACTTGTTTACTGTTTCTTGAGACACTAAGTTTTCACAACTGCCGATATCTAAAGTTAATTTGCAGACCTTACCTCCACCAAATACTTTTGTGCGGAAAATACTCTTACATCGCCAGTCATCCTCCTCGGCAGCAATATTATGACATGTAGGAATTTTGTAGACAACTATACTTTCTCGTCTGACTGGCAGCAGATCTTCCTCTTCCTTATCAGATTTGTCAGATTTCGGCTTCCCTAGTGTGACTCCATCACCATCACCTTCAATAAGTGTAACCTGTTTTTGTGCACAGTTATACGACATGTGACCGTCTTCACCACAAGTATAACACTTCATAGTTGAGCGATTATTGACCTTGTTTTCTCCATTTGTAGTATGAGCAATTATATTCGATGTACTGGAAGTTACTTGCCCCTTCTTACTCCAAGCAGAAGCCTTATTCCATTCAAATGTGATTCCTGTTTGAGCAGGAAAATTTCGGTTCTTCCACCGACGATTCACCTTCTCCTCCGCTTTCAATGCACATTGATAAGCGTCTTCTAGGTTGTTAACTCTTATCAGACCAAACTCTTCTCGAATGGTTATGTTCAAACCCATAATATACCTTGCAGAGAGTTGCTCTGGTTTTTTATTCAAACCAACTCTTAAAGACAAGTTATAAAACTCAGTTGTGTATTCTTCGACACTGAGATCACGCTGACGAAAGTTATGAAACTTTTCTTACAACATCATCAAGTAATCTGGTGGAAGAAATTGTTTCCGCAACTTTTGTTTCATATGATCCCATGTATGGATCTATGCATTAATTGGCGCTAGAACAAAACACACCAGCAAACCCTAGTTTCTACAATGGTAGGTAGAGACAGAGGTGGTGGTAGAGGTAATGGATACATAGATTCTACTGAGTCAAGAACCTTGATTGAGGACATGTTGCGACAGGGACGTGCGAAAGCTCGAATGGAGATACCGGAGAGCCGACACAAGCCTTTAGATTCCCTGAAAGGATTTTTTGACGAAGATGAACACACAAAGGTCGGTGAGAATCGTCGTTATATTGTTCATGAGAATCCACTACTGTCACAACGCAACCCTTGGTATCCACAAAAAGGAGGATCAGAGGATGATGAACACACGTTTAATGGAAATCCTTTTCATTACCGTGTTATTCATGAATCACATCATGGAATCTCAGGAAACAGGTTAATCAAAGCCTTTGACTTGAACAGAAACACACCAGCAATCAGAACACTAAACTAGGTCAAATATAACGCTAGATAATTGAGTCTAGGTTTGCTCAGGATTTCATATGGTACAATGAAGTTGAACAACATTTCTTGCATATTGCGTTTCAGGATCTCTAAGGCTTTGGGTTTTGTTTTTGATCGAGGGAAAAGACATCAAATATGTATAGAAAAATCCATAAAGCATCTCATCGGATCTGAGATTTCTTTCAACCTGGTGTGGTTGATGCAGGAGCATAATATGACCCTTTAGAGTGTTTTTCTATTTAGGATTACCTTAGCTATTTTATCTCTTAAGGAAGGGAGTTTTATGTCTATTAGCCTAGGGTTTTTCTCTTTAGGTTATTTGCTAGTATAAATAAGTTATTAGCCGTCTCTTAGAAGATAGACTTGATTATGATATTTTAATTAAACTTTAATCTGCGGATTATAGAAGAGTAATAGTTTTTAACCTAGACTCAATTATCTAGCGTTCTATTGTTATCAATCCTATGTTCTAGTCGTTTATCTTCGTTCTATTTGCCCTAGTTTAGTGTTCTGATTGCTGGTGTTTTTCTGTTCAAGTCAAAGTCTTTGATTAACCTATTTCTTGAGATTCCATGATGTGATTCATGAATAACACGGTAATGAAAAGGATTTCCATTAAACGTGTGTTCATCATCCTCTGATCCTCCTTCCGGTGGATACCAAGGGTTGCGTTGTGAGAATACTGGATTCTCATGAACAACATAACGACGATTCTCACCGACCTTTGTGTGCTCATCTTCTTCAGAAACTCCTTCCTGGGAATCTAAAGGCTTGCGTCGGCTCTCCGGTATCTCTATTCGAGCTTTCGCATGTCCCTGTCGCAACATGTCCTCAATCAAGGTTCTTGACTCAGTAGAATCTATGTATCCATTACCTCTACCACCATCTCTGTCTCTACCTACCATTGAGAATCTATGTATCCATTACCTCTACCACCACCTCTGTTTTGTCTATTGAAGAAGAATTTATGCTTACTTCTGCTAGTATTGATTTTTCTATCAAGGTAGATTCAAGCATCATAGGTAATCCCATAAACCTAAAAAATAAAGCTTTGTATCTGGTGGACAATCTTAATGCAGAGTCATATTTTTATAAGTACAAGGAAGAGTTTATTCGTAAAGGAACTTGTAGGGAGAATTGTATCAGTAAAATTCGTGGGAGAATTTTCCTTAACATCGGGAGGAATGTTATGGCGGAAGATTTATCGAACTATGTGAGTATTCCAATATTATGTTAAGAATCTTCTATTCATGCAATTTAAGTTTCTCATCTGATTGTAAATATTATGACTTCATACTGGTACAATGGAATTGGTTTTCTTGAGGACACTTGTGCAGAATATTATACTAATAGATTTTGAGGGAGAATTCTCTTGAGCACCGGCAAAAATTCGGTAGCTGAAAAATTATCCGAAAACCCAGAAAGTACCATGTTCTATTTAAGTGCAGCATATTTCGGTACTGATATTCATATAGAAGAAGTTTTTGTGCAGTGTCCTGCAACAACAAGTATAAGAGTGGCAGAGATATTCTATAATGATCAAATAAGAGTACATATTTTATCTAACACTGGGAGAAATGTTAAAGTGGTATATCTACCGGAAACACTTGGAATTAAGATGGAAAGAGTACTGTTGTATCACTACTTTCACAAGGAGTCTCACTATATAGTGCAGTCAAAGGGGGATAATCTGCAACTAGTTGAGGAGTTTCCCTCACAATTAGAAGGAGCATCAAGTACTGAAATTAGCTCTGACTTGAATGACTCATATGATCTCAATAATGGTGATGCTGCTGCTGACAAGTCTAAATTACTGGTAAGCAAAGTCTGCTATTTGGAAAAGGATCTGAGAGAAATGCCATCTCCGGAAAGATTCATCTCTTGGACAATGTCAGCTTATTGGTGGATGTGTTATTGTGAAACCCTAGTTGTCATAGTACTTGTTTTGGCTCTATATTTAAGTGACTGTACACTTTCGATTTCAAGTCAGTTGGGTAATAACAATAAGGTTATCAGTCAGTATTCAACAGTTCTTGCAAAAAGTCAGCTCGTGACGAGTTTTGATATGTGTTGGGAATTGCATTCCAGCAAGAAGATGAGAAGGGAAATCGGGGCCACTACACCAAGGAGTTTAAGAGTCGTTGGAGGTTCATAACTTGGACGATAAGATCTCATTACGCAAGCTAAATTGTTTGGCATTAACATTGTGATGGGAATAAGAATCTTAGTGCTTAGTTTCATTCCTTCATACTATTTAGCAGAATTTGTTAGTCAGTTTGCTCGCCGGCTTATGTCACACAAGAGTGTGGATGAAGACCATGAAGTGAATGTGTTGCCAAAACAGAAGATAAAAGAAATTTCTCTCCCATTGGCGAGTCGTGTTACTATCATCAGAGATTTTTTATCAGCATGTGAAACCTTAACTAGGGATGACGTACCAGAAAATAAGAACGATGTCTTGAGAATGTTTTGCGTATACTTGCTGGATAATTATTTAGTTTTCAGTCGTATGAACCCTGACTTTATGAAATTAAAAGATAGTCCAACGTATAATTATAAGGCAAATGACATGGCTGAGGTATTAAAGAGATTTCTTGTAACTGAAACGAGATTAACATGCAGTGGTGAATTAAGGAATACTATTCATGAAGAGAAGCTCATGACTAATCGATTTTGTCGATTACCAACAACAAGGAAGAGTTACGGCAATCTCTTACTACATCAGCGATTAAATCATGTAATTATTGTTCTTGATCAAGGGAAATCGAAAAGGAAGATGGTGGTTGTCCCATCACTACAAGAAAACTTAGCTTTAGCGACTATATTCTTACCAACCACAATTGGTGAAACTCTTTAGCAATAAATTTTTGTAACTAAAATCATCTCCGGTCGGTAGAAACCTCTAACCACCAGTTTTTTAGCAACGACAATAGGTGGAACTCTTTTGCAACAATAACTTAACAACCAAAACATCATACTTGATGTTATTATCCTCCATCCAACATGATTGAGTAACCAAAATGTACCCTAGAAGGTATGTATTTTTTGTCACTCGTCTTACCCACCAACACTATCCGTTAGTAGACACCTAAACCGACCATTAAATTTTTGGTGTTGTTAGTGGTTTTCAGCCACGAGAACTTGGAAACTACAAAGTGCATCAAAAGATAAATATTTCAATCCACCATGCGTAACCACTAAGTGAATATGTTGTTTGAAACTTATACCAATCCTTTAGTTCGTTGGTGTGGTTAGTAGCTTTCAGCCACCATGATTTGGCGACTACTAAGGTTCATAGCATATAAAGATAATTAACGTTCGAAAGGCTTTTACATTTATAAACCAAACGATTTTGGCGAGTTTATCGCTAGATCATCTGAATGATTTAAATGTATCACCTTTTAAATAAAAAAAAGACACAAATAAAGTTATATCAAAGTGTACCTAAATCCCTATTGTAGATGTTAGCCTCAAAGTTACTCAAATATGTGATGATTTCTTTAATTGGTTTGGATTTTCTTATCGATTGGTGCAAACTTATTATAATTCTGATCCTCCTAACTGGCTGAGGCATTTCTATTAAGTTAGTTACCGATGTCAACAGAACTGGAACCAATGTATAACAAGTGTTAGAGCATTGCTCGATTGACCCTACAAGTTTTTCTATCTCAAGCTTATTGTCAAATTTAGATGATCAAAACTATATCTTAATTATAGTATATTAAGCCAAGTCTCGGACTAAGTTAGAATTGTAGTTGAGTATCAAAGATCACTCTTGAGACTAGAGATCGATGAAGACATTTGGAGAACTTCAATATCCAGGCATGTGAAGACTGGGACATTATATTTTACTCACTATACCATTATTCTATTTGAGACTATGTCGTATGACTTATATAGAAATTACAAATCCTTAAGACATATGACTTTGCATTACTTCATAAACTTATGGTGTTAAACTCTTTAAATGTGATGTGATATGATTTTGTTTTGATTTTTTCCATAGAAGGCTTCAACTTGTTAACATAGTAAGTAAGAGATGGTCCAGAGCATTCTAATATCTAAACCTCATTTTTTTCGTGATACTATCAGTAATCTGAGTATGAAACTCGCGAGTACTAATTCTTTACCGATAAAAACAAGGTTTTTTTACGCTTTGCCTTGATTCGTATGAAATTTGGTAATCAAATCTCTACCGTCCAAACGTTGCCTCAAACCGCGTGTCTTAGCACTATCACCGCCCAAATTTTTAGATAAAGCCTTTCTAAGTTACCTCTCACTTCATTTTCCTCCTCGTCTTTATCTCTCTCTCTAGTGCTCTCAAACCTAACCAAAGGAAAAGCCCTAACTGCCGCCATCTTCACTAACTCAGTCACTCCTCTTAACGATCTATTTTCCCCCCTCACCCATTCTCAGATCTGTAACCTATAGATCAGTTGATGCTCATTATTGGACTTGTGATTTCTCAAATTTTACCCTTAAGAAACAATATAATGCAAGTTGTTATAGAGTGTATACAAGAAATAAGAAGAACAATTGATGGGTAAACTGAACATCTTAGTTGATAGAAAAAAATGTATGTATCTTGTTCCTCTCTATCAGATCTGGTATCGAATCAAGGAATTATTGTATCAATCGCTCCTTTGGTAAGATTCACAACAAAGAGTATTAGTATTTTGTTGCTAGATCATTTGTTTTTCATGAGTTAGGATTTTATTCAATAATTGAGATAGTGTTCTAACTGGGTTTTGGTGTTTTGCTAATTTCAGGGAATCACCAACAGAAGAAGAAGAATTAAAAGATTTACAAGCAATTAGGTAATTTTATAGTTCGTTGTATGATTACTTTTACTTCCTTATGATTTTGATTTTGAACCGTTTGATTTTATTTTAATTTTGGGGGTTTTCATGAAAAATAAACCCTCGTTTTTTAATTTGGGTTTGTACTTATCTATGTTTCAGATGGAAGTTGGATTCTTAATGAAGTTTTTTAAAAGAGGGTCAGAAGAGAACTGGAGAATTTGTTTAGGTAACTAACAATTGCCTTCTTGATGATGCTTTAGATAATTAATGTTTGGGTTTGGTTCCAATTTTAACTTGAGTTTTGGTTTTGGTTTATAGTTACAACTTTATGTGTAGTATGAATTCAGCTTTGCTTTGAGTTTTAGATCCTCAAGTTGCATGTTTTTTGTGTGTAGGAAATGAGGTGACAAATAGTAGCTATTAACGGTTGTTTTCCAACTCAAAATTGTCGGTAAGGAGGTGAAAAATGAAGGGTTGGCTCTCAACAACTAAGGGGTCTTTTCACTAACAGCAAGACTCATACAACAAAAGGGGTAATAGTTCCTACTTTTTGTAATATATACATATATATTTCGGTAATGGTATTTTTTTTTTTAACTTTTGTTTTGATATTGTACGATGGTGAACTCATTGTCACGACGACGAGTCCTTTCGATACCGAATAGTATCGAAAACTGATTGGCGTGTGCGAGCAATTTCAGCCACCAACCTTTTATCTCCATGTTTATCACATTTATGTTAAATCGGAGGACACTAAAGTACATCTAACAATTTCATTTATCTGGTTGCTATTTTCTTTCTATGTTTCTCTCATTCTTTTTTTCCTTTTATTTTCCTAGTTAAAAAGTGTTATCTGATTCTGAATTAATGTGGTTCTTGTATGCAGGAGATACACGTATAGCATGCTCAAGAAAATTTTCTAGAAGTTCAACTATATAGAAGATCTCAGAACACAAATTGCAGGTTACTTGTATTGCGTAAGCCCCCTTGACAACCCTAAGTGAAAGAGATTCGTTGTATTATCACGGTTTCTCAGTTGGGTACACATCAACAGGTCACTCTTCTGTTGGCTCTGCTAGAGTATGATTTCTTGAACGACCTGGAGCCACTTGGACTTATGGACTCCTTCATATCTTCTTTGAATTTTAATTTGAGATATATGCAGATAAATCCAATAAATTTTGTGTGTAGTGGACCTTCAATTTGTTAAACTTAAATTTCATGAGGAAGTTGTTAATGCGAGTGAGGAATACTTACAGTGTTTAAGGAGGGACTCTTACTGTGTCATTTGCCTTATTGAGGAGGATGTCACTGTCTCAAACTTGGGGTACTGCAGGAATTTTCTGTGTAGAGGTTGTGTTGGCTGATGCTCTCATGAGGGAGCACACAGCTCGACAGGAAGATGAGCGGAACATAGCGAGGTAGTTTAAAGTTTACTCAAACTCAGTAATTACAGAAGGCATTTTTATGTTCTTAGTCGTAGTTTATCTTTTCATGGATCATTGGGGAAATATTTCACTGGATCTGATGAGGTAGGTATTGATGATATTTCAGAACCTTCAAATTTTGATACATCAAACACCTATTAAATCCTTTCAAGTCTATAACAACTTTCTTTCATTTTGTTACTTTACTCATTTTGATTTGCTGACAGGGGATGTCAAAGTTATTAGTATATCAGAACTGGTATTTCATTCAAGGCGATTTACACTGCTGGAGTTATCATACATTCAGTTGCAACCAAAGCAAAATGGGAATAAAAAGGAGTTCCAATAGTGACATGCTGACAACTACCAATCCCTCGATGACATCCTTAGCATTACATGTTCTCTGAGACACTCTTAGTATGTTAGTGTTTTTCTTTTTAATCTACAGTGATTTTGGATATCACACAAATATGTTCTAAGTTTTTTGCTGTCTTATTTGTGGATGGATTTTATATTTGGATTTTTTTTTGGATATTTTCAATATTGTATTATTATTTTCAAATTAAGATCCATATTTGTTTTTCCATTATGATACTATTGATAGATTACTCTCCTGCAATAGTCGTAGTTGACTCAGGGCCTTTATCAACGTCATTACTGAGTAATCAGACACCTTAACCAGCCAAACTCTCTACCAGCTGAAATTTAGTGGATAAAACTCTCGACCGTGAAGACAATGGATGGTGAAAATCCTAAGATAACATCATCAAACCCCTCCACCAACTGAAATTATAATGGCTTAAAAACAATGTCAACATTCAAATCTTGTGTTAGTTGAATTCTTTACCAACAACACAACTAACACCTTAACCAACCAATTATTTCAAGCCTAAAACCTTATGCCGACTGAAAGTTAGTGGATAAAAATCTTGACCATCTAACTATTGAGTGTTTAAAATCCTTAGCCAATAATGTCAAATATCTACAATGACTAAAATTCAGTGAGTTAAATCGTTTAGCAGCTGACAAAGTTTTACAGTTGGCACCTCTACCAATGATGTGTTATCCTTCAGCAGCGAATATTCTTATGAGTGAATTGTAAGGACCCTCAAGCACGTCAACGCTATTAGACTAGTCAAGAGACATATTAGCCGATAATAACTCGATTAGTTTAACACGAAGGTTAATTAATAGGAATTAATCTAACAATGATATAGATATGAAACTAGTATCGTTAGATAGATATCGAAAAGTTACATGGAATAGATTACTCGAACGTGTCATTCGGATATCGGACGAAGAAGATATAATCAGATTTGTTTGAAGGGTAAAATCTTCATTTCTGGGAAAACGCTTTTGAATGGAACAAGGACACGTTGTGGCTTTCCCTTATCAGATTACTGGGTTCCTTTAGCTCTTGGTCGATCTTATCAACCTGGGTTGGGAGGATAACTCTCAATTCTCCTTTCTTCTTCTTCATTCTTCTTTCTTTTCTCTTTCATTCTTCTTCTGTTCTTATTGTTATGCGGGTTTGAGAGATTAAACGGGAGTTTGTCATCAGTAGGAGGTGTAGACGATCATGGAGTTACTGATAGTGATGGATCTGTTGTCTACTGATGATTCAAACTCGGAGGAGAAAGTGAATTAGAAATTAAGGTTCCTGAAAGATGAAGTTTGATCGAGTTTCGAGGAATTAATTTGTGTATTGAGTTCTTGATAGAAGAATATTGGATGGGTTGACATTTAATTGAAGTTATGAAGTTTATTCAGCAAAGAATCGAAGGGTTAGGGTTTCCTCAAATTGAATTGAATTTAGGGTTTCATGGAATTAAAGTCTGAGAAGATAGAATTGATATCCAAGAGGGATGATTTAAGTTGGGTATTGTGTGAATTTAACAGTTGGGGTGATAAGTTGATGAATCAGAGAATTAGGGTTTGTGTTTGTTCTTCCCCAAATAAAGAAATATGGTCTGTAGATCGATTGAAGCTGAACTGGTTAATAGAAAGAGAAGTTTTCAACTATTGTGGTGGTTGATATGAAGATGATAATTCTGGTATTGGCGTGGTTGGGATATGATGGTGGTAAAGTTAATCATTTTGGTGGAGTGCAAGTGTAATCAAGACTCATGCAGGAGAATATCAATTCAGTGTATGCCTATACTTGGGTAAGCTCTTAATTTCCTTGATTGTGTTATTTGAAGTATCAATTGTTGAATTGTTGAAGTTAAAAGATATTAGATGAAACTGTTTTAGATGGTTATGTAGAATTCAATTGTTGGCAGTGTTGATTGATAAGGTTGATTATATTTGATTTACAGTTGGGGACAATGGTAATGTACTCTAGAATAATGGATCTATGGAGTTTCTTTGAGTTGAGTATGGAGTTGTAATTCTAGTAGTGGTGTTATTATTGATGTTGTGGTGTTGTGGAATGCAGGGGAGAAATTGGAGATTTGTTTTGGTTCACATGGAGTTGTGATAAATTTGGTGGATGGTTGTTATCTGAATTGAGAATTGGTTGAGCTGTAGTGGTTAAGTATGAAAATTACAGGGTGGAGTTGAAAAGAGTGTTTGTTTTGGTAAGTAAAATAAAAGGGAGATAAAATTGAGTTGTTGCTGGTGGTGTTGAGTTGGGGGAGTACATTGTGGAGTCACAGTGGTTTAGATGTATGTTGAGATTTCAGGAAAGTTGGGAAGACATTGAAGTTGTATAATGGATTTGAGTTATATTGTGGTGATTCTATAGCCTTTGGTGATGCTTATGGATTTGTGGTGTTGTGACTGATGTTGTGGTTGCAAATGAATTTCCGTCCTGAAGGTGGAAATGCTACAATCAGTTTGAGTTGCATTATTTTAGATAGAGTTAAAGATGATGGTTAACTATGTTGAGGAGATTATGTACTTCCTGAGTTGATATTGGTCTTGCTGTTGAGATTCAAGATGTGTGTTCAGAGTTTAAAGATGGTTGTGTTGTGTGTGTTAGAGTGGCAGTTGTTGAGTTGAATTTGTAGTGAATCAAGATAGCAACTGTTGAATGTGATGAAGTTGAGTTGGTGGTGTGTTGACTGTGAAAAAGCTTGGAAAAGCTGCAATTACAGGTAATTAGGATGTAATTGTGTTTGTAATTTCATTTTGAAGTTCACTTAATAATTTATTAGTTGAAATTATATTGAGTGAAGGATAGGTGAATGTGTTGAGTTGAGTCTCTATTGAAGACTTGCTACTACTGCAATTGCAGGTAAGCAGAACTGAAGTTGTAATTGTAATTGTGAAGTTTATTTAAGAATGTAAATTTTCTAGTTAAAGTGAATATGTAATAGAAGTTTAGTTTAGGCTTTTGCCTGTTAGTCACCCCAGTCAGATATCTGACTGATTTAACCTTAGCTGACTCATTTATCTGAATGAGTTAAGTGAACCTTGTTGAACCTGAGTTAACTCACCGATTTCCCTAATTGACTCAGTGGACCTTGACTGAGTTGATTTCTTTGACCATTGAGCCTGGACGTTGACCTTTGACTAGACGTTGACTGTTAGAGACCGCCAGTCGACCCATATGGACCAGGCCTTAGATTAAGGGGATGTTTTGTTGGTCTTGGGCTTAGGGCTAGTTTTTCTAGATTGATGTTTTGGACCCTTTATGGTCCGAATTAGTCTTTGATTCCTTCTACAAAGTTGTAGACCTTTAGATATGCAAGAGATGGATAATGAAGATGTGTAAAGTCATAAATGGGATTAGAAACATTAGATAGACTTGTATGTTTCTTGTGTAAGCCACTTTGGCTAGATTCTTAGACTTCTTGTGTGATTAACAATTAGTCTGTATTAACAACGATCGATTCAAAGGATGAACCAGTGGATCGTGGATCGCGAGGTAGGCGTGGCTTGTCATCAAAGGTGTGGGAATGCATTTGACTCTTTGTATTCATTATTGTTGCTTTTATAAAATTTTATGCTTAACAAACTCATGCATTGTTTGTCCGTGCATTTCATGCTTTGTTTAAAATGCATTATGATAATCCTGTTATTTCTGTGAATCTTTCCACGATGTGGAAAAGACTTGTATTGTTTTGTTGCCAATATGAATTGTTATGGGAAATGAGAATTTCCACTTGTGGTATATAAGATACGCTCCTTCACATTTATATCTACTTTAATTCAGCTTTTATTGTTTAGATTTGGTCACCATGGTCTTGGTGGCATCCATATCTAAATAGGTGTGAATTGCCGATTAGGAATTTACAACCATATTAGTACATTGTTTGACAAAGGAGTTTGTTTCGTATACATGTATGATTATTTTCAGTGACTAAGTCACTGTTTAATTTCTCGGAAAAACATTTATTGTTTCCAACTCTTGCCTATGATTACTTAGAAGTTAAATTTTAATTATTCCCACTTCAGTTTCTGTGACAGATCAGGGTTGCGCAGCTAAAGCTTCAAGAGTTGACTTCACTAGTTGATTAACTTCTGTTATATGTATTATGTTGTATATTTTATTTAAAAACCAAATGACTATTATATATGTATCATTTGAGAGAAGATCTTGTATATACATTTCTGAGCGGGGTTAGTTTTGGGTTAAGTTTTGTATCGTATTTCTTAATTGACTGCTTTAAGTACATGTCTTAGAAATTTTAGTGCCTCTATTTTTAGCTAATTTCTTGGATTAGTCAGCTGCTAGCTTAGGGGTCGCTACAGAAATACTTCAGCAACAACTTATACCGACTATAACCAGTGGTTAATGGAATATTGTGTTGACTCAAACTTTAGTTGCTTCATTTTATTCGAAAGATATTTACTCCAACAACATGGTCGGTACATGTCTTTAGCAAATAAGCCTTTAGCCACAGAGCGTACCTGTTGCCACGTGGGTGGCTATAGAGCTCCAACCACCAAAAAAAGGCCCTCTACCAACCGAATCTGGGTAGTTGCTAAAGTCCAATTTTCTTGTAGTACAGGAGGACATAATCGATGCTTGCTATGGATGTAACTAAGTTCAGTACCAGAAGTGAAGGTTTGAGTTTTGTTTCTGATCACGGGAAAGCAGCAAGGACATCATATGGTGCAATGAAGTTAAACATTTCTTGTTTGTTGACTTTTATGATCTCTAAGGCTACAAGTTTTGTTTTTGATCGTGGGAAATCAGTTGGATGTTATACTAGGGTACATGAGAATGAGAACGAGGCGATATGTGCTCGTCGGAGTTGAACTTTCTTTCAAACTAGGGTGATTGATGCATGGGCATTTTATGTTTCTTTAGGAATGCCCTACAAAATATGGATGTTTTTTAGTAGTTTTCGTATTTAGTTTAGGTTTCTTTTCGTAGGGGTTATCTTTCTAGTATAAATAGGCTATTAGGTTTTTTTTAGGAGATAGACTTTATTATGATATTTTAATTAAACTTTAATCTGCGGATTATAGAAGAGTAATGGTTTTTAACCTAGACTCAATTATCTAGCGTTCTATTGTTATCAATTCTATGTTCTAGGTGATGATGCATAAGAAGTTCCAGTACATCCAACGTGACCTTAGTAAGAGCACAAAGGAAACCAACACATCAACAACAGCTATTCGGAATACAAGTGGAGTGCACAAGAAACACGTTAACTTCATTGAACATGATAGCGAAGAAAACACATTCGGAGAGCTAAAATATGATGAAGTTGTCAGCGAGGAGACGAAATACAACGAGTTTGAGGGTGAAGACGAAGTCGCTATTGATTGGGACTTACCTCCAATATACGACTGCGAAAGTTACCCAGAAGTTGAAGAAAACTTTTTGTTTACTTCTGCTGCTGTTGTTACTTTTACCCAGGAAGACATTCCAGAAGTTGAAGAAGAATGTATGCATACTTCTGCTAGTATTGATTTTTCTATCAAGGTAGATACAAGCATCATAGGTAATTCCATAAACCTAAAAAATCAAGCTTTATATCTGGTGGACAATCTTAATACAGAGTCAGATTTTTATAATTACAAGGAAGAGTTTATTCGTAAAGGAACTTGTAGGGAGAATTGTACCGGTAAAATTCGTGGGCGAATTTTCCTTAACATCGGGAGGAATGTTATGGCGGAATATTTATCGAACTATGTGAGTATTCCACTATTAGGTTATGAATCTTCTATTCATGCAATTCAAGTTTCTCATCTGATAGAAAATATTACGACTTCAGACTGGTACAAGGGAATTGGTTGTCTTGAGGACACTTGTGCAGAAAATTTTACTAGTAGATTTCAAGGGCGAATTCTCTTGAGCACTAGAAGAAATTCGGTAGATGTAAAATTATCTGAAAACCAAGAAAGTACCATGTTCTATTTAAGTGAAGCATATCCCGGTACTGATATTCATATAGAAGAATTTTTTGTGCAGTGTCCTGCAACAACAAGTATAAGAGTGGCAGAGATATTCTATAATGATCAAATAAGAGTACGTATTTTATCTAACACTGGGAGAAATGTTAAAGTGGTATATCTATTGGAAACACTTGGAATTAAGATGGAAAGAGTACTGTTGTATCACTACTTTCACAAGGAGTCTCACTATATAGTGCAGTCAAAGGGGATAATCTGCAACTAGTTGAGGAGTTTCCCTCACAATTAGAAGGAGCATCAAGTACTGAAATTAGCTCTAACTTGAATGACTCATATGATCTCAATAATGGTGATGCTTCTGCTGACAAGTCTAAATTACTGGTAAGCAAAGTCTACTATTTGGAAAAGGATCAGAGAGAAATGCCATCTCCGGACAGATTCATCTCTTGGACAATGTCAGCTTATTGGTGGATGTGTTATTGTGCAACCCTAGTTGTCATAGCACTTGTTTTGGCTCTATCTTCAAGTGACTGTACACTTTCGATTGCAAGTCAGTGGGGTAATAACAATAAGGTTATCAGTCAGTATTCAACAGTTCTTGCAAAAAGTCAGCTCGTGACGAGTTTTGATATGTGTTGGGAATTGCATTCCCACAATAAGATGAGAAGGGAAACCGGGGCCACTACACCAAGGAGTTTAAGAGTCGTTGGAGGCTCATAACTTGGACGAGAAGATCTCATTATGCAAGCTAAATTGTGTGGCATTAACATTATGATGGGAATAAGAATCTTAGTGTTTGATTTCATTCCATCATACTATTTAGCAGAATTTGTTAGTAAGTTTGCTCGCTAGCTTATGTCACACAAGAGTATGGATGAAGACCATGAAGCGAATGTGTCGCCAAAACAGAAGATGAAAGCAACTGCTCTCCCATTGGCGAGTCGTGTTATTGTCATCAGAGATTTTTTATCAGCATGTGAAACCTTAACTAGGGATGACGTACCAGAAAATAAGAACAACGTCTTGAGAATGTTTTGCGTATACTTGCTGGGTAATTATTTAGGTTTCAGTCGTATGAACCCTGACTTTATGAAATTAAAAGATAGTCCAACGCACAATTATAAGGAAAATGACATGGCTGAGGTATTAGAGAGATTTCTTATAACTGAAACGAGATCAACATGTAGTGGTGAATTAAGGAATACTATTCATGAAGAGAAGCTCATGTCTGATCGATTTTGTCGAGTACCAACAACAAGGAAGAGTTACGGCAATCTCTTACTACAACAGTTATTAAATCATGTAATTATTTTTCTTGATCGATGGAAGTTGAAAAGGAAGATGGTGGTTGTCCTATCACTACAAGAAAACTTAGCTTTAGCGACTATATTCTTACCAACCACAATTGGTGAAACTCTTCAGCAATAAATTTTTGTAACTAAAATCATCTCCGGTTGGTAGAAACCTCTAACCACCAGTTTTTTAGCAACGACAATAGGTGGAATTCTTTTGCAACAATAACTTAACAACCAAAACATCATACTTGTTGTTATTATCCTCCAACCACCATGATTGAGTAACCAAAATGTACCCTAGAAGGTATATATATTTTTGTCACTCGTCTTACCCACCAACACTATCCGTTAGTAGACACCTAAACCGACCATTAAATTTTTGGTGTTGTTAGTGGTTTTCAGCCACGAGAGCTTGGCAACTACAAAGTGCATCAAAAGATAAATATTTCAATCCACCATGTGTAACCACTAAGTGAATATGTTGTTTGAAACTTATACCAATCCTTTAGTTCGTTGGTGTGGTTAGTAGCTTTCAGCCACCATGATTTGGCGACTACTAAGGTTCATAGCATATAAAGATAATTAACGTTCGAAAGGTTTTTACTTTTATAAACCAAATAATTTTGGCGAGTTTATCGCTAGAGCATCCGAATGATCTAAATGTTTCACCTTTTAAAAAAAAAAAAGACACAAATAAAGTTATATCAAAGTGTACCTAAATCCCTATTGTAGATGTTAGCCTCAAAGTTACTCAAATATGTGATGATTTCTTTAATTGGTTTGGAGTTTCTTACCGATTGGTGCAAACTTATTATAATTCTGATCCTCCTAACTGGCTGAGGCATTTCTATTAAGTTAGTTACCGATGTCAATAGAACTGGAACCAATGTATAACAAGTGTTAGAGCATTGCTTGATTGACCCTACAAGTTTTGCTATCTCAAGCTTGTTGTCAAATTTAGATGATCAAAACTATATCTTGATTATAGTATATTAAGCCAAGTCTCGGAATAGGTTAGAATTGTAGTTGAGTATCAGAGATCACTCTTGAGACTGGAGATCGATGAAGACATTTGGATAACTTCAATATCCATGCATGTGAAGACTGGGCCATTATATTTTACTCACTATACCATTATTCTATTTGAGACTATGTCGTATGACTTATGTAGAAATTACAAACCCTTTAGACATATGACTTTGAATTACTTCAGAAACTGATGGTGCTAAACTCTTTAAATGTGATGTGATATGATTTTGTTTTGATTTTTTCTATAGAAGGCTTCAACTTGTTAACATAGTAAGTAAGAGATGGTCCAGAGCATTCTAATATCTAAACCTCATTTTTTTCATGATACTATCAGTAATCTGAGTTTGAAACTCGCGAGTACTAATTCTTTACCGATAAAAACAAAGTTTTTTTACGCTTTGCCTTGATTCGTATGAAATTTGGTAATCAAATATCTACCGTCCAAACTTTGCCTCAAACCGTGTGTCTTAGCTCTATCTCCGCCCAAATTTTTAGATAAAGCCTTTCTAAGTTACCTCTCACTTCATTTTCCTCATCGTTTTTCTCTCTCTCTCTCTGGTGCTCTCAAACCTAACAAAAGGAAAAGCCCTAACTGCCGCCATCTTCACTAACTCAGTCACTCCTCTTAACGATCTATTTTCCCCCCTCACCCATTCTCATATCTGTAACCTATAGATCAGTTGATGCTCATTATTGGACTTGTGATTTCTCAATTTTTACCCTTAAGAAACAAGATAATGCAAGTTGTTATCGAGTGTATAAAAGAAATAAGAAGAACAATGGATGGGTAAACTGAAAATCTTAGTTGATAGAAAAAAATGTCTGTATCTTGTTCCTCTCTATCAGATATGGTATCGAATCAAGGAATTATTGTATCAGTCGCTCCTTTGGTAAGATTCACAACAAAGAGTATTAGTATTTTGTTGCTAGATCGTTTTTTTTAATTGAGATAGTGTTCTAACTGGGTTTTGGTGCTTTGCTAATTTCAGGGAATCACCAACAGAAGAAGAAGAATCAAAAGATTTACAAGCAATTAGGTAATTTTATAGTTCGTTGTATGATTACTTTTATTTCCTTCTGATTTTGATTTTGAACCGTTTGATTTTATTTTAATTTTGGGGGTTTTCATGAAAAATAAACCCTCGTTTTTTAATTTGGGTTTGTACTTATCTATGTTTCAAATGGAAGTTGGATTCTTAATGAAATTTTTTAAAAGAGGGTCAGAAGAGAACTGGAGAATTTGTTTAGGTAACTAACAATTGCCTTCTTGATGATGCTTTAGCTAATTAATGTTTGGGTTATGTTCCAATTTTAACTTGAGTTTTGGTTTTGGTTTATAGTTACAACTTTATGTGTAGTATGAATTCAGCTTTGCTTTGAGTTTTAGATCCTCAAGTTGCATGTTGTTTGTGTGTAGAAAATGAGGTGACAAATAGTAGCTATTAAGGGTTATTTTCCAACTCAAAATTGTCGGTAAGGAGGTGAAAAATGAAGGGTTGGCTCTCAAAAACTAAGGGGTCTTTTCACTAACAGCAAGACTCATACAACAAAAGGGGTAATAGTTCCTACTTTTTGTAATATATACATATATATTTCGGTAATGGTATTTTTTTAAACTTTTGTTTTGATATTGTATCTGTGTAGTTTTATCACATGTTATTTGAGGACTTTGGAGCTAGGAATTTCGTATAGGGAGTAACCTCTTCTTGATAAATATTGGATGTTCTGTCAAATGTTAAGAAAGTCTATGTTCAATATAGTGTTTTAGTCTTGTTTTTCTGTAAATTCGATTTTACTCTTCTTGTTGCCAATTTTAAGAAAAACCCAATATTACATTTAAGTAATGAATCTGAGTTGCATTTACTGTCATTTCTCCTTACGCTTTGTACAATATACAAGTTATAGTTACAAGTATGGAATAAATTGTGAAATATTTAGATGTTTGACCATTCAGTTCACGAATCTGAAAATCAGTTTAATTTGAATTCTGGTTTTAAATGATATGTAGTATGAATAACATTCTTCCAGTTGGTATTTCGTAAATGTTTTTGAGATTTTGCAAGTAGAATTTGATAAATAAAACGGTTGCCTGTTTCTATTATAGGTTGATATTGGCTAAGATAAAGCGAAAGTTGATTTCAGTACTTAGTGATGTTGGAGCCCGTTGTCATGAATTCCATTGTCCACGAGATTCATAACATGGATAGAAGCAGAAAGCTGAATCTTCTTAAGGACCAACATGGGACTGTTTCACAGATGTCAACAGTAACTTCCACAAGTCCCTGAAATCCATCGCAAGGGGCATCGAATTGCCACGACCAGTCCAACCAAGAAAATGAAGCTGCTACAAAATGGTCTTATAGTACGTACATAATTCAACTTCATGTATACTTTATCTTTTATTATTCACCATATTTGTTGAGATATCTCGAAAGTCGGCAGCAATGCATTCTACTTTATGTACAGTATCTGTAGACCTTTTCCTTGTACCCTGTAATGTAGCAGCTTTTGAACTGCTGTTTACCATGTCCACCTTTGGTTATAGTTGACTCCATCTTGGAGGGATGTGTGACAGGGTTTAGTGTAGTGTAGTTTCACTTCTCGCTGTTGTTACATGTCATCCATTTGCTACAGAATGTTGATATTAAAGTGATTAAGAATTTTTGTGTGAAACTTGGAATCATCTATTGATATTTAAACTTGTCCAGTCTCTCCAGGCCCCAGAAGTATTTCTTATCTATTGACATCAGCTTACAGCCATAGGGGTGTCATTTCATTTGTTAATTTAAAGTATTTACATGAGTCATTGACTTTGACATTTGTAGGTACCAATTCTTGATACAAAAATTGGTGTCTACATGAACTTATTAAAAGCAATGCTTTGTTGTTATTGATGTTTGAATAAACTTGTTATCATAATGTTCTTAGTCAAAGTTAATAGATAACTAGAGGTTCATATATAGTTTCACAATGTGAATTTTTATTCATATAAAAACGTTTTCTGGAGTTTAAGAATTTCCCACCACCACTGCCACTTCAGATCAAGATATGTAGAAGAAAATATAGAGACAACTTGTAATATTTTAGGAAATTGACAGAGGGGGTCTTTCCCCTGCTGTATCTACATCAATTTTGTAATACTTTGAATATTTGATACCCTGAATGTTACATGAGCGGAATCGTATTTGTATGCTTTTGTCACAAATTTTCATGTCAGGAGTATAAGCAACATTTATACTAGTCAGTTGCTGAAGGGAATTATGAATGAATTAAATTCTCTTATAGTTCTTCTTTCATTCTAATGACAGTGGGGGGATGTACTTGTTCTACGCATGTTTCTCCTTTTCCTTTCCGTTCAGGTCTGTGGATGGGGAAAAACGATCTGCTGGTTTTTACGGGATTGAGGAGATGACCGTGCGGAGGAGGTTCCTCGAACCAGGAAAAATTCTAATCCTCACACAGATGCACCACTGCAAAGGGGGTTCTTAGATTCGAGAGATCAATCTGTAATACTCCGGCCTAAATCGAGACAACGACCGTTCCAGAGTAAATTCGGTCACAAGAGAGGATGGGTTGATCTGTTGGAGGGAAGCTTGATAAATGTGTGGAATCGATGGTGATTCAAGGGTTGTGGGTATGTGAATTCTGAATATGATAAGTTCTGAATGATTGAAGTTGAACGATTATAAAGAAATTGCTCAATTGATGAGTTTGATGATCTCGTGTTGTCGAAGAGACGTGAGATTCTTACTCTGAGTATTATGTGTCATTTTATTTTTCTGATTCGATGGTTGTTCGATGATCCTCAATCTTGATTCAGGAACTTATTTATATTGCTGGAATTAGAGACACCATGATCCCATGAAGTGTGACAGTTTATGGAATCAAGGAGTGGAGAGGTGGAAATCGTGTTCAAAACCAGTTGTCCAACGTGTAAAGACTTGGTCGACTTTCCACCCACTACCTCGTGAATTCCTTCAACTGATTGCACGACTTGCTCACATTCCATCGTGTGTTTGAACAAACGTGCCGTAGACCACCAGACCAAAACCCTTAGTGATATCCCCCAAAGTGACACGATTGATCGTCTCGTGGTTTGTTAGTCAATTGATGACTTCTTGGTTTGATGGGACAATGAGTCCACGTGGTTGCTGAGTCGAACAAGATGTTCTGGAACCACCCATGAATTGAACGTGTCATGAGACAAAGGTATAATTCTTATGATGAAGTGAGCAAGTATTGCTCATTCGATGGTTTTTTGAACCGATATTCCTTAACTCGGGCAAATATTGATCATCTGAGCAAGTGTTACTCTCGTGATGACTTTTTGAATATTTGACCGTCTGAGCATGTCTTGCTCATGAATGATTGGCGGTGTGCCAATAATATTAATTAAAATGCTGGTCATTGAACCTAGCATAATTAATAAGATTCATGACCATGAGATCGTCGTGGAATTATTAATTCATGACCATGAGGTCGTCGTAGAATTATTAATTCATGACCATGAGGTCATCATAGAATTATTAAGGTTAGAGTCTGGAAGCATGATCCTTGAACTCAGAAACCCTAATTTGATCGATTGATGATCAATTCATGGTCAGTAGTTTTAACCATGGGACGAACGAGGAGCGGCTACATGGGACCGTGGATCAACCATGTAGTGTCCATGTGCTCACGTGAGCAAATATGATGAATTCACGAAGAGTTCATGAATTATTGGTGAAAGAATGATTAAATGCTGGTTCAATCATTATTCAAAATGCTCGTCTGAGACTTAGGTGTCAAAACCTAATTAATTATGAGAGAGTGATGGACCGACCATAGAGTCATGGAGCCGGACCAGGGTTATCACGTGACCGTATGATGGTCACTTCATGAAAAATCCAAAGTGTTTGGAAGTTTTGGACCTAATACGAGCAATTGTGCAAATTAGGTCAAAACTGTGAAAACCGATGAGTCTGGCTTCCGTGAGCCAAAGAGATAATCTTGGTCGGTCAAGATAACATGCTCGTGTCCCTAAGGTGTCCGCGTCTCAGTCTTGAGAATTTTGATATTTTCTGGTGCACGTTTGAGCGACCATTTGAGAAAATATGACAAAATTAGGGTTTTCTGATAAAACCGTCAAAACTTCATCGAACGAAGGAAAATAATAAAAGTGAAGGAATTATGAAGTTTGGACCGGTCACAGTGATCACGTGACCAATTGTTGGTCGCTTGAGCAGTATCCAAACCCTAATTAATGTCATTTACTAGAATTGATGTATAATTCTCATACGGACTCGGATTTTGATGGTCCGCCCCTTCATTCCGTACGGAAAAGAATTTCCTATCTCCCATAGCGGGAGTTTTTAGGTTTTGAGCTCGTTTGGGAGGTGAAAACACCACGAAAGTAAAATTCAGGACAGTTTTAAGGAGCCGGTCCCACGATAAAACGAAGGAGTTTTATTAAAATCAAGAAGTTTCCATGAGACGATGAAAAATATTTATAAAATAAGGAATTGTGAGACTGGGACGCCGGTGGTCAAGGCACGGTCGGACAGTCATGACCACGGTCCCGTGGTGTCTCTTCCTTAGTTTTATATATTTTGATGATTTTATGAAGGATTCATGAATTTTGAGAAATTTGATAAATTTAGAGAGTTTTTCATGAATTGAAGGAGTTTCCATGAGTTCATGGTCTTTGAAAAATATTAAACAATAAAATTCGGTCGTGTGGGACCACGGAGGCGTGACCGACCGGTCATGGCCCAATCCCACGAATTTTAATAATTTTTTGGGTATTTTTGATGATTTGAAGGAATTTTGAGAAAAATACCATGAAATCAAGGAAAAATAAGATAATTAATAATAAAATAAATAAAACAGGGCGTGTGGGATCGGCTAGGGCATGGTCGGCCGGCCAAGGCCCGGTCCCACAAGTTTTCATAATTCATTTTATTTTATTATTATTTTTGATGATTTAAGGAATTTTTGAGGAAAAATACCACGAAATCAAGGGTTTTTTTCATGAAATTAGAGAATAATAAAAATAATGAGGAACTGTGAGGTGTGGGTCGGGTGAGACCAAGGCATGGCCGGTCAGCCAATGGTCACGCCCCACACACTCTCCTAATTTTATATTATTTTGACGGACTCATGTAAATACCATGAATCCAAGGAATTTTCTCAAGAAGGAGATTCGATCAAACGAGAGAATTTTATCAAATCATGAAAAAATAATAAAAGTGTATTAAAATATAGGATTGGCGTAGAACTGACCACGACACGATGAGTTGATCGTGTGTCAGTGTCCCAGCACCTTGGTCAAATATTTTAATTATTTATTATTTTCTTCCCTATTTTGCATAGGTTCATCGTTTCGTTGTATTTTGAAATACTCGTTCGTGCGGTGACCGTCAGTGCATCATCGTTGAGTACACTTTCACCATTTAAATCGGGGCTTACTCAGAGGTAGCTCAGACGCTCGATCGTTAATTATTTATTACTAATTCAATGGAGAATAATCCATGAAATGAGTAATAAAACGGATAGATGTTCATTGTTAATTCATAGGATCAGCTAAAGATTCGACTACGAACTCAGAACAATGCGATAGTTTCCATTCCATGGGATCGACGTTGATTCGACCACGGAATCAGAGCAATGATATTTCCATTCTGTGGGATCGTCGTTGATTCGACCACGGAATCGGAGCAATGATATTTCCATTCCGTGGGATCGTCGTTGATTCGACCACGGAATCAGAGCAATCTTATTGCCATTCCGTGGGACCGTCATTGATTCGACCACGGAATCGGAGCAATGATATTGCCATTACGTGGGATCGTCGTTGATTCGACCACGGAATCGGAGCAATCTTATTGCCATTCCGTGGGATCGTCGTTGATTCGACCACGGAATCGGAGCAATCTTATTGCCATTCCGTGGGATCGTCGTTGATTTGACCACGGAATCGGAGCAATGAAGGGATAATTAACCTCATGGGTCTATGCATAGCAGAATAAACTAACTACGATAGGAGCATTAATTATCCTGACATGACTTTCCGTTAAGCCATATCCTTTATATAGTCAGGTTAAACTCGTTGTTTGTTCTTGAAGACGATATTGCCCCGTAGAGCTATCCATCCCGTGATAATATATAGAAATGACTAAAAGTATTCAGTATTCATGAGATTATGCCGTTGTCTAGACGTTGACTGCACATCTACAAGTACTCTGAGAGAAAGCACTCTCCGTTGAGAATTCGATGAGAGACCCGTGTCTCAATACTCACATACGATTTCTGAACCAGCGGTCCGTACAATCATGAGTTTACGATTTTATCCTTTGTTGAAAATCCACCATTTACAAGGTCGATAAGGAAATAGATTAACTGGAGCACACTAGTCATGTGTTCAGAGCCTTGCATAAAACGACCAAGAAGTATCCAAAAACCTGAGTTCGATAGTTCAATCATAAAGATCACTAACAATGGAATATCTTTTTTTTCTAGTACAATGCAATACTGCAACAGACACTTGCAAGGGGTTGGCATTGCTCTTCAAAGTAGATCTTTTCTATAATACGGATTCATGAATACTCTAATTCACTCGGAGGGAGAAATGTTGAAGAGCGTTGTGGAGGGATTATACGACAAACTTGATGTCAGTGTGGGAAACGGTTAGTTAGCGTCCATAAAAACTATTATCCAACAGTGACAAACCTTATGAAACCCAGAACTGATTCTCTAGCTTCCTCGTGTATGTATGCAACCAGATAAAATAATCTTTAATAAGAGGCACAATGGGTTTCTTTGAGGGATCTTATACTCAGATTATGCACAAAAGAATAATATGAACAAATCTGCATTGACCCAGTCTGGGATTTGTGATATTACTCTTGGTGTTGAGATTACTCCACCCTCGCAACATTATCAGATACAAGAGATTAAAAAGCAACAGAAGGGATTAAGCAAGCTGATAGCAGTCACAACAAAGACGATAAATGTGCACGGTGGTGAACTCATTGTCACGACGATGAGTCCTTTCGATACCGAATAGTATCGAAAACTGATTGGCGTGTGCGAGCAATTTCAGCAACCAACCTTTTATCTCCATGTTTATCACATTTATGTAAAATCTAGGACACTAAAGTACATCTAAAAATTCCATTTATCTGGTTGCTATTTTCTTTCTATGTTTCTCTCATTATTTTTTTCCTTTTCTTTTCCTAGTTAAAAAGTGTTATCTGATTCTGAATTAATGTGGTTCTTGTATGCAGGAGATAGGATACATGTATATCATGCTCAAGAAATTTTTTCTAGAAGTTCATCTGTGTAGCATATCTCAGAACACAAATTGCAGGTTACTTGTATTGCGTAAGCCCCCTTGACAACCCTAAGTGAAAGAGATTCGTTGTATTATCACGGTTTCTCAGTTGGGTACACATCAACAGGTCACTCTTCTGTTGGCTCTGCCAGAGTATGATTTCTTGAACGACCTGGAGCCACTTAGACTTATGGACTCCTTCATATCTTCTTTAAATTTTAATTTGAGATATATGCAGATAAATCCAATAAATTTTGTGTGTAGTGTCCCTTCAATTTGTTAAACTTAAATTTTATGAGGAAGTTGTTAATGCGAGTGAGGAATACTTACAGGGTTTAAGGAGGGACTCTTACTGTGTCATTTGCCTTATTGAGGAGGACGTCACTGTCTCAAACTTGGGGTACTGCAGGAATTTTCTGTATAGAGGTGGTGTTGGCTGATGCTCTCATGAGGGAGCACACAGCTCGACAGGAAGATGAGCGGAGCATAGCGAGGTAGTTTAAAGTTTACTCAAACTCAGTAATTACAAATGGAAGGAATTTTTATGTTCTTAGTCGTAGTCTATCTTTTCATGGATCATTGGGGAAATGTTTCACTGGATCCGATGAGGTAGGTATTGATGATATTTCAGAACCTTCAACTTTTGATACATCAAACACCTATTAAATCCTTTAAAGTCTATAACAACTCTCTTTCATTTTGTTACTTTACTCATTTTGATTTGCAGACAGGGGATGAAAAAGTTGTTAGTATATCAGAACTGGTATTTCATTCAAGGAAATTTACACTGCTGGAGTTATCATACATGCAGTTGCAACCAAATCAAAAGGGGAATAAAAGGGGTGGTAATTGAACTTTTGTCCTTACTTTTGATGGTCTACACAAATATCCTTATCACATAATAATTTTTTCCCTCTTTATCTAAAAGCCCATCAGGGGCCCATCAATAATTTAAGGACTTTCAAATATACCCCAACCTTTATAGAATAAGGACTTCTTCTTATCTTCTTCTTTATTTCCATCGAAGCATTCAGAAGAAATCCATCGCTCCCACCACCACCGTCTCTATCTCTCCCACCAACTCAACAATCTATGTCTCCGCTACCACAATCAGCATCACCACCTCAGCACCACTACATCTATCACGCTGCCACTACTATTAACAAATTAAAAGTTAAGAGATTGATTTTTTATTATTGATTTCAACTTCTGATTAATTGTTCTTCATTTTCTTCTTCGGTTAGACATTGATTTTCGTAACCTGATTCAGATATCGATCTGTATTTTTGGTACCGATTTTATAATTTCGAGTTGGAGATTCACACTAATGATTGCATTTCAATTTTCCGATCTGGAAAATTGATGATATGGGAAGATTATTGATGTAATCTATAATACAAATCGGTATGATGAATAGATCGAAACGTGAACAATCGATTAGGATTTTTCATTTTTTATGATTTTGATTCTATAAATTTTAGCAAAATCAGTCTTCCCAGTTTCCTGTAATTTATATATATTTGTGTTTCAAGTGTTTATTATAATGATTTAGTTGATTTGTTTTCACCGGTATTGTACTGGTTGTAGTTAATGTTTTTGCGGTGGTGGTGAAAGGTGTATTTGCATAGAAGGAAATGGTGGTGGTTGTGTTTTGCAGTAGTGGGGGTTGATGTTACAACATTAGTTTTAGTACTTGTTCTGATGGTGGTGGTGGATGTTGTTGGTCGTACATATGATGGTGCTTGCATTTAAATTTTTTGTTTCAATTTGGGGATTTAGTACTTTTGCTAGCTTGTATTCCGTTCAACCCAGAGATCATCATCACCTTATTTCCATTTGTATCTTGTTCAACATGTGAAATGACGCCATAATAAAAGCCATTACAACCACGGCATTCCTGGAAACTGTCAAGGAGGTGCGTCATGTCAAAGAATCTCATTAAGAAGTAATATTATGTTTTTTCTTTAAACTTTCTTTTCCTGGATATTTGCTGAATGAAATATGGTGGTTATTTGGGTTGAAGCAGGAAGTGATATTGGATCAACTATGGTTGTTGATCCAACTGCAATGGATAAACTTCTACTGTTGATCCAACTGAAATGAATAAACATCCATTGTTGATTCAACTGAGATTGGTTTTGAAGCTGGTCTTGGAGATTTTGGTGTTTATGAAACTACAGGTAATGAAATATGGTGGGTATTTGGGTTGAAGCAGGCAGTGATATTGGATCAACTTGTTTATCCATATATATGGGATCAACTACTGTTGTTGATCCTTTGAACTCATGCTTTTGTAGTTTAAATCATGTAAATTTGTTCCAATGTTGAACTTGTGGTGCAATGGTAGCATGACTGACTCCATGTCAGATGATGCGTGTTCGACTCACGCCAAGTTCACTCCATTTTACATGGATCAACTATAATTATTGATCCAATTTTACATGGATCAACTTCCATTGTTGATCCACTAAAATTGGATCAACTTCTACTATTGATCCTTTTTTCTTGGATAAACTAGATAAACTTCTATTGTTGATGGTTTTGTTGGTGGATATGAAAGTGCAGCTGATGAAGTGGTAGCATTTTCCCATCAGCATGGATAAACATCCATTGTTGAACCAACTGCAATGGATAAACTTCTACTGTTGATCCAACTGCAATGGATAAACATCCACTGTTTGATCCAACTGAAATGGATCAACTATTTTGTTTTTGTTTTTTTTTGTTTTTTTGGTTTTTTTTTAATGACTATGAAAATAATTTCCTCCGGTCTGAACCAGCGACGGCGATGGCGGCGGAATAGTGGTGGTGACGGCGACAAACTAGTGATGGTGGAGGACTATTGGTGGTGTAATGATGGTGGTGAAGGAGTGGTGGTGGAATATTGGTGGTGGCGGCGGTTGGTAGGTGGTGGTTGTTGAACGGTGGTGGTGGTGGAATGGTAGTTGAATGTTGGTGGTGCTAGTGGTGGTGGTGAAGTGGTAGAGGAAGAAATTTGTTTTATTTTGAAATAAAGAAAAATATTATATGGGTGAGGGTATTAAGGTAATCTAATATTAAATGGATAAGGTTATAAAAAAGGAGGGACATATTTATTCTTGCATAAGGATATATTTGTAGGGGGTTAAAAGTAGGGACATATAAATAATATACCCATAAAAGGGAGTGCCAATAGTGACAGGCTGACAACTACCAATCCCTCGATGACAGCCTTAGCATTACATGTTCTCTGAGACACTCTTAGTATGTTAGTGTTTTTCTTTTTAATTTACAGTGATTTTGGATAGCACACAAATATGTTCTAAGTTTTTTGCTGTCTTATTTGTGGATGGATTTTATATTTGGATTTTTTTTTTTGGATATTTTATTATTATTTTCAAATTAAGATTCATATTTGTTTTTCCATTATGTTACTCTTGATAGATTACTCTCCTGCAATAGTCGTAGTCGACTGAGGGCCTTTATCAACGTCATTACTGAGTAATCAGACACCTTAACCAGCCAAACTCTCTACCAGCTGAAATTTAGTGGATAAAACTCTCGACCGTCAAGACAATGGGTGGCTAAAATCCTAAGATAACATCATCAAACCCCTCCGCCAACTGAAATTATAATGGCTTAAAAACAATGTCAACATTCAAATCTTGTGTTAGTTGCATTCTTTACCAACAACATAACTAACACCTTAACCAATCAAATATTTCAAGCCTAAAACCTTATGCCGACTGAAAGTTAGTGGATAAAAACTCTTGACCATCTAACCATTGAGTGGTTAAAATCCTTAGCCAGCAATGTCAAATATCTACAACGACTAAAAGTCAGTGAGTTAAATCCTTTAGCAGCTGAAAAAGTTTTACAGTTGGCACCTCTACCAACGATGTGTTAGCCTTCAGCAGCGAATATTCTTACGAGTGAAATACTTCAGCAACAACTTATACCGACTATAACCAGTGGTTACCGGAATATTGTGTTGACGCAAACTTTAGTTGCTTCATTTTAGTCGAAAGATATTTACTCCAACAACATAGTCGGTACATGTCTTTAGAAAATAATCCTTTAGGCACAGAGTGTATCTGTTGCCACGTGGGTGGCTATAGAGCTACAACCACCAAAAAACACCCTCTGCCAACCGAATCTGGGCAGTCACTAAAGTCCAATTTTCTTGTAGTACGGGAGGACAGAATCGATGCTTGCTATGGATGTAACTAAGTTCAGTACCAGAAGTGAAGATTTGAGTTTTGTTTTTGATCATGGGAAAGCAGAAAGGACATCATATGGTGCAATGAAGTTGAACATTTCTTGTTTGTTGACTTTTATGATCTCTAAGGCTACAAGTTTTGTTTTTGATTGTGGGAAATCAGTTGGATGTTATACTAGGGTACAGGAGAATGAGAACGAGGCAATATGTGTTAGAAATTTAAAATATGTGCTCGTTGGAGTCGAGCTTTCTTTCAAACTAGGGTGATTGATACATGGGAATTTTATGTTTCTTTAGGAATGTCCTACAAAATATGGATGTTTTTTAGTAGTTTTCGTATTTAGTTTAGATTTCGTAGGGGTTATCTTTCTAGTATAAATAGGCTATTAGGTTTTCTTTAGGAGATAGACTTTATTATGATATTTTAATTAAACTTTAATCTGCGGATTATAGAAGAGTAATGGTTTTTAACCTAGACTCAATTATCTAGCGTTCTATTGTTATCAATTCTATGTTCTAGGTGATGATGCATAAGAAGTTCCAGTACAGTCAACGTGACCTTAGTAAGAGCACAAAGGAAACCAACACATCAACAAAAGCTGTTCGGAATACACGTGGAGTGCACAAGAAACGCGTTAACTTCATTGAACATGATAGCGAAGAAAACACATTTGGATAGCTTAAATATGATGAAGTTGTCAGCGAGGAGCCGAAATACAACAAGTTTGAGGGTGAAGACGAAGTCGCTATTGATTGGGACTTACCGCCAGTATACGACTGCGAAAGTTACCCAGAAGTTAAAGAAAACATTTTGTTTACTTCTGCTGTTGTTGTTCCTTTTACCCAGGAAGACATTCCAGAAGTTGAAGAAGAATGTATGCATACTTCTGCTAGTATTGATTTTTCTATCAAGGTAGATACAAGCATCATAGGAAATCCCATAAACCTAAAAAATCAAGATTTGTATCTGGTGAACAATCTTAATACAGAGTCAGATTTTTATAAGTACAAGGAAGAGTTTATTCGTAAAGGAACTTGTAGGGAGAATTGTACCGGTAAAATTCGTGGGAGAGTTTTCCTTAACATCGGGAGGAATGTTATGGCGGAATATTTATCGAACTATGTGAGTATTCCACTATTATGTTATGAATCTTCTATTCATGCAATTCAAGTTTCTCATCTGATAGAAAATATTATGACTTCAGACTGGTACAAGGTAATTGGTTGTCTTGAGGACACTTGTGCAAAAAATTATACTAGTAGATTTCAAGGGCGAATTCTCTTGAGCACCGGCAGAAATTTGGTAGCTGAAAAATTATCTGAAAACCCAAAAAGTACCATGTTCTATTTAAGTGCAGCATATCCCGGTACTGATATTCATATAGAAGAAGTTTTTGTGCAGTGTCCTGCAATAACAAGTATAAGAGTGGCAGAGATCTTCTATAATGATCAAATAAGAGTACGTATTTTATCTAACACTAAGAGAAATGTTAAAGTGGTATATCTAATGGAAACACTTGGAATTAAGATGGAAAGAATACTGTTGTATCACTACTTTCACAAGGAGTCTCACTATATAGTGCAGTCATAGGGGGTTAATCTGCAACTAGTTGAGGAGTTTCCCTCACAATTAGAAGGAGAATCAAGTACTGAAATTAGCTCTGACTTGAATGACTCATATGATCTCAATAATGGTGATGTTGCTGCTGACAAGTCTAAATTTCTGGTAATCAAAGTCTGTTGTTTGGAAAAGGATCTGAGAGAAATGCCATCTCCGGAAAGATTCATCTCTTGGACAATGTCATCTTATTGGTGGTTGTGTTATTGTGCAACCCTATTTGTCATAGTACTTGTTTTGGCTCTATCTTCAAGTGACTGTACACTTTCGATTTCAAGTCAGTGGGGTAATAACAATAAGGTTATCAGTCAGTATTCAACAGTTCTTGCGAAAATTCATCTCGTGACGAGTTTTGATATGTGTTGGGAATTGCATTCCAGCAAGAAGATGAGAAGGGAAACCGGGGCCACTACACCAAGGAGTTTAAGAGTTGTTGGAGGCTCAGAACTTGGGCGAGAAGATCTCATTATGCAAGCTAAATTGTGTGGAATTAACATTATGATGAGAATAAGAATCATAGTGCTTGGTTTCATTCCTTTATACTATTTAGAAGAATTTGTTAGTCAGTTTGCTCGCCGGCATATGTCACACAAGAGTTTGGATGAAGACCATGAAGCGAATGTGTCTCTAAAACATAAGATGAAAGCAACTGCTCTCCCATTGGCGAGTCGTGTTACTGTCATCAGAGATTTTTTATCAGAATGTGAAACCTTAACTAGGGATGACGTACCAGAAAATAAGAACGACGTCTTGAGAATATTTTGCGTATACTTGCTGGGTAATTATTTAGGTTTCAGCCGTATGAACCCTGACTTTATGAAATTAAAAGATAGTCCAACGCACAATTATAAGGAAAACAACATGGCTGAGGTGTTAGAGAGATTTCTTTTAACTAAAACGAGATCAACATGTAGTGGTGAATTAAGGAATACTATTCACGAAGAGAAGATCATGTCTGATCGATTTTGTCGAGTACCAACAACAAGGAAGAGTTACGGCAATCTCTTACTACAGCAGCGATTAAATCATGTAATTATTATTCTTGATCGAGGGAAGTCGAAAAGGAATATGGTGGTTGTCCTATGTTCTGAATACGGTAGGACGGAATCGATGCTTTCTATGGATGTAACTAAGTTCATTACCAGAAGTGAAGGTTTGAGTTTTGTTTCTGATCACGGGAAAGCAGCAAGGACATCATATGGTGCAATGAAGTTGAACATTTCTTGTTTGTTGACTTTTATGCTCTCTAAGGCTATACGTTTTGTTTTTGATTGTGGGAAATCATCTGGATGTTATACTAGGGTACAAGAGAATGAGAACGAGGCGATATGTGCTAGAAATTTAGAATACGTGCTCGTCGGAGTCAATCTTTCTTTCAAACTAGGGTGATTGATGCAGGGGCATTTTATGTTTCTTTAGGAATGTTTTTAATCTAGGAATGTCCTACAAAATATGGATGTTTTTTAGTTGTTTCCGTATTTAGTTTAGGTTTTTTTCCGTAGGGGTTATCTTTCTAGTATAAATAGGCTATTAGGTTTTCTTTAGGAGATAAACTTTATTATGATATTTTAATTAAACTTTAATCTGCGGATTATAGAAGAGTAATGGTTTTTAACCTAGACTCAATTATCTAGCGTTCTATTATTATCAATCATATGTTCTAGTCGTTTATCTTCGTTCTATTTGCCCTAGTTTAGTGTTCTGATTTCTAGAACTGCATCATATGTTCTAAAATTTTGACCGATGGAGACATGATAGTGTAATTTTTATACAACGGACCTTTTTATTGTCAAATTAAGAAGTTTTTGTATCGTACATTTGTATTTTCCTGATATTGAGGTTCCGTCCTAAATTGGGAATTTATATTCAGGTACAAAAATCTGCCGGAATTACAGCCGTCGACAACTTGACAGGCCTGAAAATAATTTTACAATGGATATAAACGTAGGACAAATATCCGTTGCACAAATCACCTGAAATGAGAATCGGATATAACTACAACCAAACAAATAAACCGTTCAAAGATACCCAGAGTGGGACCCACAAAAGTGTTATTCTATTAACAAACAAATTAAGATATACGTTGCACAAATAAGAAAAATAAACCGTTGCACCAACAGGTGTGCAACGTTTATAAGCGTTGCTCAAATTAATTTGTGCAACGGATAAAAAGCGTTAAACAATGCACAACGCCATTTTTCCAACGCTTATTACCATTGCACAAATTATGCGCAACGTTTATAAACGTCACAAAATGGATATTTTGGTGTAGCGCCTCTCATGGTTGATGAGAACTATGGAGCAGAATACGCTCTATAATTATTGTATAATTTATAGAAATTCCCTCGAGGTTTCTCATTTGATAGTTGCAGACGATTTTCTCCTCTTTGGGACCTTGGGAAACAAAAAAGTGAACACTTTGCAGCAGATTCTCAATACTTATGCTTCCTTGTCCGATAATATGCCAATATGCAAAAATCGTCTATTCATTTCAGTAGAGGAGTAATTCCTAATAGAAGAGTCGAGGCCTCTATAAAACCGGGAGTTCAGCAAATGAGTATTACCGATAAATATTTGGGGGTTTACTTACTTAAGCCTTCTCATAGAAATGCTTCTTTTGATTTCCTAACTGATAAATTTGATTCAAAGATGACAGGTTGGAAAATGAGTCATTTTTCGAATGCAGGCACAACCATATTGATAAAGCATGTTCTTGTTACCACCCCTCCTTACTTTGTGGCTATTTCTATAGTCCCTAAGAATATTCTTGAGAAGCTAACAAGAATTATGCAAAAATTTTGGTGGGGTCACGCTAGATAGGCTCGAAAAGCTCACTTTATTAACTGAAATCAGTTTGAGAAATCTAAAGAATGTGTGGACTTAGTATCAAATCTCTCTACCAAATAGAGCCATGATTTCTAAACTTGTGTGGTGATTCTGACCGACACCGAATGCCTATTGAGCAGGATAATGAGACCTAAATATTTGAAAAATGGAAATTTCTTGAAGGTAAAGAAGACTTATAAATGCTTCTCTTCTTGGGCAACAATGTTGAGCTGTAGAGGTGACATAAAGGAAGGATGTTATTGGGCAGTTGTGGGAATGAACTTTGTTGTTGGGTTGGCGCTTGGATCTATAGGGACTAGGGAGTTTTCTCCGGTTGGTTGAGTTTGCTGAGAAAAATTAGGCCCAACAATGTCGTTTAAAAAAGAACCATTTTTTGGGGGACCATTGTTTTATTTTGGGTAAGACATTAGAAGTAAATCTAGGTCAACCCTTATCTAGATATTTATATTAATACCTAAATTACCCTCCTGATTAATTTTGGGTGATGATTAGTTAGTGTAATGATCAGTGAAATGATTAAGTTAAAGATAATTAGTGAGATAAAAAAAATCAGATGTTTTTTTTTAAAGTATTAGAATTATTGAGAGAGTAAAGTTAGAGAAGATGAAGAAAAAAAACATGTATTTTACCAACCACAACCGGAGGAAGAGTATTTGGGTACCCAGGTATGCTTCAAACTTAGATGATGTTGGTTGAATTGATCTAAAATTTCAAAAAAAAATGTAAATTTTTTAAGTAGATTTGGGCTTGTTCGGTTACATTATGTGAAGAACAGGTAACCGAACACATCTGAAAGTGTAGTTCGGTTACTTTTTCTAAACACGCAGGTTATCGAACTCGCTTTTAATGGAGGTTTTTAGTCATTCGGTTAACAGACATGTAACTGAACTTTGTTTATAGGATTTACAGAGTTGTGTTCTATTTTCCCCCAATGTTGCCGAACTTTAGGGTCTAGAAGTTCGGTTGGTTCGCAACCAATATCTAACCGAACTTCACGTTGATTAAGATTTTACCTAGTGTACAAAGTTCGGATGTTTCGCAAACTTCATACCAACCAATATCTAACCGAACTTCACGTAATTAGTGGAGAGTTCGGTTTTTCAAGGTTTTTTGCTAACAAACCGAACATGGTGGGACAAGTTCGGTTAAATTGAAACTCAACAAAGTGGGCAAAATAGGACAGTTAGGTTACATTTTTTTTTTTTTTTTGTAATATTGGTAAAGTTCGGTTAGAAAATAGTTTTAGCCTTCTTTGCGAACCAACCGAACTTAGTGGGACAAGTTCGGTTAAATTGAAACTCAACATAGTGGGAAAAATAGCACAACTTGGTTACATTGGATTTTTTTTTTTTTTTTTTGTAATATTGGTAAAGTTCGGTTAGGAGATAGTTTTAGCCTTCTTTGCGAACCAACCATAGTGGGCAAAGTTCGGTTAAATCAAAACTCAACATAGTGGGAAAAATAGCACAGTTCGGTTACATTGGATTTTTTTTTTTTTTGTAATATTGGTAAAGTTAGGTTAGAAAATAGTTTTAGCCTTCTTTGCGAACCAACCGAACATAGTGAGCAAAGTTCGGTTAAATCAAAACTCAATATAGTGGGAAAAATAACACAATTCGGTCACATTGCTTTTTTTTTTTTGTAATATTGGTAAAGTTCGGTTCGATTTTTATCCTTCTTTGCGAACCAACCGAACATAGTGGGCAAAGTTCGGTTAAATCAAAACTCAACATAGTGGGAAAAATAGCACAGTTCGGTTACATTGGATTTTTTTTTTTTTGTAATATTGGTAATGTTAGGTTAGAAAATAGTTTTAGCATTTTTTTCGAACCAACCGAACTGGCATTTCGGTAACCTGATTTTAATCCTAAGGAACCGAACTGTGCTTCGTGTTATTCCTTTCAGGAATTTCGGTTAAGAAATTAGTTTTTTTTTTGAAACTCGACCTAACTGAACAAGGCATTGTAACTTCCATTTGAACCATATTTTAATGATTTCTATTCAATTATACGAATCAAAATCAAACCAACTAAACCAAAACCTTATGTAAACAATCCTGAATATCTTATATATAGATTAAACTTCCATTTGAATCATATTTTGATGATTTTTATTCAATTAAGCGAATCAAAATCAAACCAACTATTTTTTTTTTCTTTCTCAAAACCAGTTCGTCTGCGACTAGGGTAGGGGAAGGTCTGATTTTTGCTTTTTGTTAATAGATTAGGATTAAGTTAAACTTTGGTAGTTATTAGTTTAGTTTTAATTTTAATTAGGAATAAGGGCAAATTGGTAATGTCACTACTTTAGGACATCCCTTGTGTTGATGGTGGATTTTAGTTCAGGGCTAAAGTTGTAAAACCAATCTTTGTGCCAACATCCTACAAAGGGTAAGGCCATTTGACAAACGATGAACGCAGAAATCCTCTCGTTCTATTTATTTGAAGCAATTCGATAAATATACAAAATTCACCCAGAATGGTGCATGCAGAAACAATCCCTATTCTGTGAATCTATATCATTATTAATTAATGCATGAATAGCCTTGTATTTCCTGTGCTGTTCTTAAGACTCTCATTATTGATGCGGCATGATGACTGAGTGTTGCTCTCAACAGAGTAACACGAATATCCAAGTGTCAATAGTGAGGCATGCACGAAGTATACATGGTACATCTCTCGGCGTGTTATACTAGCCCGATTGAGTATATATCTCTCGGTGTGTTATACTAGCCCGATTGAGAATATTTGAATCTGGACTGTAAATATCAGTCTCAGAAATAATCACGACCACGCAAGTTGGCCGCATGATTTAACCAGCCTGTATGGTCCTCAACAGGAGCAGGCTATCACCACACGGTCGAACATATATCACACCTCCAAAACAACCAAAAAACGCCAGCCTGGAAAAGGGTGGTCGAGTTGGTATGGAGCGGCTTGGAGGAAGCTCACACGAGCAGGACTGCCAACGGCGGTTTCAAAATCAGCCACGACCGTCCAACTTCGCCTACGTGATTGGACGGCGTGGATTATCCCATGACCGGTCGGACAAGCTTGTCCTGCACACCGGCGGGCACCCTTCCTACCTACCTAACTGACCTTATCACGAGCAAGCCTTGGAGCAATAAATGTTTGCTTAAAACAAGGTTGGCGTGATGCTTTAAGGGTCACGGAATTCCATATGTGTCGCAGTTTGATCACAACCATCCAACTTCACATGCATGTTTGGATAGCTTAGTAAAACCTATGACCATGGAACAGGTACCAGCATGTTCACCGTCTCCCTAGTATGGGACTCACACGATCAGCCTCCCCAAGGGAGGAGCATAACATGCAAAACCGATCGGTTGAATTTGCATGGGTGTGAACCATACAAAACCCTAATTAGGGTTTGCGGCATATTACATGTGTCGTAAATCGATCACGAGCGTCCATCTTCGCAAGCTTGGATGGAAGGTGTGTATGTAGACTTAAAGGGTCCCGAGCATGTCAACATGATCACCGTGGTCCCGTCTACATGTATGATGGATCGACCAAGGCCACCATGGACGAACGTCTCGAAATGCTCTCCCAAGGTAGGCATGACGTGCGGCTTCCAATTCCTTTGCGGCATGGGATTTCTATTGCAAATCGATCTCACCGCTCCTCTTTGCCGGTCAAATTGAGTGGCCTAGATCGTACCTTCATGGGACAGTGAGGTATGGATGTGTACACTAGCATGCCGTCTACACGCATGCCTGGTCGGTCCTCCCTAAAACACTTCCCATGCTTGGTTTCGACCTAGCTGAATAGTGATGCTTGCAGACCTCTTCAAAACCCTAATCAACGGTCGCAGATGTATCATCTCGTCCTTCCAACTCTACCAGCTTGGTTGGGCAGCACAGGCTAGGAGTAAAACGGACAATAAGGTGTCGTGGTGATTACCATATGTCACTCTACCACATGGAGTGATCGGCCAAGGGAGGGCTTGCTTGCGCATCCTCCAAACGGTCATTCGAAGATGGCTAGGCATGCACCTGTTTTAAGACGCTTAATCTGTGACCTACTCCGTTAAGCTTTAAAACAACGATGCTTCATCCATGATGAGTATATTTAATGCATTGCATGCATAGAATACACACGATATTTCATGAATATTGAATTCCAAAATAACTTAGTTATTTAACCTAGCACCGTATGCTACTTCCCGTGGGTCCCACGATCCGCACCCGAGACATCAAACATGTCACAAACTGGGGGATACTTACTGGGGTATTGGTCTGGAAGTTTACAACGTGCAACGCGCCATCACAAGAATGTTTCAGGAAGACATGGAAGGTTAGTGATGATGGGAGAAGTGGGTTAAGACGTGATCGTGCAATCACCCACACGACCCCACTACTCCATCACTCAACTTCCTCCACTTCCTACGAGATGAAGGTTTGCACTCTATGACTTGTATAAATAAGTCCTTTGCATATTTTCCAAAAACACAGAAAAACACAGACTGTTTTCATTAGTATACAAAACCCACCATTATGATACAAGTCATAAAAGCCAACACATTCACAATCTCAACACCTTCTTCGCTTCCCACCCTAAGATCAACCCCATCTTCTTCACTTTGTGACCGAAGCAAGTATGGAACGGCCATTTCTTGGTTTAGGCCAGAATTGTATAGATTGATCTCTTGAATCAAAAGCACTCCTGTGCAGTGCATTTGTTTAGGGTTTAGATTCATTTCTCATCCACACACCCAAAATTACCAAAACCAACAAAAATAGTTTTTACCCATAAACAACTGGCGACCACAGTGGGAGATTAATATCTCGATTGCTATATCAATTTCCAAATTCCCAATTTCATTTCTTTAATACCCAATCTTATTTGGCTGATTTCAAAATGGTTGGTCTTAGGACTCCCCCAACAATTTCAAATTCTGGTCGAAGTTCCTCCAATAAAGATACCCGTCTTCCTAACGGTATATCTGATGGCGTAACCGGAAGAATCCCAATGTTGATCCTGTTAGCACGGGTGCAGGAGATTCACACGAAGAACATGGACCTGATCAAAGAAGCAATAAACGTCATACTCGATCTTCTCATCAAGATGACATCAGATATGAGTGATTCTCCTGTCACAGAGATTTCTACACTGGGACTGATCCTCGCAACGATGCTCCTCAAGTCAATAGTTTCACTATGAACCAGAGGCCGGTGGATCAGGGAGTGACTACTCTAGTGAAGAAGACATGATGGAGGAAGAAAGTCACCACGAGCCCTACACGTTACTACACGCATCAAGGATTCAAAGTTCAAGAGGGCACTCATCGACACGAGAGCGTCTTCAAATGTGATTACTCTCAAGACTCTCAGGACAACCAAGGTTTTCCCAGGAAAGATCGTACGGAATCCTACCACATTGATAGACTTCGAAGGAAACCAGACCAACACGTACATGATTTTCCCTTCGACATATCACCAGTGCCTGAAGAATATGATGAATAGGGAAGTCATTCGTATCCTTTCATCGTTGTTTCCTTATGCACCAATATGTGGAGTGGAATTGTTTAAACCAAGAGAAGCTCCACGGGAAGAATCAGACAGAGTTCATTGCATCCCACTCCCTACGTGGGCGTCAATTCAGGAGGAGAACCAACTCGCATCATTGAGGGCTAAGACTTATGATGCATCTTGGAAGACAAGGCATACTTCTTCATCCGGTAAAGCCGCGACCCATGTTCACACTAATAGGTAGCGAACCTTTGTGGAAAGTCGTGATCAGAAAGGGAAAACCGTCTACCGACGCCGCTGTTATCAATTAGCAGGGGAGACTGTTATCCAGTCTGTCTTCCCAATAGAATGCGACAACAACGACGAGCCACAGGAAGAGGTGCTGGATGCTCCACGACAACTGCAAGACGGAACCAGCTCCACGACCGATGAATTCGAAATCGCTAATATCGGGAGTGAAGAATCTCCCAGGCCTATCTCTATCAGCTCAACCTTGTCCACGGATGAACCCACGGATCTCTTGCAACTTCTCAAATAATACCAGGACATATTTGCTTGGATGTATGAAGAAATGTCCGGTTTAGACGAAAAATTGGTCACCCATTATCTACATGTCATACCTGGATCCAATCCGGTCAAGCAATCTCAGAGGAAATTCAGGCACGAGATAGAAGAGCAAATCAAGACTGAGATTCAGTATCTGCTGGCTTCATTAATCCCGTTCATCATCTAATCTGGGTGGCTAATGTAGTTCTAATGAAAAAGAAAAACGGACAGATCAGATGCCACCATCGGACACAACATGTTCTCCTTCATGGATGGATATAACGGCAACAATCAGATAAGGATGTATGCGTATGATGCGAGTAAGATAGATTTTCGAAATCCTCTCGTAAAATTTTATTATATTGTAATGCCATTTGGTTTAAAGAATGCTGGTGCAACGTATCAACGCGCTATGACGGAAATCTTCCAAGACATGATGCATAAGCAAGTTGAAGACTGCGTGGATGATATAGTGATCAAATAAAAATCTCAGGCAGCCCACACATGAGTCTTACGACAAGTTTTCGAGTGATGTGAATACAAGTTGAAGATGAATCCTTTGAAATGCTCTTTAGGCGCCTCTTTTGGAAAATTTCTGGGATTCCAGGCGACCACTGAGGGTATCAAAGTGGACCCATCCAAGACCCAAGCTATCCTCACGATGCCGCCTTCGCGAACTGTGAAGAAATTCCAAAGTTTCATGGGCAAGAAAGGAGCAAGTTTTGTCCGGACGAAGAGCGAGCACTGGACATCTTCAAATCTACTGGAGGAAACACCTCAAGGGAGCAACCTCAAGAAGATAGCGATGTCCACATCATCATGTCGAGAAAGAATCCGCAGCTTGGGTGAATCATTCTGTCAGACTTAAGAAGAATGCTTTAGCGAAACATCGAACATCCAAATGATTATGTCAGGAGGTCCCGAATTTAGGCACTGAAGGGTCACAATCCAAATGTTACTGAACAACAAGTGGTGTAATTGTGCATCAATAGGATGGTACCTGTCAATCGTGCTTTGTCTAAGAGCCTGTTCTTTCAGATACCCTCTGAACTCCGTGAAGCTGCTAAACTCTCAGGTTGCAATAGCACCTGCCCTGCTAGAAAGAACAAGCCTTCTCGTCATAAAAAGCCTCATGATGTTCGTGGAAACATACATCTCACCAACAGGCAATGCAAGCTTCAGCCTTCTATAAAGCAGTTTTGTTGAAGCAGCAAGAGGAAGAACACCGATATACAATATCCTGCATGTCCAAAATCACCAACTCCAAACTCCAGTACCATATGCACGACTGTCACAATGGTGAAACAATTTCCAAGATATTCCATATCTGGATCGACGGTAACTACGTCAATGAGAGACACTTTCAGAATCTGTCTCCCGTATAAGAAGTTTTTGGTTACCAAAGGAGTATGACTGGGGACTGCTTACCACTGCCCATCTTTGACGGCCTCGTGAACCTAGCGTGACAACATCTATCAAGTCGAGATATCTAGATACTCGCGGGCAGGGGACTGTCTCCCTCTTCTCTATTCCATGGAGAAATATCAAGAAAGCCATCGGTTCTAGCTTATCCCTCTAATAACGAGACAATTTCTACCATTGTATGAAGAGTTCCAAGTTCGTGTAAGTTGCTATCACGTTTCTACCTGCCAGTCTCTTCTATCACAACAGCAGCTAAGAACCGTTGTTTGTTTGTTGATACCAATGCCCGAGCTTCATCATAGCAACAACCACTACAGACAGAGTTAATCCGAACTTCTGCATATTTTATTTTCCCATGGAAAAGTAATAGAGTCACGGAGGAGGGATGTTGATATCTTTATTATGGTAAACTCACCGACCATACAAGATAGAACCATATAAATCACGCTTGGGGACTAAGGCTCAACATGAAATTCCTTCGCCGTCAGTCAAGGACTTCTTCAACCCAAGAGAGATGGTCAATCAAGAAACATGTACATTGCAAGGGGAAACCAAAGTGAAGAAGAGGCCGCTTCAACACTCTCTCCAGCAGGAGCCGCTTCAACGCTCCCTTTAGAAGAAGCCGCTTCAAAGCTCCCTCTAGAAGAAGCTGCTTTAAAGCTCTCTCTATAGAAGAAGGCGTTTCAGCTCCAACACTTCAACACTCTACGGGACCTGTTCGCTCCAGAAGATGCTTCAACACTCTCCAGGACCTGTTCGCGCCTGAATATGCTTCAACGCTCTTTACAGAACCCACAGCCACATTTGAGCACACAAGGTTCATTTTTGAGCAAAGCAAGCACGCAGTGGGTCTCACATTTGAGAGAAGCAGGCAGCAAGGCCGGTGTTTAGTCAAGATAGCAAGGTCGATTGAAGCATGCATAGTAAGGTCGATCGAAGCAAGAAAGACCGACATTAGAGCGGATCAAGCATGAAGTAGGCTCTCGACTGAAGCAGGCATAGCAAGATCGATCGAATCAGGCAAGACTGATATCATGCTAGGGGAACGCTCTCCTGGACGCCTCTTAAACGTGACATGCTCCAAGGACATGATGACCCGTCTCTCCTGGTAACATCTAAACTTTGTCTCAAAAGTTTATCTTTATTTGTCACCATCTAATGCCTACCCCACAATAGTGTAACCATTGCATGTTAGGCAGGGGACTTAATGTTGATGTTGGACTTTTGTTCAGGGATAAAGTTGTAAAACCAATCTTTGTGCCAACATCCTACAAAGGGTAAAAATATTTGACAAACGATGAGCGCAGGAATCCTCTCGTCCTATTTATTTGAAGCAATTCGATAAATATACAAAATTCACCCAGAATGGTGCATGTAGCAACAATCCCTATTCTGTGAATCTATAACATTATTAATTAATGCATGACTAGCCTTGTATCTACTGTGATGTTCTCAATATGAATCTCATTATTGGTGCGGCATGATGACTGAGTGTTGCTCTCAACAGAGGAACACGAATCTCCAAGTGTCAATAGTGAGGCATGCATGAAGTACCCGTACAGGCTACATCTCTCGGTGTGTTATACTAGACCGATTGAGTATATATCTCTCGGTGTGTTATACTAGCCCGATTGAGAATATTTGAATCTGGACTGTCCATATCAGTCTCAAAAATAATCACGACCATGCAAGTTGGCCGCATGATTTATCCAGCCTAGACGATCCTCAACAGGAGCAGGCTATCACCACAATGACCACTAGCGGGCCCGTTTATGCACTGACCGGTCGAACATATATCACACCTCCAAAACAACCACCAAACGCCAGCCTGGAAAATGGTGGTCGAGTTGGTATGGAGAGGCTTGGAGGAATCTCATACGAGCATGACTGCCAACGGCGGTCTCAAAATCAGCCACGGACGTCCAACTTCGTTGACGGGATTGGACTGCGTGGATTATCCCATGACCGGTCGGACAAGCTTGTCCTGCACACCAGCGGGCCCCCTTCCTACCTACCTAACCGACCTTATCACGATCAAGACTTGGAGCAATAAATGTTTGCTCAAAACAAGGTTGGCGTGATGCTTTAAGGGTCACGGAATTCCATATGTGTCGCAGTTTGATCACAACAATCCAACTTCACAGGCATGTTTGGATGGCTTAGTCAAACCTATGACCATGGAACAGGTACCAGCATGTTCACCGTCTCCCCAGTGTGGGACTCACACGATCGGCCTCCCAAAGGGAGGAGCATAACATGCAAAACCGATCGGTTGAAGTTGCATGGGTGTGAACCGTACAAAACCCTAATTAGGGTTTGCGGCATATTACATGTGTCGCTAATCGATCACGAGCGTCCATCTTCGCAAGCTTGGATGTAAGGTGTATGAGTACACTTAAAGGGTCCCAAGCATGTCAGAATGATCACCGTGGGCCCGTCTACATGTATGATTGATCGACCAAGGCCAACCATGGACAGACATCTCGAAACGCGCGCCCAAGGTAGGTATGACGCGCGACTTCCAATTCCTTTCCGACATGGGATTTCTTTTGCAAATCGATCTTAACCGCTCCTCTTTGCCGGTCAAATTGAGTGGCCTAGATCGCACCTTAATGGGACAATGAGATACAGACGTGTACACCAGCATGTCGTCTACACGCATGCCTGGTCGGTCCTCCCTAAAATACTGCCCATGCTTGGTTTCGACCAAGATGAAGAGTGATGCTTGCGCACCTCTTCAAAACCCTTATCAACGGTCGCAGATGTGTCATCTCGTCTGTCCAACTCTACCATCTTGGTTGGGCAGCACAAGCTAGGAGTTAAATGGCCAATAAGGTGTCGTGGTGATTACCATCTGTCACTCTACCACATGGAGTGATCGACCAAGGGAGGGCTTGCTTGCGCAGCCTCCAAACGGTCATTCGAAGATGGCTAGGCATGCACCTGTTTTAAGACACTTAATCCGCGACCTACTCCGTTAAGCTTTAAAACAGCGATGCTTCATCCATGCTGAGTATATTTAATGCATTACATGCATATAATACACACGATATTTCATGAATATCGATTTCCAAAATAACTTAGTTATTTAACCTAGCACCGTATGTGTAGCTGCAGGATATCCTACAACACACCTCTTATCATATCTTGATATTAATTTCTAGATCTACATATAAAAATGGTAGTAAAATTGCTAAAATTATAAACGGACACCAAGATTTTTTACATGGTTCGATCAATTTGATCTACATTCATGATTCTTCACTATAATCGTTTAAGTTTACATTTGATTTACATTGATAATTTCCATTAATGGAGTTCTAAATCTAGTTTTGGTGAAGAAGATGATAAAGAAAAATACATTCTTTCTCCTAAAAATCTCTCTGCAAAATCTCTCCCTCTCTCCTAAAATTGTGTTCCCCCTTTCTCTCTCCTGCTCTTCTCTTTATATAGGTATCTTCATGGTGGATGACAACTTACATTCAACTCATATTTCCCATATTTTAGGACCTCTGCTATGCTCCTCGCAGGCTCTGCTATCGTGCTCATGAGACTCTTTTATAACCACACAATCTTCATTTCCTGCTTTGTTCTCGCGAGCTCCCGCCTTGTTCTCGCGAGCATTCTCTCCAAATATAAAATCTTCACATCTTTCTCATGTTTTATGATGTCGTTGTCTACTACGTCATTCTTTGAATTATTCTGCGACGCTCGCAGAGTGTTGTCGAAGAACTCACAGAAATGTTGTTAATAATTTCAAAAAAATATTGTTGTGGCGATATTCTGATCCTACATCTTGCCTCTTTTTCCTTGAATATTTCTTGAAGAGCGATCTTTAAGGAAAAATCAATTGTTGTAGTAGTGTTTGATCTTTGTTGATGAAGGAACGAGCGAAAGAATATTGGACTTGAAAAGTACGTACTTGCCTCTATTCTTTTGTGAAGTTCCATATCTTTGCTAAGTAAATAAGAAGTATTAACTCTTGAAGTATGCGAAGTATGAAGTATCCTTGAAGAAATATAATAAGTACTCAATCCTCAAAATATAAGAAGTATCCGTCCTTGAATGAAAGTTATAAGTATTGCCTCTGTTCATGCGAAATTATTACTTCATTTTTGGTGAGAATTCTTGCCCATTTTGGAAATGATTCTTGCCGAGTAGATAAAGAACATAAAATGTTTTCTGGGTAATCCATAGTTGCCTCTGTTCTTTATCTATGAAGGTAGAATCCTTGAGAAAATGTTAAATGAACGAATAGTTTCTTTATTCTTATCTTTCCTCTGCCTCATGCGATAAAATAATCATATTCTGCGAAATAATCACATTTCCTGCGAAATTCTGGAAGAGTCTGCGAGGTGCTGAATGAGTTTGCAAGTTTCTGAATGTGTCTACGAGTTCCTGAATAACCCTGCGAAATTATGAATAGTACTTCTGAAATAGTGATGTGAATAGTGCCACAAAATAGTGTCGTGAATAGTGTTGCAAGCTGATGACTAGTGCTGCGAGCTTGTAGATAATCCTCTTGAGAGACTCTGAATAATACCTGTGAGAAATTCTGAATAATATTTCTTAGAGATTTTAAATAGTACTTGCTATCTCTCTTGCGATGAACAAATCTTTCCTGCATTCTTAAAAGAAGATAGCTAATGTTTGAGATTATTCTATTGGTCTTATTTTGCCTTCCTAGTTAAAGGTCTTATTTTGCCAATTGTTTTTTGTATCTGCGAAAAAATCGAAGGATATTTTCACATCATGTAAACACCCATTGATCTTGCCTTATCCGCATTTTGTCAATTTCTCCGCGACAATATGACAAGACTAAGCTCCCTTGCGAGAACAAAGCCTTATGACATTGCCGTCTTGCGATGAAATCGCAAGACGTCTTTACACTTTCATGTAAAAACCCATTGATCTCATCTTATCTTTTTTCTCTTATGGCTTGTTGCCTCTGTATAATTTTTGTCACGCGACAATATGACAGGCCTAAATATTCTTGCGATCATAAAGCCCCATGACATTGCTGTCTTTAGACACTTATAAGCTCCCTAATGGAGGGTGCCGCCCTTATCTTCCCCCTGGTTGCCCCTTGAAGGAGGGCACATCGGCCATACAAGACTAGCTCCTCCCATCCGGATTTACCAACAACCAGTTGTTTTCGCAGCCTCTTGTCCTTTATGCCTATATGACTTATAGTTACAAGAATGCACCCTAAGTGGAGTTTTCTTCGGGCCAAGTGCATCATAGCCAAGACTTACCAAGAATGGCCAGGGTAGGTTCATCCGTCCTGGACACTCTTGGATCAACCGTGTACCTCGACGCCTTTTTCATACTCTGCACCTCCTAGAAGAGACCCTCGGTCGTCCAACCAGGGTATAACCTTATATAGTTGGAAATCCAAGGTCTCTCTCCAGGATAGGTTTTCTTTAACCCCAACATCTCCATGACTCAGGTTCCAGCAGCGATATAACCTTATCCCTGAGTCATGCAAAGAGATACCCCCTTATATGACGCGCTATTAGGTCTTACATTTTCCTCTTGCGAAATTTTATTCACGAACTAGGGTGCACGCCATAAAGGTTCGTCCCATTCTTATGTCTCTGCGAAATTTTATTCGCGTTTCTCGCGATATTCTTGCGTTTCTTCATTCTTTCATTTCCGTCCATTTCTTCTTTCTTTTCTGTAATTTCTTCTTTTATTCTCATAATCATATTTGAAGTAAATATTCTTTAAAATCTTTTGAAATCATAGAAATATTCTTTGAAATCTTGCGATTGTATCGCGTTGTTAAATTAAAAATTTTTTTTTGTAAAAGAAATATTCTAGAGAAATCTGTGAAATCTTGCGATTGTATCGCTCTTTGTAAATCTTTGAAAATTTAGGAGATTTGTATTTTTTTTTTTTTTTGAAAATATTAGAAATCTTAGAAATTTTCTTTTAAATCTTGCTATTGCCTCGCTTAAATCAAAAAATTTATTTTTTGTAAGTAAAATATTCAAGGAAGTGGTACTTAGCTTTTATGTGATTTTCTGTTGCTACCGTTTCTCGCGAAGTATATGATTTGCTTGCGAGATGAGAAAAAATGAGAAATGAACTCTTGACTTGTCTCTCACACCATACTAATTGTTCTAACAATTTATTGCGAAATAATCCTCAACTGTATTCTCTGCTAGTATTTGCTTCTTGCTTCTTGGATTGCTTGCTTGCGAGATTCTGAGGCTGCTTGCACATAATAAAGTTGCTTCACATGATGATATCCGCAAGATGGTCTGGGCTTGGTGAATTGGGATCGAAGTTACTTATTTCTTCTTTGCCGATACTAGAATTAGCCTGACATGATGAATTAACTTTCCCAAAATCCCGTGGTGTAAAAATTGATGAGTGGTGAGAATTTCTCTTTGCTGTTGACGTACTTTCACAAAAAAAAAATTTGAGGTGTAACTCGCAAAGGCTATTCTTCGCGATTTTTTCTTCTTCATAGATTTGTCTTCCTCGCAAGTTTGTCTTCTTCGTTTCATTTTTGGGTGGTGAGAATTTGTTTTCATCACAGGAAAACTCTTGCAAAGAGAAATGTTATCTGCGAAGGGATCCCCAAACTTTGCGGTATTTAAGTTATTCGTTTACTCTTCTCTTCCTTTTCTATATTGCTGTTTAACACTTCATTATTGGCTCTATCGCTCTTTGTATAATTTTTTTCTTCATTTTCCGTTCTTCTCCTTCCGTCTTTTACCGTAATGTGTTTGGTTCTTCGCTAGAATCTTCTTATGTGCGTTCATTGCATGCTAGTCTTGTAAAAATTTGTAAACATCACATTTTCTTTGCTAAATATTTATGATGGTTTGTGTGCTAAGATGATTACATGTTTTCCTCGTAACTTGAGTAATTATTCCCATGATTCACAAACAATTTTTTGTTTGTCTTTTTGTCTTTATCTCCTAACAAGACTTCCTCTCCATGGTAAACTTGCGAAAATGTGGGATCTATTGCGTCAGTAACTGTTACACCATCTCCACTAGATCTACACAAGTATTTGTTTGTGAATTTCCATAGACTTTACGAAAACATAAAGCAGGGCAGGTAGTAACACTATACTCCCCCATCCTCATTTGCACTTGTTTTTAACACGGGATTCAGCTAACTTGACTCCACAGACAAGAGCATACCACATCCTCATCACAAACTTTTCAGACCCACTGCCAAATATGGGTTCAAGATACTTCGCCATTTCGGATGGGCAAGCACGATCTTTTTCGAGCCTTGACATGATTTCTTCAAACACCAGAATAGCTTCTTCCTGTGCACTGAACTCCCTCTGTGATGCTGAAACATGATAATCAAAGATTCTCCACATGATTTGTTCATCGACCAACATAGATTCTTTTCTCTGCCGAATGAGCTCCAATGTATCTACCCATATCCCTTTACGCATGCTCTTCTGCATCCCATGCTTTTCGTAAATATCCCACTTTATCTCATAAGAGAAAAGCTCCTCCTTTAAATTTTGTGAAGTTCCATTTTTGCTTTTGCTCCACTTTGAATTGGCAAAGGCAAGTCAGCATGAAAATGATGTCGTGCGTCATTCATACAGACAAATAAATGGGTTTTGCTTTTGAGTTTACGAATATATTGCTTCTGAGTTCTCTATCAGCTCTGGCTTTTCATCGCGTATTCCTTTGTACTTGCTTTGTGAATCCTTATAATTTGTATTGTCCATAGTTTTCTCATCTTGTGATAAGAGACCAACGGAAACTTATTTCTCAGTCTCCGGAAGAAACCTACAATCACTTTGTTGATATTCTGGTCTATATTCACATTCAGAGTAGTCATTCCTCGCCGTTTTTCTTTGATATTTCCACTTCTTCATGATTGTAACAAGTTTTCTTCACATTACCCTCTTCTTCAAAGTTAACTGGTAGTTCATTCCAGCTTATTACTTCTTCACAACTTTGTTCCTTTTGCTTAGCCAAATACTTCACCGTCCCTGTTATTTTCTTTTGTTGATCTTTCCCTGTTAATTGCTTCTTCGCAAGACTTCCTCTTCTTCTTGCTGAAGATTGGTAATAAGAATTTACTTCATCTTCTCGCTGTTAATTTAGTTAATTTTCTTCGTTGGTTCATTTAACTTCGTTATAGAAGCTCTTTTCTTCAATGTGAATATCTCCCGTAGCCTCTCCGTGCTTTTTCTGTTCACTTGAAAATCTTTTCAATGTGATCTTCTTTCTCGCTGTGGTTTTGCCGCTCGCAGATTTAAATGGATTCTCCTTTAGCTGTTTTGCTTCCTATTTTCATGTTGCTTTTGCCTTTTAACCTCGCAGGAACTGACCGCCGCGGCAACATTATTCATCTTTCTTTGCTGCTAGTGCTTCTTTGTGAACTTGCTCCAGAACTGGCTTCTCTCAGAACGCAGCAAGAGCATGCTTTGGTTTCACATATTCTGATAAGCTCGCCAGATTTTCCCTTTGCTTCTGACGAATTTCAATGATCCTTTTCTTCACAAGTCTAATGCTTCTCTTCACAATTGATGGTTTTGTCTTCGTTTTTTCTTTAGTTGTTTTGTTACTCTCGTTTTTTCGTCCTTTCACTCTTTAGCGTCTTATTCCCATGTGCTTTTCTGTTTGCCCTGTGAACTTTCATTTACTGATTAGTAAATATTAAAGAAAACTAAAAATACATTTTTATAATCTTAAACTTTGGAATCATTTTTTATCTTAGTTGTGACTATATGTTATTTTTGATGCTATGGCTTTTTGTAGGTGACGTTTGATACTACTCCATGGCATTTTAATTAAATCGACGTAAGAATTTTATAACCTAAAATGAAAGGATAAACAACACTCCCTTTTGATTATGTTGTCTTGTCCCTTTTGATTGGCGATGACAATCACTGGAGATGTTTATTGAAGTGATCTGTTGTGAGTTCTTTGCTTTGCAAGTGACTTATTTTTCTTTACTTGGCTGCGGTCATCTAAACTTTTCATCTTTCCCATTTTATTTGGTTGTGTGCGTTTCTTCCTTCATATATCTTCTCAATGATCTTCCTTTCCTCGCCTGAACATTTCTTCTTCTCGCCAGTTTAATTTAACTTTAAGACATCATTACTACTCACAAAATTTAAAAAAGATTCGTAAATTTTTACTTCGCAAATTTAATTTGAAAGAGATAACAATCAAAATTACGATTAAAATCTAGTTTTACGGGTGTAAATTTACGATCAAAACTCATTTTAATTTAAAGTATCAACCCAAAACCAATTTTTGTGAAAAACAAAGTTTGATAGTTAAAAAATTCAAAATCTTTCAGATCCAGATTATTAACATATAATTAAATAGATAAGAAAGAATCTGTCCTGTTTAATTAATGCCGATTTATTTCATTTCATTCCTATAAATATTTCTTCGAATCTGCTCCTGCTTCCCAATATTCTTGCTTCTCTTTCTCTGTATACATTTTCCTTAAATTGTGTTGGATGTTCTTCATTGTTCTTTCTCTGTATACATATTTTCCCCTGTATCTCATAAATCCAATTGAATTCATCATCAACAATTGCTAATTTCTTTGGATCTTCTTCAATTCAACAAACATGTCCCTGTTTCTAGCGCCAAAATGTAGCTGCAGGAAATCCTACAACACACCCCTTATCATATCTTGATATTAATATCTAGATCTACATATAAAAATGGTAGTAAAATTGCTAAAATTATAAACGGACACCAAGATTTTTTACATGGTTCGATCAATTTGATCTACATCCATGATTCTCCACTATAATCGTTTAAGTTTACATTTGATTTACATTGATAATTTTCATTAATGGAGTTCTAAATCTAGTTTTGGGGAAGAAGATGATAAAGAAAAATACATTCTCTCTCCTAAAAATCTCTCTGCAAAATCTCTCCCTCTCTCTCCTAAAATTGTGTCTCCCCTTTCTCTCTCCTGCTCTTCTCTTTATATAGGTATCTTCATGGTGGATGACAGCTCACATTCAACTCATATTTCCCATATTTTAGGACCTCTGCTATGCTCCTCGCAGGCTCTGATATGCTCCTCGCAGACTCTGCTATCGTGCTCGCGAGATCTGCTATTGTGCTCGCGAGACTCTTTTATAACCACAAAATCTTCATTTCCTGCTTTGTTCTCGCGAGCTCTCGCCTTGTTCTCGCGAGCATTCTCTCCAACTATAAAATCTTCACATCTTTCTCATGTTTTATGCTATCGTTGTCTTCTACGCCATTCTTTGAATTATTCTGCGACGCTCGCAGAGTGTTGTCGAAGAACTCACATAAATGTTGTTAATAATTTCATAAGAATATTGTTGTGGCGATATTATGATCCTACAATATGCTACTTCCCGCGGGTCCCGCGATCCGCACCATAGACATCAAACATGTCAAAAACTGGGGGATACTTACTGGGGTATTGGTCTGGCGGTTTACAGCGTGCAACGCGCCATCACAAGAACGTGTCAGGAAGACATGGACGGTTAGTGATGATGGGATAAGTGGGTTAAGACGTGATCGTGCAATCACCCACACGACCCCACTACTCCATCACTCAACTTCCTCCACTTCCTACGAGATGAAGGTTTGCGCTCTATGACTTGTATAAATAGGTCCTTTGCTTATTTTCCAAAAACACAGACAAACACAGAAAAAACCAAGTGTTTCATCAGTATCCAGAAACTACCATTCTGATACAAGTCATAATAGCCAACACCTTCACAATCTCAACACATTCTTCGCTTCCCTCTCTAACTTCAACCCCATCTTCTTCACTTTGTGACCGAAGCAAGTCTGGAACGGTCATTTCTTGGTTTAGGCCAGAATTGTATAGATTGATCTCTCGAATCAAAAGCACTCCCGTGCAGTGCATTTGTTTAGGGTTTAGATTCATTTCTCATCCACACACCCAAAATTACCAAAACCAGCAGAAATAGTTTTTACCCATAAACACCTTGTAATTTTACGGTAGTTGGCCATGTAAAACAATGGTAAAAAAAAATGGTTTTTAAAAAAGAAAAAAACTTAACAAAAATGTGCCGTCCCCCCACCCCCCCTCCCCCGCAAGTTGCCAAAAATGGGTGCCCTTTAAATTATATACTCCAGTTTCTCGTAACATTCAATCGCAACTTCAAAAGAGACTCGTCTGGGTTCTCACTTGTTCCTTCTCCTCCTAATTCCAAATTCTTTTCCCCTATCTCTCAGGCGATCTTCCTAGGATTTTTCTCAGTCTCAGGTGGGTTTTTCTTGCTCGCTTTTCCCTATTCTTTCACTTCCTTAATTCAGTCATTGTAATTCCCAAACCCTAGATTTTATCACAAACCCTAGGATTTCTAATCTTTTAATTTTTGATGTTTCAGCTCAAATTTCGATGCGGCATAGTCAGAGTAACTAGTGCTTTTGATTTTGCAATCGTTGGAATTGTACTCTAAGTGGTTCACTAGCTCTTCATAATGATTTACACGGCGATTGATACGTTTTATCTGACGGACGAGCAATTGAAGAATTCTCCCTCTAGAAAAGACGGGGTTGATGAATCAACGGAGAATACACTTAGAATCTATGGTTGTGATCTCATCCAAGAGGGTGGCATATTACTTAAATTGTATCCTTCATACCTGTTATCACGATTTCCTTCTTTGAATTAGTGTTTTTGTTTGTTAGTAGTGATTTTGATTTGTATAAGTTTTATTTGCTTTGCCTTATTCGATACACAGACCTCAAGTGGTAATGGCTACGGGACAAGTCCTTTTTCATCGGTTCTACTGTAAGAAGTCTTTTGCGAAGTTTAATGTTAAGGTCTCGTTCCTCAAACCCTTTGCTTAATTTTTGAGTTTCTTTGTTGTTAAAGTGTGGATATTTTACTGGTGGTAGAAGAGAAATATTGACATGACCATATCTTATTTTGATTGCAGAGGGTCGCTGCTAGCTGTGTTTGGCTTGCGTCTAAGTTGGAAGAAAGCCCAAGGAGAGCAAAACATGTGCTCATTGTTTTCCATAGAATGGAGTGCCGAAGAGAAAATTTGCCCATTGAGCATTTGGATATTTTCTCTAAGGTTATACCGAATCCTTCACCTCATTTTTGTTTGCTCGTTGTTTTTTCTACTGGTATGTAAGTTTGGAATTCAGTTAATGTTGACATTGTAAGTGGGGTCCATGCTAATGGTTGATGTCTGTAACCTGCAGAAGTATACCGATTTGAAGATGGACTTGGTCAGAACAGAGCGACACTTGTTGAAAGAAATGGCTTTCATCTGCCATGTTGAGCATCCTCATAAATTCATATCGAATTATCTTGCAACCTTTGGAACACAAAGTGATCCATCACCCAAGGAACTGAGGCAGGAAGCTTGGAATCTTGCAAATGATAGGTACTTCCAACATTGAATGTGTACAGTATGTTTAATTTGTTTTCCTCAACAAAAGATGTCATAGTCACTAATAAGTTATAACTCTTGTGACTCCCTTTACCAAGCTTTTTATGCTAAACTCTTATATAAATATATGAATTTTTTTTATTATTAGGCATATGATCTTTTCTAATACTTCTTCTTTTACCTTTGTCGCTGATCATATTCTCATTGAAAAATTATTGCTTCTGTGCAACATATGACATTGGTATATATTTTTGCAACAGTTTACGTACAACATTATGTGTCAGATTTAAAAGTGAAGTTGTCGCATGTGGGGTTGTGTATGCTGCTGCTCGTAGATTCCAGTTTCCTCTCCCCGAGAACCCTCCATGGTGGAAAGCATTTGATGCTGAAAAGTCGGGGATTGATGAAGTTTGTAGAGTCCTCGCACATTTATACAGCAGGCCCAAAGCACAGTACATACCAGTGTGTAAAACAGGAGACTCTTCAACACCATCAAATAAGTCATGGGATACTCAAGCTCAACAAATTCCAAAGGTGAGTTGTTCTTTTAGTGGTCATGTTTCTTGCTTCAGAGCTTAAGATGCACTTAGAATTTGCGAGGCTTCTTCCTGTTTGACACTCACCGCAATGCACATTAGAGTAAATTTCACATTCACCGTGTTTTACATTATGATCCCTACATATACTTCAGACTAATGTCTAGGGAAGATGCATATTTCTTGCTTCAGAGCTTAAGCTGCACTTTGAATTTTGTAAGGCCCCTCTCCCTGTTTAAGACTTATTCCTTGAACCCCATTGCACATAATTTTAAATTTCGCGCTTGTTCTATTATGATCCCTTTTAGGGCAATGGAACATCATAGGGTCGATGAAGTTTGACCATCATAGGATCGATGAAGTTTGACCATCAGCTCCATTTGCGTAGGAAGGTTCGGCGAATGGTCCCGCAGCAGGATCTACCGTCAAGGGGGAATCAGCTCTAGCTTCTAATATGGAGTCTGGCGGATCAAAGGATTTATTGGTGAAGGTAGCCCTTGAAAAAATGAAGGAGAAGGGTGATGATGACGTTAACAGTGCTCCCCACGAAGGTGAAACTTCACTGAAGCCCAAGGTGGAGCAGAGAATAGAAGGTAGTGGAGAGAGGAGCAGGGAGAGGGAAAGGGAGAGGATCAAGCCTCGCGACAGTGACAGAGGGAGGGATTTCGATAGAGAACGGGAGCGAGAGAAGGTAGAGAGAGAAAGCAGAGATAAACTAAAGGAAAGAAGTCGCCGGTCCAAGGATAGGGGTAAAGACTCAGGTTTGCACCTCTCTTTTATTAGCATATGAAAATCTCAGATATGATTGATTAATATAAAGATCGTTTAAATTCATACCACTCTAGTTTCAAGCTTTGAAAGTGCTTTTAATTGTCATGCAGGAGGCTACACTGAGAAATCAAGACATCACTCGTCTCGTGGTATGTTTCTGTAGCCTCTTGGTTGATTGTATTCGAGATGTTTCTTTCTTGATCAATTATATTCCAGCTGTTTCCTTGCTGTTAATAATTTAAGCATGGTTATCTTTCTTCATAATGCTACCCAACGTTGTTAGGTTTCATGGGCGTGAATCAGGATCTTCTGTAAATAAAGATCCTTGTTTGCCATTAGTAACGTGTAATCGTTGTTTTATGTGAGCTGCTTTTATTTTCTGATGAAAGTGCTTTTCTGTTACAGACCGCGGGGACTACCACAGCTCCTCATATTCATCCAGGGATAAGGATCGACACAGACACCATCCATATGCCTGAGCTTCCAGTTGCATTTTGAGATTTACTTTTCACATTCACTTTTATGCAACTCGAGTACTGTTACTATTAGTAGTGTATAAATACACATTGTTAACCTTTTTGATTGATCCATCACCTAGAGAGAAAAATGAAAGCCAATTTCACTCTAGGCTTTCTGAGCATAAGTTGCATTCTACTGAAAGCCTAAGTGGCCGAAATTGATTTCCTAACATTTGGTTGAATTGTGACCGATAGTAAAGGCACTTATTATCAGAGGTGTTTTTGCATATTCAGTTTCAGTCTTCACCGGTAGATAATGTTAATGATGTCCTTGTGCTTTTTATCTTCTTGTTTGTGTTTTAACTTTCGAGGTCCCAACAGAGGGCACCTGCTTCCATTTTTTTTCTTCTTTTGTTAAGGCAGGCTCTCATGGAGCTCTCTTTTGTTTAGGCAGGCTCTCATGGAGCCCAAGCTTTCAGCCTGATAGCATTTAACGTTCTTTTAATGTACCCTTTCCGACCCCTAAGGGAATTTAAATGCCCAAGCTTTTGTATTGCACAACCTAATTGCTTCAGATGTTGCTTACCTACTGCCAACTCCCTATTTGTGTTGTTTCACAGGAGCACTCCAGTTGTGTTTGTAGGAAAATGATTTTTAGACAGCCTTAATAGCTAGCTTCCACGGACAGCTCCATATGTGACTCCTAGCTGGACAAAATAACAAACCAAAAATGTACTTGTTGACTCGTCCTTTTAGACAGCCTTTTGATTACACTCGACTCTCTCTCCTCTCCCAAATAGTGTTTGTCTTTTAAAAAAATTTCCAACTCAAAATAATTGAATTCTGATATCTCTAATGGAGTAAGATCTGCAAAAGGTGGGGGTTTGAATGTCGTCAGGAACTGACATGAACGGATCTGAGTATGAGAAAAAGATGTGATGTGCTTTAGATAGAATTAGAGTATTTGGAAACCAACCGGAAAAGAGTTTCAAGTCCTTAAAACGACTACGAAGGGAGTTTGTTGCCATTTTAATGGGAATGATCGAGAGGGTATGTTTTTTAATTGATTAGCTGTGTTGATTTCCTTTCAATTCGATTTTGTTAGTGTCACAGAGGCGGTGTAAATACAATCAGCAAGGCACCGACGACTTATTCGTTAAAATGCTCAAAAGAAAAGAAAATGTTTCTGGGTGTTGTTGTTTTATCTGATCGTGGCTTGCAACATTGCATTTGTTGGAGTACATTTGAAGAAGGTAATGCAAAATTTCAAAATCAGAATCTAAGTTTCTTCTATTCTACTTATTTGTTCAGTTTGTACGAAATTGGGTTACAAGATATTATTCGATTTGCTTATTAATATGAGACTATACTATTAATTTTTCAAGATCATAAATGGGGTTTATGGTTTTGTTATGATCTCTGTTTTTAAATATCTTTGTGCTTGAAATACTTAAACTTTAATTACAGGCCATAGAGGAAAGTGAAATCCAAAATATCACTTTGAATCAAAATATCAACTCAATTCGTCTCAATACATTATACTGATTATCGGAATGAGTAACATAAAATTACATAAATTCTTTTGTTTATTTAAGCTCAAAACTGAACTTGAAATCTTCTCCATTGCAGGAGCTTTGTGTTTTCCCGTTGGAAAGAGTATACCTGGAAGTTAAAAAGAAACTTGGATGCATAACAATCAACTGCACAAGTACAGATCAAACGATTACCATATAAAATGTTGCAAATAAAATTCAATTTATAAAGATCATTGATCGATACCGATAAAAAAAAAACAAAGATCATTGATCGTTTCTATTGAAGAACCAAAAAGGGGAGAGAGATATTTTAGACACGTTTCTAATAACAGAGAAACAATTTTTTATCAAGCAATTTAGTGGGAATTCTTAAAGTCAAACAATTCAACGTTTTGTATTTTGCTTTTTTGTTTTTCTGTCCAGGTGGCTGCCTGATATTTATCAATGATGTTGTAGTAGAAGGGTTCTTTGAGACTTGTGAAGGAAGATTGTTTAGACTTTAATAAGAATAACAAACTCAAAATAAAAGGTAATGTGAGAATCATGGAGAGACTGGGCTAGGATTCCACCAAATATTCAAATTCACGTGATTCACTTATTTATTCTAAACCATTATAGCTCATTCAATAAGAATTTTGACTCTATTTCTTTGCCTAAGGTAGATTCTTAAAATATTAATTGTAAATCTTAAGCATGGCATATCAAAAGAATTAATCCTAAGCATAAACCATCAAACGAAATGACAATTAATTAAGAAAAATCCTTTTATAATTTTTGTTTAATGAAAATAGTCAAATAAAGAATTAAATAGATTTACCACATGATGAATTTTGGTTTCCTCCATCGCCCCAGAGGATGGGTTTAGCTCCTCATGTTGGAAACACGCTCAAAAGAATTTTTCATTGCTCAAAAGTGCTTACAAGAGGTGAAAATATAATGAAACAGAAAATTGCAACGGAAATAAGTGTTGCAAACGCTACTGTTACAGAACGATATAAAGAAACTGTCGCTATTACTGTTCAGCTGTCGCTGTGAAACTGTTGCTAAACCTGAGAATAGTGACAGTTTTTAACGACTGTCTCTAGCCGTCTGTTCTTCGTGTTCTTGATGATCACAGCAGCAGAAAAGAATATTCGCTGCAGCTCTCGATTGCGCTCTGTGACGTTCCAAACTGCTCCCAAACTCTCCGTCCCTTCTATGACATCACAGGACTCTATATATACTTGACAGGGAAGCAAAAATCTCTATAATAACTCCCAAATAATTCCCGTATCTTCTCCATTATTAATTTTATTCTCCACGGGATAATTTCCCTGTTTTAACTCCTCACGCATTTTCTTGTGCTTTACACCCTCCAAACACGTTCATTCATCATCCCAGAAGTGGTTAAACTCGCAGCAGGCACATGCAAACCTCTTAACCACACACTCATAACTCGGAAAAACCCGTGAGACTCTGTTTTCTCCTCGCGTAATTTACAGCCAATTCTAACCGATTACAAAGCCCATACCAAGCCTGTAACGCTTAAACAGGCCTTCCCACGAAATTTTAGCCATTGAATCGCGTCACAGCTTCTCCAAATTCGAAGCAGCAACTCTGCACTTTTCAAAAATATTTTTCCCGCCATTTTTGTTCTTCACGAGAAAGAAGGTGGTTAGCCCTTATCCAACGTCCTGGGTGCCGAATAACCAGTGGGTGCCCCTTAGTAATTGGGTTACCCTTTATCCAAAGTGGGAGTCCGAATAGCAAATGTTCTCCGGGGGTGTTCCGAGCAACTTTTCGAGCCGAATTTTCCAACAATCTTTATTTCCAAAAAATACCTACAAACACACAAAACACCATAATAAGGACAAAAACGAGTACTAACAATACGAAACATTGAGGACAAATTAGACACATAAATGCGTCTATCAAATACCCCCAAACTTATTATTTGCTAGTCCTCGAGCAAAACAACAAAAATAAAACCGAGTTAATCTCGGGAGGGTTTACCAGAGGTGTACCCACAAAACCATGACTTCTAATTGGTCACAAGTATCCAAAGAGCTATGAGGACATACATATTCTCAACCTATCTCCAAGTAACTAGAATGTCAAAGAAAAGGTGTCAGCTCTAAAGCTGACTAAATAAATAGGGAGACACATCCGCAATACTGCTAGATAAAGAGATATCCGCTACACAGCTAGATAAACATTGTAAGATGCGTCCGCTGATCTACAACTGGATAAGATTAGGAGAGAGAGAAATATGAGAGGGACATCTGCTATACATCTGGACTAATTACGTGTGATGAGTTAAACCAGTGCTAGAAAGATCTTGTGCCAGATTGAAAGCGGAATAACAAAACAACCAAATGTATCTTTTCTTCGACTCTCTCATAGTGCTCAGTAGAAACAACGTCTTCGTCTTCAACTGCTGATGATAACTCTTGAACCTTGACAATTAACTCTTCTCTTCGATTCCTCACTTGAAAATTCCTTATATATTTATACTTCCTTATGGCCTTATTGAACAAAATTTAAACTTCTTTCTTTCATTTTTTTTAATAGAGTAATAACAAGACAAAAATTTACATGGCCATCACAGAAGGATTTTAACACTTGGATCTTCGCAACTTGTAATGTCTTAGTATCATGAAATTTAACAACTTATATAATTTGCTCTTATAACTTCTTGTAACCCTTGATTTTTGAATTATGATTTTCTATTGTTGCTTCTAAACCTTAAACCTCTTCAACTTTCTTCATAGATTTTGATGTCGCTCTGTTTGTTGATGATGATAAGTTTCTATTGAGAGAGAGTTGTAATCCAGTAACTAAGACTACATTTTGAGGTTGCTTTGTCTTTCTGGCATTTCCTGACCTATTTGAATTTCTATCATGGATGGTTAGGTCCATCACGGTTACCCTCTAAAAGGAACAAGTTCTCTCCTGAATTTCAAGGATCTCAATGTCTTTTTCTCTAATGTCTCAATAGGTTGTTATCCCTAGCATTCCAATTTCTATCTTTTAGGCGAGAAACAGTATGTAAACTTAGCTAGCCGGATACCAAGTGATGCTAGAAGTTTCTCCCTTACCCCCAAACTTAAATCTAACATTGTCCTCAATGTTCTAAAGATAAAATTAAAAACATGAACAAGGAGAAACTGTTACCACTTGAGGGAAAAGAAATAAGGAAGGATATTACCGTATGCATGAGCGTGGGTGCCTTCCATAAAATGCTAAATTTAAAGTCTTTAGCTAGACATAAAATACCTCAAAATGATTGTCACTTTCCAAAGCCATATACCAATAGCCGAAATAGCTGTGGGTCCTCATAACCAAATAGAGCAGACACTAATGAAAGACTACCATCTTGGATTAGAAAAATGAGCAGACGGAGCATAGCTTGATCAAGGGATTTTATTAAGGAAACTAGATTTATCTGGTGTGTCTTTATATAAGTGTCTAGGACAACAGGTTCAACCGAATGACATGTCTCTAAGGTCTGGGTTTCTTCATGGACAATATTTGGAGGATCGGGTAGCAAAATTTGAAGAAACTCGAGTAGTATCTTAGACGCACAAAGCTCGAGTCCCAAGTTAGGGACTTCAATTAGGGATTCATGACGATCAGTAGAGTCATCATTACCCCCAAACTTAGGGTGAACAATATCCTCAAATGGACCAAAATCTATGGGATGGATTCCAGGGTCCATAAAGTCAGCACAACAACTAGCTTCCTTGGGAGACTGGTCATCTAAACGAACAACATCATCATATAAAGGATTATCAAAGAAAATCTCTAGCATAGGCTCATCAACTAATGTGTTTTTCATGGTTACCTCCTCCGAATCACTGAAAGGTTCATCAAATAATGGATTATCAAACATAGTGTAGGCTAAAGGATCAGGAACTAGAGTGCTAATCATGTTCACCACTTCTAAATCATCTATCTCAGAAGACTTAATAACATTAAATACATTTAGCTCAGTAGTCATGTTACCAAAAGATATGTTCATAAGTCCGGTTCTACAATTGATGACAACATTAGATGTGGCTAAGAATGGGCGACCTAAAATCATCGGGATTTGAGCACTTGGGTCCTGAACAGGCTGGGTATCTAGAACAACAAAATCCACTGGGTATATGAACCTATCAACCTCAATAAGAAAATCTTCTATGACACCACGAGGCACTTTGACAGACCTATCAGCTAATTGAAGTGTCATTTTGGTCGGTTTCAACTTATCAAGACCTAGCTGGGTGTACACATGATACAGGAGTAAGTTAACACTAGATCCTAAGTCAAGTAACGCCTTATCAACCATGTGCTTACAAATTGCACAAGATATGGTGGGGCATCCATGGTCCTTATACTTAGGGGGTGTTTGGTTCAGAAGAATTGAACTTACTTGACCAGCTAAAAAGGCTTTCTTATGGACATTAAGCTTACGCTTTCGTGTACAAAGATCTTTCAGGAACTTGGCATAAGAAGGCATTTGCCTAATTGCTTCTAATAATGGAATGTTGATATTCACCTGTTTAAATGTTTCCATTATCTCGTTGAAAATCGACTCCTTCTTAGTTGGGGCTAATAATTTTGGATATGGGGATCTAGGCCCAAAGGTAGTCCTATCAGGAATTTCTTGGGACTCCTCAGGAATTGTTTCAGTTTCCTCAGCTATGGGCTCCTCTGGTGAAGTAGAAGGTGGAACTACAGTATGTCCACTAGGCATGGCTACCTTATTGTTTACCGTTTTACCGCTCCTAAGGGTTGTTATAGAGTTCACATAATTTGATGATTTCTCACCAGCTAAAGATATTTGATGGACTCCTCTAGGATTAGGCTGTGGTTGACTAGGGAACTTGCCTTTTTCTCTCAAAGTCTCATTTATCTGACTAACTTGGATTTTTAACTCGGAAATATCCCGAGAGTTAGCCTGGACCATCTTTTTGTTTTCATCTAGACCTTGTACAACCGTCTGCTGAAGTTCTATAGTGTTCCGAGTTAACAAGGTGAGAGACTCTTCTAAACTCATGATTTTCTTATCTGAAGGGGTTTGAAACTATGTTGGTCCTGAAGGATTCTTAGCATAGCCAAAACCTGGGGGAATAACCTGAGAGTTACTAGACTGACCTTGACTCTGTCCCTTGGACCAAGAAAGGTTTGGATGGTTTCTCCAACTAGGGTTATAGGTTTCTGAATATGGGTCAAACTTCTGATGGTTCTCAAATCTAGTGTTATTATAAAGATCATGGGCTTTCTCTTCATTAATCCGTCCTTCCCAGAAAGGCTCTACTCTACCACTAGTTTGACTCAATTCTAAAACCTCTACCTTTTAGCTATGGCTGCTATTTTGGCATCTGACTCATATGATCCTTCTACCCTATTAACAGTTCCTCTACCTAAGAGAATGGGTTTCTTAGGCTCCCTACTATTTCCCATTGGTAGGTATTTTCGGCGATTTCATTCAAAAATGTCATTGCCTCATCAACAGTTTTATTCTCAAACCCACATGTGCATAAAGACTCAACCATGGTTGTTGTCGAATAATATAAACCCTCATAAAGGATTTGAACTAGCCTAACCTTATCTAAACCATGGTGAGGACATTGAGATATTAAGTCATTGAACCTTTCCAAATACCTATATAAATATTTTCCCTCTTGTTGAGAAAAAGTACAGATCTGCGTCCTAATAGACGATGTTTTATGCCTAGGGAAAAACTTCTGTAAAAAGGCAGCTGTAAGTTGGTCATAGGTTTCAATTGGCTCAGAAGGGAAACTATATAGCCAAGCTTTGGCTTTATCTTTCAGGGAAAATGGGAATAACCTAAGTTTCAACGCATCATCATCTAGGTTTTTAATTTTCAGAGTACTACATACTTCCTCGAATTCCCTAATATGAAAATAGGGGTTTTCACTTTCTTTCCCTAAAAAGATTGGGAGCATCTGCAGGGTCCCAGGTTTCAGTTCATAATTTTCCTCAGTTTCAGCTAACTTGATACATGACGGACGAGAGGTCCTAGTTGGGTTTAACAAAGCTTTCAAAGTTGCAATTTCTGGCACTATCAAAGGACTAGGAGTACTTTCTTCACTAATTGTCAAGTTTTCAAAGCTGAAATTTCCAAAAACGGGGCTCTCAAAAGAAGAGTCTTAGAACTCTCCGCATTCACAATAAGAAGTACTAGGTTTGTCACTAATCAAACGACCTAGAGTGTTTCTTTTCCAAGCCCGTTCTCTAATTACCTCGGGCATACACTAGAAAAACAAAATAAAAAGAAAAAAAAAACCTAAAAGGAAGAAAATTATAATTTCATTTGATAGGATCCGGAGATGCCTATATATATAACCGCAATCGCACGGTGTCTAACTAGTATACATAGGCAAGTACGGGTCGAACCCACAAGGAGCGGTGGAAAGTAGTGTAACCAATATTCCTAATCGACAAACCAATAAAGATGTTTTTGGATTTTTAGAATTGAAAATGAAATAATAAAGTTAAACGAAACGAATATAGTAAATTCGTCCAGAGAGAGTCAGTAACTTGGATTTTTCGGATTCCACCAATTTAATCATCTAAAAACTCATTACAATATCCAAAGTCAATCTCCGGTATAACTCAAGACAATTATTGGAATCAACCACATGTCTCGGAAGATAATACATTAAAATCCAAAATTATTTTTCATCGGTATAATTTTCTTCGCTTCTAAGTAGACAGTTCTAAAGAATTATTTATCAATCCAAAAGCATATCCCATCAAACATTACTAAGCATGGCATATCAATCTAAAAGCATAAATAATCAGTGAAGCTATCTAACCAATATATAGTCTTAAAGAATCACATATCAATTTATAAGCATACATCGTCAAAGAAAATAATCCAAGCACAAAGCATCAAACGGAAAGCATATGTGATCAAATCAACTACTTATGAAATAACTAATCAAGCAAATAATGAAGATAAATTACTAAACATTTGAGTCATTATTATGGAGAATTTAAGTTGAGTTTGAACAATTAAACTTGGTTTCTTCCTAAAACCCTAGTTATAAAGCTTAGCAAAACATGGCTTTCTCAAAAGCTAAATCAAAAGAGAACTTGCTAATCCAAAACGAAAATGGGAGAAATAGAACTTCAAACCCTAAAAGCTTTGCCGCCGCTCTCCACTCCAGTGTCGGCCTCCTCTTCCCTCTCAGTCTCTGTTTACGGCTCTCTGGACGATCTCCTTTTTTCTGTCTCTGTCCGGATGATTATAATGCTAGCTGCTAGAAAATAAAACCTAGTGGACTTATGCCAGAGGCCCAACTCGGTCACCTCACTTCCAAATCCCAAACTGCCAAGGTCCAGCCACTTCACCTGTAACCAGTCTCTCATCCTTCCCCAACGTCTTCTCTATCCAGCCCTCTCTAGCCATGGCCACCGATTCAACCAACAAACCAACAGTACCTCTCTCCGTCTTCTCACCAATATTCCATGTAAACACCAGCTAATCGGTTATTAATTGAGATACTGAGAACTTACAGCAAAACCCATTCATGATTTGCGACAAATCGAACCCATTCTTCCTTTTCCATTTATATTTCTCTGTTGATTCAATCTCCCACCTAATTGCAGAATTAGTAAGTGCTGCAGTGACAGTGTTGCTGAATCCAGTGAGGGTGTTGCAGTGAAGGATAAGACAGATTGTGGTGTAAGATAAACTAGTCCAGGCTGTATTTTACACATATGTCTCACACGTGACTATGTCGGTTACTAGCTGTTGTATTTCCTTTAAGTACAGTTTGTCCTAATCTTTGTGTGGTTGTAATGAATTTCATTGTAATGAGAGAAAACATTGTTATCTGTAAAAATGATTACCATTAACATGTTGTTATGGTATCAGAGCAGGTCAAGATTCATCTTCAATATTTCTTTATCCAATCAATTCAGTAAATTACTTCACTGAAATTGATTCATTTCTATCAACAGATTTTTTTTGTGAAGTACATGTTTGGTGATCTTAATCAAGAATTTTCTTGAAATTTACTTTGAAATTCAATTTTCTTGAAATTTTCTTGTGTTGTTGTTGATTACTTCTGTAGTTATAATTCCTGATCCAGTATTTTCTCTTCTTCAATCTGTTTATGATTCGAGAATTTGGTTCCACATCTTCAATGGAGAATCCAACTGCATCTACTTTCTCAAAGGTACCGCTCAATCAAATTACCACTTTTGTTCATCTTAAACTCAAGGAAGACAATTACTTCACATGGAGGAATTTAATGAATCCTGTGATTCAAAGATACAAATTAAAGAAGTTTTTAGATGGATCATATCCATGTCCTCCTCAATACACTTCACCAAGAAATGAAGCTAATGGAATTGAAAGTCAAAACTACACTGACTGGATGGAAGAGGATTCGACTATCATCATGTGGATCAATTCAACAATTTCAGATTCTGTAATAGTATACTTCTCCAGATCTACTTCATCTCATGAGTTGTGGAAAAGTATTGAGGATCGTTTTGCTAAATCCTCCTCAACACATTCTATTCAACTCCGCACTAAACTTCTATCACTTGCTCAAGGTGATAAATCTATTCCTCAACTTATTAATGAGATCAAACTATTGTCGGATCAATTAGCTGCTGCAGGTGAAATTGTATCAGATAGAGAATTGGTAGTTATTACACTCAAAGCCTTAAATTCAGATTACATACCTTTTTATACTTCTATGAGACATAGAAATCCACCAATTTCAAGTATTGAATTGCACAACAATTTGCTCAGTGAAGAATCTGTTGTAAGTGAGAGACTCAAGGTTACTAAACATGATATGGATGCTAAAGCATTTTATGCTAATAACAATTTTAGAGGTTCTTTTAGAGGCTATTCTGGCAGGGGTTCTTTCAGAGGAAGAAATTCTAGTGGTGGTAGATATTCAAGTGGTGGTAGATATCCAAATCCTGCACTCTTCAACAAACAATCTTTTAGTAAAGGTTCTGCTACTAGTGACACTCAACCTTGTCAGATATGTCTCTCTGATACTCATCTGGCACCCAATTGTACTCAAAGATTAAACTTCTCCTACAAAGGAAGACCACCACCAACAAATCTCCATGCTATGTTTGCTGCAGCTGATATATTTGACAAAGATGAGTGGATTGTAGATAGTGGAGCTAACATTCATATCACAGCTGATGCTTCTTTGCTGCAAGAAGCTATTCCTTATGATGGCACTGAACTCATTAACACAGCAAATGGAGAAGGTATGGACATTACTCATACAGGACAATCTAGTAAAATTGTTAATGATCATTCTTTTGTTCTAAATGATATTCTTCTTGTTCCAAAAGCCTCTCATAATATTTTATCAGCTCATAAATTTACCACAGATAATAATTGTTCTCTAACTCTTGATTCCAATGGTTTTTCTAGTGAAGGATCAGACCTCTGGGAAGATTATCTTCCAAGGTCCTCATAAAAATGGTCTCTACCCTATCAACTTTCAACAATCTCTTCATGCATATTCTACTACTATCAATGATCCAGTTCTTCTTCATCAGAGATTCGGTCATCCTTCATTTCAAACTTTTCAGAAAATCTGTAAAATCCTAAATTTGGTCAATGTAGCTAATAAGCCATTTTGCTGCAATGAATGCAAGCTATGTAGATCTCAGAAATTACCTTTTCAGCTTTCTAGTACTCAAGCTCATAAACCACTTGAACTACTACATATGGATCTTTGGGGTCCTTGTCATGTAGCTTCAATCTCTGGAAGTTTGTATTATGCCAATATTGTAGATGAGTATACCAAGTACTGTTGGATTCTTCCTTTGTCTAATAAAGCTGATTTTAAACATGCTTTTGTCTCTTTTTTTTTACTAGAGTAGAAAAGTTACTTGCTCATTCTGTTATCACCATAAGAACTGACAATAGTGGTGAATTTTTAAACACTTTTCTTGAACAATACTGCTCTTCAAGAGGTATTTCTCATGAGCTAAGTTGTCATAATACACCTGAGCAGAATGGTGTTGCAGAGGTTAAACATAAACATCTTATAGGTGTCACTAGAACTCTCTTATTACAATCTGGATTACCTAATCAGTATTGGGTTGAAGCCATTCAAACAGCTAATTACTTAATCAATAGGCTACCTACCAGATCTCTAAATTTCAACTCTCCATTTCAAACTTTATTTCATAAACATCCAGATTATCATTCTCTAAAAGCTTTTGGTTGTGCTTGTTATCCTTGGTTAAAACCTTACACATCCAACAAACTTGAGCCCAGAAGCAAACTTTGCATTTTTCTAGGCTATAGTTTGCACCACAAGGGATACAGGTGCTTGGAGCCAATTTCAGGGAAAGTTTACATATCTAGGCATGTTTCTTTTAATGAGAGTTCTTTTCCATATTCTGAATTTGCTTCTAATGAATCATCTTCTGATGTTTTTACCTTTTCTCCTGCAACTACTTCAACTACTTCTTTAGCTTCCTCTACTCCACTTTTTCCTTCCATTTCTAACTCTAATATTACAAAGAATGATCATTGCATGACTACTAGAGGTAAAAATGGTATTTTTACACCCAAATCTTACTTTGCTACTAAGAATCCATTGCCAGCTGCTTTTATCAGTCATGTACCCAGGAGTATTGGTGCAGCTAACAAAGTAAAATCTTGGAGAGATTCTTCTGTGACAGAATACAAGGCTCTAATGCAAGCAGGTACATGGTCTCTTGTTCCTCCAGATCCCTCTCAACATCTCATTGGTTGCAAGTGGGTTTTTAGACTCAAATACAAACCTGATGGCACCATTGATAAACACAAGGCAAGGTTGGTAGCTAAGGGCTATCATCAGCAGCATGGTTTGGACTTTGAAGAGACTTTTAGTCCAGTGGCTAAACCAGTTACTATCAGAATTATACTCTCTATGGAAATGCACTGGAAAATACATCAGCTTGATGTGAGTAATGCATTCTTGCATGGTGATTTACATGAAGAGGTCTATATGACTCGGCCTCCTGGTTTTATAGATCCTACCAAACCAGATCATGTTTGTCTACTTCACAAAGCTATCTATGGCCTTAAACAGGCACCTAGGGCTTGGTATGACAAACTCAGCACAGCTTTGAAGAATCTTCAATTTGTTAACTCAGTAGCTGATCCATCTCTCTTTGTTCATCTACAAGGATCTCAGCTGACAGTTGCTTTAGTTTATGTAGATGACATTCTGCTCACTGGTTCCAACTCTCTCTTCCTTATGAATGTTATTACTCAACTACAAGATTCTTTTCCTTTGAAAGATCTTGGTGACATACATTACTTTCTTGGCTTGGAAGTGCTAAGGTCTTCTGGTTCTTTGTATCTCACTCAAACAAAGTATGCAGTTGATCTGCTTGTGAAGCATCATATGGAAGGAGCTAAATCATGTTCTACTCCTGTCTCTCTTACTACTAAACTGAGTATCAATTCTGGTGATCTACTTGACAATCCTACTGAATTAAGAAGTCTTGTTGGAGCACTTCAGTATATTACTTGGACTAGACCTGATATAGATTTTGCAATGAATCAAGTATGTCAGTATATGCAACATCCCATAACTGAGCATCTTCTAGCTGCTAAGAGGATTCTCAGATATCTCAAGGGCACTTTAGAGTATGGTCTTCATTTTACCAAAGGGGATTCTTTTCTTCTTGGTTTTTCAGATGCTGATTGGGCTGGTAATATAGATGACAGAAGGTCAACTGGAGGTTATTGTATCTTTTTGGGGTGCAACATTGTTTCTTGGTCTTCAAAGAAGCAAACAACTATTGCTAGGTCCATTACAGAGGCAGATTACAGAACTTTGGCACATAGTGCTGCTGAAATGGTTTGGATTTGCTACATTCTTCAAGAAATTCATTTTCCTATATCTAGTATTCCTCAACTTGCCTGTGACAACATTAGTTCAATTTCTTTAGCCTCAAATCCAGTTCTCCATTCCAAAATGAAACATGTTCATTTGGATTATCATTTTGTAAGAGAACTTGTTCAGTCCAAATCCCTTGATGTTTTTTATGTACCCACTTTAGATCAGATAGCTGATATCTTTACTAAGGGTCTTCACAGTCCTAGATTCTTAGATCTCAGGTCCAAGCTCAAGGTGACTTCTATACCCATGAGCTTGAGGGGGGATAATTGCAGAATTAGTAAGTGCTGCAGTGACAGTGTTGCTGAATCCAGTGAGGGTGTTGCAGTGAAGGATAAGACAGATTGTGGTGTAGGATAAACTAGTCCAGGCTGTATTTTACACAGCTGTCTCACACGTGACTATGTCAGTTACTAGCTGTTGTATTTCCTTTAAGTACAATTTGTCCTAATCTTTGTGTGGTTGTAATGAATTTCATTGTAATGAGAGAAAACATTGTTGTCTGTAAAAATGATCACCATTAACATGTTGTTACCACCATCATTGGTTCTCCATCAAGACCAACTTCACAGTAAAGGCCAGCCATAAGTCCTCTTTTTCATGCACAGCTCCATTAACCACATTTTTGCTTCCTTGTTCACGACCATCGCATCAACGAATCTCACTTCAATTGACTGTTTTCCTGACATATACAACACCTTCTGCCATCGATTGCGGCAGCTAAGCAATTTAATATTCCCTGGCCGGACAATCACCAGCTGCACAGTTCAGTAAAGTGCTCCAGCTTCTGCTACCTGCAAATGACACCAACCCAGTAGCACTCATCCGTTCTCCTAGCTTCCAGCTGCCAAATCTCCTTCTCGGCTACAACACCATCTTCTTACGACTTCACCTCCATTAATTGCAGGACGGATGAAACCCATGTCTTCACTCCCTGTGTTCTCAGCCCTAACCAACACCACGAAAACCCTTCAGCTGCAAAACTCAACTTCGCTGAGTTCATCTTCATTTACATCTCAAAACTGCTCGACTTGAAACCAGCACCACATCATCACCGTCACAAAACCTTCATTATCGCTGCTGCACTATGAATTGTGCACAAACTTACTTTGAACAACAACCATAAACACCACTGCAGCTGAATAAAATTCAGCCTATATGCCGAACTCAAGCTGTTTCATCTCCCTTTCTTATCTGAACTTCTCCACCGATAGCACTGTTGGAATTAATTACAATAATCGAATGCAAATGGGAAATAATACTTAGATTACACTGATAGTAGTAACAAATAACTCAATAAACTTAGTAGAGGCACGTATGAGATACGCTGAGCTAAAGGTAATATTGCCTGCTACTCCTCTGAGATGCTATAGCAATTAACAAATTACCTCCAGGATACAACTACTGTTAGTTCTCCTCTATGTGTAGCATACACAGAGAGAACCCTTAGAACTTGGCAGCAGAAATAAAACAAAATTACAAATCGAAACTCAAATAGTTTCAGAGAAATGTAAAAACTAATTTATGTTTCTGTAAAACAATTTATGTAAATAAAGTTTTTGTAAACTAATATTCTGTAAACAAAGAAGTAGTTATACAAAATTATGTTTCTGTAAACTACAACTTGTTTTAGACAAGAACTGAATTTATTCTGGGTTTTAAATGAAACGTAAATGAGAACTTAAGTTTCTGAAAGCAAGCATAAGAGAAGAAAAGAAAGAGAACTTAAGTTCTGAGGTATGGTTTCAAATGAAGAAATTCATCTTGTATTTATAGCAAAAATTAGTTCGAACGTTTAAAGAGAATCCAAAGCAAAGACAAGATCCGTCAAACACGATCCGTAAAACACGCGTCTCGAACGTTACAAAAGTTTAAGGTAAAAGCAGCGTTAAAAATACAGTAAAACGCTTTTGTCGGAATTCAAAATTTTCGAGATTCTTCTCGAGGTGCACATGTGTTACACGGGTCGGACACCCAATACCGAGAAGGCAAAGAATAAAATTCTTTACATGTGTGGGAGAAACGTGTGGAAGATTTCAGTAAAAAGAATGGGTCGGATACACCCACACCCACACCCACTCCCACTCCCATGCCCACGCCCACGCCCACGCCCTCGCCATCGCCCTCGCCCTCGCCCGAGCCGAGCCGAGCGAGCGTGCGTGCTTCTGTGCGAAGCACCGCGCGAATGGGAAATGCAATAAGAAATGCAATAAGGTTTAGGCAACCTTGCCATAGTCTAGGGCTTTCCCCATACACAAAGGTCTAAAGACCCAAAGGGCCATGCCCTTAAGGCTAAACCAATGCTATTTAAGTCTAAAACTCTAAATGTTTTAGTCTATATGGGACTAATGTTTTATTCATTCACATGAAAAAACATCTAGGGAGAAAAAGGTCTTGGGATCAAAACATGGTTCATGCATTTTTAATTAAATTTTAAAAACGTTTTTTCTAACAATCCCCCACATGAATAATAAAACATGTCGATAAAACACGATAAAACATAAGTCAACAAAATAGGCTAAGGTGTCCCAAAGATTGAACCTTAACTTAGTGAGAGGTTACCTGAACTGCTTGTTGATACGGTGAACACAATGTCTTGAACCGCCAACAATGAATGCAATTCAGAAATAACAGCCACACTTGATGCCTCAATCGAAGAAAACAGCTGCCAAGCTCTTGCGGTTGTGCCCATTTTGGTCGTGGGCTAAAATCCCGGACTTAATGAATGTCTCTAGAGAATCAGCTCAAATTCTCATAGGAAGCGGCCCCACTTACAACATCCACAAAGGTGAGTCCATAAAGAGTGTCCTGCCACACCCCGCTTTAATCAAAGCCATGGTACCCATTAAGATCGCAAAAGATCATCCTTAATTTCTGCAGCAAGACTATCGCACGATTACACCATAGGGAGGGACAAAGATAGTGCTTTCTCAATATCACCATAAATTAGTTGTCTCATTGAACCTTGATCTTGGAAATCCAATCACAAGGTTGAGTATCCTTCATGGTGATTTATTCAATGAGCTTAAGTCCCATCCCCCTCGATGTAAATTTAACTTTCTCTCTAGTTAAGCCTTTAAATCAAAGGATCTGCAAGATTATCTTTGGATTTTACAAAGTCTATCGAGATAATACCAAGAGAGAGTAGTTGTTTCACCGTCTTATGTCTTCTTCGTATATGTATAGACTTCCCGTTGTATACATTGTTCTTTGCGCAACCAAGAGCACTTCACATCACAGTGGATGGAAATTGAAGACACAAAGCTTGGGCCGTAGTGGAATTCCTCCCAAGAAACATCGTATCCATTCGATTCCTCTCGACTTTTTCCAAGGCTATAAATTCAGACTCCATAGTGGATTTAGCTATACATGTATGTTTGGTAGACTTCCATGAGACAGACGCACCTCCAAGCAAGAAGATGTACCCACTAGTAGATTTGCATTCTTCTGAGTCTGATATCCAGTTGGCATCACAATACCCTTCCAGTACAGCAGGTACTTCCCAAAACTTAAGCAATAGTTTGAGGTCCCTCTTAGGTAACGTAAAACTCGAAGAGAGCATTCTAGTGATCCCGCCTGGGTTGCAAGTATACCTGCTTAATCTACTCACAGTAGTAAGCAATATCAGGTCTTGTACAGTTCATAAGATACATAAGACTACCAATAATGCGAGAATACTCAAGTTGATCAATACCCTCACCCTTGTTATTTTTCAATTTACAAGTGGGATCAAATGGAGTATACGCAGGTTTAGCATTTTCATAATTAAATCTCTTTAATACGGTTTCAAAGATAATGAGATTGACTAAGACTATATCCATCGACGTCTTTCGATTTTCATCCCTAAGATTACATCAAAAGAGGGCCTAAGTCTTTCATGTCAAAATTATCTCTAAGCATGCTTTTAATGGTATTAATAATATCAAGGTTGCTGCCTAATATGAGCATATCATCAACATATAGGCAAACAATAACATGAGAATCATACACAGATTTAATGTAAACACATTTATCAGATTCATTAACCTTGAAACCATTAGTTATCATAACATGATCAAATTTTTCATGCCATTGTTTAGGTGCTTGTTTTAAACCGTATAGAGATTTGTTCAACTTGCATACTTTGTTTTCAAAATCTTTTACAATAAAGCCTTCAGGTTGGTCCATATAAATTTCTTCATTCAATTCACCATATAAAAATGCAGTTTTAACATCCATCTGATGTATATGCAAATCATTAATTGAAGCAATAGCAATCAACATCCTAATCGAGGTGATTCTAGAGACTGGTGAATAAGTATCAAAGAAATCTAATCCTTCCTGTTGTCTATAGCCTTTAGCTACCAACCTAGCTTTATATTTATCTATAGTTCCATCTGTTCTAAGTTTCCTTTTGAACACCCATTTGCAACCTATGGATTTACTTCCAGGAGGCAAGTCTACAAGCTCCCAAGTTTCGTTTTGCTGAATGGACTCCCATTCATTTAATGAAGCTTCTTCCCAAAAAGGATCTTCTGGAGAAGTCATAGCTTCCTTGTAGGTTTGGGGTTCAGACTCTACCGTAAGAGTCAAAAAATCTGGGCCAAAACTTGTTTCAGTTCTAACCCTCTTACTTCTTCTTGGTTCAGTCTCTTGTTCTAGAGATTGGGGTTGACTAGTCGATGGAACATCAGAGAGATCATCATGGACCCTTTTACGAGGTCCAGACCTTAAAGGAAATATGTGTTCATAAAACACAGCATCTCTTGATTCCATTATGGTGTTCAGACCAATGTTATTGTGTTCAGAACTGATGACCATAAACCCGTGAGCATTTGTATGCTCAGGATATCCTATGAAAACACAGTCAATTGTTTTAGGACCTATTTTAGTTTTCTTGGGATGAGGAATGGCCACCTTGGCCAAACACCCCCACACTTTAAAGTATGCATAGGAAGGTTGTTTACCATTCCACAATTCGTAGGGAGTTTTATCTGATTTTTTAAATGGAACTCGGTTCAAAATATAGCATGCCGAGAGGATAGCTTCCCCCCACAAGTTCGAAGATAACCCTGAACTTGTCAACATAGAATTTACCATATCTATGAGTGTTCTATTTTTTCTTTCGGCTACACCATTCGATTCAGGTGAATATGGTGCAGTGGTTTCATGAATGATTCCATTATTTTTACAAAACTCTCCTATGGGTATCACATACTCACCGCCACGGTCAGACCTAAGAGTTTTAATCTTAACTCCTTTTTGGTTTTCTACTTCAAGTTTATAAAACTTAAAAGCCTCTAAGGCCTCATCTTTACTTTTAAGAAGATGAACCTGACAGTATCGTGAGTAATCATCTATAAAAGTGATGTACCATTTTCTACCACCTCTTGTTGGTGTTGATTTCAAGTCTCCTAAATCCGAGTGTATTAGTTCCAAAGGAACTGTTTTACGTTCAATACTTTTATTAAATGGTTTTCTTGCATATTTAGATTCAACACAGATTTCACATCTTTGTTTTTTGTCAAAGTTTATTTTTGGTATGCAACCTAAATTAGCAAGTCTTTCTAAAGATTTGAGATTTACATGCCCAAGTCTATCATGCCAAATATGTGAAGAGTCACAAACATAAGCAGAAGAAGATGCATTAACATTCAATTTCAAATCAGATACACTAAGCTTAATCATGTTATCAGTAACATAACCTTTTCCTACGAATTCACCATGCTTAGAAATCACAACAGTATTAGACTCAGCAACAATTTTAAAACCTTTCCTAGCAGGATGGTTTCTGAGATGAGATTTTTGCATATGTCTGGGACGTAGAATACCTCATTCAATGCGAGAGTTTTTCCTGAAGTTAGCTTCAGTTCGACCTTGCCTTTCCCCACCACTTTCGCGGTGGAAGAGTTTCCCATGAACAATTTCTCATCATCTCCTACTATGGCATAGGAGGAGAAAGCATTTATGAATTTACAGACATGCTTTGTGGCTCCAGAATCAAGCCACCAGTCTCTCACATTAGTCATACTAGATACAAGGTCGACTTCAGACACCATGCCAGTGAAATATCCAGAGTCCTCTACTATGTTTGCCTTATTTTTCTGTTTTGGATCATATTTGATCCTTTTAGGGGCTTTACAGTCTTTAGCCATATGTCCAGGTTTACCACAATTAAAACAGTCGCCTTTGATGGTGTGCTTAGTGACACCACCTCTAGGCTTAAAATTGTTACCTCTGGGTTTTCGACGTCTGTTACGTCTATTACCCATTTTGCTAGATTCTCCAGGAGTTTTCTTTGAAGCAGCTTTATCGTCCAAAACATGAGCTTTGTTGGACATGTTTTTGCTCAGCATCATGCTCTTGTCCTTGCTGCACATAAGCTCCTCAACCTGGATCTTTTTTCCAAGCTCCACCATGGTGATTTCATGAGTCTTGTGTCGCGGCCTCCTCTTGTATTCGCTTCATGAGGGTGGAAGCTTTTCAATCACAAATGATACTTGTAGAGCTTCATCAAAAGTCAAGCCTTCAAAGAAGAATCTCGCTGATGAGGAGTTGAAGTTCGACGAACCGTTTTACCACAAAGGCTTTTCGTCAGTCATGTTGTATTCTAAGAACTTAGCCATCAAGAACTTCTTACTTCCAAGCAGCTTCAAAGATGATATTTTTCTTCTAGAGCTTCCCATAAATCAAAAGCATTAAAATCTTCTTTTGCATTATAGAAGTCATACAAGGAGTCATCAAGACAGTTAAGAATATGATTCTTGCACAAATAATTCTTCCTATTCCATCTGTCCAATTTATCTTCATTACCACGGCGATGAAGTTTTCTCGAGGGTTTTTATAAAGCATATCCATCTAACCTTTGGTCGTTTAGGAAGAATAGCATTTTAGACTGCCATCTCTTAAAGTCCTTACCACTGAACTTTGGTGGTTTTTCTACAGTATTCTTTCCCATGTTTTTACAACAACGAATATTACAGTATTACAATATTACAATAAGGCACAATATTACCTTTAGATTGTTGGAATTAATTACAATAATCGAATGCAAATGGGAAATAATACTTAGATTACACCGATAGTAGTAACAAATAACTCAATAAACTTAGTAGAGGCACGTATGAGATACTGCTGAGCTAAAGGTAATATTGCCTGCTACTCCTCTCGAGATGCTATAGCAATTAACAAATTACCTCCAGGATACAACTCTTGTTAGTTCTCCTCTATGTGTAGCATACACAGAGAGAACCCTTAGAACTTGGCAGCAGAAAATAAAACAAAATTACAAATCGAAACTCAAATAGTTTCGAGAAATGTAAAAACTAATTTATGTTTCGTAAAACAATTTACTGTAAATAAAGTTTACAGAAAACTAATATTCTGTAAACCAAGAAGTAGTTATACAAAATTATGTTTATGTAAACTACAACTTGTTTCGACAAGAACTGAATTTATTCTGGTTTTAAATGAAACGTAAATGAGAACTTAAGTTTCTGAAAGCAAGCGTAAGAGAAGAAAAGAAAGAGAACTTAAGTTCTGAGGTATGGTTTCAAATGAAGAAATTCATCTTGTATTTATAGCAAAAATTAGTTCGAACGTTTAAAGAGAATCCAAAGCAAAGACAAGATCCGTCAAACACGATCCGTAAAACACGCATCTCGAACGTTACAAAAGTTTAAGGTAAAAGCAGCGTTAAAAATACAGTAAAACGCTTTTGTCGGAATTCAAAATTTTCGAGATTCTTCTCGAGGTGCACATGTGTTACACGGGTCGGACACCCAAAACCGAGAAGGCAAAGAATAAAATTCTTTACATGTGTGGGAGAAACGTGTGGAAGATTTCAGTAAAAAGAATGGGTCGGATACACCCACACCCACACCCACACCCACTCCCACGCCCTCGCCCTCGCCCGCGCCCGAGCCGAGCGAGCGTGCGTGCTTCTGTGCGAAGCACCGCGCGAATGGGAAAGGCAATAAGAAATGCAATAAGGTTTAGGCAACCTTGCCATAGTCTAGGGATTTCCCCATACACAAAGGTCTAAAGACCCAAAGGGCCATGCCCTTAAGGCTAAACCAATGCTATTTAAGTCTAAAACTCTAAATGTTTTAGTCTATATGGGACTAATGTTTTATTCATTCACATGAAAAAACATCTAGGGAGCAAAAGGTCTTGGGATCAAAACATGGTTCATGCATTTTTAATTAAATTTTAAAAACGTTTTTTCTAACAATCCCCCACATGAATAATAAAACATGTCGATAAAACACGATAAAACATAAGGCAACAAAATAGGCTAAGGTGTCCCAAAGATTGAACCTTAACTTAGTGAGAGGTTACATGAACTGCTTGTTGATACGGTGAACGAAATGTCTTGAACCGCCAACAATGAATGCAATTCAGAAATAATAGCCACACTTGATGCCTCAACCGAAGAAAACAGCTGCCAAGCTCTTGCGGTTGTGCCCATTTTGGCCGTGGGCTAAAATCCCGGACTTAATGAATGTCTCTAGAGAATCAGCTCAAATTCTCATAGGAAGCGGCCCCACTTCCAACATCCACAAAGGTGAGTCCATAAAGAGTGTCCTGCCACACCCCTCTTTAATCAAAGCCATGGTACCCATTAAGATCGCAAAAGATCATCCTTAATTTCTGCAGGCAGCACTATCGCACGATTACACCATAGGGAGGGACAAAGATAGTGCTTTCTCAATATCACCATAAATTAGTTGTCTCATTGAACCTTGATATTGGAAATCCAATCACAAGGTTGAGTATCCTTCATGGTGATTTATTCAATGAGCTTAAGTCCCATCCCCCTCGATGTAAATTTAACTTTCTCTCTGGTTAAGCCTTTCGTCAAAGGATCTGCAAGATTATCTTTGGATTTTACAAAGTCTATCGAGATAATACCAGTAGAGAGTAGTTGTTTCACCGTCTTATATCTTCTTCGTATATGTATAGACTTCCCGTTGTATACATTGTTCTTTGCGCAACCAAGAGCAGCTTCACTGTCATAGTGGATGGCAATTGAAGACACAGGCTTGGGCCAGAGTGGAATTCCTCCCAAGAAACATCGTATCCATTCAGATTCCTCTCCAGCTTTTTCCAAGGCTATAAATTCAGACTCCATAGTGGATTTAGCTATACATGTCTGTTTGGTAGACTTCCATGAGACAGACGCACCTCCAAGCAAGAAGATGTACCCACTAGTAGATTTGCATTCTTCTCGAGTCGATATCCAGTTGGCATCACAATACCCTTCCAAGTCAGCAGGATACTTCCCAAAACTTAAGCAATAGTTTGAGGTCCCTCTCGGGTAACGTAAAACTCTGAAGAGAGCATTCCAGTGATCCCGCCCTGGGTTGCAAGTATACCTACTTAATCTACTCACGAGTAAGCAATATCGGGTCTTGTACAGTTCATAAGATACATAAGACTACCAATAATGCGAGAATACTCAAGTTGATCAATACCCTCACCCTTGTTCTTTTTCAATTTACAAGTGGGATCAAATGGAGTAGACGCGGTTTAGCATTTTCATAATTAAATCTCTTTAATACGGTTTCAAAGATAATGAGATTGACTAAGACTATATCCATCAGACGTCTTTCGATTTTCATCCCTAAGATTACATCAAAATGGGCCTAAGTCTTTCATGTCAAAATTATCTCTAAGCATGCTTTTAATGGTATTAATAATATCAAGGTTGCTGCCTAATATGAGCATATCATCAACATATAGGCAAACAATAACATGAGAATCATACACAGATTTAATGTAAACACATTTATCAGATTCATTAAACTTGAAACCATTAGTTATCATAACATGATCAAATTTTTCATGCCATTGTTTAGGTGCTTGTTTTAAACCGTATAGAGATTTGTTCAACTTGCATACTTTGTTTTCAAAATCTTTTACAATAAAGCCTTCAGGTTGGTCCATATAAATTTCTTCATTCAATTCACCATATAAAAATGCAGTTTTAACATCCATCTGATGTATATGCAAATCATTAATTGAAGCAATAGCAATCAACATCCTAATCGAGGTGATTCTAGAGACTGGTGAATAAGTATCAAAGAAATCTAATCCTTCCTGTTGTCTATAGCCTTTAGCTACCAACCTAGCTTTATATTTATCTATAGTTCCATCTGTTCTAAGTTTCCTTTTGAACACCCATTTGCAACCTATGGATTTACTTCCAGGAGGCAAGTCTACAAGCTCCCAAGTTTCGATGTGCTGAATGGACTCCCATTCATTTAATGAAGCTTCTTCCCAAAAGGATCTTCTGGAGAAGTCATAGCTTCCTTGTAGGTTTGGGGTTCAGACTCTACCGTAAGAGTCAAAAAATGGGGCCAAAACTTGTTTCAGTTCTAACCCTCTTACTTCTTCTTGGTTCGTCTCTTGTTCTAGAGATTGGGGTTGACTAGTCGATGGAACATCAGAGAGATCATCATGGACCCTTTTACGAGGTCCAGACCTTAAAGGAAATATGTGTTCATAAAACACAGCATCTCTTGATTCCATTATGGAGTTCAGACCAATGTTATTGTGGTCAGAACGATGACCATAAACCCGTGAGCATTTGTATGCTCAGGATATCCTATGAAAACACAGTCAATTGTTTTAGGACCTATTTTAGTTTTCTTGGGATGAGGAATGGCCACCTTGGCCAAACACCCCCACACTTTAAAGTATGCATATGAAGGTTGTTTACCATTCCACAATTCGTAGGGAGTTTTATCTGATTTTTTAAATGGAACTCGGTTCAAAATATAGCATGCCGAGAGGATAGCTTCCCCCCACAAGTTCGAAGATAACCCTGAACTTGTCAACATAGAATTTACCATATCTATGAGTGTTCTATTTTTTCTTTCGGCTACACCATTCGATTCAGGTGAATATGGTGCAGTGGTTTCATGAATGATTCCATTATTTTTACAAAACTCTCCTATGGGTATCACATACTCACCGCCACGGTCAGACCTAAGAGTTTTAATCTTAACTCCTTTTTGGTTTTCTACTTCAAGTTTATAAAACTTAAAAGCCTCTAAGGCCTCATCTTTACTTTTAAGAAGATGAACTTGTGATATCGTGAGTAATCATCTATAAAAGTGATGTACCATTTTCTACCACCTCTTGTTGGTGTTGATTTCAAGTCTCCTAAATCCGAGTGTATTAGTTCCAAAGGAACTGTTTTACGTTCAATACTTTTATTAAATGGTTTTCTTGCATATTTAGATTCAACACAGATTTCACATCTTTGTTTTATGTTAAAGTTTATTTTTGGTATGCAACCTAAATTAGCAAGTCTTTCTAAAGATTTGAGATTTACATGCCCAAGTCTATCATGCCAAATATGTGAAGAGTCACAAACATAAGCAGAAAAAGATGCATTAACATTCAATTTCAAATCAGATACACTAAGCTTAATCATGTTATCAGTAACATAACCTTTTCCTACGAATTCACCATGCTTAGAAATCACAACAGTATTAGACTCAGCAACAATTTTAAAACCTTTTCCTAGAAGGATGGTTTCTGAGATGAGATTTTTGCATATGTCTGGGACGTAGAATACGTCATTCAATGCAAGAGTTTTTCCTGAAGTTAGCTTCAGTTCGACCTTGCCTTTCCCCACCACTTTCGCGGTGGAAGAGTTTCCCATGAACAATTTCTCATCATCTCCTACTATGGCATAGGAGGAGAAAGCATTTATGAATTTACAGACATGCTTTGTGGCTCCAGAATCAAGCCACCAGTCTCTCACATTAGTCATACTAGAGACAAGGTCGACTTCAGACACCATGCCAGTGAAATATCCAGAGTCCTCTACTATGTTTGCCTTATTTTTCTGTTTTGGATCATATTTGATCCTTTTAGGGGCTTTACCGTCTTTAGCCATATGTCCAGGTTTACCACAATTAAAACAGTCGCCTTTGATGGTGTGCTTAGTGACACCACCTCTAGGCTTAAAATTGTTACCTCTGGGTTTTCGACGTCTGTTACGTCTATTACCCATTTTGCTGGATTCTCCAGGAGTTTTCTTTGAAGCAGCTTTATCTTCCAAAACATGAGCTTTGTTGGACATGTTTTTGCTCAGCATCATGCTCTTGTCCTTGCTGCACATAAGCTCCTCAACCTGGATCTTTTTTCCAAGCTCCACCATGGTGATTTCATGAGTCTTGTGTCGCGGCCTCCTCTTGTATTCGCTTCATGAGGGTGGAAGCTTTTCAATCACAGCCGATACTTGTAGAGCTTCATCAAAAGTCAAGCCTTCAGCAAGAATCTCGCTGATGAGGAGTTGAAGTTCGACGAACTGTTCTACCACAGAGCTTTTCGTCAGTCATGTTGTATTCTAAGAACTTATCCATCAAGAACTTCTTACTTCCAAAGACTTGACATGATGATTTTTTCTTCTAGAGCTTCCCATAAATCAAAAGCATTAAAATCTTCTTTTGCATTATAGAAGTCATACAAGGAGTCATCAAGACAGTTAAGAATATGATTCTTGCACAAATAATTCTTCCTATTCCATCTGTCCAATTTATCTTCATTACCACGGCGATGAAGTTTTCTCGGGGTTTTTCTAAAGCATATCCATCTAACCTTTGGTCGTTTAGGAAGAATAGCATTTTAGACTGCCATCTCTTAAAGTCCTTACCACTGAACTTTGGTGGTTTTTCTACGGTATTCTTTCCCATGTTCTTACAACAACGAATATTACAGTATTACAATATTACAATAAGGCACGATATTACCTTTAGATTGTTGGAATTAATTACAATAATCGAATGCAAATGGGAAATAATACTTAGATTACACTGATAGTAGTAACAAATAACTCAATAAACTTAGTAGAGGCACGTATGAGATACGCTGAGCTAAAGGTAATATTGCCTGCTACTCCTCTGAGATGCTATAGCAATTAACAAATTACCTCCAGGATACAACTACTGTTAGTTCTCCTCTATGTGTAGCATACACAGAGAGAACCCTTAGAACTTAGCGTGAAAATAAAACAAAATTACAAATCGAAACTCAAATAGTTTCAGAGAAATGTAAAAACTAATTTATGTTTCGTAAAAACAATTTACGTAAATAAAGTTTACGTAAACTAATATTCTCAGAAACAAAGAAGTAGTTATACAAAATTATGTTTCGTAAACTACAACTTGTTTGAGACAAGAACTGAATTTATTCTCGGGTTTTAAATGAAACGTAAATGAGAACTTAAGTTTCAAAGCAAGCATAAGAGAAGAAAAGAAAGAGAACTTAAGTTCTGAGGTATGGTTTCAAATGAAGAAATTCATCTTGTATTTATAGCAAAAATTAGTTCGAACGTTTAAAGAGAATCCAAAGCAAAGACAAGATCCGTCAAACACGATCCGTAAAACACGCGTCTCGAACGTTACAAAAGTTTAAGGTAAAAGCAGCGTTAAAAATACAGTAAAACGCTTTTGTCGGAATTCAAAATTTTCGAGATTCTTCTCGAGGTGCACATGTGTTACACGGGTCGGACACCCAAAACCGAGAAGGCAAAGAATAAAATTCTTTACATGTGTGGGAGAAACGTGTGGAAGATTTCAGTAAAAAGAATGGGTCGGATACACCTACACCTAGGGCTTTCCCCATACACAAAGGTCTAAAGAAATGCAATAAGAAATGCAATAAGGTTTAGGCAACCTTGCCATAGTCTAGGGCTTTCCCCATACACAAAGGTCTAAAGACCCAAAGGGCCATGCCCTTAAGGCTAAACCAATGCTATTTAAGTCTAAAACTCTAAATGTTTTAGTCTATATGGGACTAATGTTTTATTCATTCACATGAAAAAACATCTAGGGAGCAAAAGGTCTTGGGATCAAAACATGGTTCATGCATTTTTAATTAAATTTTTAAAAACGTTTTTTCTAACAAGCACAACCACTATTCTCCAATATTTGCTCGCTGCCAACTCCATTCTCTCTCGCTGCTTCACTTCTTATTGTCTAATCATCTGAGCATCACCTCATCAGTTACGCTCTTCTCTGGACTTCTAGAATTCACAACACCAGCTCGTTGTCTCGCTGCGAATTGCAGCAGCAACAACTCCCTTCCTCTTAGCACAATTCTGAGACTTGTATACCGGCAATTATCATCACTGCCCATCGAAAATCTCGAAGCATGCAAAGATCACAGTTCACACAAATCACGTCCAAGCTCTTCATACAACCACCGTTAATAAACATTATGGACAAATCCCACTGTGGGTAATGGAAGAAACCCCCGCTGCCAGCTACCAGTGCGTTGCTTCCGCCATCCAATATTCTTCTTCACGACTTCACCAGCACCTCTTCACTACCAACTGCCAGAGAACTGACTCCATTGTCACATACCTATATATAACCGGTACCTTGAACATATCCGTACCCTCCATCATATCTTCATCCACAGATCACAATAGACAAAACCCACTCGAGGTACTAAAGATCAATTAACACTGCCGGCAGATAGAAGAAGCTTAAGATCATTGGTTGTAGCAATTAACATCTCATTCATTTCCCAGTAACTAACTAGTCATCGATGGCTATGGGCGCAGCTGCATGGTGAAAGTTGAAGCCCAAATCTTCTTCTTGGCCCAGATGTGTAGGTCATGCAATTGAGTTGAGCTTGGCGATCTTTAGCCGAGAATGGCCAATCTTGGTGCCACCAAAGACAAATCAAATGGCGTACACTTAGCTAAGATTCCATTTTCTCGCAAACGCCAACTTCTAATTAAACCATATATTCTCCGGGTGATTGATTTGCTAGTACTTTCTACAAGCACTAAAATAATGTTATTAGTAAAATTATCGAGTCCTAACTAATATAAATATGGGTGTAAAATGTAGCACAAACGTGCTTATCAACACCCCCACACTTATATTTTGCTAGTCCCGAGCAAAATCAGAAAGAAAATATATCCGCTCCACAGCTGGATATAAAGAGACGTCTGCTAAACAGCTAGACGAAACCACTAAACAGTGGTCTAGAAATGTCTGCTAAACAGCTAGACTGATCTGTTAAACAACGAGATCGAGAAATGTCTGCTAAATAGCGAGACGAATCCACTAAACAGTGGATAGAGGTGTCTGATAAACAGCTAGATAAAAAGACCCGCTAAACAGCTGATCATATCATGCAAAAAAAAATCCCCCTTTTTTTTTTTTTTAGACCCGCTACACAGCTGGTCATAAATTGCAAGAAAATTCCTGAAAAACAAAATAAAAAGTTAACCACTCCCCCACACTTAAACATTACATTGTCCTCAATGTAATTGAGTCATCCAACGTAAAATTTAAGATGGGAAAATCATAATATAATATGCGAAAATAAACTAATAAAAATAAAGCAAGAAAATAGAATTACCTACTGGAATATACATAAAGGATTCACCATATATCAACAACCTAAATATTTGGGGATCAACCCAAAGAACAATATATACAATTAATGATAACTTCACATCCTTGTTGTAGCAACGTAAAGATATGGAGACTATCAAAAGCAAAGAGCTATCCCCAAACCTAGTTTTTGCAAAGGATATATCGTCGGTAACAAGAATTACCGACTCAAGTGGTTCATTAGAGATGGGAACTGAGACGATCTGGGAGTCATGCACAGGCAAAGAGAAGTCACGAGATGCAAAATAATCTAGTAATATTGGAGAAGCACGCAGTTCTAATCCAAAATTAGGAATCTTCTGAAAAGTTGTGCTAACAATTCTAGGTATATTAACTTCTCCACTGGGTTTGTGACCCTTTACTAAATCATCATCATAATCATCATCAACCAAGGAATCAATAGGAATATCACAATAAAGATGATTAAAAGAAACCTTATAGATAAAGTGTAATGCCTCTAAGTCGTTAGACTTAACTACAGTTTCCTCTGAATTAACACATTCTTCATAAGCATCATTGTTATAGCACTTATATGTCACACAGTCTAAAAGAATGGTGTCCTCAATCCTAAACTCATCCTTTTGAATAGGCGAGTGATCAATAACACGATCAGGAGTTGGACTGAATACACCATCTTCACTTGGTATGAAAATGTCTCTATTCCTATGATCATAACTGTCAAGTTCATCGTCATCATGGTACTGGGGTTTATACTCATGTGAATAACTACCCATATCGAAATGACGTGGGTTCCAAGTTCCATACCTGAGACGATTATAAGCAAAAATTTCCTTATACCTTGGTCCATACATGTATTCACCAATCGTCATCTTAGATGAAACCTCCTGAGAAGAAGTCATCATCTTCAAAAAGGCACCTGAAATAAAATTCTAAACAGAAACCGAATCAAATGGAACTCAAAAAAAAAAAAAAACAAAAAAACAAAAAAAAATACTAACTATTTACAAAATCAAAAATACTAATTACAATACTCCACAACCGCTCCCCGGCAACGGCGCCAAAAATTGATGGTATTTATCAATGATGTTGTAGTAGAAGGGTTCTTTGAGACTTGTGAAGGAAGATTTTTTAGACTTTAATAAGAATAACAAACTCAAAATAAAAGGTAATGTGAGAATTATGGAGAGACTGGGGCTAGGATTCCACCAAATATTCAAATTCATGTGATTCACTTATTTATTCTAAACCATTATAGCTCATTCAATAAGAATTTTGACTCTATTTCTTTGCCTAAGGTAGATTCTTAAAATATTAATTGTAAATCTTAAGCATGGCATATCAAAAGAATTAATCCTAAGCATAAACCATCAACCGAAATGACAATTAATTAAGAAAAATCTTTTTATAATTTTTGTTTAATGCAAATAGTCAAATAAAGAATTAAATAGATTTACCACATGATGAATTTTGGTTTCCTCCATCGCCCCAGAGGATGGGTTTAGCTCCTCATGTTGGAAACACGCTCAAAAGAATTTTTCATTGCTCAAAAGTGCTTACAAGAGGTGAAAATATAATGAAACAGAAAATTGCAACGGAAATAAGTGTTGCAAACTCTACTGTTACAGAACGATATAAAGAAACTGTCACTATTACTGTTCAGCTGTCGCTGTGAAACTGTTGCTAAACCTGAGAATAATGACAGTTTTTAACGACTGTCTCTAGCCGTCTGTTCTTCGTGTTCTTGATGATCACAGCAGCAGAAAAGAATATTCGCTGCAGATCTCGATTGCGCTCTGTGACGTTCCAAACTGCTCCCAAACTCTCCGTCCCTTCTATGATATCACATGACTCTATATATACTCGACAGGGAAGCAAAAATCTCTGTAATAACTCCCAAATAATTCCCGTATCTTCTCCATTATTAATTTTATTCTCCACGGGATAATTTCCCTATTTTAACTCCTCACACATTTTCTTGTGCTTTACACCCTCCAAACACGTTCATTCATCATCCCAGAAGTGGTTAAACTCACAGCAGGCACATGCAAACCTCTTAACCACACACTCAGAACTCGGAAAAACCCGTGAGACTCTGTTTTCTCCACGCGTAATTTCTAGCCAATTCTAACCGATTACAAAGCCCATACCAAGCCTGTTACGCTTAAACAGGCCTTCCCACGAAATTTCAGCCATTGAATCGCGTCACAACTCCTCCAAATTCGAAGCAGCAACTCTGCACTTTTCAAAAATATTTTTCCCGCCATTTTTGTTCTTCACGAGAAAGAAGGTGGTTAGCCCTTATCCAACGTCCTGGGTGCCGAATAACCAGTGGGTGACCCTTAGTAATTGGGTTACCCCTTATCCAAAGTGGGAGTCCGAATAGCAAATGTTTTCCGTGGGTGTTCCGAGCAACTTTTCGAGCCGAACTTTCCAACAATCTTTATTTCCAAAAAATACCTACAAACACACAAAACACCATAATAAGGACAAAAATGAGTACTAACAATACGAAACATTGAGGAAAAATTAGACACATAAATGCGTCTATCACTGCCACATATTGAGCTAGCTACCAGAGCTGTTTAAAAGGGCTGTCTAAATAGCACGGTTGTTGTTTGTATTACATAACTTTGCTCGTCAGTGACGATAATCTCATACTAAGAGAACAATAAACAATGGACCACAAAACCCCCACGGGCCCCACCAAGAAGGCAAGAAGTACAAGAAGCTAATTAACATGATAAAACACTTCTGCTTCCAATTGTAAGAGTAGAAGGAAAAAACATCAGAGGATCTAACGATGAACAGGTCTGTCCCTGGAATGGATACAATACTCAGTTTTAGTTCTTGGCGTCCACAGTTTAAGGATTTTTTTCAGATGATGGCCATGAGGAGAATAATATGCAGCTTCATCACTATCAGATTCCATTTTTTTTTCTTTTTGGTTCTGACACTTTCCGCCGGGTTTAAGGAGAACCCAAAACCTTACAAACTAAAAACAAAAAATAAAAAAAAACAGAGAACAACAAACAACAAACTATTTTCTAATGTAAACTTTCCCTTCCCTATCCTCTTGCAATATGTTAAGCATCTCCCTATCAAAACTGGTAATATCTATGATAACAAAATTATCTCTTGGGTGCTCACTGGCTAGCCTATCAGCAGCCCTATTAGTTTCTCTGTAAACATGGGAGTATCTAATAGAAGAAAATTCTGGAATAAATTGCTGGATTCTTCTCCGGATATGCAACACACTCCAAGCAGCAACTGAATATCCTGAGACCAAAGTATAGACTCACATAAAATCAGTGCAGAGGTGAATTCTTTTGCAGTTGTTAATAGTTGCCAATTTCATTCCTACCTCCACCCCCTGTAGTTTATGGGCCATGATAGTAGCAGGAACAGAACCTCCACAGGCAGCAGCAAGAGTGTACCCCTGATGATTTCTTATTATTGCACCACTACCACCTGAGTTATCTTTTCTAGACCCATCTATATTCACCACGACTTCATCTTCAGTAGGATATAGCCAACTGCATTCCATAATCCTCTCAGTTTTATAAATACATTCAAAGCCCCATACTTCCATGAATCTCCTGATTAAAGGCTTCTCCTTGTAAGATAACTTTGATGCTAAACACTTGAGTCTAACATCCATGGAGATTAAATGGCTCACACCAGCAGAAGCCATCTTTTTAGAGGAGAAGATTTTGTTATTTCTCTCCATCCACACATGATATATAAAGTTATTCATACATAGCTTTTTAACAGTAGTAACAGCTCCATCCCCTAAAAAATTGTTCTGGCACCATAACAGTTCAATATCCCAAGAGTTTGAAAGCCCTCTACACTCTCCCATTTTAATCAATAGTCCTTGCCAAATATCCCTGGAATAATTGCAATTCAAGAATAAATGTTCTTCATCTTTAGTCCCATTTTCACAAAGCACACAACCAACGCTCTCTACAATTCCCCATCTCATCAGTTTAGCTTTAGTTTTCAATCTCCTGTGGCAGGCCAGCCAGTTGATGAAGGAGTGTCTAGGAATGTTATGTTTAAACCAAACCAGTTTAGTCCATCCTATCTCAACAACTTCTCCAGATAGAGCCTTGAAAGTATCCTTCGTAGAAAAATCCCATGTTTTACTCCCCTTCCATATAGTTTTGTCTTCATCTCTAACATCATACTTAAGTACAATCTTTCTATCTTGCATAAAATCAGCAACTCTACTTTCTGTGTCAGGAAAAATTAAACACATGCACTCATCAGCTAACCAATCCCACAATCTTCCTTTAAGGTGCCAAAATCCAAAAATAAAATTTGTAGCTGCATCATTTCCCAAAAAAGTTCCCATAAATTGTTTAGCAACTTCTCTGAGCTCCAATATTCTTCTCCAGCACAAAAAATCCCTCAGTTTAATGAGGTTCAAGCGAACCCATTGAGTCCATATTGTTTCCCTTCCAGAGGTGATATCCCAAATATGTCTTAAATTTGCTGCAATATTAGTCTGCTCTAGATCTCTAATACCAAGACCCCCTGCTCTCTTCACAGTGCATACTTGAAACCAACTGATTGGATTGTGCTTTTTACCAAGATCTGAGCCATCCCAAAGGAATCTTTTGAAGATGGTATTAAGTTCCTTTATCACTCTTTTTTGGAGAATAAAACATGAAAACCAAAAGTAGACCATGCCACTTAGCACCACCTTTATAAGCTGCATTCTGCCAGCAAAACCTAAATGCTTAGCCTTCCAAGACTTGACCCTTTTAGTCACACTGCAGAGAAGAGGTTGACAATCTGAATATGAAAGTCTATTGGAAATCAAGGGGACTCCCAAATATCTGACATGTAGGTCTCCTTCATTGCAGCTTAAACAATCAAGAATGGCCTCAAGATTCCTTGGATCAACAACAAAGGAAAATAGAGAAGTTTTATCACAGTTGACCATCAATCCAGAAAACTTGCTAAAATCTGTTACAACTTGAGAAAGCACCTGTGCAGATTGCACATTACCCTTGAAGAAGACTAAAACATCATTTGCAAAGCAGAGATGAGTAGGTTTTGTAGCTCTACATTTTGGGTGAAGACTATGAAGTCCATAATTGCCAGATAGAACTTGTTGTTGTAGAAGACCACTGAAAACCTCCATAACCATGACAAAGAGATAAGGGGATAATGGGCATCCCTGTCTCAACCCCCTTTCAGCTCCAAAAAAACCATATGGTGATCCATTAATAATAACTAATTTTTTTGCAGTAGATATGCAGACATGAATACATTCAATAAATTTATTGGGAAAACCAAACTTCCTCATCACAACAACAATTGCCTCACAACTGACATAGTCATATGCCTTATGAAGATCTATTTTGAGAGCACATCTAGGACTTCCAATGGATTTGTGATAATTTCTAACAATTTCATGGGCAAGAAGTATATTGTCCTGAATTGATATCCCAGAAATAAATGCTAACTGGTTTGAGCTAATTAAACCTTTTAAAATAAATTTTATCCTAGAAGCAATGATTTTTGAAATGCACTTATAAATCACATTGCAGCAAGCAATGGGTCGAAAATAAAAAACAGAAGAAGCATTCACACATTTAGCCACAAGAGTGATAAATGTACTATTAATTTCCTTGAGAAGCTTACCTGACCTGAAGAAATTACTGATGGCCTTCACAAAATCATCTCCAGTGATAGGCCAAGTGCTCTTGAAAAAATATCTATTGAAACCATAAGGTCCAAGCGCTTTTGAAGAGTGAATAGATGCCAAAGCTTCAATAATTTCATCTCTAGTCACACGCAAAAGCAACTTTTCATCCTCCTCCTAAGGATACCAATCTATCAAACTGTAAACCATCTGTAACTTATGAAGTGTCCTCAGTGTTAGAAGCCACCCCAAATAAATTCTTGAAAAAGTCCACACACTCTGATCCAATCTCCTTGTCCTCTTCCAATCTAGTATTCTCTCTAGAGTTCAACACCAAAATATTATTCCTGAACCTTCTTTCTTTGAGGGAATTGTAGAAAAATTTAGTATTAGAATCCCCAGCTTCCATCCATTTAACTTTTTATTTCTCCTTAAGGATATATTCTTCATATTTATTTAATCTTGCATAGGTCCTAACACAATCCTTTTCCTTTATAGAAAGATCAGTTCTCAGAGGGGAGGCTTGCAGCTGCTTTTGAACTTCATCCAAAACATTCTTGGCTTCCAACACTCGATTAAAGAATCTCTTGAATCTCTCATTTTTCCAATCAATTAGAACCTTCTTCAATCTCTTAAGCTTGTTCACCAACACCATCATTGGGTTACCCTGAATTGGCTCCATCCAAGATTGTCTTACTAAATTTAAAAAATCTGGCTCATCAACTCAAAAGCTACAAAATATGTAAGGGGGAGGGCCATGATATCTTTCTTCAAAAATACTAACCATACCTGGACAATGATCAGAAATCCCTGGAAGAAGAAACTCAACACTTGAATCAGAAAACATTTCTACCCACTCCATATTAACCATAATTCTGTCAATTTTTGAAGCAACCCTATCAGTTCCTTCCTGCTTATTACTCCAAGTGTAAAAGCTACCATTGTACCTCAAATATGAGCCTCTTGGGAGAAATCATAAAATTCTTTGTAACTTGAATAAGTAACAGTGCTCCTCCTACTCTATCTCCAATAGCCAAAAGAGAGTTTAAATCTCCCAATAAGACCCATGGTTTATTGTCAAATTCTGCAAAAGCACTAATATCCCTCCATAAGTGTCTTCTTACTATCATATCATTACTACCATACACAAAAGTTGCAACAAATATCCTTTTTTTCAAGTCCACAATATCCAAGAATATGGCTTGAGAAGAAAAATGAAGAACTTATACTTTCACCACTTGAGGATCCCACCCCACCCAAATTCTACCAGCACCATATAAAGCATAGTTATCAGTGAATGTCCATTGTGGACATATTTTATTTATAATTCTATCCTTATTAACCTCTTGGACATGAGTTTCCATAACCCCTACTATACTCAAATTATTATTTCTAATGAATCTACTAAATTTTACTTGTTTCAAGGGGTCATTTAATCCCCTTGTGTTCTAAAAACCCACTCTAAACATTTATCAAATTGGGGGGAATGACTTTCTTCCCCTTGACAGGCTTCACTACTCCCTTAACTCCCAAATTAGGTTTACTTACTCCACCAGACGCACCCCCCACCCCGCCTCTGCCATTTTTCCTTCATCTATTCTTCCAACTTGTGAGAGCACAAACCCTCATGTTTCATTTCCATCCAAGTTATGAGTCCCTTCCCCTACTTGTGACTCACTAGAATATTCAATCAGTTCCATATTCACTACACCCTCCTTTTCACCTCCAATCCCTTTTAATGAATACCTTGAGCCTCCCATATCCTCATCTGTGTCAATTCCAGAAAGTTGTTGAAATTTATTCTGTAAAACAGTTGTAGTTCCATCTTTGCTTCCAGAACCACCTTCACTAATCGTCTTATCCTTCTTACCTCCATTTGGTCCTCTCCCCCTCTTTAAAGTTTTTAGTTTCCAGACTTCTTGACTAGTTGAACTCTCCTTCTGATTAGCTATCCCCTGAACCAGCTTAGCAGTAGCTGCAAGTTTTGTAGCAGAAACAGCAGCAGCTGCTGCAGCTGAGACACATTTCTCTTGGTGATGTCCAAAAACTCCATAATGACAGGCAGTACCTTGGAGGTTTCCAGCTATATTCCACTGGGATTTGAATTGGCACTTTACCTACCATTGCATCTATGTGATCTGGAAACTCAGAGTCCACTGCAATTTCCACATAAATTCTTGCATAAGCCATTCTTGATCGTGTTGATGTCTGCTTATCCAACATCAAAGGGACTCCTATAAAGCTAGCCAGTTTTCCCAAACCCCTAGAATTCCATAAGTGTAAAGGAACTTTCCTTAGATTGATCCAAATGGGGATTGCCTTAAGCTCATTCAATTCCTGCTAATCAACAGTGTCCAAGGTCGAACCACAAACAATTGACCTCCAATGAAATAACAACCATGCTCAATACAGTAATTTTATCCTCCTCAGACTGAAACTCAAAGAAAAAAATGGAATCTCCATGTAAAGTCATTTTGAAATCTGCCTTCAATTTCCATGCCCGCTTGACAGAGTTCCTTACCACCTGATAAGCCAATCTGCGGCCAACAAAACAACCAACAACCAAATCTTCACGGCTACGGATATCTTTCTCAATCTCCTTTTCTGAAAATACCATCATCTTCTTCCCCTCCACTATCGAAGGAGCTTCAAAGAGTAATGGATCTTGAATCCCCTCACTAATCAACGCCGATCATTTGATTCAACACCCAGTAGAGAAAAAGAGAAGATCTGAGAAAAAAACTCAAGAAATTTGATCAGAAGAAACTTTGACTTTAGTCAGCGTCGCTTGAAAAATCGCCTCTAACCAGACCCTCTCGCTCCTTTCATACGCTTATCTTGTTCTCCGTTTTCCAAATTGTTGTGTTGTGTGTATTGTTGAATTGTTATTTTGCAATTACTCAAAAAAATTCAAATTATGCTTTTCTCGAGCTTTTTATTTTTTTGTTCTCGTTTGAAACATAATAGTGGAATCCTCCTATGTAGTCGACACTAGAAAAAAGCAAAAAAAAAAAAAATCGCAAATTTGGGATATATTATAAGCACATAAAACTGCATGCATTAATCCTAATTAGAATGTAATTTATTCTTGTCTTGTGTCGCGTATGATGCCAGTGCAAAACTTTCGTAAAAGTAAAGTCTAATTCGTAGGTGTTGGAATGATTGTTGGTCGTAGTGTTACCAAAGTTCTCATTCTGAGATGAATTCTGTAGTAATAAGAAGGAATGCTCCGTCCAAAAGTAATTGTTGCCGACACATGACACCCCCTAGAATCCTTTCTCTTGTCTTGGTCGTTGTAGAAAATAAACATCTTCATCGGAGTGTCCTAATTTTTTATCCATATATTGAGATTGTTGCTATGGAATATCTTTTTAGCCAACACAACTAAATGACCATCGACTACCGTTAAAGCATTACCAAATGTAAAAGGAGCAATGATATCCTTGATGATAAAATTAGGAACAGAGATTACTCTAAACTTTTCACACCCAATGTTAAATTCAACAATCAACTATTCGTCACTAGAGATACATTCACCAGACCCAGAATGCAGCCAATATATTGAACCGTTGGATAAATAGAAGCACTGGTAGAAAGTTGGGTGAGATTGGTGGGACGGCATCTATCTTTCTCCAAGAATTGTGCCTTATGGTCAAGAATTTTCATCTCCAGTCCAGATTGTTTTATTACCCTATTGTGATGCTTCTCATGACAGTGTTACTAACCTAGCAGGTACTGGTCTTGTGAAGGATATCACAGGTAACTTGTAACTACATTAGTATGGATTTCCAGCTAGTATTCCGTAGAAGCTTGTCGGTTTATGGGTCACCGTTACGGCAACGGGTTTACTTTGTTGTCTTGTAACGTTGCTCTCTAGAGCTTTCGTTTTAATGAAAATAACCCCTTTGTTCAAAAAAAAAACTACATTGGGTGTAAAATTGTCCGAGGAACGCAATCACTTAAAAAGCACAAGGTTTATGCCAAGGTTGAATTTTAAAGAAAAAAACTTCACCATTGTGGGTTAATGGTCGGATGTATTCCCAAGCTTTCTCGATGCTTGATTGTATTTTTCAATTTTTTTCGATGAATTACCTAAAAAAAAGCTTCACAACCTCTTTGCAAAGGTGCCCCTCATCCACGTCACTGTTGGGATGGTTTTCCGTCTTTTTTTGAACGTTTTACGGATCAGAAAAAAAGAAAAAGAACACTTATCGGCACAACTATTGATTCTTATGTGGTAACTTTTATCAGTAAGATTCTACCGGTGTTTGTTATCAGGTTTCCACGCTTGTTATATATGTGAAACTAATAAACAAAGACAGTGGGGAACTGGAAATTTCTACATTGAATGAGACCTTAGACCTTGATTAAGGTATCAACTATCAAGTATATCTAACACTTTTCTAGAATTACTCAGATGTCTTCACCTTCTTACAACAACAATGAACTGTCTCGAAGAAATAAATTAAAAGAAAATTGTCCAACACTGATCTTCAGACAATATATATATATATATATATATGTATATATACACGACTCTTGCTGCTTTTGCATTCGACATCCCTCTCCTTTTGCTATCTCATAACAAACCAACCACGCAGCTTAAATGCAATCGGTTCTCTAAGCTTCTTAAGTGATGACCCAACAGCATGCACCTTTAACCATAAGAAGAGAGGATCCTAGGTTAGACTATTGTATTTTCATGGTCAAAGTTTATGATGCAGAATCAAAAAGTATCAGTATATGCAGAATTATAACATAAAGAACGTTATTTATGTTGAGATATATATCATTTAGGCAAATGTGAAGGTTAAGTCGTGATAAAAGCCAGCTAAAGAGTTGTGTGCAAACTCGATATGCTGTTTCGTCGCCTGTGTGAGTGCTGGCATATAACATGAACCTAGCCTCTATATTTGCTGGACAATAAAACCATGAAAAAGTCTTGAGAGTTAATCTGTATACAACCGGAACATTGTGGACAAGCATAACAGCAGTACGTGATTTAATCAGATATGGTGGACTTGTGTAGCAATAATATGTGATTGGACTAACAAAATAATAATAAACAACGAAAACTAACCAGAAAAGTAGCTTCGCTAGGTAATCCCGGGAAGTGCCTACAGAGTCAGGGTCCAGATCACTACCTGGATAGCTTCCAATTTCTCCAAAGACTGAATCTTCAAAGAAACTAGATGCAGGGTCATCTTTGTAAAATCTTTGCATTATGTTCTGCACAAGTTGATGAACAATTTCTTCCACCTCCGACGATGATGGTCGAGATAATTCAGTCACCTATCCAAAAGCATTAACATACGAACTATGAAAAACTTTGCATGTGTTACTAATCTTACTAAACGATACCATCCTGCATGCAAGTCTAAGATCATAAAATCCAAATTTACCATATCAGGGTCCAACGACCGCAAGTAGCCTAATAGATCATTATTCTCTTCCTTAAATTCAGATTGTATAGTTTCTTGCTTTTGTGAATTCAGTTCCTGAAAATGTAAAACCAGTTGTCAGATTGAAGGATACACGAAGGAGTCATACTACTCAGGCATAACATATGCAAAAGGTGTTACCCAGACACAGCTCAAAGTCAAAAGGTTTAGAATAGCAAAAAGTGAAGATCAGTTTTAAATGTGATGTCATCATGTTAAATGGAGAAGTTGATAGAAGGACATGTTGCAGTTCCTCCCGAACATGGCGTGCTTTTAACACCAAAGAAGCACATCTCAGACACCTCACTGAAACTAAATCATCAAGATTCTGCTACTTTGTTCTATGGATTTTAGAAATCTTTTGTGTAATTGTATTGCAGTTTATCGTGCATAAACATTGTATATCCGTTTATATCATATACAACACGGTATGTACTGAAAAAGATGCACAGCAGAAATAAGAATCTTGGAGTATATTATACAGTACTCATTAGCTTATATGATCTTAACTACGTTATATAAAACGACCTGCAAACGGTAATTATAGATGTGACTCCACACATGCCGTAAAATATGGATATGACAAACTAAGCCTACAAATGTCCTCATGGCATTATGCATGTAGCCCATGCCTATTTTTCCTAGGTCGTACTTCAATTATCATTAGTGAAAGAAGAGCATCCAAGGGGAAGTGTTGTGTACAGATGGTGGATGAGATGAGCAACCATCTTGACTAGCCAAGATAAACATGATTCAAGATGGTGCATGACACCATGTGCCAATACATGGCATCCCTTTTTATCAATAACATTACTGCGTTAGATAAATTGTATCACCAATCTTTTTTATTCACCTTACTGTATACGTAAGTGAATTGAGAGAATGAATCAATAAAATTAAAAATGGCTCTGATGAACTGCAACAGCAATCTATCTTCTAAACTACTGCCTACTTTAATCTAATTCAATCTACTGTATTTTCTTCATATAGTATGTGTCTTATCATAAATAGAAAATTCTACAATAGATTACAGTATTACTGCTCATGTATATGTCATGCTACGTAGATGCTTTTGTAAAGCTAATATCCACATATGATTTCTAACATTCCAAGTACGTGTTTTTGACTTAGGAAGACCTTTTCCGGTTCTTTCTTACCGTTCTACAGCTTAAAAAGCTAGTAGGTGGTTACTTGAGTATAAATGCATAATTTCTTCCGCTAAATACGTGCTTAGGATCTTATCTACTCGTTTGTCCACGAAACGATCCTAAGCACCACTTTTGTGAGAACGAGTAGATGAGATCCTAAGCAAGAAGTAGCACGAGAAGATGTGCCCCTTAGGTGTATAACTGTTAGCTTTTAAAGCTACATCCTGGGATAGCACTGGTCATTCTTTTACTTGGAAGATATTCTTTAGAATTAAGAGGAAATGGTCTTCAACTTTATTTCTAGCTACAAATTACTTACCATTATATAAGTTATCTACAATCTTAAACTCCCTCCGTCCCACAAAAAGTGGATCCTTCACTTTTCTAATTTTGCCTATTTTTTGGGACGGAGGGAATACTATAGAAATATACCTAGTCCAGAACTATTCAAAAAATTGCTGGAGCATGACAAAGTCTGGTACTGATAGAAAATGCACACCCTGACAACCCAACAACACAACATGCACAACACAAAACAAAATAAATCGACCTACATTCCACTCCTTGTTGATACCCAACTAATTCCTGTTGTGCATAAGGCTAACATATTAGTTCATTAGTTCATCTTGTTCACTAGTTCTAAATATAAAATATATAGAGAGATAGAGAGATAGGAAGACAGAACCTTTACAGAAGCTAATTCTGATTGAAGCATTTTTATATAATTCACAACTTCTGGTGACAGTTCACCAAGACCTTCTGGTATTCCACTATCCACCAAATTTTCACCCTTTTTCTTCTCCTCTATCACACCATCCTCACCTTCTTCCCCCCTCTTCTCAATATCATTATCTGAACCTTCCTCGGGTATTTGAAAATAAGGTGATGCCTGATTACTACCAGGAGAGATATCAAAATTCCTCATCAAATGAACCCTATATTCTGCATTCCACAATGTATACCTAAAAAGAACAAAAACAAAAAATCACCCCCAAATATTAAGAAAACCTATAAATCCAATTATTTAACAAACAAAATGAGACAAATTGAAAAAACCCATTAGTCCAATACCCAGTGATGATGGAAGAAGCAAGAAGATGATCAAGTGGACCTTTAGAAACCCTAATTGTAACTGAAAACTGATCAGAAGGAAGTAAACCAAGCATAGTTGAAATAGTTTTCTTCATGGAATCTTTAGCTGCTGATGAAACCCCTTTGGAAATAACAGAAGTATCTAAAGGGTCAATCTTCTTCAACATATTTTCAATTACAGAGAATTCACGATCAAAATATCCAGATTTTCTATTAGTTGAAACAAATTCATCAGCTAAACCACCTCCGCCGCCACCATCAACACCAGAAAAGACACAATTCACAACAGCTGGATTAAAAGATGAAGAATAACGATGTAATTGAGATAAAGATTGCTGTTTTTTAATGAAATGAAAGGGCTTGATTGAATTATTGCTGTGGTGAGAAATTGGGGATTTGGGGTTTTGTAAATGGACGGAGAGGTCACTGAATCGAGATAATAGAAGAGCCCTAGTTGTTGATGCCATCGGGACTCTCGTTCTCTCTCTCTTCTTCTTCTTCGTTTTTTTCTGTGAGGGTAGCAACTAGCAAACTCGTGTGAGCTCGAATCAATTGATATCGTCTTAAAACTTCTCTCTTTATTTTGAACTCCTTGGTGTTAGATTTATCAACTATTAGACCCTTGAGAATATAAAAGGCTGCTAGGCCCGTTCCTATGCACACTCGCAATACTGTATGAATTGCTATGCCAGGTGGGCGTGGCAAACTCGGCAGGTCACTATTTGAAATGGCCTCGGAGACCAACACCTTGTTTGTTTTCTCCTTACTATATTCGTCTGGGTCTGACACAGCTGAACGTGACTGAAAATAACTGACTCATTTGGATTTGACTCAATAAAATACACCTTCTTCCCCCTCTTCTCCTTACCCACGTATTTACGAAAACCAACCAAGAAAGATATTAGAGAAATATTAAGATAAACCACGATAGGGGATTTCCAGGAATGTTAGGTACTCTTGACTGCACGCATAAGGTATGGACGGGGTGCCCTGCCTATTGGGATGGTCAATATAAAGGTCATTACTCAAAACCAATTATTATTTTGGAAGTTGATGCTACTTATGTTTGTTGGATATGACACGCTTTTTTGGGTCTTTCGAGTTCACAAAATGGCATAAATATTCTGCACAAATCTCCTCCTTTGAAGATCTAAAGTATGGAGTTTTCCCAAAAGTAAATTTCATGGTCAACGACAATCAATGCACACATGGTATAATCTTGCGGATATAGTCTACCCAAAATGGACTTAGTTCAAACTTACCCCTAGGAGACTTAGGTCGATCAGTTAGGTACTTTAACAGTAGACAAAGAAATTTGAGGAAGGATGTGGAATGAGCTTTTGGAATTCTGAAACTGAATTTTATTGTTATTTGTAGGCCATATCTGGGTTTAAGTGATAATGAAATACATTTGACTATGCTCACTTGCATAGTTATGCATAACATGGTAATTCAGGAATCCTGACATAATAAGAATTAGACTAACATGATAATCAAGATTTGGGGCCTTAGATTCAACCACACGAGGGATACATGTAAAAAACTATATAGGATACGTGTTAGAGCATAGCACGGTTGAACCCACCAACCGTTGGTATGTCAATTTTGGTTATCATATTTTAGTGAATCAAAACTCATTTAAAGAGTCGCTTGATTATATACTAGAGTTAAATTCGTATAGGTTAGCTTGAAATTATTAGGATATGAGACTTACAAGTATTACATAAAGACTTGAAGAATGTGAAGAAGTATGGAGCTACAACGACAACATCATCCTTCCTCTTGAGGTTAGTAATATTTGACTTGAACTGTTTCATTCCCTAATGTATCTTTCAAGTCGTGCATATTGAAAACATAACTGCGAAGCTGTGTATGATACTCTAGTTAGACATAGTATTAAGGAATACAATACGAGGTTTATTGCTTAACCGTTAAACTTTGTATATAAGACATCGACATGATCATATGAATGCTATTGTGATTATGTATGGGTATGAGTGAAGATTTTATCCTAGGAAACAATGTTTTACATTCATTTGAAGGAAGTAAGTTCATAAACCTGTTTTGTGAATCGAAAGGGAAATCACTAGGCTTATTGGTATTGTTATTCATTGTAAATCTATTTTGAAATAACAATATGTGTGTTTAGTATAACCGCTCATAAAATTGTTTATGTATCTTGGTAAAACTATTCACAAGGCCTGACTTAGTATTGGTATGACTTTTATTAGTGAAACTGATCTTAAGTAATCACTCAAGATGGTATGATCGATGCCTTGTATATAGAAACTTTTATCTAGGTCATTAGGAAACCTATCCAAGTAAGAGGTGCAACAAATTTACAAGAGGGTAATCTATCCTTGTAAGAAGTGCAACACGTTTTTAGTAGATGGGGGAACCGATCCTATGAACATGTGTAACAAGTTTGTAGGTTTGGGGGAACCGATCCTTTGGACATGTGAAACCGAATACAAGTAGTTACCAAAAGTTGTGGGGAACCGATCCTAGTACCTATTCAACCGAATTTTGATTACTAGTGTGACTATGCACATTACTCACATGGAGGTAGAACCGAAACTTGTTTTGGTTGAACCGTGAAACCCATGATTGGTGATTTGATAGGATAATCAATCACATAGTTCTTGGAATTCAGATGAACCAATTCTAAGATTGTTTGGAAGTGTGGAAAATCGTTTCCAAATTATATGTATGAAAAAGGACTTCCAAAGTAATGATGTCGACATACTTTGAACATGTGAAGTAACTCTTATCATTAATTGTTCAAAGATATTCCTTAATAGCTAAAGGAAAATCCCAAGATCGAAATAAAATGAGAATCTTTTATTTAAGGTTTCTTAGTTTTTATATCTATTTATTTTCCAGCAAATAAATGCATATCTTTAGAAAATAATAATTAGTAATGTGCATTTACTGATTATAAATTTTTCTATTGGGATTTCGGTCAATATTTGGACAAAGCATTTCCAGGAATTATGAAAACCGATTTTGTATTTATTGCATATCTTTGAGAATATTTGGTTTTGGAAATTCCTTGGTGTCCAAACTTCCTTGTCTATAAATATTGAAGTTTTCATTTCGAGCAAACTAATCCTCGGAGCCAGCAAAACTACCTAGCTATGTTGTTACTGGTGGAGACGCCTATTCGGAGAGGAAAGTAACCTAATTAGGAGAAATCTCTTACGGCCTCTCATTTTAAATACTTCTTTGGGATTGAGAATCTTTATTAGTATCGTTGGTGGATTAGTAGATAATTGCGGTTTATTATTAGTTTCCGATTGATTTGATTGACCAACGGTTGTTGAACTTTGATTGCACTTAGTTTGTTTATGCTTGAGAATCTTCTCTTCTGATATGAGATTTACTCAAACTAGATTGAAGTTTCGACGGGGATCTTTAGACTGTTTGTAGTTCTAAAGACGTATTGTGATAATCCAACATTAACAGACTTCGTTCTGTGTGTGATTGATCACAAGAGATTCAAGTTGATTGTGTGCAGGTGTTGATTGAAGATTAAAGAAGATTTGAAGACAAGAAGACTTTTTGGGTTCATAATCTTTGGTGTGCACAATACTTGTTTCGGCTAGAAAGGGATCCAACTATAATCGGTTTATCCTTGTGATAGATTGGATTGATTAGTTGAGTAAATCTGCATCAATACACTTTTTTGTGATTAATAATATTGATTTCATAATCTAACAATTACTTCGGCAGTTGTTGAGAGATTGGTCTAAGGACCCGACAAAGGAGTTTATTGGTTAAACGGTTAGCCTTTTTCAAACTCATATCACGTTGGTTGAAAAGAGTTGTTACCGAACAGATTTGTTGTTCCTATACTATTTGGAATACAAACCAAAGGAATTTTTCCAAGTACGTGACTTATTACAAGTTGGAGGCGTAAGAATACTGAGGGAACTAGGTGAACTATAGGTTTAATTGCTTGGTCTCAACTATACGAAGTTGGTTTGATTTCGTATAGCGACTTAATTCTGAGAGCATTCAATTCTGGACTAGGTCCCGGGGGTTTTCTGCATTTGCGGTTTCCTCGTTAACAAAATCTTTCCGTGTCTTTTACTTTTCTATTTTCTCAATTATAATTGTTTTATTATAATTAGAAGTAAAATACACAAATGTTAATTCCTATTTTACTGTATAGACAATCCCTAGAGTTTGGTTAAGTTTGAACCTATTATCAAGTAAACATGCTTCATTATTGTATTGTCTCGATCTCGTATCCATAGACGATCACACTAAGTGTAAACCTATTAGTTGTGTTATCTCGACTCAGTCCATAGACAATCAATTTCGGAAAAGGACTTATAGGTGGAAAAGTTTTATATTGAGGTATATTTGGGTACCCTTGTCTTTTCAATTGGTATCAAAGCAGGAAAACACTAAAAGATCTAACAATCTGTGTTTGGTGTAATCCAACCTATAAGAAATGAATTCGAGTTCTCATGAATCGACTTCGATTAACGTACTGCCAAGATTTTACGGATCAAACTATCTATGGTGGAATTATTCTATAAGATATTTTCTTCAATCACGAGACTTTAATACATGTGTATTAGTCATCGATGATTATGATTGCCCAAAAGTAGCAAATTCGGAAACTGAGTTTAAACGCTTAGTATATTACTCAACTGAAGAAAAAGATTTTGCTAAGCAGAATTCAGATGGTTTGAATGCTATTGAACATGATATAAGTCGTGATCTACAACATCATGTATCAACATGCCTAACTTCGAAAAAAGCTTGGGATGATCTTCAAATCGTATTCTAAGGAAACACTTCAGAGTAAGAAGCTAGACTTCAAACTCTATTATCCGACTGGGAAAACCTTCGAATGGATGACAACGACACTTTTGAAGAGTTTTACCTCAAATTATCTGAGATAATTAATGCTTCTTTCTCTCTTAGAAAGACTATTTCTGAAAAGGACATAGTATGCAAAATTCTCAGATCGTTGACATCAAGATACGATTCTAAGAAGCTTGCAATTATTGAAGATAATAATCTTTCCGTGTTATCAAGAAGTTCCCTTGTTGGAAAACTAAAGATATTCGATCAGGAGTATTTTTCTAAACAAAAGGACAACCTAGCCTATAATGCTAGCAGGAAAATTCCGACTCAATGTCTGGAAAACTCCAAAGATCAGGAAGATCAAAGTGCTGAAGATGAAGCAGAAATAAATCATCATGTATCTATTATTACTCAACAACTCAAAAAATTATTGAGATATCGGAAAAGAGAATCTCGTGTGTTAAAGGGAAAAAACGCCTCTACACATAGTAGTAAATACATTTGGGACGATGATGACAATGTTCCTCAATGCTACAAATGTAGAGGATTTGGTCATATTTGTCCAGATTTCCCAACCAAGGATAATCAATGGAAAATAAATGCATATACTGCAACTATTGATTATTCCCCCTACGAGGATAATCAAGACTATATTGTCGACAATATTGCAACTATTGCAGAAGTCTCTAACTCTGAAACATCTTCAACAATGGATACACTAGAAGAGGTTACACCTTCAATTTTAAAAGAAACGTTTCCATATAGAGATAATAGAACCCAGGTTCTTGAATCTGACATAAATGGAATGATATCATTGCTTGATCAACTCAAACGAAGTTTTCTTAATGATAAAGAAAAATTCAACAAGCGATTAGAGAAAATCGAGGTCTCTCAATGTTCCGAAAAGGTTCAAGTATCTAAACTCATTCTTGAGTTTAAGCATTGTCGAGATAAGTTACGAGAGTTAAAAGCTGAAAATCAGAAACTGAGAGACAAGCTCAACTGTTTCAGAAAATCGTCACCCGATATCGATATATCAAAAGGCAAGGGTACAAGGTCAAACAAATTTGTGAAACCCAAATCCTGCAACCAGAAGACTTCTGGAGTTTGTTTTCACTGCAAATAAAAGGGGCATTATCAACGGCAATGTCCTGACATTAAAAAGGGTAGAGTCTACAATCCCAAAAATCCAAGATCTAAGTCTAGATCAAAAATCACTCCTAAGAAAGTGAATATGATTTTCGAACATCAAGATCTTACTTCGAGATTGAGAGTTGAACCTAAAAGTTCAAACACAAGTGCTTCTAAATTTCTTATGAATGTTGAAACCTTCAAAAGAAGAAAATTTAACAACCGAAATATGAAAATCTAATCGGTTATCATGAATCCTTACTTGTACTTAAAAAACACATTGTAAGGATACAATTGTAAATATTTGAATAAAAATATTTATAAATGGGTTTTCAGTTAAGAAATTAATTGAATAATATTCTCAAAAATTTTGAGAAAAAAAGTTCTTGAACTTATAAGAGGAAAGACCTCTTACTTCATCATTTTATAGAGTTTTGACAAAATGTCTTCTTCTAGATGCAACTCTCGCAAGACTGAAAAAGTCTAGACCATTCTGTTTCCTAACAAGAACTTCGTCTCGAATCCTCCGATGGTGATTTGGATTCATCTCCATAATTTCATCAAGATGTTCCAAATGAAGAGATTTCATCTCTCAATGACAATCTTCTCAAGAATCTGTCATTAAAACTAGATCTAATCCTATGTGAAGTAAGGAATATGGAAAAAGATCTTCGAAAGGAAGTAAAGGAAGTCAATGACAATGTTGTTAGTCTTGAATCAATATTAGTAATCATAGAATATGATTGGAATCCTGTGAAATCATCAGATTCGGCTTCAACCTTGAAGGATTAAATCAATAGAAAAAATAGACTTCAGTTTATGATTTCTTTCAATAATTGTAAAGTCTATTATGAATAAAACTATCCTATTATGAATAAAGTTATTATTTTATAATATTTCTTGTGATAGTTTTTTATTACATAGCCTATGCTTGAATGCTTTATTTTATTGCTTGTTTATGGGATGTTTGATTTCGGTTTTATTACCTTGATATTCGATCTCATAATGTGTGAACACTACACCATTTTAAGGGATTTGTAACTCAGATTAGCAATGACGCTAATTTTCCGTTGTTAATTTCAGTTGCAAAGTTTTCGCAACGACATGCTGGCGTTGCTAATTTCGCAACGGCGAAGAGTTAGTTGCGAATATCAACTGTTCTTTATTCAAGCGTGTGAAGTACGCGTGTGGTCGGGAACACTAGGGATAGTAAATACACCCAAGTCAAACTTTGGTTAAGCCTTCCTTTTTCTTTTTCCACCCTTCAACCTTAGCTAACTTATATCCTGCATTATCATTTTTTCCCTTCTCATTTTTTTCTACACCACAGACTCTTTCATCTCCTATGAACTCTTTCATCTCCTCTCCATCTCTGAACTCTTTCATCTCCTCTCTATCTTTGCATGAATAACTTCATCTCTTTTATATCTAAAACCACATAAATCAACAACAAGTTTATATATGAACTTGAAAACTTGATTGGTTAGAGTTTCTAGGAGATTGAAGAAAGATAAAAGCAATAGAAGTTAGGTTTAGGGTTTCTATAAATGAAGATTATGAATTCATTTTGGTGATGTATAAGAAGGATTAGGATGGGTTTAGTTGATTGAGGAAAGGTGTAAGGTTAATTAGATGTCCTGAAGCTGTAACGAAGATGAATTGAAGAAATTGGGGTTTGAGTTTCTTATTTATGAATCAATTGATGAAATGGATCAACCATTCGAGGAGACAGTTGCTATTGCAAGATGGTTTGAAGCTATTGAAGAAGAAATGAAAAGAACTGATAATGATTATGGGTTTCTTTGTATCTTAGGGAAGAAGTTCAAGTTGGGTATTTGAATTCGTACTTGAGGTAATATTTCATTACTTAATTGACATAACTCTCTATTCTTTGACATATTTATTAAAGTGTTGAGGTATTTGACATAACTCTCTATTCTTTTTATCAATTTTTCCCAAAATTTTCAATTAGGGTTTCCAATTTTCTGTAATTTCGAGCTTTTTGAATTGATTTGTTGAACTCACAATATGAGGATTAACCAGTTGAGGGTGTAATTTGATTAATGGGGTTTTGCTTGATTGCATGTTGTTACGGTTTGAATGATTTGTTTGTTGTAATGCTGTGAAACCCTAATTAGAACATTGGTGGTTAATCAATTAGTGTTCCATGTCAGTGGTCATATTGTTCCTCTTTGTTTATAATTGATCAATTGGGTGGGAATCTTGTTTTTCTCTACCTTTTTGGAATACCATGCATGTTGGCACCAATTAGTGCATTAATGGGTCTTAATTGTGTTGAATTAGCTGGTGTGGTTGGAATCAACTCGGGTAAGTTCTGATATGCAGAGACAAAATTGTAAGTGTGCTTTGTTAGGAATCCGATTTCTTGTAATGAAATGGGTAAAGTTAGAATAAGGTGATCTTTTCAATATTACACAATGCTGTAACATAGAAAATAGTTGTATCATAATATCTATCCATTTGCTTTATAAGTTAGATTTGTCATTATGTTGTTAATTTTTCTCAAATTTGATAAACGCCTCATGTTTCCTGCAATTTTTAAAATAGAAATTATATTGTCTCTATATGGACTCATTTTCCTGTTTATTTTTCAAAAAGCGTTCTTTTATTTGCCAAGTTTGAATTCATATGTGAATTTGTTTCTCCCTTGTTGGTTCCCTTTAGAGTTGGTGGTTGTGAACACTGCCCCACAAGCATAAATTTTCGAAGATATGGGTCTTGGTGTATGTTACTATCAAGGTAGACTTCTAAACTTGATAGGCCCTACGGCCCTAACCCATGACATGTTTAGTTGCATTCTTTGGTGTTTTTTCCTCGCAATTGATGTAAGCTTCTTTTCCATTGTCTTATTCGTCTTGTTGTATATTTATCCAATATATTATTACACTAAATTGGCTCTATAAACGCTCACTGCGATATTTGATTGGAAGAATTTGTGATGATTTATTCGCAGGTTAATTGAATGATGCTATGGTGAGATCAGAAAGGTTGGAGAACAAAGCAACATCCATTAGGACCCTTAGCAGCTGCAAGATTTATAAGTTTATGTAGTATCTCCTTATAGTGATTTAAGTTGTAAGAACTTAGGAATTTTTTAAGTTTCTATGTGTACACTAGTTTTTTGTGATACTTAGCATACATTTGTATCAAACACTCGTATTTTTCGTTAAGAATCTTTTTTTCATAATTAATACAGTTTTGTATGTCCATTGAATGACATTGTAGTTTGCATCTGTTTAAATGATGAACATGGGGAACTGGGTGATTATGGGGGTAAATGTGGGGGTAAATGGATTTTGACCAGATCAATGAAGACTTGACTTTTTTTTCTGTTGCAAATAATTAGCAACGTGTGTGATCTGTTGCTAAATTAGAACCAGAACCAATAACATTTAGTTTCGGGTAGGGGTATTACTGTAATTAGCAATATCTTAGCAACGACATATCCCGGTTGTGAATAAAAAAAAGCGTGCCGTTGCGAATCCCCGTTGCTGTCCGAGAGTCGCAAGGGAGCTTATGCCGTTGCGAAAAAATGCAACACAGTGTTTTGCAATAGGGATCTGCCGTTGCGCCCAGCCAACAACGGCCAGAGTCCGTTGTTAATCCCTAAAAATGGTGTAGTGGAACCCTTATGGTTTGGGTGACTTTTTGATTTAGCGGGATTAAATTCTAGCCCATGTTGGTAGGCTTTAGCAAAGGATCATGAAGGGTTCTGGTAGAAACAATATGTGAAAAGTCACAATATGTTGAATCTTTTGGTTTAGCATAAAAGCATGTGTTTCGAGGTTTCAACTTTTGCATCGCAATAGTTAAAACCGGTTTTCAACCTTTCTCTGGTAAAGGTTGCTCTTTGTTGTTGTTCTTTTGTTTTGGCGGGAGGATGACAACTTCAATGGAGGAGAGTTCTAAGTGACCTTGCGCTTAGTGACGTATCTTAAGGGGAGAAGAGGATGCGGAATTTGAGGTAACAATCTTGTTAGTTAATTGTTTTCATGATTAAGAAAAGCATGATTTTATTTCATATCTTTATTGCTTTTGCTTAACAAAATTTCGGTACAATTGATGTTTATTCCATTATTTGTGTATGGATGTTTGATTGTGATTCAATTGTTTCCGGTTAAGAAAACCTATTGTTATCTTTCATTATTGTTTGGTATCAATTGTTTAGGCTTACAAAATTTCGGTGCAATTGCGGTGCTATAATATCTATGTTTGTATCAATTGCTTCCGGTTAAGATAAATGATTATGCAAGTTGATTTATTTGGTTTGTATGGATTGTTTATGGCTTTAAAAAATTATTTTGGGAATATTTGTTTAGTCCAAGTGATTTCTGGATAAGAGAAACTAAGTTTTTCGGATCTTAGTTAGACTTATCAAATGTGAAGGTTTCGGTTATTCAAGTCTAACTGAATGCCTTAACAAGAATTACTAGTTAACTAACCTATTATTTGTCTTGTTTAAAAGTGAAAGTTCTAATTTTTTAATGAGAATAATTAGAGCATGATGAGAAAAATAAAGTTAATTCTGATCTTTATTTTGGTATTATCGAACAAGCGATTGTACTTGTGCAATCGGTTTAGCAAAAGAACTAAGGTGATTAGTCAATTTTTGAGTTGCTAAACTATTAGGGAAAATTGCTTCGGGCAATTGTTTCCTAGATAACATGTTAAAACCAAATTACTTGTAGTTTTGGTTTTGATATTGATTATCTAAAATGGTGTGTAAAACCCTCGTGTTCAACTCTCATAGTTTTGCAATTTCTCTTTGTGAGATTTGTAAGATCCTTTCAGTTTGTCCTTTATTTTTTTGTTTCATTGTCATTTTGTGACAAAAATGGGGAGAAATAAATGGAGTAAACAAGTGATATTGACTTGTTGTGAGTTGGTATCACTAAGGGAAATGACATTTGTGCTAAAACGTTTATTCTAACGAATAGAGTGAAAGCATAGACTAAGGGGGAGTCACATATCATATGATATGTAGTTATGGGGAACTACATGGAAATAACAAAGACGTGAGGATTGAAAATCTACATATCTTACATTTAAGGGGAGTATTAGCTTTGTTATTATAATGTCAGCAACGGCATTTAAGGATTGAATTTAATGCAGGTTTTGTGCTGTTGAACTTGGAATCAAGCGTATGTGTATAATGAATTTTTATAATTTGTTTATCCATATGATGTAAGAGTTTTGTCACTAAAATTGAAAAAGGGGGAGATTGTTAGAGCATAGCTCGGTTGAACCCACCAAGCGTTGGTATGTCAAGTTTGGTTGTCATATTTTAGTGAATCAAAAATCATTTAAAGAGTCGCTTGATTATATACTAGAGTCTTTTTTTTTTAACAAAACAAAACTTTATTAAAGAAAATGAGAGTTAAAATTACAACCCAAAATGGAAACTAAACAAATAAAGAGCAAAACTGAAACAAAGAAAGAAAAAGCTAAACTAAGCAAATCTGTAGTAAGGTTGCTCTGGAGATTCAATTCTTAGAAAATTGCTTGGCCTTTCTTGGAATCTTAAGATCTGCCCCTTCTGCAAATGTGAACCCTTCTTAGCAAATTAATCAGCAGATAAATTGATTTCTATGTAGGCATGCTTGAAGTTGATTGAGTGAATACTAGCCATAATTCTCTACCATCTAGCCAGCAGAAACCAAGGATTCTTGTTTTGCTGTAAGGCTTTTACACACATACTGGAGTCAGACTGCAGAATTAACTGGAAATGATAATGCTCAACTTCCCATTTTAAATCCTTGATACAAGAAATGAATTCTTCAACATAATTAGTAGTTATCCCCAAGCCACCAGATTCTGCAAAAATGAATGCTCCAACATGATTTCTGATTTCAAAACCATAGCTAGCATTACCCGGATTCCCTCTTGCAGCACCATCACAGCATAGCAACAATTCATTCTCATTTGGCAGGTAAAAAAAGATTTCAATAATCCTAGTTCTTCTCATTTTCCTGACTTGGATGTTAAAGTATTGTAAAATAGAATTCTCCATATCAGTTCCCCATATAAAACCTTTCAGTCTAACTTCACACTCATGAACTTTTCTAACAATTCTTAACTGAAGTTTAGTTAGCACATGCCTCTCATCATCATAACATAAAGCATTCCTCAGGAACCACAATTCAACCATAGCAGTATAAGTCCTAATAATCCACAAATATTTAACCACATGACTAGAATTCTTATGCATTTTCAAAATATCCTCAAAAGAATTTGGTTTGGGAAATGAGAAGATACCTGAAAGCCAATTCCACAAGCTGGTACTGAAATCACATTTATACAAGATATGCTCTTTACTATCTTCTCATCATGACAGTTATAACATCTAGAAGCAAACCGGAAACACCTTTTTCTAAGATTTTCTTCTGTTGCACAAACATTTCTGACAATCTTCCAAAAATTAGCATAAGTTGAAGGAAGCACTGCAGAATTCCATATTTTACTGTACCAGTGAAATTTAGACTGGTAAGTTCTAATTTTGTTGATAGCATCAGAAACAGTGAATATCCCAGAATGGCTGTTGCACCAGATAAGTAAATCTTCCCCTTCTTTCCTTATAGGTAGTTGACCAATATTAAATAATTGAAGAAAATCTTCACGAAAGCACCACTGGTTATCAACAATTAGATCTTGCACTTTCAAGTGAGGATGCATATCAATATATGGATGATTAGGAAACAATTTTCATATTGGGTCATCAAAAATCCACTTATCATACCACAAAGAAACTTTTTCACCAATACCAATTATCCATCTAGTATTTTCAAAAAAATTAGGAAGAACCCATTTAATTCCATTCCACACTGAGGATTTTCTGTAATATGTGATCCAATTGCCATTTTTATCCCTATATTTGGCAAGAAAGAAGTTGGCCCACTCATCATGACTGTTAAGAATTTTCCACAGTAATTTCATTAAAAGAGCCTTGTTCACATCTTCTAGTTTTCTGATACCAAGACCTCCTTCTTCTTTAGAAGTACAAACATAGTCCCACTTTAAGGTAATACATTTTCTATCCTCAGCATTGCCAAACCATAGGTAGTTTCTAATGATTTTTTTCACAAGCTTCTAGAACTTTTCTAGGCCATTTGTAAATTGATAAATTGTAAATAGGAATACTGCTCAGAACATGATTTACCAAAGTGATTCTAGCTTGAAAATTTAGTAATTTGCCACTCCAGGAATCTAGTCTAAGATGCATATAATCAACCAAATACCAAATATGTATAGATTTCATTTTACCTTGAGGAAGGAAGACTCCTAGGTGCTTGTCAGGAAAGAAGGAAAGATCCATTTGGAAGTAATCTGCAACCTGTCTTTTTCTTGTATCTGAAGTACCATCTACAAAGCACTTGCTTTTTGTAGCATTAAAAATTTTACCAGAAGCATCTTGGTATTCCATTAGGAGAGATTTCAAATTTTCAATACTTTTCTTACCTCCATTACAAAACGAGAAAATGTCATCAGCAAACATTAGATGTGTAGGATGAATGCCATTTCTTATCACCATTGGATGAATTTTCCTTTCCATCACTAATTGTTGAATTTTCCTACTAAGAACATCTTGAGCAATAATAAATAGAATTAGAGAAAGTGGATCTCCCTGTTTAAGCCCTCTACCAACACCCAAAAATCCAATTGGACCTCCATTGAGCATAATAGGCAGTTTAGTAGAATGGAGAAGAACCATAATCCAATTACAAAAATTAGCTGAAAAACCAAACTTTTTTAAGGCTCTGTATACGAATTCCTAGCTCATAGTATCATAGGCCTGTGAAATATCTATTTTGAGGCTCACATTACCTCCTCTTCTAGCAATTGACATCTCATTCACTAGTTCAGAAGCTAGCAATATTTATTCATGAATATTTCTATTTTTAACAAAAGCATATTGCTGCTGAGATACAAGATTTGTCAAAAATCTAGTAATTCTCTCAGTAATAATCTTGGTGATAATTTTAAAACAGAAATTACTAAGACCAATTGGTCTAAAGATTTTAGCAGTTTTAGCCCCTTTAGTTTTAGGAATCAGAACAAGAAAGTTGGAATTCATACCACTTGGTATAATGTTGTTTCTCTAGCAGAATTATACAACATCAATTAAATTACTTTTAATGATTCCCCGATCTGCTCTATAAAATATTTCGGGAACCCATCAGGACCTGGAGCACTATCAACATTCAAATTAAAAACAACTTTATTTATTTCCTCTTCATTTGGACATTCTTCCAAGAAAAGATTATCAGCTTCAAAAATAAGATGAGGAACAACATCAAATATTGATTCATTAATCTGTACTGATTGATATTCAAATTTTTTCTTAAAATAGTCAATTAGAACTTCAAAAATACCCTGCTGAATGGTTATAATATCACCAGAATCATCCTCCAATTCAGAAATAGTATTCTGAGCTTGTGTCATTTTGATACTAGTATGAAAGAACTTGGAATTCACATCACCATCTTTAATCCAATTCATTATGTCTTTATATCTCAAAAAGGTATTGTAATTATTAGCAGATACTTCATACTTTCCTCTAGCAGTAACCAAATTATTCAGTGAGGAAATATTGGCAGGATCATCATCTGATTTGATAGTTTATTCCATAACCTTATCTTCAGTTTTTTTTAAAGATTTTCTTGAACATTTCCAAATATTTCCCAATTCCAAGCTTTGAGGATTTTTTCAGTCTTTTTAATTTGTTCATGAAAATAAAAATGGGATTTCCAATTAGTTCTTCATTCCAAGAACCAATGACCACTTGTAAGAAGAAAGGATGAGTAAGCCACATTTGTTGGAACCTGAAGGGAGTATTTAGAGCTCTTCCAATAACAGTGTCAGAACCAATAAGGGGACTATGATCAGAGATTCCTCTTGCAGCTACATGATAATGCCACCCACTAAAAGTGTCAAGCCATTTCTAATTAAAGAGAACTTTATCCAAATTACATAAAATTCTTTTATTCCCAGATCTGCCATTACTCCAAGAAAATTCTATAAAAATTTTAGGAGCCTGAATTAGACCACAAAAATCAACACAATCCTTAAAATCACTCATTGCAAAATTAAGAGGACTTCTACCTCCCTTTTTTTCATCAGCATGTAGAACATTGTTAAAATCACCAATTATATGCCAAGGTTTATCAAGCAAACTTATTTCATATAAATCCTTCCACAATGCTCTTATATTCACAGTATAAGAATTGGCATGAATTCCAGTAACCAAAACACCACCAACCTCCACAGTTATACATTGACTTGAGGATTGAATCATTAGGAACTTGAATAAAACAATTCCTAAACAACCAAATATTTCCTTCATTTCTTTTTTTAGAGTTATGAATAATTTTATGATGCATACCAGGCAGCTTTATTCCAGATTTTTCAACTTTAATTTCTGGTTCCACAACCCAAACCAGAGTTGGATTATTGGTTTTAACTAAATAATATAATTTATCCTTGGACTTTTGTCTCTTAAGGCCTCTAAGATTCCAAAAAAGAACTTTCATTTAAAGGGAGGTTGAGGAGGAGGAGGTGAACTCCCTTTATCAACCAAAATATTCATACTTTCTTTACTAGCCTTTCTTGTAACTACAGATGGTTTTTTAAGAGGTTTTTTCTTCCCAGTAATTTTATTATTGTCATTATTTTCAGGGGCATACTGACTTATGACCTTTTATTTTTGCAAAATAGTAACTGGTTGAGATATTGAACCAAATTCTAATAGGCTTGAAGTACTGACCTCTTTAATTTCACCATCTTCAAATCCAGAGTATTCACTGTCATTATCTTGTAAAACTTTATATTGGTTATTATTAATTTGAATAGCAGGATTAGAGATAGGAGTTAAACCTGGATTAGAAACCCCTCTTATAACATCAGTAAAAGGATCTCCCCCATTTGTATTTGCTGGAGAGTTTCCTTTTGTGGTGTTTGAAGTACTTGGACTTGAAAAAGGAGTTAAGCTTGGAACCAGTGTAGACAGAGATACCAACTTTGGAGTAGAAGTATCTTTTTGTGTAGTCTTTGTTGGTGTAGAATTAGAAGCCTTCTAATCATCTGTTGCAGTAGATTGATGGTTGATTCTTCATTCAAAAATTTGATGTCCAACAATTTTGCATTTGTGACAGAATTTTGGAAAATTTGTTAAAGTCACCCCTTGAGAAAAAGCTCCATATCTTGTAACAATCTATAGTTTATTAGGAATATTTTTAGCCAAGTCAATTTTAATTAAAACTTTAACATAGTATCCACTCTGATAATTCAAAGTAGCTGCATCAACCTTGATAGGATTTCCAATGGCTCTACTGATCTTGAACAAGGTTTTTTCATCCCAGTATTCTAAACTTAAACCAGGAAATTGGACCCAAACCATAGATTTAGAAGTTCATTGATTTTATGATCTGAAATTTGGAATACAGTTTCTAACTCTTAATACCTGATCCAAAACTTCCCAATTACCCTGTTTGATATAACTTTTATCTTCTTCATTATCAAGCTTGATCATAAAAAACCTTTGCCCAAAGGTATCAGTTGACATTGACCCTTTAATCTCCATTGATTTCTTAATAGAGTAGTAGCTTCTGGAAATTTGATACGAAGAAAATCTAGCCTCCCAATCAAAGAGAACTTCCAAGATTCATATCTATCATTATCTTGATCATCAATCAAATTAATTGCAAGATGAATTTCAGGGGTTTTTGATAAATCAACAATCGACGGATGAACCTCAGATACATCATTGTTAACCTCAAAATTCATCTTGAGAAGAAAAAAATGGAAAAGAAAATCTGAAAGGGAAGCAAGGATCAAAATAAAGAGTGGATTGAAACACCAATCATTTGATTCCTACAAGGATTCACCTGAAATAAGTGTAGATCAAAGAAAATACGGAAGAACGTTGAAAAAAGAAGAACTAAGTCAGTCGCCCGATCCTCAGAGCTTAACTCGCCCGAAATAACATAATAGATAGTCAACTTCGTATAGGTTAGCTTGAAAGTATTAGGATATGAAACTTACAAGTATTACATGAAAAATTAAAGAATGTGAAGAAGTATAAAGCTACAACGACAACATCATCCTTTCTCTTGAGGTTAGTAATATTCGACTTGAATTGTTTCATTCCCTAACGTATCTTTCAAGTCGTTCATATTGAAAACATAACTGCGAATCTGTATATGATACTCTAGTTAGACATAGTATAAAGGAATACAATACGAGGTTTATTGCTTAACCATTAAACTTTGTATATAAGATATCGACATGATCATATGAATGCTATTGTGATTATTTATAGGTATGAGTGAAGATTTCATCCTAGGAAACAATGTTTTACATTCGTTTGAAGGAAGTGAGTTCATAAACCTGTTTTGTGAATCGAAAGGGAAATCACTAGGCTTATTGGTATTGTTATTCATTGCAAATTTATTTTGAATTACCAATATGTGTGTTTAGTACAACCGCTCATAAACTTGTTTATGTATCTTGGTAAAACTATTCACAAGGCCTGACTTATGTATTGGTATGACTTTTATTAGTGAAACCGATCTTAAGTAATCACTCAATATAGTATGATCGATGCCTTGTAAATAACGACTTTTATCTAGTCATTCGGGAACCGAACCTAGTAAGAGGTGCAACAAATTTACAAGGGGGGGATTGATCCTTGTAAGAGGTGCAATATGTTTTTAGTAGATGGGGGAACCGATCCTACGAAGACGTGCAACAAGTTTGTAGTGTTGGGGGGAACCGATCTTATGGACACGTGCAGCCGAATTCAAGTAGTCACCATAAGTTATGGGGAACCGATCCTAATACCTAGTCAACCTAATTTTTGTAACTAGCGTGACTATGCACAATACTCACATGGAGGTAGAACCGAAACTTGTTTTGGTTGAACCGTGAAACCCATGATTGGTGATTTGATAGGATAATCAATTACATAGTTCTTGGAATTCAGATGAACCAATTTTAAGCTTGTTTGGAAGTGTGGTAAATCGTTTCCAAGATTGTAAATATGAAAAAGGACTTGCAGAGTAAAGGTGTCGACATACTTTGAACATGTGCAGTAACTCTTATCATTAATTGTTCAAAGATATTCCTTAATGGCTAAAGGAAAATCCCAGGATCGAAATAAATTGAGAACCTTTTATTTAAGGTTTCTTAGTTTATATATGCTATTTATTTTCCAGCAAATAAGTGCATATCTTTAGAAAATAATAATTAGTAATGTGCATTTACTGATTATAAATTTTTCTATTGGGATTTCGGTCAATATTTGGACAAAGCATTTCCATGAATTATGAAAACCGATTTTGTGTTTATTGCATATCTTTGAGAATATTTGGTTTTGAAAATTCCTTGGTGTCCAAACTTCCTTGTCTATAAATATTGAATTTTGCATTTTGAGCAAACTAATCCTTAGAGCCAGAAAAACTACCTAGTTGTGTTTTTACTGGTGGAGCCGCCTATTTGGAGAGGAAAGTAACATAATTAGGCGAAATCTCTTACGACCGCTCATTTTAAAGACTTCTTTGGGATTGAGAAGCTCTATTAGTACCGTTGGTGGGAAACTAGATAATTATGATTTAATGTTAGTTTTCGATTGATTTGATTGACTAACGGTTGTTGAACTTTGATTGCACCTAGTTTGTTTATGCTTGAGAATCTTCTCTTATGATATATGATTCACTCAAACTTGATTGAAGTTTCGACGGGGATATTTAGACTGTTTGTAGTTCCAAAGATGTCTTGTGATAATCCAATGTTAACAGACTCCATTCTGTGTGTGATTAATCACAAAAGAGTCAAGTTGATTGTGTGCAGGTGCTGATTGAAGATTAAAGAAGATTTGAAGACAAGAAGACTTTTTGGGTTCATAATATTTGGTGTGCACAATACTTGTTTCGGCTGGAAAGGGATCCAACTATAATCGGTTTAACCTAGTGATAGATTGGATTGACTATTTGAGTAGATCGGCATCAATACACTTCTTTGTGATTAATAGTATTGATTGCATAATCTAACAATTACTTCGGTAGTTGTTGAGAGATTGATCTAAGGACCCGACAAAGGAGTTTATTGGCTAAATGGAAGAGCCTTTGTCAAACTCACGTCACGTTGGTTGAAAAGGGTTGTTACCGAACAGATTTGTTGTTCCTTTACTATTTGGAATACGAACCAAAGGAATTGTTCCAAGTACGTGACTTATTACAAGTTGGAGGCGTAGGAATACTGAGGGAACTAGGTGAACTATAGGTTTAGTTGCCTGGTCTCAACTATAATAAGTTGGTTTGATTTTGTATAGCATCTTAATACTGAGAGTATTCAATTCTGGACTAGGTCCCGGTATTTTAATGTATTTGTGGTTTCCTCGTTAACAAAATCTTGCTGTGTCTTTTACTTTTCTATTTCCGCAATTATAATTGTTTTATAATAATTAGAAGTAAAATACACAAACATTAATTTCTATTTTACTTGATAGACAATCCATAGAGTTTGGTTAAGTCCGAACCTATTACCAAGTAAACATATTTCGTTATTGTATCGTCTCGAACTCATATCCATAGACGATCACACGAAGTGTGAACCGATTAGTTGTATTGTCTCGACTCATTCCATAGACAATCACTTTCGGAAAAGGACTTATAGGTGGAAATGTTTTAGATTGAGGTATATTTGGGTACCTTCATCTTTTCAATATGCTTAATCACATTCAATTGTTAAAAGAAGATCCGAATGCGAAGCTTTGGGCCCAATTTGGAAGATTGGGCAGGCATACTTTTTTATTTTATGTAATAATAGTTTTTAGTTTAAGCATTCAATTGTTTAAATTTTGTTAGTTTATTTAATACTCCTTTCCTTTTTGGAAAAGATGGACATTTGCCTTTGAAGTTCTTCTTTAGAGATATTCAAGCATTTTTTCTATGAATCAAAGCATCCATCACTGGGAAGACATCATTATTATGAAATTAGGTTGGTATTTTATTTATCTGGATGTCGTATGACTTTTCAGTAAATAACTTTGTAACCTTTTCTTCTCAAAAAATCTTTATTACGTCATTGCTTTCTTTTTAGCCAATTTCCCAGTAACCATTTGTAAGAATTTTCCTGCTTTGAAGACTATATATATATTTTCTTTGCTTAGTATCTGTATTCATATTTTTCGGTTATTTTTTTCTACTAGTGATGAAGCTATTACCATGGAATGTGCAAGGGATTGAATCCCCTCTTACTCAAAATCACTTCAAAACACATTCTCAAATAATGAAACCTTGATATGAATTTCTTAGAAGAAGCCAAATCTCTTATTGATAAGATAGAGAAACTTGATAGAAGTTTAGGTTTTTCTGATTGGTTTCTAGAACCCAGAATTGGTCTAGTGGGAGGAATGTTAATTGCTTGGAATGACAATATAAAAGTTAACTGCATTTCCTGTTTCCATAATATGTATTTTGTAATTGCTTCGACCTCTTTTTTACTCCAAATCATAGGGGTTCTCACCTTATTTTCGACCATCTTGTTATCAACAACAAATACCTTTGCGGTATTGTTTGTACCTTAATATGGTGTTTTAACTTCCTCTTCAATCCTGATTGAACCTTCTTCAATTACCAATTTTTCATTTTTGGGTTCAAGTGGAACCTATGAAAAATCTGTTCTTGCCTTTTTTTTGCTCACAATATTAAATATTTCTCTTTTCTATATTTCCTTTTTTGTTTGTGTCCTTCAGTTTCAGAAATCCGTTGTTTTTCTTGAGTTTTAGTGGAGTCCTGTTGTTAAGAGAGAAGAAATAGATTTGAGGAGGGAGGGATTAGGAGGAGGGAATTATAAATTATGAGGAGGGATTGACTTTCTAATAAAATACTGAAATAACTATTTTGTCCTTGAATCTAAACTTAAATAAACGAAACCCTGTTTCTCATGAACCCTAGTCTCTTATTATGAACACTAAACAAATCGCAAAAACGACATCAAAATTATGAACCCTTTTATTTTCATAGTAAAACTTATTATAATTGAATTGAGATGATAATGATTTCTAATAATGGTAAGAATAGTGTGAGAAACTTTAATCGCACAATTATTTGTCCGAACGTAGATAAACCTCACCATTGTGCTCCAAGAATCAAACTACTAAACTTTTAATACGCATACCATATTAACTCCAAGTTATATCGGTGTCCCTTGGATTATTTGTCTTATACCATTAATGTGCAATGAATCCTTTCAAGTGATACGAGGGATCAAAATTATCTTTAAAATCTACCAAATTGCTGTCTGAAGTAAGGAAATTTTAAATAGTAATTTCATCTTGGTTGTTACCATCATGGGTCTCTTTTGAGTCCCATTAGGGAACAGGTACTTGGACATCATAAATCGTAAAGAAGATATCATTTTGTACTCATAAGAGACTTTTTTTTTTTTTGATCTTCTCATAGTGAAGGAAGAAAAGATGATGACCGAAAGTAGATTTGGTATTTTAAAAATATTTATTTCCTTTCATGTGGTTTGATTTTGACTTCATATTGACCAAAATTGGGCCATTTTCTTTCCCTCCCAATAACAAGACTCGTTTCAGTGTTCCCATGCTTCATTGGAGATACCATTTTTGAGTCGATTGAAGACAAACAAGATTATGATTTAAATAAAGTAAAAAAATACATAATGTAGTAGGAATTATGATTTCTGATTGCTTTTATAATTATTTTTTTTGAATTAACGTGTTCAAACCAAGAAGGTTTTATCTTTGTATAATTTTTTTTTTCTTGTTGATAACTGCTTTTTGTGCTTTGATTCGAACATGTGTTGGTGGTTCCTGAAAATTATTCTTATCCAGTTGCGAAATTTCAGTGGTTCGCCTCTTCACTGGTTCAGTGGAATGCTACCATTTTTTTCTTAGATTTTCTAACTTAGGCGGATGATGAAACACAACATCAAAACGAGAAACATGTGGTGCTAAATTCATCTGCCTCCATTGTGAATTGGTAGAATAAAGTAGGATGGGTTTAATCTAATTCTGGTATTCAAATATTGTGTATGGGAACAAAGTAGGATACACGTCTTGTATATAAGGAATCCACACAAGGTCCCAACAATACTTCTTGATTTTTCAATCTTCATATTTCAGAGATCATGAAGTCTAAAGAATATTGTGAAACATGATGATGAAGGCCCTTGAAGTCGTCAATTATGTGCTCATGAAGTCAAAGTTTGTTGAATTTTGTCTTAACAATTGTAAGTTCAGATTCATGCATCTTGTGTATTTTCTAGCAAGCAACTCAATAAGCTTTAAGACAATATATACACCGTATACACGACTAAAAGTTCAGATTCCAAACATTTCACTTTATTAGTCGATGCATATATGAGATATTCCCTATTCACAAGTACTTTCTCACAATTTATTTAATTGCTCCATGATACGGGATCTCATATTTACGTAGAAAGAACTCCAAAAACCATGTGGGATAGAGACATTGTCTTAATTGTAGTTGCTAATGAAAAAGCAAACAACCACACCCAAATACAGATATACTCACTATTATAATTTAAACATAATTAAAGAGATGCAAAAAAATGACTTGTACTTAATTGATAACATCTTCAAGTTGGGGAGGACCTCAACAATGATCTGGTACTCCTCAAGGGAGTATAATTGCAAAGTTACATAAATTCTAGAGTATTCCTAGACTTGGACTTGACGGCCTACAATAATTCTATTCATTTGGGATTAAGAGGACATAAGGAATATGGTATCCATATCCATCCTAGCAACACCATAATTATCATTTAAATCCTTCAAAGATCCTCTTCTTCTTCATCATCTTCTTGATTAACTTTTTCCTCGTCTTTATTAAGAATTGTACCTTCCCCACTGCTTGTCTCTTTTTCAATTTGAATTATTTCCTAATTTTTCCGTTTTCAGTTGAACTGCAAAAAATGACAATACACATTCTTTTGAATACGTAATGTACATATTAATTTTTGTGCATCTAATAATCGATATTGTTAATCAATATAATTGACCGAGACAACATAAGGCAAGTTTACTGGAGAATAAATCGATCTCAAAATTTGCAAGGCTCATCCATAGTTCTTTGTTAGCTCGTTACTCATGAATTCTGTATACATCGTAAAATACATTGACACGTGGATGGTGATTAGAAGTTGAAGCAAGATAATGTTAAAACAACGCAACACGCTACATCAATTCTAAGAGTGCTTAGAAACTAAGCTAATGTCACTTTCGTAAATAGCAAGTACCCATTTTCCCTATAAAGCAAGGAAGATAAGGAAGAAAAGGGGACATAATGAGAGAGTCACAAAATGGAGGGGGTAAGAGATCCACTACCTCTGAAGAGAGAAATAATTGCTGGGTTGTCTTGCTACCTTCGTTATACCAGCGTTATACCTTCGTTTTGTCTTCGTTACTAAAAACTCATTGGACTTCATTATCATTAATGGAGTTCATCAACCTTGTAACAGATCAAAACCATAATAAAACTTTCTTTTACCTTCCCGTGGATGTAGACACTCCGTTGTCGAACCACGTTAATTATCTTTGTGTGAATCTCTTGTAATTTACTTGTTTATATTGCACCTTTTACTTACTGTTTTATGGTATGAGTCAAGATCCAATGATCTTGTCCCTTCGATTGTGCTACTAGAAAAATGTTAGTAACAATTTGGCGCTAGAAATAGGGAATGGGTAAATAATTTATTCTACCTAATCCAGATTTATAACCTTGCAAATTTTTCTAAAATTGGTTTTTAATTCTTTTGATTTTTAATTCACTGTTCATGATGATTCTTTGAATCACTCCTTCGAACCTGTTTTTCTGTTTAAAGAATTTATTCTACCCCGTCCTAGATCTACTACCTTTTAAAGCTGTTTACTAATTTTCTGAAATTAGTTTTCATTTTTTCTGCTTCTTCCGCTGAGATTTTCTTTTAATCATTGCTTTCAAAAGGAACGTGCTTGGGTGCTACCCAAAACTTGCGCACTTGTAGTTCATCTATATTTAACTGCGTGGGTATTGAATGTGTCAATTGATCGAATAAATTAAAAATGTTCCGTAACCGCTAGTTTTGGTTTTGGTAAAAATAGAAGATTAAGCTTTGAACTGATTTTTTAAAACTAGCCTGCCAGGTGTTTGATAAAATAATTCAGTGAGTATGTACTTGGTTTTTGTCTTTCATTTTACTTTACCGATGGAATCAAACCTGAGATTTTTTGGCAAGCTCTCCTGTTTCTGCTGGCATCGTTATTTCTATTGCAGCGTTATTTTGAAGTTTGTACCTTGTACCAGCATCCCAATGAAGGAGCTAAGAAGATAATAATTCGACGCAAAGCTCCGATCCTCGTGCTTATGAAGATTGGACTAGTTCTGCTGACCGACAATACCAAGAGGAAGAATGAAAATCCAGACGACAAATCTGATACGAGATCAAGTTAGGCAACACTGATTCGAGGAAGTCAAACCCAAAAGAAGTTGCAGTTCAACTTAGGGTGACTAACTTATAAAGTAACAACATAAGCACACCAAAGCCAGACGCTGATGACAACGAACCAGAGTCTGAAGGCTGGAGTGCGATGACGATGAAGAGCCAAAATCTTGCTACAAAAATCTCCGAAGACGATGTTCAAATCCCATGCCAAGGACCCAGAGAAGTTCATACCCAACACGATGGACTATGTACCGACGTTGCAATTCAGACCAGTCAACGATACTCCCTTCGTTCTATCGACGATTATTGGATTAATTGTCTACTGAAAGCAATAAAGCACACTATGAAAAGCTGCTACATACCACCGCTGTTGCTGCCATGATGCGGTTAGTTGCACTCATTTGGAGGAGGGGAACAACAGTTCAACCTTAAAGCTCACTCGAAGTACAAAACCAACGATGATGTTTTGGTCCGATGATGAGAGCCCTGGTCAGTCCAATGATGCTACTCCACTCCTAGCAGCTCCGACCCAAGATGGAATACGAAGCAAAAAGACCAAAATCATTACCTATGACAACAATGGTGTGGATTCGGTCCATGTCCAGATGATGCAGCTCCAATCTTCACCCCGGTAATGAAAGGTTGGTGTAGATCCAGCTGCTTAGGTATGGCGCAGTCTTCCCATCACGAGATAAAGTACGAAGACAGTGGACCGAAGACAAATTCTGGTGACAATGGTGATTGTTCCTGAAGTGAATGTTCTCCAAAGCTCCTACAAAAGACCATGAGAATTTGCAAACTCAAAGTCCAAGTTAACCAAAGTAGCCGTACATCTCTTTCGGAACAGTATTGCAATGATGGTCATACACACGAAGATGATGCAAGGTCCCACGATGATCATGCCAAGCCTGCAACGAAGGTGATATGTCCAATGATGATGATGAAAGCAAACCAGAGCATAGTTCACCCGGCGCTCTGCTCAATCCATATGATGCATACAAGCTCTACTCCGATGACGCCAACTGGGGGAGAGCAACAAAATTTAATCCAAAGGCTACTTTGAAGGAGAAAAGTTAAGAGAATGTGCAGTTCAGCTCACAAATGATTCTTTGTTTCTATTTCTTTATCATTGGAGTAGCGGTACTCATGTTATTTATTGGAGTAGCTGATTTGGCTATGAGACCGGAAACTCATTGTGAACACGTAAATTACGACGGCATCTACGTATTTACAAACAATGTTCGCATACATTAAAATGCACAGTCTGGGTGTATAAAGCGTAAAGCGACGTGAATATACCGATTCATTGACTCGGAGTCTTCGGACTCGTCCTTGTCTACTCGTATAAAGCACTATAACGTTCGTATAGTAAAGTAAATAAAGACAGAAAGGTAATATAAGGCTTATCATGCAAAATACTGAATATAGAGTGCGGAATGTAAATGCTAAATATAAATGAGACAGATATTTACGTGGTTCAGCACTAAGGCTTACATTCACGGGGTTAAAGGGATTTCATTATATGTAGATTGATTACAAGTATAGTCGAATGAATTTGGAGTTTTCACTGAGACTGCGGGGTAAGGGAAACTACTTACTCTTCCAATTCTCTCTCCTTTGCTTTTCTTTTTTGAACCAAGCTCCTCCTCTCTTAGTGAGGAGGGGTATTTATAGGGGTTTTGGCGTGGGGTCCGCTAATAAGAGTCGTTGCAATCTTATCGCCTTGTGCTTTGTGCCAGTACGCGGACCTCTTCGTCTTCCACGATGCCCCCTTCGTTTCCTTCTTATTACCGAAGGGTTATGGTTGTGTCTTCCTCTGGTTGGTTGACACGTACACTGCCCAGGGTGTTTAATGAGGGTGGTTGAGTCGTCTGCACGCGCCAGCCCCGCTCTTCCCGCCTTTGTCATATCCGTGTCAGTTAGCTCGGCCCTAGCCGTTGATCTGGGATCTCTCTCGAGATGGGATAAAGCAAGTCCGGGGGTGTATTCAGTGCTTCGTGGCAATGCTCTATCTCGGTACTCCTTGGCTTGGGGCCGTTGGATCTGCTAGATGAGGGTCCTCTCCTGATTATACACGTCTCTTGGCTCTATGCACGTGGCATCATTTCTTGATGATCCGCGTCACATGTCTCCCACGTGTTTGATCGAGGGCACGTGGCGAGGGGTGAAAATATGTGCACACAATTTTCCCCTTTTCTTTTGACTTAAGGCGTCAGTTAAAGTTGGAGGAAAACCGTCGCATATTCTCTCCCACTCCTTCAATAACTTCCCCTAAATTTCAGGGCACGTTTCCCCTTATGCAATAACTTCTTGCAATAACTCCTCCTTGGGTGAAGGGACGGTTTCACTCTTCTTTGATGTTTAAAAAGAGGGAATAGAATGTGAAATAAATTTCATTCTCTGTCGGTCTTTCATTCTTTCCTCCTGAAATCTTCATTCTTCATTTTTGTTTGGATACCATTAACTGCTGCTTATACTGTTACCTGTTGTTGCATTTGTTTTGAATACGACCCGTCATTGAATTTCTTGGTTCGTTTAATGCTGCTTATGTTCGTTGTTTTTCGGCCACGTTCTCCCGTCGCTTGAAGCTCTTGGCGTAGGTAAGAGGTTAATCTTTGGTTTATATTCTGGTTATTAGCTCCACTTCTGCTACTGTGTTCTTGGATTTGTGATGAAGAATATACAAATAAGTATATATACTTTCCTCTGTTCTTCGTCACAAAGGTTATGAATTTATGTTTGAGGAAGTTTTCCTGGCGACGTAAGTCAGCTAGGGTTTTTATTCTTCCTCTGTGAAATACCTATGATGAACTCTATGAAATTTAGCTTTTTGATCTTTATTCACTTCTCTGCGGAACTTAAACTTGTTTGTATATCCCGCAGACATGGATGGTCGTCACCGGGTTCCTTATCAGACCCCTCCGTCTAGTCCTCCCAGATTTCCTCCGCGTAGAGACCCGGATATATCTCCGATTGGAGGTTCTAGGGATTCACAGGCTGATCTTCATTCTCAAAAGGTCTCATCCTCTTCGGGTCATAAACATTCGTCTTCCAAGAAAGGAGATCCCCGAGGGATCCCCCTGGCACTAGGTATGCTGTTACCCGCGCTTCTTCCCGCCCGCGTGATGAGTCTAAGAATACGCAGGCTATTCCTTGAGACGAAGCTTTGGATGTTCCACCCCTTCGTTCTATGGCTCCTCCGATGCCTCAGCAGAGTCCTCTACCTCCTCCTCCAGTGATCCCTTTCAGAGGAAAGTCTGTCAAGGGTACTACCTTGAAGATTGAACCGCCTAAGAACATTCCTTTAAAAAGGAAAGCCCTGGATACGAGCCCTTCGAAAGACTCCATGCTAGACCCTTCTTATGAGGAAGACGCTACACCGATTATACGAAGCATCTCGGTTGGTAAGAAAAAGGTCACTTTCAAGCACATTGACCTGGAGGTGTTCAAGGAGAAGCATGAACTTCAAGCTTTTGAGGTACGTTTCTATGCTCCCGATGATGATATTACTTACGATCTTATCTTGAGATATCAATTCGATGAGTTTCATCTGTTGAATATCGTGGGGGCCTTCGAGGCGGGTCTTATGTTGCCTTTGTATAAGTCAGGTGATTTTTTTTTACTATGACGTATTGGCTGGTAGTGAGGGTTCTTCTACAAATTCCCACAGTCGTTCTGTGCCATAGTTGACTTGGAATTATCTCCGCGCTCTGAAAGAGTGCTATCTTCGGAGCAAAGGAGAAACGATGATGACTTGTTACGTCCCCGATCCTGCTGATTGGGAATGGTATACTCCTAAGAATTTTAATAATTCCTTCGGGGATTATATCAATAGTAGGAACCGTAAGTCGTGGAGTGTGGGTCTTCGTAATATTGCTGCTTTCTGTAGCGAGATTCGTATTTTAAGTGAGGTGAGCGATGCCAAGTTGAAGTATGTTCCTGGTACTGAAGGGTCTGCTAACAAGAATATTTTCCCTCCTCGTGAGAGGATTAAACGTGATCATGACTACGAGTGGAATGCCACCGTTATTAAGATTATTGGTCCGGGAGCTTGGGGTTGGATTCCTGGTCCCCACGGATGGCGTCCTACTGCTGATAGCCTTCCTCGTGAGGTTTCTCCTGTTCGTTATGGAGATTTCTGCCCTTGGCGTCTGAATTTCGAGGGTATGAATTTCCCTTATGCCCTTGATGTCGTCGATATCGATGAAGAAGAAAGTTCCGATGTTGTTCCTCAGAAGAGTACTGCGGCTGCAAAGGTCAGATCCTACCTATATTTTCCCTTTTTTTCCTTGTGTTAAGAAGACTTTTGAGCGAAGGAAAAAAAAACTTGATTTGCTTCCCTTGTTGTTCTGTAGGTTACGAAGAAAAGAAGGATCGGTCCCAAGCGATCTTCCACTGTCATTGTTGATGAGGCGGAGGTTCAAGAGGAGGTTACCAGTCCTGATAACGAAGACTTTGAGGAAGATGAGGACATTTCCGATGGAGATGAACGTACTAAAACTTTTCCTCCTATCCACGAAGATGGTGGTGGTGTTCATGGTACGAAGGGTACCTCTGGTGGTAATGATGCTGCAAATATTACCAATGGTGGTGGTGGTGGTGGGGACAAGACTGTCCAAGAGTTCTCTTTTGGTCGAGTCTATTCCACATGGGAGACCTTCGATGTGAATGCTTCCATGGGTCTTGCTGAGGAGTTTACTTTGCTTTCCCCAAACGATAATTGGGACGTGCTAGATACCTCCGTCAAGGGGAAATATTCGGGTCGCCCGATTAGTGAAGGGGATGATGAGGCTGGGACATTTGTTAACGAAGGGGAGGGAGCATATGAGAAGCCAATGGCTGGAAAAGCTTCTACTGTTGGGGAATCTTCTACTGGGTCCCCTTCAGATGATTTCCCGCAATCCCTGATGCTGGAGGGTGACGATGATGTTCTTGCTTGGTTGAAGAAGAAAAATTTGATGTTTGTTCCGAACCTTGCTCCGATAGTTGTTGGGGAGAAGAATTTCGATACCTACACTCGTCGGAATATGCAGTTATCCTCCGAAGATCAGGTTGCGGAGGTGTGGGACAAGAATCTGAGGTCTGGAGGATACCCTGGTGGTTGATCCTCCAGCCGCCGTTGTTGATATGATGGCCATAGCTGATGGGTATCAGTATGGTTATCCCCAGCAGCGGATGCTAGAGGTACGTCGTGTTTTTCATGTTCACTTTTTCTGTGGGTACCCCTATTGTTCTTTGACGTGGTGTTTTCTTTTCTGGAATGTAGATAATGAGGAGAGAGTACTACAACCACAACTTGTACCAATTTTTTAAGGCCAAGTCTCTTAAGTTAGAGGGTAAGCTTCGTCATAGAGAAGATGAGCTAGCTGCGGCTGAGGCAGTTATCTCTGCCAGGGATAAGGATATAAGCGAGTTGAAGAACCGTCTTAAAGGGAAGGAACAGCTGGTCAATGAAGAAGAAAGGCTCCGTCTGGAGATTTCTATGGTGCGCAGGGAGTTAGAGGCGGTTCGAAAAAATGCTTCGTCTTTTACAGGTTTGCTTCCTTTATTCTTACTTAATGTTGTCATCTTCTAGCAATTAGTGTTCTGTCTGAGTATCCCCACCCTATCTTCAGTAGGTGGAGTCCCGGAGTTGATATGGCTTCGTAATGAAAGAGAACGGCAGAATGCCCGTATTGCCGAGCTAGTAAAGCAAATTAAGAGTGAGGCTGAGAGATAGGACACCAAGGACGAGGTATGGCGTATGAGGCATACTCAGATAGTTGATATGCAAAATAAGTATAACGCGGACCGTCGTCTCTTTAATGGCACTTTGCTGTGGACGCGTGACAATTTCCGTGAAGCACGCGAACTTGCTTCGTCTCTAACGGTGAAGAAGAATCTTCTAGAGGAAGATCTACGGCAGGCGCGTTCCTCTCATGATTCCGAAGTAAGAGAATATATGCAGCGTCTTGCTAAGGAAAGGGACGATGCTAGGGCCGAGGTCTGCGCCCTAAGTAAGGCTTTGGCCGCGTCTCGGGCTGATGTAGCTAGTCATGCCGAGTCTGAGAGAAATATTGAATTTAACATGTATCGACTTAACAAAGGAATGGAGGAGCTAAATAATGAAGTCAACCATCTTCCTCATTTAGATTCAATGAAGCAGGTAGAGTTAGATGCTAGTCAGTTTGCTCTTTCCACTCTTCGAACGGATTATAAGAAAATTTCTGACGAGATTGACTTTCTTGAAGAGGCCCGGGATGCGGTTGTTAATGAATGTGAAATAGATTCGGCTAGAGTCGAAGGTATATGTTTGATTTTCCGCGTGTGATTTTTCATTTCGTAGTCCTAATTTTTCGTTTTATTTTTCAGATCTCCAGGGACAGCTTCTCGCTGCAAATGAGAAACTTGAAAAAGCTCAATCTGAGCTAGGGAAGGCTCAAACTGCCTTGGCGCACCAGGAGGGTCAGACCTCGCATTTCCAGGGTTTAGCTATGTCTCATGAACAGGCAGCTCACTTGGACTCATCGGAAGTGAGCCGTCTGTCCACTCTGTTATCTCAAGACGAAATGTGAAATACCGCCATCACATACAAGGCTCGTTGTCAACTAGCCGAGGAGACGAAAAAGGTTTTGGCCAAGATAGAGCATGACATCAATACCGAGCATGGCCTTGTCAAGGAATATCCCCGTCGTCCTAAACCTCCAGCCCTGTCCAGTTCTTTGGGGCCTTCTTCAGGTGGGAGCGTACCTTCATCGTAGAGGGAAGACCCCGCTGGTGGGGCTGGATTATCCAAGTAGCTCCTTTCTGCTAGTTATAGAAAGTTGATCTTTGTTTATTATAGAGTTTTTGTGGTATCTGTTGATTTTCTTTTTCTTTTGCTTATTTTGTCGAACTTGTAATCAACTTTCATGGAATAGATCATCATTTATTGGCTATATTTGCCCGCGTCCTTACTTTAGCTGCGTTTTTAGTTAACCAAATGAGGTAGTGAAAATAAAGAACGAAGTTTTTGAGTGCGATGTCGAAGGAATGTACCTTCGTGATTGTCTTGAGACCTGTCACCCCGCTGGCTAATCCTTGGCCAGAGGATTCCCATACGGTGGGGGTCGATGCAGCGTTCTAGGATATGGGGTGTTAATATTTACATGTCCCCATTCCGTCGACCCGCTGACTTAGAATTAGTTGGATATCTCTTTCTGCCGGATGTCTTCCCCATGGTCTTACACTTATAGACGCTGATAGGGGATTCCTGAGAGATCTTTCCAATATAGGTGCGTCGTTTTCGTAGCATATTTGTAGGTGTATTTACAAGTATTCATTTTGCTAATACGCTGTCCCATGTATTGTCTTATGCTAATTGCTATTTAGTGATATTCGCAAGAAAGTTTGTTTGATTGATTTGTTGAGGTCTGCTATTCCTCGTACAGAAATAGAAACATGTTGATGAGATGCATCGTTTTCCTTTTCTGGTACTCTTCACGCAGTTGCAAGATTGCGCTTCTATCTATGGATGGTATGGCTTGAGATATTTAGCGTTCCATGGATGGCGGAGGACTTCCCCTTTTAGGTTGCGCATGTAATAGGCTCCGTTTCCCGTGACATCTTGTATGACGAAAGGTCCTCCCCATGTTGTTGCCAATTTCCCCCACTTCTTTTCTCGTTGGTATTGGGGTATGGTTCTCAGCACATATTGTCCTTCTACAAAATTTCTAAGTTTAACCTTTTTATTGTACTCCCTTGTTAATTTCCTTTGATAATTCTCCATTCTTTGTGACGTTGCTTCTCTTCTTTCTTTGAGATCGTCGAGTCTTTCCAACATCATGTCCGTTGTGAGGTTCTTTTCCCATGCTTCCGTCTGTAGTTTGCATGATAATCTCCGTGGGGATGATAGCTTCGGCTCTGTAGGTGAGAAGGAAGGGGGATTCCCCTGTGGCTGATCTTCGAGTAGTTCGGTACGCCCCTAAGATGTTATGTAACTGTTCACACCACCGTCCTTTGTGCTCATCTAATTTTTTCTTAAGAATGAGAGCGAGGGTCTTGTTTGTGGCCTCGGCTTGGCCATTGATTTGAGGGTATATTGGTGTCGACTTATTCTTTCGGATTTTGAAAGTGTCAAATAGTAAATCAATGTTCTTGCCATGTAGTTGCTTACCATTGTCAGAGACAATCTCTGCTGGGATTCCGAACCTGCAGATTATGTTCTGAAAAATGAATGTGAAGACATCCGAGTCGCAGATTCTAGCCAATGCTTTAGCTTCTACTCACTTACTGAAATAGTCCGTGGCCACTATCAAAAATCTTATTTTCCCTGATCCTTCGACCAGGGGTCCCACAATGTCTATGCCCCATTTTGAGAATGGCCAAGGACTATCTACTGGGTTTAGTATCGTTGCTGGTGCGTGGATTCTTCTGGCGAACCACTGGCATTCTTGGCATCTTTTCGACATCCTTGCAGCGTCTCGTATCATCGTTGGCCAATAATACCCCTGGGTTTTTGCCTTGTCGGCCAGGGATCTCATCCCGCTGTGATTTCCCGCGTCCCCTCGATGAATATATTTTAGTACCAGGTGGCCTTTGGTTATGGATAGGCAGCGTAGCAAAGGTCTGAGGAAAGATATTTTGTATAAAATCTCTCCCCTCAAGTCGTACCTTCCTGCTTTTGATTGTACCTTCCTTGATTTCTTTAGGTCCGTGGAGAGCGTTCCTTCATTGAGAAAGTGGTGGATGTCAAACCTCCAGTCTTTTTCTTTGCTGAAGTCTTCGTCTTCATATGCTCTTGTCATGATGTCATCCTCTAGAAAGTCATCCAAAATGTATTCCAATATATAATCGTCCGTTACGTCCTCTCTTGTGCTATCTGTAAGGACCCTCAAGCTCGTCAACGTTATTAGACCGGTGAAGTGTCGATTTAGCCGATAATAACTCGATTAGTTTAACATGGGCGTTAATTAATAGAAATTAATCTAACAACGATCTAGTTACGAAACTAGTAGCATTGAATAGGTCTCGAAAAGTTAGGCAAAATGGACTACTCGAACGTGTCATTCGGATGCCGGGCGAAGAAGATATCTTTGGATAAGTATGCTTGGACCGACTCGGGCTGCCCTTATCTGTTCTCAGGTGCCGTTAATATTTTGATCGACCTTATCCACGGACCGCTCGAGAAGAATTTCATTTTCTTCTTTTCTTTTCTTTTCTTCTTCCTTCTTCTTCTCTGTCCTTATTCACCTTCTTTCTGTCGATTTTATTTTCAGTAAATTTAACTTGAATATTTCGAGATTAGTTCATAGAAAGCGTTTAGTTATTGATCTGAGGAAGAAGGTAAGTTGTTGTGGTTGATTGAGTTCGAGAAGATGAAGTTTAAGTGCTGTTATGGAAAGAGAACTAGGGTTTTCTCTGTGAATCGTTATTTGAGTTAGGAATTGAGAAATTGGAGTTGGGTATTGATCGATTGGATGAATTAGGTTTAGAGATGAAGAGTAATTCGCTTCTGATGAAGTTAGGGTTTCTGGGATTTGGAATTGATTGAAGATTTATGAACAATTGAGGATGAAATTAAGTAATTAATGAGGGGTTCTGTGTTTTTAAGGAAAAGAATATGAATTAGAGTTTGATTCTCAAGCTTCAGAGAAGATTCAAAGAATTAGGGTTCATGTGTTCTTCCCCAAATTGAAGTTAGGGTTTGAGTAGAATTGATGAGTAATTGAGTTGTTAATAAATGAAGAAGGAATGGGTTGTTGTGTAATTGAAGTCCTAGAGTTGATTCGGTAAAGAATTGGATTCAAGGCTCATGTATTGAACTACAGTTGGAGAAGAAGCTAGTTCAGCCGCTAGAATCAACTATTGGGGGTGAAACCAAATTGAGGTAATTGTTCTATCAGTAAACCTAGTTAAGAATTGATTCAATTTTAATTATTGAGTTTATAAGTCAACCTTTAAGCTAAGAATGTAGATGGATGTGTGGGTATGAAATTAGTATTACAAGAGTTGCAACTGTGTTGGTGGTTTCCAATGAATGTTACTAGTGGGTTGAGGTTGTGATATTGCAGCTGAATGTGAACTAAATGTGTTGTGCAATGGTGTTGTCTAAAGAAGAGATAGTTGAACTATTATTGATTTGTGTTTGAGAAGGTGAATTTTAGATTGTAATGAAAATGTTTTAAGGTTGTTGTGGATGTTGGTGTTTTCTGGAATTGAAGCCTCAGATGATGAAATTAATGAAGTTGATAGCTCTGTAATGTTGTTTGTAAGGTGATAAAGCTGACATGGTTGTATAACAGAAGTAGCGTGACTTTGAAATACTTTGGCTAAGCAGTGGATTTATTTGGAGTTTGATTGTGCATGAGGGGTGGTTGTAATGTATCTGAGTTAGGTTATGTTGAAGTAATTAGAGCTTGGGTTACGTATTATGTTGAACTGAACTTGAATGTGCTCGTAAGATGTAATTTGTTGGTAGCATTAGAACTGAAGTTTCCGGTGGGGTTGATCTATGTTGTGTGAGTTGCAGTGAAATGGTTTATATGAGTGGACTAATATGAGATTGGGATTAGTTTGTTATTGATGTTAGAATTGTAGCTAGTGTTCATGTGAAAGCTTGCAACTTCTACATTGCAGGTAATTTAATCTTGTGTTGTAATTAGACTTTGAAGCTTACTTAAACTAAGTATGTTATTGTACTGTTGAGAGGTTATAGTGTTATCTGTTAGAAATGAAACGAATTTGAAGATAAAACTGTAGCCTAGTGGGACTATTACTTGGTTTAAGCTTGTAGTCAGTTTAGCTGACTTAACCTTGTGTCTGATTCAGTCAATCTGACTGAGTCGAGTCGGTTTTGAATCGGGTCTGAAACTCTGAGTCACTAGTCATGACTCAGTTTACCGAGTTAGATATTTAATCAGACCTTGACCATTGACCATGGACTTTGACTGACGTTTGACTGTTAGTTGACTCGTGACTATTAGTGACCGTTTGTTGACCAAATGGACTGAGTTATAGATTAATGGGCTGGTTCAGTGGACTTGGGCTTAGAATGAATTGGACCCTTATGGTCTGAGTTAGCCTTTGACTTTTTCTACAAAGTTGTAGATATTCATAAGACATATCTAATGGACTATAGAACCAACCTAATTGAATTGGTAAACCTTAGCTATGCTAAAGTTAGAGAATGAAAAGGTATAAAGTCATAATTGGGCATAGAACTATTAGATAGACTTTTATAATTCTTGTATGAGCCATTTTGGCTAGTTTCTTAGAGTGCTTGTATGATTAACAGTTAGTCTCTATTAACAATGATCGATTCAAAGGATGAACCACTGGATCGTGAATCTCAAGGTAGGCGAGGCTTGTCATCAAAAGAGGTGGGAATCGATAACGAACTCTCTTGTATTCATTATTGTTTTACAAATCAATCTTTGTGTTGTGAAATTCATGAATATATTTGTGTGCTTGGTGTGGTATGAGATGTGTGCCGACACAATATCAGTATCCTATGGCTAGGGAGATATACCACAATATTACATGGCTAGGGAGATACACAGCAATATTATTCTTCCTTTATATATATTCATTATTCTATGGCTAGGGCGATACACCGCAATATTATTATGGCTAGGGCGATGCACCACAATATTATTCTTCCCCTATGTGCGGCAACACACATCTCATATATGGATGTTTACTGTTATTTATGAATGTCTATGAAGAAGTTTCTACTTTATGTTTCACTGTCTTTCCTTATATTACCGACTTTCGGTTAAACTTGCATTGTCTTCGAATCATATTAATGATTACTTGAAAGCTAGTTGTTATTTCTACTGGGCACCCCTTTTAGGGATGATGTGCTCACCCATTCCCACTTTCAGTTTCAGAGACTGATCAAGATGTGCATGTGACGATGAAAGCTTCGAAGAATTACTTATGTTAGTTAGCTTCCGCTATATTTATTATGTGGTTGTATTACATTTGTAAATCAACTCACTATTGAATATGTATCATTTGAGAGGAGTTCTTGTATATGTATTTCAGAGTGGGGCTAGTTTTTTGGGGTTAAGTTTTGTAGCAGATTTGTTAATTGAATGCTTAAGTGAATGATTCAGATTCTTAGTGCCTCTTTACTTAGTTAATTTCTAGTATTAGTCAGATGCTAGCTTTGGGGGCGCTACACTATCCTTTTGGCTGGTAGTGCAGAATTCTCGGGAGGGGATTGAGGGTTCGTAAACCATGGTGATCTTGATTGCCCCGACATCTTCGTTTTTCAACATAGATGAGATATATGCCAAAGAATCTGCATGCCTGAGCTCCTTTCTGCTTAAGTGTCGGAACTTAATGTTTGGTATTTGATGTGCCAGTGTCTGGACTAAAGTCATGTATGCTGACAAGGTTTCATCATACACATTATACTCCAGCTCTATTTGTCGGATAACCAGTTATGAGTCACTGGTCAAACGCACATCTGTTATACCCATTTCTATCATTAGACGTAGAGCATGTACGACAACTTTGTATTCGACGATGTTGTTTGTGTTCCCTTTGAACTCTAGTCTGAAGGCATGTATGATTCTGTCCCCTGTGGGGGTAGTGATTATGATGCCAATTCTGGCGCCTTCTTTGTTCTTTGAGCCATCCACGAAGACTTCCCATTGTTTTTGGTTTGCTGGTTCGAGAATATCGACGGGATCTTTGCTTCTGTCTCCCTTTGGTAATCCTGCGGTGTTGAGCCCATCGACGAAGATTTCTTCATCATTGTCTAGCGGTAGATCTGCCTGGAAATCTGCTAGGACTTGAGACTTATGGGAATGCTGGAGATCATATATGATGTTGTATTGGTCGAGATGAGTGTTCCATTTTGCAATTTTCCTAGTCTTTCCTGCGCTTTTGAGGACAACCTCTAGCGGGGCTTTGCATGGAACGCGGATATAGTGGGTCAGGAAGTAGGTCCTTAACTTTTGGGTGGCCCATACTAATGCCAAGATGAGTTTTTCGATTCTTGTGTAATTCCTCTCTGTTGCGTTGAGAGTTTTACTGACGTAGTAGATGGGCTGTTCAATCTTCGAGTTGGTTTTAACCAACACCGCGCTGACTGCATCCTCCGTTGCTTCTATGTACAAGGCCAAAACCTCGTCGAGATCGGGTTTTTGCAAGATGGGAATTCCAGCAAGGTATTCCTTGATTTCTTTAAAGGCTTCTTCGTATTCTGCTGTCCATTCAAACTTGCTCCCTTTTTTAAGGATGTTAAAAAAGGGCTTGCATCAGTCTGAGGATCTGGAAATAAACCTCTCCAGTGCTGCTAGGGATCCATTGAGTCTTTGGACTTCTTTCAGGTTCCTTGGAGATGGCATTTCTGCAATGGCCTGAATTTTGGCGGGGTCCACTTCGATGCCCCTTTTAGTTACCAGGTACCCAAGGAATTTTCCTGAAGTGACGCCGAAAGTACATTTCTCTGGGTTTACTTTCATATCATGCTCCCTCATTGCCTGAAAGATATCCTTCAGATCTTGGTGGTGGTCCTTCCGTAGCTTGCTTTTGAATTGCATATCGTCCACGTAAACTTCCAGAGTATTCCCAATCCATGGCTTGAAAATAGCATCGACCATCCTTTGATACGTTTCCCCTGCGTTTCGGAGCCCGAAGGGAATTCTCACGTAGAAGTAGAGGCCATGCGGGGTGTAGAATGCTGTATGTTGTTGATACTCTTCTGACAGGAATACTTGGTTGTATCCGGAGTATCCATCCATGAATGACATCTCTTCGTACCCCTCAACCGCTTCGACCAGTTGGTCGATGCTTGGCAAGGGATAGCTTTCCTTGGGACACACTTTGTTGAGGTTGGTGAAATCGATGCATATTCTCACGCCGCCGTTCTTTTTAGGTACAATGACCATGTTTGAAATCCATGTTGGATATTTGACTTCTTTGATGAATCCATCTTCTAGTAGCTTATGAAGCTCCGTTTCGACTGCTTTGTGGTATTCTGGGGCTACTTTTCGTACCTTTTTCCTGAAAGGTGGTGTACCTGGCTTTATGCGAAGCTCATGATGGATTGTCTTAGGTTCGATTCCGGGCATATCTCCCAGCTTCCATGCGAAGATATCTGCATACTCCGTGAGTAATCTTATCAAAGATGCCTCACGCTCCTCATCCACCAACGTTCCGATCTTGACCATTCTTGGTTCTCTTTCAGTTCCTATATTTATTTATTTCACTGCTTCCACAGGTGTAAACGTGGGTTTTGATTCCCCTAGGAGAGGGATATTCTTTGATTGATATTTGGTAGGCTCCTTGTCTTCTTCCGCGGCCGAGGTAATTGCCTCTGTGTTCCCAATCGTGTTTCCTGATGAGTGCAAAATATTGCATATTTCTACACCTTTTTATTGGCATTTAACTCATCTTTTGCGCCTTAAAATCAGATATTATCCCAAATTCTGTATTTTTTCTGTTTTCAAGAATAAATATTTGTATTAATTAACTTTGTGTTTTTAGGTACCAAATAAATCTTGGATGAATTGAGGAAGGAAATTGACAGAGAACACGTTTTGGAGGACGAGAAGGCAAAGGCAATGGCGAAAGAACGGAGGCATTCGGAGTTCGTATGAAGAAGTTATGTGCATCATTTTACAAGGGAAGCACTATTGGCTCCCTAACCGTAGGTTAAAGGGCAATCAAGATCAAAGGGAGTGCTAAAGGAACTCAGTCTTATTGTTAAGGGGCAGACTGTTTCTTAGGAGCTGCTAAAGGCAGTCGAGTCATTTACTAAGGGGATGCCATTATTTTGAATACTGTTTAAGGCACCCAGTGGTGTATTACTCCGGGCACTTCATCTTCATTGTTGCAATACAGGGAACGAGCATGGCATGCATGGCTCGATGATGGTGTTGGTGTTCGGGTTTGCTGTTGGTAGAGAATATGGAGAAGATGAACTCGATGGTGCTGTTGTTTGAGTTGTTGCTGTCATCAAAAGGGAATGAAGAACACTCTTAGGTGCCGAGATGAAAGACTCAGTAGAGATGAAGAAAGGAAGCTGATGTTGATCGGAGATGAAGAAGAACACGTTGAAAGCTTGAGTTCGGGGTTTGAGGCATAGGTGATGGAATGAGCTGCTGCTGTTACGGTTAACAGTGGTGATGAATATGACGAACAGAGACATAGAGAAAATGGAGACGAACCAAGCTCCGGATGTTTGGAGCTCGAGATGGAAGTAATGCTGAGGAGATGAGCTCAGTGGAAGAACAATGATGGTGATATCGTAATCACCGTCCTTCTCTGCAAATAGTTTAATATTTAATACGACCCTTCCGTAGGGTTTAAAAAATAAAAGAATGTCCAAGTCCAAAGTCCAAAAATATAAAGTGCAAAAGAAAAAGAAAATTACAAGAATAGAGAAATCTGAATACAATCTAAAATTAAATAAATAAAATAAACTTTTTTTTTATATAAAACAAATCTTCTTCTTTTGCTCCTTTTTCTTCGCGTTTTACTCCAAGTCTTTTAAGTATTCACCAAAAGCTTTGGCAAATTTTCTCTCGCTCCAAATTCTAAATTTTGTAAGGAAAAAACAAAAAACAAAAACGTAAAGAAGAACAAATAAATTTTCCACAATGATTTTTGAAAAGAAAAGATAGAAACCTCAGCTACACTGCTACCGAGTCCCCGGCAACGGCGCCAAAAACTTGGTAGGCTTAGAAAAGTAACCTACTACTATGTATACTGCAAGTGCACAACGTCTATCGTAGACAGGGCAAATACAGGTTGATCCCACAGAGACTTGGTGGGTGTAGAAGTGATTCCAAAATATCACTAAACTGATTCAAATGAGAGTAACACAATATTTCTTTTGGATGTCGATACGACAAGATATTTTGTATTAAACTAGTAATAAAGCAAATTACAATGTAAAGATACAATAAATAGATTGTAAACAAATGATTGAGAAGCACTAGGGTGATTGAATCCACCTCCTAATCCTATACTAAGGTAATACAACTCAAAATTATGTTCTTGTCCTTCCCTTGAAGGTCTCAGGTTGATAAATTCTTCAACCAACTCTCCTAACTCACCCCTAGTATAAGTTGTCTTCTTACAGTACAACTTATCACAGGCTTATTTGGGAAATTAGCTAATTAATCAATTCTAAAGCAATGAATTACAACAAAGAACAATAATATGAACTGAAATTATCTTAACATGAAATCAATGGTTTCATCTACACCCTAGCAGATAAATTAGAACATGATGAAAATGATTAAAACACAATTGTATGAAAATAAATTGACACAGATGGAATTAGATATGGTGTAGGATGTTTTTTTTGGGAGAAGAGTTCGACCCTATTTATAGGGTAGAATACCCGACAAAACTGATATGTGCATCTGATTATGTGCTGGGTACAACGAATTCTTCCCATGCATTGTCTACCACCAACTCATCTCCCTGTGTAAACATCACGTTCTCTTTTGCTTTTCTTCACGTTCTCCTCTTTTTCTTCTTTCTTTTCATTCTTCCCATGCACGTCACTTCCAAGCATCTTCATCATTCTCTGTAACTTATTTCTCTTTTGCTTTCCAACTCGGGTAACAACTCTTCACCTTCGGCTGCCAGCGTCACGTTCTCCGTTGCGATCATTGCCGTTCACCATCATCTCCTAACGGCAGCAGCCAACATCGAGATCCATCATTGTTCAGCGAAACAACAAGGTTGAGCAGCACAATCATTGTTCTTCCACTGATCTCATCTCCTCAGCATTACTGCCATCTCGAGCTCCAAACAGCCGGAGCTTGGTTCATCTCCGTCTTCTCTCTATCTCTGTTCGTCGTCTTCATCACCACTGTTAACCGTAATAGTAGCAGCTCATTCCATCACCTATGCCTCAAAACCCGAACTCAAGCTTTCAACGTGTTCTTCTTCATATCCGATCATTTCCCTTTGAAAGGATTCTTCCGGAGATTTCTTATAGGTAAGGGTCGATGGTTTTTTCTTTTGCGGCTTCCTTATTTCGGGATCTTCGGTTCTTTCGTTGCTCATCTTGTTCGTTGTTGAGCTTGTATTGCATAGTTTGACACTCTCGCGCCGTGATTTGGTCTCCCTTTATCTCCATTACCCCCTGGGGGTTGGAAACCTTAGGTATTGGTGGTACGTAGCAACCACTCCCTTGAGTTTATGCACCCATCTTTGGCCGATTATGGCATTGTATGGCGAGGGTGCATCCACCACGCTGAAACGGGTGTAGACCTTCATTGGCCCTGCGTCTACTTGCAAGATAATATCCCCTAAGGGCTTCGTGGCGGCTCCGTTGAATCCATAGATTGTGTAGTATGAAGATAATAATTGTTCCTCGTTGAGTTCCATTCGTTTGAATGTATCGTAGAATAGAACATTAACGGATCTTCCCTCATCAATGAGGATTTTCTTGATATTGCACCCTGCCATTGGCAGTGTGAGAACCAGAGGATCGTTGCGATCTTCCATATATCCTTCTACATCATCCGTGTCGAAGATCATGGGTGCGTCCATCCATTGTTCGTGCTCGTCCACTTCTTCCCCATCGATTTTGTATAGTTCACAATAGTCTTCAAACTGTTTCCTCAGCCTTTTACCTATCTGAGCCGTTAGGGATGGTCCCGCGGACTCTTAACATGAGATGGTGTTAAGGGTGTGGTTGCCTTCAGGCAGCTGGACCTGTTTGCTTAATTTAGCTTTATCTTCATAGCTAGTTTTTTGCACATACTGCTTGAGGTCTCCCGCGTCGACTAACTTTTGAATCATTATCTTTAGATTCTTGAATTTCTCTGTTAGGTGACCGTTGGAACAATGATATTCACAGTACTCCTTGATTTTTTCTGATCTTGGGGGCTGCTTCCTCTTAGACCATGGCCAGTCGAGGTTCTCACGACCCTTGATTTCTATCAAGATGCGTGAGTAGCTGGAGTTCATCTTTGTGTAAAATTGGTCTTAGAATTTTCGGACATCCCCTCGTCGATTATCCCTGTGATCTCTTCTATCCTCGTTAGGCCGATCACCTGATTTGCCCCTTTTTGATCCGCTGGATTGTTCTACGGAGTTTGTGCATGGTGGACGCTGAGTTTGAGCTCTGGGATTTTCTCGTTGGATTTCTTCTAATCTGGCATGCTTTTCTATGATCACTCGAAGATCTCCTTCAGTAGCAGGGATGGTGCCGTGTATCTCGACGAATAGGGGGCTCATCCTGTCAAGCCCCCATTTGTAGCAGTTTACGCAGACCACGGGGTCCATGTTTCCGATGGCTTGACAAATTTTGTGCCACCTATCGGTGTATTCTCTGATGGTTTCCTTGTACTTGACCGCTAGTGAGAAGAGCTTATCCATCCCGGTGTTCACAACTTTGTTATACATGTAAGTTGTCAAGAACCTCTCAGTAAGTTGGTCGTACGAGTCAATGGAATTTGGTAGCAAGTTGTCGAACCAGGATAGTGCGGATCCCTTCAAGCTCGAAGGGAAGTATCTGCACAATATGGCATCGTCATAATCCCATCGTGCCATTATTCGATTATAATAACGAAGATGGGCAGCGGGATCACTAGATCCATCGTAGCATTCGAAAGCCGGAACTGGACATTTCTGAGGGATGAGAGCTTTGGCCAAGAGTTGTGTTAGGGGGGTAGTGCTCGCATCCTTCATCACTTGCTCCAATCTTCCTCCTCCTTTCCTAGCTTTTATTTGTTTGATCTCCTCCATCATCTCGGCGCGGAGATCTTCCATTGCGCGCTGATGTTCTTCCTGAACAGAGGGTCGTGCAAGCCGGGGGGTATCGCTGTCGAAGTAGTCCGAGTTGTTAGGGTTGTAATCTGGATCGGATATTCGACTTCCTCTAGTGTCTCTTTGGTTTAATGGCTCCGTGATGTTGGCCACCACCATCCTTCGATCTTGATTCGGTCTTGGTGCCCTTGAGATAGCCTCGTCGCGCTGGATAGAAATTCCTATGTTATGGGTAGCTCTTTCTCTGAGTTGCTAATTTTCCTGAGCCAACAGAGCTACCGCGTCCGCGTATGTCTTTTGACTCCTTCTCAATTCTTCTAGCTCTACCCTCATCTAGGCAGAGTGATTTGATTCCTGATTAGGAGTCCTTTCCTGCACCTGCCCTCCAGCTGCTATCGTCTGATCTTCGTTGATGATTTGAATCAAGGGTTCAGGTGGATCAGTCTGTGGTTTTAGTTGCTCCGGTTGTTGCTGAACGTGTGGGATCGTTATTAGGAGCGGTTGATTGACTTGGAGGGGCACATTATGTTCATTGGTGAGAGGCATCCCATAGAGAGGTTGCCGCATCACTGACTCTGCCATCCCTTCACGCTATTCGTGGGGTTGGGTGGCAGCGGTCACTTTGGAGGACCCTCCCTTGGATGCCCCGGCTTTCGATGCTATGGCTTTGGCAGCCGCGACCTTTAGATATTCCGCTGCAATAGCGCTGGCATCCAAAGGCCTCGAGCTTTCTGCTCCATTCTGCGTTTTGTCTACGACTTTGAGCGTTTCCCCCTTTTGATATTTTCTGAAAAGGTTATCAGATGCAAAAAAAGGGGCGATTCACAGGGAACCCGTTAGTAAAGTCTCGGAAATCAGGTCCCGGAGGCGTAAAGAGATTATTCGGCTATTATTCCCCCTTTCAGGGGTATCAGATCTCTTGACTACCTGGGTTTATTTCACAAGTTTGACCATAAGCACGTGTAGTTTGAAAAATAAGCGTAGACATGATAAAAGGTATGTCGATGAAGAGATATTTCACCCAATACTTTTAAAATCGTATCCAAGGTGTGGAACCTCTAATAAATGCATGAAATGAACATGGGTCTATCCATGATTTTTATTAAAAGTGCTTTCGAAGATGTAGATCTATTAAAATAGAAGTGGATCTATTCACACGCTTTATTTTCCAATAACAAGAGCTTTAAAACGTTTTCGAAGGTATAAATATACTAAAATAGGTGTGGATCTGTCCACACGTTTCATTTTTCAATAACAAGAGCTTTAAAACGTTTTCGAAGGTGTAGATCTTACTAGTTTTAAGTTCCTGGGGGTTTCAAAGAAAAGAAACGTTCTAAGCACCGCTATTTTCAGAGAGCGATGCTCAGAACAGCCGGAGCATTTAAATCACAGGATAAGATAAATCTTTTACCGGGACAGCGTCCCTATTTCTAGCGCCAGATTGTGAACACATAAATTACGACGGCATCTACGTATTTACAAACAATGTTCGCATACATTAAAATGCACAGACTAGGTGTATAAAGCGTAAAGTGACGTGAATATACCGATTTATTGACTCGGAGTCTTCGGACTCGTCCTTGTCTACTCGTATAAAGCACGATAACGTTCGTATAGTAAAGTAAATAAAGACCGAAAGCTAATATAAGGCTTATCATGCAAAATACTGAATATAGAGTGCAGAATGTAAATGCTAAATATAAATGAGACAGATATTTACGTGGTTCAATATAAGGCCTACATCCACGGGGTTAAAGGGATTTCATTATATGTAGATTGATTACAAGTATAGTCGAATGACTTTGGAGTTTTCACTGAGGCTGCGGGGTAAAGGAAACTACTTACTCTTCCTATTCTCTCTCCTCTCCTTTTCTTTATTGAACCAACCTCCTCCTCTCTTAGTGAGGAGGGGTATTTATAGGGGTTTTGGCGTGGGGTCCGCTAATAAGAGCCGTTGCAATCTTATCGCCTTGCGCTTTGTGCCAGTGCGCGGACCTCTTCTTCTTCCACGATGCCCCCTTCGTTTCCTTCTTATTACCAAAGGGTTATGGTTGTGTCTTCCTCTGGTTGGTTGACACGTACACTGCCCAGGGTGTTTAATGCGGGTGGTTGAGTCGTCTGCACGCGCCAGCCCACAATCTTCTGCCCTTGTCATATCCGTGTCAGTTATCTCGGCCCTAGCCGTTGATCTGGGATCTCTCTCGAGATGGGATAAAGCAAGTCCGGGGGTGTATTCAATGCTTCGTGGCAATGCTCTATCTCGGTACTTCTTGGCTTGGGGCCGTTGGATCTGCTAGACGAGGGTCCTCTCCTGATTATACAGGTCTCTTGGCTGTATGCACGTGGCATCATTTCTTGATGCTCCGCGTCACATGTCTTCCACGTGTTTGACCGAGGGCACGTGGCGAGGGGTGAAAATATGTGCATACACTCATTACTCCCGGTATTTTATTTTATTTTATGTTTTTTTTGAGCAAAGAGGAAATTTTTATTACTTCATGCTTCTTGTCGAGTAGTACTTACTCCGGTGTTCTTATACTTCTATTATTTAGTGACCAGTGTCTCCAACACTATCAGTTGGCAAGCTTTGCTGAAATATATCAAAAACACGAAGAGCAAATTATTTCTGGGTTAATATTATTCATCGTAGCAAAATCAAGTCCAATAACGGCAATGCAAAGTTTCGTTACGATGCATTAAAACCGATGCAACACCAGACGAAGACCCAAGGTCCCACGACGATGATATTTAAAAACGAAGAGCCAGAGTTTTGCTACGATGCTCAATGACGGACGATGCAAAGCTGAAAATGACGATGGTGCAGAGTCTTACAAACGATGATACAAAGCCCGACGACAAAGATGCCTTGGTATATTCCATCGAATATCATCACTGGCCACTAGGGGCGCACCAAGATTGACGCAGACTAAGTTCAGCACCGCTGGCTACAGTCATACCTCAATACGATGACGAAGATGCAGGTTAACCGAAGACCCAAAGCCCGATGAGGAAGATGCATGCAAATAACCCGAAGGACAATTCAGCGCGTAGCTCAATCCCCATGCCGATGATGCAAGGTATGGCAACGTTGATGCAAGGTCTGGCAACGATGATGCATGGGCTGCCAACGCTGAACCAAACACCGATGCCTACAATGAACCAAAGACCAACGAAGAGGAACCAAAGTATCACGAAGCATAACTTCAGCAACGATGGTTCAGTCCTGATGACTACGAATAGCTAAATTCCATAAACCAAAGCTTTGTGCCGACGTGCCAAAGTCCGATGTCGATGACGAGGTGCCAAAGCCCAATGATGATGAGAAGCTTCGTGACGATGTTCCAAAGTCCAACGTTGCAGTACAGCCACTAGGTAACTGCAGATTCGCCCAGATCACGTCCGACGACGATGGTGCAAAATACAACGATGATACTGCCAAGACCAGCGTTGGTGAAACAAAGTCTGATTCCGATGAAGCAAGACTTGCAACGACGACATAAAATTTCGCAGACGAAGGCGTCTGGACGATGATTGAGAAGGAGCGCAGCCAAGATGCTTGATGAAGATGATGATTGTCGCCCCAAACACCGCCCTAGTTAACTGCTAAGAAGCATAAGAAGCTTGGCCAACATGACTCCAATATGCCTTCGGTTCCACTCAAATGATGACGATCAGATTCCCTAAAACTCCAACAATGTCCTTGGTGATTAAGAAGCTTTAACTCAATTAATAAACAAAAGTCAATCTCGAGGTCTTCTGGGCGGTTTTCAAGTTGATAATGAAGATTAATTTTAACAAAAGCCACATTTACGGTGTTGGTATTACTGATGAGTATTCTTCTTTATCGGTGAAAATAATATGTGAAAAATACGTGCTTTGGAAGATTATGAGGAAAAATACGGGACATATTTTTCTTCTTGGTTTTCTATGGTCCCAATGGGTCCAAGTATTCCTTCACATGGAAGCTCAAGACTCCTCCAAAAATTATTTTCTTTTTGTGGCGTACATGCCATAGTATACTTATTTTCGACAGATAACTTGTCAAGACGAAGGATCAAGGTGCCGGAAAATTGTAATTTCTACCAAGAAAATGAAACAACTTCCCATCTACTTTTACACTGTTCGATAGCCAGGGAAGTTAGGCAACATTTCACTATGGAATTGAGTTAGTTATTTTATTTTTTTTCCGACTCCGCTCAATGTCGAGGCTGCAGTTTTGTCTTGACAGCATCTTTCTAATCTAACCAATCTAGAAAGATTCGGAATTTAATTCCACCAGCTATTATGTGGTATGTGTGTACTTTCGAAGGGAAGGATTACTCTACTGCTCGCATTATTGATTCAGTCAAGTAATCCGAAACTCAAAGCTCACCTCAGTACAGCATGATATAAATCCCGATGCCGAAGATCAAAGTATCTCGAAGCAAAAGATCAACGACAAAGGTTCGATGCCGATGATCAAAGTATCTCGAAGCAAAAGATCAACGACAAAAGTCCAATCCTAAAACCATTGTAAGTACATATTTTCACCGCTCGCCACGTGTCCTCGGGTAAGCACGTGGAGAACATGCGACGCGGGGCATCAAAAGATGATGCCACATGGATATAGCCAAGAAGCGTGTACCGGCAGAAAAGGATCCTCATCTCGCAGATCCAATGGCCACAAATGAAGGAGCACCGAAATAAAGCACCACTGCGTTGGACCCAATACACCCTCGGATCTGCTTTATCCCATCTCGAGAGAAATCTTAGATCAATGGTAAGGGCCCAACTAACTGACACGGATAAGACAGGGGCATGAGACCGTGGCCTGACGCGTGCATAAGACCCAACCACCCGCATTAAACACCTGGGTCAGCACACGCGTCAACTAACCAACGGAACAGATGATCATGCCTCTTCGGTAATAACGAAGAAACGAAGGGGGCCTCGTAGGAACCGAAGACGTCTGCGTACGTATCGACACAAATCACAAGATGATAAGGTTACAACGGCTCCCTCAGTGGACCCCACGGCGGAACCCCTATAAATACCCCTCCTCACTAAGAGAGAGGGGCAGGTCGATTGGAAAAGAAAAAGGAGAGAGAATTAGGAAGAGTAAGTAGTCCCATAATCCCGCAGCCTAAGTGAGCACACCCAAAGTCATTTGACTATACTTGTAACCAATTTACATATAATGAAACCCCTCTTTTTACCCCGTGGATCTAGGCCTCAGTGCTGAACCACGTAATTACTTGTCTCATTTACATTATACACTTTATATTCCGCACTTACATCATGCACTTTATATTCCGCGTTTATATTATGCACCTTACATTCCGCATGTTATATCTAATCTATGAATTTCAATATGTGCGAACATTGTTTGTGGACGCATAGATACCATCGTAATTTACGTGTTCACAATCTGGCGCTAGAAACAGGGACTTTGTCTCGATAAAAGATTTATCTTATCCTGTGATTTAAACGATCTGGCTGTTCCTAGCATCGCTCTCTGGAAATAACGGTGCATATAGCATTTTATTTGGGTTTATCCACGTATATTTCAGTAGATCTACATCTTCGAAATGATTTTCAAGTTTTTATCTTTGGAAAATCAAGCGTGTGGACATATCCACGTATATTTCAGTAGATCCACATCTTCGAAATGATTTTCAAGTTTTTATCTTTGGAAAATCAAGCATGTGGACATATCCACGTATATTTCAGTAGATCTCTACATATTTGAAATGATTTTCAAGTTTTTATCTTTGGAAAATCAAGCGTGTGGACATATCCACATATATTTCAGTAGATCTACATCTTCGAAATGATTTTCAAGCTTTTATCTTTGGAAAATCAAGCGTGTGGACATATCCACGTATATTTCAGTAGATCTACATCTTCGAAATGACTTTCAAGTTTTTATCTTTGAAAAATCAAGCGTGTGGACATATCCACGTACATTTCGGTAGATCTACATCTTCGAAATGAATTTCAAGTTTTTATCTTTGGAAAATCAAGTGTGTGGACATATCCACGTATATTTCAGTAGATCTACACCTTCGAAATGATTTTCAAGTTTTTATCTTTGGAAAATCAAGCGTGTGGACATATCCACGTATATTTCAGTAGATTTACATCTTCGAAATGATTTTCAAGTTTTTATCTTTGGAAAATCAAGCGTGTGGACATATCCACGTATATTTCGGTAGATCTACATCTTCAAAATGGTTTTCAAATTCTTACCTTTAGAAAATCAAGCGTGTGGACATATCCACGTATATTTCAGTAGATCTACATCTTCGAAAGTATTTTAAACAAATAAGTCCCTTCGCGAATATACTTTATGTCATGTCTGCGTACTTTTATGAGCTACACCTGCTCATGGTCTTATTTTGCGACACAAACCGAAGGAATCAAGAGATCCGATACCCGTGAAAAGGGGAATAATAGCCGGATAATCTCTTAAAACCTCCGGAATATGATTTCCGAGACTCTACTAACGGGTTCCCCATGATCCACTCTTTTCTTTTGTACATGGTAACTTTTTCAGAAGAATATCAAAAATGGAAAAGAACAAAGATGCAAGAAAAATGAAAGCCTCATCAAAAGAAACACCGCGGAAAACACCGGTAATGACTAGGAACAAGCAAATGGGGGAAAAGCTCAAAGCCGCAAACAAAACGCATAATGAAGCGGAAAGCTCTAGGCCTTTGGATGCAACCGCTATTGCAGCGGAGGCCCTAAAGGCCGCGGCTGCCAAAGCCGCAGCATCAAAGATCGGGGCATCCAAAGGAGCGGCCTCTAAATTGACCGCTGCCACCCGACCACGCGAACCGCGTGAAGGGGTGGCAGAGTCAGGAGTACATCAGCCACTGTACGGGATGCCTCGCACCAATGAACATAATGTACCCCTCCAAGTAAACCAGCCGCTCCTAATAGAAAACATACACGCCCAACAACCAGGAGAGCAGCTACACCCGTAGACAGATCCACCTGAGCCCCTAATTCAAATCATCGACGAAGATCAAACGATAGCCGCAGAAGAGCAATTGCCGGAAAGGACTCCTAATCAGGAGTCGAACCAATCTGCCCAGATGAGGGTAGAATTATAAGAGTTGAGGAGAGCTCAAAAGACATACGCGGAGGCGGTAGCTCTGTTAGCACAAGAAAATCAGCAACTCAGAGCTACCCGTAGTAGGAACATGGGAGTCCAGCGCGATGAAGCCATCTCAATGGCACCAAGACTAAATCAAAATCGCAGGATGGTGCTGTCCAACAACCCAGACCCATTGAAATGAGAAGATACGATAATAAGACAAAGATCCGACCCGGATTACAACCCCCATGACTCGGACTACTTTGACAGCGATCCCCCATGCACCAAGCAACCCTCTGCCCAGGAAGAGCACCAGTGTGCAATGGAAGATATTCGCGTCGAGATGATGGCGGAGATCAAACAACTGAAAACTAGGCAGGGGGGGGGGGGAGATTGGAGAAAATAATGATGGAAGCAAGCACTACCCCCCCTAACACAACACCTAGCCAAGGATCTCATTCCGCAGAAATGGCCAGTTCCGGCATTCGAATTCTATGACGGATCTAGCGACCCCGCCGCCCATCTTTGATATTATAATCGAATGATGGCACGATGGAGTTATGACGAGGCCATACTTTGAAGATACTTCCCTTCAAGTTTGAAGGGATCCGCGCTCTCATGGTTCGAGAACTTGCCACCAAAGTCCATTAACTCGTTCGATCAACTTACTGGGAAGTTCTTAACAACTTACATGTACAACAAGGTGGTGAACACCATGATGGATAAGCTTTTCTCACTATCAGTCCAGTACAAGGAAACAATCAGGGAATACACAGACAGGTGGCACAAGATCTGCCAAGCCATCGGAAATGTAGACCCCGTGGTCATCATCAATTGCTAAAAGTGGGGGCTTGACAAGATGAGCCCACTGTTTGTCGAGATCCACGGAATCGTCCCTGCATCTGAAGGAGATCTTCGAGCGATCATAGAAAAGCATGCCAGACTAGAAGAAATACAACGGGAGAATCCCAAAGCTCAGACCCAGCATCCACCACGAACCAACTCTGCGGAACAATCCAGCAGACCCATGGGGGGCGACTTAGGTGAAAGACCGAACGAAGATAGAAGAGAACACAGAGATGTTCGACGAGGGGATATTAGAAAATTTGAAGATCAAGTTTATACGAAGATGAATGCCAGTTATTCTCGCATCCTGAGAGAAATCAAGGGCCGCGAGAAACTGGAGTGGCCATGGTCTAAGGGGAAACAACCCCCTAGATCAGAGCATGCTAAAGAATACTGTGAATATCATTGTTTCAACGGTCACTGGACAGAGAAGTGCAAGAATATGAAGATGATGATTCAGAAGCTAGTAGATGCAGGAGATCTCCAACAATTTGTGCAGAAGACGGGCGACGAAGATAAAGCTAAACGAAGCAAGCAAGTTCAACTGCCTGAAGTCAATCACACCCTTAACACCATCTCCTGTTCTGAGTCCGTGGGACCTTCCCTAATGGCTCAGATAGGTAAGAGGTTGAGGAAGCAATTTGAAGACTACTGCGAGCTTTATAAAATCGACGGGGAAGAAGTGGACGAGCATGAACAATGGATGGACGTGCCCCTGAATTTCGACACGGACGATGTAGGAGAAGACATGGAAGATCATAACGATCCCCTTGTTCTCACACTACTAATCGCATGATGCAATATCAAGAAAATCCTCATCGATGGGGGAAGCTCCTTCAATGTTCTATTCTATGATACATTCAAACGGATGGAACTCAATGATGAACAACTGCTATCTTCGTACTACACCATCTATGAATTCAATGGAGAAGCCACGAAGCCCTTTGGGGACATTATCTTACAAGTTGATGTAGGACCAATGAAGGTCGACACCCGATTCAGCGTGGTGGACGCACCCTCACCATACAATGTTATAATCGGTCGAAGATGGGTGCATAAACTGAAAGGGATGGCCCCTACCTACCACCAGTACCTTAGGTTTCCAACCCCCCAGGGGGTAATGGAGATAAAAGGCGATCAAGTCTTGGCACGAGAGTGTCAAACTCTACAAAACAAGCTCAAAAACGAACAAGATGAGCAAAGAAAGAACCGAAGATCCGGAAACAAGGAAATCGCGAAGGAAAAAGCAATCAATGCTTACCTAGAAGAAATCTTCAGGAAAAGCCTTCCAAAGGGACATACGATTTGGAACACGGAGGCATGTACCTCAGCCACAAAGGAAAGCGAGGAGTCTGCCAAATAGCAATCAAAGAAGATTCCTCTCCTAGGGGAATCAAAGCCCACGTTTACACCTGTAGAAGCTATGAAAGAGATAAACGTAGGAACTAAAGAAGAGCCAAGGATGGCCAAGATCGGAACGCTGATGGATAAGGAGCGCGATGCATCCTTAATAAAGCTGCTCACGGAGCATGCAGATATCTTCGTGTGGAAACTGGGAGACATGCCTGGAATCGGCCCTAAGACTATCCAGCATGAGCTTCGCATAAAGCAGGGCACACCACCTTTCAGGCAGAAGGTACGAAAAGTCGCCTCAGAATATCACACAGCCGTCGATATGGAGATTTGTAATCTACCAGAAGCCGGATTTATCAAAGAAGTCAAATATCCAACATGGATATCAAGCATGGTCATCGTACCAAAAAAGAACGGCGGGGTGAGAATATGCATTGACTTCACCAACCTCAACAAAGCGTGCCCTAAGGACAGCTACACTTTACCAAGCATCGATCAACTGGTCGAAGCGTTCGAGGGGTACGAAGAGATGTCATTTATGGATGGATACTCCGGGTACAACCAAGTGTTCCTATCAGAAGAAGACCAACAACATACATAGTTCTACACCCCGCATGGCATATACATCTACGTAAGGATTCCCTTCGGAATACGAAACTCAGGGGCAACGTACCAAAGGATGGTCGACGCCATTTTTAAGCCATGGATTGGAAATACTTTGGAAGTCTATGTGGACGATATGCTGGTCAAAAGTAAGATGCGAAAATATCATTATCAAGATCTGAAAAATATCTTTCAGGCAATGAGAGAACATAACATGAAGGTAAACCCGGAAAAATGCACCTTCGGTGTCACTTCGGGGAAATTCCTCGGATATCTGGTAACAAAAAGAGGCATCGAAGTAGACCCTGCCAAAATTCAGGCTATTGCGGAAATTCCCTCTCCAAGGAACCTGAAAGAAGTCCAAAGGCTCAACGGCTCCCTAGCAACGCTAAGGAGATTCATATCTAGGTCCTCAGATAGATGCAAGCTCTTTTTTAACATCCTTAAAAAAGGGACCAAATTTGAATGGACAGTAGAGTGCGAGGAGGCATTCAAAGAAATCAAAGACTACCTTGCTTGAATACCCATCTTTCAAAAACCCGACCCCGATGAGGTCCTGACACTGTACATAGCAGCAACAAAGAATGCAGTCAGCGCGGTGTTGGTTAAAACTAACACGAAGATAGAGCATCCCATCTACTACGTCAGCAAAACTCTCAATACGACGTAAAGGAACTACACAAAGATCGAGCAACTCATCCTGACGTTAGTATGGGCCACCCAGAAGATAAGGACCTACTTCCTAACACACTACATCCGCGTCCCCTGCAAATCCCCGCTAGGGGCTGTCCTCAAAAGCGCGGGAAAAACAGGGAGAATCGCAAAGTGGAATACTCATCTCGACCAGTACAACATCATACACGAGCTCCAGCATTCCCAGAAGTCCCAAGTTTTAGAAGATTTCCTAGCTGACCTACCACTAGGGGACGATGAAGAAATCCTTATTGAGGGGATCAACACTGCAGGGTTACCAAAGGGCAGCAGAAGCAAAGATCCCGTCGATGTCCTCGAGCCGGCAAACCCAAGACAATGGGAAATCTTTGTCGATGGCTCGAGGAACAAAGAAGGAGCGGTAATTGGCATCGTAATTACTACCCCCACTGGAGACCGAATCATCCACGCGTTCAGGCTAGAGTTTAAAGAACACACCAATAATATCGTTGAGTACGAAGCCATTGTACATGCTCTGCGTCTGATAATATAAATGGGCATAACAAATGTACGCTTGACTAGTGACTCACAACTGGTCATCAGTCAAATAGATCTGGAATATAATGTGTATGACGAAATCTTGTTGGCATACATGACTTTAGTCCAGACGATGGCACATCAAATACCAAACATTATATTCCGGCACTTAAGCAGGAAGGAGCCCAGGCACGCGGACGCTTTGGCATACATCTCATCTATGTTGAAAAACAAAGATATAGAAGCAATTAAAATCACCAGGGTTTGCGAGCCGTTAATCCCTCCCAGAGAGCTCTGCGCTACAAACAAGAATCATAGCGCGGGGGAGGGGGGACATGACATTCGATGATGTGGGAGAATACATCGCAGACGATTTCCAAGAGGATGACATCATGACAAGAGCGGATGAAAACGAATACTTCAGCAAAGAAGAAGACTGGAGGTTGGGTATCCACCAACTTCTCAAGGAAGGAACATTACCCAGAGACCTAAAGCAGGCCAGGAAGATACAATCAAAAGCAGGGAGGTATGACTTAAGGGGAGAGATTTTATACAAAAAATCTTTCCTCGGACCTTTGTTACGATGCTTGTCCAGATCCGAAGGCCACCTAGTACTAAAAGATATCCATCGAGGAGACGCGGGAAATCACAGCGGGATGAGATCCCTAGCCGACAAGGAAAAAACACAAGGGTATTATTAGCCAACAATGATACGAGACGCTGCAAGGATGTCAAAAAGGTGTGAAGAATTTTAGCGGTTCGCTAGACGAATCCACGCACCAGCAACGATGCTAAACTCAGTAGATAGTCCTTGGCCATTTTCAAAATGGGGCATAGACATCGTAGGACCCATGATCGAAGGATCGGGAAAAAGAAGATTTTTGATAGTGGCCACGGATTATTTCAGTAAATGGGTAGAAGCTAAAGCTTTGGCTAGAATCCGAGACTCGGATATCTTCACATTCATCTTTCAGAACATAATCTGTCGGTTTGGAATCCCGGCAGAAATTGTCTCTGACAATGGTAAGCAATTACAAGGTAAAAATATCGATTTACTATTTGATACTTTCAAAATCCGAAAAAACAAGTCGACACCAATATACACTCAAAGCAATGGCCAAGCAGAGGCTACAAACAAGACCCTCGCTCTCATTCTCAAAAAACAATTAGATGAGCACAAAGGACGATGGTGTGAGCAACTACATAATGTCTTATGGGCATATCGAACAACCCGAAGGTCAGCTACTTGGGAATCCCCTTTTTTGCTGACCTACGGAGCCGAAGCTGTCATCCCCACGGAAATCATCATGCCAACCACAAAGACAGAAGCATGGGAAAAGAACCTCACAACGGACATGATGCTGGAAAGACTCGATGATCTCGAAGAAAGAAGAGAAGCAGCGCTACAAAAGATGGAGAATTACCAAAGAAAATTAGCAAGGGAGTATAATAAAAAGGTTAAACTTAGGAACTTCGTAGAGGGACAGTATGTGCTAAGAACTATACCCCAATACCAAAGAGAAAAGAAGTAGGGCAAGTTGGCACCAACATGGGGAGGGCCTTTTGTCATACAAGATATAGCAGTAAACGGATCCTATTACCTGCGCAACCTAAAATGGGAAGTCCTCCTCCATCCTTGGAACGCCAAGTATCTCAATCCATACCATCCTTAGATCATATCACATCGTTGCAACTGCGTAAAGAATACCAGAAGAATAAGATGATGCTTTTCGATATGTTTCTATCTATGGACGAGGAACAACATGCCTTAATAAATCAATAAAACAAACTTTATTGCGTATCTATGAAAAGGGGAAGACATCCAGCAGAAGGAAATCACCAACTATTCTAAGTCAGCGGGTCGACGGAATGAGGGACATGTACATAGTGACACCCCATATCCTAGAACGCTGTATCGACCCCCACCGTATGGGAATCCTCTGATCAAGGATTAGCCATCGGGGTGACAGGTCTCAAGATGTTCACGAAGGTACATTCCTTCGGCATCGCACTCAAATACTAGGTCAACCGGTCGACGGAATGAGGGACGTACTTAGTGACACCCGATATCCTAGAACGCTGCACCAACCACCACTGTCTGGGAATCCTCTGGCCAAGGATTAGCCAGCGGGGTCAAAGGTCTCAAGATGTTCACGAAGGCACTTACCTTCGGCATCACACTCAAAAACAAAATCAGCGGGTCGACGGAATGGGGACATGTGCATAGTAACAACCCATATCCTAGAACGCTGCACCAACCCCCACCGTCTGGGAATCCTCTTGCTAAGGGTTAGCCAGCGGGGTAACAGGTCTCAAGATATTCACAGAGCTATCCAACAAACGATGATCCATTCCATAAAAGTTGATTACAAGTTCAACAAAATAAGCAAAAAGGAAAAAAAAAATAAGCTAAAGAAGTTCGAACAGACGCAGCAAAAACTCTATAATCAACAAGGATCAATTTTCTATAACTAGCAGGAAAAATATACTTGGACGATTCGGTTCCACCAGCAGGGTTTCCTCTCTACGACGAAGGTACGCTCCTACCAGAAGAGGGCCTCGAGGAACCAGATAGGGCTGTATGTTTAGGACGGAGAGGATAGTCTTTGACAATGCCATACTCAGTCTTAAGATCATACTCTATCTTGGCAAAAACCTTGTTCATCTCTTCTGCAAGTTGACAACGAGCCTTATATGTAATAGAGGCGTTTCACATTTCGGTCTGGGACAACAGGGTAGACAGACGGTTCACTTCCGAAGAGGCCAACTGAGCTGCCTATTCGTTAGACGTAGCCAATCCTTTGAAATACGAGGTATGACCCTCCTGTTGCACAAAGGCAGTCTGAGCCTGCTCTAGATCAGATTGAGCCTTGTCAAGTTTTTTATTTGCAGCGAGAATCTTTCCCTCGAGCTCTGAAAAGAAAAACAATTAGTTAGGACCACGAAGCACAAAATCACACCCGACGAAGCAAATATATACCTTCAACTCTAGCCGAAGCTATTTGATATTCGTTAACAACCGCATCTCGAGCCTCGTCAAGAAAGTCATACTCGTCAGATATTTTCTTATAATACATTTGAAGAGTGGAGAGAGAAAATTGACTAGCGTCTAACTCTACCTGCTTCATTGAATCCAAATGACGAAGATGGTTGACTTCGTTATTCAGCTCCTCCATCCCTTTATTAAGCCGGTACATACTAACCTCGAGATTTCTCTCAGACTCAGCCTGACGAGCTACATCGGCCCGAGACGCGGATAAGGCCTTGCCAAGGGCAAAGGCTTCGGCCCGAGCATTATACCTCTCCTTGGCAAGACGTTGTATGTACCCCCGCATGTCGGAATCCTGGGAGGAACGAGCCTGCCGTAGCTCTTCCTCCAGAAGATTCATCTTAGCCGACAAAGATGAAGCAATATCGCGGGCTTCACGAAGTTTATCGCGCGTCCAAGTCAAAGTACCATTAAAGAGACGACGATCCGCGTTATACTTATTTTGCATATCAACTATCTGATTATGCCTTAGACGCCATACCTCGGCCTTGGCATCCCACCTCTCGGCCTCACTCTTAAGTTGTTCCACTAGCTCGGCAATACGGGACTTCTGCCGGTTTCTCTCATTTCGAAGCCATATCAACTCGGGGACTCTGCCCACTGAAGATAGGGTGGGGATACTCAGACGGAACATGAATTACTAAGAAGAAAACAACAATAAACAAAAACAAGGGACAAACCTGTGAAAGATGAAGCATTTTTTCGAACAGCCTCCAGCTTACTGCGCACCATAGCAAGCTCCAAACGAAACCTCTCTTCTTCGTTTCCTAGATGCTCTTTCCCCTTAAGATGGTTCTTCAGCTCGCTTATCTCCTTATCTCTGGCAGAGAGGACACCCTCGGACACAACCAACTCCTCCTCTCTGTGACGAATCTTACCCTCTAATTTAAGGGACTTGGCCTTGAAAAACTGGTACAAGTTATGATTGCAGTATTCGCTCCTCATCACCTACGAAGAGCATCATGTTAGAATACCGCAAAGTACCCACGAAAAATAAAACAAAACACTACGTACCTCCAACATCCGCTGGTGAGGGTAACTATACTGATATCCATCAGCTATGGCCATCATGTCAACAACGGTGGGTGGAGGGTCAACCACTAAGGTAGCCTCCAACGACCTCAGATTCCTGTCCCACACCTCCGCAACTCGATTTTCAGCGGATAACTACATCATCTTACGGGTATAAGCATCAAAATCCTTTTCTCCAGCAACAACGGGAGCAGGGTTTGGGACGAACATCAAATTTTTCTTCTTCAGCCAAGCCAGGACAGCGTCATCACCCTCCAACATCAAATACGGTGGGAAATCATCCGAAGGGGACCGAATAGAAGATTCCCCAACAGCGGGAACCTTCTCCGAAGCATCAACATATGAGGAAGTCTTATCCGAAGCTTTCCCCTTACCGGAAGTACCCAGTACGTCCCAATCATCGCTTGGGGAAAGCATAGAAAACTCATCAGCACGACCCATGCCAGCATTCACATCAAAGGACTGCCCCGCAGAGTGGACTCGTCCAAAGGAGAATTCCTAGCAAACTGTGTCCCCACCACCACCGCCTGCAGCAGTAGTATCCTCAGCATCACGATCACCAGGGGTACCCCTCGTACCATCACCATCAGCGGTAGTATCCTCAGCATCATGACCACCAGGGGTACCCTTCGTACCATCACCATCACCATCAGCGGTAGTATCCTCAGCATCATGACCGCCAGGGTACCCTTCGTACCATCACCATCACCATCAGTGGTAGTATACTCAGCATCATGACCACCAGGGGTACTCTTCGTACCATCGCCACCACCGGCCGCGGTAATGTCCTCAGCCTCATCACCACCGGGGGTACCCTTTGTACCATCAACATCAACAACATATTCACGGAGAGGGGGAGAAGTTTCAGTACGTTCTTCCCCATCGGACATATCCTCATCTTCATCAAAGTCCTCATTAGCAGGAATCGTAACCTCTTCAATGACCTATGCCTCATCAATAACAATGGTAGAAGAGCGCTTGGGACCGATCCTCCTTATCTTCGTCACCTACAGAGTAATAAGGGAATCAAGTCAACATTCTTTCCTTGACTCAAATATTTCCTTTGAGTAAAGAAGAAATGGGAAACTAAAGTAATAAAGGATCCGCATCTTCACAGCCGCAGTACTCTTTGAGGGAGGGGCAGTACCCGAACTCTCTTCATCAACATCAACAACATCGAAGTCGTATGGAAAATTCATACCTTCGAAGTTCAATTTCAAAGGAAAGTAATTTCCATAACGAAGAGGGGGAACCTCACGAGGAACTCTACCAGCAGTAGGACGCCATCCGTCGGGACCAGGAATCCAACCCCAACCCCACGGACCAACAATCTCGATAACATTGGCATGCCACTCATAGTCATGGTCGCGCTTGATCCTCTCACGAGAAGGAAAAAGCTTCTTATTAGAAGACCCTTCAGTACCATGAACATACTTCATCTTGGCATCGCTAAACTCACTCAAAAGACGAACCTCGCCACGGGAAGCAGCAATATTACGAATACTCACACTCCACGGCTCAGGGTTCCTACTGTTGACATAATCCCTGAAAGAACTATTAAAATTCTGAGGGGTATACCATTCCCTCTCAGCAGGATCAGGGGTATAACATGTCATCATTGTTTCTCCCTTGCTGCGAAGATAGCACTCCATCAAGGCGCGGAGATAATTCCCAGTCAACTGTGATACATAACGACTATGGGTATTTGTCGAGGAACCCTCACGACCAGCCAACACATCGTAATAGAAAGAATCATCTGACTTGTACAAAGGGAGCATAAGACCCGCTTCGAAGGCCCCCACAATAGTCAACAAATGAAACTCATCGAACTGGTACCCCGAGATGAGATCGTAAGTAATGTAATCATCAGGGGCATAGAAGCGAACATCAAAAGCTTGAAGTTCATGCTTCTCCTTGAACATTTCCAGATCAATGTGTTTGAAGGTAACTTTTTTCTTGCCAACCGGGACGCTTCGAATAATCAGCGCATCGTCTTCCTCATCAAGAGAGTCCTGCGCGGATTCTTTTGAAGGGCTCGTATCCATGGCTTTCCTTTTCAAAGGAAAATTCTTAGATGGTTCGACCTTCGAAGCACTACCCCTGACAGATTTTCCTCTGGAAGGGATCGCCGGAGGAGGGGGAAGAGAATTCTACTGAAACACCAGAGGAACCAAAGAGCGAAGGGGATGAGCGCCCAAAGCTTCGTTACGAGGAACACCCTGCGGGTTTTTAGGCTCATCACGCGGACGGGAAGAAGCACGGGTAGCAGCGTATCTAGAACCGGGGGGATCCCGCGAAGGATTTCCCCTCCTAGAAGAATGTCTATGACCAGAAGAAGACGAAACCCTCTGAAAATGAAGATCCACATGCGAAGCCCTCGAGCCTCCTGGCGGAGATACATCCGGGTCTCTACGCGGAGGAGATCTAGGAGGACTAGACGGCGGAGTCTGGTAAGGAATCCGCGGACGATCAGCCATATCTACGGATATACAAACAAGTTGTGAATCCCGCAAAATCACAAGTGAAGATCAAAAAGCTGAACTTTCTAGCTGACTTACGACACAGGGAAAAGCTCTGCAACTATGAACTTGTAACCCTTGTGATAAATATACTTTGTATATGTGTTCTTCATCACAAGGGTAACAAAACAACAGCAAAAGATGAACAGTTAGTAAAAAAACAAAACCAAAGGTTAACCCCTTACTTGTACCAGGAGTTTCACAAGAACGAGTAGCAGCAACGAACGAACACAAGGAATCAAGGACATGTCGAATTCAAGACAAAGCAACAGCAGGAAACAGTAGCAGCAGCAGTTAATGGCATCCAAACAGAATTGGAGAATGAAAAAGCAGAGGATAAAAGAATGAAGGATCGACAAAGAATGAAATTTATTTCCCATTCCCCCCCCCCCCTTTATAAACAGCCAAGAAAATCGAAACCGTCCCTTCTCCGAATGGGAAGTTATTGCGTAATGGGAAACGCGCCCTAAAATCAAGGAGAAGTTATTGGGCAAGTGGGGAATATGTGACGGTTTTCCTCTAACTTCAACTGACACCCCAAGTCAGAAGAAAAGTGGCAAGTTGTAAGTACATATTTTCACCACTCGCCACGTGTCCTCGGGTAACCACGTGGAGAGCATGTGAAGCGGGGCATCAAAAGATGATGCCACATGGATATAGCCAAGAAGCGTGTACCGGCGGCAGAAAAGGACCCTCATCTCGCAGATCCAATGGCCACAAATGAAGGAGCACCGAAATAAAGCACCATTGCGTTGGACCCAATACACCCTCGGATCTTCTTTATCCCATCTCGAGAGAAATCTTAGATCAATGGTCAGGGCCCAACTAACTGACACGGATAAGACAGGGGCATGAGACCGTGGCCTGACGCGTGCAGAAGACCCAACCACCCGCATTAAACACCTGGGTCAGCACACGCGTCAACCAACCAACGGAACAGACGATCATGCCTCTTCGGTAATAACGAAGAAACGAAGGGGGGCCCCGTAGGAACCGAAGACGTTTGCGTATCGGCACAAAGCACAAGATGATAAGGTTACAACGGCTCCCTCAGTGGACCCCACGGCGGAACCCCTATAAATACCCCTCCTCACTAAGAGAGAGGGGCAGGTCGATTGGAAAAGAAAAATGAGAGAGAATTAGGAAGAGTAAGTAATCCCATAATCCCGCAGCCTAAGTGAGCACACCCAAAGTCATTTGACTATACTTGTAACCAATTTACATATAATGAAACCCCTCTTTTTACCCCGTGGATATAAGCCTCAGTGCTGAACCACGTAATTACTTGTCTCATTTACATTATGCACTTTATATTCCGCACTTACATCATGCACTTTATATTCCGCGTTTATATTATGCACCTTACATTCCGCATGTTATATCTAATCTATGAATTTCAGTATGTGCGAACATTGTTTGTGGACGCGTAGATATCATCGTAATTTACGTGTTCACAACGATGGTCCAAGCGCCCAGTTAAAGAAATGAAATTTTTTCCAAAACGATGCCGTTGCTGTTGGACCCGAATTACATCACGACGATGTTATTTAATACGATCAACACGCTGATGTTGCTGCAGAATCCAAATGACGCTACTTCAAAGTTCCGTGATGCCACCCCGATCCCCGTAACGATGATATAGCTTTGCCCGATGCTTCTGTTAAAGTTCAAAAATGGATTAGCAAGCTAAAATAATAGTGGAGCACGAGGCAAGACGGACTGCTGCATGATAAGAACAATCCATTCAAGTAAAGGGGCAGTAAATAATGAGGTTCAGCATAAGTTTTGCCTTGTTTTTGATTTTGTGCAGATCCGTGGACCTTGGACGCAGCCTCACTCACCACAATCAAAAAGTGGGAAGTTCACACCTCAAAGAGTAAAAGATAATGCTCCATCCTATCACCAGGAAGATGCACTTCCATCAGAGATGAAAGAAGTCATTTTGTATACCTGCAGTTAAAGCTCCAAAGGAAGTCAGTTCATGAAGATGAACTGATGACCAGGAAAGCGAACGCCAACGGAAATAACCCAAAAAACAGTTCATCCGGTGTCCAGATGATTCATGAAGGCCGAAGACATCCAAAGTGTGACGACGATAATCTCCGAAGACAAAGATTCAAAGTCTGGCTACGATGATGCAAATCCTTCGTATAGTTGTGACTTGATAAATCAACCAACCAGAGACACTGACGATGCTAAGTAGCCGTTGCAACCTAAATTCATACGAAGCCAGGGAAGACAAAGTTCGGTCCAGTGCATAAGGGGTATATAGTAGCACGAAGATGGCAGAACGACGTAGTAGAATACAACAAAAATGGAGCCTGCAAATTTTTCTTGTTTTCTTTTTGGCGGACGGCCAAAAAAGTGAATACTTGCTGAGAGCGAACTTCAGCAGTAACTAAAGTTCATCCAGTGCACCAGTGAAGACTCCACTTGGGCAATTACTTTTGCTTCCACAAACTTGGGCCAACCAGCTTCCGAAACCAAAAGAGGGGCATACATACATAACATATAACTAAACAGTTTGCAAATACTTATTCCTTAAATTTCAGCAATACTTGCATACATTTCCTTCATACGCACACATACGTATAATACTTCGTAGTTTCATACATTATAACTAGGTATCACCGGGGCCTTACGGCCCTGGATCAACCTCTCCTTTAGGTCCTTAGTGTACATACTTTTAATCAATTCTAGGGTACATTACCACCTAATAACAAAATTAGTAGAATCAGTTTATATTTAGTCACACAATGCATCAACACGTCAAAACAATTTTACTAAAACCAATTGGGATAATTAGAGTTTAGTACTCAGTTTTGGACCAACACTAGGCTTTGGTCTAACATTTGTCCAACGTTAGTGTTTGGTACCTGGACTGGACGTTGACCCGCATTGACTAGGTTAAGTCATAACTTCTGTTTTGTAATTATTAATAAATTGATATAAAATGTAATTATTCTGTGAGATTATAATTATACCCTTTCACTGTTCAAATATTTACAGAATAACCATTTAATATTAACCCTAATTCTTTCACCTTCTCATCTTTCTCCAAAGTCCAAACCGTCGCCGCCAGGACTATCTTTCTCCAAACCGGCGCCACCAGGATTATCATATCGGTTACTTCCCCTGTCGCAAAATTCATATTCAACAGAACCCATATTTCTCAAATCTCTACTGCAGCAGCAACACCGACGTAACTACATCACCATTCATTCATACCCATTACAGCTCCATCAACCCTTAGCAAATCATTCAATTTCCATATCTAGCAGCAACATCATCTCAAACCACTCCACCATTATGCCATTAACAACATCAGAACTTTTTTTTCTCAGTCTCAATATCTTCCATGAACTCAAATCCATCTAACCCATCATTCTTCCGTCTACATCTCACTGGTACTCTTTACCGAAACCCATATCAAATCAGTCATCAAAAACCCATAACTCGGCTTCACTATGGAAACAACAACAAACTCTAACTCCATCAAAATTCATATCAACAGATATTTGAGTTCAGCCTAATAATCAAAATTCAAACCCACTCTTCTATCTCAGTCACAAAATCGGTTAAAGCCCTAACTTTTAGATTCAATTCTCAGCTGAATTTCTTGCTTGATTCTGTTCTTATAAACACTCTTCATTGTTGAAAGTCGTGTATGAATTTCGTACGGAATAAAAATAATTCGGTAATTAGTATGTTGTTGTTGGGTTTTTAATTCAAGTCATTTGCTTCATGATTCTCGTACACATACATGGGAAGAAGAAGATAGATTGGAAGAAGAAGATGTCGGCTGTGAAAATTGGGGTTTGATTTGATTCGAAAATTGGGGGTTTTGATATGATGGCAGAGAAGGAACAGTTGTAGATGATGTTGTTGGATGATGAGATACAAGAAACTGATGACGAAATTGATATGGGTTTTAACTGAATTTGATGGGATGACTTTGGTTGTTACACAGGCAGTTGAAGATTGAGTTGTTGTTGGTATAGTGAAGATGGAGGAATTGGTCGGTGTTGTGCAGAAGAAGAAGATTGAGGTGATAATGTAGGTGGACGAAAAAATGTTAAGAATTAGGTTTAATTGGTCTACATACATCTGAGCCGTAAATTTTCTTTTTGTTTTCCAACCGTTGGATCTTAGATCTAGGGATAAACTTGTAATCTCAGTATTTTTACAGTATTTTATTTTACCAAATTAATTAAAATCAGGTCATAGACGGTCAACTATAGTCAACATCCAGTCCAGGTACCAAAGCCTAACGTTGGACAAATGTTAGACCAAAGCCTAGTGTTGATCTAAACCTGAGTACCAAACTCTAATTATCCCAAACCAATTTGGAACTTAAACAATATTTCAATTTATAACCAACTGTCATTGGTTAAAAAAGGAGACAATTACTTAGACCCTCGATTATCTTCACAATGTTAATGATGCGATGTGATATATTTCATGAAATTTGTTGATAGGAAAAAATAATGTAATATTGTTTCATTAAAAACCCAAAATACATATACATCAAAGGAATAAAAAACATATAATGTAATACTGTTTCTGCATATCATCCAAAGATTGTTATAATGCTTCAAGAAAAAGATGATTAGTTTTTTCAAACAGAAAGAATTAGGTCACTTTTTTACAGGAAAAGAGAGGATAATTGCATAATTAAAAGTGTTAAATGAGCTTCGTTTTGAACTAATGTGTTAATTGCATAATTGCATATTAACAGAAAAAATGATAGCACTTCGTTTTGAACTAATGTGAACAAATAAATCATATTCATTCAACAAACAGATATGTGTTAAATGGATTAGTATTAACAAAACAATTTGACAACAAATAACCAGCAACAAAACTCACTTAGTAATATGATTCTACATAGAAATTTGCAGAAACCCTTGTAAAAAAGTAAATCAATAATCTAAAAAAAAAGAAAAAAGAATTAAAAGTCCTAGATAGGCTCAGGATTGTACATATTCATACCTAGTTCTACATTGGTACATATTATGTTCAACCAAAATAAGAAAACAATCAAAAAACGACACGATGATAACCATAAAGTTTAACATAAAACATAGCATAACATTACATTTTAATCATATTTGACTTATGCTAGTTATTTAACCTGAAACCAAATCTACATGTCTTTCAATTGCTTCCGACTTCCCATATTATTTCTTCAGTTTTATACACGTATAAGACATTCTTTGCACAATTTAAATTTTTTCTCGATCCCTAATTCCATCCATGTTTGCGCTGTATTTTTGTTTTAGTTCTTGAACGTTAACATCCTATGTTCTTGAAGTTTTTTTGTTTTTTTGTTTACTTTTTGTTCACCTTTGTAATAATATTTCTCAAATTCTTCTGTTTGTTATGTTCTGTTACTTGTTTTCCTAATAATGGAATCACTTCTCCGTTTATTTCTTTTAATATTTTCTTTTTCAAAATAATATTTGGAAAACATAAATTTTATATTTTTTTAATATTAGAAAGATGTCTTTGTATTCTTTTGTATATGACCCCTCATTAGTCTCTAGATATTCTCTGAAAGTTTTTCCCAGTAAATAAGCTTTAAGCATTTTACTAACATGCGACAATAGATGAGCTGTAAATGTTTTCAAGCATTCTTGATTTCGTTAGTGTCTTCTAATTCTAAAAATTGGCTAAACGTGATTCCATTTCGATCTTTTTCTAATTTTTGATGTTGTATAAACTTTGTCAGCTCGTTTTTTGTCTTTGCTTTTCGTTGTACATTTATATGATCCTTTTGTAATGATCTTTAATCTAATCTTTTATAGATTTATAAAAACTCAATCGGATAATACTGCGAAAATGTGGTATCGTACCCATACTGTTGTCCATGAATATACTTCTTTAATTAATATTTGTCATTGGAATCCATCGGTGTTCTATTAAGAGAATACGGGCTTTGTGCATAGGGTTTCAATTTGTTGTGTGATACTTCACATTGATTGTTTGAATTGATAACGACCATTTCTTCACCTATTGAACTATTTTAATCCGAAGTTTGAACTATCTTTTTGTGGAAATGAACCATATATTTTATTTTTCTCAAACTTCAGCTATTGTAGTACGAAAACTGTGTTATTTTCAGGGTCTACGTAGCAGCAAACCTTTTTATTCTACGGGTTCATTTTCCAGGTCTATGTAGCAGCAAACCTTGTTATTTTGTTGGTTCATATATATAGCCTATTTTTGATCCCGTCTTGTGATTTGTATGCAAGAGTATACATGAAATACTTAATGATTTTGGAAATCGCCTCGTTTCAGGAAAATGAGTAGATTGCTATTACATTTTTGTATCTCTTTAGGAATTATGAAATTAGTGTGTCAGTTTGGTATTAAACCTTAATAATTTTTTTCTCGAGTCGGAACAAAATACTATAATTCATCTTCGCCAACGAATAACTCAACATGTTTGACAAATTTTACAAACAGAGGACCTTATTTTCATATTTGCCACTCCTTACCTTAATTCTGAATCTACTCCTTGGAAACTCGTCAGTATATTTGGGTTATGTATGCGTGTTATAGTGAACGTTGATTTTCACCTCAGTAAACCAATTTTTTCTCTAGAAGTACTAACCCTGTAACCTGATTTTAACAATTGAAATTTAACAAATCTCACAAAGTCACATGCTAAAAAGTTATTCACCGAAATCCATACATTATTTTTCTTGGGTAAAAACTTTATAGATTAATCTAGTTGAGTTGGCTGTGAATTATCTTCTTACCTTTAGTCTGTAATTCTTGAGCCCTGCAAGTGTCAGAACTTAAAATAAATAAATATAAATATAAATAAATAAATAAATATATTACAAATATGTGATAGGTATTTGTGTTGCAACCATCTATTCCATTGTTAATTCTCCACATGTTCATGTCTGAGTTTAGTTAATGCAACCACTTATCCTCTATTGCATTAATAATTATTCAAGCATGTTGAGAAACTATATCTGATTATTGTGAACATTTCTTTTACATCTCATTAAGTCTGGTTTGTTGTTTGAAGTACTAAACCTATAACTTAATAAATAGTTACTCAAACCATATGGGGTTAGCCCAGTTGGCCAGGAGCCAGACTCTCAAGGAGGAGGTCAGAAGTTCGAGTCTCCGCTCAAACATTGGAGTACTCGTGTAATTATACTAACTTTACTATGGGGTTCATGGGGCCTAGTTTTCTCAGTGGGGAGTAAGCCGGTGGCTATGCTGCCAGGGGGAAGGATAGGCCTATGCCTAGTTTCAAAAAAAAAAAAGTTACTCAGAGATGAATACCTTGCTACATTACAAATTCACTAACACTTGGAGATATTAACTTGACTACCCTACCTTGTATTAAATTTCAAGTGATGGCTATATAGAGAAGTTGGATCTCAACTGAACTGTGACAACATGTGGTCTAAGCTCTTGGGATCACACTTGAACCGATGTAACATAGTTGTTAAGCAAAAAACTCTACCACAATGTGGTCAAACATGCCGTCGAACTCTGGACACTATGTTAAACAGTGGAATATTGCCTTAAGCTAAATTGTCAAGGAACTGATTAGAAAAACAATATTTAATAAGCACCATCCAAAAACAAAAAAAGTTAATTACTTGATTTCCCATAAGAAACTTTATTATAAATACCTGTTTATATGTGAAAATGGTTTCTGCTGGTTTTGATAATTGCGGGTGTGAAAGTGAAAAATAATTTAAACCCTAAACAATGTACTGCAAGGGATTACTTTAGATTCGAGAGATCAATCTGTACAAGTCCGGCCTAAACCAAGAAATGGCCGTTCCAGATTTGTTTCGGTCACAAAGAGGAGGAGAATGGGTTGGTTTTGGGGAGGGAAGCAAGGAGAGTGGTGAGCCAGAATAGTTGATTCTGGAAGAGCAGTTGGTTTTCTACGACTTGTTATCAGAAAAGTAAGAGAGCTCACGAGGAGAGCTAGCAGGTAAGTATTTATGAGTGTTGTCTGGTCCGAATGAACTTGTTGTTCAAAAGGGAAATAGGTAAAACCTATTTATACAAGTCGAGGTAGAAACGTACCCTGGTCTTATTAAGGAGTGGGGAAGTAAATTGGAGGATGTGGTAACCGTATGCATGGACTTGATGTTCCATAAAGTGGTTAACGCATGAAACTAGTTTTCATGAAACTGTTAACGTTATGGAATTGATGTTCCATAAGGTTGTTAATTCACGAATTTATGTCCCATGAAAATTTGCCACATAACTCCCGTATTTACTAGGCACTTCACCCTTATGACACTTCCTTATGAAGGGCGTAGTGTACGCCGCACGCTGTAGACCACCAAACCAATACCCAAAGAGAATCCCACAGTTTGTGTTGATGTCTCGAATGTTTTTGGAAAACATATAACACGTTTTTGTGGCTTGGTAAGTCGAGCTCGGGGAACTTGCTAGCCTAGTGACCTTCGAAGGTCGAGATGTTGCATCTTGAGAGGAGGGGAAACCATTGATCGTTGCATGCCTTCGTTTTGGTAGACGCGTAGTGAGGTCCAACAGGGTGGCACGGCTAGGGTGTGTTTAGAATTGGCATGAGGGGACAAGGGTTAGCCATGGGCGTATGGCAAGGCTAGGGCCAAGGCGAGGGAGCTTGGATTGGCATAACGTGACTAGCATGGCTAGGGCCAAGGCAAAGTGTGTTTAGCATGGCGCGGCTACATTGGCTAGGTTTGGTTTGGCTTGGCATGTGGGGCCAAGGGGTAGCCATGGGCGCATGGCGTGAATATCTTGGGCTAGGTGTGGTTTTGGCTTAGCATATGGGGATAAGGGGTATTCATGGGCGCATGGCGTGACTAGCTTGGGCTAGGTACGATTTTTGCTTGGCATGTGAGGCCAAGGGGTATCCATGGGCGCATGGCGTGACTAGCTTGGGCTAGGTGCGGTTTTGGCTTGGCATGTGGGGACAAGGGGTAGCCATGGGCACATGGCGTGACTAGATTGGGGCAAGGTGCGGTTTTGGCTTGGCATGTGGGGCCAAAGGGTATCCATGGGTGCATGACGCGACTAGCTTGGGCTAGACGTGTGACCAAGCTAGGGTTTTGGGCCAAAGGTCATGAGGGGACTTTAGACGGCCAGGATTTGCTCCTGGGATTGAAGGGAAACTGTTGATTATTGGACGCCTTCACTTCGGTAGCCGCATGGGGAAAGCCAGCATGGTGGAACGGCATGAGGGTCCATGGCGAGACCTGTTTGGAATGGTGCGGCTGGCTTGGATAGGTGCGTAACCAGGCTAGGGTTTTTGTCCAAAGGTCGTGAGGGTACCTTAGACGTCAGGATTTGCTCTTGGGAATGAAGGGAAATCGTTGATTGTTTCCTGCCTTCACTTTGGTATCCGCATGGGGAAGGCCAGCATGGTGGCGCGACATGAGGGGCCATGGCGAGACGTGTTTGGAATGGCGCGACTAGCTTAGCTAAGTGCATGACCAAGCTAGGGTTTTGGGCCAAAGGCCGTGAGGAGACCTTATGGGCCAGGATTTTCTCCTTGGAATGAAGGGAAGCCGTTGATTATTGCACTCCTTCACTTTGGTAGCCACATGGGGAAGGCCAGCATGGTGGCGCGGCATGAGGGGCCATGATGAGACGTGTTTGGCATGGCGCGGTCGGCGTGGATGGAATGATTTGCCATTAGCACAGAGGTGCGGCGAGCATGGTTAGCATTCCTTGGCGTGGTCGGTGTGGCTTGCTTGATTTTCCATTGGCACATAGGTGCGGATATCATGGTTGGCATGCCTTGACATGTTCAGTGTGGCTGACATGATTTTCCATTGGCACAAAGGTGCGGCTAGCATGGTTGGCATGCCTTGGCGCGGTCGGTGTGGATGGAATAATTTTCCATTGGCACAGAGGTGCGGATAGCATGGTTGGAATGCCTTGGCGCGGTCGGTGTGGCTGGCATGATTTTCCATTGGCACAGAGGTGCGGCTAGCATGGTTGGCATTCCTTGGCGCATTCGGTGTGGCTGGCATGATTTTCCATTGGCAGAGAGGTGCGGCTAGCATGGTTAGCATACCTTGGCGTGGTCGGTGTGGCTGGCATGATTTTCCATTGGCACACGTTGGAATTAGGGTTTGGCTCATCGTAACCCTAATTTTAAAAATATACCAGGGTAATTATTTTAGAGACACATTAAAGATTTCATTAAATGTGCCTAGTAAATGCTTATTGCTTTAAATGTTGTGACATTACTGTCTGCTAGGGTTTAGTGTTTTACGATTTTAAACCTAAGCTAAAAACCACCATCAACATTAATTCCCCTGCTTAGCTAGGAACAGGTGACTTGTTGCGAGGTAAGCATATGATGGTGACATACAAGGACGGGATAGAGGTGTAAATTATTGCAAATATGGTCAGGAGAATCTGACTAACCTTTTGAGTGGTAAAGAGAATTTTTGCTTCCCGTGTTGGCGGCCCTGCGTAAGTTGTACTGGGAATGTAAACCGTGGAGTTGTGAGGAGAAAGTTTCCGTCTTAGTCTGGTCGTACACCTCCAAGGCAAGCGGGAGCGGTTGTAGAAGGCAAAGAAAGTGGAGGGCTTGGCTCGAAGGGCCAAGAGGTGGCGTGGTCCTGGATGCGGCAGTGACATGGTGAAACGTGCAGGGGCGACTAGGCGTGGTGGGGTCGCGGGTATAGAGCGAGGGTTTGGCTGGGCCGTGGAACGATGAGGCACGGTTTAATGAGGCATATCATTTTGAGGATGGTTTCCCGGCTGTGATTCCTGCATGCTCCGCCTATTCAGTTTGCGTTTCTCTGTCTTCCTTTAGGGTTTCCACAGTATTTACGCCTGGTAAAGTTACATTGTCTTCCCAGTTTTCAACAGAGATTTCTTCTCGTCAAGTCCAACTTCCATCATGTCGATCAGCAGCAAATCTTCCTCGAGGCGATCAGGTTTTCCAATAAAACATGCTAGGCTTGATTTTTGTGATAGATTCTCCATCCGGGTCATTGGGGTTAAGAAGGTCATACCGGTATGTTCTCATTAATCCGCATACTTTTCTTTATTTGCAAATGAATAATGGAAGTTTCCCTTCTATGTATAGGTGTCCTGTTGGAGCATGCGTTACCGTCATTGATGAAGATGACCTGGTTACCCCTTCTCTTCAAGATCGATCTTTCCAGCTGCTGCAGTTCTGGAGAACGCGGACTTGGGAATTTCTCTTCATGAGTATCCCAGTGAAGGTTTGTTGTTCGGTGCCTTTCTCATAACTATCGGAATGTTGGGGGGTTCCTTGTGTGAAAATAATTCGTAACTCTTTACACGAAAATATGGAAAGTATACGGCCACATTGCCACTAGGAATGTGGTACAGTATTGTTCATTTACTTTAGTTTCTATCGCGAATTGCCTCCTGCCGATGGTTGTTGAAATGGGGAATATGTCTATTCGTGCCATCGCGGAAGCCGCTATGCAAAAGTGGGAGAACATGGTGTCTACTTGCGAATATCTGAAGTTCAATGTTAGTTTGTTGCGGCATCGCCTTGAAATTATGAAGGTCGACAAGGATGGTATTCTTGTTGGCGTGGTCCCCGCTACGAAAGCTATTCTGAAAGAAGAGAAAGATTTGGCCGTGGAGTCACATAAGGTGGAAGAGTCAATCAGGAATTTGAAGAGAAGGACTAAGAGGTACCAAAGTCGCTTGAATATGATGCTTTATAAGGATTACCATCTCTTGGACGGGCTTTTCTGAGTCATATAGTTGTGATTTTCTTGGGTTTCTTTTCTGGGTTTTGAGATTTTTTTTTTACATCTCCCCCCCCCTTTTTTTTTGAAAGAACACAAGAATTTTATTGATTTGCTTCAACTAAATGAAAGAAAAACTCAATATGGTATGGAGGAAAGTGGAAAGATACCTGACTATCTGTGCTTGTGTTATGGTGGGGTGAGGTGGCGCTCAGGTGTAGTATGCCTTTAGCCACTTACCGTTGATGACCGCTTCCAATTTTCCTCCGTCCTCCTTAATGACTTTGTAGTGCCCACTGCTGTATGCCTTCGTGACTATATAAGGACCTTCCCATTTTGCGGAGAATTTTGGTGCATATGCGTTTTGCTGGACGTGTTTAGCTGTGACGGACCAGAAAATTATGCCTTTGGCACGCCGCCCCGCAGGCCGTAACTTCCCCGATGCGTCATGATGAGGCTGCGATCCCGGCCTTTAAGGTAGGCAAATGCACGATCATTTGCCCTTGAAAGCATGCTCGATAAGCATGATGCAGTTAACTTCACTTCCACACCGCTCTAATGTCACCCCCGTTCGCAGAAGGGTTTAAGGCCATAAGGCCAATGCCAATGCACTTCGCATGCATCTCTGGATTTGCCTCAACGTAGGGAATTCATCACTGAATTTCCTATCTAGCTGAGCGACCGTCATACCATAGGGTCTTGTCCAGACTTAAGGCATAGGACGCACCAATCCATTGCTATTTCCTACGTTACTTCACTTAACAACTCTTTATAACTTGATAGGAAGTATGAGCATCCACTTACTGGAATACAACTAAGCCTCATCAAGTATGGCCACAATCATCTCTTGCGTCGAGCAACCGGGCTTAGATGATATGAGGGGCCAACGTGATGGACCGATAATGCTGCAACTCATTGCGGCTGCCTACGTACACTTCCCTACTCTAAAGGGATCAAGCACAGACTGTAGTTCATCCTCTAAGGGACAAGCGACTTATTCCAACTCGTTTGCTAGGTCGTGGCCAAGCAATAGTGGTAATGGCCTAGTTCGTATAGGTCGTTCCGTCAAAATACATGCAAGTGATGAATGTTTGGTCCGCAATATGGCATAACGTTGCCTAAGCATCAAATTCCCTTTTCGCGAGGCTACGCAACTATAAATGAGCCTTAGACATCATTTATACTCTTCCGTCTAAGCTATGAAGCTTACTTGGTACATAGTCCGCATATGCACCTTCAACCAACTACCCTTCCCTATATATGTTAATTTGACATTTTTAGAACTTTGATTAGGGGAGGAAAAATCTTTCATCAACTCCCCGCAATCATTGCATTTCACTGTTCATCGCAATGATCGATTGCGTGCAATGATTGCGCAACATTCTTTCGGCCAGCCCTCTCTGGCCTGATGCACAATGATTGTGCACCACTCGGCACAATGATTGCGCTGCAAGCTCAAGGCCACCACCCAACTGGCCTAATGCATCATGATGATGCAACATTATCCCTCAGTCGAATTCCAAACATAATGTGCCATTTTGGTGCGGTATTGGCCTTAGGCCAATCTACCTCTTACCAACTAACGGAAGCTTTGTATGGAGCTTCATATCAGCCCATGGTGTATCTTTCATCATGCGCCATGCTAAAAACACGGGGTGTTACATTAGCAGTCTTCAATACCAAGTCTCCTACTTGAAAAATTCGGGGCTTCACGTTTTTATCGTATGCTCTGGAAACCCTGTTTCTATATGCATGTGCGTGTTTTTACGCTTTGGCCCTCCTGGAGTCTATAGTGTCCAATTCCGCGACCCTGGAGCTTAAGGCTTCAGCTTCATTCACCGAATCCCGCTTGCTTCGGCAATCCTGGCCGATGGGATTTTAATTTCTGCTGGGAGGATGGCGTCTGCGCCATAAACAAGAGAATAAGGAGAGACCCCAGTGGAACTTCTTGGTGACGTCCGGTATGCACAGACTGCCATGGGAAGTTTCTCATGCCATGTTCGAGGATTATCATGCACTGTCCGATTGAGGATTCGAATTAGAGTCTTGTTTGTGCTTTCAGCCTGCCCGTTTCCTTAAGGGTAGTATACGGTGGAGAAGACCTGTTTAATCCCGTATTCCTCGAGTAGCTCTCGTACTTGCATGTTTGCGAAAGGGGTGCCATTGTCGGTAACGATATGTTTAGGCACACCAAAATGGCAGATAATGTACTCCTTGATGAATGCCGCGATCGTGGTTCCGTTCGTCCCTCGTAAAGCTATGGCTTTGACCCACTTGGTAAAGTATTCGGTTGCTGTTATCACATACTCGTGATGTTTTGAGGATGGTGGGTTGATCTTCCCAATGATGTCGAGTCCCCAGTTATGAAAGGTCCAAGGATTGCTTATTGAATGCAGGGTGGTTTCCGGTACATGAATAAGGTTCACGTGGACCTGACACTCCTTGCACCTCTGTACGAAAACTGATGTGTCATCCTCCATAGTTGGACAGTAGTACTTCTCATGTATTTGGAGAAATAACTTCTGTTTTCCTTGGTGTTCTCCTTCGTGCATCTCTTTCAGCATGATTGGGACCTCTGCCTCGTTCAAACATCGCATAAGGCTCCCTCAAAAGCTTTTACGGTATAAGATCCCTTCGTGAAATACGAACCTCTTGGACCTTTGTTTTATTTTGGACGTCTCCTTATCATTGGTGGGGAGCATCCCGTCGCGAAGGTAACTAACGTATGGCCCCTGCCAGTCCCCAGCGTGACTAATGTTGAAAATTTCTAATTGATGCGGCGGCACTTGACAATTGGAGCAGGATTTCTGAAGTAACCGAGCTTGGACTTCCATCTCCGGCCAATAATATCCAAGGCCCTGCAAACTGCGATAGAGGGTCACCACCAACGTCTGTCCGCAGACCTCACCATGGATCCGATTGAGATATTGTTGTGCTTCATCTTATCCGACGCATCTTGACAAAGAGCCGTCTGGATTTTGATGATAGAGTACCCCTCGAAGCATGAAGAAATCACGCAAGGTTTTGAGACTGACCTTTCCTTGAAAGAGTGAACTGCTAAGCTCTTGGATAATCGGTGTCCTCCAGTCATAAACTTCATCTTTTTCAGGTTGTGAAAGCCACGTTGAATCCATGGTTCTTATTTTCACTGTCATAGTTTCCTCAATGCCCTCAAATCGTAGTTTTTATGCTAAGGTTGCTAGGCAGTCGGCATGTTGATTGCTGCCGTACCCGATATGGGCTACTGTTGCGTCGGCGAAATAGTTTAGCAGTTTTTGCGCCTTGGATCTGTATGGGGCTAGGGTTACCTTATTTAGTGCGTATACTCTGTTTACTTGGTTTACCAGTAGTTTAGATTCCCCTTTTATTTCCAGACGCGTGGCTCCGGCTTGTTTAGCCAAGGACTAACCAATGAGGAAGGCTTCGTACTCTGTTGAGTTGTTGGTGCAGGGGAAGTCTAGATTGAAGGAGTGTGAGAAAACTTCACCAGCTGGGGATACTAGAACCACGCCGGCTCCTCCCGTGACGTTGTTAGGGGTGACGGAGCCGTCGAAAAACAATAGCCAAGCTTCCTTTTGGATGAAATAGATTTTCGGAAAGTCCCCAGGGAGGTCTTCGCGTAATGTTACCGCATTTTCTCCTGGAAATGCCGCCAACAAATATGCAACTTCTTGTCCTTTAATGGCCCTTGGGGAAGCACATTTTATGTCGAATTTTGACATCTGGAGGAGCCATTTGGCTGGTATTCCTATCTGAGCAGGTTTTGAGAGGAGGAACTTCACAGGATCGGCATTGGATATCATCACCACTTTATTGGACAGTAGGTAGTGCCTGAATTTCTGGATGGAGTAGACCAAGGCTAGGCATGCCTTTTCTACTTTGGGATACCTGAGTTTGGCATCTCTCAAAGTCCGACTAAAATAGTATATGGGATATTCAATCCCTTCGTTATCTTCTTGAGCAAGGAGGGCTCCAACAGCAGTGTCACTGAAGGTGGTGTAGAGTTGTAGCGGTCTTCCTTGTATGGGTGATATCATGATGGCTGGGGAAGATAATGTTTATTGAATCTTCCGGAATGCTTCCTGTTATAATGTGGTCCAGACAAATCTTGCTCCTTTCTTTATTAAGGGGGTAAACGAAGAAATAAGTTGAGCCAATCCGGGTATGAAGCGGCGGATGTAGTTTATTTTGCCCATGAAACTCTAGAGTTCCTTCACGTTCCGCGGTGGTGGCATAATGAGAATGGCTTGTGTCTTGGTTGGGTTAACTTTAATCCCGTCAGTGGTTACTTGGAAGCCTAGGAACTTGCCCGAGGAGACACCGAAAGCACGTTTTTACGGATTCATTTTTAGCTTGTATTCACGGCATCTTTCGAACACCTGTTGTAGAATTTTTGTGTGAGCCGCCAGGGTTATTGACTTGACCACTATGTCATATACATAATCCTTAACCTGCTTGTGTATCATATCGTGAAAAATGGTAGTCATAGCATGTTGGTATGTGGCGCCAGCATTCTTCAAACCGAACGACATCACAGTATAGTAAAAGTTTCCGAGAGGAGTTTGAAAAGCAGTCTTTCTTGCATCATGATCGTATACTTTATTTGGTTGTAGCCGCTGTACCCATCCATGAAAGAAAACATGCCATGTCCACTGGTGGAATCTACCAGCATATCGATGTTGGGGAGCGAAAAATCATCTTTAGGGCAACATTTATTTAGATCCCTAAAATCGAAGCATCACCTTATTTAATCATTCTTCTTTTTCACCGGGACTATGTTAGCCAACCAGGTGGGGTGGTGAATTGGTTTGATGAAACCGACCAACAATAATTTTTGAACCTCCGCCTTGATCTGTTCTTCAATATCGTGCCGGAAATGCCTTGGGGTCTTCTTGACTGGCTTGGATCCGGATATCACATGTAAATGGTGAGTAACCAGTTTCTCGTCCATGCCATGCATTTCCTCGTACGTCCATGCGAACACATCTTGATATTCCCTGAGGAGGTCTACCAAATTTGCGCGCTCGTCTGCATATAGAGTCGAGCTTATAGAGATGGGTCGTGGAGATCCCTTATTCCAAATATTAACAATTTCAAGATCGTCCATAGTTGAATTGGTGTCATCTTGTAACTGTTGTGGTGCGTCAGGTATCTCCTCTCGTGACTTGTCACCGATATGGCATTACATTGGGCGGAGAGACTGTGTGGTAGTCTCCCCTGTTAATTACTAACAACGGCGTTGATATACGGTTTTCCCCTTTTCGTCGTGACCCGTAACGAAAGTCCGTCCTCGCTTGGTTGAAACCAGGATCTGGTTCTGCGGATGGAGGGGAGTGCGCCTCTCTTCTGAAGGTGTGACGTGAGTCCGATTTTCTCTATGGGGTTATGTAGGACTATCGCTTTCTTCAATCGATGTCCAATCTGGAAGTGGGGTGTGGTGAGCCTTATTGGTTGTGACTTGCGGCCCCTGTCTTGGTTAAAAAACTTTCATGCCACAGATTGGCGCATAGGGAGATAATGACGATGCGATGCGAACGACTTCTTCATTTAGCGTGGTTTTCAAGCACTATTGGTACGTTGAAGGAATGATCATGTTGTCGTGGAGACATGGTCTCCCCAGTATCATGTGGTAGTCTGGCTCCTTTTCAATTACCTTGAATCTTACTTTTGACTAGACAGGTCCTACCGACATATTCAAATTGAAGTACCCATATGTATTGGTTTGGTTGCCTTCGAAATCTGTCATGGTAGTAGGTTGTCGTGTCACCTTGCTTGGTCATACTTTGGCCGTCCTGAGTTTCCTAAGGGTTACAACATTATAGGATGCTCCTGTGTCGATGAGGGCCCTTTTGAATTCCACATTTTTTATTCGAGCAGTGACGTGTAAGGTACGGTTATGGCCTTATTCTGCCATCATGTCGTCGTCGGTGAACGTGATATTATTAATGGATGGATCCTGTGTTTTTGCTGTTTCCGAGCATGGAGGAACCAAGGGCACGCTTAATGCTATCCGATTGATGGCGGCGAACGTCTCCATCCATTAATCCCTTGAAAGATGTAATAGTTCACACAGGTTTCCCACCAGCGAAGCCGCTTCTTGGCTTACGGGTCTCTGATTGGCAGTAAAGTTGTTAGCTTGAGAGTGATCATTCGGGATGTCAGTCCCCAGCTCCGAAGTTTCCGAGGTGGGAGAACCGCTCAACTCTGCTGTCAAGTTGATGAAGAAATCTAGTATGGTGTTAATTGTGTCTCTCATCAGACCCATGTTTTTGGTGTGAATCCCCTGGACCCGTTCCAAGTCAATCATCCTTGGAACTCCTTCGTCGGACGCGTTGTTGGGCGTTAAAACATTGTCATTTTCCTGGGTGGAATCCGAGGACACTGATTCAGTCCAAAGACCAACCATCCTTCCTTGTTAGGGAAACGTACTTAGAGGCTGATATTAGGACCGATAGATCAATCCTCTCGCTGTGGTCACCAATTGTTTATAGGTAAAAATGGTTTCTGCTGGTTTTGGTAATTGCGGGTGTAAAGTGAGAAATAATTTAAACCCTAAACAATGTACTGCAAGGGAGTACTTTAGATTCGAGAGACCAATCTGTACAATTCCGGCCCAAACCAAGAAATGGCAGTTCCAGACTTTCTTCGGTCACAAAGAGGAGGAGAATTGGTTGGTTTTGGGGAGGGAAGCAAGGAGAGTGGTGAGACCAGAATATTTGATTTTGGAAGATCAGTTGGGTTTCTACGACTTGTTATCAGAAAAGTAAGAGAGCTCACGAGGAGAGCTAGCAGGTAAGTATTTCTGAGTGTTTTCTGGTCCGAATGAACTTGTTGTTCAAAAGGGAAATAGGTAAGACCTATTTATACAAGTCGAGGTAGAAACGTACCCTGGTCTCATTAAAGAGCGGGGAAGTAAATGGGAGGAGGTGGTAACCGTATGCATAGACTTGATGTTCCATAAAGTGGTTAACGCATTAAACTTGTTTTCATGAAACTGTTAACGTTATGGAATTAATATTCCATAAGGATGTTAACTCACGACTTTATGTCCCATGAACGTTTCCCACATAACTCCCGTATTTACTAGGCGCCTTACCTTTATGACACTTCCTTATGAAGGGCGTAGTGTACGCCGCACGCTGTAGACAACCAAACTAATACCCAAAGAGAATCCCCCAGTTTGTGTTGATGTCTCGAATGTTTTTGGAAAACATGTAACACGTTGTTGTGGCTTTGCAAGTCGAGCTCGGGGAACTTTCTAGCCTGGTGACCTTCGACGTCGATATGTTGCATCTTGAGAGGAGGGGCAACCTTTGATCGTTGCACGCCTTCGTTTTGGTAGCCGCGTAGTGAGGTCCAACAGGGTGGCACGGATAGGGTGTGTTTAGACTTGGCATGAGGGTCCAAGGGTTCGCCATGGGTGTATGGCATGGATAGGGCCAAGGTAAGGGCACTTGGCTTGGAATAACGTGACTAGCATGGCAAGGGCCCAGGAAAAGTGCGTTTGGCATGATGTGACTAGCTTGGAAAGGTTTGGTTTGGCTTGGAATGTGGGGCCAAGGGGTAGCCATGGGCACATGGCGTGACTAGCTTAGGCTAGGTGTGGTTTTAGGTTGGCATGTGGGGCCAAGGGGTATCCATGGGCGCATGGTGTGACTAGCTTGGGGTAGGTGCGGTTTTGGCTTGGCATGTGGGGCCAAGGGGGAGCCATGGGCGCATGGCGTGACTAGCTTGGGCTAGGCGCATGGCGTGACTAGCTTGGGCTAGGCGCGTGAACAATCTAGGGTTTTGGGCCAAAGGTCGTGAGGGAACTTTAGACGGCCATGATTTGCTCCTGGGATTGAAGGGAAACCGTTGATTGTTGCACGCCTTCACTTTGGTAGCCGCATGGGGAACGCCATCATGTTGGCGCGGCATGAGGGGCCATGGAGAGACTTGTTTTGCATGGCTCGGCTAGCTTGGCTAGGTGCGTGACCATGCTAGGGTTTTGGGCCAAAGGTCGTGAGGGGACCTTAGACGGCCAAGATTTGCTCATGGGAATGAAGGGCAATCGTTGATTGTTTCCTGCCTTCATTTTAGTAGCCGCATGGGGAAGGCCATCATGGTGGTGCGACATGAGGGGCCATGGCGAGACGTGTTTGGCATGGCGCGGCTAGCGTGGATAGGTGCGTTACCAAGCTAGGGTTTTGGGCCAAAGGCCGTGAGGAGACCTTAGGCGGCCAGGATTTGCTCCTGGGAATAAATGGCAACCGTTGATTTTTGCACACCTTCATTTTGGTATCCGCATGGTGAAGGCCAGCATGGTGGCGCGGCATGAGGGGCCATGGCGAGACGTGTTTGGCATGGTGCGGTCGGCGTGGATGGCATGATTTGTTATAGACACAGAGGTGCACCTAGCATGGTTGGCATGCCTTGGCGCGGTCGGTGTGGCTGGCATGATTTTCCATTGGCACACGTGGGAACTAGGGTTTGGCTCGTCATAACCCTAATTTGAAAAATATACCCGGGTAATTATTTTAGAGACACATTAAAGATTTCAGTAAATGTGCCTAGTAAATGCTTGTTGCTTTAAATGTTGTGACATTACTGTCTGCTAGGGTTTAGTGTTTTATGATTTTAACCCTAAGCTAAAAACCACCATCAACAATACCACACTTCAGATTTCCGTGGAAGAGCATCAATAATCCTTAAAAAGGATAAACATAGGTTTAGTCCAATGAGTAAGCCATAAAACTTCCTAGAACAATAACCAAAAACATTTTAACTTTGAAAAAAAAAAAACTATGTAACTGAACCTTAACGTAGAAGCATGTACTGAAAAGACTAATCAAATCTTTTAATAATCATATTTTTTAAATAAATGACTATAGACCAATCATTATTTCTTCAAATTAGTTTTCAAAAAGTCAATGGCCGCCTACTGTGAATCATTGAAGCGTACTTTCTTATTGAGTCTGCACCGAGTCTTTATGGCTAGTGTAGTTAGATACTTTGATTCCTTGTAGTTACTTAATGCATGTTTCTTACCCTTGATAAATGTCTCCTGGGACCGTAAATTTTCATATGGGATGTTCTATATTATACTCCTAGATCACCAATTCGAAAACAAAGGTGTGGTCCTTAATTCGGTTGAACCACCTGTTTTCCTTATCTCCCTTATTGATCTATATTTTGAAATAAATAACATGGTGAGCATGAGTCCACAATACATCTATCTATAATCAAGTTAATCATCGATACTAATATGTTGTTACCTCATTGCATCTTTCCAGGTAATCTACATGTTCTTTGGCAGTGTATTTTTAACTTCTATGTCGTCTTTCCCATCACTGTGAATATTCTGTCATCATTAATTCAATTTTTACATGTGTATCAGGCGTTAGTAAGTATCTAAGTATTGTACATTCACTAATTCAAAAATATCGTTTGTTCTCGAAGTATATCATCTTGAAATTTGGTTTTGCACTTACTCAACCTTTTTATTAATATTGCACATGTTGCATGCTAGTACCATTGTCTGTTCTCAACCAATCCTCTAATGTCTCCTCGCAAGTGCTTGTTTTACCCTATCATTTACTCGAAGTAGCACATATTTAGTTATGTTTTATTCTAGCAGTTAAAAAAATTCAACCAAATACGCGCTTATTATATTTTTATTGTATTGTATCATGTCAGTTACTTTATGTATGGTCTTTTAATTTCGTTGGAATTTTATGGTTGTGGCGAGCCAATCGTAATGATTTCATTATGTTCTGGTTTAAGCTTGCATAAATTAATTTTGTAGTTTTAGTATGTAATAAAAGTCATATAGTCGCAATTTTATTCCGCACATTTACTTTTTCTTGAATTTATTAACTTCTGGTATATTCAGATTGATCAACACTTTATAGGCAATGGTAGTAGCTAATGCAAGTGCATTTGTTTCTAGGTATAGTTGTCTATTAGGTGAATAAATGCTACTGTCAGCACTTGTCGTGGTTAATTACTAACGGGCCACTAACATGGGAACTCGCTTACAAACGTTTCAGTAATAATAAAAATTATCGGAGTATTCGTGTATTCCTCTACAACACCCTCTTCTACTGATTTGCACCATTCAACCCACATAGTGACCTTTATACCGACCCCTCCGTTTTAACAACAAAATCATAACATTAATCAATTGATTAAGGATCTCAGTTCATAATTTAGAAAGAATATACCTTCTAAATTAAAGTTACTTCCTTAATTTGTATCTTTGATGCCCATCCCTTCTCTTCTGAACTTCACCAGACCTTTTTTGAGCATCGAATGCAATCATAGTAATACCTGAAATAAATTAAAATTCAATCTTCCAATGATATATGCGAGTAACAATGTTCGCAATTATATGTATCTTATATATGTCACATGGAAAAATACAAAGGTAGCTCGGTTCTCACTTAGATATAATTTGGTATCCTTTCCAAATTTATGGAATTAAATTTGTGTTCGAGAAAGTTTGATTCATTAATGTATATATAATACCCCGATATCTGGCACTGGTTGGACGAATGGAATATAAGTAATGGTTTGTCCTTTCCTAACACCGAGCCCATTTCAGCACAATTGGCTCCAGATTTGGCAGAAAACTTTACAGTTAAGGGTGCTCGGGCTGGAGCAATCCAGGGACGGGTGACCTCTTGCGAAATTTTTTCTGGATTACCATAATGATGCCCATTGAAACCCCACACTTCCGGATAACTGCGGTGGATAATTGGGACAATATCGGTGGAAGGACGGGTTACAGTATAGTTGCTTCAAGTTTCTGCTGGATTATCAGAGCGATGCTCGTTGAAACCCCACACTGCCGGATAACCGCATTGGTTAAGTGGGGACAATATCGGTAGAAGTACGGGTCATTACAGAGATTAAACCTTCGATGGATTATAAATTCCCTTCCACCAATTTGGGTTTCGAATATTTCTATCAGTTGCTTTTTACCTTTGCAATAAACATAATCATTAAATACAATTCATTAAACACCCTACACAATTTAAGAGATATGCATCCAAAGAAGGGATTTTCTTACCTTTTCATCCATTAAGTGCAGTTCCAGCGATACATTTCCTTTGTCTTTCAATCTTCTAATTTCTTAATATTTAAAGTCCTTTCCCTGGCCACTTTCTAACAACTTGGTAAGGATCTAGGTAATCAAACAAAGTATATATAAGTCATGTTTCTTACTATTTTATCTGCTAAAATTATCGTAGGCAGAAACATAATCTATAAATCTTTAGACCATTGGTTAAAATATTATATACTTATATGCATAAGAATGCTTTTGCAAAAGATGATCCCAAACGTTTGTTGTTGGTCCGAGTATTTGCCTCTTTCATGTTTACTTGTATCAGTGTTTTTTTTAATATAAGCATAACCTTTATATTAAGTCTTATTAAATTCATGTTATGTGACAATTTTATCAAACATACAAAGAATTAAAGAGAAGCGTACCTGGAGAATCATGTGTTCAGTTTTACAAAAGAGTCTCTGGTATATGTTCCGAGTACGTGATCATGTGTCTTATACATAGATTCCTAAGAGGCGTTGCTGAGGAAATCAGTGTTTCCATATAATTAGGTATTGTATTAATTTCCAAATAAAGAAATCATTGTTCTAAAATAACCAAACTTGTATTAGGTTTCATATACCCAGCCTAACTCAATTTTTTTATTTATTATCAATCGACTTCTTGAAGGACCTAAACTAATACATCTGAGTTAACTTAAATTTGGGCGTGTTGTATTTGAATAAGAACAATTTATTGATAATTAATTACAAATCTTCTTGAGATCCTCATCGACAGTAATCTTGAGCGAAAATAAATGCAAACAAAAGTTTGTTGTGCACTGGAAGTCAACTACATACACACTAAAGTAATTAACGATCCATTTAATGCCTAAACAAACACAAAAATGTGAATTGATCAAAGTTCCCCGTAACATTTATTTCGTGTACAACTAATACGATGACACCTTCTTCACACCCTTGCACCCAAAAGTTAGTAAAGCAATACCCTTGAATTCTTTCATGTCATAAACTATCAAAATCACATCTAAGAGAAGTTCTCAAACATCATTAATTTTCCTACTCCCCACCCTCCATGTTAATTTTTGGTTTGTATATTTTTATAACTTATAAGGCCATGAAGAAGATGCTTGGATACATCCTTCACATATCCAGCACTATACCTTTTTTTGGTCAATCAACACTGGATCACATAATATGAAAATCCCCTGACTCTTTTTAGGGCTTACTATGGGAATCTGGTAGTTGGAATTGAAGATATTGATTGGAAAGTATCCTCCTTTGTACGACAAAATTTTAAATGATGTGATATATGTATAGACTCGTTCCCTCACTTTATAAGTTATTTGAACAACATTATCTCCATATGTTATCTTATCTTTGAAAAATTCTCCATCTTGGTATCTTTACCTGTTGGGTATCCACCATTTTTCAACCTTTACAGTTAGTTATACTGTCACCGTAAATATACAAATCCGCCCAAGACAACGATGAGTCGCATAACTATATTGCGTAACGTAACGCCAATAGTAAGATCCCAATAGATTAGTTAGATTAATGGTATGAGTTTGTAACTTGGGTGGTATCTCTTTTTTCTTTTCTTTTTTTTTGTTTTGTTGTTATTTATAGGTGAAAATGGTTTCTGCTGGTTTTGGTAATTGCGGGTGTGAAAGTGAGAAACAATTTAAACCCTAAACAATGTACTGCAAGGGAGTACTTTAGATTCGAGAGATCAATCTGTACAAGTCAGGCCTAAACCAAGAAATGGCCTTTCTAGACTTGCTTCGGTCACAAAGAGGAGGAGAATGGGTTGGTTTTGGGGAGGGAAGCAAGGAGAGTGGTGAGCTAGAATAGTTGATTCTGGAAGAGCAGTTGGGTTTCTACGACTTGTTATCAGAAAGTAAGAGAGCTCACGAGGAGAGCTAGCAGGTAAGTATTTCTGAGTGTTGTTTGGTCCGAATGAACTTGTTGTTCAAAAGGGAAGTAGGTAAGACATATTTATACAAGTCGAGGTAGAAACGCACCCTGGTCTCATTAAGGAGTGGGGAAGTAAATGGGAGGAGGTGGTAACCGTATGCATGGACTTGATGTTCCATAAAGTTGTTAACGCATGAAACTGGTTTTCATGAAACTTTTAACGTTATGGAATTGATGTTCCATAAGGTTGTTAACTCAAGGATTTATGTCCCATGAAATTTTCCCACATAACTCCCGTATTTACTAGGTGCCTCACCCTTATGACACTTCCTTATGAAGGGCGTAGTGTACGCCGCACGCTGTAAACCACCAAACCAATACTCAAAGAGAATCCCCTAGTTTTTGTTGATGTCTCGAATGTTTTTGGAAAACATGTATCACGTTGTTGTGGCTTGGCAAGTCGAGCTCGGGGAACTTGCTAGCCTGGTGACCTTCGACGTCGAGATGTTGCATCTTGAGATGAGGGGCAACTGTTGATCGTTGCACGCCTTCGTTTTGGTAGCCACGTACTGAGCAACAGGGTGGCACGGCTAGGGTGTGTTTAGGCTTGGCATGAGGGGCCAAGGGTTCTCCATGGGAGTATGGCATGGCTAGGGCCAAGGCGAGGGCGCTTGGCTTGGCATAACGTGACTATCATGTCTAGGGCCAAGGCAAAGTGCGTTTGGCATGGCGCGGCTAGCTTGGCTAGGTTTGGTTTGGCTTGGCATGTGGGGCCAAGGGGTATCCATGGGCGCATGTCGTGACTAGCTTGGGCTAGGTGTGGTTTTGGGTTGGCATATGGGGCCAAGGGGTATTTATGGGCGCATGGCGTGACTAGCTTGGGCTAGGTGCGGTTATGACTTGACATGAGGGGCCAAATGGTTGACATGGGCGCATGGCGTGACTAGCTTGGGCTAGGTGCGGTTTTGGATTTATATGTGGGGCCAAGGGGTAGCCATGGGCGCATGGCATGACTAGATTAGGCTAGGTGCAGTTTTGGCTTGGCATGTGGGTCCAAGGGGCAGCCATGGGTGCATGGCGTGACTAGCTTGGGCTAGGCGCGTGACCAAGCTAGGGTTTTGGGCCAAAGGTCGTGAGGGGACTTTAGACGGCCAGGATTTACTCCTGGGATTGAAGCGAAACCATTGATTGTTGCACGCCTTCACTTTGGTAGCCCCATGGGGAAGGCCAGCATGGTGGCGCGGCATGAGGGGCCATGGAGAGACTTGTTTGGCATGGCGCGACTAGCTTGGCTAGGTGCGTGACCAGGCTAGGGTTTTGGGCCAAAGGTCGTGAGGGGACCTTAGACGGCCAGGATTTTCTCCTTGGAATGAAGGGAAATCGTTGATTGTTGCCTGCGTTCACTTCGGTAGCCGCATGGGGAAGGAAAGCATGGTGGCGCGGTATGAGGCGCCATGGCGAGACGTGTTTGGCATGGCGCGACTAGCTTGGATAGGTGCGTGACCAAGCTAGGGTTTCGGGCCAAAGGCCATGAGGATACCTTAGGCGGCCAGGATTTGCTCCTGGGAATGAAGGGAAACCGTTGATTGTTGCACGCCTTCACTTTGGTAGCCGCATGGGGAAGGACAACATGGTGGCGCGGCATTAGGGGACATGGCGAGACGTGTTTGGAATGGCGCGGTCGGCGTGGCTGTCATGATTTGCCATCGGCACAGAGGTGTGATCGCTGTCGTATGCGTCAAAAATAATTACACTTTCTTACTACTCAAAATATAAATATAGCAAGGGCAAGAAAGGATCGATCCCACAGAGAGGTCTAGGTTGTCTCGTTGTTTCGGTTTCCTATATAAATAACACCGGGGTTTTCTGATTTTTATATACTAAAATAAAATAAAAGCAAATAAAGGAATAAGCAAACAAATCAAATAGAAGAGATATTGGTTAAGGATTCATCTTCATTCACTAACATGCTTTCAAAACAATAATTAGAATTGATTTTTAATCTCAACTTTTATCAAAAGCCCTAGAATATCTTGATCGCAAGAATATCCCGCAAATTCCCTTTTATTATCAACAAACACATTAAAATATGCGAGTATGAGTTCTATCTAAAAGAACAACCTAACGTGTAAAATCACTAATTAAGTTTAATTCCCAAGATACATTAAGTTCTATAAAATCAGGCCAATCAAAGCAATCGAACGTGGAAAACGCACTAATTCAATTTAACAAAGGTCACGAATCACTTGTGATTATTAGGATGCATCACTACAATCAATATTCACAATTATGCTACTTGTATTCAAGGAGTATCACTTTTTCGTATAATAAACCCTAAACTAGCATTAGATATGATTATGAGTTCTACCAATTTGCAACTTGACAAAACTAACATTCAATCATGGAACCTATTTTCAGATAATCGTGAACGATAATTATGAGACAAAACTAATATATTGAATCAAAGAATCATGCTTTGTGAAATCCAACTATTCCATAACCAATAATAAAATTAAGTACTCATGTTCATGGAGTTCATAACAAGAAGAAAGAGAAACCCTATCATGTTCACAAACCCTAGAACAAAGTAGAAGATAATATCTAATAGAGAAAAGACTTCTCTTTTTATATGTTTCTCAATTTCCATAAAGGATACTCCTTCCAAAATTAGGTTTTCTCTTCAAAGTCCATTAGATGAAAATACACCAAGCCCACAAGTAATAAAAACCCGTCTAGAAAATATGTCCCAAAAGCGCTCGCCGGAAAAATGGGTTTTTGGCCGGGATCCGGCGAGAAAGGTCTTCGCCGGCAACCGGAATATTCTTCTCCGTCGATAGAATATTCCATCACGGCGTCGTTACAGTTAACCGTTGACCTAACGGTCATCGTTAGTCAACCGGGTCAAGGGGTGAGTCAGTCACTGAGTTAGCTGAGTTCAGAACCGAGTCAGCTGCCTAACTCAGCTGACTGGTTTGGCCAAGGCTGTTGCAACCATTGTTCTTCTCTCCAGCCATGATGGCTGAGTCTCCTGCACATTGCCAACAAATCCAACACTCTGTCCTTCATTCTACAAGCAGCATAGTTTTACTATCTCCTCTGACCTTCAATTCCAACTCCATTATTTCCATTGCTTCGTCAGTAATCACCAAACCCTTGTCCACTGCAATTGAAGATGTTCCACAAACCATTCTGGTACTACAAGACTGTCTCAGCAACTCCACTCCATTTCATCCTCCAATATGCAAGCTCACCAGTTCCATTTCCTGTAACATCAACCCAAATTCAGTCCCTCGCAGCTCCATATCACCACCATGCTAGTCATCATGCCACAGCCATGATGGCTATGCACTCACCACTGCATCTCACCAACTGCACTTGCAATTCCTTCTGCTCAAACCTATCACTGCCCATCTTGCTTGCACTCTCGGCATATCAACTCAACATCATTACCACCAACTACCTGCAATCATTGCAGTGCCAACCCGCAATTACCAGTCCAGCAACACAGCTTATTACCACCTGCAAAGCCACAACACGAACACCTGCTACAAGAATATACCAGTTCAACCCTCATCTCACCAACAACCAAATTCAAACCTCAACTTCATTACCAGTACCCATTTCGACCAATTTGTAGTTGTAATAGCATTTCCCTGTAATACAATTCAACCAATTCCTTGGCTTACACGACTGCACTCCAGCTATAGCACAAACCACCTCCTTCTCTGTAATTTCACCACCTCAACATTAACAGCATCAACTCGGCACCAAACTCAGTAACCTACAATACCCATTTACCAGACCATCAAAGACTGCAGCTTTCCTTCAATTTCAGAGGCGAATCGAACCCTAATTCCAGTTTATTCTCTTATCTTCTGTTTTTAACTTCAAATCAATCTCGACCACATCCATCAAGAATCACTCCATCAAAACCCATTCTTCTGTTCACCCTTTAGATTCAATTACAACAGCAAGAGTCGAGAAGTCCAAACAAAAAAAAACCCATCCTTCGAATTCAACAAAATCCAAATTCGAACCAACCTATTCTTTCATTAACCTGCATCATCAACTCTTTTGAGACCTCAAATCTCAATCACCATCCTAGCAACATTAGCACCTCCAATTTCTGCTTAATCTTCTTTTCTATTTCTCGGACAATATAACAGCAGCAAAGACGACTGCTTCTCTTCTTCATCTTCTCTATTTCAGGCGCAATGGTGAATGAGAGGAATAACTCTCGATTTTAGGGTAAAGAGCGAGGGCCGGATGTTTACACCCAATGACAATTACACCCTCTGTTAAATGATAAGGGATACCCTGAATGATAACCCCTTAACCACAACTGGCTGCCTTTAAACATTATTTCAAAAGGGAGTTTCCCCTTAACCTTGAGTCGTCTCCCGATGGTGTTCGCCTGAGAAATGACGGTTTTGCCCTTCTTTCTCAATTTTGGATGATTTCTTCTTCTTTTCCTCCGTGCGACTCCAGAGTACCTAATTAATCAAAAGCGAACATAAGATACATAATTCACACGAAAAATATCAAAGAAAGAATAAATACTAAATATAAAATTAGGTGTTTTAGACACCTATCAAATTCCCCCACACTTAGACTTTGCTAGTCCTCGAGAAAATCAAACAAAACAAACCTAAAACAAATACATACAACTCCGTGACGTCGAGGATACGGTTAATTTTAGCATAATTAACAAGCCTTTAACCCCCTAGGTATCCCTAGTGGTCGAGTTATAGTCTCGTGAAGGTTTACAAGAGGTCTACCTACAAAACCTATATTTCCAACTCCGTCTAATTGTGACAAATCAATGAACGAATCCAAAATGACTACAGGAGGAGGTACCTTGCAAATTCAATTCATATATTAGTAAATAAACTCTAATTAGATAGTCGAACAAGCCACAATACTCGGAAACTAACAAACCACAATCACAATGAAAAGATTAAGAATATGGATATAGATGTAGATGTTGGCGAATGTTCACAAGTGATCGATGTTTCCCATATCTGTCTGAAGGTCACTGCCAAGATGAACCTATGCCTATTGGATTGAGCTACTGGTTTGAATTCTACATCAACTCACTGGCATATACAAGGGAACCAGGAGTGACTTTATTCAACCAAAATACAACATTCTTTTCTTTCTTTCTTTTTTTTCACTTTTTTTTTTTTAGACAACATGATTGGATCAAACTGGATCCAAGCGCATGATTCTTGTCAGTAAGTACATGATAGTTGCCTTGGATCCTGCATTCCACGCTTGTTTTGGCGACGGAGACAGGGACTACGTTTCACACATACTACTATTCCCAAGTGTCATTTTATTCCGTTTTGGTCTAATTGGTCGGTCTCTTTTTCTTTTCTTCTTTTTTATTAGTAACTCAATCACTCTATTTCATCCTAGCAGTAATAACAACTCGATTTTTAGTAACCCACCAAAGCACTTAGAGAACAATAGATAAATATGGAAAAATAAAAATAGAATGCGATATGGTGATATTCCGAGATATGGTAACAACTATCATGTTAATTGTGATTTCTGAGTTATGTTCGTCCCTTTTAGTTAATTGGTTCCTCAACTCCTGCATTCAAAATGGTTCCATCCACTAATGGTGTCATCCTAAAGGCACAAGTTTCTAGATTTCGGAGTTCAAAAAGCACAAATTTTTTTCTTTGTTTTTCTATTTTTTCTATTTTTTTTATAGGCATAAAACAAACTAAAACAAACTATACAAACATATAAATGCTCCCCCACACTTAAACTTCACATTGTCCTCAATGTGTAAAACCGAAAGTTCTGAATTCTGACGTAACAACAAATAAAACGCAAAAAATGTGCAAATTGGTAAGGAATTTGGAAAAACTCCATTTCACAAAAGTTGTTCACCTACGTGTTTTCTACACAATGTAAAAATTTCACAGTGTTTTGATAAACGGTCTGACATTTATGGTCTCTGGACTGAACTACGCGCAGTCTGAAATTTTCTGACGAAAAGGTATTCATCATAATTCTCTTCTAAGATAGATTATGGACTTAATGAAATTAAACATGGGAATGCAAATATGAAAACAATAAAAAAAAAATAAACAAAAATAAAATAAAAAGCAAAAGGATAAGGATAAGAGATACAAAACCGGTGGGTTGCCTCCCACTTAGCGCTTGTTTTAAAGTCGACGGCCCGACTTAGCTTCTTGAAAGATTCATTCCCCATATATTAGCAATCTGAAAATTTGGGGATCCATCCATAGCACCTGTTTTGCAAACACTAGCTTCACACAAATATTAGTAATATAAAATATAAACGAAGTTATTAACCGATAAAAGTTCCCCCCACACTTGGAAGTGCATAAAGAATATATGAGTCGGGTACTTCCATGATTTCTTGTTCACAAACCTGCATAGTATGAGAATCAAATGTCTCTAATGGAGGAAATCGAGAAACAAAGTCAGTCAACAATGTTTTCGAAGCACATACATTCAAACCAATAAGAGGTAAAGGAGAAGAAACAATATGCAAAGGGTTAGACAAACCTCGCACAATCTCTTGTAGCACGGAATCCTCTTCATCCTTGAAAAATTCAAGTGAAATATTCATCTCTTGTATATCATGGTCCTATATCAAACCTTGCAACCATTCTTCGTCCATTTCTGCCTTAACCAAAGTCTCGACATCAACATCATCATTACAAACATTCACAAGTTCAATTGGGTCTTCCACAATATTGGTCATAACGGTCACATTCTCAATATACTCCTCTTCATTAGACTCAAACCATGTTGCAAAATTCTGAAAAACACTAGTTTCATCATACTCATGTACCTTTTGAATAGGTGCTTGATCATTATAAAGATCAAGAGTTGAGTCAACTACACTAACGTCATCAAATATCTCCAAATGTTGGTCCTTTTCAACACAATCATCATCATCTTCATCTTCAAACTCACCATAATCAGAATCATCGTCGGTTTCCCAACCTTTATCACGACGTCGTTTGAGTTCCATATGAATGGTCCTACTGATTTCATTGACAAGCTCTTCCGAGTATCCATCGTCTTCCAACTTGTATAATTTCTGCACAAGTTTTCTAACGTTCACACGCTTACCACCATTAGCTACAATATGTTCTCTTTCCCATGACTCTTCCCTTTGAATGGGTGAATGATCATAACTACGATCCGGAGTCGGGTAAGAAGGCATATTCCATAAATTGGTTTGTGCGATGTTCTCTATATTACGGTCAAGTTGGTCTAGCCTTTGTTGCATATCTTGCAATCCATGAATAATCTGCATACAACTCGAATAAAGCCAATTAGAAGTATAATTATCCCACCTAGGTGCTTGACTTACATACCCACTACAAGGGTGTTGTTGGTATGTATGAAAATCACCATAAGGTTCTCTAAGATATGCATCATAGCCAATAAATTGGTTTTGATTGCCTTCCATAGATGGTGGGAAATTTTCATAGTGTTGAGGAGGTTGAAAGCCGTATTTATTGTTCCAATATGCTCCTTCCATAGAATTGGTACCTGAAATACGATTCCCAAAACTATGTTAAAAACCAGAAAATAAGAAAAGCAAAAATAAGACTAAAAACAAAAACTAAAATAAGAAACTAAAAACAAGTGACAACCGTTGCCTTCCCGGCAACGGCGCCAAAATTTGATCGTTGTCGTATGCGTCAAAAATAATTACACTTTCTTACTACTCAAAATATAAATATAGCAAGGGCAAGAAAGGATCGATCCCACAGAGAGGTCTAGGTTGTCTCGTTGTTTCGGTTTCCTATATAAATAACACCGGGGTTTTCTGATTCTTATATACTAAAATAAAATAAAAGCAAATAAAGGAATAAGCAAACAAATCAAATAGAAGAGATATTGGTTAAGGATTCATCTTCATTCACTAAAATGCTTTCAAAACAATAATTAGAATTGATTTTTAATCTCAACTTTTATCAAAAGCCCTAGAATATCTTGATCGCAAGAATATCCCGCAAATTCCCTTTTATTATCAACAAACACATTAAAAGATGCGAGTATGAGTTCTATCTAAAAGAAAACAACCTAACGTGTAAAAGCACTAATTAAGTTTAATTCCCAAGATGCATTAAGTTCTATGAAATCAGGCCAATCAAAGCAATCGAATGTGGAAAACGCACTAATTCAATTTAACAAAGGTCACGAATCACTTGTGATTATTAGGATGCATCACTACAAGCAATATTCACAATTATGCTACTTGTATTCAAGGAGTATCACTTTTTCGTATAATAAACCCTAAACTAGCATTAGATATGATTATGAGTTCTACCAATTTGCAACTTGACAAAACTAACATTCAATCATGGAACCTATTTTCAGATAATCGTGAACGATAATTATGAGACAAAACTAATATATTGAATCAAAGAATCATGCTTTGTGAAATCCAACTATTCCATAACCAATAATAAAATTAAGTACTCATGTTCATGGAGTTCATAACAAGAAGAAAGAGAAACCCTATCATGTTCACAAACCCTAGAACAAAGTAGAAGATAATATCTAATAGAGAAAATACTTCTCTTTTTATATGTTTCTCAATTTCCATAAAGGATACTCCTTCCAAAATTAGGTTTTCTCTTCAAAGTCCATTAGATGAAAATCCACCAAGCCCACAAGTAATAAAAACCCGTGTAGAAAATATGTCCCAAAAGCGCTCGCCGGAAAACTGGGTTTTTGCCGGAAATTGGCCGGAATCCGTCGAGAAAGGTCTCCGCCGGCAACCGGAATCTTCTTCTCCGTCGACAGAATATTCCGTCATGGCGTCGTTACAGTTAACCGTTGACCTAACGGTCATCGTTAGTCAACCGGGTCAAGGGGTGAGTCAGTCACTGAGTTAGCTGAGTTCAGAACCGAGTCATCTGCCTAACTCAGCTGACTGGTTTGGCCAAGGCTGTTGCAACCATTGTTCTTCTCTCCAGCCATGATGGCTGAGTCTCCTGCACATTGCCAACAAATCCAACACTCTGTCCTTCATTCTACAAGCAGCATATCTTTACTATCTCCTCTGACCTTCAATTCCAACTCCATTATTTCCATTGCTTCGTCAGTAATCGCTAAACCCTTGTTCACTGCAATTGCAGTTGTTCCACAAACCATTCTGGTACTACAATCCTGTCTCAGCAACTCCACTCCATTTCATCCTCCAATCTGCAAGCTCACCAGTTCCATTTCCTGTAACATCAACCCAAATTCAGTCCCTCGCAGCTCCATATCACCACCATGCTATGCATCATGCCACAGCCATGATGGCTATGCACTCACCACTGCATCTCACCAACTGCACTTGCAATTCCTTCTGCTCAAACCTATCACTGCCCATCTTGCTTGCACTCTCGGCATATCAACTCAACATCATTACCACCAACTACCTGCAATCATTGCAGTGCCAACCCGCAATTACCAGTCCAGCAACACAGCTTATTACCACCTGCAAAGCCACAACACGAACACCTGCTACAAGACTATACCAGTTCAACCCTCATCTCACCAACAACCAAATTCAAACCTCAACTTCATTACCAGTACCCATTTCAACCAATTTGTAGTTGTAATAGCATTTCCCTGTAATACAATTCAACCAATGCCTTGGCTTACACGACTGCACTCCAGCTATAGCACAAACCACCTCCTTCTCTGTAATTTCACCACCTCCACATTAACAACATCAACTCGGCACCAAACTCAGTAACCTACAATACCCATTTACCAGACCATCACAGACTGGAGCTTTCCTTCAATTTCAGAGGCGAATCGAACCCTAATTCCAGTTGATTCTATTCTCTTCTGTTTTTAACTTCAAATCAATCTCGACCACATCCATTAAGAATCACTCCATCAAAACCCATTCATCTGTTCACCCTTTAGCTTCAATTACAGCAGCAAGAGTCGAGAAGTCCAAACAAAAAAAAACCCATCCTTCGAATTCAACAAAATCCAAATTCGAACCAACCTATATATTCTTTCATTAACCTGCAGCATCAACTCTTTTGAGACCTCAAATCTCAATCACCATCCTAGCAACATTAGCACCTCCAATTTCTGCTTAATCTTCTTCTCTATTTCTCGAACAATTTAACAGCAGCAAAGACGGCTGCTTCTCTTCTTCATCTTCTCTTTTTCAGGCGCAATGGTGAATGAGAGGAATAACTCTCGATTTTAGGGTAAAGAGCGAGGGCCGGATGTTTACACCCAATGACAATTACACCCTCTGTTAAATGATGAGGGATACCCTGAATGATAACCCCTTAACCACAACTAGCTGCCTTTAAACATTCTTTCAAAAGGGAGTTGCCCCTTAACCTTGAGTCGTCTCCCGATGGTGTTTTCCTGAGAAATGACGGTTTTGCCCTTCTTTCTCAATTTTGGATGATTTCTTCTTCTTTTCCTCCGTGCGACTCCAGAGTACCTAATTACTCAAAAGCGAACATAAGATACATAATTCACACGAAAAATAGCAAAGAAAGCATAAATACTAAATATAAAATTAGGTGTTTTAGACACCTATCAAGGTGCGGCTAGCATGGTTGGCAAGCCTTGGCTCGGTCGGTGTGGCTGGCATGATTTTCCATTGGCACAGAGGTGCGGCTAGCATGGTTAGCATGCCTTGGCGCGGTCGGTATGGCTGGCATGATTTTCCATTGGCACAGAGGTGCGGCTAGTATGGTTGGCATGCCTTGGCGCGGTCGGTGTGGATGGCATGATTTGCCATTGGAAAAGGGGTGCGGCTAGCATGGTTGGCATGCCTTGGCGCGGTCGGTGTGGCTGGCATAATTTTCCATTGGCACAGAGGTGTGGCTATCATGGTTGGCATGCCATGGCGCGGTCGATGTGGCTGGCATGATTTTCCATTGGCACAGAGGTGCGGCTAGCATGGTTGGCATGCCTTGGCGCGGTCGGTGTGGCTGACATGATTTTCCATTGGCACAGAGGTGCGGTTAGCATGGTTGGCATGCCTTGGCACGGTCGGTGTGGCTGGCATGATTTGCCATTGGCACACGTGGGAATTATGGTTTGGCTCGTCGTAACCATAATTTGAAAAATATACCTGGGTAATTATTTTAGAGACACATTAAAGATTTCAGTAAATGTTCCTAGTAAATGCTTGTTCCTTTAAATGTTGTGACATTACTGTCTGCTAGGTTTTAGTGTTTTACGATTTTAACCCTAAGCTAAAAACCACCATCAACAGTTGTATATCAATACTTTAAATATTATGTATGTGTCTGTTTAGTCCCTCGAATCTGTAATAAATGCAGTTAAATGGTCGATATATCGACGGTATAACCGATAATGTCGACGTGTGAATTTTTTTTTTATAAAAATCATCAGTATAAATTTTGAAACCGATATTACATTGATAATTCAACATAACATCCCTGATGCAAAGTTGTAACATGTCGGTCCTAGCGAAGAAAAACGATATCCGATATTAACCACAATGCTCGGGAGCATAGCCGCATGGATGATTCATAGAAAATGAATTCCTCCAAGAGTCCTGGCGAAATCCATAAATATCATCCTGGAATTATTTTCTCAAATCAAGTTTCGATGGCTCTCATTTGTTAGATGGTTACCTATAAGAACCTTCATATCTTTGCTTAATGGCTAAATTTTCACATTTATCAAATATTTCATCGATATAATCTTCCCCGGATACAACACATCAGAAGGCATGAAAACAATGGGATCGATTTACCTAAAAAATAGATGTGTCAGTAAAAAATATAAAACCAAAACTGAACTAAAATAATTAGACACATGGTCCAAACTCCAAAGAACAAAAAGAAAGATATTCTTGATATCCAACAGAGACACTCTTAACAAAAATAACATTGAATCTTAGTGATTTCAATCTATCTGTGAATGCTCGTCTACGTCCTGGATAGTAAGCAATGGCATGTTTTCATACATTTCTTGGGTAAAGCTGATCTTTGTGTAGTCATCTTCGTCGCCCTAGTTCATTATAATGACCATCATCTTCGTCCTTGTGTGTTATAATGACCATCTCCATGGGTTGTTTGCTAGTGGCGTTCACCGGTAAAATTGGACGGGAAAAACTTGTCAGTATCCACATTATAAAGACTTTGTGCGCTGTTATTTTCCATGAGACATGCATAGGAAGTCCTCACAGAAAATTGCCATCGGCTCAAGATCACTTGAGACACATTGCCAGATTTAGTAGTCTTTACCGTCATCAAACTAACCTCTACCCAGCCTTTTTGCTGTCAACTCTTGCCATCGGCATAGTGCTCCTGTCCATGGAGTAAAAGAAGGAACATATAACAACACAGAATTCAAAAATGAGCAAGGAAGAGACCTAAGATAAAGAAACCCAAAGCATAAAATATCGAAAGTAAGAACCAAAAACAGCACCAAGATATATAAGTAACACACATCCTAAGATACAACTCATAGGGTATGATCACGACATATACATTTCACAGACCACGTGATATTTGACGTTAACTTACATCAACACCTAACCCCAAGTGGTAACATTCATTACTACCCAGACTAAATAACCACTGCTTCCATAAATTATTACCAACTAATAAACTTCCATTTGACAATGGCTCTGAGTCTCAAACTACTAAACGACATTGATTTTATCTCAATGAAAATCCCAAAGTTTATTGGAAGACTAACCGTACTTAGGCAAGTGGCCCAGGAAGTAGTTCACTTTGTGAGTACGCAGAGGAACCATTCTCTTTTCCAATGTCCTGCAACATCTGAATTTATCGGTGGTGCCTGTATTTCAACAATTTCACGAACAAATGGCAGATTCATGCAGACCCGCATGTATTCAAGCCCATAGCTTGTGATTAGATTATAATTATACCATATGGATCCACTGGTAATGGGCTTGAAGACATAAGGATTGGCATAAGTCTTCTTTTAGCTAGTGATAATGACTGATTTCCCTGCTTGATTAATCCGCTGGCAACCCGGCATCTTTCGAAATCAGACTGTTAACATCAAGGAAGTAAAATTTGCAGCCGTTAACATAGATTTTGATTAGTACACTAATATGTAACTAAAACTCCCACAAAATAAAACATCATCATTTATGACAAATCTAAAAGACTGAAGGCTAATGCTGAGAAAATGTACATGGTAGGATAATAAGTCGCTGCAATGAGTTATTTCTTGGACACTCTCTTTATCAGTCAAAAAAATAAAAAATTGGATTGTGCGAGTCATCAACTCACATAGATGAGTAATATTTGCCCAATGATGGACTGAACAAAGGGACGTACCAAACACACCTTGTTGGCATCCTATATATTTGGATTGAATTCTACCTAAGTTGTTGACAAAGCATGATCAATTATCTATAGGTAACCTAAATAGTCGCTGTAATTTTACATCTTTTTGCATCAGTCATGTATTAATAGAGTGAACATAATGTGTTTCTACTTCTATAAGTAACCCAAGTGGCCTAGTGGTAAAAAAATAAAAAATTGGATTGTGCGAGTCATCAACTCACATAGATGAGTAATATTTGCCCAATGATGGACTGAACAAAGGGGCGTACCAAACACACCTTGTTGGCATCCTATATATTTGGATTGAATTCTACCTAAGTTGTTGACAAAGCATGATCAATTATCTATAGGTAACCTAAATAGTCGCTGTAATTTTACATCTTTTTGCATCAGTCATGTATTAATAGAGTGAACATAATGTGTTTCTACTTCTATAAGTAACCCAAGTGGCCTAGTGGTAAAAATGTCAAAACAGATCACACGATCAAACTAGAAATAAGTGGAATTTGTGGTCACTTACATGAGATCGACGAAAATGGTCCACCATAAGTGTAAGGCCTGCATGTAGTAAGTAACAACAAGTAATACGAAGCACAACAGGTTCCTCATTCCTGAGCAGTATTTTAGAAGCTAGACTTTCAAGTATCCCGTCGTAGATTCTTACTTCATCTAAGATGATTAATGAAAGAAACAACAAATTAAGTCACCAACCTGTTGATGATCTCAGCAATTTCTCCTTCTGTAAGTTGTTTTTCGTCCATCATGAGGAAATATTCAATAGACTTGCATATTATCTTTTCACAAAAAGGTTGGGAGTCTCACATGGTCAGGTGGTGGGGCCAGTTCGTAGGTGAAGTCATGTGAACCCAAATAATGATGATCATGAAAGCTTTTGGTAAGATGGGATAGCTGAGCACAGAACTCATCCTGCCACCGCTCAGCAAAACAAAATGTTTCATTCACTTAGGTGCAAAGATGATGTTGACCCAACTCATTTATAGTGAACCAAGTTGAATACTTGTTTATCTGAATCCTATGTGTATTCTTCTCTATATCAGAGGTCTACACGAATATTTTCTCGCTAAGTAAATGGAGTTTTCCTCAAAATGTTTTACGGACCAAATGAACTTGGGACTCATTCACATCCTAGGCACAAAGTGACATTATTAGCACATCTTTGTCAAAGAGATATCCTTCAAATCTAGTATTTATCCATCATGGACCTAGCCTTTCCTAGATGGTTTAAAAGCTTCTAGTTGGTGACATTCTAGAAACTACGATACAAAAATGTAAGAGTATTTCCTCCTAAAGTTTGAATCGTACGAAAGTAAGCATTCTATTATTTACATGAGTTCAAGTGTTTAAAAAACATATCTCCGCAAGAATTATTGTGGTAAACTTCTTACTGAATTTTTGTATTGTAGTTTACTCATTGTGGTAACTGATAGTAAGCATACAAAAGGTTACTTCAAGCTCAAATCAACATATATCAAAACCAAGAACACTCACCTGAGACTTACTTCATATGCATGGGAAGGTAGTTGCTTAAGTATATCTAATTCAGCATAGAGGATATGCATCTCTTTCTCAAAATGCATGTCATCGACAATTTTAATAGTGTAAGTTTATTCCTTTATTCATTTCTATAATGAACCTCGATGAAATTCAGACAATCATAACCCTATGAGACACTTAACAACCTCAACTCAACTAAAACAGGCATGTGAACGCATATTACTCAATCATCCATATTAACAGATAAAGAAGACAATAGATAACTGTTTTTATAATGGTATTGCATAGTATCATAGTTTGGCTCAATTCATTCAACTAATTTATTGCGCAAACTATGGAACAATGAGCATAATATAACTGAAACATTGACATGATAAAACAAAAGTTCGAGTAACTTATCAGAAAGAATACCTTGAGAACCTGGGTAGATGGATAAAACTTTCAGACAGAAGTCCGAGCATGTGGTGCCCTTCTCAATACGCTTGCGGTACAATCAAACATGGCCTTCAAAGATAACTAAAATTCATTAGATCACTAAATTTCATAAGACCAACAATCAATACCAAAAAACTAAAAGAGTAGTAATTAGTTATGCATAATGCCCTACAAAACCCTAAGTGCAATAGCTTGTCACAAGGAGTACCTTCAGCCTTGAAAGTACAATAAAGAAATCCTTAATAAAAATAAAACCAACGACCAAATTGCTAAAATAGCAAGAATCGATTCACAAAAGTAAAATACACTATGAAAACACTATAGTTGCCAACCTAAAACCTGTAAATATTCCCATAATCAAAATCAAACCAACAAACCAAATAATGAATAAGTAACAAAACTGTGAGACAGGAAAAAAGTATAAGAAAACACCTCAATTAGATCACTGAATTTCATAAGGACAACGATCAATTTTTCTTTTTTCTTTTTGGCCTAGCACCTTCAAGGAACTTGATCAAATAGAAATATTGACTGATGCATAATCAAATAGAAATTAAAGCGGTGACTAAAGTAATGAAATATAAACTAAGTCAAACAATTGTAAACACTATATAAACTTCAAACATATGTGAACATTAATTGAAATTTATAACAGGAGAAAGGCTAAAAATTAAAGAGCAAACCCTAGGACTCGTGTTTACTAACCAAGTTTGCATCTTTCTTCTTATCCCTGTTCTTCACAGAGAAGATCCTACACCAGTTACGATAGACCCAACATGAAACCTTTATCCAGGCTTCTTTGGTCTCATCTTTGTCCAATTTAATGCGAGGGAAGAAGAAGAAAAAGAAGTAATAAGAAATGACTAATAAGACAATTGAATGATACACTGATAATTGCTTACGGAATCATAATTCAGTGCTAGATTACCAACAGGCAATCAAAAAATAGAGCAATGCTTATCAAAAGAGGAATAACTGAAGCGGAATAATCAAGTGAATAGCTATAGCTAACATTATACATTGTACCAATCTCTGGCTATGCAGCACAATAAAATCTTTGTTCTGTAAATTGACTTAAATTGTCTAACAACTTTGTACATGATGAAGACCAAAAGAAATCTATGAAAGGAAGAGATTTTTAGAACTACTACCGTCAGAATAAGCTTTACTTCACAATTCATAGTTATCAAAAAGATCTAGGCCATTACCTGTATCAAATCAATAAACTTACAAATTTATTACCTTTGTTGATTCATATATACACCATTTAAATTTAATCTAATAAGTGGAAATAGGAATTCCAAAGTAGGAGATCATTATTTTTCATAGCATCAATATGTTGATGTGTATTACATTACAAATATGAAAATGGGAACCAAATCTGGGATATAAAGAACAATGAGAGAAGGAGAAATCGGGATTATGGTTAGTTACTTAACTTGTGCATGGAAGGAAGCTTTAGAGATTGATTCTTGTAACCGCGAAGAAATAATCTAGGGTCTCTTTCTCATGGAAAAAATATGGGTTTGATTAATTAATTCTTGATAAGAAGAAAAACATCAAAATAAGAACAGGAGATAATCTAAAGATCAAGAGAGCAAACCCTGGATCAAATACACCTACTTTGAATTGCTTACCAAATACACCTGTTTTGAATTTCTTCTCAGTATGGGATTGCGGGTAACTCAGCCACAAAAACGAAGAAGAAACCTCTCTCGCTTTAGATCAGATACACCTGTTTTAAATTAAAATTTCTTCTCATTATGGGATTGCGGGTAACTCAGCCAAGGAGCCTCGAGGAACTCAACTCACGAAGAACTCAATTAATTAATAAGAAAAAAAATTGTTGGCCCACATTCCCAACTCGTAACAATACCGGAAGTCTTCCTGACCGCCCAAGTCAAACTCTATCCAGAGTATCCCGACCGCCAGATGACACTACGGGCTCAATCATGTTCACTGGTTGACTCTTTGATCAAGGAGACAAAGTGCACCTTTTTTTTATATCATTGATGATTATTATCTTCTTTTTGTATTTAAAATAAGGAGAATAATCTCCGGCTTAACTATTTGTAATTCCCAAAGATATTATGTTTTGGACATATAATCAAATCCTGGAGAACGTTTCTCTCCAAGGACATTATCATCGAATCCAAGTGGTATCAGCCCCTTTCTGATCCTCTTTTCTCTAAAATTTAAAACAATGGCAGGTGAAAAAAAATCCATTCACCCATCTTTTGCCATCAACAACATCAAAACCCTAATTCCGGTTCTCTTAGATATCAAACAAGATGAATATTCCTCGTGGGTTTTCCTTTTAGAACTTCATCTCCAAGCACATAGATTACTTTTTCTCATCAATGGTTCAACAGAACCTGCGGATATTGATGTCGACACCGAAAAACAGCTAGATGCTCTCTGTCGTCAATGGATATTCGTCACCATGACCAAAGATTTGATGCTTACCGTTCTCAAGAAAGGGAAAACTGCAAAGGAGATTTGGGATCACCTTAAGACTCTTTTTCAAGACAACAAAGGTAGTCATGCTGCACATCTCGAAAATAAGTTTGTCAATCTTAAATTTTCTGATTGTGCTAGTGTTGATGATTATTGTGACAAGCTAAAATCACTGTCCGATCGTTTGAGTGATTTTGATTTTCCGATGAATGAAAAACGACTTGTTATTCAATTGGTTAACGGTCTTCCGAAGGAGTACAACACCATAGCATCATTTATACAGCAGTCCATGCCCTCGTTTGATGCTGCAAGATCGCATCTTCGCACCGAAGAGATACGACGAGCACAACACTCCATCACAGCAGCTCTCCAACTGCCCTCGCTGCTGCTTCTTCATCAACGAACATAACCAGCTCCCGTTCGCACAGCAGCTCCAGCAAACATGGTCCCAAGGCCCAGTCTAGTGACATGCGTCATGGACCAAGCCCAGGTGCGTCTCCTATAATAAGCCCACCTCTTATGTCGACTCCAAAAGGCCCACGTCCCTCCATGCCAGGCTACCTACCGTACTGGATACCTTTTTGGGACGTACCACCATGCCCCTATCCCACTCAGGCCTGGCAGTCATTTGAATATCAACGCAGGCCACCCAACACCAATTTCCGCAACAACCAACATGGTCGTTCCCCTGGAAGTGGTCGTGGACAAGCACGTTGCTCCTACAACTGAATCATTGCAACCAGCGGACATTGTTGAGGCATATAGCTCCATGCATCTCCAACAACCTGATGATGCCTTCTACATGGACACCGGTGCCACTTCGCATCTTACCGCTGATTCAGGTACTTTACATAACGTTTTCAATTCTAGTAAGTACGATCCATCTTAGTTGGTAATGGCAATAGCATTCCAGTTACGTATAGTGGTACCAAGCTTATAACCCTTCCTTCTCGCACCCTTCAACTCAAAAATATTCTCGTTGTTCCCGATATCATTAATAACTTAATTTCCGTTCGTAAGTTCACTACTGATAATCATGTTTCTGTTGAGTTTGATCCTTCTGGATTTTCTGTTAAGGATCTGAGTTCGAGGAAGATTATCCTTTGATGTGATAGTTATGGGGAGCTCAAACCTATTACCAACTCTGTCGTGCCACCTACAAAATCGTCCCAGTCTTCTCCCATTTTCCTTGCTGTCTTTTCGACAGACATTTGGCATATCCTCCTTGGCCACCCTGGCAAGGCCATTTTAGATGTCTTACGCAAAAATAATTTTATTCATTGTAATAAGAATAATTCTTCTAAATTTGTCATTCTTGTCAAGTTAGTAAACATGTTCGATTGCCATTTTATGAATCTAATTCCATTACTTTTGCACCTTTTGATATCATACATAGCGATTTATGGACCTCTTCATTACATATCGATGTCGGTTTTCGATATTATCTTATATTGCTTGATGATTTTACCAACTATCTATGGGTCTACCCTTTGAAATTCAAGTCCCAAGTTTATAGCAAATTTTTGGAGTTTCGTTCTTTCGTTCAAACTTAATTTGAACGTAAAATAAAATATTTTCAATGTGACATGGGCCGTGAATTTGACAACTCTTCCTTCCATACCTTTGCTCGTGACAATGGTCTTGTTTTTCGTTTCTCTTTCCCCTAAACTTCATCCCAAAATGGCAAGGCCCAACGCATGATACGCCGTGTCAATGATATTACCCGAACACTTATGTCTCACGCTTTCGTTCCCCCCAAATATTGGTCTACTCTCTTCATATGGCAGTCTATAAATACATAATCTTCTACCCACCAAAGTCCTTATTTTTCACTTACCAGTGTCTATTCTTTATCAACGACAACCAACGTATGAACATCTCCGTACCTTTGGTTTCCTTTGCTATCTTAATCTCTCATCCACAACTCCTCACAAACTTGCCCCTCGTTCCACTAGATGTGTCTTTCTTGGTTTTCCTCCCAACCACCGTGGTACCACTTCCTTGATCTTACCACAAATAAAATAATTATCTCTCGTCATGTAAATTTTGATGAAAATGTCTTTCCCTTCACAAATATCCATCCAAATGCTTCTTCTAATGACGAGTCTCCCCCTTCCCATCTCATTCATCCTTCCTATAATCTATCTTACCCATCTACTAAAACTTCCATACTCCAACCAATTACCACCTTCCCTGGACGGTACACTCCTCCTCACAATCGAACCAGCTCCTCTTCTGACACAACAACTCAGAACCCCCAACACACTCCGGCCACCACATCAGTCCTATCACCTACTCCACGTCTTTTCACCTTCCCTTCTCTGCGACAGTCAAACATCTCCACTAATTCACGTCTGTCCACTTCTACTCCTCCTCCATGTCAGTCCCTACTTCTGTCCACTTCTACGTCATTTCCATCTTCTGTTCAACTTCCCTCTATGTCCACACTCCGGTCCACTTATGCGTATGTTCCTTACTGCACTGTCTCAACAGTTGCAGACAGCATTCTGACACCTATTGTCCCTCTGACACCACAACCTGGTCCTTCCACCGTTGCTGCAAATCCACCCAATACTTTCCATCCACCCAATACTGTTTCCACACCTTCACCTCCTACTACTTCTCGTCCCATGACTAAAGCTTCCCGTGGCATTTACAAACCAATCCACCGACTCAATCTTCATGTCCAAACTTTACGCCATATCTCCCCAATTCCTCGCTCTCACTTGTATGCTCTTAGGGATATAAATTGGAATGCCGCAAAGAAAGATGTGTACAATGCTATGTTGAAAACTAATACGTGGGAACTTGTACCAAGACCACATGATGCTCATGTAATTCGTTCAATGTGGCTATTTCGCCACAAATTTACTGCCAATGGTTCTTTTCAGCGACACAAGGCCCGTCTTGTTGCTAATGGTAAATCTCATCAGGTTGGGGTTGATTGTTTTGAAACGTTTAGTCCGGTTGTCAAACCTGCTACTATTCATATTGTTACTTCGCGTTCTTGGACAATTCATTAGCTAGATGTCAAGAATGCTTTTCTCCATGGTGATCTGACCGAGACAATTTGTATGCATCAGCCTCCGGGATTTGTTGACCCTGATCACCCTGATTACGTATGTCGACTACGCAGATCCTTATATGGTCTCAAGCAGGCTCCTCGGGCGTGGTTTCAGAGGTTTTCCAAGTTTATTACTAGTTGTGGTTTTTGTGGTAGTGTGTGTGATCCATCTCTCTTTGTTTATCAATCCGGTTCAGATACGTCATATTTACTGCTATATGTTGATGATATTGTTTGACTGCCTCTAACAATACTCTCCTACACCGCTTCATTGATTTGATGAAACGGAAATTTGCCATATCTGACCTTGGACCGCTACATCATTTTCTGGGTATTACTGTCACTCGATCATCTTCAGGGTTATATTTGTCTCAGTCTTTATATGCTCAAGACATCATTGCTCATGCCTCCATGACACAATATAACCCAGTAGCTACTCCGGTCGACACCAACTCCAAGCATAGTACTACTTCAGGTCCTGCGATTAAGGATCCTACTCTATACAGAAGCCTAGATGGAGCTTTACAGTATCTCACATTCACCAGAACATACATATCATACATAGTTCAACAGGTATGCTTATCCATGCATGACCCTCGAGAGCCCCACATGCAGGCCCTTAAGCGGAACATTCGCTATCTTCAGGGCACAATTCATCACGGTTTATTTATCTCGGTCTCCACTACTTATATATTAACGGCATACTCTGATGTTGATTGGGCGGGATGTCCTGATTCTCGTCGATCGACTTCGGGTTATTGTGTCTTTCTTGGTGACAACCTCGTCTCCTGGTCATCCAAACGCCAGGCAACAGTTTCTCAATCCAGTGCTGAAGCTGAATACCGGGGGGTAGCAAATGATGTCGTTGAAACTACATGGCTTCACAACCTCCTTATAGAGCTTCATCTTCCTCTACGACGTGCTACTATCGTATATTGTGATAATGTGAGTGCGATTTATATGTCTGGAGACCCTGTTCAACATCAGCGCACCAAGTATGTGGAAATTGATATACACTTTTGATTCGTATACATTCATGTTCTTCACGTCCCCTATGAAAACCAGTATCTTTGACATCTTCACCAAGGAACTACCTCGTGTTTTCGGTCTAGTCTCGAATATTTTTCTCCTCTCCCCGACTAGAATAAGGAGAATAACGTTCTCCGGAGAACGTTTCTCTCCAAGGACATTATCATCGAATCCAAGAATTTCATTTCATCCATAGGGAAAACTCAATACATTTCATATATTCTAAATAATGCACACATTTCACGCATTCTGAATAACGCATACATCCCCATAAATTGTGACATTCATTTAGAAAAATTCTTATATACATTTCAAAGCACAAAGATGATATTCTAAATAATACCATGTCCCCATCCCCATAAATTGCATAAACCACTCAAGTCGGTGAAGAACCTTCGCATACTTTGATACCAATGACGATCAAACCAAGGACCGGTTGCGAATAACATATGTTGCTGTTGTACACGCTATCGTTGCTGCTCCACTGAAGTTATTTGTTGCTGCTATTCAATCCGTGCTACAAAGGAAATCAGTTTATGATGATGAATTGATGACCAGAGAAAGCTCAGCTTCAACATGGAACACGCAAGGGGCAAGCTGACAACCAATCACCAAAAACTACATCCCAACACGGAAAGTACATCTTCAAGCTGATGTTGTGGTATACTTGAAGTTGCAACAAGAACAGAACATTGCACAAATGCATCTGCAACAACTGGGATTAACTACTTCAAACAACCGGACTACCTCACTACACACTCTGTCGATATTTGTTCTTTTACCAAATAGGAAGGTTTTGTTTCAAAATTTCGGTCTAGTCTCAAATTTCTTCACAAAGAGCACAAAAGCCGACGAAGGATGAACGTTTTCTCCTCTCCCCCGCAGACTAAGGGGGTGTAATAGAATATTATCTTCTTTTTGTATTTAGAATAAGGAGAATAACCTCAGGCTTAACTATTTGTAATTCCCAAAGATATTATGTTTTGGACATATAATCAAATCCCGGAGAACGTTTCTCTCCAAGGACATTATCATCGAATCCAAGAATTTCATTTCATCCATAGGGCAAACTCAATACATTTCATATATTCTAAATAATGCACACATTTCACGCATTCTGAATAACGCATACATCCCCATAAATTTCATACATTTTTGGATACTAATGGATACAAATCGGGTCAGTTATTTTCAACTCAGCTAAGCTTAGATGTTAGAAGACTTGGGTTCAATCAGATTCCGTCTGGGTGCTGAGAAGTTAGATTGTTGAGAGTTTATGTGCGAATAGGTGTCGGAAAAGTACAAGCTTTCTGCTGTTAAATTTATGATGAATGGCAAGCTCTCAACTTCACCAAGTATCCCGTTAGCCAACCAAGGTTCATGGGTCTGTTTACCAATGAGTACTGCCGGCTAAGTTAAGGTTCTTATGGCCGGTTATGATGACTTGAGTTGGATCTCGAAGTAGGCAGCAAGGTGGCACGAGTTTGTAAAAGGTTTGAACAAGTTTTGGTGAGAAAAATCAGCTGGGGAACAAGGTTGTTGCGGTTGATTCATATACATCAAGGGACAAGATTGAAGACGTGTTTGTGTGGATTAGGAAAGTTCGGTTTTAGTCGGTGTTATTTTGCAGGGATTGAGAGCTATAAAACAAGACCAAAACCTACAAATAGAGATCATCTCATACCCCTCACCACTGCCGCATCTTCAACAGAGAGGAGCTTTCTGCTCCTCTCCAATCATCAACACCACCAGCATATCCACCAGTTTGCATATCATCTGCACCTGCATATCCATCATCATCTCCATACATCCATTCCACCATACCCCCTGCTCGCAACCCTAGTTTTGAACAACCTCCATTCCATCCACCAGTTCTGCATCCCCATTACCACCTGCATACAGCCATCTCCCTCATCATCCACAGCATATCAATACCACCTGCATACCACCGCCAATCGCTTCTGCAGTTCAGTTCCATCTTCCGTTCACTACAACAATCTCCACCTGTTCGCAGCAACTCCAACTCGCACCAACAGCAGTACAACAATACCACCTCCGCAGTTCCAGTCCATACGCTGCCTCCGTATCATCCAGTCCACAATACCATTCCACCACCTGCTGCTGTTGCTGTTTTGGTTTGCTGTTACAGTTTCATATTTTTATTTTATATCACCATGAACTCCAGTAGCTAAGCATCCTTATTAGGGATGATTTCAACGTCCGGAACTTGAATTCGAGTTGATATTTAAACCGCTTGTTTTCTTGCAATTTACCTTGTTATTGCTTATTCTCTACGGTACCAATATTGTTTATGAATTATTTCTTAATCGTTTAAGTTGCAAATTGAATGGTTGTTTGGTGATTCTAATTCTAGTTGAGACCTCTTCGACCCGTAATTGTCTAGAGACTCTTAATACAAGTAGTAATATGTGTTTATTGACAATGAGATTTTGTCAAGTAATCATATGTATTGAATGATACTAGTAGATGAATCGAGCTTTTGCATTTGTCACTAGGAATAACCTATCTCACGGAACTTAATGCATTTGTTCAAGTCACACCTAGAGAGCGTACTTCTAGGAAACTTGATGAGTAGAATCCGGTAGTTGAGCGTTTCCGTGTCCGGTGAATTAATGAGATTGCCGGATATTTGAGCGTACTAAATATTCTAGGGTTGTTAGTAATGGGTACTTTGCAGAAACATAGCTATATTGATAAGATTTACGTTTCGTGGCTGAGAAAGAGTCCTTGATCATTCTCATCCTCATTGTTTGCATTTATTTGTTTTACATTGTTCAGAAATTGAATTGACAATTTTGACTCAACTCTCCCTTAGGAACGAACCTGCTTATCCGTATATTACTAGTTAGTTTAAAGAGAAATAAGGAGTTTATTTTTTCGAGTTCGACACCTCGTCAACTACATGAAACAAATGCATTTTCCATCTGTTAGTCTTGAATATACAATAAATAATCACGATGAAAAAAAAAATACCGAGCACCAATTGTTGTTTCGAGATTGGCCCAAAAGATATTCGTCACTTCACTTGTTCGGAATTTTTCCTATTATGTGTCACATACTGGGTACCATCAAGATACTTATGAAGTCATCATTCCCGCACCTTTGCACATGCTTTTGTATGAAACAAGTTATATTCTCTTTTCCTTTTTAATAAAATTTTATCCTTGTTTATATAAAATTATATCTTGTTATCCAAATTGTTTTATCGTGTTTTTTTTTATTTTTTATAGCATAGCTCAGTTGAACTCACCAAGCATTGGTATGTCAAGTTTGGTTATCATATTTTAGTGTGTCAAAACTCATCTAAAGTCGCTTGATTATATAGACATACAAGTATTACTCAGAAGACCTGACATCATCCTTCCACTTGAAGTTAGTAATATTGACTTGAACTGTTTCATTTCTAACGTATCTTTCAAGTCGTGTTATATTGAAAACATAACTATGAAGATGTATATATTGTATAATACTCTAGTGATGTGACATGGTCATATTTGTATGATCATAGTATTAGGGAATTAGATTACGAAGTATAACTCTTATCTTATAAACTTCATAGATATGACATCGACATAATCTTATATATACTGTTATGATTATGTGAATGGGTTATGGTGAAGATTTCATCTTAGGAAACAATGTTTTACATTCGTTTAAAGGAAGTAGATTCATGAACTATCTTTGCGAATCGAAATTAGGGAAATTATTAGGCTTATTGGTACCGTTATTCATTGCAAATCTTTAGATTACTGATATGTGTGAGATGGTAGAACCGATCGTAACTATGTTATGTATCTTGGTATAACTAATCACAATGCCCGACTTATGATTTGGTATGACTATTTTCTATTAATTGGTGCAACCGATCCTAAGTAATCACCATGAGATGGTATGATCGATATTTGTAATTGGTGTGACCGATCACAGAGTATTGTGTAATCGATCCCTGTAATTGGTAACCGGTCCTAGTAATTGGTGTAACCGATCCTGGTAACTGGTGTGACATATCACAAGCAATACCATGGGAATATGGTAACCGGTCCTGGTAACTGATGTAACCGGTCCGGTAACTTATGTGACCGATCCTAGTGATTGGTAGAACCGATTGAACCTATGTATGTGATTTGATATTTGATCAATCACATAGTTATCTTGGAATATAGGTCAACCAATTCTAAACTTGTTTGGAAGTGTGGTATAACAGATTCCAAGAATGTAAACCCATGTAAATATGAATACGGATTTACAAAGAAGAGATGTCAACATACTTTGAACACGTACAATAACTCTTATCATTTATTGTTCAAAGATATTCCTTAGTACTCAAGGAGATCATGTGCCGAAATCATTAGTCTTATTGGTATGGGTATTCATTGCAAATTTTTGGATTACCAATATATGTGAGATGGTATAACCAATCGTAACTATGTTATGTATCTTGGTATAACTAATCGCAATGCCTGACTTATGATTTGGTATGACTATTTTTTATTAATTGGTGTAACCGATCCTAAGTAATCACCATGAGATGGTATGATCGATCCTAGTAATTGGTGTAACCGATCCTAGTAATTGGTATGACCGATCACAGAGTATTGTGTAATCGATCCTTGTAATTGGAAACCAGTCCTGGTGTTGATGGTGGTTTTTAGTATAGGTCGAAAACTGTAAAAGTCTATTTACCTGACCCGGCATCAGAAGTAGTAGACCTTGATATGTCTATATTCCGCAAGGAATTTGAAGAATATGTCAGAATTTGATGAGTGCCTATGTCTCTCTTCATATTATACTGAAACTCAAGCTCCTATATGAATTGTTCACTAGTATAGAGGCTAATGACTATTTAAGCTCCTTGTTGCATTACTCACTTATGCCAGAGCCTGCCAAGTATTCATTTTATGCTATGTTCCCCAGCCGAACTCTTGATGTTGACATGACATGACATGACAATCAATGTTCGCTCGCAACTGAGTAGCATGAATTTCCCGAAGTGTCAGGATTAAGATATGCATGGAAATACTCAATTAGAGGCACGCACGGTTATGCTGCCCTCTGAAACATAATTAGTGATTTTGTATGAACACATAAAATTCACCAGAAATTGATTGATTTTGTGTCAGCTCACAAAATTCAATCTTTCTAACCTAATTTTATTAATTTACAAAATTAGGTTTTTTGTGCCCTGCGTGATATTTCAAACCCTATTGTTCGAAAATAATCCTAGGAAAACTAGGAAATTGATCCATCATGGAGCAAGTATGAGCAAAATCCTACCAAAAAATCAGAAAACAAGAAATAAATAGGAATTGCGGCAAGTAAGAGCAGGGGCATAATGAGGTGTGCCCGCGCCACTTAGCCGACCAATTTGCTTCAGCGGGCGTCATGTATGGCCGGATGGCCACACTCCATGTTGCTGCTTGCCGGCCCCCTTTCCCATCGACCAATCATATCTCTTTAAATGCTCCACACACACTTTTAATAAAGTTGGAAGTTGGTTGGTCGACACACCTAATTCCTTAAGGAATTTAATATAGGGTACCCATGTCAGTCTTAAAACGATCACGGACGCACATTTTGGCCACTCGATTTATCAAGTCTAGACAGTTCTTAACACAGTCGGAAAAGCACCACCATACACACCTGCGGGCCCACTAGTGCCTTGGCCAATCGAAATCCTTTCAACTCGCCAACAGAGCCACTAACGAATTGCTCAAAGTTAGTTGTCCGCGCGACTTACAAAACCCTAATTTTTATTAAGCGACATTACATTACTGCCGCAAAACGATCTCGGCAGTCCAACTTCGCCAGCCGAATTGACCGGCCTAGATTCAACTCTAATCAACGAACACAGCGCGGATACACTCACTAGCGGCCAAACTATAGTGCTGGCTGGTCGAATGATCCACAGCATGCCGCCAACACCAAAAACCGTTGGCCAAAAATGGGTTGGCCACACGACTTTTAAAACCTAAATTAAATCAATGACATCCATTAACTGCCGCAAATCGTCTCGACCTCCGAACTTCGCCAGTCGAATCGTCCGGTCAAACTCCTATTATAGGTGTTCAACAAGATGTGGCCATGAACACCGGCCACCCCACTTCCATAAGGAACAATTGGCCAAGCCGCGACCTGCCCATATGGATCCTAAATGATCGCCCAAAGATGGTTGGACGCGCTTCTTATAGAAGTCTTAAATAAATTTGCGGCAATCAATAACTGCCGCAAATCATCTCATCTATCCAATTTGGCTAGCCAATTTAACCGGTCTAGATTTAACTTAGACCGACCAATAGGTTGTCAAAATGGCCACCAGCCATCACTCTCTTATAGGGACCGACCGACCTACCTTTGGCATGCATAAATATCTCCCAACAGCTTTCTGAAAGTTGCCGGTCATGCTATTTTTAAGATACTAGGTTCTGCGACCAACCAAGACAGGCTCAATACAAATGATGCTTCACATGCATCGATTATTTTGAGTTGCTTGCTTAAAAGCGATGCTTTACATGCATCGAATACATACGATATTTTATGAGTATCGACTTCACAAATTACTTAGTTATTTAACCTAATGGAATCACATGCTATTCTTTACGGCAAGTCTCATGACTCGGCTCGTCACACATGACTACCCGCCACCTAGCTTGCGCGTGATTGGTCAGAATAATTAGGCAAGACCCACTCAGAAACTTGCTACATATTTTCTATAAAATACTCGAGACGTCAAACATGTCACAAACTGGGGGGTGTTCATCAGGGTATTGGTCTGGCGGTTTACAGCGTGTAGCATGCAACACACCCATAATGAGAAAGCGTCAGGAAAAGTGGACAATTAGAGGCAGCTGAGAAGTAGTGGGTGTAAACTGACCCGTCTTCCCTCATAGTAAGACATGGTTTTCACACGATCCCACTTCTCTATCACTCGACTACTCCCATTTCCTATGATATCAGGGTGCGTGCAACTATGACTATATAAATAGGTTTTCAACCTATTTCAACCAACAATAGTTATCAATACAATATCCTGAAAAACACTAAAGAACTAATAGCTTACATTCCGCAAGCCAGTTCCATGTTCTGATACAAGTCATAAAATAACCACGCCTTCAGACTTAACCATTCTGATCTCAATCCTTTCTACGCTTCCATCCCTAAGATCAACCATTCTCCTTCATTTTGTGACTGAAGCAAGGCTGGAACGACCATTTCTTGGTTTAGGCCAGAATTGTACAGATTGATTTCTCAAATCTAAAGTAATCCCGTGCAGTGCATTTGTTAAGGGTTTAGATTCGTTTCTCGGTGGCACACCCAAATTTACCATTTCCAGCCCAATCAGTTTTTACCCCAAAACAACTGGCAACCACACTGGGAGATTAATCTCTCAGTTGCAAAAAATTATTTTCCCTATTACATTTTCAATTTGAAAAGGCGAGGGTACCCCAAATATACCTCAAGCTATAACTTTTCGTTCCTATAAGTCCTTTCCCCAAAAGTGATTGTCTATGGATTGAGTCGAGACAATACAACAAATCGGTTCACACTTTGTATGATCGTCTATGGATACGAGATCGAGACAATACAACAACAAAGTGTGTTTACTTGATACAAAGGTTCGGACTTAACCAAACTCAATAGGATTCACGTATCAAGTAAATAGGAATTAACGTTTGTGCAATTTACTTTAATTATAATAAAACAATTATAGTGCGGAAATATAAAGTAAATGACATAGCAATATTTTGTTAACGAGGAAACCGCAAATGCAGAAAAACCCAGGACCTAGTTCAAAATCGAATACTCTCAGGATTAAGCCGCTATACAAAATAAGATATCTTCGTATAGTTGAGACCAAGCAACTAAACCTATAGTTCACCTAGTTTCTTCTGTATTCCCATGCCTCCAACATGTAAACAAGTCACGTACTTGGACCAATTTCTTTGGTTCGTATTCCAAATAGTAAAGGAACAACAAATCTGTTTGGTATCAACTCTCTTCAACCAAGTGATATGAGTTGCGCAAAGGTTCCCTTGTTTATCTTAACATAAACTCCTTTGTTAGGTTCCAAGATCTATCTTATGTTTAAATGCCCAAAAACAATTTTTAAGATTAAGCAAACAACACTCTTCAACCAAGTGATATGTGTTGATGCCGATCTTCCTCAATTAATCAATCCAATCTACCACAAGGATAAACTGATTATTAATTGGATCCTCTTTTTCCAAAACAAGTATTGTGCACCCCAAAGATTATAAAAACACCAAGTAAGAAATCTTCAATATCTTCAGATCTTCTTAGATCTTCAATAAACACCTGCACACAATCACTTGAATCTCTTGTGATCAATCACACACATAACGAAGTCTGTTAACAATGGATTATCACAAGATCGTATTTAGATCTAACAATAGTCTAAAGATCCCTGTCGAAACCTTGAACTAGTTTGAGAAAATCTTATATCAGAAAAGAAGATTCTCAAGCCTAAACAAACTAGGTGCAATCAAATTTCAACCACCGTTAGTCAATCAAATCAATACGAAAATTAAAGATCAACCGCAATATCTAGTTTCCCACCAACGGGTCGCGCTAGAGCTTCTCAATCCAAAAGAAGACTTTAAATTGAGCGCCCGTAAGAGATTTTACCTAATTAGATTACTCTCCTCTCCGATAGGCGGCTTCACCAGTAACAAAGACAAAAGAGTAAGTCTAATGTTACGCAGGATTAGTTTGCTAGAAATGCAAACTCAAAGTATTTATAGACAAGGAAGTTTGGACACCAAGGAATTTCCAAAACCGAAAATATTCTCAATATATTTTTCATTACTTCACCAAATTCGGTTTTCATAATTCCTTTGAATGCACTGTCCAAAAATAATGATCGAAATCTCCTTGGAAAATCTTTAATTAGCAAATGCACATTACTAATTCTTATTTTCCATATATAATTAAAAACCCTTAATTAAAAATATTCGTAACTTATTTAAATTCGATCTTGGGATTTACTTCCTTCTTAGCCTTTAAGGAATATCTTTGAACAAAATAGAATAAGCATTAATGTACCGTGTTCAAAGAGTGACGACATCTTACTCTTTCAAGTATTCTCCATGCTTGCTCACTTGAAACCGATTTACCACACTTCCAAACAAGTTTAGAATTGGTTCATCTGACTTTCAAGAACTATGTGATTGATCAAGTTCCACTCAATCACAACACATGGGTTTACGGTTCTACCAAAATAAGTTTCGGTTCTACCTCCATATGAGTACTGTGCATAGTTACACTATCTTACCAAATATACGGCTGACTAGGTACTAGGATCGTTTCCCCACATATATTTGGTATCTAACTTGTATACACTGCACATGTTCATAGGATCAGTTCCCCCTTCCCAAAAACTTGTTGCACATGTTCATAGGATCGGTTCCCCTTTCTTCCATAAACCTTGATGCACCTCATACAAGGATCGGTTCTCCTTGTGATGCACTGCACCTATTACTAGGATCGGTTCCCCTCTTCCCAGTAATAAGTTCAGACATACACAACCCGATCATACCCCTGGTGATTACTTAAGATCGGTTTTACTAATAAAAGTCATACCAATACATAAGTCAGGCCTCATGTGAGTAGTTTTACCAAGAACACAAACAAGTCATGAGCGGTTATACTAATCACACATATTGGTCGTTCATAAGATATGCAATGAAGAACATCCCCAATAATGCCTGCGGTTTCCTTTTCGATTCACAACACATATCATGAACTTACTTCCTTAGATCACATGTAAACATTGTTCCCTGGGATGAAATCCTCACCTCATACCCATTCATAATCACAATAGCATTCATACGATTATGTCGATCTCTTATATACAAAGTTTAATGGTTAAGCAAGAAACTTCATATTGTATTCCTTAATACTATGTCTATCTAGAGTGTTCATGCTTCGTAGTTTTATGTTTTCAATATGCACAACTTGAAAGATACGTTAAGGAATGAAACAGTTCAAGTCAAATATCACTAACCTCAAGTGGAAGGATGATGTTTTCGTTGTAGCTCCGTACTTCTTCACTTCTTAAAGTATTCGTAATACTTGTAATGTCTCACCGTAATACTTTCAATCTAACCTATACGAAGTTGACTCTAGTACATTTAAATCAAGCGACTCTTAAATGAGTTTTGCTTCACTAAAATACAACAACCAAACTTGACATACCAACGCTTGGTGGGTTCAACCGAGCAATGCTCTAACAATCTCCCTCTTTGACAATTTTAGTGACAAAACTCTTACAATCATGTGGATAAACAAATTATAATAATTCATTACACATACGCTTGATTCCCAAATCCATAACACATAACTTGCATTCATTCAATCCTCAAAAATGCAGCAGCTGCACTATAATAACAAAGCTTATACTCCCCCTAAAGGTGAGCAAGGTAGATTTTTAATCCGTACATCTTTGTTATCTCATTCATATGATATGTTACTCCCCCTTAGTCTATGCTTTTCCTCATTCGTTAGATAAACGTTCAAGCACCATTGTCCTCTTCCCTAGTGACACCAATCAACCATAAATTGATACCAGAATCACTTCTTTACTCCATATATTTCTCCCCCTTTTTGTCACAAAAATGACAAAGAAAATAACAAATAATGGACAACACGAAAAGGATCTTACAAATTTCAAAATAGACTTGCAACCTGTTGAGTCAAGCACGAGGGTTTTACACACCATTTTTTATAACCAATATCAAAACTAAAACTACAAGTAATTACGTTTTGATATGTTATCATGGAAATAATTACCCGGGGTAATTTTCCCAACTAGTTTAGCAAACCAAAAAATAAACTAAGCAACTTAGTTCCTTTGCTAAACCGATTGTATAAATACAACCACTTCATTCGATAAGACCAACAAAAAAAAAGATAAACTCTATTTTTCTCATCAGGTTCTAATTATCCAGATAACATCATGTTGTCATTCTCATGCCAAAAACAAAAGAATAACAACAACCAACCTTTACCATAAAAAGGTTGAAAATCGGTTTTAACAATTGCAAGCAAAAGTTGAAAACCGTCGAAACACATATGCTTTTATACTAAACCAAAACCGATTCAACATATTGTAACTTTTTCAAATATTGTTTCTACAGGAACCCCTCATGATCCTTTGATAAATCCTACCAACTTGGGCTAGAACTTAGTCCTGCTAAATCAAAAAGTCACCCAAACCATAAGGGTTCACAGCATATTATGAGATCAAATATCAAGGTAATAAAACTGAAATCAAACATCTCATACACATACATAGCAAATAATTAAAGAATTAAAGTACCGGCTATGTAAATCAAAAACTATTACAAGAAAAATTATAAATCAAATAACTTTATTCATAATTATTTTATTCAATAGACTCATATAATCAATGAAAGAAATCAAAAATTGATGTCTATTTTTCTAGATTAAGTATTACAACATATAACTTAATCTCTAGTGGTGCTCTTGTTGTTTACCGATGTTTCTCCAATGTTCAAACTGTTAAAGCATGTCTCAAGAGACTTGTCAGCAACCACTTCATGTTTCTCAAGCTCTTCAACAATAACCTTTAGTTCAGAGAGAACTCCTCTTGATTCTTCAAGTTTAAGTTTCAAGCCTCCAAATTCACTTTTCAGTTTTTGAATTTTATCTTTTATTTCATCCTGATTTTGAACCAAGATGCAGAGATTTCCTATGAGTTCTTCAAACTCATTCATAATATTATTCATACCGTCTGTTGAAAAACACTTGGTAAACTCTGAATCATCGATAGCAAAAAGATATGATTCTTCTTGAACCCTATCAGAGGTAGAATCAGGTTCGATTCTCGAGATAATCTTCCTGATTTTTCGACATGGGACAAACCCTTGACGGTTCCTTACTATTCGAGCTTCCCTTCTATCACTCCTTGTAACACTGCGAGTTATAGGATACATCCTTCAAGGAGTGATGATAAGCCTAAGAAAATAATAGTTCTTCGAAAATACAAATCATGTTTTCGAACTTCTCCTTTTATTGAAGAGGAGGCCTAAAAGGTATTTCTTAAATATCTTTTATTACCGTAAATGGGAACTACCATTAACATGTGCCCTTATTCTTTATGTGCTTTTCTTATCCATCTTAGGGCACAGATTGGGATGAGAGTACACACCTCTGATATAACTCAGTTGCATCAGAATAAGCTTTTTCAAGCTTATATTGACTATCAGAAACATAGTTCATGTTTTTCTTAGGGAATTTCTTCCCAATATATTTTCTCCCAAGACGATGATATTTTCTAACTCTAGAGATATGATCATGTGGAGAAACTGTGACGATGTGAGAATTCTCAGAAACTGATAGATCTCTCTTAATTCTTTTAATGAGATTTTCATAATATTTTCTCATTCTAAGGACTTTCTTATGATTCACATCAGTGCGATTATTGGAAATCCCTTATTGTTTCTTTTGGCAGAGATTCTCTCTTTCCCTTCCTTCTGGAATCGTTCTTCATCAAAACAAGAATTGTTTCGATATGGATGAGAAGAAATCTTCTTCCAGAAGCTATTGTCAACTCTTTTATCTAATTTTGAGTTGATCTTATATGGTTGTGGTATAATCTGTCTCTCTACTGAGGACTTTAAGACAAGAAACTTCCTTCAAAATTTTTACCACCGTATGTTGAACAAGTATAAGTTTCATGTCAAGTAACTGAAAAGTGTATTCTTTAAGATCATTATCATGGAATCGGTTCAAAGTTTCCTTTGGACAAGATTTCATTTGATAATCAGTAGATATAGAAGCTTGTTTCTCATCCTCTTCTGACTTGATGTAGTTTGGTAAACTACCATCATCTTGATCTATTTTAGATGTGAATAAAATAACAGTATCATTTGTCAGAGTCATCGGACCTGTCTCTTTATTAAGAGATTTAACAAGAGCTTCTAATTTGATAGTGAGATTCATATTCTCTTCAGTCAGATTATCCAATTGATTGCCTTTATTTCTGATCTTCTGTTTAAGAAGATTTGACTCTGTCTTTAAAATCATCAATTTGGAAGACAGAGATTTTATAGGCTTTAGGAGTTTTACCAACACTTTATCAGCATCTTATTTTTCATCATAAAAACACATAGGAGTTTTCGCAACTCCTGGATCATGAGTCAACGAAGTAGTAACATCTTCAACCTTTGAGTAGTCACACTCTTGCTCAACGTTAACTGAATCAGACATGGATTCAATTCTTATAGGATGGATCGCACCAAACACAGATTATTAGATATTTTCGTGTTTGCATGCTCTGATACCAATTGAAAAAGTGAGGGTACCCCAAATATACCTTAAGTTATAACTTTTCCTTCCTATAAATCATTTTCCCGAAAGTGATTGTCTATGGACTGAGTCGAGACAATAAAACAAATCGGTTCACACTTTGTGTGATCGTCTATGGATACGAGATCGAGATAATATAACAACAAAGTGTGTTTACTTGATACAAAGATTCAGACTTAACCAAACTCAATATGGTTCATGTATTAAGTAAATAGGAATTAACGTTTGTGCAATTTACTTTAATTATAATAAAACATGTTAGAGCATTGCTCGGTCGAACTCGCATGCGTTTCTATCTCAAGCACGTTTGTCAATGTTAGTCATCAAAACTATAAAGTCTTGATTTTTAGTCTACTATAGCTAAGGTCTCGGACTAGGATAGAAAGTGTAGTTGAGCTCAAGAACTCCATGGGAATCATCATACAAGACGAAGTACTACTCAAGAAACCAGTGGATCTTCATAGACTAAAAGGTATGTGGAGACTTGAACTTATCTATCACTCAAAAGTCTATCTACTCTATCTCCTATCTTGAGACAAAAGTCATATTACTATATAGACTAAGAATATACACATGTGATATTTCAAGCTGAGTATATATCGCTTATCTATTTCTCGAAATATGTGTTGGTAAAGCTTTCGCTTTAGCCAAGTTTATCTTTACCTAGTGATGAAAGTCATGTTACGTTTCAATCATTTTGGAAATCGCTCTGACGAAAAATAGTTTGTGAATAACAATAATATAACGCCCTTTGAGAATGTTTCAATGATTGAAATGAGAGTTTGGACAATATAACCATTGGGGAATATAAACATTATTGTGGTAACACATATATGTATAAGTCCTTAGCACTTGAACCGAAGTTTGCGAACTATGTTGATCAAGTGAAACCGGAACTTGTGTAGCCAACTCAGTCCGCGAACGTGCGTAGTTCTCGAACTCGAGAATTTCTGCTGGAGTTGTAGCTCAGTTTCAGTCTGCAAACTCAGTTCATGAACTAACCGAAGTTCACGAACCCGAGAATTTCTGTTGGTGTTTGTGAACTCCAACGGTTAACTTGAGTCTGCGAACTCATTCCGCGAACTGAAGTGGTTATATCTAAAAATGATGTTTATGAACTTATCTTAATAAACTAAGGAGTGCTATTGCAAACCGTGGCTTTATACTTCATGAATCGATTCGAGTGAATCACATCATTTTTGCTTCAATTGTGTCTTGTGTAGTACATGAGATCTCATAGCAATTGAACAACTCTCTAACTAGTTCATTTGAGTCATTTGGACTAGTTATGGTGAAGAAGAATATGGTTGATATGAAAGTTATCATTTGGGTAATCATTTGGTTAACTAATATTGAACCAACTATTCTACACGTTTGGGTACGGTTACATAAACCCAAAATCGTCAAGTAAATGTGTGTATGACAAGCTAATTTTTCGATCTAATGGTTGAGAAATATTAGCTTGAATCTAATCAGGTTTTCATCTAATGGTGAATATTGAATGCTTTGTTACCAAGCTAACATTGATTCCAAGCCCTGATTTGCAAGACTATATAAGGGAGAGCTCTAGAAACTGGGAAACCTAATCCCCACACATTCTGTGTGATACTAGTTTGCTAATCTAGAGTCGATTCTCCTTTAACCTTTGGTTTTCTTATTCTAAAACCAGGTTAACGACTTAAAAACTTCATTGGGATTGTGAAGCCAGACCGATACTACTTTTCTTGTAGTTGTGTGATCTGATCTTGCTTTTTCTATCATATGAGTACAATTGTAATAATCGGCTTGAGATTTATATCTCTGATAGGCAAGATATAAAAGTAATCACAAACATCTTCATCTCATCGTTTGTGATTCCTTAATAATCTTGTTCGTTGCGTCAATTAAGTTTATTCTGAGGTGATTGATAAAACAGAGATGTTCTTCGGGATTATAAGTCTAGTTTTATCGATTGGTTCATGTTCACCTTGATTTATCAAAAGACGGAACAAAACTCATAGGTTTATTCGTGGAAGACAAATTTATCTATCTTGTAGACTTTTCTGTGTGAGACAGATGTGTTTATTAAAGTCTTCGACTTTGGGTCGTAGCAACTCTTGGTTGTGGGTGAGATCATCTAATGGAATCAAGTGCGCAGTATCCTGCTGGGATCAGAGGCGTTGGAGCATAATTGTACCTTGGATCAGTGTGAGATTGATTGGGGTTCAACTATAGTCCAGACCGAAGTTAATTTGGATTAGGATAGTGTTTGTAGCGGCTAAATACAGTGTATGCTTAATCTTGACTAGGTCCCGGGGTTTTTCCTGCATTTGCGGTTTCCTCGTTAACAAAATTCTGGTGTCTGTGTTATTTTTTTTTCGCATTATATTTTTATATAATTGAAATAATACAGGTTATGCGTTGTTCAATCAATTAGAATATCCGACCTTATTGGTTGTTGATTTAAATTGATTGACACTTGGATATTGGTCTTTTGTACCATCCAAGTTATCTCTCTTTGATTAAGACTCGTGAATTGTATTTGCTTGAGTAAATCAAATTGAGAGATTGAGATAATAACTCTTTGAGTATTTTCTATTGATTGAGTCTAACTGTCTAGTTGGTTCTCTAGAAAACAACTCGGAGTTGTCCATACAGATTGCTAATCGAAATATTGGGTGTGGTTGTTAGACTCCCGCTTTTTTAATTGGTATCAGAGCAGGGAAACACGTTTAAGACCTTACAAGTCTGTGTTTGTGGTGATCTGACTTTATGGACGAGTCTATCTCTAATAACATACCAGTTCATAAATCACCAGATGATTTTCAAAGCTTGGATTCACCTGAGAAAACTGTCACATCTAGGTCAGTATCCAAACATTCTATTAATGTAAACCTATTGAAGTCTGGGAAATATGCCTAGAAGAACAGTTGGATGAACTTTCTGATGAAGGTGATTTAGATATTGATAGATATGTTGATAAGGAAGTCTCAGAGTATGTTAAGGTTTTGAATTCATTAAAAAAGAAGAAGATGACAACTTCTCATGTCACACCTCTTCTGACCCCTCTCTGTCGAGAAAACAAGAAATTAAGAAGATGTTATGCAGGTGTTTATATTTCGAATCATTCTAATGAATCGATCCTCAAGGATTTTGAGGAAAACCTGTATATAAAGTCTCTTAAATGTGATCGTGTTTATCAAAAATACTTCTTGTTGGAAGAGAAACTTGAATAAACTGAAGGAAGGATTAACTCTCAGCAAGCAAGTTTTGATGACAGAGAAAAGGATTTTCTCGCTCGAGAAAAACGCCTTGAGGATGGTTTAATTGCTACTCTTGATAAAATCAATATGTTGGAGGATGACTGGAAAAAGTTCAATTCTAGTTCAATCAAATTAACCACTATGCTAGGAGCAAGTAAAAATCATCGTGATACACGAGTTTTGGGCTATAAGGGAATAAATGCTGCAAGTACTAGCAAAGAGGTAAAATTTGTGAAGGCTAGTGATGCTTCTCAACAAAAAGTTTCCACTGATGGAAAAAGTGAAATACCTTCACCGGCAGTTAAGGTTCGAAAGAGAAAAGTATATCAACCTCCAAAGTTAGCACACACAGATCGAGGTAAGAACATTCCTTATGTTTTCCACTATTGCGGAAATAAAGGTCACCTGGAAAGGAAATGTAGTTTCTGTATAAGGAATGAGAAACTTTATGATGTTCTTGTTTGGGCATCACAAGAAGTTATGAAACCAAGATCATATGTTAATACTAATCAATCCCCTTAACGTTACAGGTTGGAACTGTCTAACCTTTAGGCAAAGGAATTAGTGTTGTGTTCAACCTAGATTTGCCTATAAATGTCATACGAAGTCTTTTCACAATCGTAATGGTTATAAAAAGGATAACTTTGTAAAGTCAAAGACAAGATCCGATGCTCCCAATTGGAGAAAGACTAACTTGCAAAAGAATAGTCAATGTAATTCTCTCTTGAGAAATCTAGAAGAGAGTAATGGGAAGAAAGTTTCGGTTGTTCCTAAACGCACTCAAAAGTAGATGCCGAAGAAATTCAATGATGTTTTGAGTGTGAAAAGGAATGATCTCCCAGAAAATTCCATGACTATAGAAAAGGCAGTATCCATGATGTTGGAACTTAAAAAAGTTCTTTAGAAAGATGGATTTGGATGTGAAAGGTTCTAAAAGTGATCTCTTTCATGATAATCCAAAAGTCACTTGTGGTGAGCAAGATATTGTTCACCTCAACACAACCGGAATGTGTTGTATGTGCATCCTCACCAAGGAATGCCCTGCTATGAATACGGTGAGGAAAGCACGAGAATTGGGGCACACAGATTATGTTCGATAAGTCGATTGGATTCTTCTAAAAAGGTATGTCTATAAACTTGAGAAATAATTGTGTTTTTATTTGCTTAGAGTAGTTATAATGATCCATGTACCTTGCTTATCGTTCATTTCTAACTAACTTGATATGTGTTTAAGGTTCTTAAATGTTTAGGTTTGAAAATAGTGGTTCGGGATGTTTGGACTTCATGGTACACATACCAAGTATGCATAACATCTTTTAAAACCAAAATCCAGGAGTTTAAGTTCGCGGACTTGCAAATTCGTGTGCAAACCCGTAGGTTCGCGGACTTGCATGTAGACGTCGATATTCAGTCAACATGTTTTGGCCGTAACGTCTTCGTCCGAACTCGGAATGAACTCATTCTTTTTGAAATATCTTCCTCTTTAAATTCTACTCAAAATGGAGATGAGAAACCTTGAATTTGGATGAGTTAAGATTGGTATTTGTCCTGTCTCTTATTTTTGAGTATTTTTCTCCGTTTCATTGCACTTGTTCCACTTCTCTTGATCTTGGGCACTTGGATTCTTGGAGTACTACTCTTATGAGATAATTTGTAGCTTTTACAAGAATGTTGTTGGAAAATCTTTTTATATTCCTTTGGTAGCTATTATTGGTATAAATCCGGGCCAAAAAGATTGATTCCACCCTCTAAGGACAAATCATCTTATATGCGCATTACGAGTTTGTCTTGGTGCCTAGGAAACTTCTTATGAGAATTTATTCTTGTTTTTCAGAAGGATTACTAGAGTTTGGAATATCAATTATTGTGATTTCTATGTCCAACGTATTCATCTTCAATGCTTTTAGATTTATTCATTTAAATTCTAAAGTTGGTTTGGAAGATGATGGTTGCAGTATTAATCTTTTGATTTCATATATTGCAATATTTTGATGGGATATGTGTGTTTACGTGCATGAACTTGATTGTCCCATATTTTGTCAAAAGTAAAGTCGTTCGTGAATTGATATGAAAATATTGATAAAAGGATGAATAGACTTTTGACCTATATTGTCAATTATTGATGTAAGATAGGTTAAAATATTTTGTGATTCAAGGATTATGTCTATTGTGTGTCATTGTGCAAATGGTGATGGAAACATATAATGAATCCTTGTGAATTCTGTAGTAATTGAGCTTCCCTGATCTATCTTGTGTGCATTACTGTGAGACTCCGTATTGTGACTTATGTTGAGCATTAGACAACCAAAGTTGATTATTTTTGTGATTAGCTTAGTTGTGTTCCGAAAGGTACTTTACGTCGAGTATTTTGGACTAAATCAATCATCATGTGTGATTATTTAGTTATGACTCTGTAAGGATTTTCTCATATTGAGCATGATTTACTGGGTTGGTTATTTTTATGATTAACTTAGTCATCGCTCCATAGAATTTCTTATGTGAGTATAAACGATTGAATTGATTACTTTTGTGATTAGTTTAATTGTGTATCCCTGTTAGATTAATTATGAGTTCTCTTGTGAATAATCTAATCGAGTTATTAAGTCTCCATAAGTTTTCTTGTGTCGAGCATATTTAGTCAAATTAATCTTGGTTCGCTTTGGTTAATATGATTGAATATTTCTTATTGGATTCCAAATTCATGCATGTATGTAATTTGTTGAGTCTAAAGAAAAATCCTTTTTTTCTCTTGAAATTAAGGTCGCTCTTGTTGTTCCTTTGGGAATGACATATTATGGGGGAGAGTTATTTTGAACTTGTGCTTAATTGCCAAATCTTTGTGGGGAGTGCGGCTGTGGAATAATATAGGGGATATCTTGCGTCATTATAAACTCCTTGATGAATGCATTTAGCTTCGGATTTATGATTGCATATAAATAAGATGATATACATTTACCTTTGGTCATGAAATGTCTCTTATGAAAATTTCATTAGGATCCCATTATTGTACCTTTGCCAATTTTATTGACAAAAAGGGGGAGAATTAATATGTAGTTCACACTACAAATACATATGGTTTTCTGATCATTATGTAGTTCACACTACAAATACATAATTTTAATTCTCGCAAATTCTATAATCTTCGCAGGATCGCCATGCTTTTATCGTGTTTCAGCTACCGTCATCTGTTACGTCATTCTTTGAGTCAGTCTGCGACGCTCGCAGAGTCTTGTTGAAGAGCTCGCAGAAACGTTGTTTATAAATTTTATAAGAGTATTGTTTTGGAGATATTTTGATCCTACATCTTGCCTCTTCTCACGTCTTTTATGCGATGGGGAAAAGATCATGAGAATTAAAACTTTTTAAAACTCCGCAATTGTTCGTCTTTTCAGGTTCTTCTGTTCTGACACGTTTCTGCATTCTTCGCCAGATTTATTACACGTATTTTCTCTTCCACTCAATTTCTGACACGTCCTTTTTAACCGCTGCACTTCAACCGTTCATGTCTCCTCTTAGCATTAAATGCATTTACCTTCTCGAGAATTCTTACCTTCTATATATATCTTCTTTATTCTTCTCTTTTCTTCTTTTTACTTTATCTTTCCTTCTCTCTGCAAACTTTTCTTCCGCAACTTCCGAATCTGCTGTTGTTATAATTTTTCTCTTATTCCTTTGATCTTCTATTTTCTTCATTCCCATACTAAAAATGCCTCCAGCGGGTCGTAAAAATCTAATTGCTTTTCAAAAAATGCAGAAGAAGCTTCAAGATAAAGGCTTTACTTTATCCACCATTCCTAATCAAAACCCTAGGGCTGAGCTCTTTGTTAAATTATTTTATGATCTTCCGCGTAATCGCGAGAAGATCATAGTCTCATTAGTTCAACTTGAAGCAGGCCTTCCTATTCCTCTTTACAACCCTGAACTTCCTTTATTCTATGAAATACTTTCCCACGCGAAGTTCTCGCGAGCTATATATCAGTTGAATGGGGATTGTATTCGTTTCATGCTTGAGTTTGCTACTCGTGGTGCCGGTAAGGAATCTCTTTACCCTCCTGAAGCGAAGAACCCTAAATTCAAAGGAGTTCCAATTGTCCCTGCGAAGTATACCGTAGATAATTTCTTTGCGAATTATGAAATAATCCCTATGAGGAAAGATAGCACTTGTTGGGGTGTTCGCTTACAGAAAAAGGATGATGTTGTTGAAGATAAAGTTCTTATGTTGGAAATTTACTGGCATCCGGGCAACAATTCATCTCCTCACTACTCCAATGATGACAAATGGTGTATTTTCCCATTATTTTTAGAGGGTCCATATATCTCTGGTTCTCATGCTTTACCTGCGAATCTCGTAGAGTACCAACCATGGGTGTTCTTCTGGCCTGAAAGGAATACAGGGGTATTTCCCAAATTTTTTCTTGAATTACCATTATTATTTTCCTCATGCTTCTATATATTCTCTCGCTGACTACTCCAATTTTACCAGATTAAAAGGCTGAAATCTAGCTTCAATAAATTAGGGAAACCCAATACTCTATTAGATCTCAGATCACTCACAGATGAAGTAATAAATATTCCTATATAATCCTTAACAATGTATTGTTGCCTCTATTTCTTATCTTTATATGTGTTTGAAGGTTATTGAAGAATAGAACCCGTTAAGGTTGCGAAGATTAAGGGGAAAGACAAAAGTGTTCCTCGCAAGGAGAAATGTGCTGCTCCTCTTTCAAAGAAAAGAAAAGTCCAATTCTCTCCTTCTTCAACTCCTCAATTTAATGAAGAAAGTTTAAGTGATGATAATGATAATGATGATGATGGAGATGATGGTGATGCTGATTTAATTTCTGCAAAGGAATCCTCCCAACCTGAGTCTTCTATGTCTCAACTTTCCAGCATATTCTATGATACCATGTTAGGGATTGGCGATACTCCTCTTGTAAAAGCTTGCAAATCCATGGAAGCTATCTGTGTTTCCCCCCTCTTGGAGAACAATGAATATATTCGCGGGGTTTCATGATCTATATCTCCAAATTTCTTACATTCACTCAGCATTCTGGTATTTTCTCGTTTTTTCGCCACCTTTGTGTATTATCATTTCCTCGCAAGGTTTTAATTTATATTTGTCTTGATAATTTTTTTCTTACCTTCGCAGGATGAAAGAGCTTCTTTTTCTGTTGACTCAGACTTGGAGAGGAGACGTGCAACTTTTGAAAAGAAGAATAACATTCTTCGCGAGAAGAATGAAAAATTAGAATCTGAGTATGCTAGTTTTCGCAAGAAGGATGAATAGTTAGAATCTGAAGTTGCTAGTCTTTGACAGAAGGTTAAACAAATGGAAATTGATGCTTCGATAGATAATCGCAAGATATCTGATCTTGAAAAAGATAACCAGCAGCTCTATGGTATGAATTCTTTTCCTTTTCTCTTAATTATTTTACCATATTGTTTTAGATTATTAAAACGACCATTTTTGCATATATTTATGGCCTTACTGATGAGGCTACATTCTTTCATTCTTTTCCTGAGCCTATAGATGAGGATACCCTTCTTGATCACCTTAATAATTCCTTAAACAGTTATTAGAATGACAAGATCTAATCTTTGTCTATAGATGACCTTGGATCCACACTTCATCTTTTAGCAATTGACCACAGGTCTAGTTTGAGATCGGCTAATACATCTAAGCGTCGGTATCTTGATTCTAAAGAAGAAATCAATATTCTAAGAGTCCAAAAAAGTGATCTCATAGATGAAAGAGATCGCATATCTAGACAAGGTGCTCAAGCTTTAGCGGAATTCCACAAAACTCTTCTTGAAGTTCAAATTGAAAGAGATAGACTTATCCACGAGAATAATACTCTCGTGGAAAGATAAAACCAAGTTCGCTCCCGCCTTTTCATTAATAATGATGATGAGTTTGCTTGGGCTGCAAAGATTCTTGATAATGCCAGAAATAATTTAGGTGTAGATGTTAGTCTTCAAGCTGAGCATTCTACCTTGATTAAAGATATGATCTTTGAAAGAGAAGGTGGTTATTCTTATTTTTCCACTAATTCATTTTTTGACTGAATCTCCAATATTTTATTAATAGGTTGTCATTTATTCGCAGCATCTGAAGGAAATTTTCGCCAAAGAGTTGAAGAGTTGGAAGCAGAAAAAGGACAACTCACAAGACTTCTATCTTCTCGCAATGAGAAATGTTCTAAGTTTAAGAAGCAGCTACATATTACCCTGGATAATTTTAGCAATGTTATTGTTGGTGTTCGCAATGATTATATTAAAATGGTATGTGATGATCATAAAATTCCTCATTCTGTGTATCCTTATCTCGCGGATGAAATACCAGAGAACGTTCCGAATCTTGTCATCTCTGATAGTGAAGCTGAAGAAGATGAAGAATATAATGAAGATGAAGATGAAGGAGGGAAGTCTGATGAAGATAATGAAGGATCTAAATATTTTTATCTTCTTCTTAATCTCTTTGTAATATTTGTTCATTTATCTCTTTCTCCTTGTAACATATTGCTACGAATTTCTCCAGCTTCTAACGTTCCTTGGTGTATAGATTTGTTTTGTTTATATCTGCATACATTTAGAAAATAATTCCTTTTTGCAATATGATTAATCAATATGATATTTTTAACTATCTGCGTAAATATATCATATAAAGATGAATAATAATTTTATCATTTTGTTCATTCCCATACTTGCTTCTGTTATTCATCTGCAATATGAAAGATTAAGCAGATTAATTTTGAATAAGATCTGTTTGTAAATTTTTGCCTCAATCTCTGCGTAAATATCGCAGGTCATATCTGCATAATCTCATGATCTCTACGTAAATTTCGCAATCATTCAATCTTGATCTCTTGTGGTCTTATTTTTCCTTCCTAGTCAAAGGTCTTATTTTGCCACATTTTGTTTTGGCGACAAAATCGCATGACGTCCTTATATTCGCATATAAAGACCCATTGATCTTGCCTTATCCTCATTGTGTCAATTTGTTGCGAAAATATGACATGCCTAAGTTTTCTTGCGATAACAAAGCCCCATGACATTCCCTTCTTGCGATGAAATCGCATGACGTCTTTACACTTTCATGTAAAAACCCATTGATCTCATCTTACCTTTTTCTCATGGCTTTTTTCCTCTGTATAATTGATGCACAATTATGACAAGCCTAAATATTCTTTCGAACATAAAGCCTCATGAAATTTGCGTCTTAAGGCACTTATCAGCTCCCTAATGGAGGGTGTCGCCCTTATCTTCCCCCTGGTTGCCCCTTCAAGGAGGCTTACATTGGCCATACAAGACTAGCTCCTCCCATCCGATCTTAACAACAACTAGTTATTTTCGCAGCCTCTTATCCTTTTTGCCTATATGGATTATAGTTACGAGACTGCACCCTAAGTGGGGTTTCTTCGGGCGGAGTACATCATAGTCAAGACTTGCCAAGAATGGACAGGGTAGGTTCATCCATCCCGGGCACTCTTGGCTCAACCGTGTACCTCGGCGCCTTGATCATACTTTGCAATCTTTAGGAGAGATCCTCGGTCGTCCAACTATTAATATATATATATAGTTGGAAATCCAAGATACCTCTCCTGGATTGGCTTTCGTGGGCCCCAAATCTCCATGACTCAGGTTCCAGCAGCGGTATAACCTTATCCCTGAGCCATGCAAAGAGATACCCCCTTATATGACGTACTTTAGGTCTTACATTTGCCTCTTGCGAAATTTTATCCGCGAACTAGTGTGTACGCCATAAAGGTTCGTCCCATTCTAATGTCTCTGCGAAATTTTATTCGCGTTTTTGCGAAATTTTCGCGTTTCTTTATTCTTTGATTTTCTCTTTTTGCATTTCATCTCTTGTATGATTTTTCAATTTCATCTTTTTCATTGAGTCAAAACATACTTTTGTAAAATTTTCTTCAACAAATCATTCATACACCTCTTATATTTTACAATCTAGAAATTGTACCTTTTCTACTTACTATTTTCTGCTTCTGCTTTTTTTTTGTTGCGCTTTACTATGTTTTCTCCATCTGAGAGACGCTCGCCATCTATTGGTTTCAGCACATGTTGAATTCACAGCATTTCTTCTTCTCGCCGTTCTACTGTATCAACCATCAACTTTTTACTTCTTTGTTTTTGTTTGATGTTATGTTTCCAATTTCTGTTCTTTGCAGCCCTTTCATCGCAAGATTCCATATCAATTTCATAGCACTTTTTTCCTTCAATCCAATCTCCCTTTATAATTCCAACACCGCTGGGATAAGGAAACTTAATATACTGGTGGAAAGTTAACGCTACACCTAGAATCCCATGCATCCAAGGTCGGCCAATCAAGGCATTGTAAGGAGATTCAAAATCGACAGCACAAAATAGAATTTTAGAAGATATTCCCTTTAGTGGATTTCACATAGTAACTTCCCCTTTAGGCTTGTTGGTAGTACCATTGAAACCATAGATCTTATAAGTCGTTGGTATTAGATCCTCGTCTCTTCCTCCCATGGTTTTGTAAGTATGATAAAATAAGATATCCACTGAGCTTCCAGTGTCAATTAAAACTCTGTTAATGGCCCAATAATCTTCGGCTTCATCATCCTCATCTTACTCTCCATCTTCTCTTTGTTTTGGATTTATCTATAGTTTACCACTAATGGATTGTCATGCATCTCGCCAGTCTTAGGTACTTCTTGTGCATTGAAATAAATAGGCTGCTTTTGCCACTCTTCTAATGGCGAAGCTTTCGCAATGTTCATTATCTCTCTTCCATCCGCATCTCTCACAAAAACTCTGATTAAAACATTGTCGTGAAAATCCTCTATAGTTTTGTATGAATGTAGATAGATTATTCGCTTTTGCTCCAACTTGTATCACAAACTTTTCTCCTTCCTTTATTGTGTTCACTCTGCGAATTTCTGGCGCTGGTGGTAATTGCTGAGACTGTGGATGCCCTTTTAGAAAATGGTTTAATTTTCTCTAGTCTATCATCCTTATGATGATGCTCTTTATATTCCTGCATTCATTTGTTAAGTTACCATGAAAATGATGATAAAAACAAAATTCTTGACTTCAATTATTTGGGTGTGGCTCTTTTCCCATATTCCAGGGTATAGGTATGTCCTCCATCAAAATTATAGCCTCCCAAATTTTTTCTATGCTAGCATTTAGAGGTGGCATCTTAATTTCTTCCCATATTGTCTTCTGACTTCCTTGCCCTCTATAATAATTTTGTCTCTGACCACCATAAGTCTCTTGCGGTTGATCAAGCCTCTGAATTTTATTATTTCCACTTCTACTGAAAAAATTTCTTTCCCTTTTGAATTCTTCTTGATCTCTGCTTCCCATAACTACTAATTTTTGTTGACCACCATTCATACTCTTTTCTTGCTTCACATGCGAAGTGCTCGCTACTGTATTTATTAACCTGGGAAGTATACTTGTGTTTGCTGCAATTGAGCTGGTATTCGCAGTAGGGTATGATTCCATCTCATTTTGTCTCTCTTCCAAAGCAATGTATTCTTCTTACAATTCTCGCAATTCTGTCATTGTGATGGTGTTCTTGATTCTGAAGATTTGCACGTATAACAGATTGGTTACGAACATTGCATTTGTAATTGCAGGAAATCCTACACTACACCCTTAATAAGAATTTACTGTAATTAAAACATATTTAAAGATGAAAAACAACACTTTATTATTTGATTCTCAGAAATGTTTACAAGAAATGGAAGAAGATCAAGAATACTACTCTCTTGAATTTTCTCTCTCCTCAAGACTTTCTCAACACTCAAAAATACATCATCCTCTCTCTGAATCTACTGGGTCTCTTTATATAGGGTAATTACATAGTGGATGACAGCTAAGCTGTCCTTTAATTTCGTATCTGACCTGCGATATTATCGCAGTAGTTATAATGTCCATTCTCGCAAGCGTCGTATCCATTGCAGGACAATCATGCTCTTCTCGTGTTTCTTTATTCGTCAGCTATTACGTCACTTTTTAAATTATCTTGTGACACTTGCAAAGTGTTGTTGAAGAACTCGCAGAGCTGTCGCTGTAAATCTCGCAGGAGTGTTGTTGTGGCGATATTCTGATCCTACATCTTGCCTCTTCTCATGTCTTTTCTGCGAGGGGGGAAAGATCATGAGAATCAAAATGCCGCAGCTGTTCATCTTTTCACTTTTTACTGTTCTGACACATTTTTGCATTTATTTCCAAATTTATTATACGTGTATTTTCTTCCATTCAAATTCTGACATGTCCCTTTCAACCGCTGTATTCCAACCGTTCATGTCTTCTCCTCGCATTAAATACATTCATCTTCTCGAGAATTTTCTTCTTATAAAAATACTTCTTTCATTCTTTTCTTTCCCTCTTTTTACTTTCTTCTTTCTCCTCTCTGCAATTTTACTTTTCTTCCGTAAATTCCGGATCTGCTACTGTTATAATTTTTCTTTCGATTTTTAGTCTTTCAGTTCTTCATTCCCATACTAAAATGGTTGCATCTAGTGACAAATATATGATCGCTTTCGAGAAGATCCAAAAATAATTTCAAGACAAAGGCTTTACTTTATCCACCATTCCCAATCAAAACCCTAAATCTGAACTTTATGTTCCATTATTTTCTGATTTTCCATGTAATTGTGAGAAGATCATAGTCTCGCTAGGCCAACTTGAGGCTAGTCTTCCCATTCCTCTCTTCGACCCTGAACTTCCTTTATTCTATGTGATACGCTCTCATGATAAGTTCTTGCGGGAAGTATATCAATTAAGTGGGGATTGTATTCGCTTAATACTTGAGTATGCTACTCGCGGTGCTGGTAAAAGATCTCGCTACACTGATGCTGCGAAGAATCCTAAATTTAAAGATGTTCCAATTGTTTCCGCGAAGTATACTGTGGAGAACTTCTTCGCAAATTACGATATAATCCCTTGTAAAAAGGATAGCACTTACTGGGGTGTCCGCTTACAAAAGAAAGATAACATCGCTGAAGATGAAGCTCTTATGTTAGATATCGACTGGCATACGGGTAATAATCAAGGCCCTCGCCATTCCAATGATGAAAAATGGTTTATTTTTCCACTATGTTTAGAGGGTCCATATATCTCTGGTACCCATGCTTTACCTGCGAATCTCACAGAATACCAGCCGTGGGTATTCAACTGGCCTGAGAGAAATAAAGAAGTATGTTTTCTTAATTTTTTGCATAATAAATTACCATTATTATTTTCTTCATGTCTTTAGATTCTCGCTGACTATTTCCTTTTTATCGGATTGAAAGGTTGAAAGCCAGCTACGATAGGCTAGGGAAACATGCTACTTACTTATCTCTCAAATCTCTCACAGATGAAGTAATAAATATTTCTTTATAACTTTTTACAATATATTGTTGCCTCTATTTCTTATTTTTATCTATGTTCGCAGGAAATTGAAGAAAGAGAGCCTGTGAAGCCTGCGAGAACTAAAGAGAAATCCACAGTTGGTCGCAAGGGGAAATCTACTTCCCCTCTCAAAGAGAAGTCTATTGCTCCTCGCAGAGATAAATCTGGTGCTCCTCCCTTAAAGAAAAGAAAAACCAAATTCTCTTCTTCTTCAACTCCTCAACCTAATCCAGAAAACTCAAGTGATGATTCTGATAATGACAACAATGATGATGATTTTGATGCTGATATCCCTTCTGCAATGGAGTCTTCTGAGTATGATTCTTCCATGGCCCAACTATCTAACATTTTTGGCGATATTACTCATGGTATCACAAATGATTATGGAAATGAAGCTCTTAACGGGGTATCCCAGGCTCTTGCCAAGATCTTCAATGCTCCCATACTGGTTGATAATGATTCCCTCCAAGGAATCTCTAGATGAATATCTCCTAGTCCCTTAAATTCTCTTGGTATTCTGGTATGTTCTCATTTCTTTACTATATTTATGTATTCATTTCCTCGCCAAGCCTTAATTTACATTGCTCCCTCACAGACTGGAAGAGATTCCTTTGTTGTTGACTCAGACTTGGAGAGGAGGTGCGCATCTTTTCACAAGAAGAATACCGTTCTTCGTAAAAAAGAATGTGGAGTTGGAATCTGAATCCGCTAGTCTTCGCGTGCAATTGGAATCTGAGTCTGTTGACCTTCAAAAAAATATCAAGCAGTTGGAAACCGAACTTTCTTTCTCGCAAAATAAGGTCGCAATCCTCCAAGCTGCGAACAATCAACTTTTTGGTAATAAATCTCTCTCTTTTTCGTTAATCTTGTATCCCTTTGCATTTTTTCTTATTTTTCTTCTTCGCAGATGTTTACGGCCTTTCTGACGAAGCTGTATTCCTTCGTTCTTTTCCAAATTCAATAGACGATGATACTATTTTAGAGCTTCTTAATAATTCTTTGAATAATCCCTCCAATGATAGAATCAATTCTCTTTCCATAGATGAACTCAGGTCTAAGCTACGCCTCTTAGAAACTGACCATAGATCTTGTTTAAACATGGATAACAAATTCAAAAGCTTTTACCACAATTCTAAGGAAGAAATTAAAACGTTAAGGGCCAAGAACAGTGATCTCTCAGACGATAAAGATCGTATATCTAGACAAGGAGCTCAAACTTTAGCGGATTTTCATAAAACTCTTCTTGAAGTTCAAATTGAAAGAGATAGACTTATCTGCGATAAAGAGATTTTTGTTGAAAGAGAAAACCAAATCCGTTCTCGTCTTCTTATTAATGATGATGATGAATTTTCTTGGGATGCAAAGATTCTTGACAACGCCAGAGCTAACTTAGGTGTAGATGTTAGTCTTCATGTTGAACAAGCGGCCTTAATTAAAGACATGATTTCTGAAAGAGAAGGTTGCTAACTATTCTTCCTCATTAATTTCTTATCATTAATATTCTTATCTTTGTAGAATTTTTAATTTGTTGTTATATACTCGCAGGAGTTGAGAAGAGATATACTGAAAGAATTGGAGAACTTGAAGCTGATAAGAATCAACTTGCAAAGACTCTTTCTGCTCGTAATGAAAAATATTCAAGATTGAAGGAACAATTAAAGATCACTACTTCGAAATTTAGTAATATCCTTGTTGGTGTTCGCAATAACTCTGTCAAGGGGTTTTGTGATGATCATAACATTTCTCACTCCTTGTATCCTTGTCTCGCTGAAGAAGTTCCAAATAATACTCCAAATCGTGTTATCTCTGACAGTGAAGCTGAAGAATCTGGCGAAGATGAAGAATCTGGCGGAGATGATGGTGTAGACAAAAAAGAAAAATCTTGCGAGGATGAATGTATTTAATACGAGGAGAAGACGTGAATGGTTGGAATACAGCGGTTGAAAGGGACGTGTCAGAAGTTGAATGGAAGAAAAGACACGTATAATAAACCTGGAAATAGATGCAGAAATGTGCCAGAACAGTAAAAAGTGAAAAGATGAACAGCTGCGGCATTTTAGTCTCCTTGTAATATTTGTTCATATATCTCTTTCTCCTTGTAATATGTTGTTGAAAGTTTCTCCAGCTTCTAACAATCTTTTTAGTGTATAAATTTCTTTTGCTTCTATCTGTATAAATCAGAAAACAATTCTTTTCTGCAATATAGTTAATCAACATGATTATTAATCTTTAACTATCTGTGTAAATGTATCATATGATAGTGTCTACGTAAATTTATCATATTAATGATGAATAACAATTTTATCATTCTGTTCATTCCCATACTTTCCTCTGTTATTCATCTGCAATATGAAAAATTGAGTAAAGCTTAGATATAATTTGTGAATAAAACAGTTGCATAGTTTTATGATCTCTACGTAAATATTGCAAATCTCATAATCTCAGCGTCAATATCGCAGTCATTAAATCTTGATTTCTTGTGGTCTTATTATGCCTTCCTAGTTAAAGGTCTTATTTTGCCACATCTTGTATCTGCGACAAAATCGCAGGACGTCATTACATTTGCATATAATAACCCATTGATCTTGCCTTATCCTTATTTTGTCAATTTCTCTGCGACAATATGACAAACCTAAGTTCCCTTGCGAGAACAAAGCCTCATGAAATTGCCGTCTTGCGATGAAATCGCAGGACGTCTTTACACTTTCATGTAAAAACCCATTGATCTCATCTTAACCTTTTCTCATGGATTGTTTCCTATGTATAAATTTCGTCACGCGATAATATGACAGGCCTAAATGTTCTTGTGATCATAAAGCCCTATGACATTGCCGTCTTTAGACACTTATAAGCTCCCTAATGGAGGGTGCCGCCCTTATCTCCCCCCTGGTTGCCCCTTCAAGGGTGGCACATCGTCCATACAAGACTAACTCCTCTCATCCGGTATTAACAACAACCTGTTGTTTTCGCAGCCTCTTGTCCTTTATGCCTATATGGATTATAGTTACAAGACTGCACCCTAAGTGGGGTTTTCTGTGGGCCGAGTGCATCATATCCAAGACATTCCAAAGATGACCATGGTAGTTTCGTACGCCCCGGGCACCCTTGGCTCAACCGTGTACCTCGGAGCCTTGGTCATACTCTGCACACCTTAGAATAGATCCTCGGTCGTCCAACCAGGGTATAACCTTATATAATTGGAAATCCAAAGTACCTCCCCCGGATAAGTTTTCTCTAACCCCAACATATCCATGACTCAGGTTCCAGCAGCGGTATAACCTTATCCCTGAGTCACGCAAATAGATACCCCCTTATATGACGCACTTTAGGTCTTAAATTTTCCTCTTGCGAAATTGTATCCGCGAACTAGGGTGTACGCCATATAGGTTCGTCCCATTCTTATGTCTCTGCGAAATTTTATTCACGTTTCTTGCGAATATTGCAATTCTGATGAAATTTCTTTTCTTTGATCTTCTCTTTATTTGCATTTCAACTCTTGTATAATTTTTTTTTTAAACAAAATATCTTTTTGAAATATTTTCTTCAACAAATCATTCATAAACTTCTTAAATTTCATCATTTTACCTTTCTACTTACTATCTTCTGCTTTTCCCCTTTTGTTGCGTTTTGTTGTTTTCTCTCCATCTGCGAGATGCTCGCCACCTACAGTTTGCAACTCATGTTGATTTCGCAGTATTCCCTCCTCTCGCCGCTCTATTGTATCAACCATCAGCTTATCACCTCTTTGTTTTTGCTTGATGTTTCGTTTCCAGTTTCTGTTCTTTGCTTCCCTTTCCTCGCAAGATTCCATATCAATTTCATAGCATTTCTTCCCATCAGCCCAGTCTCCCTTTATTATTCCAACACCATTAGGATGAGGAAATTTAATACATTGGTGGAAGGTTGACGCCACACCTAATATACCATGTATCCAAGGTCGGCCAATCAAGGCATTATAAGGTGATTCAATATCCACAACGCAGAATAGGATCTTAGAAGATAACCCCTTTAATGGAATTCGCATTGTAATTTCCTCTTTGGGCTTGTTGGCAGTGCCGTTGAAACATAGATCTTATAGGTTGATGGTATCAGATCCTCGTCTTTTCCACCCATGGTTCTGTAAGTATGATAAAATAAGATATCAACTGAATTTCCATTATCTATTAGAACTCTGTTAATGGCCCAGGAATCCTCAGTTTCACCATCATCATTTTCTTCATCTTCTTCTTTTATTTGTTTTGGATTTATTTCTAATCTTACCACCAGTGGGTTGTCATGCATCTCGCCAGGCTCTGGTACTTCTTGCGCAGTGAAAGAAATAGTTTTTTTTGCCACTCCTCTAATGGCGAGACTCTCGCAATATTCATTATCTCTCTTCCATATGCATCTCTCGCGAAGACTCTTCTTAGAACATTGTCGTGGAAATCCTCAATAGTTTTGTATAAATGTACGATGGAATTACAGAACAAATTCTTCGCCTTGGCTCCAACCTCTATCACAAATGTTTCTGCTCCTTTTACAGTATTCACTTTGTGAATATCTGGTGCTGGTGGTAACTGTTGAGATTACGGATGTCCTATTAGAAAATGATTTAACTTTCCCTGATCAATCATCCTCAAAATTATTCTTTTTACATTCCTGCAATCGTTTATTGAATGTCCATGAAAATGATGATAAGGACAAAATTCTTGACTTCGATTATTTTGTTGTTGTTCTTTTCCCATATTCCAGGGTGATGGTATATTTTCCATCAGAATGATAGCCTCCCAAATTTTTTCAATGCTAGCATTCAGGGGTGGCATCTTAATTTCTTCCCATATTATTCTTTGATTCCCTTGCCCTCTAAAATTATTTTTCCTCTGACCGCCATAAGTCTCTTGCGGCTGATCAAGTCTTTGAATTTTATTATTTCCACCGCGATTGTAATAATTCTTTTCTCTTTTATACTCCTCTTGATCTCGACTTCCCATGGCTACTAACTTCTGCTGGTTTTCAATAACCACTTTCTCTTGTTGTGGCTGCGAGGTGCTCGCCACATTGTTAATCATTTTAGGAAGTAAACTCCCGTTTTCCGCTATTGAGCTGGTGTTTGCGACTGGATATGATTCCATCTCATTTTGTTTTTCCTCCAAAGCAATGTATTCTTCTTGTAGTTCTCGTTGCTCAGTCATTGTGATGGTATTTTTTATTCTGAAAATTTGTATGTACAACAGATTGGTTGCGAACATTGCATTAATGAAAGATAAAATGAGGTATCTCTCATCCATTCTTCCTGCCATTTCACTGCACATTGTCTTCCATCTTATGATTAGGTGCTTCAGACTCTCGCCAATACTTTGTTTTAACCCAAACACATCATCAATAGCGGGCCGCGAAGAATTGTTGCTTATATATGCTCCCAGAAATATAGCTTGCAAATGGTCGAAAGAAGTTATTGTATTTTTAGGTAAGCCTTCGAACCATTTTAACGCCTCGCCAGTTAAACTAGATGCAAAGTATTTGCATAACACATCATCATGGTTTTCCTATTGTAGCATACACCTAACATAAGCCTTGACATGTTGAACATCACAGGTAGTCCCATCGAAGATACTGGTTAATGCTGGTAAATTGCATTTTGGAGGGATTCCTCCTAATTATACTTCTTGAGTAAATAGAGTTCTCGCAGCTTTTTCAATGGCTTCATCAAGTTTCCTTCTACCTCCTTCTATTCTGTTATTCAACATTCCCCTTATTTCTGCTAATTCTCTTAAAATTTGTTCATTCCCAGCTGAATTTTGCTCCATTGGTATTTTCAGTGCAGCTTCTCTTCTTCTGCGTTTATGTCTTTCTTGTCTTGCGAGATTTTGTGTATCTTCATCTGCATCTTCATTCTTCCTTCTTCTACGATTTCCCTCTTCACCTCCTTCTTGGATTCACAACTGGTTATGTCTTCCAATTTCTTCTCCGCGAGTTTCTTCATTTCTCATCGTCTCTCTTCGGGGTATTTCTATTATATTTTGTATTCTATCATATTCCTCATTGATATTATTATTATGGCGATTTTGTGTGCATCTCCTTTCTCGATTGTCATGATTATTCTGCCGTATTGCTTCTTGAAATTCTTGTTCTTCTACTTATGCTCTTAATCTTTCCCTTTCGCCGGCTAGACGTGCTTGTTCAGCATAATGCCTCTCAATTTCATCCTCAATGATTCTTTGATTTTTCTGGATTTCTCGCCATGTAATATCCTTCTACCTTCTTCTCGATTTTCTTCACCATCTTGGTTATTTCCACCCTCTTGATTTCTATTATCACGTCTATCATTCACAGTTTCACCGCGTGGAATGTAGCGATCACGAATTATCTCTTCTTCTCTATGATGCTGCTCTTCATTTGGATTTTGCATTTCCTCTCGTATATTTGCTCCAGCATTTCTCATAGGGGAATTTCGCCTTGGTTCTTCTCTAAATGATCTTGACTTGATCTAGCAGTACTTCTTGATCTCCTAATTTGTAATCTCAAATTCTCCATTCTTAACTCGTGATTCTGTCTTGTTAGATTCGCGCGTTCTTCCGCCTCTAACCTCCTTTCCTCATGTATTCTTTGTCTTAAATCATCTGTTATTTTATTTTCGCCTTCTCCATGAATTAATCCTTCAACCAATCCTTGATCTCTTTCTTCTCTTCTTTCATTTCTTAATTGTCGATCTTCTGCTTCTTCCATCGAATCTGATCGCCAAGTATGCACACTCACTCTGTCATAATCCACATCTATTCCTTATATTGGTGTTTGTTGATTCGGCTGTTGAATTTGATTTTCTCCTTCATTCCATGTTCTATTTCTTCTTGTTCTTATCCTTGAAGATTCTCCTATTTCATTTGTTTCTCCGCCTGTAAGTCTTTTACTCCTCCTTACGGTTGTTGGTGGTTCTGAAGTATTTCTTCTTCTCCTAGCCATTGATCTTAATGAACTGTTGAAACCTGCATAAAATCCTTCACTAATTGTTCCAAATTCCTTCTAATCACAGTGTCAATTTTCACCCTTTTCTTATAAAAATCATCAATCATCCCTGTTTCGGGCGCCAAAATGTAATTGCAGGAAATCCTACACTACACCCTTGATAAGAATTTACTGTAATTAAAACATATTTGAAGATGAAAAACAACACTTTATTATTTGATTCTCAGAAATGTTTACAAGAAATGGAAGAAGATCAAGAATACTAATCTCTTGAATTTTCTCTCTCCTCAAGACTTTCTCAACACTCAAAAATACATCATCCTCTCTCTGAATCTACTAGGTCTCTTTATATAGGGTAATTACATAGTGGATGACAGCTAAGATGTCCTTTAATTTCGAATTTGATATGGGATATTATCGCATTAGTTATAATATCCATTCTAGCAAGCGTCGTATCCATCGTAGGAAAATCATGCTCTTCTCGTGTTTCTTCATTCGTCAGCTATTACGTCACTTTTTAAATTATCTTGTGACACTCGAAAAGTGTTGTTGAAGAACTCGCAGAGCTGTCGCTGTAAATCTCGCAGGAGTGTTGTTGTGGCGATATTCTGATCCTACAGCTTTAATAAATGATAAAATAAGATATCTCTCATCCACGCGGCCTGTCACTTCGCTGCACATTGTTTTCCACCTTATGGTTAGATGTTTTAAGCTTTCACCAACTCTTTGATTTAATACAAATACATCTTTAATACCAGGTCGCGAAGAATTATTACTTATATATGCTCCCAAAAATATGGTATGCAAATGATTGAAAGAAGTTATAGTGTTCTTAGGTAAACCTTCGAACCATTTTTGCGCCTCGCCTGTTAAGATAGATGCGAAATATTTGCACAATACAACATCATGGTTTTTCCACTGTAGCATACACCTAACATAAGCTTTGACATGTTGAATATCACAAGTAGTTCCATCAAAGATGCTGGTTAATGTTGGCAAATTGCATTTTGGGGGTATTCCTCCTAATTGTACTTCTTGAGTGAATGAAGTCTTCGCATATTCTTCAATGGCCTCATCAAATTGCCTTATGCCTCCCTCTCTTCTGTTATTTAGCATTCCCCTCATTTCTGCTAACTCTCTCAAGATCTGTTCATTCCCAGCTGAATTTTGCTCTATTGGCCTTTTCAGTGCAGCTTCCCTTCTTATGCGTTCATGTCTTTCTTGCCTTGCGAGATTTCGTGCTTCTTCTTCAGCATCTTTATTTTGCCTTCTCCCACGATTCTCTTCTTCACCTCCTTCTTGAATTTACAAATGATTATGCATGTCATTTTTTCTTATGCGATTTTCTTCATTTCTCACCGTTTCTCTTCGCTGTCTTTCTATTCTCCTTTGTATTCTATCATATTCCTCATTGATATTATCATTGTTACGATTTCTTGCGCGTCTTCTTAATCGATTGTCATGATTATTCTGACGTATTGCTTCTTGAAACTCTTTTTCTTCCACTTCTTCTCTCAATCTCTCTCTTTCGCAAGATAGACGTGCTTGTTCAGCATAATGTCTCTCAATTTCATCCTCAATTATTCTTCGGTTCCTTTGAATTTCTCGCTCATGTAATATTCTCCTACCTTCTTCTCGATTTTCTTCACCATCTTGGTTATTTCCACCCTCTTGATTTCTATTATCAAGTCTATCATCCAGAGTTTCATTACGTGGAATATAGCGATCATCAATCATCTCTTCTTCTCCATAATGCTGCTCTTTATTTGGATTTTTCATTTCCTCTCGAATATTTTCTTAGCATTTCTTATAGTGGAATTTCTCCTTGCTTCTTCTCTAAATGATCTTGAACTCGATCTTGCAGTACTTATTGATCTCCTATTTTGTAATCTCAAATTCTCCATTCTTAACTCATTATTTTGTCTTGTTAAATTTGCAAGTTCTTCCGCTTCTAATCTCCTTTCCTCTTGCATTCTTTGTCTTAAAGTCTCCACTACTTCATTTTCGTCATCTCCATGAATTAATCCTCCAACCGCTTCTTGATCTCTTCCCTCTCGCCTTCCATTACTCAACTGTCGATTTTCTGCTTCTTCTATTGAATCTGATCGCCAATTATGCACACTCACTCTGTCATAATCCACAGTTCTATCTTGTATCGGTGTTTGCTGATTTGATTGTTGAACTTGATTTTCTCCATTATTCCTTATTTTGTTGCTCCTTGCTCTTAATCTTGAAGATTCTCCTATTTCATTCGTCTCTTCTCCGGCAAGTCATCTATGCCTCCTTACGGTTGATGGTTGTTTTTATGTATTTTTTCTTCTAGCCATTCTTACAATTTTGATGTACTACTGTAAATCACGTAAAAATCTTCTTCAATTTCTTCAAATTATTACAAATCACAACTTCAATCTTTGCTCAGAAACATCCCTGTTTCTAGCGCTATTATGTAGTTGCAGGAATTCCTACACTACACCCCTCACAAGAATTCATAACAATCAACCCATACTTGAAGATTAATAACAACACTTTTATTGATTAATTCTCAGAAATATTACAAGAAATGGAAGAAATCAAGAATACAACCGCTCTCTTAAACTTTCTCTCTCCTTAAAACTTTCTCAATACTCTAAAATTGATCTCTCTCCTCTGAGTCTATTAGTTCTCTTTATATGGGGTAGTTACATAGTGGATGACAACTAAGATGTCCTTTAATTTCGGATCTGACTCGCGATATTCTCGCAACAGTTGTAATGTTAATTCTCGCAAATGCTATAATCTTTGCAGGATCGTCATGCTTTTATCGTGTTTCAGCTACCGTCATCCGTTACGTTATTCTATGAGTCGGTCTGCGATGCTCGCATAGTGTTATTGAAGGGCTCGCAGAAACGTTGTTTATAAATTTTATAAGAGTATTGTTTTGGCGATATTTTGATCCTACAACTATATAACGCCCTCTGAGAATGTTTCAATGATTGAAATGAGAGTTTAGACAATATAACCATTGGGGGCGATAAACATTGTTTTGGTAACACATATATGTATAAGTCCTTAGCACTTGAACCGAAGTTTGCGAAATTTGTTGATCAAGTGAAACCGAAACTTGAGCAACCAACTCAGTCCGCGAATGTGCATAGTTCTCGAACCCGAGAACTTCTGCTGGAGTTGTATCTCGGTTTCAATCCACGAACTTAGTCCACGAACTGACGGAAGTTCTCAAACCCGAGAATTTCTGCTGGAGTTTGTGAACTCCAACAGGTTAACTTGAGTCTGCGAACTTAAGTGGTTATGTATAAAAACGATGTTTGTGAACTTATCTTAATAAACTAAGGAATGTTATTGCAAACCGTGGCTTTATAGTTCATGAATCGATTCGAGTGAATCACATCGTTTTTGCTTCAATTGTGTCTTGTATAGTACATGATATCTCATAGCAATTAAACAACTCTCTAACTAGTTCATTTGAGTCATTTGGACTAGTTATGGTGAAGAAGAATATGGTTGATATGAAAGTTATCATTTGGCTAATCATTTGGTTAACTAGTATTGAACCAACTATTGTACATGTTTGGGTACGGTTACACAAACCCATAATTGTAAAGTACATGTGTGTATGACAAGATAAGTTTTCGATCTAACGGTTGAGAAATATTAGCTTGAATCAAATCAGGTTTTCATCTAACGGTGAATATTGAATGATTTTTTACCAAGCAAACATTGATTGCAAACCTTGATTTGAAAGACTATATAAGGGATAACTCTAGCAACTGGGAAACCTAATCCCCACACATTCTGTGATACTAGTTTGCTAAGCTAGAGTCGATTCTCCTTTAACCTTTGGTTTTCTTTTTCTAAAACCAAGTTAACAACTTAAAGACTTCATTGGCATAGTGAAGCCAGACCGATACTACTTTTCTAGTAGTTGTGTGATCTGATCTTGCTATTTCTATCGTACGAGTACAATTGTAATAATTGGCTTAAGATTTCTGTCTCCGATAGGCAAGATATAAAAGTAATCACAAACATCTCCGTCTCATCGTTTGTGATTCCTCAATAATCTTGTTCGCTGCGTCGATTAAGTTTATTGTGAGGTGATTGATAAAACTGAGTTGTTCTTTGGGAATATAAGTCTGGTTTTATTGATTGGTTCATGTTCACCTTGATTTATCAAAAGACGGAACAAAACTCATAGGTTTATTCGTGAGAGACGAATTTATCTATCTTGTAGACTTTTATATGTGAGACAGATATGTGGAGACTTGAATTTATCTATCACTCAAAATTCTATCTACTATATCTCCTATCTTGAGAGAAAAGTCATATTACTATATAGACTAAGAATATACACATATGATATTTTGAGCTGAGTATATCCCGCTTATCTATTTCTCGAAATATGTGCTGGTAAAGCTTTCGTTTTATTCAAGTTCATCTTTACCTAGTGACGAAAGTCATGTTACGTTTCAATCATTTTGGAAATCGCATTGACGAAAAATAGTTTGTGAATAACAACTATATAACACCCTCTGAAAATCTTTCAATGATTGAAATGATAGTTTAGATAATATAACCATTGGGGGATATAAACATTGTTGTGGTAACACATATATGTATAAAAACTTAGCACTGGAACCAAGTTTGCGAACTTTGTTGATCAATTGAAACTGGAACTTGAGCAGCCAACTCAGTCCGCGAACTCAGTCCGCAAACGTGCGTAGTTCTCGAACCCGAGAATTTCTGCTGGAGTTGTAGCTCGGTTTCAGTCCGCGAACTGACGGAAGTTCTCGAACCCGAGAATTTCTGCTGGAGTTTGTGAACTCCAACCGGTTAACTTGAGTCCGCGAACTTAAGTGGTTATGTCTAAAAACTATGTTTGTGAACTTATCTTAATAAACTAAGGAGTGCTATTGCAAACCGTGGCTTTATAGTTCATGAATCGATTCGAGTGAATCACTTCGTTTTTGCTTCAATTGTGTCTTGTGTAGTACATGAGATCTCATAGCAATTGAACAACTCTCTAACTAGTTCATTTGAGTCATTTGGACTAGTTATGGTGAAGAAGATTATGGTTAATATGAAAGTTATCATTTGGATAACCATTTGGTTAACTAGTATTGAACCAACTATTGTACACGCTTGGGTACGGTTACACAAACCCAAAATCGTCGAGTACATGTGTGTATGACAAGTTAAGTTTTCGATCTAACGGTTGAGAAATATTATCTTGAATCTAATCAGGTTTTCATCTAACGGTAAATATTGAATGCTTTGTTACCAAGCTAACATTGATTGCAAACCCTGATTTGAAAGACTAGATAAGGGAGAACTCTAGAAACTGGGAAACCTAATCCCCACACATTTTTTGTGATACTAGTTTGCTAAGCTAGAGTCGATTCTCCGTTAACCTTTGGTTTTCTTCTTTAAAAACCAGGTTAACGACTTAAAGACTTCATTGGCATTGTGAAGCCAGACCGATACTACTTTTCTTGTAGTTGTGTGATCTGATCTTGCTATTTCTATAGTACGAGTACAATTGTAATAATTATCTTGAGATTTCTATCTCCAATAGGTAAGATATAAAAGTAATCACAAACATCTTCGTATCATCATTTGTGATTCCTCAATAATCTTGTTCGCTGCGTCGATTAAGTTTATTGTGAGGTGATTGATAAAACTGAGATGTTCTTCGGGAATATAAGTCTAGTTTTATTGATTGGTTCCTGTTCACCTTGATTTATCTAAATACGAAACAAAACTCATAGGTTTATTCGTGGGAGACGAATTTATCTATATTGTAGACTTTTCTGTGTGAGACAGATTTGTTTATTAAAGTTTTTGACTTTTGGTCGTAGAAACTCTTGGTTGTGGGTGAGGTCAGCTAAGGAAATTAAGTGTGCATTATCCTTCTGGGATCAGAGGCGTAGGAGCATAATTGTACCTTGGATTAGTGTGAGATTGATTGGGGTTCAACTATAGTCCAGACCGAAGTTAATTTGGAGTAGGATAGTGTATGTAGCGGCTTAATATAGTGTATGTTTAATCTGGACTAGGTCCCGGGGGGTTTCTGCATTTGCGGTTTATTCGGTAACAAAATTCTGGTGTCTGTGTTATTTTTTTTCCGCATTATATTTTAATATAATTGAAATAATACAGGTTGTGCGTTGTTCAATCAATTAAAATATCTGACCTTATTGGTTGTTGATTTAAATTGATAGACACTTGGATATTGGTCCTTTGTACATCCAAGTTATCTCTCTTTGATTAAGACTCGCGAATTGTATTCGCTTGAGTAAATCAAATTGAGAGATTGAGATAATAACTCCTTGAGTATTTTCTATTGATTGAGTCTAACTGTCTAGTTGGTTCTCTAGAAAACAACTCGGAGTTATCCATACAGATTGCTAATCGAAATATTGGGTGTGGTTGTTAGACCCACGCTTTTTTAATTGGTATCAGAGCAGAAAAACACGTTTAAGACCTTATAAGTCTGTGTTTGTGGCGATCTGACTTTATGGACGAGTCTATCTCTAATAATGTACCAGTCCATAAATTACCAGATGATTTTCAAATCTTGGATTCACCTGAGAAAATTGTCATATCTAGGTCAGTATCCAAATATTCTCTTAATGTAGAACCTGTTGAAGTCTGGGAAATACTCCTAAAAGAACAGTTGGATGAACTTTCTGATGAAGGTGATTCAGATATTAATAGAGATATTGATAAGGAAGTCTCAGAGTATGTTAAGGTTTTGAATTCATTAGAAAATAGATGTTGATAAGGAAGTCTCAGAGTATGTTAAGGTGAGAAAGATGAAGCATATGTGAAAAAGCGGGGGTCTAACAAACACACCCAATATTTCTATTAGCAATCTGTATGGACAAACTCCGAGTTACTTTAATAGAGAATCAACTAGACAGTCAGACTCCATCTAGATAAAAATATCGTAAGGAGTTATTATCTAAATCTCTCAATTTGATTTATTCTCAAGCGAATAGAATCTGCGAGTCTTTATCAAACTAAAGACCAATTATCCAAGTGTCAATCAATTTAAATCAACAACAAAAAGGACAGATATTCTAATTGATTGAACAACGCACAACCTGTATTATTTAAATTATATAACAAAATATAATGCAGAAAATAAATAACACAGATACCAGAATTTTGTTTACGAGGAAACCGCAAATGCAGAAAAACCCCGGGAACTAGTCCCGATTAAACATACACTGTAATAAGCCGCTACAAATACTAGCCTACTCCAAGCTAACTTCGGTCTGGACTGTAGTTGAACCCCAACCAATCTCACACTAATCCAAGGTACAATTATGCTCCTACATCTCTGTTCCCAGCAGGATACTACGCACTTGATTCCCTTAGTTGATCTCACCCACAACCAAGAGTTGCTACAACCCAAAGTAGAATACTTAAATAAACAAATATGTATCACATAGAAAAGTCTACAAGGATAGATAAATTCGTCTTCCACGAATAAACCTATGAGATTTGTCCGTATTTTGTAAATCAAGGTGAACATGAACCAATTGATAAAACCAGACTTTTATTCTCAAAGAACAGCTCAGATTTATCAATCCCCTCACAATAAACTTAATCGATGCAGCGAAGAAGATTATTGAGGAATCACTAACGATAAGACGAAGTGTTTGTGACTACTTTTATATCTTGCCTATCGGAGATATAAATCTCAAGCCAATTATTCCAATTATACTCGTACGATAGAAGAAGCAAGATCAGATCACACAACTACAAGAAAAGTAGTATCGGTCTGGCTTCACAATCCCAATGAAGTCTTTAAGTCGTTAACATGATTTTAGAAGAAGAAAACCAAATGTTAAAGGAGAATCGACTCTAGCTTAGAACAATTAGTATCACACAAAATATGTGGGAATTAGGTTTCCCAGTTGCTAGAGTTCTCCCTTATATAGTCTTCAAATCAGGGTTTGCAATCAATGTTAGCTTAGTAACAAAGCATTCAATATTCACCGTTAGATAAAAACCTGATTAGATTCAAGCTAATATTTATCAACTGTTAGATCAAAAACATAGCTTGTTATACACACATGTACTTGAAGTTTTTAGGATTGTGTAACCGTACCCAAATTTGGACATTAGTTGGTTCAACAATAGTTAACCAAATGGTTATCCATATGATAACTTTCATATCAACCATATTCTTCTTCACCATAACTAGTCCAAATGACTCAAATGAACTAGTTAAAGAGTTGTTCAATTGCAAGGAAATCTCATATACTACATAAGACACAATTGAAGCAAAAATGATGTGATTCCCTTGAATCGATTCATGAACTATAAAGCCACAGTTTGCAATCGCATTTGTAGTTGCAGGAATTACCACACTACACCCTTGTTAAGATTCTATAGAAATCTATTGGAAATCAATTAAGCTTCAAAGATTTAAACGACATTTTACTATTCAAATTTCAGAAAATGTTTACAGAATTGGAAGAAATCAAGATTACAAATATTCTCTTGAAGTTTCTCTCTCCTCAAGACTCTTTCAACTCTCAAAAAATACATCATCATTTTCTGGATCTATCGAGCCCTTTATATAGGGATTTACATAATGGATGACAACAAAGTTTTCCTCCTATTTCGGATCTATTCTGCGATCTCATCGCGATCACTATAATATTATCTATCGCAAGAATGATGATCATCACAGGATCAACATATTCTTCTTTTATTTCTTCCATCGTTAGTTTCTTTTGGATATTTTGTGACGTTCGCAGAAACGTTGTTAATATCGCAGGAATAGCGTTGTAGCGATATTCTGGTCCTACATCTCTCCCCTTCTCATGTCTTTTCTGCGAAGAAGATAAGATCATGAGAACCAATATTCTTTATTACCCTCGCAACTCCTTTCCCTTTGAATACTTTCTCCTCGACAAGATTCCGTTAACCTAGCCTTTCCTACACGTGTTGTGAATTCCTCCATTTATTGACACGTCTTTGCTCAATAGGTACACCCCCTTTTTCCTATAAAAGGTAGAATTAAGTTTCAAAACTAATTTTCTTCTTCCGTTTCTTCATCTTCTTCCTTTGTCCACTTCATCCTCCGTCTGCAACCTTTCTTCTTCTTCGTATTCTCCTGCTACGGCTTTAATGGAGTCATCAAGGTATGTTTCTTGACTTATGATATTTATTTAAACCAATTTTACTTTTATTCTCCAACCTTTCTTATTTGATTCTTCATGTATTCTTTTCAGTGGAACTATCTCTAACACACAATCCACAACTCAAAACCCTAATATTCGCAAAAGACCAACTGAAAAGAAGAAGAGAAGTTCTGCGAATGATAAGGTAGTAAGAAACACCCTCTATTTTTTAATAACAATATTGTTGCCTCTGTTTCTTATCTGAGTTATTATTCGCAGAATGACGAGAACCCTGTTAAACTTCCCAAGAGATCTCGCCATTTTAAGACACTTTGGGAAGATCTCATTATGCCCACATTAACATCCGTGAGGATTAATCCCACACCATTGCAACCAAATCTTTCTACTTTTGTTTGCGAGAATATCGCTACCCATACTTCTACTTCTTTGACAAATCAGGCTTCTAAAATTGCCGTGACTGAAACTCCTTATAGTCCTTTATGTCCTTCAACTGTTGTTTTTCCAGATACTCCTCCTCCTCCTGAAAACTCAACCATCACAAATGATCGTCAACTTGCTCTCATTACTACTTCACCTTCTACACCCCTTTCTTCATCAAACGAGACTTTTGCAGGTGTTGATGTTTCTTTTAAAATCTTGTCTAACATTTTAGACAATGCTAGAAAGTCTTCCACTGACCCTCTCCAACAGGAAGCTTGCGAGACTCTTCTCAAGTATTTTGGCTCTAATTGTAATGCTTTGTGAGCGTCTTTGGAAAATGAGATTGAAGCTCTGAGGAAAAGCCTTCAAGTTAAAACTGCTGAATGTGATACTTTGAATCATATGCTCCGCAATTCTTCTCTAGATTGCGAGAATCTTCGCAGAAAAAATGATGAGCTGAAAGGTACATTTTTCTTGCCTCTGTTCTTTTGTTTTTCTGTTTTACTTTTATATCTTCTGTACTCAAGTCTTTTTCTTAAATTCTTGATTCATATATTAGTTTCAAATCAGACTCGTTTCATGGAGAGACTTAAGTTTGAATCCATTGCTGATGAAGCTCGTTTCGAAAGAGATTCTTGGATGGACCAGTATAATAGATTAGATAATCTTCACACATATTCGATTGATCAAATAGATAATCTTACTAATGAGAATAATCATTTATCGCGAAATCAAAGTTTATTAAGTAATGAGGTTTCTCGACTCTCATATTTGTTAACCAAGTCTAACCTGGCGGTAGAATCTTTATCAGATAAAAATAGAACTTTATCCCAAGAAAAACATAGATTTTCAAGCTTGATGGCGATTTCTTCACAGCAATTGAGTAATCTACAAAGGATATGCGATAATCAGGAGCAATCTCTTCGTTCTCTTAAAAATGAGCTTAAGGAAGTAACTGAATCATCCGCTGCTGAGAAGGATAAACTTATCAAAGGTAGGTTAACTCTTATTTTGAAGGCCAGCGAGCTTCAAGACCAGTGCTCTCAATTGAAGGAATCTCATTCTTTACTAGCAAAGGAAAACTTGTATCTACGCACTAGAGAAGAAAATATGAAATCTCGTCTGAAGGGTGTGGTTGGCGATAAATTCGATGACGCTATGAATCAACGGGAAAACTGTTTCTTTTCATTAATTCAAAACTTAACCTCGTAGAAGGAAGGTAGTCAATTGACTGCCTCTCTCTTATTGACTTTTCTGTTAAATTTTGTGTTATATTTCTTGCAAAATCTTTGACTAAATGATCTTTTATCACTTTCACTCGCAGAATCTGAAAGAAGTCTTCATTTTACCATTGTTGATCTTACCAACAAATTGGATAAAGTTCACAAAGAGAACAAGTCTCTTCTTTCTAATTATCTTGAAGCCCGCGACAAAGCAGAAAGAAGACTTGATTATCTTGAGTACTTTAAAAATATAGAGATTAGGAATCGTGATAGATGTTTCCTTCGCAAGTTCCACCTCAGTGCTAAAGTTCTTGTGAATGAGATTCTGCTCTCCAATTATCTCCCTCCTGTATCTGTTCCTCCTCTAAAAGTTGATGATGATGAAATTCCTCTTCCCATGGATGAAGATTTAGAGTTTACTAATGATGAAGAAAATACCACCCAAGAAGATGGTGAAGAAGAATAAAGAAGTCCTCCCAAAGAAGTAACTGCAAGTGGCGAAGTAATCGCTGATGAAGAATCCAAAGAAGAAGAAACTCGTGGTGAAAAGGATGCTGATGAAGTTGATAACTTTGGAAATAATAATAAATCTGACGAGCAAGAATAATGAATTTGGCGAGGCTTGAACTTTATTTTTGCTTTCTTTTCCTTCTTCTTTCTTGCGAGCGATGTAACTTTTGAAACCTTTTTAGAATTTAACTTTCAACTTAGTTTACTTGGAATATTTTCAAGGAAGATAATGAAATGTTACTTCTCCATTCCCCTATCCGCCCTTTATTATCTTTCTTGAAATGGTGAATCTGCCCTTTATTTGTATCTGCGATGCGATGAATATTGTTGCAATGTTCTGAAAAATTCTGAAGGAATCTACAATGTTAAGAATTTTCCTTCTTATACATTGCTCTGCGATGAATGAATATTTCATGCAATCTTAAAATAGAATAGTTAATTGGTAAGATTATTCTTTTGGTCTTATTTTGCCTTCCTAATTAAAGGTCTTAATTTTCCAAACTTTTTCTTTCTGCGACAAAATCGCAGGATTTCTTAACATTTGCATGTAAAGACCCTTTGATCTTGTCTTATCCATGTTCTTTCAAAATCTTTGCGACAATATGATAAGCATAAACTCTCTTGCAAGAATTTAACCTTATGACATTGCCGTCTTGCGATGAAATCGCAGGACGTGTTTACACTTTCATGTAAAAACCCATTGATTTCATCTTAACATTTCTCTCGTGGCTTGTTGCCTCTGTATCATTTACGTCACGTGATAATATGATAGGCCTAAATGTTCTTGCGATCATAAAGCCCCATGACATTGCCGTCTTAAGACACTTATCAGCTCCCTAATGGAGGGTGCTTCCCTTATCTTCCCCCTGGTTGCCCCTTCAAGGAGGGAACATCGGCCATATAAGACTAGCTCCTCCCATCCATATTTACCAACAACTAGCTTTTTTCGCAGCCTCTTGTCCTTTATGCCTATATGGCTTATAATTACAAGACTGCACCCTAAGTGGGGTTTTCTTCAGGCCAAGTGCATCATTGCCAAGACTTACCAAGAATGGCAAGGGAGTTTCGTACGCCCTTGGCACCCTTGGATCAACCGTATACCTCAGCGCCTTGGTCATACTTTGCACTTCTTTGAATATATTCTCGGTCGTCCAACCAGGGTATAACCATATATAGTTGGAAATCCAAGATCTCTCTCCCGGATAGGTTTTCTTTAACCCCAACATCTGCATGACTCAGGATCCAGCAGCGGTACAACCTTACCCCTGAATCATGTCAAGAGATACCCCCTCCTATGATGTGCTATTAGGTCTTACATTTGCCTCTTGCGAAATTTTATTCGCGAACTAGGGTGCACGCCATAAAGGTTCGTCCCATTCTATTAATCTATGCGAAATTTGTATTCGCTTTTCTTGCGATAATGCTCGCTGTTTTTGTTGTGCTTTGTTATCAGAAGAATTTTTCAGTTGTAAATAGAGATACAAGAATTTATTACCTGTTTCATCATATAACATACCAGTATCTCTTATCTTGTAGAAGATGTCATTGATAATACCTTTTTAGAAATAATCTATTCCATGGTATATCGAGTCTTTGACCAACATCTCTTCCTTCAGGATCCATTAGTTTGTATGCCCCAGTTCCAATTATCTCTTTGATGATATATGGTCCATCCCATTTTCTCGCCAACTTTCCACCACTCTCTCGCTGATAACTTGGTGTTTCTTGCAACACTAAATTGCCAGGTTGAAATTCACGTTTATTAACACGTTTGTTGTACTGACGAGCTAATCTTCGATGGTAATTTTCCATATGTTGCAAAGTTTTTTCTCTTTTTTCTTCTAATTCATCCAATTTATTTAAAATCATTCCAGCACTTAGATTTCTTTCCCAAGCCTCCCTTTTTGTTGTAGGAATAGCGACTTCTGTTGGTAACACAGCTTCAACTCCATATGTCAAACAAAAAGGTGACATTCCAGTAGCTTCTCGTCTAGTTGTATTGTAGGCCCATATTGCATTATGCACCTGTTCACACCATGCTCTGTGGTATCCTTCTAACTTCTTTTTCAAGATATCTGCGATTATTTTATTAGTTGCCTCAGCCTGACCATTTTCTTGTGGGTATAAAGGAGTAGACTTTCCATATTTTATCTTAAATGCATTGAGTAACAATTCTATATTATGTCCCTCAAATTTCTTTCCATTATCAGATACTAATTGTGCTGGAATCCCAAATCTGCAGATTATATTTTCAAAGATGAATGTAAAAATATCTTTATCGCGAATATGTTGTACTGCCTTTACTTCTCCCCATTTTGTGAAATAATCTGTTGCGAAAATCATATATCTTCTTTGTCCAGAACCAGGTAAAAATGGTCCCATAATATATAATCCCCATTTCCCAAAAGGCCATACACTTGTTGAAGATGATAATGGTGCTCCTGGTGCATGTATCTTTTTTCCGTATCGCTGGCAATCCTCGCAACGCCTTGAGAGTTGCTTTGCATCCTCATGCATATACGGCCAGTAATAACCCTGCATTTTTGTTCTATATGCTAAAGATCTTCCTCCACTGTGATTACCAGCGTCACCACTATGTAATATCTTTAATACTTTTTGTCCTTCTTCTCTCATCAAACATCTTAGCGATGGTCCATTAAAAGATCTGCGGTATAATACTCAATCTCTTAGCTCATAATTGGTTGTCCTACTTTTCAACTTGTGTGCTTCTAATGTATTTCTTGGAATTTCTCCTCTCGCCAAGTATGCATGAAGATCTTCTCGCCAATCCGTGATATTGCTCATGGGTTCTCCCTCGCCAGCTTCTACCATCATTACATCTGTCTCTTCTTCTTCTTTGTTTATCGATGGAAATGAAAGTGTTTGAATTATTATGCACCTTTCCAATGGATTTGTCATCATACTAGATATGAAAGCGAAAGCATCTGCGAGCCTATTATCTTTCCTTGATATGTGTCTCCATTTTATTTTTTGAATTATCGCAGATAATTCTTCAACGAGTCTTTCGTATTTTCTGAGGGATGGTTCATTGGTTGTGTACTCTCCTTTTATCTGACGAATAACCAATTGTGAATCGCTGGTGATTCTGGCATTTTCCAAATTCATTTCTATCGCAAATTTTAAAGCATGGATCACAGCCTCATACTCTGTCTCATTATTAGTGGATGCAAATTTTAATCTAAATGAAAAAGATGTTTTTTCTCCTTCTGGTGATATGAAAACAACTCCAATTCCATTTGCTTCTCCGTTGGATGATCCATCCACTAATATTTCCCATCTGTTGGGTTCTGTTAATAGCTCTTTTGGATCTCCGCATTCCTCTTCTACATCCATCATCTCCTCAACAGCTTCATCATCTTCTAAAGGAAATTCAACTAAGAATTCTGCGATGACGTGTGATTTTGGCGAGGATAAAATTTCATACTGTATATCAAAGTGTCCTACTTGTGCATTCCATCTCTCAACTCTACCTGATCTCTTTGAATTTTTCATTACTGACTCAATTGGCACTTTCGTTAACACTTTGACCTTATGTGCTTGAAAATAGATGCGAAGTTTGAAAGTTGCATGTACCAATGCTAGAATTAGTTTCTCAATCTTTGAATAATTTCTCTCTGTAGAATTGAATGTTTTAATAATGTAATAAATTGGTTTTTCTACCCCTGCATCTACTCGCAGCAACACATCACTTAGCGCATATGTGGTTGTTGCAAGATAAATCAATAATTCTTCTCCCGGTTCTGCTTTCTATAAAATAGTTATGTTCGTTAAATGTTCTTTTATTCCTTGAAAAGAATATTCGCATTCATCTGTACACTTGAATTTTGCTCCCTTCTTGAGTATATCGAAAAAAAAAGTTGCACTTGTCTGAAGATCGCGTAATGAACCTTTCTAGCGAGGCTAAGAGTCCATTTAATTTTGGCACATCTTTTACCGTCGCAGGTGTTGGCATATCGCGAATTGCTTGTACCTTTTCTGGATCAACTTGTATTCCTTCTTTTGATACAATATACCCCAAAAATTTCCCGGAAGTTACTCCAAAAGTACACTTATCCGGATTCACTTTAATATTGAATTGCCGCATTTGATCGAAAATCTCCTTCAAATCTTGCACATGATTCTCAGCTTCTTTGCTTTTGATTAGCATATCATCTACATACACTTCTAATGTTTTGTGGATCCACTTTGCAAACACCTTCTCCACCATTCTTTGATATGTTGCACCAGCATTTCGTAAGCCAAATGGCATCTTTGTATAACAATATAATCCTCTTGGAGCAAAAAAATGCGTATGTTCTTGATCTTCTTCAGCGAGAGGGATTTGATTATATCCTTTATACCCATCCAACAATGATATTCTAGCATTTCCTGCTGCTGATTCAACCATCTGTGGAATATATGGTAATGGAAAACTATCTTTTGGACAAGTCTTGTTTAAATCAGTGAAATCTATACAAATTCTTATCCCCTTATTCTTCTTTGGGACCACTACCATATTTACAATCCACTCTAGATATTTTGCTTGCCTTATAATTCCTGCGTCGAGCATCTTCTGTAATTCTTCTTCTATTTGAGAGTGATATGTTGTTGCGATCTTCCTTATTCTTTGCTTAAATGGTCTTATGTTTTTGTTGATTTCTAATTTATGACATGCTATTGACGGGTCTATCCCTGGTATCTCATCCATGCTCCACGCGAAGATATCTGCATACTCTCGCAAAAGATTTATAGTTTTTTCTTCATCATTTGCCTCCATTCTAGTCCCAATTTTCAGCATTTTAGGCTCTTCTTTACTCCCAATATTTATTTCCTTTGTTGGTTCTGCTGCGATATAACTGGCTTCAGGTTATCCCATTGGTGTTGGTGCTTTCATAATTCTCGCGAGTTCATCTCCTTTTTGTGGGATTTCACTGGGTATTCCTTTTCCTTCTTTTTCTCTTATCATGTAAACTTTAAATTCTTCTTCCTTCTTTGTTTCTCTCGCCAATTTTCTGCGAGCTTTTCGCAATTTTGGACGTTCTTCGCAATTTCTTACTTCAATTTGGTAACACAATCTCGCAAAATCTGTGTCTCCTCTAATTTCTCCAATTCCACTGGGTATAGGAAATTTGATGCATTGATGCAACGTTGATGCTACAGCCTTGATTGCGTGTATCCATGGTCTTCCTAATATCATGTTATACGGTGATTCCACGTCTACTACACATAACGTTACTTGTGTTTCAATCTCCCCTAATGGAATTCGTACCATTATCTCGCCTTTAGGTTTTGTTAATGTCTCTCCAAAGCCGTGAACATGATATGTTGAATAAGACATTTCTTCATCCTTATATCCCATTTTCTTGAAAGTATGATAAAATATCATGTCTACAGAACTTCCTGTGTCCACCAAAGTTCTATTCATAGCCCATTCTTCTACAGATTTTATTGATTTCTCCTTTCTCATTGGTATAGTGGTTACTGTGACCACCAAGGGAGATGTATGACTTAGATTTTCTTCTGGTATTTCTGCTGCTGTAAATGTGATTTCTTGCTTTTCCCAATCTTTCAATGGTGATATTTTTTCCACCGTCATAATTTTCCTTCCTTCAAAATCCCGTTTGTGTATCTTCCCCTTAATATTTTCATGAAATCTATCAATCATTATTCTTGTTACCACATCACACTCCAATTTTCTACAATCCTCTTTGATTCTGATCATTCTCCCTTCAATTATCTCACCAATTTACTTGATGATTTCCTTAATCTTGAGCAATTCTTATCTTCTTCTTCGCTTTCTCTTCAATTTTTGTTAATTCAATCCCTGTTTCTAGCGCCAAAATGTAGTTGCAGGAATTCCCACACTACACCCTTGTTAAGATTCTATAGAAATCTATTGGAAATCAATTAAGCTTCAAAGATTTAAACGACACTTTACTATTTAAATTTCAGAAAATATTTACAGAATTGGAAGAAATCAAGATTATAAATATTCTCTTGAAGTTTCTCTATCCTCAAGACTCTTTCAACTCTCAAAAAATACATCATCCTTTTCTGGATCTATCGAGCCCTTTATATAGGGATTTACATAATGGATGACAGCTAAGTTTTCCTTCTATTTCAGATCTATTCTGTGATCTCATCGTGATCACTATAATATTCTCTATCGCAAGAATGATGATCATCACAGGATCAACATATTCTTCTTTTATTTCTTCCATCGTTAGTTTCTTTTGGATATTCTGTGACGCTCGCAGAAACGTTGTTAATATCGCAGGAATAGCGTTGTAGCGATATTATGGTCCTACAACATTCCTTAGTTTATTTAGATAAGTTCACAAACATCGTTTTTAGACATAACCTACTCAAGTTCGCGGACTTAAGTTCCCAGACGGATTTCACAAACTCCAGCAGAAATTCTCGGGTTCGAGAACTTCGTCAGTTTGTGGACTGGGTTCACGGACTGAGTTTGTATGCTGAGTTCGCGAACTGAGCTCACGCACTACCCTGGTTTCACTTGATCAACAAAGTTCGCAAACTTTGGTTCAAGAAATAAGGACTTATATATATATATATGTGTTACCACAACAATGCGTATATCCTCCAATGGTTATATTGTCTAAACTCTCATTTTAATCATTGAAACATTCTCAGAGGGCGTTATATAGTTGTTATTCACAAACTATTTTTCGTCAGAGCAATTTCCAAAATGATTGAAACATAACATGACTTTCTTCACTAGGTAAATATGAACTTGGTTAAAGCGAAAGCTTTACCAACACATATTTCTAGAAATAGATAAGCAAGATATACTCAGCTCGAAATATCCACATGTGTATAATATAAGTCTATATAGAAAAATGACTTTTGTCTCAAGATAGGAGATAGAGTAGATAGAGTTTTGAGTGATAGATAAGTTCAAGTCTCCACATACCTTTTAGTCGATGAAGATCCACTGGTTCCTTGAGTAGTCCTTCATCTTGTATGATGATCTCCATGGAGTTCTTGAGCTCAACTACACTTTATATCCTAGTCCGAGACCTTAGCTATAGTATATTAGAAATCAAAGACTTTATAGTTTTGATCATTAATATTGACAAACATGCTTGATATAGCAACGCATGCGAGTTCGACCGAGCAATGCTCTAACACTATGGTCACGTTGAATGGAAAGGTAGCTTCCAACCTAACTTGTATGCTCATAAAGATCAAGAGATGTTTCCTCAAGCTCAGAAAGAAGACTCATGGGATTTATCACATTCTCATCAGAGACCTTACAATGAAAAGGTGATTTCATTATGTGTGTCCTTCCTGGAAAATATCAATTCCCATATTGTATCAGAAGTTGCTAAGAGATTCACTGTTGCTTTACTCAGTCGATCCGAACCGTCCCATAAAGAAGAAGCTCATAAAGATGTTCAGGAAATCAAGCATCCTTCCAATAAAATATCCAACCTCTAGTCAATCACTAGTGAGGGTATAAAGATAATACATTGGGGGAACGACTATTAACAACTCAAACGTGCGGCACCAACAAAACAGACAACTCAAAACCGGAAAGCTGCGACTAAGACGCCTGCACAACAATAAGAAACTGGAGAGGATGCTCTAATATTCTCGTGTCTAATTGAAGAGGTAATCGAAATCCTAAAAGCGTGGATTCAAGATGGCGTAATAAATATACCTCCTACCAGACGTCCGGTAACCGAAGAACAAATGGCAAATCCTAAATATTGTCGTTGACATAGGTTCATCAATCATCCCACTAGCGATTGTAATAAATTGAAGCGCATTTTCAAAGAGAAGGTGGATGCAGGAGAACTTCAAGTAAGCACCGAGGGAGTCCACATATATCATCTTCCTGTCATGAGCTGCATGATTTCTGGGGACTTCGTCCACAAAAATGTACAGTCCACGATGGATCATTTATGTGAGATCTTATATTTCTCCAAAGCACAATGTTAAGACATATTTGCATCCCTCAAACGTGTCGCATCAGGCAAGAGAAAATAGGAGAGCTTCCGTAAGGAAATCAAAGAGGAGCTGCTTCACCAAAAACAAAAGAGTGGAAATAATAGAAGAAGAAATAAAACTTATTGTTAGAGCATTGCTCGGTCGAACTCGCATGTGTTGCTATCTCAAGCATGTTTGTCAATGTTAGTGATCAAAACTATAAGTCTTGATTTCTAGTCTACTATAGCTATGGTCTCAGACTAGGATAGAAAGTGTAGTTGAGCTCAAGAACTCCATGGCAATCATCATACAAGATGAAGGACTACTCAAGGAACCAGTGGATCTTCATCGACTAAAAGGTATGTGGAGACTTGAACTTATCTATCACTCAAAAGTCTACCTACTCTATCTCCTATCTTGAGACAAAAGTCGTATTACTATATAGACTAAGATTATACATATTTTGTATTTCGAGCCGAGTATATCTCTCCTATCTATTTCTCGAAATATGTGTTGGTAAAGCTTTCGCTTTAGCCAAGTTCATCTTTACCTAGTGAATAAAGTCATGTTAAGTTTCAATCACATTGAAAATTGCTCTGACGAAAAATGGTTTGTGAATAACAAATATATAACGTCCTCTGAGAATGTTTCAATGATTGAATTAAGAGTTTAGACAATATAAATAATGGAGGATGTATGCATTATTGTGGAAACACATATGTGTATAAGTCCTTATTCCTTTAACCAAAGTTTGAAAACTTTGTTGATAAAGAGAACCGGAGTAGTACGTGAACTTCAGTCTGCGAATTGGCGAAGTTCTCGAACCCGAGAATTTCTGCTGGAGTTTGTGAACTCCATCCGGGAACTTAAGTCCGCGAACCCAGTCCGCGAACTTGAGTAGGTTATGTCTAAAAACGTTGTTTGTGAACTCATCTCTATAAACTAAGGAATGTTATTGCAAACCGTGGCTATATAGTTCATGAACCGATTCGAGTGAATCAAATCGTTTTTCCTTCAATTGTCTCTTGTGTAGTACATAAATATCTAAGCAATTGAACAACTCTCTAACTAGTTCATTTGAACTAGTTATGGTGAAGAATAATATGGTTGATATGAAAGTTATCATATGGCTAACCATTTGGTTAACTATTGTTGAACCAACTAATGCACAAGTTTGGGTACGGTTTTCACAAGCCTACAAACGTGTATTACATATGTGTATAACAAGCTATGTTTTCAATCTAACAGTTGATAAATATTAGCTTGAATCTAATCAGTTTTTCATCTAACGGTGAATATTGAATGCTTTGTTACTAAGCTAACATTGATTACAAACCTTGATTTGAAAGACTATATAAGGGAGAACTCTAGCAACTGGGAAACCTAATCCCCACACATTCTGTGTGATACTAGTTGTTCTAAGCTAAAGTCGATTCTCCTTTAACCTTTGGTTTTCTTCTTCTAAAACCAGGTTAACGACTTAAAGACTTCATTGGGATTGTGAAGCCAGACCGATATTACTTTTATCGTAGTTGAGTGATCTGATCTTGCCGTTTCAATCATATGAGTATAATTGTAATAATTGGCTTGAGATTTCTATCTCCGATAGGCAAGATATAAAGGTAGTCACAAACATCTTCGTCTCATCTTTTGCGTCGATTAAGATTATTTTATGGTGATTGATAAAGCTGAGGTTTTCTTTGGGAATATAAGTCTGGTTTTATCAATTGGTTCCTGTTCACCTTGATTTATTAGAAAACGGAACAAAACTTGTAGGTATATTCGTGGGAGACGGATTTATCTATTACCGTAGACTTTTCTGTGATACAGATTGGTTGATTAAATCCTTCAACTTTGGGTCGTATAAACTCTTAGTTGTGGGTGAGATTAGCTAAGGGAATCAACTACATAGTCACATGCTAGGATCAGAGGCGTAAGAGCATAACTGTACCTTGGATCAATATGAAATTGATTGGGGTTCAGCTATGGTCCATACCGAAGTTAGCTTGGAGTAGGCTAGTGTATGTAGAGGCTTAATACAGTATATGTTTAATCTAGTCTAGGTCCCGGGGTTTTTCTGCATTTTCGGTTTCCTCATTAACAAAATTCTGGTGTCTGTGTTATTTTATTTTCCGCGTTATATTGTTTATCTTTATAATTGAAATGATACAGGTTGTGCGTTGAAGTTCAATCAATTAGAATATCCAATCTTGGTTGTTGACACTTGGATATTGGTCTTTGGTACCACCCAATTTATTCTTTGTATTTGATTAACGACTTGCTGATTTCTATTTTCTTGAGTAAATCAAAACAAGAGAGATATAATAACTCCTTGAGATATTTATATCTAGATTGAGTCTGACTGTCTAGTTGATTCTATAGTAAGAAACTCGGAGTTTGTCCATACAGATTGCTAGTCCAAAATATTGGGCGTGGTTGTTAGACCCCCGCTTTTCAATTGGTATCTGAGAAGGCAAACACATTTAATACCTTACAAATCTGTGTTTGTGGCGATCTGAATCTATGGACAATATAGTTTCTTATAACGCTTCACCAAGTTTAAAAAGCAATCATAGAAAAAATACGAATAAACAGGTTATTCTCGAGAAAAGATTGGATGAACAAATCTGGATCAACTCTGATCTTGTTACAGAAATTACAATACTTAAGGATTTGAAACCCATTATAAATCCTTTAATGGATATGAGTAACTCCAGTAGTTTCTCACAGGATAATGGTCATATATCAGCTAATAAACAACGAGTAAATATTTTGAATACTGATATGACTTAGAACTGTTCTGCCAAACTAAAAAGTGTTGGCCCATGTTTGTTTTGTGATTCTTCGAATCACTTTCAACATAATAGTGTGTGTTTTCAAAAGAGATTGAGAATTGCAAGTAATATTCATAAGAGAACTAGACAACTTATTGAATATCTAAAAAGACATACAAAATTATTTGGAAATTCTAAACAGAATAGTACGAATAGTATGAGAGCTTTTGCTTTAAAATCAACATCACCCTTTCAATGATTTCTTGACAGTGGATGTAGCAGACATATGACATGAGACCTTACTTGGTTTATTTCTTCAGACGACTATGAAGGAGGACTAGTAACATTCGGTGATGGAAGTTTTTGCTACATAAGCAAAAAGGGAACGATCAAATTACCTGGCGTACCTGAAATTCATGATGTAGTCTACGTAAAAGGTATGACTGCAAATCTTTTATCTATTAGTCAAATTTATGACAAAGGCCATCGAGTTGTCTTCAATGCAAATGGATATGACATTGTAGACAAAACTGGGAAAGTAATTTTTCAGGGAATTCGTGGTAAAAATAATTGTTATCTTCTTGATACTCAGTTCAGCAATTGTTGCAATTTGACTAGGGTGGAATCTACACATCTTTGGCATGAGATTTTTGGTCATATCAATTATCGTCTTCTAACTAAGATCATTAACAAAGAACTTGTTAGAGGCGTCCCCTAAATCAATGCAAAGGTTGAAGGTGTATGTGGTTCCTGTTAAAAGGGTAAACAAACAAAATTTCACCATAAACCATCTCGATATATTCTCACTAAAGATCCACTTGATTTAATTCATATGGATCTCTTAGGACCAATTCAACAACCTACGGTTGCTGGTAAGAAGTATGCTTTGGTTATGGTAGATGATTACACCAGATTCACTTGGGTTGCATTCATGTCTCATAAGAATGAAACCCTTGGAGAATTCAAGATTATTGTTAAAAGAATCCAGAACGAACAAGGTCGCAAACTAAAGAAAATTAGGAGTGACCGTGGAACTGAATTCAAGGACACTAAGGTGTTTAAATTTTGTGATGAATTGGGAATCATTCAAAAATATTCTCCACCTATTACTCCTCAAGCCAATGGAGCTGCAGATAGAAAGAACATAAATATTCAGGAAATGGCCAGGGTAATGATCCATAAAAAAAACTTACCCTTAAGGTTTTGGGGAGAATCTGTCTTCACAACATGTTATTTGATCAACTGTGTATACCTACGGTCTAAAACCCTCAACACTCCTTATGAGTTATGGTACGGTAGAAAACCCAACTTGAAATATCTTAGAGTGTTTGGTAGTAAGTGCTAAATTCTAAAAGATCGAGAACAGATAGGGAAATTTGATACCAAAAGTGATGAAAGTATCTTCCTTGGATATACTTCTGATAATCGTGGTTTCCGAGTATTTAATCTCCGAACCCAGGTCATGATGGAATCTGCTAATATTATCATCGATAATATAAGTAATTTTTATCATGATAGTCCTCCTTCTGAATTTCCTCCAACTGAGACAATTGAGAAAGTCAAAGAAATACCAGAATCAGTTGAAGTTGTCCCAACTGTTACTGATCCTGATATCTCTAGCGACGAGGAGAAGAGCACTGATCAGTATGCTCTTGACAAACAAGAACGTGTCCATCCACAAAACCTCTAGGTTCAAAGGAACCATGATCCCAACAGTATTATTGGAGGAAGAGATTCTACAGCAAAAACGAAAGGACAAATTCAAAATATTTGCAATTTTGGTTGTTATCAATCACAAGTAGAACCAAGAAATATTTATGAATCTCTTAGCGATCCCGCTTGGGTGAATGCAATGCATGAAGAGTTAAAAATCAATTTCAAAGACAAGACATATGGAAACTTGTACCTTGTCCCTCCAATGTTAATATTGTTGGTACTGTAGTTGCAGGAATTCCCACACTACACCCTTGTTAAGATTATATAGAAATCTATTGGAAATCAATTAAAGTTCAAAGATTTAAATGACACTTTACTATTCAAATTTCAGAAATGTTTACAGAATTGGAAGGAATCAAGATTACAAATATTCTCTTGAAGTTTCTCTCTCCTCAAGACTCTTTCAGCTCTCAAAAATACATCATCCTTTTCTGGATCTATCGAGCCCTTTATATAAGGATTTACATAATGGATGACAGCTAAGTTTTCCTCTTATTTCGGATCTATTCTGCGATCTCATCGCGATCGCTACAATATTCTCTATCGCAAGAATGATGACCATCGCAGGATCAACATATTCTTCTTTTATTTCTTCCATCGTCAGTTTCTTTTGGATATTCTGTGACGCTCGTGAAACGTTGTTAAAGAATTGGCAGTGACGCTCGCAGAAACGTTGTTAATATCGCAGGAATAGTTTTGTAGCGATATTCTGGTCCTACATCCTTCCTCTTCTCATGTCTTTTCTGCGAAGAAGAGAAGATCATGAGAACCAATATTCTTTATTACCCTCGCAACTTCTTTTATTTCTTCCGTTAATCTAGCCTTTCCTACACGTGTTGTGAATTCCTCCATTTATTGACACGTCTCTGCTCAATAGGTCCACCCCATTTTGCTTATAAAAGGTAGAATTAAGTTTCAAAACTAATTTTCTTCTTCCGTTTCTTCATCTTCTTCATTTGTCTACTTCATCTTCCGTCTGCAACTTTTCGTTTTCTTCATATTCTTCTGCTACTGTTCTAATAGAGTCATCAAGGTATGTTTCTTGACTTATGTAGGATCAGAATATTGTCACAACAATATTCTTGAGAAATAAACAACTATTCTGCGATACATTGATAATAAACGACTACTCTGCGATACATCAGTAATATTCTGCGACACATCCAAAGATGACTTAAACAATGACGTAATAACTGAAAACGATAGAAACACGAAGAAAGTGTGACATGTCTGCGATATATCAATAAAACCTGCGAAAGTTAAAGGCGGTGCTAACTGCGATTTATCGCAAGAACTCAGATCCGAAATTGAAGGGAATCTTAGCTGTAAATGAGCTGTCATGAGCTGTAATCCACTATGTAAATACCTATATAAAGGAGATGAATAGTTCCAGAGAGGCTAGTGAATTTTTTAGTGTTAGGAAAGCTTTAGGAGAGAGAAAATCTTTATCAAGTGTTCTGTGTTCTTGATTTCTGTAATTCCTTAAGATCAAATTAATAAAAAATGTCCTTAATCTTAAAATTATGTCATAGATGTTAGTAAGTTCTTGAATAAGGTGTAGTGTGGGAATTCCTGCAACTACATTTTGGCGCCCAGAAACAGGGATTGAAGAGTTGAAAATCAAAGTAAAAGTTAAGTAAAAGAGAGAAATTATTCAAGAATTTGAAGAGTATTAAGAAATTTGGTAAAAGAAAAGATGATTGAAATCAAAGATAATCAAAAGAAATTGGAGTGTGATGTAATAACAAAAATGATGATAGATAAATTCCATGAAGATATTAGAGGAAGGATACACAAGCGAGATTTTGAAGGAAAGAAAATCTTGACGGTAGATGAGACATCACCGCTAAAAGATTGGGAAAAACAGAAGATCACATTCACGGCAGCAGAAATTCCGAAAGAGAATTTAAGTCATACAACTCCATTGGTGATCACAGTGTCTGTTGTACCAACAAGAAAAGAGAAATCAGTAAGATCTACAGAAGAGTGGGCTGTGAATAAGAATTTGGTGGACGCAGGAAGTTCTGTGGATATAATGTTTTACCACACATTCAAGAAAATGGGATACAAAGATGAAGAAATGCTTAGCCCAACATATCACATTCATGGATTTGGAAAATCTCTAACAAAACCTAAAGGTGAAATTGTAGTGCGAATTCCGTTGGGGGAAATAGAGACGCAGGTCACTCTGAGCGTGGTGGATGTGAAATCACCTTATAACATGCTGTTGGGAAGACCTTGGATACATACAATCAAGGCTGTATCATTAACCCTACATCAGTGTTTAAAGTTCCCTATGCCTAGTGGAAATGGAGAAATTAGAGGAGATGCAGATTATGCAGCGTTATGTTTCCAAAATGAAGTAAGGAATCATGAGAATCAAATTCAGTTGCGAAAACAGCGCAGAAAAATGAGGAGAGAAGAAAAGAAAGAAGAAGAATTCAAGATTTACATGATAAAATCAGAAGAAGGAAAAAGAATATTTGGCGATATGTCGCAAGAAAATGATGAACCAGCGGAGGTAATAAAGGCACCAACACCAATGGGAGAACATGAAGCTAGTTATACTGCAGTAGAACCAACAAAAGAAGTAAATGTTGGAAGTGAAGAAGATCCAAAGATACTGAAAATTGGAACTAAGATGGATGTGGAGGAAGAAGAGAAAACTGTAAACCTTCTGCGAGAATACATAGATATTTTTGCATGGAATATGGATGAGATGCATGGAATAGATCCATCTGTTGCGTGCCATAGATTAGAGATTAACAAAAATATGAGACCAATCAAACAAAGAATAAGAAAGATTGCAACTACTTATCATGCCAAGATAGAAGAAGAATTACAAAAGATGCTCGATGCAGGAATTATAAGGCAAGCGAAATATCCAGAATGGATCGCCAATATGGTAGTAGTTCCCAAGAAAAACAAGGGGATAAGAATTTGCATCGATTTTACTGATTTAAATAAAGCTTGTCCCAAAGATAGTTTTCCCTTACCAGATATCCCGCAGATGGTGGAATCTGCCACAGGAAATGATCGAATATCTTCGTTGGATGGATACAAGGGCTATAATCAAATTCCGCTGGCAGAAGAATATCAAGAACATACTGCATTTTTTGCTCCTAGAGGATTATATTGCTACAAAAAGATGCCTTTTGGGTTACGAAATGCAGGGGCAACATACCAAAGAATGGTGGAAAAAGTATTCACAAAATGGATACATAAAACTTTAGAGGTATATGTGGATGATATGTTGGTAAAAAGCAAAGAAGCTAAAAATCATGTGCAAGACTTAAGGGAAATTTTTGATCAGATGCGGCTTTTTAATATCAAAGTAAATCATGAGAAATGTACTTTCGGAGTATCATCTGGGAAATTCTTGGGATATATTATATCAAAAGAAGGAATACAAGTTGACCCTGAAAAGGTGCAAGCAGTTCGGGATATGCCAACTCCAGCAACAGTAAAAGATGTGCAAAAATTGAATGGACTTTTGGCATCACTAAGAAGATTTATTTCGCGGTCATCAGATAAATGCAAGCATTTCTTCAACATACTAAAGAAGGGAACAAAATTTAAATGGACAGACGAATGTGAGAGAGCTTTTCAAGGAATAAAGGAATATTTGATGAATATATCCATATTACAGAAGGCTGAACCAGGAGAAGAATTGTTGATATATCTTGCGACAACTCCACATGCTTTAAGTGCAGTACTTTTGCGAAATGACGCAGGAGTTGAAAAACCTATTTAATACATCAGCAAAACATTTAATGTTGCGGAGAAAAATTATTCGAAGATTGAAAAACTAATTTTGGCATTAGTTTATGCAGCCTCTAAACTTCGCATATATTTCCAAGCGCATAAATCAAAGTATTAACAAAAGTACCAATCGAGTCAGTAATGAAAAATTCAAAAAGATCAGGCAGAGTCGAAAGATGGAATGCACAAGTGGGGCATTTTGAGATCCAATATGCAATTTTATCTTCGCCAAAATCTCAAATAGTCGCAGAATTTCTCGCAGAATTTCCTTTGGAGGATGATGAAGCTGTAGAAGATATGATGGATATAGAAGAAGAATATGGGGATCCTAGAGATCTTTTAACATAAACAAATAGGTGGGAGATATTAGTGGATGGATCGTCTAATGGAGAAGGAAATGGAGTGGGAGTCATTTTTATTTCGCCAGAAGGTGCAAAAATGGCATTTGCATTTCGACTGGAATTCAAGTCTACCAATAATGAGACAGAATATGAGGTTGTAGTACATGCCCTAAGATTTGCGATAGAAATGAAGGTAGAGAATGCAAGAATTACCAGTGATTCACAGTTGATTATTCGCCAAATTGAAGGGGAATATGCAACTAATGATATATCTTTGAAAAAAATATAAGAAACTCGTAGAAGAATTATCTGCGAAAATACCAAAACTTAAATGGAGGCATATTTCAAGAAGAGATAATAGGCTTGCAGATGCTTTTGCGTTCATATCAAGTATGATGGTAGATCCGACTGCGAGAAATATAAAAAATACAAACACTCATAGCACCATCAATTAATAAAGAAGAAGAAGAGGAAGCTGAGGCAATGGTAGTAGCAAATAATGGCGAAGAATCAAGTCAAATTATCGCAGATTGGCGTGCGGAAATTCACGCATATCTATCAAGGGGGGAGATACCAAGAAACATATTGGAAGAACATAAATTAAAAAGTAGAGCAACAAATTATGAGTTAAGAGATGGGGTATTATATTGAAAATCTTTAAATGGGCCTTCCCTTAGATGTTTGATACAAGAAGAAGGAAAACAGATATTAAAAATGCTGCATAGTGGGGATGCTGGTAATCACAGCGGTGGCAGATCATTAGCATACAGAACTAAAATGCAAGGTTATTATTGGCCATATATGCATGAAGATGCAAAGAATTTATCAAGAAGTTGCGAAGAATGTCAGCGATTTGCAAAAAGAATACATGCACCAGGTGAAACATTAACATCTTCAAAAAATGTTTGGCCATTTGGAAAGTGGGGTCTAGATATTGTGGGACCATTTGTACCAGGAACCGGGCAAAAGAGATACTTAATTGTTGCAACAGATTACTTCACAAAATGGGCGGAAGTTAAAGCGGTACAACATATTCGTGATAAGGAAATTTTCACATTTATATTTGAAAATATCATTTGCATATTCGGAATTCCAGCACAATTGGTGTCAGATAATGGAAAACAATTTGAAGGACAAAATATAGAGATGTTACTTAATGCATTCAAGATAAAATGTGGAAAATCAACTCCTTTATATCCACAGTCCAATGGTCAAGCTGAAGCAACTAACAAAAAAATTGCAGATATTCTCAAAAAGAAGTTAGAAGGGCATCATAGAACGTGGTGTCAACAAGTCCATAATGCAGTTTGGGCTTATAATACAACACGAAGAGAAGCAACTGGAGTATCACCTTTTTGTTTAACATATGGGGTTGAGGCAGTATTACCAACAGAAGTTGTTATTCCTACAACAAAAAGAGAAGCTTGGGAAAAGAATCTTAGTGCTGGTATGATTTTAGACAAGCTTGATGAGGTAGAAGAGAAGAGAGAAAAAGCACTACAACATATGGAAAACTACCATCACAGATTAGCTCGTGAATATAACAAACGAGTAAAGAAGCGGGAATTCCAAGTTGGAGATTTAGTTCCGCGAGAAACACCAGAATATCAGCGAGAAAATGGAGGAAAATTAGCGAAAAAATGGGATGGTCCATATATAATCAAAGAAATAGTTGGAACTGGAGCATATAAATTAATGGATCCAGAAGGAAGAGACATGGGTCAAAGACTGGGCAGACCATGGAATAGACAATATCTAAGAAAATATTATCAATAAGGATTTGAAAGGCTAGAATGAAAGTATTACACGCAAGAAATTGCGAGAGAATAAAATAAATGTTCTGCAAAAACAAAGTTGGCTGAATATAAAAGCTATTTTCCGCAATAATTTGCGAGATAATTAAAAATTCTAATGCAAATGCATATAAGACGGGCGAAAATCGCCTAAAAATATATAAGAACGGGACGAACCTTTGTGGCGTACACCCTAGTTCGCGTATTCTATTCCGTAAGAGGCAATGTCCTTAAAGTGCGTCATAAGGGGGGTATATCTTTGCATGGCTATGGGAAAGGCTATACCGCTGCTGGAACCTAGTCATGGAGATTTGGGATTATAGAAAATCCATCCGGGAGAGATAACTTGGACTCCCAACTATATAAGGTTATACCCTGGTTGGGCGCCCGAGAGTTTCTCCTAAGGAATGCAACGTATGATCAAGGCGCCGAGGTACACGGTTGAGCTGTGGGTGCCCGGGATGGATGAACCTACCCTGGACATCCATGGCAAGTCTTGGCTTACGATGTGTTCGGCCCGAAGAAAACCCCACTTAGGGTGCAGTCTTGTAACTATAAGCCATATAAGGCATAAAGGACAAGGTCACAAAAACAACTCAAGTTGTTGGAAGAACCGGATGGGAAAGTGCTAGTATTGTATGGCCGATGTATAATCCTTGAAGGGGCAACCGGGGGGGAGAGATAAGGGAGATACCCTCCATTAGGGAGCTGCGTATCAAAAAATACGGCAATGTCATGGGACTTTATATTCGCAAGAATATTTAGGCCCGTCATATTGTCGCGTGACAGAGACAGCAATGTCATGGGACTTTATATTCGCAAGAATATTTAGGCCCGTCATATTGCCGCATGACTGGACAAAAAGCCTAATAAGAAATGTTAAGATGAGATCAATGGGTTTTTGCGATAAGATCAAATAATGAGATAAATGAAATCAATAATAAGAGGATATAAATCGCAAAGACGTCTTGCGATTTCATCGCAAAGACGGCAATATCATAGATCTTAAAAAGTAAAGAGAGATTAATCTCACAAGATGGCTTAGATTTATCATATTGTCGCAGAAATTAAAAGTGGCATAATAAGACCTTTAACTAGGAAGGCGAAATAAGACCACAAGAAAAGTTATATCCGCGAAGCATATAAAAAATTCTTCGATAATTCATTTATAATATTATAGATTGATAACAAGAGGCAAGTATGGGATTTCTTACAAGGGTAACAAATAAAATACTTCACAAGGAAGATTATGAGGGGTAAATATGGGGATTATAAAACAATATTTCATTATCTTCCTTGAGAAGAATTAAAATAATAAAAAATAAGGAAGATAATCAAGCTTATGAAGATTGGATTCAGAATTAATAAAAATATATAAATCAGAGCAGGTGATTGAGTTACAAAGAACTTCAATATTTCGCAAAAAGAGCAGGAACAAGAAAGATTCGGAAATTACAATCATTCGCAGAACAAGAAATATTTCGCAAGAATACATGATAATTTAAAGAAAATTCTTCTCTAATTTCATCATTATTGTTCACCACTATTATCTTCACCAGCATCATCTTTTTCAGTTAGAGTTTATTTATCACCAGCGATTGTTTCTTGAGGAGGATTTTGTTCTTCATGAGGAGGATTTTGTTCTTCCGCTTCATTAAGAGGGTTTCCTTCGTCCTCAAGTGGATTTTGTTCATCTTCAGAAAAATATTCTTCATTACTTGAATAATTCAGATCTTCATCTATGGGATGAGGAACTTCATTATCATCTATTTCCAAGGGTTTGATCTTCATAGGAGGTAAATAATGAGAGAGTAGAACATTATTAATGAAAACCTCAGCGCCTAAATGAGCTTTGCGGAGGCAATTCTTTTCCCGGTTTCTGATCTCTATATCTTTGAAATATTCAAGATAGTCAAATCTTCTCAATGCCCTATTGTGAGAGTTGGAAAGCGCGGTATTCTTTTTGCGAAGTTTGGCTAACCTCATAGATAAATCAGAAATTGAAGCTTGAAGATGCTTCTCGGATTCTGCGAGAGAAAAAAGTTAATATTAGAGGGAATTTTCGCGAAAAATAAGGTGAGAAAATACAATGAAGTAATTAATAGATGAGGCAGTCAAAATGACTACCTTCCTTTCGTGAAGATAAAGTGTGAATTATATTAAAGAAACAACTCTTCCATCGGTTCATGGCATCATCAAAATTATCCCCAACTTTACCTTTTAAATGAGATTTTATACTTTTTTCACAATTGCGAAGATGAATGTTTTCTTCCTTTAGTCTAGTACAATCATCTTTGATATTGTTGACTTTTACACTTAGAGCTAATCTACCCTTCATAAGCTTCTCTTGTTCAGCAGCAGATGATTCAATTTTCTTTTTAAGTTCATCTTTCAGTGTGCGAAGGGATTGCTCTTGGTCCTTACACAACTTTTGAAGATTGTCTAATTGCTGCGAATAAGTCTTTGTTGTATCCACAAAACTACGTTTTTCTTGGGATAAAACTCTGTTTTCATCTGATAAAGATTCCACCCTCAAGTTAATCTGGTTTAGCGAATATAAAATTTGGGTGGCTTCATTACTTAGACGATTTCGTTCATGAATTAGTTGATCTCGTTCATGAATTAGTTGGTTATTCTCATTCTTAAGATTATTTATCTCGTCAATCGAATATGTATGAACAACATTCAAGTTATCAAATTGATTCTTCCAAGATTCTTTCCCAAGGCGGGCCTCATCAACGATTGTTTCCCACTCAAGTATCTTCATTAATTGGTTATGTTTTGAAGCTAAATATGCATCAACAAATAAATAAAGGAAAATTGAGTATATAAAAGGCAAAGATTTACAGAGGCAAAAGCAAAGGCAAGAAAGTTATACCTTTCAGATCATCATTTCTGCTGCGAAGAATTTCACAGTCTAATTCAGAGTTATGAAGCTTATGATCGAGAAGTTCACACTCCAAAGTTTTTGCTTGAAGATTCTTCTTCAAAGTTTCAACCTCATCTTCTAAGGAAGTTAACGAAGATGAAGAACCGCAAGACCCAAGATGCTTGCTTAGAATCATATAAACATCATGTCTCGCAGGATCTGAAGAAGATTTCATAGCCTCGTTCAAAACTTCAGATAAAATTTGAAAAGCAGCTTCAACCCCTGTTGCTATTTCTTGGAAGAAGGAAGATAAGTAGAGGAAGAATTTTTGGCGATAGTAAGAGTGGAAGAAGGAATTTGAGTGGTCGCAGTAACAATTTCATTCACCGCGTCATCATCCATCGCAGTTTCCTTAATTGTAGCTTTGTTTATCACAGTTTCATTATCTACGACTTCATTCACCACAGCCTCATTGACTGTCGTTTCATTTACCGCAGTTTCATTTGTCACAGATTTATTTCCAACTATCGTAGATTCATCTATCGCAGTTTTCAAAATGTTGGGATTATCAGAGATGGGAATATTAGCATCAATAACTTTAGTAGGGGTCGATGGAGAAGTAAAATGAGTATTGAAATTTACGCAAGGAGAAGGAGAAGGTTTATCTTGCTACGAAACAGGTTTTGCAGGTAAAAATTCAAGAATATCCACTTCATCTGAAAGAACTTTAACTTGACGCGAACGCTTAAGAGGCTTAGGAACATTCTCTTTGTTCTGCGAATAATAATATAGGTAAGAAACAGAGGCAAAAATATTGTTATTTTAAAGGAATAGGTGTTTCTTACTACCTTATCATCCTCAGATCTTTTCGTCTTCCCAACGCGCCTTTTCTGAGAACCCTTAGGGTGAGGATTTTTGATAGTAATTTTAGTTTGAGAAGTGGTGTTACTGAAAAAAGATGATAAAATATGGGGATTATGAAGAAAAGTGGGCGATAAAGATAACATAACGTGAACAAAATAAGATGGAAGATAAGAACATACCTTTGAGTCTCCATTAGAGCAGCAGCAGGAAGAATAACAAGAAAGAAAAAGTTGCAGACGAAAAAGATTTTGAAGAAGAAAGAGAAGGTGAGAAGAAGGAAATAGTCTCGAGTGGAACATCTATTTATAGATGAAGGATGGGTAACCAGGTTAATCGGTAAATATTGACGTGTCAGTCAGTAAGAAGAGCGTAAAGTAAGGAACTTTGTCGGGTAAAAGATAAGGAGTTGCGGCAAATCAAGAAGTTTAAATTCTCATGATCTTTATCTTCTTCGCAGAAAAGATATGAGAAGAGGCAAGATGTAGGATCAGAATATTGTCACAACAATATTCTTGAGAAATAAACAACTGATCTGCGATACATCGATAATAAACGACTACTCTGCGATACATCAGTAATATTCTGCGACACATCCAAAGATGACTTAAACAATGACGTAATAACTGAAAACGACAGAAACACGAAGAAAGTGTGACATGTCTGCGATATATCAATAAAACCTGTGAAAGTTAAAGGCGGTGCTAACTGCGATTTATCGCAAGAACTCAGATCCAAAATTGAAGGGAATCTTAGTCAGTAAATGAGTCATCATGATCTGTAATCCACTATGTAAATACCTATATAAAGGAGATGAATAGTTCCAGAGAGGCTAGTGAATTTTTGAGTGTTAGGAAAGCTTTAGGAGAGAGAAAATCTTTATCAAGTGTTTTGTGTTCTTGATTTCTGTAATTCCTTAAGATCAAATTAATAAAAAATGTCCTTAATCTTAAAATTATGTCATAGATGTTAGTAAGTTCTTGAATAGGGTGTAGTGTGGGAATTCCTGCAACTACAACTTATGACATTTATTTAAGCAAATTTTTACTTTTATTCTCCAATCTTTCTTATTTGATTCTTCATAACTTCCATGTTATGTCTTCTTTTCAGCGGAACTATCTCTAACACACAATCCACGATTCAAAACCCTAATACTCGCAAAAGACTAGTAGAAAAGAAGAAGAGGAGTTCTGCGAATGATAAGGTAGTAAGAAACACCCTCTATTTTTTAATAACAATATTGTTGCCTCTGTTTCTTATCTGAGTTATTATTCGCAGAATGACGAGAACCCTGTTAAACCTCCCAAGAGATCTCGCCATTTTAAGACACTTGGGGAAGATCTCATTATGCCCACGTTAACATCCGTGAGGATTACTCCCACATCGTCGCAACTAAATATTTCTTCTTCTGTTTGCGAGAATATCTCTGTTCATACTTCTACTTCTTCTGACCCTTTGACAAATCAGGCTTCTAAAATTGTTGTGACTGAGACTCCTTATAGTCCTTTACGGCCTTCAACTGTTGTTTTTCCACATACTACTCCTCTTGACAACTCAACCATCACAAATTATCGTCAACTTGCTCTCATTACTACTTCACCTTCTACACCCCTTCCTTTATCAAACAAAACTTTTGCAGGTGTTGATGTTGCTTTTAAAATCTTGTATAACATTTTAGACAATGCTAGAAAGTCTTCCACTGACCCTCTCCAACAGGAAGTTTGCGAGACTCTTCTCAAGTATTTTGGCTCTGATTGTAATGCTTCGCGAGCGTCTTTGGAAAATGATATTGAAGCTCTGAGGAAAAGCTTTCAAGTTAAAACTGCTGAATGTGATACTTTGAATCATATGCTCCGCAATTCTTCTCTAGACTGCGAGAATCTTCGTAGAAAAAATGACGAGTTGAAAGGTACATTTTTCTTGCCTCTGCTCTTTTGTTTTTCTGTTTTACTTTTATATCTTCTGTACTCAAGTCTTTTTCTTAAATTCTTGATTCATATATTAATTTCAAATCGGACTCGTTTCATGGAGAGACTTAAGTTTGAATCCATTGCTGATGAAGCTCTTTTCGAAAGAGATTCTTGGATGGACCAGTATAATAGATTAGATAATCTTCACACATATTCGATTGATCAAATAGATAATCTTACTAATAAGAATAATCATTTATCGCAAAATCAAAGTTTATTAAGTAATGAGGTTTCTCGTCTCTCATATTCGTTAACCAAGTCTAACCTGGCGGTAGAATCTTTATCAGATGAAAATAGAACTTTATCCTAAGAAAAACATAGATTTTCAAGCTTGATGGCGATTTCTTCACATCAATTGAGTAATATACAAAGGATATGTGATAATTAGGAGCAATCTCTTCGTTCCCTTAAAAATGAGCTTAAGGAAGTAACTGAATCATCCGCTGCTGAGAAGGATAAACTTATCAAAGGTAGGTTAACTCTTAGTTTGAAGGCCGGCGAGCTTCAAGACCAGTGCTCTCAATTGAAGGAATCTCATTCTTTACTAGCAAAGGAAAACTTGTATCTATGCACTAGAGAAGAAAACATGAAATCTCGTCTGAAGGGTGTGGTTGGAGATAAATTCGATGACGCTATGAATCAACGGGAAAACTGTTTCTTTTCATTAATTCAAAACTTAACCTCACAGAAGGAAGGTAGTTAATTGACTGCCTCTCTCTTATTGACTTTTCTGTTAAATTTTGTGTTATATTTATTGCAAAATCTTTGACTAAATGATCTTTTATCACTTTTTCCACTCGCAGAATCTGAAAGAAGTCTTCATTCTACCATTTCTGATCTTACCAAAAAATTGGATAAAGTTCGCAAAGAAAACAAGTCTCTTCTTTCTAATTATCTTGAAGCCCGCGACAAAGCAGAAAGAAGACTTGATTATCTTGAGTACTTTAAAAATATAGAGATTAGGAATCGTGATAGAGGTTTCCTTCGCAAGGTCCACCTCAGTACTAAAGTTCTTGTGAATGAGATTCTGCTCTCCAATTCTCTCCCTCCTGTATATGTTACTCCTCTAAAAGTTGATGATGATGAAATTCCTCTTCCCATGGATGAAGATTTAGAGTTTACTAATGATGAAGAAAATACCACCCAAGAAGATGGTGAAGAAGAAGAAAGAAGTCCTCCCAAAGAAGTAACTGCAAGTGGCGAAGTAATCGCTGATGAAGAATCCAAAGAAGAAGAAACTCGTGGTGAAAAGGATGCTGATGAAGTTGATAACTCTGGCAAGAATAATAAATCTTACGAGCAAGAATAATGAATTTGGCGAGGCTTGAACTTTATTTTTGTTTTCTTTTCCTTCTTCTTTCTTGCGAGCGATGTAACTTTTGAAACCTTTTTAGAATTTAACTTTCAACTTAGTTTACTTGGAATATTTTCAAGGAAGATAATGAAATGTTACTTCTCCATTCCCCTATTTTCCCTTTATTATCTTTCTTGAAATGGTGAATTTTCCCTTTATTTGTATCTGCGATGCAATGAATACCGCTGCGATGTTCTGAAAAATTCTGAAGGAATCTACAATGTTAAGAATTTGCCTTCTTATACATTTCTCTGCGATGAATGAATATTTCCTGCAATCTTAAAATAGAATAGTTAATTGGTAAGATTATTCTTTTGGTCTTATTTTGCCTTCCTAACTAAAGGTCTTATTTTGCCAAACTTTTTCATTCTGCGACAAAATCGCAGGATTTCTTAACATTTGCATGTAAAGACCCTTTGATTTTGTCTTATCCATGTTCTTTCAAAATCTTTGTGACAATATGATAAGCATAAACTCTCTTGTAAGAATTTAACCTTATGACATTGCCGTCTTGCGATGAAATCGCAGGACGTCTTTACACTTTCATGTAAAAACCCATTGATCTCATCTTAACATTTCTCTCATGGCTTGTTTCCTTTGTATCATTTACGTCATGCGACAATATGACAAGCCTAAATTTTCTTGCGATCATAAAGTCCCATGACATTGTCGTCTTAAGACACTTATCAGCTCCCTAATGGAGGGTGCCGCCCTTATCTTCCCCCTGGTTTCCCCTTCAAGGAGGGAATATCGTCCATACAAGACTAGCTCCTCCCATCCAGATTTACCAACAACCAGTTATTTTCGCAGCCTCTTGTCCTTTATGACTATATGGCTTATAGTTACAAGACTGCACCCTAAGTGGGGTATTCTTCAGGCCAAGTGCATCATAGCCAAGACTTACCAAGAATGGCAAGGGAGTTTCGTACGCCCTTGGCACCCTTGGCTCAACCGTGTACCTCGGCACCTTGGTCATACTTTGCACTTCTTGGAAGAGATTCTCGGTCGTCCAACCAGGGTATAACCATATATAGTTGGAAATCCAAGATCTCTCTCCCGGATAGGTTTTCTTTAACTCCAACATCTGCATGACTCAGGATCCAGCAGCGGTATAACCTTACCCCTGAATCATGTCAAGAGATACCCCCTCTTATGACGTGCTATTAGGTCTTACATTTTCCTCTTGCGAAATTTTATTCGCGAACTAGGGTGAACGCCATAAAGGTTCGTCCCATTCTATTAATCTCTGCGAAATTTGTATTCGCTTTTCTTGAGATAATGCTCGCTGTTTTTGTTGTGCTTTGTTATCAGAAGAATTTTTCAGTTGTAAATAGAGATAGAAGAATTTATTACTTGTTTCATCATATAACATACCAGTATCTCTTATCTTGTAGAATATGTCATTGATAATACCTTTTTAGAAATAATCTATTCCATGGTCTATCGAGTTTTTGACCAACATCTCTTCCTTCAGGATCCATTAGTTTGTATGCCCCAGTTCCAATTATCTCTTTGATGATATATGGTCCATCACATTTTCTATCCAACTTTCCACCACTCTCTCGCTGATAACTTGGTGTTTCTCGCAGCACTAAATCGCCAGGTTGAAATTCACGTTTCTTAACACGTTTGTTGTACTCACGAGCTAATCTTCGAAGGTAATTTTCCATATGTTGCAAAGTTTTTTTCTCTTTTTTCTTATAATTCATCCAATTTATTTAAAATCATTTCAGCACTTAGATTTATTTCCCAAGCCTCCCTTTTTGTCGTAGGAATAACGACTTCTGTTGGTAACACAGCTTCAACTCCATATGTCAAACAAAAAGGTGACATTCCAAAGAGCTTCTCGTCTAGTTGTATTGTAGGCCCATATTGCATTATGCACCTGTTCACACCATGCTCTGTGGTATCCTTCTAACTTCTTTTTCAAGATATCTGCGATTGTTTTATTAGTTGCCTCAGCCTGACCATTTGCTTGTGGGTATAAAGGAGTAGACTTTCCACATTTTATCTTAAATACATTGAGTAACAATTCTATATTCTGTCCCTCAAATTGCTTTCCATTATCAGATACTAATTGTGCTGGAATCCCAAATATGCAGATTATATTTTCAAAGATGAATGTAAAAATATCTTTATCGCGAATATGTTGTACTGCCTTTACTTCTCCCCATTTTGTGAAACAATCTGTTGCGACAATCAGATATCTTCTTTGTCCAGAACCAGGTACAAATGGTCCCACAATATCTAACCCCCATTTCCCAAAAGGCCATACACTTGTTGAAGATGATAATGGTGCTCCTGGTGCATGTATCTTTTTTCCGTATCACTGGCAATCTTCGCAACGCCTTGAGAGTTGATTTGCATCCTCATGCATATACGACCAGTAATAACCCTGCATTTTTGTTATATATGCTAAAGATCTTCCTTCACTGTGATTACCAGCATCACCACTATGTAACATCTTTAATACTTTTTGTCCTTCTTCTCTCGTCAAACATCTTAGCGGTGGTCCATTAAAAGATCTGCGATATAACACTCCATCTCTTAGATCATAATTGGTTGCCCTACTTTTCAACTTGTGTGCTTCTAATCTATTTCTTGGAATTTCTCATCTCGCCAAGTATGCATGAAGATCTGCTCGCCAATCCGTGATATTTCTCATGGGTTCTCCCTTCGCCAGCTTCTACCATCATTACATCCGTCTCTTCTTCTTCTTCTTTGTTTATCGATGAAAATGAAAGTTTTTGAATTTTTATGCACCTCGCCAATGGATTTGTCATAATACTAGATATGAAAGCGAAAGCATCTGCGATCCTATTATCTTTCCTTGATATGTGTCTCCATTTTATTTTTGGAATTTTCACAGATAATTCTTCAGCGAGTCTTTTGTATTTTCTCAGGGATGGTTCATTTGTTGTGTACTCTCCTTTTATCTGAAGAATAACTAATTGTGAATCGCTGGTGATTCTGGCATTTTCCAAATTCATTTCTATCGCAAATTTTAAAGCATGGATCACATCCTCATACTCTGTCTCATTATTAGTGGATTCAAATTCTAATCTAAATGAAAAAGCTGTTTTTTCTCCTTCTGGCGATATGAAAACAACTCCAATTCCATTTCCTTCTCCATTGGATGATCCATCCACTAATATTTACCATCTGTTGGGTTCTGTTAATAGCTCTTTTGGATCTCCGCATTCCTCTTCTACATCCATCATCTCCTCCATAGCTTCATCATCTTCTAAAGGAAATTCAGCTAAGAACTCTGCGATGACGTGTGATTTTGGCGAGGATAAAATTTCATAATGTATATCAAAGTGTCCTACTTGTGCATTTCATATCTTAACTCTACCTGATCTCTTTGAATTTTTCATTACTGACTCAATTGGCACTTTCGTTAACACTTTGACCTTATGTGCTTGAAAATAGATGCGAAGTTTGAAAGTTGCATGTACCAATGCTAGAATTAGTTTCTCAATCTTTGAATAATTTCTCTCTGCAGAATTAAATGTTTTACTAATGTAATAAATTGGTTTTTCTACCCATGCATCTACTTGCAGCAACACAACACTTAGCGCATATGTGGTTGTTGCAAGATAAATCAATAATTCTTCTCCCGGTTCTGCTTTCTGTAAAATAGTTATGTTCGCTAAATGTTATTTTATTCCTTGAAAATCTTTTTCGCATTCATCTGTCCACTTGAATTTTGCTCCCTTCTTGAGTATATCGAAAAAATGTTTGCACTTGTCTGAAGATCTCGAAATGAACCTTCCTAGCGAGGCTAAGAGTCCATTTAATTTTTGCACATCTTTTACCGTCGCAGGTGTTGGCATATCGCGAATTGCTTGTACCTTTTCTGGATCAACTTGTATTCCTTCTTTTGATACAATATACCCCAAAAATTTCCCTGAAGTTACTCCAAAAGTACACTTATCAGGATTCACTTTAATATTGAATTGCCGCATTTGATCGAAAATCTCTTTCAAATCTTGCACATGATTCTCAGCTTCTTTGCTTTTGATCAGCATATCATCTACATACACTTCTAATGTTTTGTGGATCCACTTTGCAAACACCTTCTCCACCATTCTTTGATACGTTGCACCAGCATTTCGTAAGCCAAATAACATCTTTGTATAACAATATAATCCTCTTGGAGCAAAAAATGCGGTATGTTCTTGATCTTCTTCAGCGAGAGGGATTTGATTATATCCTTTATACCCATCCAACGATGATATTCTAGCATTTCCTGCTGCTTATTAAACCATCTGTGGAATATCTAGTAATGGAAAACTATCTTTTGGACAAGCCTTGTTTAAATCAGTGAAATCTATACAAATTCTTATCCCCTTATTCTTATTTGGGACCACTACCATATTTGCAATCCACTCTGGATATTTTGCTTTCCTTATAATTCCTGCGTCGAGCATCTTCTGTAATTCTTCTTCTATTTGAGAATGATATGTTGTTGCGATCTTCCTTATTCTTTGCTTAAATGGTCTTATTTTTTTGTTGATTTATAATTTATGACATGCTATTGATGGGTCTATCCCTGGCATCTCATCCATGCTCCACGCGAAGATATCTGCATACTCTCGCAAAAGATTTATAGTTCTTTCTTCCTCATCTTCCTCCATTCTAGTCCCAATTTTCAGCATTTTAGGCTCTTCTTTACTCCCAATATTTATTTCCTTTGTTGGTTCTGCTGAAATATAACTAGCTTCAGGTTCTCCCATTGGTGTTGGTGCTTTCATAATTCTCGCGAGTTCATCTCCTTCTTGTGGGATTTCACTGGGTATTCCTTTTCCTTCTTTTGCTCTTATCATGTAAACTTTAAATTCTTCTTCCTTCTTTGTTTCTCTCGCCAATTTTCTACAAGCTTTTCACAGTTTTGGACGTTCTTCGCAATTTTTTACTTCAATTTGGTAACACAATTTCGCAAAATCTGTGTCTCCTCTAATTTCTCCAATTACACTGGGTATAGGAAATTTGATGCATTGATGCAACGTTGATGCTACAGCCTTGATTGTGTGTATCCATGGTCTTCCTAATATCATGTTATACGGTGATTCCACATCTACCACACATAACATTACTTGTGTTTCAATCTCCCCTAATGGAATTCGTACCATTATCTCGCCTTTAGGTTTTGTTAATTTATTTCCAAAGCCATGAACATGATATGTTGAATAAGACATTTCTTCATCCTTATATCCCATTTTCTTGAAAGTATGATAAAATATCATGTCTACAGAACTTCCTGTGTCCACCAAAGTTCTATTCATAGCCCATTCTTCTACAAATTTTATTGATTTCTCCTTTGTCATTGGTATAGTGGTTACTGTGACTACCAATGGAGATGTATAACTTAGATCTTCTTCTGGTATTTCTGCTGCTGTAAACGTGATTTCTTGCTTTTCCCAATCTTTCAATGGTGATATTTTTTCCACCGTCATAATTTTCCTTCCTTCAAAATCCCGTTTGTGTATCTTCCCCTTAATATTTTCATGAAATCTATCAATCATTATTCTTGTTACCACATCACACTCCAATTTTCTACAATCCTCTTTGATTCTGATCATTCTCCCTTCAATTATCTCACCAATTTACTTAATGATTTCCTCAATCTTGAGCAATTCTTATCTTCTTCTTCACTTTCTCTTCAATTTTTGTTAATTCAATCCATGTTTCGGGCGCCAAAATGTAGTTGCAGGAATTCCCACACTACACCCTTGTTAAGATTCTATAGAAATCTATTGGAAATCAATTAAACTTCAAAGATTTAAATGACACTTTACTATTCAAATTTCAGAAATGTTTACAGAATTGGAAGGAATCAAGATTACAAATATTCTCTTGAAGTTTCTCTCTCCTCAAGACTCTTTCAACTCTCAAAAATACATCATCCTTTTCTGGATCTATCGATCCCTTTATATAGGGATTTACATAATGGATGACAACTAAGTTTTCCTCCTATTTCGGATCTATTCTGCGATCTCATCGCGATCGCTATAATATTCTCTATCGCAAGAATGATGACCATCGCAGGATCAACATATTCTTCTTTTATTTCTTCCATCGTCAGTTTCTTTTGGATATTCTGTGACGCTCTTGAAACGTTGTTAAAGAATTGGCAGTGACGCTCGCAGAAACGTTGTTAATATCGTAGGAATAGCGTTGTAGCGATATTTTGGTCCTACAGGTACTAAATGGATATTCAAGAACAAGTCTGATGAATTCGACACAATCGTCAGAAATAAAGCCAGACTTGTCGCTCAAGGATATTCACAAATTGAAGGTATCGACTTTGACGAAACCTTTGCTCATGTGTTGACGAAACCTTTGCTCATGTGGCATGCCTTGAGTCCATTAGACTTTTATTAGCTCATGCTTGTTTTCTCAAGGTTAATCTTTTCCAAATGGATAGTAAATCCGCGTTCCTAAACATAATTTTAAAGGAAGAAGTCTATGTTGCTCAACCTAAAGGATTTGAGAATCGTGATTTTCCAGATCATGTTCTTAAACTCAAAAATGCTTTATATGGGTTGAAACAAGCACCTAGAGCCTAGTTTGAAAAACTTACCACTTCTCTTATTAGGAAAGGTTTTTCAAGAGGCGGAGCGGATAAAACTTTGTTTACCAAATGGAGTGGGAAAGATGTTGTCATTGCTCAAGTTTATGTAGATGATATCATCTATGGGTAAACTTCTAAGAAGCTTGCAAAGAACTTCCAAGTTTCACTTGCAAGAGAATTTTAAATGAGCAATGTTGGTGATTTGAAATTCTTTCTAGGGTTACAAATTCAACAACATAAGGATGGGATTTACTTATCTCAAGAAAAGTATGCAAGGGATCTTGTGACAAGATTCGGCTTGGATAAGTCTTCTCCAAAACTGAAACCTATGCCTTCTACTGGTAAACTGTACAGAGATGAGAAAGGAATAAAAGTAGATCAAAAATTATATCGATCTATTATTGGAATCCTTTTATATCTTACAGCTACTAGACTTGATATTTATTTTAGTGTTGGTTGTTATGCTAGATTTCAGGCTGATCCAAAGGACCTCATCTTGTAGATGGAAAAAGGATCATACGATATGTCAATAACGCGGTCGGGTATGGTCTATCCTGCACTTATGATACTAATACCGACCTTTATGAAAAGGCAAGGGTACCCCAAATATACCTCAAGCTATTACTTTTCCTTCCTATAAGTCTTTTCCATGAAAGTGATTATCTATGGACTGATTCGAGACAATACAACAAATCGGTTTACACTTTGTGTGATCATCTATGGATACGAGATCGAGATAATACAACAACAAAGTGTGTTTACTTGATACAAAGGTTCGGACTTAACCAAACTCTATTGGATTCACGTATCAAGTAAATAGAAATTAACATTTGTGCAATTTACTTTAATTATAATAAAATAATTATAATGCGGAAATATAAAGTACATGATACAACAAGATTTTGTTAACGAGGAAACCGTAAATGCAGAAAAACCCCGGGACCTAGTCTATAATTGAATACTCTCAGGATTAAGCCGCTATACAAAATAAACCAACTTCGTATAGTTGAGACAAATCAACTAAACCTATAGTTCACCTAGTTCCGTCTGTATTCCCAAGCCTCCAACCTGTAAACAAGTCACGTACATGGACCAATTCCTTTTGTTCGTATTCCAAACAGTAAAGGAACAACAAATCTGTTTGGTATCAACTCTCTTCAACCAAGTGATATGAGTTGCGCAAAGGTTCCCTTGTTTATCTTAACATAAACTCCTTTTCCATGTTCCAAGATCTATCTTATGTTCAATAACCCAAAGGAAATCGTTAAGATTAAGCCAATCAATACCTTTAATCACAAGGAAACGTATTGACGCCGATCTTCCTCAATTATTCTATCAAAATACCCAAAATGATAAATCAATTACAGTCGGATCCTCTTTTCCCAAACAAGTATTGTGCACACCAAATATTATAAGAACCAAGTCCGAAATATTCAATATCTTTTTTGTCTTCAAATCTTCTTAGATCTATAATAAACACCTGTACACAACTACTTGAATCTCTTGTGATCAATCACATACAGAACGGAGTCTGTTAACAATGGATTATCATAAGACCGTCTTTAGATCTAACAATAGTCTAAAGATCCCTGTCGAAATCTTGAACTAGTTTGAGTGAATCTTATATCAGAAGAGAAAATTCTCAAGCATAACCAACCTAGGTGCAATCAAAGTTCAACCACCGTTAGTCAATCAAATCAATACGAAAACTAAAGATAAACCGTAATATCTAGTTTCCCACCAACAAGTCGCGCTAGAGCTTCTCAATCCCAAAGAAGACTTTAAATTGAGCGGCCGTAAGAGATTTCACCTAATTAGATTACTCTCCTATCCGATTGGCGGATTCACCAGTAACAAAGACAAAAGAGGAAGTCTATGTTACGCTGGATTAGTTTGCTAGAAATGCAAACTCAAAGTATTTATAGACAAGGAAGTTTGGACACCAAGGAATTTCCAAAACCGAAAATATTCTCAAGATATTTATCATTACTCCACCAAATTCGGTTTTCAGAATTCCTGTGAATGCACTATCCAAAAATACATGATCGAAATCTCCTTGGAAAATTTCTAATTAGAAAATGCACATTACTAATTCATATTTTCCATATATAATTAAATTAAATAGATTCTTAACTTATTTAAATTCGATCTTGGGATTTACTTCCTTCTTAGCCATTAAGGAATATCTTTGAACAATATAGAATAAGCATTAATGTGCCGTGTTCAAAGTGTGTCGACATCTTACTCTTGCAAGTAATTTTTCATACTTATTCACTTGAAACCGATTTACCACACTTCCAAACAAGTTTAGAATTGGTTCATCTGACTTTCAAGAACTATGTAATTGATCAAGTAACTCTCAATCAAAACTCATGGGTTTACGGTTCTACCAAAACAAGTTTCGGTTCTACCTCCATGTGAGTATTGTGCATAGTTACACTAGCTTACCAAAGATACGGCTGACTAGGTACAAGGATCGGTTTCCCACATATATTTGGTATCTAACGTGTATGCACTGCACATGTCCATAAGATCGGTTACCCCTTCCCAAAAACGTGTTTCACGTGTTCATAGTATTGGTTGCCATTTCTTACATAAACCTTGTTACACCTCATACAAGGATGGGTTCCCCTTGTGAGGCACTACACCTCTTACTAGGATCGGTCCCCTTCTCGTAGTAATAAGTTCAGACACTCACAACCCGATCATACCCCAAGTGATTACTTAAGATCGGTTTCACTAATAAAAGTCATACCAATACATAAGTCAGGCCTCATGTGAATAGTTTTACCAAGAACACAAACAAGTCATGAGCGGTTATACTAATCACACATATTGGTCGTTCATAAGATATGAAATGAAGAACAACCCCAATAAAGCCTGGAAATTTCCTATTTGGTTCACAACACATATCATGAACTTGATTCCTTAGAACACATGTAAACATTGTTCCCTAGGATGAAATCCTCACCTCATACCCATACATAATCACAATAACATTCATATGATTATGTCGATATCATATATACAAAGCTCAATGGTTAAGCAAGAAACTTCATATTGTATTCCTTAATACTATGTCTATCTAGAGTATTCATGCTTCGCAGTTTTATGTTTTCAATATGCACGACTTGAAATATAGTTAGGGAATGAAACAATTCAAGTCAAATATCACTAACCTCAAGTGGAAGGATGATGTTGTGGTTGTATCTCCGTTTTTCTTCACTTCTTCAAGTCTTTGCAATACTTGTAATGTCTCACCCTAATACTTTCACGCTAACCTATACGAAGTTGACTCTAGTACATTTAAATCAAGCGACTCTTAAATAAGTTTTGGCTCACTAAAATATGATAACCAAATTTGACATACCAACGCTTGGTGGGTTCAACCGAGCAATGCTCTAACAGTCTCCCTCTTTGTCAATTTTAGTGACAAAACTCTTACAATCATATGGATATACAAATTACAAGAATTCATTACACATAAACTTGATTCCCGAATCCAACAACACATAACCTGCATTCATTCAATCCTTAAAATGCAGCAGCTGCACTATAATAACAAAGCTTATACTCTCCCTAAAGGTGAGATAGGTAGATTTTCAATACGCACGTCTTTGTTATCCCTATCATATGATATGTTACTCCCCCTTAGTCTGTGCTTTTCCTCATTCGTTAGATAAACGTTCAAGCACCAATGTCCTCTTCCCTAGTGACACCAATCAACCATAAAATTGATACCAGCATCACCTATTTACTCCATATATTTCTCCCCGTTTTTGTCAAAGAAACGAAAAAATAAAGGACACCACGAAAAGGATCTTACAAATATCAAAATAGACTTGCAACCTGTTGAGTCAAGCACGAGGGTTTTACACACCATTTTTGATAACCAATATCAAAAATGAAACTACAAAGTAATTACGTTTTGATATGTTATCATGGAAATAATTGCCCGAAGCAATTTTCCCAACTAGTTTAGCAAACCAAAAATCAACTAAGAAAACCGCTTCATTCGATAAGACCAAAACAAAGATAAACTTCATTTTTCTTATCAGGTTATAATTATCCATATAACTTAGACCTTTAGATCTTAAACAAGCCAAATACTAGGTTATTTAACTAGCATTTCCTTGTTTAGGCTTTCGGATGGACTTGAATAACCGAAACCTCCACTTTGATAAGTCTAACTAAGATCAGAATTAACTTATCTTAGCTTATCCGGAATCGAATTGGACTAAACAACTCATCCCATCAACATACTCATTCGTTAAGCCGTAAATAATTCATACAAACTAATAAATCAACTTGCATAATTATTCACCTCAACCGGATACAATAGAAATAACATATATATATCAAGGTTTCACTATTGCACCGAAATTTTGTAAGCCTAAACAATTGATACTACACAATAAAGCAAAATAACAATTGTTTTACTTAACTGGAATCAATTGAATTAGCATAAACAGTAAAGCACCGCAATTGCACCAAATTTCGTAAGCCTAAACTATTGATGTCACACAACAAAGAAAGATAACAAAAGTTTTACTTAACCGGAAACAATTGAATCACACAAACATACACACATATATAATGGAATAAACATATCAATTGTACCAACAATTTTGTTTAAGCAAAAGCAATATATATATATATATCAAATAAAAATAAGCTTTTCTTAAAACAGGAAAACAATTAACTAACAAGATTGTTACCTCAATTTCGCATCCAACTTTTCCAAATATGATCGCATCGTTTTCCTTTTTCGGGAGAATTGATATCAAAATACCATTATGTTGTCATTCTCATGCGAAAAACAAAAGAATAACAACAACCAACCTTTACCAGAAAAAAGGTTGAGAATCGGTTTAACAATTGCAAGCAAAAGTTGAAAACCGTCGAAACACATATGCTTTTATCCTAATCCAAAACCGATTCAACATATTATGACTTTTTCACATATTATTTCTACAGGAACCCCTCATGATCCTTTGATAAAGCCTACCAACATGGGCTAGAACTTAATCCTGCTAAATCAAAAAGTCACCCAAACCATAAGGGTTCACAACATATTATGAGATCAAACATCAAGGTAATAAAACCGAAATCAAACATCTCATAAACATACATAGCAAATAAATAAAGCATTAAGTACCGTCTATGTAAATCAAAAATTATCACAAGAAAAATTATAAATCAAATAACTTTATTCATAATAGTTTTATTCAAGGACTTTACATAAAGTAGCCTCATTTCAGATAAGAATTTAATCTTATTTTGGCTTTACGTGCGTTGTTGGAGAATTCCCTTAAGTGAATCTCTATTTCTGTTAGATCCTTTTTACAGTATTGTAACACCGTTTTGAATTCACCAAGATCTTCAGGCTATCTATATTTTGCAATAGATTGTTCATAAACAGAGATTTCCCTCTTTGCTGCAATAATATCATTATTGAGGAGATCTTTTCTTCCAATGAGTTCCATTATTCCTTCAAGCATGTTCGGAGATGGACAGACTGAAGGACACACCTTTATAGGAAAGAGCAATAATCTGAAATAGTCCATAAATTCTTTTCTCATAATATAACGATCTTGACTCAAGAATGTTTTCAATTTTGTCTACACAAAATTCACAGATAACATCAATACAACCTTGTTCCTTAGCTAAAAAATAAATAGCATGAAGTACCTTTGATCGGGGTAAGGATTTGCAGGAGTTGGTCACTTCCAGAAGACTTATAGTTAGGTCCTCATTGTTTTCCTTGTATGGAGAAAGCATTATTACAGTATATAATTCTTGTAATAAAGATAGCATGATTGGTCCAATTTATAGACTCTTATTTTTCCCTTTTTCGAACTTAAAAAGAAAAACTCAACTAGGAAAGCTTGTCTAAAAAAAAACACTTACCCTAAATACAATCAAGAATATTGTACGTTCGGTAGATCATGGAGTTTCGGTTAACTCTTTTTTCGATTTTTCGTGCAGTAATAGATCATCAACGGTTGTTTGCTCATTGATATCTTTGGACACCTATATATCCCTTTTTAGTCTAAGCACTAGACTTTCATAGTCATCTTTGTCTAAAGTTACAACTGGATTGTTTTTCTTAGATGACTTCCCTTTTGATACCTTTTCGAATTTTGGTACCCACTTGTAAGTTGATCTGGAATGAAGATTTTCCATCTCTAGTTCCATTGCATCTCTCCACTTTGAAACATCAGATTTCATATCCTTATTGACATAGATGTTACCCTTTCTATTATTTTTCCTTTTAGGAATGTTTCTTTTAGGGTATGATTTCAAATTATTGTAATAACTCGTTTGTCTTGCAAGATAATGATAATCTGAAAGTTTCTTGGACACGAGACATTTCAATTCTTTAGAAACAAATGCAAGAGCATTTTTCATCTTTCGAATTTTGCAATCCCTTTGCATATGACCTTTATCTCTACAATAAAAACAATACTTATTGAAAGGTGTAGAGTTTTTTAAATTACCTTTATGAGATATTCGGTTACTATGCTGACCCTTTGCTGTTGTCATCCTCTGGCTGCTCCTAGAGATGGTTTTCGTTGGAATTTCAATAAGGTGCTTGGATGTCTCATTCTTGCAGTCTTGTTCTGAAGTAGATGGGAAAACAACTTTTACGAATTTCACTTCCTTGTTGAGTGATAACACATCAGCTCCATTATATCCTAATCCACGTTTTTCGCCATGACTTCTCCCTGCATCCAACATTGAGGATAACATGTTTGAGCTATTATTGAGTTTACTTAGCCTCTCAACCTCCTTTTCTAATACCTTGACTTTCTCAAGAGCTACAACAAGTTGATCCTCAAGAGGATTTTTCTTGATAGAGTCAGACTCATGCTATTCATTCCTTGTAGAATGTTGATATTAATCTTCGCTACTGTCTCAACAAGTTTCTTATGTAACAAGTAATGATTCCTGTTGAGAGTTTCAAACTCAAGGGTTTTTGAGTGTAGACTTTCTTTGTAGTCTTTAAGAAGATATCTGGAATTTTGATATCCATAGAAGAAAACAGAGAAGATTTTTCTTAGTTTCTTATTTTCTCTACAAAGAGGAGTAATAAGCTAAATGACATTTGATGTAGTCAGTTTTTTCGTAGAAATAACATCTAGTAAGGTAGAGTATTCTGACATATCTTCTTCAATATCTTGGTCGATCTCTGAGTCACCTTCTTCAGACATTTCATCAAGATGTTTTTCAAGGCAAGTTTGCCAATCACTGGAATCTATATTATATGTATCTGGTTGTTCAGTAGATTCATAAGAGACATCATTTGGAGATGTTGATCCTTCATATTGCTTCACGTTAACTGAATCAGACAGGGATTAAATTCTTATAGAATGGAATCGCACCAAACACAGATTGTTAGATCTTTTCGTGTTTGCCTACACTGATTCCAATTAAAAAGGAGAGGGTACCCAAAATATACCTCAATCTGTTACTTTTCCTTCCTATAAGTCCTTTCCCCGAAAGTGATTGTCTATGGACTGAGTCGAGACAATACAACAAATCGGATCACACTTTGTGTGATCGTCTATGGATACGAGATCGAGACAATACAACAACAAAGTTTTAGTTGCAGGAAATCCCATACTACACCCCTCACAAGAATTCATACAATCAAATCATTTTGAGATGAACAATCACAATCTTTATTGATTAATCTCACAAATTTTACAAGAGAGGAAAGAAATGGAACTAAGAAATTAACAACTGCTTTGGACTTTCTCTCTCCTAATGACTTACTCACTCAATACTCGAAAAAGATCCTTCCTTCTCTTAAGCATGTTCGGCTCTTTATATAGGGAATTTGGTGAGCGTCGTTTACTCAACAAAATAAAAATATATTTCCCACTAATTAAATATAATATAGCGGTAGTAAGAGATCATTCCCACGAAGAGTAATGCAATTGATATGTTATCTAAATCGGCGAAAATATAAAAGAAGGATAAAAAGAAAAAGATATTGAATAAATCCTTCGCAGTTACTAACCGTTAACTCAACATTGTACCCGTTCATCTCTTGTTAGAAACAATTGTCACCAACCATAGGAAAGCAGGTACGCTTAGCGATCCCCAAAAACTCCTTATATCACCGGATACGGAAGCGCTCGACTACCGGATTCTATTCAAAAGAACCACCTTGACACGGAAGCGCTCGACTACAAGATGTAATTCCCAGAACGCATTAAGATTTGTGAATTTAGGTTTGATCCCAGCAGTTAAAATCGGTACGCTCGGTCCACTTACTGGTGTTGTCTTTACTCACAATTTCTCCACAGAATCCCTCCATAAGGTCTTGTGATTTCTATTTGTGTAGGAGATAAGATACAATTACGGGTCGACTCAACTCTCTACTAGCATTAGAATGATTAATAAACTAATCTAGTTGCGCACCCAAACCAATCTAAGAACCAATCATAAACCTTCGATATAGTAAAAACAATCCACAATGAATCAATTTAAAACTTGAAACAAACTTGCAAAAAAATTGAGCTTCACATTAGAACTTTGAATTCATCCTTACAATATAAAATGAATAGAAAAGAGATAGTTCTCCCCCTAAGGGGGAGAAAAACGGTGAAAAAGATATGTGTAAAGAAGATCTATCAAATTGTGCCTAGGGTTCCCTATATATAGAGTTTTGTAACCTCCACTTTAAGAAAACTAGGAAACCTAGCAAAAATAGGAAAATTGCACCTCCTTAAAAATTATATCCGGTGCATAACGCTCGGTCGAGGTAGGTTGCAAACCTTTGCCAAGTCACGGCCACCAAAATTTAATTCTGGCCGTGTAGTATAGCCTATTGGGATCACTCTACAGCTGTTAGAAGCCCACTCATCTGGTCATGTAAATATTTCTAGATAGATTTTTGGGCGTGCATTCACTGCAAAACCCATTCATTATTTGATGTCAGCAAAAACCCAAAACTCGAACTTCTGGCTTTCTGCAATTTCAACTCCTCCCTGTCACGTTAATGATACTGCCCCTAGCAGCTTTACCGTGAACCACAGGTGAAACTGACGAGCAACAGCCTCATCTTTCCTCACTGCCATTCTCGACATCATTATCTCCATGCAACTACACCCATCACCAGCGTCACATCTAAAAACAAGCAAGTTCCGGTAGTCTTCATCGCTACTGCCAATCTCCAACTCACAGCATCATTCATGAAAGCCATCATCAAACTCGAGTACTATCTCCACCGACGTCAACGCTGTTGATCTCCATCTCCACGTTAATCCCTTCAGAACTCACCATTTAGCTCCATAACCATTGCCAAACTCCAACAACGACTGCCATGACATGCATGTGATCAAAAGAAGCATCCATGCACGTTCCTTATCTTTTTTGTCCTGGTGCATCAATTCGAGCTTATCCATATATTACTTGCACAGTTCTATCTCGTCACCCTATAATCTCGATATTAATCGTCACTGCCATCGCTAGTATCAGCTGCAATACCAACTTTAGTAGCTTATACTTCAAGCTCAAACATCTCCCTGCTCCATCGTCCTTGATAACTCGAGAACACCACATGTCAAATCAGCTCCATGTTTACCTGAAGTTACAGCCACGATGGATGTTATGGCCGCACTTCTTCTCACGAGCTCAGCTCCAATCATAATCCGTCAGTGCCAAGCTTCCATGCATATTCTCTGTGATGTTTTCTGCTATCTCCAATGATACCCATGTATCTTGGCAAAAAGTTACAACTCAGCCATCTTCAGATTCGAGCTATACAGAACCATGCCATGTACACTTCATCATTGACAACAGCAGCATTCACCACCGATGCCTCAAACCCCAAACTCAACCTTTCATCATCAACAACGCCAATGATCTATGCCAAAGAAAAAACACCTCTCTGTCCTTGTACAACTCGGTTAATACCCAGTCTTATACTCCGTTCATTATCAGCAGCATCAATCTCTACTGTTTCTCTTAAACCATAACATTCCCTGCCAGGCTTGTTTAAACTGTTGCTCTTAATGAGCTTGTCTCCTGCACGTCTCCATACAACCCAATAGCTCATAACTCTCTTTAGCTACAGAGGCACCACCAATGTTGTGTGGCCTTCAAATTAGTGAGTTCATTGACACGAGCTTCTACCATCCGATATGCCTACGCGAATGCCCATAGTAGATTCTATGCAATGATAATTCCGTTTCTTTTCTAGTAAATTGGACGATTTCTTGTTCTTTTCGGGAATAAGCTCCAAAATTCCCATAAAACATAAAAGATAGCTAATAATACAATTTCACACGAAAACTAGCTAAGAAAGCATAACCAATCGATACTTAGAGAGTTGTTTTTACACACCTATCAAATTCCCCCACACCCAAACTTTGCTAGTCCTCGAACAAACAAAACGAAAGAAAAATTTAATACAACTCCATGTCGTGAGGATACGGTTACTCTTAGCATGAATAACAGGCCTTTAAACCCCTAGGTGTCCCTAGTGGATGAGTTATAGTCTCTTGAGGGCTTACGAGAGATATACCCACAAAACCTTTACGCCAAAAAAATAACATACCAATTAACAATTACTCCCCGGCAACGGCGCCAATTTTGGTAAGCGTCGTTTACTCAACAAAATAAAAATATATTTCCCACTAATTAAATATAATATAGCGGTAGTAAGAGATCGTTCCCACGAAGAGTAATGCAATTGATATGTTATCTAAATCGGCGAAAATATAAAAGAAGGATAAAAAGAAAAAGATATTGAAGAAATCCTTCGCAGTTACTAACCGCTAACTTAACATTGTACCCGTTTATCTCTTGTTAGAAATAATTGTCACCAACCGTAGGAAAGTAGGTACGCTTAGCAATCCCCAAAAACTCCTTATATCACTGGATACGGAAGCGCTCGACTACCGTATTCTATTCAAAAGAACCACCTTGACACGGAAGCGCTCGACTACAAGATGTTATTCCCAGAACCCATTAAGATTTGTGAATCTAGGTTTGATCCCAGCAGTTAAACTCGGTACGCTCGGTCCACTTACTGGTGTTGTCTTTACTCGCAATTTCTCCACAGAATCCCTCCGTAAGGTCTTGCGATTTCTACCTGTGTAGGAGATAAGATACTATTACGGGTCGACTCAACTCACTACTAGCATTAGAATGATTAATAAACTAATCTGGTTGAGCACCCAAACCAATCTAAGAACCAGTCATAAACCTTCGATATAGTAAAAACAATCCACAATGAATCAATTTAAAACTTGAAACAAACTTGCAAAATAATTGAGCTTCACATTAGAACTTTGAATTCATCCTTACAATATAAAAAGAATAGAAAAGAGATAGTTCTCCCCCTAAGGGGAGAAAAACGGTGAAAAAGATATGTGTAAAGAAGATCTATCAAATTGTGCCTAGGGTTCCCTATATATAGAGTTTTGTAACCTCCACTTTAAGAAAACTAGGAAACCTAGCAAAAATAGGAAAGTTGCACCTCCTTAAAAATTATATCCCTTGCATAACGCTCGGTCGAGGTAGGTTGCAAACCCTTGCCAAGTCACGGACAAAAACTCACGGCCACCAAAATTTAATTCTGGCCGTGTAGAATAGCCTATTGGGATCATTCTACAGCTGTTAGAAGCCCACTCATCTGGTCATGTAAATATTTCTAGTTAGATTTTTGGGCGTGCATTCACTGCAAAACCCATTCATTATTTGATGGAAGCAAAAACCCAAAACTCGAGCTCCTGGATTTCTGCAATTTCAACTCCTCCTTGTCACGTTACTGATACTGCCCCTAGCAGCTTTACCGTGAACCACAGGTGAAACTGACGAGCTCCATCCTCATCTTTCCTCACTTCCATTCTAGACATCATTAGATCCATGCAACTACACCCATCACCAGCATCACAGCTAACAACAAGCAAGTTCCGGCAGTCTTCATCGCTACTCCAATCTCCAACTCACAGCATCATTCATGAAAGCCATCATCAAACTCGAGTTCTATCTCCACCGACGTCAACGCTGTCGATCTCCATCTCCACGTTAATCCCTTCAGAACTCACCATTTAGCTCCATAACCACTGCCAAACTCCAACAACGACTGCCATGACATGCATGCGATCAAAAGCAGCATCCATGCACGTTCCTTATGTTCTTTGTCCTGGTGCATCAACTCGAGCTTCTCCATATATTACTTGCACAGTTCTATCTCATCACCCTGTAAGCTCAATATTAATCGTCACTGCCATCGCCAGTATCAGCTGCAATACCAACTTTAGCATCTTATACTTCAAGCTCAAACATCTCCCTGCTCCATCGTCCCTGATAAATCGAGAACACCACATGTCAAATCAGCTCCATGTTTACCTGAAGTTACATCCATGATGGATGTTATGGCAACACTTCTTCTCACGAGCTCAGCTCGAATCATAATCCGTCAGTGCCAAGCTTCCATGCATATTCTCTGTGCTGTTTTCTGCCATCTCCAACGATACCCATGTATCTTGGCAAAAAGTTACAACTCAGCCATCTTCAAATTCGATCTACACAGAACCATGCCATGTACACTTCATCATTGAAAACAACAGCATTCACCACCGATGCCTCAAACCCCAAACTCAAGCTTTCATCATCAACAACGCCAATGATCTATGCCAAAGAAAAAACACCTCTATGTCCTTGTACAACTCGGTTAATACCCAGGATCATACTCCGTTCATTATCAGCAGCATCAATCTCTACTGTTGCTCTTAAACCATAACATTCCCTGCCAGGCTTGTTTAAACTGTTGCTCTTAATGGGCTTGTCTCCTGCACGTCTCCATACAACCCAATAGCTCATAACTCTATTTAGCTACAGAGGCACCACCAATGTTATGTGGCCTTCAAATTAGTGAGTTTATTGACACGAGCTTCTACCATCCGATATGCCTACACAAATGCCCATAGTAGATTCTATGCAATGATAATTCCGTTTCTTTTCTAGTAAATTGGACGATTTCTTGTTCTTTTCGGGAATAAGCTCCAAAATTCCCATAAAACATAAAAGATAGCTAATAATACAATTTCACACGAAAACTAGCTAAGAAAGCATAACCAATCGATACTTAGAGAGTTGTTTTTACACACCTATCAAATATCCCCACACCCAAACTTTGCTAGTCCTCGAGAAAACAAAACGAAAGAAAAATATAATACAACTCCATGTCGTGAGGATACGGTTACTCTAATCATGAATAACAGGCCTTTAAACCCCTAGGTGTCCCTAGTGGACAAGTTATAGTCTCGTGAGGGCTTACGAGAGATATACCCACAAAACCTTTATGCCAAAAAAATAACATACCAATTAAAAATTACTCCCCGGCAACGGCGTCAATTTTGGTGAGCGTCGTTCACTCAACAAAATAAAAATATATTTCCCACTAATTAAATATAATATAGCGGTAGTAAGAGATCGTTCCCACGAAGAGTAATGCAATTGATATGTTATCTAAATCGGCGAAAATATAAAAGAAGGATAAAAGAAAAAGATATTGAAGAAATCCTTCGCAGTTACTAACCGTTAACTCAACATTGTACCCGTTTATCTCTTGTTAGAAACAATTGTCACCAACCGTAGGAAAGCAGGTACGCTTAGCAATCCCCAAAAACTCCTTATATCACCGGATACGGAAGCGCTAGACTACCGTATTCTATTCAAAAGAACCACCTTAACACGGAAGCGCTCGACTACAAGATGTTATTCCCAGAATGCATTAAGATTTGTGAATTTAGGTTTGATCCCAGCAGTTAAAATCGGTACGCTCGGTCCACTTACTGGTGTTGTCTTTACTCACAATTTCTCCACAGAATCCCTCCGTAAGGTCTTGCGATTTCTACTTGTGTAGGAGATAAGAGACAATTACGGGTCGACTCAACTCTCTACTAGCATTAGAATGATTAATAAACTAATCTGGTTGCGCACCCAAACCAATCTAAGAACCAGTCATAAACCTTCGATATAGTAAAAACAATCCACAATGAATCAATTTAAAACTTGAAACAAACTTGCAAAATAATTGAGCTTCACATTAAAACTTTGACTTCATCCTTACAATATAAAAATAATAGAAAAGAGATAGTCTCCCCCTAAGGGGGATAAAAATGGTGAAAAAGATATGTGTAAAGAAGATCTATCAAATTGTGCCTAGGGTTCCCTATATATAGAGTTTTGTAACCTCCACTTTAAGAAAACTAGGAAACCTAGCAAAAATAGGAAAGTTGCACCTCCTTAAAAATTATATCCCGTGCATAACGCTCGGTCGAGGTAGGTTGCAAACCCTTTCCAAGTCACGGCCAAAAACTCACGGCCACAAAAATTTAATTATGGCCGTGTAGAATAGCATATTGGGCTCACTCTACAGCTGTTAGAAGCCCACTCATCTGGTCATGTAAATATTTCTAGATAGATTTTTGGGCGTGCATTCACTGCAAAACCTATTTATTATTTGATGGTAGCAAAAACCCAAAACTCGAGCTCCTGGATTTCTGCAATTTCAACTCCTCCTTGTCACGTTACTGATACTGCCCCTAGCAGCTTTACCGTGAACCACAAGTGAAACTGACGAGCTCCAGCCTCATTTTTCCTCACTGCCATTCTCAACATCATTAGCTCCATGCAACTACACCCATCACCAGCGTCACATCTAACAACAAGCAAGTTCCGGAAATCTTCATCGCTACTGCCAAGCTCCAACTCACATCGTCATTCATGAAAGCCATCATCAAACTCGAGTTCTATCTCCACCGACGTCAACGCTGTTGATCTCCATCTCCACATTAATCCCTTCAGAACTCACCATTTAGCTCCATAACCACTGCCAAACTCCAACAACAACTTCCATGACATGCATGCGATCAAAAGCAGCAACCATGCACGTTCCTTATCTTTTTTTTCCTGGTGCATCAACTCGAGCTTCTCCATATATTACTTGCACAGTTATATCTCGTCACCCTGTAAGCTCGATATTAATCATCACTGCCATCACCAGTATTAGCTGCAATACCAACTTTAGCAGCTTATACTTCAAGCTCAAACATCTCCCTGCTCCATCGTCCCTGATAACTCGAGAACACCACATGTCAAATTAGCTCCATGTTTACCTGAATTTACAGCCACGATGGCTGTTATGGTAGCACTTCTTCTCACGAGCTCAGCTCCAATCATAATCCGTCATTGCCAAGCTTCCATGCATATTCTCTGTGCTGTTTTCTGCCATCTCCAACGATACCCATGTATCTTGGCAAAAATTTACAACTCAGCCATCTTCAGATTCGAGCTACACAGAACCATGCCCTGTACACTTCATCATTGACAACAACAGCATTCACCACCGATGCCTCAAACCCCAAACTCAAGCTTTCATCATCAACAACGCCAATGATCTATGCCAAAGCAAAAACACCTCTTTGTCCTTGTACATCTCGGTTAATACCCAGGCTCAAACTCCGTTCATTATTAGCAGCATCAATCTCTACTGTTGCTCTAAAACCATAACATTCCCTGCCAGGCTTGTTTAAACTGTTGCTCTTAATGGGCTTGTCTCTTGCACGTCTCCATACAACCCAATAGCTCATAACTCTCTTTAGATACAAAGGCACCACCAATTTTGTGTGGCCTTCAAATTAGTGAGTTCATTGACACGAGCTTCTAGCATCCGATATGCCTGCGCAAATTCCCATAGTAGATTCTATGCAATGATAATTCCGTCTCTTTTCTAGTAAATTGGACGATTTCTTGTTCTTTTCGGGAATAAGCTCCAAAATTCCCATAAAATATAAAATATAGCTAATAATACAATTTCACACGAAAACTAGCTAAGAAAGCATAACCAATCGATACTTAAAGAGGTATTTTTACACACTATCAAATTCCCCCACACCCAAACTTTTCTAGTCCTCGAGCAAACAAAACGAAAGAAAAATATAATACAACTCCATGTCGTGAGGATACGGTTACTCTTAGCATGAATAACATGCCTTTAAACCCCTAGGTGTCCCTAGTGGACGAGTTATAGTCTCGTGAGCGCTTACGAGAGATATACCCACAAAACCTTTACGCCAAGAAAAATAACATACCAATTAACAATTACTCCCCGGCAACGGCGCCAATTTTGGTGAGCGTCGTTTACTCAACAAAATAAAAATATATTTCCCACTAATTAAATATAATATAGTGGTAGTAAGAGATCGTTCCCACGAAGAGTAATGCAATTGATATGTTATCTAAATCGGCAAAAATATAAAAGAAGGATAAAAATAAAAAGATATTGAAGAAATCCTTCACAGTTACTAACCGTTAACTCAACATTGTACCCATTTATCTCTTGTTAGAAACAATTGTCACCAACCGTAGGAAAGCAGGTACGCTTAGCAATCCCCAAAAACTCCTTATATCACCGGATACATAAGCGCTCGACTACCGTATTCTATTCAAAAGAACCACCTTAACACGAAAGCGCTCGACTACAAGATGTTATTCCCAGAACGCATTAAGATTTGTGAATTTAAGTTTGATCCCAGCAGTTAAACTCGGTACGCTCGGTCCACTTACTGGTGTTGTCTTTACTCGCAATTTCTCCACAGAATCCCTCCGTAAGGTCTTGCGATTTCTACTTGTGTAGGAGATAAGAGACAATTACGGGTCGACTCAACTCTCTACTAGCATTAGAATGATTAATAAACTAATCTGGTTGCGCACCCAAACCAATCTAAGAACCAGTCATAAACCTTCGATATAGTAAAAACAATCCACAATGAATCAATTTAAAACTTGAAACAAACTTGCAAAATAATTGAGATTCACATTAGAACTTTGAATTCATCCTTACAATATAAAAAGAATGGAAAAGAGATAGTTCTCCCCCTAAGGGGGAGAAAAACGGTGAAAAAGATATGTGTAAAGAAGATCTATCAAATTGTGCCTAGGGTTCCCTATATATAGAGTTTTGTAACCTCCACTTTAAGAAAACTAGGAAACCTAGCAAAAATAGGAAAATTGCACCTCCTTGAAAATTATATCCGGTGCATAACGCTCGGTCGAGGTAGGTTGCAAACCCTTGCCAAGTCACGGCCACCAAAATTTAATTCTGGCCGTGTAGTATAGCCTATTGGGCTCACTCTACAGCTGTTAGAAGCCCACTCATCTGGTCATGTAAATATTTATAGATAGATTTTTGGGCGTGCATTCACTGCAAAACCCATTCATTATTTGATGGCAGCAAAAACCCAAAACTCGAGCTCCTGGATTTCTGCAGTTTCAACTCCTCCCTGTCACGTTACTGATACTGCCCCTAGAAGCTTTACCATGAACCACAGGTGAAACTGACGAGCTCCAGCCTCATCTTTCCTCACTGCCATTCTCGACATCATTAGCTCCATGCAACTACACCCATCACCAGCGTCACATCTAACAACAAGCAAGTTCCGGCAGTCTTCATCGCTACTTCCAAGATCCAACTCACAACGTCATTCATGAAAGCCATCATCAAACTCGAGTTCTATCTCCACCGACGTCAATGCTGTTGATCTCCATCTCCACGTTAATCCCTTCAGAACTCACCATTTATCTCCATAACCACTGCCAAACTCCAACAACGACTGCCATGACATGCATGCGATCAAAAGCAGCAGCCATGCACGTTCCTTATCTTCTTTTTCCTGGTGCATCAATTCGAGCTTCTCCATATATTACTTGCACAGTTCTATCTCCTCACCATATAAGCTCGATATTAATCATCACTGCCATCTCCAATATCAGCTGCAATACCAACTTTAGTAGCTTATACTTCAAGCTCAAACATCTCCCTGCTCCATCGTCCCTGATAAATCGAGAACACCACATGTCAAATCAGCTCCATGTTTACCTGAAGTTACAGCCACGATGGCTGTTATGGCAGCACTTCTTCTCACATGCTCAGCTCCAATCATAATCCGTCAGTGCCAAGCTTCCATGCATATTCTCTGTGATGTTTTCTGCCATCTCCAACGATACCCATGTATCTTGGAAAAAAGTTACAACTCAGCCATCTTCAGATTCGAGCTACACAGAACTATGCCATGTACACTTCATCATTGACAATAGCATCAATCACCACCGATGCCTCAAACCCCAAACTCAACCTTTCATCATCAACATCGCCAATGATCTATGCCAAAGCAAAAACACCTCTCTGTCACCTCTCTGTCCTTGTACAACTCGGTTAATACCCAGGCTCATACTCCGTTTATTATCAGCAGCATCAATCTTTATTGTTGCTCTTAAACCATAACATTCCCTGCCAGGCTTGTTTAAACTGTTGCTCTTAATGGGCTTGTCTCCTGCACGTCTCCATACAACCCAATAGCTCATAACTCTCTTTAGCTATAGAGGCACCACCAATGTTGTGTGGCCTTCAAATTAGTGAGTTCATTGACACGAGCTTCTACCATCCGATATGCCTACGCGAATGCCCATAGTAGATTCTATGTAATGATAATTCCGTCTCTTTTCTAGTAAATTGGACGATTTCTTGTTCTTTTCAGGAATAAGCTCCAAAATTCCCATAAAATATAAAAGATAGCTAATAATACAATTTCACACGAAAACTAGCTAAGAAATCATAACCAATCGATACTTAGAGAGGTGTTTTTACACACCTATCAGAATTACATAGTGGATGTCACCTAATCTGTCCTTTATTTTAGGATCTGGCTTGCGGTATTTCGCAAGCTTACAATTGTACAATTTCGCAAACGTCATAAATTTCGCTAAATTTTCACATCTTTCTCGTGTTTATGATGTCCTTTTCTGCTACGTCATTTTTCAAATCATCTTGCGACATTCGCAAAGCATTGTTGGTGAAGATTTCGCAAGTGTATCCTTGTTGCGATATTCTGATCCTACATCTTGCCTCTTCTCATGTCTTCTCTGCGAAGGGGAGAATGTCATGAGAAACCGCTCTACAGAATTCCACAATTGTTCATCTTTTTATTTTCTTCTGTACTGACACGATTCTGTACTTTGCGTAATTTTTTTTACACGTATCTCTTCTTCCATTCATCTCTTGACACGTCTTTTTCAACCACTGCTTCTTAACCGCTCATGTTTATTTTTCGCATTTAATGAGTTTATCTTCTCGAGAATTCTCCCCTCTATATATACTTTTCTCATTTTTCTCTTCTCTTCTTTTTTACTTTCTCTCTTATTTTCTTTGCAACTCTATTTTACTGTTCTTCCGTAAATTCCGCTCCTGCTACTGTAATTTTTTTTTTTGATTCTTCTTCTTTTTATTTTTACTTTCTTCTTTATTCCCATACTAAAAATTCCTCCCGCTGGTCATAAAAATGAGATTTCCTTTGAATAATTTTGAAAGGAATTTCTAACCAGAGGTTTTACTTTATCTCCCATTCCTGGTCAAAGTTCTGAATCCGATCTTTCTGCCAAGCTATCTTCTAATCATCCTTGCAATCATGAAAAAATCATAGTCTCTCTAGGTCAGCTTCAAAATGGTCTTCCCATTCCTCTCTATGATCCTGAGCTCCCTTTGTTTTACGAAATACTCTCTCATGCTAAATTCTCGCGAGAAGTTTATCAATTGAGTGGAGATTGTATTCACCTAATGCTTGAATTCGCTAATCGTGGCACTGGTAAGGGATCTCTTTATCCCTCAGAAGTTAAAGATCCTAGATTCGTTGGTGTTGCAATTTTTTTATAAAACTTATAAAATAATGGAAATGCTAAAAATGATTTTTGTGTTCTAAATCTAGTATACTATAGAAAATTTCTTTGAAAATTACGAGATAATTCCCATGAAGAGAAACAATATAGAAAATAATCAAAACATTATAGCACACATAGTAGGATTTCCTCCCTAATCCTAGATAGAAATTTAGCTACTCATAATTAGAGTACTAACCAAAAATAAGAAGAAGGAATGAAAGAAGAATATGTAGAAGGGGTGTGGGATGTTCGCTTGAGGAAGAAGGACAACATCGACGATGATAAAGTACTTATGCAAGACATCGATTGGCACCCTGGTAATAATACAACCCCACGTCATTCTAAAGATGATAGGTGGTGTATTTTCCCATTAAATCTAGGGGGTCCATACATCTATGGCTCTCATGTTTTACCTGAAGAAGGTGGTGTCCCCTAACCAAACCGCGAGTCTCGCTTAACATACCAACCTTGACATTCCTTTCAACTGTCAGGTATTCAACTTCATTCTCGCGGCTGACTTCGCTCTTTCGCCGTTGGCTTTGCATTGTCGTCCTCTAAGAAAATGCGAGAGGATATATTTGCTCGAAATTTTGCTTTACTTATGATTCTTCATATTCTTATATGTGATTTCGCTGAACATTCTTATGCCATTATCTTCATATCCTTATGAAATTGTTAGATTGATAGGTTGAGGAGAAACTACATCGATACTAAGAAACCAAGTATCTTAGCAGCTTTGCGTTCGATCACAGATGGAGTAAGAAATATTCTCTTTATAGATTTTAACAATATATTGTTTCCTCTATTTCTTATCTTTATCTGTGTGTGAATATTGGTGTTGTAGAAGAAGAAGTTGAAGATCATGCCCCAGCTGCGAAAATTAAAGGCAAAAAAGTTGCGAAAACTAAAGGCAAAGATAAAGGTGTTATTCGGAAGGAGAAATCTGCCGTCCCTCCTTCAAAGAAATGAAAAATTCAATCTCCCTCTCCCTCAAATCTTCAATCTAGTGAAAGTTCTGATAATGACGATGATGGTGATGAAGATATTGATGCTTCTTTTTCCAAAAAAAATTCTCCACCTGAATCTTCTATGGCGCAGTTGTCTAGTATATTCTCTGATTCCATGCAAGGGATTGGGGATGATCATCTTACCAACACGTGCAAGTCCATGGATGCTATATTTGATGCCCCCTCTTAGAGAATAATGAGTCTCTTCGCGGGGTTTCAAGATCTATATCTCCAAGTTTCTTACACTCACTTAATAGCTTGGTAAATTTTTATTCTTATATTTCTCTTCTTTCTATTTTTGCTATGAATTCATAATTTATTCTTAAAATTCACTGCATTAGTTCGCAGGCTGGGAAAGCTTCCTTCGCTGTTGCCTCAGATTTAGAAAAGAGGCGTGCGGCTTTTGAAAAGAGAAATCTTGAACTTCGCAAGAAAAATGAAGAGTTGGATACTAAATATGCTGGCCTTCGCGAAAAGAGTAAGCAATTGGAATTTGAAAACTCCATTCAGAAGAACAAAATATCTAGTCTTCAGGATGCCAATAAGCAACTCTATGGTATGGGACTATTCTTATTTCCCTTTATTTTATTTTCTCATAATATTTTCTTATAAAGTTTACCATTTCGCAGACGTTTATGGTCTTTCTGATGAAGCTATTCTTCTTCATACATTTCCCAATATTATGGACGATGATACCCTTCTTGAACACATAAATACTTCTCTAAATAGTTTCTCAAGTGATAAGATTGAATCTCTTCCCATAAATGAACTTAGATCCAAACTTTGCCTCTTAGAAATTGACCATAGATCTGTCTTGAGTATGGCTAATAAATTTAAACAATTTATTTCATAATTCCAAAGAAGAAATAAATAGTTTAAGGGCCAAGTATAGTGATCTCATATATGAAAAAGATCGTATTTCTCACCAAGGTGCTCAAACATTTGCGAAATTCCAAGAAACTCTTCTTGAGGTTCAAATTGAAAGAGATGTTCTCAAACGTATAAATGTTGTGCTCTGCGAAAGAAAGAACCAAACTCGTTCCCGCCTTCTCATAAATGATGATGATGAATTTTCTTGGGTTGCGAGAGTTCTATATAATGCCAGGAATAGTTTAGGTGTAAATGTCAGTCTCCAAGTTGAGCATACGGCCTTGATTAGAGATATGATTTCTAACAGAGAAGGTTGTTAATTGTTCTTCCTTATTTAATTATTTTTTTTCATAAACTACCATCAAGTTGTTGACTTATTATTATATTTTCACAGAAGCTGAAGATAGATATCGCAAGAGAATTGAAGAGCTTGAGAATGAGAAAGCAAAGCTCGCAAAGGATCTTTCTTCTCGCAATGAGAAATGTTCTAGGCTGAAGAACCAACTAAAAATCACTGTTGTGAACTTCAAGAATGATGTTGTTCTTTTCCGCAACAAAACTATTAAATCGATTTGTGATGATGATGGCATTCCTCATTCTACATATCCTTGTCTCTCAGACGAAGTTCCAGAGAACGTTCCTAACTTGGTTATCTCTAATAGTGATGCTGATGAAGAAAAAGAGTCTGAAGAAGATGAAGAAGAAAAGTCTGATGAAGAATCTGATGACAACGAAGGAGAAAGCTCTGGTGAAGAATCTGATTAATGAAGAATCAAGCAAGAAGTAGCTTTTTCTTCTTTGTGCTTCCTTGTTCAACTTTTTGTAAAACTTGTACATTTTCTCTTTGGTCTTCTATTCTTCAATACAAGTTCTATTTCTTTTATTTCTTCTATTCTTCAATACAAGTTCTATTTCTTTTATTTCTTCTTGCATGTGTTAGAAAACAACCCTTTCTCGCAATATGATTAATCAGTATATAATTTATTTTTTATTTTGTGCGTAAATCTATCATATGGAGACAAATAACATATTCTCATTTTATGCATTCCCATACTTGCCTCTGTTATTTGTTTTCAAATGAGATATTAAGAAAGTTATTGTTGTTCTGTAAGATTATTGCGACAATCTCGCAATTATTTCTACGTAATTTCGCAATCACATTTTTTTAAATAGCATTCTTCCATGTATTCTGATGTGGTCTTATTTTTCCTTCCTAAGTAAAGGTCTTATTTTGCCACCTTCTGTCACTGCGACAAAATCGCAGGACGTCTCTTCACTTTCATGCAGAAACCCATTGATCTTGCCTTAACTTTTTGTTCTTTTGTCATTTTTGCTGCGACAATATGACAGGCCTAAATTTTCATGCGAAACTAAATCCCCGTGATATTTTCGTCTTGCGACAAAATCGCAGGACGTATCTTCACTTTCATGCAGAAACCCATTGATATCGTCTTATCTTCTCTTTTATATTATTGCCTCTTCAGTATTTTCACACAAATATGACAATCCTTGATACTCCCGTGAGTAAAAAGCCTCATGAAATTTGCGTCTTAAGACACTTATCAGCTCCCTAATGGAGGGTGCCGACCTTATCTTCCCCCTGGTTGCCCCTTCAAGGAGACGTACTTCTGCCATACAAGACTAGCTCCTCCCATCCGGTCTTGACAACAACCAGTTGTTCGTAGCCTCTTATCCCTTTTGCCTATATGGCTTATGGTTACGAGACTGCACCCTAAGTGGGGTTTTCTTCGGGCCGAGTGCATCATAGTCAAGACTTGCCAAGAATGGCCAAGGTAGTTTCATACGCCCCGGGAACTCTTGGATCAACCGTGTACCTCGGTGCCATCATCATACTCTGCACTCCTTAGGAGAGTCCTTATTACCTTATTCGCCCAACTTAAGTCATATGCTCAAGTTGAGAATCCAAGGTGCCTCTCCAGGATGGGCTTTCATTGACCCCAAATCTCTATGACTCAGGTTACATCAGCGGTATAACCTTATCCCTGGGCCATGCAAAGGTACCCCCTTCTATGATGCACTTTAGGTCTTACATTTGCCTCTTGCGAAATTTTATCCGCGAACTAGGGTGTACGCCATAAAGGTTCGTCCCATTCTAAGAATTATTCTATTTTTCCTTTTGCATTTCAGCTCTGTTGTAATTTTTCAATCTCATTTTTGTCATTAAGTAAAATATATTTTTGAAATTTTTCGCAACAAATCAATCATACAGCTCTTTTTCTTTTCTCAATATTTCTTTCATTTCACAGTTTAAGTTTTTTACCTTTACTGCTCTTTGTCTCTGTACTTTTGTTGCTTTTCGCTACAGTCTTTCCTTCTGCGACATTATCGCCAATTGTCATTTTCTTCAAGCATTGACTTCGCAACATTCCTTATGCTTTCTGTTCTATTGCATCAACCATCAACCTCTCACTTTTTTGTCTTTGTTTGATGTTATACTTCCAATTTTCCTTCTTAGCAGCTCTTTCTTCGCAGGACTCTACATCGATTTCATAGCACTTCTTTCCTTCAACCCAATCTCCCTTTATGACTCCAACTCCACTGGGATGAGGGAAATTAATGCATTGATGAAATGTCGATGATACACCTAGAATCCCATGTAACCAAGGTTGCCAAATCAAAGCATTATAGGGTGACTCTACATCAACAACGCATAATAGAATCTCAGAAGATAATCCTTTTAATGGAATTCACATAGTGATCTCTCCTTTAGGCTTATTGGCAGTACCATGAAAACCATATATTTTGTAGGTTGAAGGTATTATATATTCATATTTTCCTCCCATAGTTTTATAAGCATGATAGAATAGGATATCCACAGAACTTCTAGTATCAATTTAAACTCGGTTGATTGCCCATGAATCTTCTGCTTCATCATTTTTATGGTTTGGGTTAATCTCCAATCTCACCACTAATGGATTATCGTGCATTTCTCCTCCCTCAGTTAATTCTTCTGCAGTGAAAGAAATAATTTGCTTTTGCCATTTTTTTAGTGGCGAAATCTTCACAATGTTCATAATTTCTCTTTCATCATCATCTCTTGCGAAGACTCTGCTTAGAATATTGTCGTGAAAGTCTGTAATTGTTTTGTACGAATGTACAATAGAGTTACAAAACAAATTCTTCGCCTTCTCTCCCACTTCTATGAAAAATGTTTCTCATCCTTTCGTTGTATTTACTCTGTGAATTTTTGGTGGTGGTGGTAAGAGTTGAGATGGAGGGTGCCCTATTAGAAAATGATTTAATTTTCCTTCATCTATCATCTTGAGAATGATCCTTTTTATATTCCTGCAGTCATTTGTTGAATGTCCATGAAAATGATGGTAAGAGCAAAATTCTTGACTTCGGTGATTTGGAAGTGGTTCTTTTCCCATGTTCCAGGGTGCTGGTATGTTCTCCATCAAGATTATAGCTTCCCAAATTTTTCCCACACTAGCGTTCAAAGGTGGCATCTTGATCTCTTCCCATATTATATTTTGACTTCCTGATCCTCTATGATGATAATTTTGTCTTTGTCCTCATAGGTTTCTTTTAGCTGATCAAGTATTTGAATTTTGTTGTTTTCACCTCGGCTATAGAAATTTCTTTCTCTCTTGAATTCTTCTTGGTCACAACTTCCCATAGATACCATTTTCTACTGACTATTCTCCATTATCTTTTCTTGGTGTGTCTGCGAAGTGCTGGCCACTGTGTTTATCAATTTTGGTAGTAAGCTTGCATTCGCCGCTGCTGAAATCGTATTTGTAATTAGGTATGACTCCATTTCATTCTATTTTTTTTCAATAGCAATATACTCCTCTTGCAATTCTCGCAGCTCAGTCATTGTGATTGTATTCTTAATTCTGAAAATTTGAATGTACAGTAGATTGGTTGAGAACATTGCGTTAATGAATGATAAAATGAGATATCTCTCATCCACACGTCCAACCATTTCACTACACATTGTTTTCCATCTTATGGTTAGATGCTTCAAACTTTCACCAATTCTCTGCTTTAACCCAAATACATCTTTAATGTCAGGTCGCGAAGAGTTTTTACTTATATACGCCCCTAAGAATGTAGTCTGCAAATGGTTGAAAGATGTTATTGTATTCTTGGGCAAACCTTCAAACCATTTTAGAGCCTCGCCTGTTAAAATGGACGCGAAATACTTACACATCACGGCATCATGGTTTTCCCACTGTATCATACACCTCACATACGCCTTGATGTTTTGAATTGCACAAGTTATTCCGTCATAAATGCTAGTTAACGCAAGTAAATTGCACTTTGGGGGTATTCATCCTAATAGCACTTCTCGTGTGAATGGAGTCTTCGCAGCTTCTTCTATGGCTTCATCCAATTTCCTTCTAACTCCTTCTCTTCTGTTATTTATCATTCCCCTCATCTTCGCCAATTCTCTTAAAATTTGTTCATTTATTCCAGGCGTTGATTCCATTGGTCTTTTTAATTCTGCTTTTCTTCTCCTGCGTTCTTGCCTGTTTTCTCTTGCGAAATCCTGATTTTCTCCTTCATCACCTTCATCTTGATTTCCTCTGCGATCTTCTCTTTCATTAATTCGCACATGATTATGCCTCTCAACTTCTCCTCTGCGATTTTGTTCATTTCTTACTAATTACCTTTGTTGTCTTTTAGCTTTCCTTTATATTCTATCGTATTCATCATTGATATTTACATTATTTCGATTTTGTTCACCCCTTCTTTCTCGATTATCGTGATTGTTCTGACGTATTGCCTCTTGGATCTCTTGTTCCTCTACTTCTGCTCTCAACCTTTCTCTTTCGCAAGCTAGACGTGCTTGTTCGGCATAATGTCTCTCGATTTCACCTTCAATTACCTGTTGATTTATTTGAATCTCTCTCCCATGTAATATTCTCCTTCCTTCTTCATGATTTTCTTCGCCATCTTGATTATTTCTCTCCTGACGTCACCCATTCTCCTAATTCTTGTTGTTTTCCATTTTAGATAATTTCGCCTGGTGGGATGTAACGATCTTCAATTATTTCTCTCATTTGGCGACGTTCTTCATTTGGATTTTGTATTTCTTCTTGATCTCTTTCTCCAATATTTTCCGTAGGTGAATTTCATTTTACTTCACTTCTAATTGATCTTGAACTTAATCTTGTAGTACTTCTTGACCTCCTATTCTATAATCTCATATTTTCCATACTCAACTCATGATTTTGCCTTGTCAAATTTGCACGTTCTTTTACTTCTATTCTCCTTTCTTCATGTATTCTTTGTCCCAATGCCTCTAATGCATCAATCTCTTCATTTCCATGAATTATTCTTCCAAATACTTCCTAATCTCCCTCTACTCGTCTATCGTTTCTTAATTGTCGTTTTTCCTCCGCTTTATCTACTGAATCTGACCGCCAAGTGTGTACACTTACTCTGTCATAATCTATAGTCCTATTTTGTGAAGGTGTACGCTGAATTGGTTGTTGAATTTGATTTTCTCCATCATTTCTTGTATTCATTCTTGATGGTTCTCCGGTTTTATTTCTTATTTCTCCAGAAAGTCTCTTACTCCTTCTAACAGTTGTTGGCTATCTTGAAGCATTTCTTCTTCTAGCCATCTCTTCAATCTCAATGAATTGTTAAAAATTATATAAAACTTTTCACCAACTACTCCAAATTCTTTCAAATCACAATACTAATTTTCACACTAAAAATAAGGAAAAATCCATGTTTCTAGCGCCAATATGTAGTTGTAGGAAATCCCACACTACACCCCTCACAAGAATTCATACAATCAAATCATTTTGAGATGAACAATCACAATCTTTATTGATTAATCTCACAAATTTTACAAGAGAGGAAAGAAATGGAACTAAGAAATTAACAACTTCTCTGGACTTTCTCTCTCCTAATGACTTACTCAATACTCAAAAAATATCCTTCCTTCTATTAAGCATGTTCGGATCTTTATATAGGGAATTACATAGCAGATAACAGCTAATCTGTCCTTTATTTTAGGATATGGCTTGCGGTATTTCGCAAGCTTACAATTGTACAATTTCGTAAATGTCCTAAATTTCGCTAAATCTTCACATCTTTCTCGTGTTTACGCTGTCGTTTTCTGCTACGTAATTTCTCAAATCATCTTGCGACATTCGAAATGCGTTGTTGGTGAATATTTCGTAAGTGTATCCTTGTTGCGATATTCTGATCCTACAAAAGTGTGTTTACTTGATACAAAGGTTCGGACTTAACCAAACTCTATAGGATTCACGTATCAAGTAAATAGGAATTAACGTTTGTGCAATTTACTTTAATTATAATAAAATAATTATAATGCAGAAATATAAAGTAAATGACGCAGCAGGATTTTGTTAACGAGAAAACATCAAATGCAGAAAAACCCTAGGACCTTGTCCAGAATTAAATACTCTCAGGATTAAGCCGCTATACAAAATAAACCAACTTTGTATGTTGAGACCAAGCAACTAAACATATAGTTCACCTAGTTCCGTCTGTATTCCCACGCCTCCAACCTGTAAACAAGTCACGTACTTGGACCAATTCCTTTGGTTCGTATTCCAAACAGTAAAGGAACAACAAATTTGTTTGGTATCAACTCTCTTCAACATAGTGATATGAGTTGCGCAAAGGTTCCCTTGTTTATCTTAACATAAACTCCTTTGCAAGGTTCCAAGATCTATCTTATGTTCAATCACCCAAAGGCAATCGTTAAGATTAAGCCAATCAATACCTTTAATCATAAGGAAACGTATTGATGCCGATCTTCCTCAATTATTCTATCAAAATACCCAAAAGGATAAATCAATTATAGTCGGATCCTCTTTTTCCCAAACAAGTATTGTACACACCAAAGATTATAAAAACCAAGTCAGAAATCTTCAACATCTTCTTTGTCTTAAAATCTTCTTAGATCTTCAATAAACACCTGCACACAACTACTTGAATCTCTTGTGATCAATCACACACAGAATGGAGTTTGTTAACAATGAAATATCACAACATCGTCTTTAGATCTAACAACGGTCTAAAGATCCCTGTCGAAACCTTGAACTAGTTTGAGTGAATCTTATATCAGAAGAGAAGATTCTCAAGCATAAACAAACTAGGTGCAATCAAAGTTCAATCACCTAACCAATCAAATCAATAGGAAAACTAAAGATAAAACGCAATATCTAGTTTCCCACCAACGGGTCATGCTAGAGATTCTCAATCCCAAAGAAAACTTTAAATAGAGTGGCCGTAAGAGATTTAACCTAATTAGATTACTCTCCTCTCCGATAGGTGGATTCACCAGTAACAAAGATAAAAGCGGAAGTCTATGTTATGCAAGATTAGTTTGCTAGAAATGCAAACTCAAAGTATTTATAGAAAAGGAAGTTTGGACATCAAGGAATTTCCAAAACCGAAAATATTCTCAAGATATTTTTTATTACTCCACCAAATTCGGTTTTCATAATGGGTTATTTTGTTTTTGGTACTCAAGTTTTGACCAAGTTTGTTGTTTGGTCTAACATTTGTCCAGCTTGGCGTTTGGTACTTGGAAATGACGTTGACCCGAGTTGATTGTTTATGACCAGTCTTTAATTAATTTTATTAATTATAAAATACTGAATTTAAAAGTATACCCTGAAGTGGGTTTAAGATCCAACGATCAAAAATAAAAACATTTAGTGTACGGTTGTTGATGTAAAAGACCAATTATCCTAATACCTAAATATTCTTCCTCGGCCTCCATAGCCATACCCACCAACTCAACTTTCGTCTTCTGCAACAGCTTCAAAAACCCCATTCCCTTCTACCAAATTTAACATCGACCACTAGATTGTTCTCTTCTTCCTTTGGTTTCAACAACAACAGATTTACAGATCTAACTTCATCGCTTAATTAAATCCAGCCAATTTTGATCCTTGACAAAATTGAAACCAAAGATCAATCGAAACCCTAATGCAACCTTTCTTCCGTATGAAGATCACAAGAGTACATATTTTTTTGGTCTAAAATAATTTGATTTGGATCTCAAATCAATTGAAGTTTTATGCTTTGGGAGTTGAAATTTTAGATTTTAGATTTGGGGATCTTGAATGTGTCAACCGATTTCCTGAAACGATTGTGAGATGGGTGATGGTGGGAATTGCTGGGAATTATTTGGTAGTCATTCTATTAATGGAGGCGATGATGATGTTCTATTAAATATTGCAACTGAATTTTATTATGTTCAGAGATGAGAAGTGGCGATGTTTGCTGTTGAAATGAAGAGATGGGCTTCGATTGTTGGTGTTGTTCGATGGGGTTTCCGATAATCTCCGGCAATAATTGAAGATCTTGAGTTGCAAGGGAATGGTGTTTGTTGTAGAGAAGTTACAAGTGCAGTCAAGCTATGGTTGATTACAATGGCTTTGAAGATTAGAAGAAGGTTGATAGTGGTGGTGTTGTTGCAATTGTGGAATTGAAGCTGGAATTGAAGAACAAAGTGGAACTGATATTGTTACTCTTGGTGCAGTGAAAAATTATAGAAGAACTGAAGTTGAGTATGTTGTTGTGTGGTTGTGAAATGAGTTGAGATTGCAATGTGACATGGGGATGGTTTGAGTTGAATTGACACATCAAATTCAGTTGAGAAGAGAAGTATTCTTATGGTGTTTCCAAAAATGAAATCAGTAGAGTTTGATGCTCAAGGTTGGGAAGAATGGTTTTTGTTGATGCTGCAATGGATCTTGCAGCTGCGACTCGAGATTGTATGGCTGAGATGTTGAGAATGTTGCAGGAATTGAATGTTGCAGGATTAATGGCTTGAGGCAGAGCTGCAACTGGTTTTGGCCTAGGTCTGTGAATTATTAGTTTATACTTAAGGGTATAATAGTAAATTTGGTCAATTATTAGATTTTATATTAATTTCTAATAAATGCTAAACAGAAGTCAAGAGTCAACTCGGGTCAACGTCATTTCCAAGTACCAAACGCCAAGCTGGACAAATGTTAGACCAAACAACAAAGTTGGTCAAAACTTGAGTACCAAAAAAAAAATAACCCTTTCATAATTCCTGTGAATGCACTGTCCAAAAATACATGATCGAAATCTCCTTGGAAAATCTTTAATTAGCAAATGCACATTACTAATTCTTATTTTCCATATATAATTAAAAACCCTTAATTAAAAAGATTCTAAACTTATTTAGATTCGATCTTGGGATTTACTTCCTTCTTAGCCGTTAAGGAATATCTTTAAACAATATAGAACAAGCATTAATGCACCATGTTCAAAGTGTGTCGACATCTTACTCTTGCAAGTCCTTTTTCATATTTACTCACTTGAAACCGATTTACCACACTTCTAAACAAGTTTAGAATTGGTTCATTTGACTTTCAAGAACTATGTTATTGATTAAGTAACACTCAATCACAACTCATGGGTTTACGGTTCTACCAAAACAAGTTTCGGTTCTACCTACATGTGAGTATTGTGCATAGTTACACTAGCTTACCAAATATACGGCTGACTAGGTACTAGGATCGTTTCCCCATATATATTTGGTATCTAACTTGTATGCACTGCACATTTCCATAGGATCAGCCCCCTTCCCAAAAACGTGTTGCACATGTTCATAGGATCGATTCCCCTTTCTTCCATAAACCTTACTTCACCTCATACAAGGATCAGTTCCCCTTGTGATGCACTGCACCTCTTACTAGGATCGGTTCCCCTTCTCCAGTAATAAGTTCTGACACTCATAACCCGATCATACCCCAGGTGATTACTTAAGATCAGTTTCACTAATAAAAGTCATACCAATACATAAGTCAGGCCTCTTATGAATAGTTTTACCAAGAACACAAACAAGTCATGATCGGTTATACTAATCACACATATTGGTCGTTCATAAGATTTGCAATGAAGAACAGACCTAATAACGCCTGGCGATTTTCTTTTCTGTTCAAAACACAAATCATGAACTTACTTCCTTGGAACACATGTAAACATTGTTCCCTAGGATGAAATCCTCACCTCATACCCATACATAATCACAATAGCATTCATACGATTATGTCGATGTCTTATATACAAAGTTTAATGGTTACGCAAGAAACTTCATAGTGTGTTCCTTAATACTATGTCTATTTAGAGTGTTCATGCTTCACAATTTTATGTTTTCAATATGCACGACTTGAAAGATACATTAGGGAATGAAACAATACAAGTCAAATATCACTAACCTCAAGTGAAAGGGTGATGTTGTGGTTGTAGCTCCGTACTTCTTCACTACTTCAAGTCTTCGCAATACTTGTAATTTCTCGCCCTAATACTTTCAAGCTAACATATACAAAGTTGACTCTAGTACATTTAAATCAAGCAACTCTTAAATGAGTTTTGGCTCACTAAAATATGACAACCAAACTTGACATACCAACGCTTGGTGGGTTCAACCGAGCTATGCTCTAACAATCTCCCCCTTTGTCAATTTTAGTGACAAAACTCTTACAATCATATGGATAAACAAATTACAATAATTCATTACACATACGCTTGATTCCCAAATTCAACAGCACATAACCTGCATTCATTCAATCCTTAAAATGCTGCTGTTGACATTATAATAACAAAGCTCATACTCCCCCTAAAGGTGAGATAGGTAGATTGTCAATCCACACGTCTTTGTTATCCTAATCATATGATATGTTACTCCCCATTAGTCTGTTCTTTTCCACATTAGTTAGATAAATGTTTAAGCACCATTGTCCTCTTCCCTAGTGATACCAATCAACATAAAATTGAAACCAGCATCACCTGTTTACTCCATATATTTCTCCCCATTTTTGTCACAAAAACGACAAAGAAACGAAAAAATTAATTACAACACGAAAAGAATCTTACAAATCTCAAAATAGACTTGCAACCTGTTGAGTCAAGCACGAGGGTTTTACATACCATTTTTGATAACCAATATCAAAACCGAAACTACAAAGTAATTATGTTTTTATATGTTATCACATAAATAATTTCCCGAAGCAATTTTCCCAACTAGTTTAGCAAAACAAAAATCAACTAAGCAACTTAGTTCCTTTGCTAAACCGATTTTATAAATACAACCGCTTCATTCGATAAGACCAAAACAAAGATAAACTCCACTTTTCTCATCATGTTCTAATTATCCATATATCTTAGACCTTTAGATTTTAAACAAGCCAAATACTAGGTTAGGTAACTAGCATTTCCTTGTTTAGGCATTCGGCTAGATTTGAATAACCGAAACCTCCACTTTGATAAGTCTAACTAAGATCAGAATTAACTTAGTTTAGCTTATCTGGAATCGAATCGACTAAACAACTCATCCAGTCAATACATTCATTCATTAAGCCATAAATAATTTATACAAACCAATAAATCAACTTGCATAATTATTCACCTCAACCGGAAGCAATTGAAACAACATATAAATCATTAGAGTTCCACTATTGCACCAAAATTTTGTAATCTTAAACAATTGAAACCATACAATAAAACAAAATAACAATTGTTTTACTTAACTGAAAGCAATTAAAATAACATAAACATTAAAGAACCGCAATTGCACCAAACTTTCGTAATCCTAAACGATTAATATCACACAACAAAGCAAGATAACAATAATTTTACTTAACCGGAACCAATTGAATCACACAAACATCCACGCATACATAATGGAATAAACACATCAATTGTACCGAAAATTTCGTTTAAGCAAAAGCAATACATATATCAAATAAAAATAGGCTTTTCTTAAAATAGGAAAGCAATTAACTAACAAGATTGTTACCTCAATTTCGCATCCAACTTCTCCAATATGATCACATCTTCTTCTTCCAGGGAGAATTGATATCAAAATACCATTATGTTGTCATCCTTATGCAAAAACAAAAGAATAACAATAACCAACCTTTACCAGAGAAAGGTTGAAAATCGGTTTTAACAATGGCAAGCAAAAGTTGAAAACCGTTGAAACACATATGCTTTTATGCTAAACCAAAACCGATTCAACATATTGTGACTTTTTCACATATTATTTCTAAAGGAACCCCTTATGATCCTTTGATAAAGCCCACCAACATGGTCTATAACTTAATCTTGCTAAATAAAATCATAAGGGTTAATAACATATAATGAGATCGAATATCAAGGTAATAAAACCGAAATCAAGCATCCCATAAACCAATTTGGAATACACTATCAAGTATTGAAATTACCTCTATATTGTAGGGAATTAAATTACAAAACCAACGCAAAAAGAATGAGGTCATTCTGAGTTCGGATGAAGAAGTTATGGGCAAAACAGTTTTACACTTCTTCGTATGGGGACCTCTCACTAGGATCAGTTCCCTATAATTAAAACTGTGCTGCACATGTGAATAGGATCTCTTCCCCCAATAACAAAACTTGTTGAACAGGTGCATAGGATCTCTTCCCCTAATAACAAAAATTTCTGCACATGTGCATGAGATATGTTCCCCTTTTGCACCAATCACTAGGATCGGTACCCCAAGTGTTACTTGTGACGGATCACAACAGTAAACTGTTTTTGACATAACCTTTGCATACGATGTCCTAATTCAGTGATTTTTGGCTCGTTTTGACCATATAAGCAAGAGATACACATATATGATTAGTATATATCAACATCATACACTCACAATAATCGTTTCTTTCAAAACCCAAATATAGATAGAGAAAGTATGAGTATAGAAGAAAATAAATCTCCTAAAAATGTTAATTATTCATATAATAATCGAGAGATCATGTGCTCAGTTTCATGTGCTTCCTCATCTTTCAAAATTGATCACCAAGGTGAGCATGCACATTCTAACACAACTAGGTTGTGTTAAGTTCAGTCTTATCTTGTTCGTCACGAGTGACTAAGACGGAATCATTCTTGACCTCTTGCTTGGTTTGTTTTCTCTTGTTCTATCTCCTTTTTTTCTTCTTTGACTTGTGATGAAGAGTGTAATTATCACAACCTTTACTAGTACAAGAGATTTCAGACATAATATCTTTCTTTAGCCTTTCAAAAAGACTCTTGTAATTATTATCACCAACAATTAATAGCTGAGAGTCATTCTTGTGACTAAATTTTGGTCCCTTCTTGGCTATGGAGAACTTAAGGACCCATTTAGAGTTGGGTTTCGTAGGAGCAACTTTCTCCTTTATACCACTAGGATCATTGTCCTTTTAAACATTTTTTGAATCACCCTTTATCCAATTTGGAACATCAGATATTTTTTTTGCATTTAAGAAGTCATCTCTCTTTCTATAATTGGGTCTTTTATGAAATGACTTTGTCGAGTGATATGTAATATTTGAACTATCACTATAATAATTATTTTTCCTAAACTTAGGACAATACCGATCTGAGTTCTTATGAGGAGAAAACTTAGCCAATTCGTTTGATATAATAGAAAGTGCATCTTGCATCTTATGAACTTTGCATCCCCATTGAAAGTGTCCTTTATTACCATAATAATAATAATGCTTAGTATAAATATATGAAGTATGAGTTTTAGTGTTACCTTTTTGTGGATCCTCTTGCATTGGAGATTGACGAGTTTTCTTCTTCTTCTTCTTATCCTTGTTCAATGTTGTTGCTTTCTTCACATTAGCAGAAGTGCTCTCGTTGATTGCTTCTAGTTGAACACAATTCTTGGCTTGTCTGGCTTTACTTATTTACAAGAAATAATATCATTTTTGACAACAGCGGAAGCCTCTGGTTGAGAGTAATTAGTAGCTTTAACAAATTTTACCTCTTTGTTAATATTTGAAGCATTTATTCCCTTATAGCCCAATCCTCGTGTATCACGATGATTTCTACTTTCTTCTAACATTGAGGTTAAATTGTTTGAGCTAACATTAAACTTTTTAAGGTCCAAAATTTCTTCTTCCAACATCTTGATTTTATCAAGAGCACCAGCTAAATCATCCTCAAGGTGTTTTTCTCTTGAGAGATATACACCTTATTTCTCTTCAAAACTCTTTTGTTGAGAGTTAGTCCTTGCATCAGATTCAACAAGTTTTTCTTCCAACAAGTGAATTTTTTTAAGAGCAACATCATGCTCTTTTTCTAACAATTTTGTTTGAGAGAGACTAGCACTGGATTTTTCTTCAATACCCTGTATTTGTCGAGAATTAAACATAGCTTCTGATTCAGCTCGTTTCTTTTCCGAAAAAAACAGTTCTCTTTGAAGATTTTCACATTGTAATTCCTTAGAATTTAGACCGTTTGTACGATCTTTAAGAAGAGAATCACCGATTTGGCAACCAATATAATATTCTTGAAAAAGATTCTTCAGTTTCTTGTTCTCACGACAAAGAGGAGTCATAAAATCAATAAAATGCGAAGTTCTCAGTTTTTCATTTTTCAAAGTTTCTAGCAGTTTAGAGTATTCTGAGATATGCTTTTCTACTTCTTGTTCAAAATCTGAGTCACCATCATCGAAAATTTCATCTAACCCTTTTTGTAGACGTATTTTCCACTCGTCAACGGTTTCTACATTATTAACAAGATTAACTTATCTCGTAGAATCTCTAGATATGATTTATTCAGATATTGAATCATAGATCCCATCATCAAGTGTTAATTCAAAACTTTTGATATCTTGCTTTACGTTAACTGAATCATTCATTAGATTTAATTATTATAGGATGGATCGCACCAAACACAGATTGTTAGATCTTTTCGTGTTTGCCTGCTCCGATACCATGAAAAGACGAGGGTAAACCACAATCTTTTATTTTGATCACAACCTATACAAGACCCACTCTGTATAAACCTCTTGGAGCAACAATCACTCAGGGAATATTTCAAAACAATGTCCACTTGAAATAGGGTTAGTCCGGACATGCCTAACACATGAATTATTATATCAGATAAGTGGAGAAATTCAATACACTTTGTGTGATCGTCTATGGATATGATCGATACAATACTACGACAAAGTGTTCACTTGATAACCAAAACCTTATAAGATAAATATCAAGTGCATAATTAACGTAAAAGTGTATTTACTTTAATTATAATATAAAAACAATTATAATTCGGAAATAAAGTAAAACACACACACCAGAATTTTGTTAACGAGGAAACCGCAAATGCAGAAAAATCCCGGGACCTAGTCCAGTTTTGAATACTCAATTGAATGAAGACGCTACAAAAAGTAAACCTGCAACTTCGTGTAGACAATACTAAGTAAACTAAAATCCTAGTTACTCATCTTCAACAGTATTCTTTATGAAAAGGAAAGGGCACCCCAAATATACCTCAAGCTATTACTTTTCCTTCCTATAAGTCCATTCCCCGAAAGTGATTGTCTATGGACTGAGTCGAGACAATACAACAAATCGGTTCACACTTTGTGTGATCGTCTATGGATACGAGATCGAGACAACACAACAATAAAGTATGTTTACTTGATACAAAGGTTCGTACTTAACCAAACTCTATGGGATTCACGTATCAAGTAAAGATGAATTAACGTTTGTACAATTTACTTTAATTATAATAAAACAATTATAATGCGTAAATATAAAGTAAATGACACAACAAGATTTTCTTAATGAGGAAACATCAAATGCAGAAAAACCCTAGGACCTTGTCCAGAATTAAATACTCTCAGGATTAAGCCGCTATACAAAATAAACCAACTTTGTATTGTTGAGACCAAGCAACTAAACATATAGTTCACCTAGTTCCGTATGTAATCCCACGCCTTCAACCTGTAAACAAGTCACGTACTTGGACCAATTCCTTTGGTTCATATTCCAAACAGTAAAGGAACAACAAATTTGTTTGGTATCAACTCTCTTCAACATAGTGATATGAGTTGCGCAAAGGTTCCCTTGTTTATCTTAACATAAACTCCTTTGCAAGGTTCCAAGATCTATCTTATGTTCAATCACCCAAAGGCAATCGTTAAGATTAAGCCAATCAATACCTTTAATCACAAGGAAACGTATTGATGCCGATCTTCCTCAATTATTCTATCAAAATACCCAAAAGGATAAATCAATTATTGTCGGATCCTCTTTTTCCCAAAAAAGTATTATGCACACCAAAGATTATAAAAACCAAGTCAGAAATCTTCAATATCTTCTTTGTATTCAAATCTTCTTAGATATTTAATAAACACCTGCACACAACTACTTGAATCTCTTGTGATCAATCACACACAGAACGGATTCTGTTAACAATGGATTATCACAACATTGTCTTTAGATCTAACAACAGTCTAAAGATCCCTGTTGAAACCTTGAACTAGTTTGAGTGAATCTTATATCAGAAGAGAAGATTCTCAAGCATAAACAAACTAGGTACCATCAAAGTTCAACCACTGTTAGTCAATTAAATCAATAGGAAAACTAAATATAAAACGCAATATCTAGTTTCCGACCAACGTGTCGCACTAGAGCTTCTCAATCCCAAAGAAGACTTTAAATTGAGTGGGCGTAAGAGATTTCACCTAATTAGATTACTCTCCTCTCCGATAGGTGGCTTCACCAGTAAAAAAGATAAAAGAGGAAGTCTATGTTATGCAAGATTAGTTTGCTAGAAATGAAAACTCAAAGTATTTATAGAAAAGGAAGTTTGGACGCCAAGGAATTTCCAAAACCGAAAATATTCTCAAGATATTTTTTATTACTTCACCAAATTCGGTTTTCATAATTCATGTGAATGCACTGTCCAAAAATACATGATCGAAATCTCCTTGGAAAATCTTTAATTAGCAAATGCACATTACTAATTCTTATTTTTATATATAATTAAAAACCATTAATTAAAAAGATTCTTAACTTATTTAAATTCGATCTTGGGATTTACTTCCTTCTTAGCCGTTAAGAAATATATTTGAACAATATAGAATAATCATTAATGCACCGTGTTCAAAGTGTGTCAACATTGTAGTCGCAGGAAATCCTACACTACACCCTTGTTAAGATTTCACAATAATCAACTCATAATTGAAGATTAAAAACGACTCTTTTTCTTATAATTCTCAGAAATGTTTACAGAAGTGGGAGAAATCAAGAATACAACTATTCTCTTGAAGTTTCTCTCTCCTCAAGACTTTTTCAACTCTCAAAAATAGATCATCCTTCTCTGAATCTATAGGAACCCTTTATATAGGAAATTACATAGTGGATGACAACTAAGTTTTCCTTTTATTTCGGATCTATTCTGCGATCTCATCGCAACAGGTATAATATGAAATATCGCAAGCATTATAACCATCGCAGATCAATCATGCTCTTCTCGTGTTTCTTCAATCGTCAGCTACTACGTCATTCTTTGAATCATTCTTTAAGTTATTCTGTGACGCTCGCAAAGTGTTGTTGAAGAGGCTCGCGGTGATGATCGCAAGAGTGTTATTAATCTCGCAAGAATACTGTCATGGCGATATTCTGGTCCTACAGACATCTTAATCTTGCAAGTCCTTCTTCATACTTACTCACTTGAAACCGATTTACCACACTTCCAAACAAGTTTAGAATTGGTTCATCCGACTTTCAAGAACTACGTGATTGATCAAGTAACACCCAATCACGAATCATGGGTTTATGGTTCTACCTCCATATGAGTACTGTGCATAGTTACACTAGATTACCAAAGATATGGATGACTAGGTACTAGGATCGGTTCCCCATATATATTTGGTATCTAACTTGTATGCACTGCACATGTCCATAGGATCGGTTCCCCCTTCCCAAAAACGTGTTGCACATGTTCATAGGATCGGTTCCCATTTCTTCCATAAACCTTGCTACACCTCATACAAGGATCGGTTCCCCTTGTGATGCACTGCACCTTTTACTAGGATCGGTTCCCCTTCTCTCAGTAATAAGTTCAGACACTCACAACCCGATCATACCCCAGGTAATTACTTAAGATCGGTTTCACTAATAAAAGTCATACCAATACATAAGTCAAGCCTCATGTGAATAGTTTTACCAAGAACACAAACAAGTCATGAGCGGTTATACTAATCACATATTAGTTGTTCATAAGATATGCAATGAAGAACATCCCCAATAACGCCTGACGATTTCCTTTTCGGTTTACAACACATATCATGAACTTACTTCCTTAGAAGACATGTAAACATTTTTCCATAGGATGAATTCCTCACCTCATACCCATACATAATCACAATAGCATTCATACGATTATGTTGATGTCTTACATACAAAGTTTAAAGGTTAAGCAAGAAACTTCATATTGTATTATTAAATACTATGTCTATCTAGAGTGTTGATGCTTCGCAGTTTTATCTTTTCTATATGCACGACTTGAAAGATACGTTAGGGAATGAAAAAGTTCAAGTCAAATATCACTAACCTCAAGTCGAAGGATGATGTTATGATTGTATCTCCGTTTTTATTCACTTCTTCAAGTCTTCGCAATACTTGTAATGTCTCCCTAATACTTTCAAGATAACCTATACAAAGTTGACTCTAGTACATTTAAATCAAGCGACTCATAAATGAGTTTTGGTTCACTAAAATATGACAACCAAACTTGACATACCAATGCTTGGTGGGTTCAACCGAGCAATGTTCTAACAATCTCCCCCTTTGTCAATTTTAGTGACAAAAATATTACAATCATATGGATAAACGAATTACAAGAATTCATTAGACATACGCTTTATTCCCGAATCCAACAACACATAACCTGCATTCATTCAATCTTTAAAATACAGCAGCTGCCTATAATAACAAAGCTTATACTCCCCCTAAAGGTGAGATAGGTAGATTTTCAATCCGCACATCTTTGTTATCCCAATCATATGATATGTTACTCCCCCTTAGTCTGTGCTTTTCCTCATTCGTTTATTAAACGTTCAAGCACCATTGTCCTCTTCCCTAGTCACACCAATAAACCATAAAATTAATACAAGCATCACCTGTTTACTCCATATATTTCTCCCCCTTTTTGTCACAAAAATGACAAAGAAATGAAAAACATAAAGGACAACATGAAAAGGATCTTACAAATCTCAAAATAGACGTGCAACCTATTGAGTCAAGCACGAGGGTTCCACATACCATTTTTGATAACCAATATCAAAACCGAAACTACAAAGTAATTACGTTTTGATATGTTATCATGGAAATAATTGCCCGAAGAAATTTTCCCAACTAGTTTAGAAAACCAAAAATCAACTAATCAAGTTAGTTCCTTTGCTAAACCGATTGTATAAACACAACTGCTTCATTCGATAAGACCCAAACAAAGATAAACTCCATTTTTCTCATCAGGTTCTAATTATCCATATAACTTAGACCTTTAGATTTTAAACAAACCAAATACTAGGTTAGTTAACTAGCATTTCCTTGTTTAGGATTTCAACTAGACTTGAATAACAGAAACCTACACTTTGTTAAGTCTAACTAAGATCAGAATTAACTTAGTTTACTTCTTATCCAGAATCGAATTGGATTAAAAACCTCATCCCGTCAACATATTCATTCGTTAAGCCATAAATAATTCATACAAACTAATAAATCAACTTGCATAATTATTCACCTCAACCGGATACAATAGAAACAATATATATATATATATATAAAGGTTTCACTATTGCACCGAAATTTTGTAAGCCTAAACAATTGGTACTACACAATAAAGCAAAATAACAATTGTTTTACTTAACTGGAAGCAATTGAATTAACATAAACATTAAAGCCCGCAATTGCACCAAATTTCGTAAGCCTAAACTATTGATATCACACAACAAATCAAGATAAAAAAAGTTTTACTTAACCGGAAACAATTGAATCACACAAACATCCACTTATACATAATGGAATAAACAAATCAATTGTACCAACAATTTCGTTTAAGAAAAAATAATATATATATCAAATAAAAATAGGCTTTTCTTAAAACAGGAAAACAATTAACTAACAAGATTGTTACTTCAATTTCGTATCCAACTTCTCCAAATATGATCACATCGTTTTCTTCTTCCGGGAGAATTGATATTGAAATACCATTATATTGTCATTGTCATGCCAAAAACAAAAGAATAACAACAACCAACCTTTACCAGAGAAAGCTTAAAAATCGGTTTTAAAAATTGCAAGCAAAAGTTGAAAACCTTCGAAACACATATGCTTTTATGCTAAACCAAAACCGATACAACATATTGTGACTTTTTCACATATTGTTTCTACAGGAACCTCTCATGATCCTTTGATAAAGCCTACCAACATGGGATAGAACTTAATCCTGCTAAATTAAAAAGTCACCCAAACCATAAGGGTTTACAATATATTATGAGATCGAATATCAAGGTAATAAAACCGAAATCAAACATCTCATAAACATACATAGCAAATAAATAAAGCATTAAAGTACCGGATATGTAAATCAAAAACTATCACAAGAAAAATTATAAATCAAATAATTTTATTCATATTAGTTTTATTCAATATACTTATACAATCAATGAAAGAGATCAAAAATTGATGTATATCCTTTTAATACAACTCATTCCTTCATATCAACACCACATGAAGGTACGTTTTTATTTTCATTCTTCAGCTTGTGAATTTCTTCATGTATGAAACCTTGTTGCTTAACCAGAACCTCTTGCAGGTGGGAAATTTTCGGGAAGGACTCTTCAAGAGCATGTAGTTCTGTCTTTGATAGAACATAAAAAGAGTATCAATGCTTCAATACACTGATATTTCTTCAACGTATTCTCTCTTTCCTTCTTTCTAAGCCAATGCCAACTAGTGCAATATTAGTTGTTTCCTCTTCTTCAGAATCGTATGAATCTGAGGTCTCATTATGAGTTACAGCCAATGCCTTACTTCTAGTGTACTTCTTACAATTGGGACAGTCTTTAGCAATATGACCAAACCCTTTACACTTGAAGCATTGCGGCTGATATTCATCATCTTCTTCATGTTCCATTTTGACATGAACTTGATCATGTGGTCTAGAAGATTAGTAAGTATCCTTTATGAATCTCTTATTTCTTGACCTTAAGAGATCTCGAAACTGTCTAGTAATCAAAGATAATGATTCTTCGATTTCATCATCAGATTTTCCTGCAATCTGTTCATCTGAATCATCCAACTATCCATTCCATTCCATTGGAACTTTAGGAATTTTTTCAGCTTTAAAAGAAATTCCTTTATTTTGAATAGACTATGATTCATGATCAAAAATCTTAAATTTCCAACGAGTGTGCTTCGTGAGAGAGTAGAGAAATCACTTGCTTCTATGATTGCATGCTTCTTAGAATCGTATCTTGGAGGCAACGATCTGAGAATTTTGCACACTATATCTTTTTCAGAAATAGTCTTTCCTAGAGAGAAAGATGCATTAATATCTCAGAGAGTTTAAGATGAAACTCTTCAAAAGTGTCGTTGTCATCCATTCGAAGGTTTTCCCAATCAAACGTAATAGTTTGAAGTCTAGCTTCTTTCTATGATGTGTTTCCTTCGAACATAATTTGAAGATTATCCCAAGCTTCTTTCGAAGTTTTACATGTTGTAGATCACGGCTTACAACATGTATTATAGCATTCAAACCATCTGAATTCTACTTAGCTAGTGCCTTTCTTCGTTCGAAAAATCTACTAGGCGTTTAAGCTCAGTATCCGAATTTTCTATCTTTGGAAGAATATAACCATCGACGACTAATAGCCAAGTATTAAAGTCTCGTGATTGAAGAAAAGATCGCATAGCATATTTCCACCATAAATAGTTTGTCCGTCAAATCTTGTCGGTATGTTAATTGAAGTCGATTCGTGAGTACTCGAGTTCATTCTTATAGGATGGATCGCAACAAACACAGATAGTTAGATATTTTCGTGTTTGCCCGCTTTGATACAAATTGAAAAGGCGAGGGTGCCCCAAATATACCTCAGGCTATTACTTTTTATTCCTATAAGTCCTTTCCCCGAAAGTGATTGTCTACGGACTGAGTCGAGAAAATACAACAAATAGGTTCACACTTAATGTGATCATCTATAGATACGAGATCGAGACAATACAACAACAAAGTATGTTTACTTGATACAAAGATTCGGACTTAACCAAACTCTATAGGATTCATGTATCAAGTAAATAGAAATTAACGTTTGTGCAATTTACTTTAATTATAATAAAACAATTATAATGCAGAAATATAAAGTAAATGACACAGCAAGATTTTGTTAACGAGGAAACCGCAAATGCATAAAAACCCCGGGACCTAGTCCAAAATTGAATACTCTCAGGGGTAAGCCGCTATACAAAATAAACCAACTTCGTATAGTTGAGACCATGCAACTAAACCTATAGTTCACCTAGTTCTGTCTGTATTCCCACGCCTCCAACTTGTAAACAAGTCACGTACTTGGACCAATTCCTTTGGTTCGTATTTCAAACAGTAAAGGAACAACAAATATGTTTGGTATCAACTCTCTTCAACCAAGTGATATGATTTGCGCAAAGGTTCCCTTGTTTATATTAACATAAACTCCTTTGCCAGGTTCCAAGATCTATCTTATGTTCAATCACCCAAAGGAAATCGTTAAGATTAAGCCAATCAATACCTTTAATCACAAGGAAAAGTATTGATGCCGATCTTCCTCAACTATTCTATCAAAATTCCCAAAAGGATAAATCAATTATAGTCGGTTCCTCTTTTTCCCAAACAAGTATTGTGCATACCAAAGATTATAAAAACCAAGTCAGAAATCTTCAATATCTTCTTTGTCTTCAAATCTTCTTAGATCTTCAACAAACACTTGCACACAACTACTTGAATCTCTTGTGATCAATCACACACAGAACGGAGTCCGTTAACAATGGATTATCATAAGATCATCTTTAGATCTATCAAAAGTCTAAAGAACCCTGTTGAAACCTTGAACTAGTTTGAGTGAATCTTATATCAGAAGAGAAGATTCTCAAGCATAAACAAACTAGGTGCAATCAAAGTTCAACCACCGTTAGTCAATCAAATCAATACGAAAACTAAAGATATAACGCAACATCTAGTTTCCCACCAACGGGTCGCGCTAGAGCTTCTCAATCCCAAAGAAGACTTTAAATTGAGTGGTCGTAAGAGATTTCACCTAATTATATTACTCTCCTCTCTGATAGGCGGCTTCACCAGTAACAAGGACAAAAGAGGAAGTCTATGTTACGCATGATTAGTTTGATAGAAATACAAACTCAAAGTATTTATAGACAAGGAAGTTTGGACACCAAGGAATTTCTAAAACCGAAAATATTCTCAAGATATTTTCATTACTTCACCAAATTCGGTTTTCATAATTTATGTGAATGCACTGTCCAAAAATACATGATCGAAATCTCATTGGAAAATCTTTAATTATCAAATGCACATTACTAATTCTTATTTTCCATATATAATTAAAAACCCTTAATTAAAAAGATTCTTAACTTATTTAAATTCGATCTTGGGATTTACTTCCTTCTTAGCCGTTAAGTAATATCTTTGAATAATATAGAATAAGCATTAATGCACCGTGTTCAAAGTGTGTCGACATCTTACTCTTGTAAGTCCTTTTTCATACTTACTCACTTGAAACTGATTTACTACACTTCCAAACAAGTTTAGAATTGGTTTATCTGTCTTTCAAGAATTACGTGATTGATAAATTAACACTCAATCACCAATCATGGGTTTACGGTTCTACCACCATGTGAGTACTGTGCATAATTACACTAGCTTCCCAAAGAGATGGCTGACTAGGCACTATGATCGGTTCCCCACATATTTTTGGTATCTAACTTGTATGCACTGCACATGCCCATTAGATCGGTACCCACTTCCCAAAAACTTGTTGCACATGTTCATAGGATCGGTTCCCCTTTCTTACATAAACCTTGTTGCACCTCATACAAGGATCGGTTCCCCTTGTTATGAACTGCACCTCTTACTAGGATCGGTTCCCCTTCTCCCTGTAATAAATTCAGACACTCACAACCCGATCATACCCCAGGTGATGACTTAAGATCGATTTCACTAATAAAAGTCATACCAATACATAAGTCAGGCCTCATGTGAATAGTTTTACCAAGAACACAAACAAGTCATGAGCGGTTATTCTAATCACACATATTGGTCATTCATAAGATATGCAATGAAGAACAACCCCAATAATGCATGGAAATTTCCTTTTCGGTTCATAACACATATCATGAACTTACTTCCTTAGAACACATGTGTTTGTGGGAGAAAACTACTTCTGCCGGTTTAGGTAATTTTGGGTGTGTGTGGATGAGAAGTGAGTTTAAACCTTCAACAAATTTGCTTCACGATGAGCATTTTGATTTGAGAGATAATCTATACAATTCTGGCCTAAACCGAAGACACGGACGTTCCAGATTTGTTTCGGTCATAGGTGAAGGATATGAGGTTGATCTTAGGGAGGGAAGCGAAGAAGGTGTTGAGAGTATGAAGGTGAAGGCTATTTGATGACTTGTTAACATAAGGTTGAGCATGCTAGCAAATGTTGCATGCAGGCTCTGGGTGTTGAATACGATGGTATTAACACTTGGTTTTTCTGTTGTCTGGACTTGTGTTTTTGGAAATAGGGAGGAGAACCTATTTATACAAGTCATTAAGCCTTCTTTACGTCTCTCGTGGGAAGCGGAGGAAGTGGAGTGTGGGAAGAGTGGAGTTGTGTGTGAGTGTCACACGATCAGAACTGCCCACTTCTCCCATCTTGACTTAACCGCCCATGTCTTCCTAACACGTGCTTGTGATGGCGCGTTGCACGCTGCACGCTGTAAACCGCCAGATCAATACCCCAGTTTGTATCCCCCAGTTGTGACGTGATTAATGTCTCGAGTGTGTGGATCACGGGACCCACAGAAAATAGTGCAGGGTGACACATGAACTTGGTATAACATCGCATGCAGCCATCTTCAGGTAACCGTTTGGAGGCTGTATAGATAGGCCATGCTTTGGTCGGTTACCTTGTGAAGAAGAGTGACAGATGGTGGTCATAGTGATACCTTGTTTGCTGGTTTATTCGCACCCTAAGACATTCGACCAATCTTGCAAAGCTGGACGGACAAGATAACTCGTAGCCTTGCTTGCGGCCGTTGGATGGGAGGCGCGCATGATGCCTCTTTTGGACCAAACGTTTGCATGCTTAGAGAGTTCCAATGGAGGAACCGATCAGCCCTGCATGGAGGTAGTACAATGGAGTTAACGCCCATGCCTGCTTGACTCGCAAAGATTTAATCTAAGCCACTCGACTCAGGCGTCAAAGACGAGTGGTCGAGATTAGAATTTATGGAGGGGCCATAACATGTCACCTTTGGGCGCGCGTACCGAGGAGCTTGATCACCGCCGGTCTTGGACGATCAGCTAGACGTGAATCCGGGACCCACGGTGGTCATGATAGCATGTTCGGTTCCTTCTAAGTCTCCATCTTGGCCTTCCGTCCAAGCCTGCGAAGATGGACGTTCGAGATGTTTCTCCGCCGCAAACCCTAATTAGGGTTTTGGACCGGCCACTTTGGGAGATCGGTTTGGGGTGCGTACGCATCCTTTGGGGAGACCGACCAAGCATGCAACATCTTGGGTCGACAGTGAGCATGTACATGCTTGCTTTATGACCCTGGGCGCAATCTAAGCCATCCAACTATGCCAGCGAAGTCGGATGGTCGTGATCGTTTTGGATCTTCTCAACCTGCATAAGGCGTTCATCTAGCCTTGTTTGGGCAATCGTTTTTTGCACCACGGCCTGCCTATGAGGGAGTCGGTCATGTAGGTAGAAAGTGGGACCGCCAATGGTGTACCATCACTTCACTACTTGTTTTAGGGTATAATCTAAGCCGTCCGACTATGCCGGTGAAGTTGGACGCTCACGATTAAAAGAAACCCTAGACGTGCGTCATGCTCACTTTGAGCGCACGTTTTGGAAGGACCAACCATAGTTGGTCTTGACCGTTCGGTCATGTGTGAAGGTGGGTCCGAGGTTATCATGGTAGCATGCTCAGGACCCCCTGAATCTATATCTGCACCCTCCATCTATGCCTGCAAAGTTGGACGGATGAGATATATTTTTGGGTTTGTTTTCAGCAAGTGAGACTAACATGGGAAGTCTTGCATGCGTTCAACGGGGATAGTATAACCTGCCTTCAGGTAGACTACGGGTGTTTGCACGTCGAATACAAGGCTTTAATTAAAACATTAATAGTAATGCTGTATACCTACAGAAAACCGGGATGGTTGCCACATGCTCCGTCGGGATGGTTGCCACATGCTCCGTTCTGGGTATGTTTTAATTCTCAGGGATGGTTGCACATGCTCCAATGAATTAATATGGCGAGAAGTATTCATCGCTGAAGGCTTTATCCTTTACAGGACGTCAGCTTACAAAAATTGGCTTTTTACAATTTTTCCCTTTAAATAGAAATCCACCATCAACATTAAGTCCCCTGCCTAGCATGCAATGGTTACACTATTGTAGGGTAGGCATGAGATGGTGACAATTTTCATACAAAAAGAATTAAAGCCAGAGTAGATACGTGTTTACCGCGTGGGAGAAGGTATGTCACGTGTGTTAAACACCTTGTAGCTGGTTGAGTTGATCCTTCCAATGGTAAAGATCAGCTGGGGAAGTACAGCTTGATGGGTCGACCTACCTCGGTATTCCTCTTTCGGTGTGCCTTCTCATATGCCTAGCATGCATCGTGCATTCGATAAGCATTGTTGATCACAATCCCGACTCAAAAGCCTCAGAAAGCGGCAAGGCGGACTTCTTTTCTCCTGGGGATCTTGTTGGATCGTGAAGTATATAAAGAAGTTTTCTGTATTCTTCTCATTAGGCGATCTTCTTCAACATCTCAGGTATTGCTTCACACATTGATTTCTCGATCGACGATAGTTGTGATTAGAATATTTTTTATGTGCCGCCGTAACTCATCTTCCTCTCTTTTTGCAGATCATGAAAGGAGTTGGTGATGATAACTCTGCAGATTCTTCAGAAAAAAGTTTTGAAGTTGATAAACCAGAAGCTAACGCACATGAAGAGGTGATGGCTAAAATTGATTTGCCACTTCGTGAAGTCGGCCATGCTGTACAGGGAATGTCTGTCTTGCATTTAACCATTGTCAGGGGGCGGCTCCATGCTCTTTCAGCTGCAATTGATATGGAGGATAAACAAATACATGAAGAAGCGTTGCGAGCAAAGTGGAAACGCGAGGCGTCACAAGCACCAGCAAGTTCGAGAACTGAAAGGTTTGCGGCTCGGTTGAAGAGACGGGGGGGTTGAACACGAACGTCATGTGGGTGATAGGAAGTGTGATTACCCAATACGTGGTGGTGTGATAATCCTTGACCCTGATACTGATAAGACTGAACGTCCGAAAGTGATTGGCATGATTTCCACGGTTGCAATGGATTCTGTAGAAAGTGCAGAGGATACACATGCTGAAGATGTTGAGGCGGTAGCTGCTGTGCCCGAAGAAGTCGAGGCATCTCTGGAGAAAGAGGCACAAGATGTGGATCCCAACAGTGATGAAGACACAACCAGCAATTGAGTTTTCCTGTTATTCTTATTTGTATTTTTTTTTTATACTCAGTGGCGGCTGAGTTTGAAGTTTTCTTCTTTGCTTTTGCTTGCTTGTCTTGAACAAAGTTTTATTCAGTGCTTCTTTCGAAACATGCATATTTTTCTGCTTGTGCCCCTTGACGTGAGTCTGGCTTTGTTGAAGTAGATCATGTAGGATATCTTCTTCCTCCCCCTTTACATGTTTTATTCCTCCCATACTACCAGGATGGTATGAAGATTTGGTATGTGGGTTTAGGGTTTTCTTTATGGGTAATGGTGGTTTGAAGGTGACACATAACTTTGTGTGATTTTATGAGAAATTGTAAAAGGAATGAAATCTTGATTACTTGAAGAAATATTGAAACCCTAATAAGTATGAAGGCAAGCAGTGCCATCATTTTGAAGGAATTACAAATATTGTGAAAAGGAAAATTATTGGAGGAATCCCCCGGGGGAGATTAGAGAGGCGATGTCGTGTCTTCAAGTAAGGTAGGGCTTGAGCCATCGTGAGTGAACAACCACACCTTTGAGTTTATCTGCATTGATGATCTTGCAGTAACCGCCCAAGATAACATCTTCCACTAAGAATATTTCCTCTTCCTTTGCAGGCATATCAGACTGGGCAGTTATCTTTACTGCCATGTTTCCAACTTGGAACGTGGTTACCTTTGCCACCATATCTCCGATTTGAAACGGATTCAAACTTTCCATAACAGCTTTCTTCTGACATGTGTCGTTCTTGATTTCTTCCAAGCTTTTGGTGAAGCGCTTAAAGGTGCCAGCACTCCATTCACATCTCTTGGTGGTGGCCCGCCTGTCAGGTGAAACAGTCCCAGGTGGTCTAATAGGAAAATCATCCACTACTTGCAAAGAGGGTCGTTCAATGAGACTTACTTGGGATCGAAATCTCTTAACGCAGGACGAAGGGATTTCACCAAGGAGTTACGTTATGCCTGTGAGTTGTTGATATGGGGGCAACAGGCAGTCTTCGATTCTCCAAGGTTTGTTGGAAATCATCGGAGCTGGCTTGTTGGAGATTCTTTCAGGTACTGAGATTGGTAAGGAATGCGCCTTGTGTACCCACGAGCGCCCCAGAATCATGTCGTAATCCGGATGTTCCTTAATTATATGGAATCTAGCTTGTGTTGGAGTGTTACCAATATTGACATCAAGGTCAATGTATCCGTAGACATCCACAAATTCTCCTGCTGGGCTCTTGATCACAGTCGGACCACGTGTAGCCTCCTGCTCTGATATTTTCGCAGCTTGCAGGGTCTTGATAGTAACGATGTTGAATTCAGAAGCTGCATCGATTAATGTGCTATCGAACTTGACATCTTTCAAATGGGTGATGGTCAAAAGTCCCCAGTTTCCTTTGTTGGTGCTCTTTTCCAAGGAGGCTTGAGATGCTGGAACGACTTCCTTTTCTGGATACAAGCGCCTGCCTGACACAATACGGTTGAGGGCCATGAATATATCTTGACGTTGTACCTTGGAAAGGTACAAGATTTCACACAGGTGTTCCATCATGGATTGTACAGTCTTGCGCACAGAGCTTCCAAAGATCATGCAACTTAGGACATGAAGGGGGTCTGTGTGAACTCCTTCATTTCCCAATTGGAGCTCTCCTGCTGCTATCTTTTCCCTGAATATTTCCTTCAGCTTGTTGCAATCCTTAGTTGGGTTGTGGACAAACCTATGATAACGACAGTACTTAGGGTCTGCCACGTCTTTCTCAGTTGGTGGACGTCTAATAGAAGGTAGTCTGATAGCATCATCCTGAATCCATGCCTCTAAGAGTTCTATTACTTCATTTATCGGAAATGGGAAGCCTGTGTCTTCGGTGCTCAGCGCAGGATCTTTGCCTGTTCCCTTTCGAGGCGAAGCTTTATGCGTTTGAGCCGCACGCTTGGGTAGTTGTTCTGCCGCCGCTGGAGCTTTTCTCTTTCCGCCTTCGCTTACTACACTGAAAGAAGGGCCAGTATTATATTACTTATTGATGAGGCGCTTATTTACCCGATTATCTCGTGAATCGTCGCTCCGAACGATCCTGTTCCTTTCCAATAATGCTGGGGCGGAAGTGGCCGAACGTTTGGCTGCTTCATGGAGTTCTGAGAACGTCTGGAATCCCAAGTTTTCCAGCAGGGAGTGATATATGGGTATCATTCCTTTGATGCATAATTCCACCAGCTATCGTTCTGTGACATTTGGTTCATGGCAGTCCAACGCTTGTGTTCTGAACCTTTTGACAAAATCATTTGGATGTTCGTTGTTCCGTTGGGAGATTCTCCCCAGGTCTGAGACAGTAACTTTCTCATATACAAAGAAGTACTTCTTGTAAAACGCACTAACCATCTCACTCCAATTTGATATGTTGTCGGGTGCGATGTTGTTGTACCACGTATAGGATCTCCTCGTAAGTGATTTGGAGAATTCCTTCAGGCGGAGAACGTGATTGTATTCATGTTCTCCTAAGGATTCTAAGAATCGAGAGACGTGTTCACGAGCATTACCGGTACCATCGTAAAGGATGAATTGAGGGGAGGTGTATCCCCTGGGAAGAGGAATCCGCTGCACGTCTTGTGGATATGGAGGTTGGTGTCGATGCGCGTCCATTAGGTTTTCTTTACCGCGATTTTGGAGGAGTCTCTCCAGATCTTCACGTGTAATAAAGTTGGATGATCGGCTCCTTTCCCTGAGACGCTCCTGGTCCCTTTCTCTTGCGTGGTTAGAAGCATAAGACTCTTCGTTCATGTAGGCTTGCGTAACTGAGGCATCTTCTCCAGGTGTGTTGAACGTATCTCTTGTTGGCCCTTGAGGCTGTCTCGAATCTTGTGGTAATCGATCGGTTAATGTTTTAAGGAAGGTCAGTACCTCCTTCTGAGTGGTTACCATGTCTGCTTGAGCTTTAGCGAGGGTTTCTTGTCTCTCCATCAAGTCCACCATGGTGATAGGAGGTTGTCCTCCTCTGGGTCCTCCAGATCCTCGTCCTGAAGGGGAAGTAACAGTTGTTCTGGTGACGAAGCCGCTCTGGCTCTTGTAATGGGAGGTGTCACTCCTGCTGGAATATCTTCTCCTGCTCCACTGGCACTGATGGTAGAAGACACGATTCCACGAGACACATTGGTTGCACTGGCGGGTTGTACTGTAACACCAGTAATTGGGATATCAGCGCCACTAGAAGCATTGTCGGTGTTAACTCCATCGTTGGTTGCTGATCCAGACCTAAGATCCACCATTCTTGAAATCATAGAAATTGAATTGGTATTGAAGAAATCGACTTCACAACCGAGAGATTAACCTCCCACTGTGGTCGCCAATTGTTTGTGGGAGAAAACTACTTCTGCCGGTTTAGGTAATTTTGGGTGTGTGTGGATGAGAAGTGAGTTTAAACCTTCAACAAATGTGCTGCATGATGAGCACTTTGATTCGAGAGATAATCTATACAATTCTGGCCTAAACCGAAGACACGGCCGTTCCATATTTATTTCGGTCACAGGTGAAGGATGTGAGGTTGATATTAGGGAGGGAAGCGAAGAAGGTGTTGAGAGTATGAAGGTGAAGGCTATTTGATGACTTGTTAACAGAAGGTTGAGCAGGCTAGCAAATGTTGCAGGCAGGCTCTGGGTGTTGAATACGATGGTATTAACACTTGGTTTTTATGTTGTCTGGACTTGTGTTTTTGGAAATAGGGAGGAGAACCTATTTATACAAGTCATTAAGCCTTCTTCACGTCTCTCGTGGTAATTGGAGGAAGTGGAGTGAGGGAAGAGTGGAGTTGTGTGTGAGTGTCACACGATCAGAACTGCCCACTTCTCCCATGTCACATTTGGGCGCGCGTACCGAGGAGCTTGATCACCGCCGGTCTTGGCCGATCAGCTAGACGTGAAGCCGGGCCCACGGTGGTCATGCTAGCATGTTCGGTTCCTTCTAAGTCTCCATCTTGGCCTTCCGTCCAAGCCTGCGAAGATGGACGTTCGAGATGTTTCTGCGCCGCAAACCCTAATTAGGGTTTTGGACCGGCCACTTTGGGCAATCGGTTTTGGGGTGCGTGCGCCTCCTTTGGGGAGACCGACCAAGCATGCAACATCTTGGGTCAACAGTGAGCATGTACATGCTTGCTTTATGACCCTGGGCGCAATCTAAGACATCCAACTATGCCAGCGAAGTCGGATGGTCGTGATCGTTTTGGATCTTCTCAACCTGCATAAGGCGTTAATCTATCCTTGTTTGGGCAATCGTTTTTTGCACCACATCTTTCCTATGAGGGAGTCGGTCATGTAGGTAGAAAGTGGGCCCGCCAATGGTGTACCATCACTTCACTACTTGTTTTAGGGTATAATCTAAGCCGTCCGACTATGCCGGTGAAGTTGGACGCTCATGATTAAAAGAAACCCTAGCTGTGCGTCATGCTCACTTTGAGCACACGTTTTGGAAGGACCAACCGTAGTTGGTCTTGACCGTTCGGTCATATGTGAAGGTGGGTCCGAGGTGATCATGGTAGCATGCTCAGGACCCCTTGAATCTATATCTACACCCTCCATCTATGCCTGCAAAGTTGGACGTATGAGATATATTTTTGGGTTTGTTTTCAGCAAGTGAGACTAACATGGGAAGTCTTGCATGCGTTCAACGGGGCTAGTATAACCTGCCGTCAGGTAGCCTACGGGTGTTTGCACGTCAAACACAAGGCTTTAATTAAAGAATTAATAGTAATGTTGTATACCTACAGAAAACCGGGATGGTTGCCACATGCTCCGTCGGGATGGTTGCCACATGCTCCGTTCTGGGTATGTTTTAACTCTCAGGGATGGTTGCACATGCTCCAATGAATTAATATGGCGAGAAGTATTCATCTCCTGAAGGCTTTATCCTTTACAGGACGTCAGCTTACAAAAATTGGCTTTTTACAATTTTTCCCTTTAAATAGAAATCCACCATCAACAACATGTAAACATTTTTCCCTAGGATGAAATCCACACCTCATACCCATACATAATCACAATAGCATTCATACTATTATGTCGATGTCTTATATACAAAGTTTAATGGTTAAGCAAGAAACTTCATATTGTATTCCTTAATATTATGTCTATCTAGAGTGTTCATGCTTCACAGTTTTATGTTTTCAATATGCACGACTTGAAAGATACGTTAGGGAATGAAACAGTTCAAGTTAAATATCACTAACCTCAAGTGGAAGGATCATGATGTGGTTGTAGCTCCATTCTTCTTCACTTCTTCAAGTCTTCGCAATACTTTATACTTTCAAGCTAACCTATACGAAGTTTACTCTAGTACATTTAAATCAAGCGACTCTTAAATGTGTTTTGGTTCACTAAAATATGACAACCAAACTTGACATACCAATGCTTGATGGGTTCAACCGAGCAATACTCTAACACTTGATTTGATAATATCTAGCAGAACCGAAGTTCTCAATAGATATTTGTTACCCAATATCCTAGCAGAACATACATTCTCTTTAGGAGTAGATCTAGTATATCTTCTTAATGATTCACAACAACTACTTCTTCAAATCTTCAAAATCTTCAAAGTTCGATTTAATTTTCAAAGTAACAATCTGCAAAAATACAAACTTGATTCCTTATTGATTTGTCGCACAGAACGTAATCTGTTAACAATGGCAAATCAATGAATCTATCTTACGGATCTAGAAAGACTTAGATCCGTAGAATCGTTGATCTTTGATCTAGTTTGAGTGAGCCTTATATCAGAAGAGAAGGTTCTAAAGAATTAAGAAACTAGGTGCAATTAAAGATTCAACAACAGTTAGTAAATCAAATTAATACAAAAACTAAAGATAAACTGCAATATCTAGTTTCCCACCAACGGGTCGCGCTAGAGCTTCTCAATCCCAAAGAAGACTTTAAATTGAGCGGCCGTAAGAGATTTCACCTAATTAGATTACTCTCCTCTCCGATAGGCAGCTTCACCAGTAACAGTACAATGGAGGAGGTTTACTATCACGAAGGATTAGTTTGCTAGAAATGTAAAATCAAAGTATTTATAGACAAGAAAGTTTGGACACTAAGGAATTTCTAAAACCGAAAATATTCTCAAGATATTTTTCCATATTAACCCAAATTCGGTTTTCATAATTCCTGTGAATGCACTGTCCAAATATAATGATCGAAATCTCCTTGGAAAATCTTTAACTAGCAAATGCACATTACTAATTCTTATTTTCCATATATAATTAAAAACCTTAATTAAAATATTCTTAACTTATTTAAATTCGATCTTGGGATTTACTTCCTTCTTAGATGTTAAGGAATATCTTTGAATAATAAAAGAACACACATTAATGTGTGTGTTCAAATTGTGTCGACATCTTACTCTTGCAAGTCTTTTTTCATACTTACTCACTTGAAACCGATTTACCACACTTCCAAACAAGTTTAGAATTGGTTCATCTGACTTTCAAGAACTATATGATTGATCAAGTAACACTCAATCACAAACCATGGGTGTAACGGTTCTACCAAAACAAGTTTCGGTTCTACCTCCATGTGAGTACTGTGCATAGTCACACTAGCTTACCAAAGATACGGCTGACTAGGTACTAGGATCGGTTCCCCACATATATTTGGTATCTAACTTATATGCACTACACAGCTGGTCATAGCCCTAACAATCATAATAATAATAATTATCAATCTCCGGTGTGAACTCGGGCGATTTTTGCTCTGTAACTCGAGCGACGGACTCAGTGGAAAATTTTCGTCAATCTTCGTTTTCAGCGTTCAAATCATTTACTCAGGTGAATTCTACCTTCTCAAATACGTTGAATCTGGTGATGTTTAGTTATTAACATGTGGTTTTATGGATTCTTGTTCTAATTCCACCTTGTTTGAAAGTTTTAAATCAGATATGTTAGGTTTTAATAAATAAAAAAATTATCAAGTAATTCCTTCGATTGAATTATCTGATGATTTATTTGAAGAAATTTTAGATCCTTGGAGGTTTTCGTTAATTGGTAGACTCAATTTACAGAATACTAAATTTGTTGATACTGCTATTCTTCTTTGTCAACAATGGAAAATAACAGGAGATTGCAAGCTAATACCATTAGGGAGAGGTTTTTTTACAATAAAGTTGGATAATGAATTTGATCGTCAATACATCAAGGAATGTAAATGGGAGGTGATGAATCAAGTATTACAAATTCGAAAATGGGATTTCTAACTTTCGACCTGAGATCCAAAGAACCTCAAAAGCCATGGTATGGGTTAGATTTCCTGGATTGGGACTTGAATTTTGGAGTGAAAAAATTTGTTTAAAATCTGCAAGGAAATTGGAACACCAATCAAATTAGATGAAGCTACTGCTAAATGTGAAGTTGGGTATTATGCAAATGTTCTTGTTGAAATTAATTTTGCAAAAACTGTACCTAATAAAGTGTGGATTGGTACTAAATATGGAGGTTTCCTTCAAAATGTCTCAATTCCTGTATGTCCTAAATTCTATCATATTTGCAATATTATTGGTCACAGTACTGCTGAATGTAGAGTTGATAGATATAAGAACTAGCAAGCAAGTAACATTCAGAGTACCCTATCTTCTACAACAAATATTGCTAATCTACACACACCCAAGGAAGGTAAAACTCAAATTCCTTTTGATATTTGTGATAGGTTTGAAGTTGAAAAAAATGATTCTAATATAGAAAGAAGACACAATAGCACATCTGGGATTGCTAACACTCAAGTTATTAATGAAGATGTCATTATTTCTAATATTGTCACACCAAGTCACAATGGCAGTAACTCAATACCAGTTAATATCAGCAGGGGAAGATTTAATGTACTTAATCAAGATGTAATTGAACAAGAAGATGATATAAGTGTAGAAGAAGAAATCATAGTAGAAAGAGAAACTCCAAAGCAGTATTCAAATGCTGAAATATCTGAAGGGGTAAGTGTAGTCAAATTTGTGGATGTTGTGTCAGGTAATATTTCTAAAAAATATATGAGTAGAAATCAAAATCAGGTGAATAAGGATCATTATACCTCTTTAGAAACTCCAAAATTACTCAAGATTGCTGAGGAAAATAGTTTGCAGAATAGCATTGTTTCTTTTGTTAATGGTTCCAATGGAAAGGTAACAAATGAAGTGGTTCAAGTTACATCTTGGGCAAAGGTGGTTGAAAAGGAAATGGTAACATGAAGTTTTTCTTCATCACCAAGTAAACCTAAAGGGGTTAAACCAGTTCCAGTTAACAACAAATATAACTTTAGTAAAAATCAGAGCAAAGGGGGCACTAAACCCCCCCCCCCCCCAACAAACAATGAAGATTGCTTATTGGAATATCAGGGGCCTTAGAAGAAAAAGGGCTCAAGACAAATTATGGTCCCTGGTACATCAATTTAGCCCTTCTTTGTTACGGATAGCAGAACCTAAAGTTTATTGTAGTAATTCCTTTTGTAGTAAACTCAACCTTCCAGGAATGCAGAAAATGGTTATTCATAATTCAACTTCAGATAATATAGGTAACATATGGATTTTTTGGAATGCAAGTATAACTCAACCAACTGTTATTTCAATGTCAAGTCAGATGGTTACTGTTAGTGTAGGTGAAGTATTGGTGTTTGGTGTGCATGATCATGTGAAGTCAGTTCAAAGAAGATTTCTATGGTCAGAAATGGAAATGATAAGTGAGATGAATAAACCTTGGATAATTTTAGGTGATTTTAATGCAATATTAACTACTGATGAAAAAGTTGGTGGAAAAAATCCTAACAAAACTTCTATGTTGGATTTCAATGAATGTTTAAACAAATGTGAACTTCTTCAATCTCCAAAAACAGGTCTGCAGTTCTCTTGGTCCAATTGTCAGCAGGGAAGCAAAATAATCTTGTGTACATTGGACAGGGTGGTGTTTAATCAAAAATGGCTACAAAAATATGAAGATTAGGGATATAAAGTAGGCCTTAGAATTGTATCAGATCATTCTCCTTTATTGGGAGGATATGCAAATATTCCAAAACCAAAGAATGTACCAAGGAAATTTCAAAAAATGTGGATTACTCATCCAGATTTCTTTAATGTGGTTAAGGAAAGTTGGTGTAATGAGATAAGTGGAGATCCTGCTTTTACATTTATGAAGAAACTAAAATATTTGAAAAGAGTACTAAATGATTGGAATTGGAGGGTATTTGGAAATGTACATGTTAAACTCAAAGAAGATGAAAACAAGGTTATAGAAGCAATGCAAGCATCAGATTCTAATCCATTTGATTCAGAAGCTTTGGATGTTCTAGTTGCAGCACAGAATGATCATGCAAATAGAGAAGTACAGCTTAATACTCTAATGAGACAAAAGGCAAGAGTTAAGTGGGTCAAGGAGGGGGCAACAAATACAAGCTTTTTTCATACCAACTTAAAAATTAGATCTTCTAGTAACTTAATAAGTGAATTGAAGGATTCTTAAGGTAATGTAATATCAGATCAACAACAAATTGCAGACTGTGTTGTTAATCATTTTCAAACAAAATTTGAAGAGCAAGGTGTTAATATTAAGGAAGAATTATTGGAAGCAGTACCTCAGTTGATTACTATACAAGACCAAAAATACTTGGATGATGTACCTAATATGGTGGAAATGAAAAAAACAGTCTTTGATATGGATCCTGATAGTTCTCCAGGTTCAGATGGCTTCTCAGAAGTTTTTTATAGGAGTTTTTGGGAGATAATTCAGCATGACTTGGTGGCTGCAATTCAGTTCTGTTGGAGGAGAAGATTCATTCCTAAGGGTATGAACTCTAGTTTTTTAGTATTACTGCCAAAAACACAAGGAGCAAGGAAAGCTAATCAGTTTAGGCCCATAGGTTTGAGTAATGTGTTGTTCAAAATCTTTGCAAAAATTATTACTACCAGAATGAGTAATTTGTTAGTTAAACTGATATCTCCACAACAATCTGCATATATAAAGGGTAGAAGCATTCAAGAACAAGTTATGCTGGCATCTGAAATGGTGAATGAGATTAAAATTAAAAGAAGGGGAGGGAATGTTGGGCTTAAATTGGACATTTCTCAAGCATATGACTCTGTCAGCTGGGAATTTCTTGTTAAAGTATTAAGGAAATATGGTTTTTCTTCTTCATGGTGTGATTGGCTAATGGAATTATTTCAATTTGCAAAGATTTCAGTCATGGTGAATGGTGGACCAAGTGGATTTTTTTTCAGTTGGTAGGGGTCTGAGGCAAGGAGATCCATTATCTCCAATCTTATTTGTGTTGATGGAAGATGTGTTAAGTAGAAATATTTCAAAGTTAGTTAGAATGGGTAAAATAACTCCTATGGTAATTAGAAATGGTGTACATCCCACTCATATGTTTTTTGCAGATGATGTATTCTTGTTCTGCAATGGAGCAAAGAAGAGTTTGAAAAACTTATTAACACTTTTGGATGACTATCAAATGAGCTCAGGGCAAGTAATCAACAAAAGAAAAAGAAAATGTTTTGTGGATGGTATTACAAATGCAAGGAAGCAGCAGATATGTGAAGTGGTTAACATGGAGTTATCTCATTTTCCAGATAAATATTTGGGAGTTATTTTAGCTCCTGGAAGAGTAACTTCAGCAATGGTGTGGCCAATGGTTGAACAACTTCAAAGAAAGCTAGCATCTTGGAAAGGTAATCTTATTTCATTCCAAGATAGAGTGATTCTAGTCAAGTCAGTATTGTGTAGTATTCCTATATATTCAATGGATGTATATAAATGGCCATCTTCTGTGATTAAAATCTGTGAGAAGATCATCAGAAACTTCCTTTGGTCTGGTGATGGTGACAAATGAAAATTCAAAATTATTTCTTGGAAGAGAGTGTGTACTCCATACAAGGAAGGAGGGTTGGGTATACACAGGCTTGAAGTAATTAATAAAGTGTTATTGATGAAAATGATATGGAAAATTCTTAATTCTAAAGAAGAGTGGGCTCAATTTTTCATTGCTAAGTTCAAGGATAAATATGGATTGTGGACTAATACATGGAAACAATCATCTATATGGAAATGACTGAAATGGGCAAGGAATTATTTAAAAGAAGACATTAGGTGGAGTGTTGGGAATGGTCTAAATATATCAGTTTGGTTTGATACTTGGGTGGGAGATTCACCATTAGTATATCAACTTGGGTTCTTTGAGCTGGTTCAAAATAATATAAATATGAAAGTGGCAAGTTTATTGAATGGAAATGATTGGTGTATACCTGTTGAGATGCAACAACTCCTACCTAACTCTTGTTTGCTAGAAATTAGTAATGAGGCTGATCAGATGATATGGACTGGACACAAAAGTGGGAAGTTTGTCACTTCAGAGGCAGTTGAAAGAGTAAGATAAAAACAACCTAAACTGGTATGGCCTAAATACATTTGGAAATCTTTCTTGCATCCCAGTATAGCTAGTAATGTATGGAAATTACAGCAAGGTGTGTATATGGATGATGAGGAAATGATAAAAATGGGCTATGCCATTTTTTCCAGATGTTGTATCTGTCAAGAACAAGTAGATAATATGTTTCATACACTCTGTCAGTGCAAATTTAGTTTGAAAATTTGGTCTTGGCTTGGATCTATTTTTGAATTTAAAAATCCAAAATCATTTGAAGACATCTGTGTAGATGCCAAGAAGAAGAGTCCAATTATCAAAGAACTTTAGATGACTGTAGCTTGTGCAACAATGAAAGATTTGTGGTTTCAAAGAAATAAACATCTCTTTGAGGAGATTAAACCAAATTGCAATGTTTTTAAAAGCAGGATATACAAGGTTGTGCAAGAAGGAAGCTACAGAATGAAAGGTCATAAATGGAGCCAAGAATATGATAATCAAATTCTAAAATTCTTCAAAATTGGTGATAGGCAAATAAATTTTAACTGCATCAAAGAGGTTTTTTGGACAGCTCCTGCACCTAACTTTACTCTGTTTTGTTGTGTTGGAATTTCATATGGAGATCCAGGGAAAGCTGGTATTGGAGTCATTGCTATAGATAGCAATAGCCAAGTGATTGGTACTCTCACAGGTGGAATTGGGGTGGCTCTTTCTTCCATTGCATATGAATATGCTATAATTTGTGCTCTTGAGTGGGCTGCTCACATGGGAAGCTCCAAGGCAATTATTCAGTCAAATTCAATTGATGCTATTGAGAGTTTAAATAGCAGAAATATTTCCTGGTACATTAAAGTCAGATGGCTGAAGATGATTGAAAGATTTGAGAGAGTATAATTACTATACTGCATAAAGGAAATAAATTTTTCAGCAATTAATCTAGCAACAAATGGAATAATCTTGAAATATGGAGAGGGAATCATTCATAAAGGAAGACCTTTTTTTCTAAAGAGAGTTGAACAACCAAATGTTGCATAATTTTATTTGAGTTAAAAGTCTAGTTTAGCTTCCTCTTCTTTATTGTAGTGTCTCTAGAGTTAAATTCCAGTCCTGTAAATCCTTTGGATTGAAATTTTATCCTTTTTATTAATAAAATTTGTGATTTAGCAAAAAAATAAATAAAAAAACTTGTATGCACTGCACATGTCCATAGGATCGATTCCCCCTTACCTAATAACGTGTTGCACATGTTCATAGGGTCGGTTCCCCTTTATTATTTAAACCTTGCTGCACCTCATACAAGGATCGGTTCCCCCTTGTGATATACTGCACCTCTTCATAGGATCGGTTCCCCTTTCCCAAATTTGGTCAGACACTCACAAACCCGATCATACCCCAGGTGATTACTTAAGATCGGTTTCACTAATAAAAGTCATACCAATACATAAGTCAGGCCTCATGTGAATAGTTTTACCAAGAACACAAACAAGTCATGAGCGGTTATACTAATCACACATATTGGTCGTTCATAAGATTTACAATGAAGAATAACCCATGTTAGAGCATTGCTCGGTCGAACTCGCATGCGTTGCTATCTCAAGCATGTTTGTCAATATTAGTGATCAAAACTATAAAGTCTTTGATTTCTAGTCTACTATAGCTAAGGTCTCGGACAAGGATAGAAAGTGTAGTTGAGATCAATAACTCCATCGCGATCATCATACAAGACGAAGGACTACTCAATGAACCATTGGATCTTCATTGACTAAAAGGTATGTGGAGAATTGAAATTATCTATCACTCAAAAGTCTACCTACTCTCTCTCCTATCTTGATATAAAAGTGGTTTTGCTATATAGACTTAGATTATACACATGTGGATATGTCGAGATGAGTATATCTCGCTTATCTATTTCTCGAAATATGTGTTGGTAAAGCTTTTGCTTTAGCAAAGTTCATCTTTACCTAGTGACAAAAGTCATGTTATGTTTCATTCATTTTGGAAATTTCTCTGACGAAAAATAGTTTGTGAATAACAACTATATAACGCCCTCTGAGAATGTTTTAATGATTGGAATGAGAGTTTAGACAATATAACCATTGGAGGATATAAGCATTGTTGTGGTAACACATATATGTATAAGTCCTTATTCTTGAACCGAAGTTTGCGAACTTTGTTGATCAAGTGAAACCGGAGTAGTGCGTGAGCTCAGTCCGCGAACTCAGCATACAAACTCAGTCCGCGAACCCAATCCGTGAACTGACGAAGTTCTCGAACCCGAGAATTTCTGCTGGAGTTTGTGAACTCCTCCCGGGAACTTAAGTCCGCGAACTTGAGTAGGTGTTTCTTAAAACGATGTTTGTGAACTTATCTTAATAAACTAAGGAATGATATTGCAAACCGTGGATATATAGTTCATGAATCAATTCAAGTGAATCACATCATATTTGCTTCAATTATGTCTTATGTAGTACATGAGATTTCCTTGCAATTGAACAACTCTCTAACTAGTTCATTTGAGTCATTTGGACTAGTTATGGTAAAGAAGAATATGGTTGATATGAAAGTTATCATATGGCTTACCATTTGGTTAACTATTGTTGAACCAACTAATGTACAAGTTTGGGTATGGTTACACAAACCTAAAAACGTCAAGTACATGTGTATATAACATGCTATGTTTTTGATCTAACGGTTGATAAATATTAGCTTGAATCTAATCAGGTTTTCATCTAACAGTGAATATTGAATACTTTGTTACTAAGCTAACATTGATTGCAAACCCTGATTTGAAAACTATATAAGGGAGAACTCTAGCAACTGGGAAACCTAATCCCCACAAATTTTGTGTGATTCTAGTTGTTCTAAGCTAGAGTCGATTCTCCTTTAACCTTTAGTTTTTTTTCTTCTAAAACCAGGTTAACCACTTAAAGAGTTCATTTGGATTGTGAAGCCAGACCGATACTATTTTTCTTGTAGTTGTGTGATCTGATCTTGCTTCTTCTATCGTACGAGTACAATTGGAATAATTAGCTTGAGATTTCTATCTCTGATAGGCAAGATATAAAAGTAGTCACAAACACTTCGTATCATCGTTTGTGATTCCTCAATAATCTTCTTCGCCGTGTAGATTAAGTTTATTGTGAGGTGATTGATAAAGCTGAGATGTTTTTCGGAAATATAAGTCTGGTTTTATTAATTGGTTCCCATTCACCTTGGTATATCAAAAGACGGAACAAAACTCATAGGTATATTCGTGGGAGACGGATTTATCTATTACTGTAGACTTTTCTGTGTGATACAGATTTTTTTATTAAAGTCTTCGACATTGGGTCGTAGCAACTCTTGGTTGTGGGTGAGATCAACTAAGGGAATCAAGTAGGTATCATCCTGCTGGGATCAGAGATGAAGGAGCATAAATGTACCATGGATCAGTGTGAGATTGGTTGTAGTTCAACTACAATCCAGACCGAAGTTAGATTGGAGTAGGCTAGTGTCTGTAGCGACTTAATACAGTGTATGTTTAATATGGACTAGGTCCCGGGGTTTTTCTGCATTTGTGGTTTCCTCGTTAACAAAATTCTGGTGTCTGCATTTAGCTTGGTCATTTCTGTATACAAACTTTTCACCATGGGTTGCAATTCCTCAAAATTTAGATCTGAATATTCAGGTCCTAGAGTCTGGAAAAACTCGAATAACAACTTAGAAGAACATAACATTAACCTGAATAACTGGGGATCCTCTAAGTCAATCAGATTTGACTCACATAGCTGACCACAATGAAAGAGGTGGTCTTCCTTAAGCAAATGTGTCGACCCTATTCTCCTAAAGTAATTAGGTTTAGTATGAAAACTTAATAACCGACACATTATAGAATCATAAGTTCCCACAATTGGATGAAAAGTTTTTGGTGGGAAAACAAAGTCAATTTTGGTATCATAGCCTGGGTTAACCACATCAACCAGAGGATGGGTTTCTAACAACTGAACTTCTTACTGGACATTATTAGGTTTGGGAGAGCTAGCATGAAGGTAATCTGGCACAATGGTTGAGGCAAATATATCAAGTCCCAAGTGAGGGATCTCTGTAAGAGCTAAAGGTAAGGCACAAGGAGAATGATAATCACCCCCAAACTTAGAATTTTGGGTGTCTCTAGATAGACTAGCTATAATTTCCCTAATTTCTAGATCATTAGAATCCTGAAAATGGTCAATTGATTCTTGTTGGTTATACTCAGGTGATGTATCCTCACTCATATTTAAAAGCTCTACGAGTTCGTCTTCTTTTTCTAAGTATAATGTTTCTAAATCGCTAGACTCTAAAACAATATTCTCAGAATAAACTTGTTCCTCAAAACTATAATCGGCTTCGTAAACAGGAAATACCACATCGTCTAAAACAGTATCTCTAATCAAATCCTCGTCCTTTTGAATAGGTGAATAATTGTTAAAATTATTAGGATCTGAACTAGAAGTAACCCTATTATTATAAAGCTCAATTGGAGTTGTAAATCCCTGATCAATATGCCTATTTATTTCAAATTCTTCATCAACACTATCCTCATCATAATCATTATTATAATAACATGAAAATGGTTGAACCTCATCTAAACAAGTAATGTTACCAATTATAACCTCGTCATCCTGATTATAAATTTTTTTCTAATTTTTACGGGTGATATTGGAGAGAATGTATTGGCAATCAAGAGTAATTCGAGCAATTCTTTCTTCCGTATCTAACTCTAACCTACATGTTGACTCAGCAAACTCACGTGTTGACTCAGTTAACTTATATGTTGACTTAGCTAACTTCTTGAGCTTATCTTCTAAAGAATTTTCACTCACCGTTATAGTTCTTTCGTCCATAACTAAGTTATCTGTGTCCGCTAACTTATGTGTAGACTCAAGTAACTTACGTGTTGACTCAAGTATCTTACGTACTTTATCTAGAGAAGAAGAATTATAGGAATTTTGCTCGTATGACCGGTGGGCATGTGGATAGTAATTGGCTCACCATGGTATGGGCCATAACCTTCAAAAGATTGGCGTTCCCAACCACTATTCACACTATGGTCAAAGTAATGTCCATTTTGAAAATTAGTCGTATATTCATTGTATTGGCTATTGTAATACCAGTTCGACATCCTAACTGCAAGGGAATTTTACAAAAACATAAACAAGGCTGACTCGACCACAACAAACCTACTGATTTCTAGCAAACAAAAAGCATGATGGCTCCACTTAGATTGTTTCTAGACCAACTTCTAATCCTTCGAAAGGGAATTCGTTACAATTTAAGCAGACCCCTCTGGAATCAATCCGAGTTTATGTAAGTTGAATAGAGGCGAGGGAAGCTGCGTGGAGCTTTGATACCCAAGGCCTCACCGCATTACAAGGAGGCATAGTCACGCATTTAACTCACAGAAACCATCATGAACTTTGAAGTATGCTTAAAAGAGTAACCAATATTTTTCGAACGACTTTCCTACTAAGCTCGTTACCTTATAGGTATCGTTCTATTCCAAATTTTAAAGCTTAGGTTCACGTTAAGTATCGTTTTCCTAAGGCGGGCAAGAAGAGAACGGTGATGAAATCCGAACCCTTATATTGTATGGCCAGGCCTTGACCTTTCCTAGGAAACTAAAGCAGCAGTATTCAAGACCTCAACATATATGCATACAAAATCATCCAGTAAACCCGCTGACAGGGGATTCACGGGTGTTTAGAATTCTTACCTCCCGTTCCAGACGGGGGATGAATCGTTGAAGTCGACTCGGGCCACGACTCCTATGTCATGTACGAACCCGAGGGGCCAAGACACTATCGTAACTTTCTTCCTTCCTAGTGCAGTTTAAATTCAAAATAACCCTTCCTTAGGGTTTTAAAATAATGTCCCAAAGTTTAAAGTCCAAAGTCCAAAAATAAAGAATAAAAAATGTCCAAAAATAAAAGATTACAAAAATATTTTCCTAATTACAGTTTCTAAAAATAAAAAGAAATAAAATAATTATTTACAAAATGTTCTTCACTCCTTGGACTCCTCTTTTCTTTCCTTCTTTGGCGATGCTTTCCTTTATAGCACTTTTTATTTCCTTGTAGCTTCGCTCCAAATCTGAAAAGAATCAAAAAAATACCAAAGGCGTAAAAGAGAACAAAAATAATAAAAATAAAAATAAAAAACCTAAAAACAAATCTATACACAAGTCCGCGTCGGCGATGCCAAAAATTGATGTGATCTCAATTTTGTTGTAGAAAGTGGTAGTAAGGTTGTCGTTCACTCGGACTTGTTGAAATCGATTTTAGGATTTAAAAAAACTAAAATATATACAAAATTTGTCACAAGATGAAGAGATGACTGGGACTCGGGATTCCACCAATTCTCACATTCATGTGGTTCAACTATTAATTCTGGACAATTGTATCTCATAAAATACCAAATATCGACTCTAAATCTTTGCCAAGGTAGATTTTGTAAATAATTATATGTAAATCACAAGCATGACGCATCAAAAGTACCTAAGACTAAGCATACGACATCAAACGAAATCACAAATAATCAAGAAAAATCATAAATCAATTATAATAGTGCAAATAGTCGTAATGGAATTAAATAAAATTACCACATGGGTGAAAAACAGCTTCCTCCATCGTCCCAGTGATGAGGTCTAGCTCCGCATACTGGAAACACGCTCATAATTCATTTGTATTGCTCAAAGGGTGTTTACAAGGATGAAAATGGAGATGAAAATAATAAAACCCGGTTTGTTACACTTATATTTGTTACAAACTCAATAGTTACAGAGAACGATAAAAGATGACTATCGTTGTCACTGTTCCAACTACGACTGTTCTAAACTGCAGCTAACTGTGTGTCTTATGTTCTTTGTTTGTTCTTCACTAGCAGCAAACTAAACCTCTGCAACTCTGATTTTACGGCTCTCTAATGTCCTAAACTGTTCCCCATTCTCTCCATAACCCTCCTGTAACATACCACTCCCATTTTTATACTCTTCAGTGCCTTCAAATACCTCCAAGAAATCTCCATTAAAGCCTTTCATCCTCGGGAATATTTTTCTTACCAAAGTTACGTAATTATTTTCTTCTTTACCTTGTTCACGCGTCAACTACAGCTTGCATACCTCGTAAAAATCCTACACCTCATCTGATAGAGTCAAACACCATCAGGCACACGCAAATTAACCAAGAATATCCCGAGATACTTCATCCACTCTGTTTTCTCGTGATCGCACGCTTCACTTTTTTTCCGACATTAATCCATATAGCTTGCTTGTTTTAGTGAAACAATATCAACACAATCAACATGCACGAGAAAAATGCTCCACAAATCCTCACAAAATATCACGGAATATATGCACCCTATTTTCGTGTGTGTAAACGTAACCATTCCTTTTTACCGATACAAAACACTCTACCACTCCTGGTTTGTCGTAACAGGCAACTAGCAATTTAAATCCAACTAAAACTCTCATTAAATCTCATCCAGAATCGTTCACGAAATTCATGCATGAAAGAAGAAAAAATCCCGCCAAAATCATCAGTTTAAAATGTTGAAGATGGAGTGCCTCGATCCAAAATTCAGGTGCCTTTATCAGCTAGGGTGCCCTGGGATGCCCCTTATCCAAATTGAGGGTTCCTTTAGTACTTTTCTCCTGGGGTCCAAAAAGCACTTTTCGAGCAACTTTTTCCACACAAGTGTATTTCTCCAAAAACACCTAAATAAACATAAAAACACCATAATAAGTACAAAATTAAACACTAACAAAAGAGACACTGAGGACAATTCAGACACAAAAATGTGTCTATCACAAGGCAACACTAGGAGTATGTCATCTACCGGCTCTGATACCCGAAAGGATCTCCAACATGCCGTCTGGACCTGATGACTGCCTATTGCCGCACCATCTGCAACTTGTCAATGTGACACAACTTCCTGGAGAGATCCCGTCAACATATATTAAAAGGTTCCGATCTCAAGTAAGTTTCATCACGCAACCTTTTTTATAATCAACTGCTCCTTACTCTGATAAGTCCTGGGGACTGGCTCCAACCAACAAACCAACCCTGGCTAAGAGATGTGAATGGGAGGCTGGCCCCTTCAAACAGTTTATCAAGAGCCTAGAAGCTGTCTCGATCAAATACGATGAGTCCGACAAGTCCAAGGTCCAGACATCTACACGTCCAAAACCTTTTGGAATTGGATATCTGGTGACGAAGACAACCACATTCAAGGTTGTAAGCATGACGGTGAAAGTGGATACCCCACCTGACTCACCCACCAAAAAGGAGGATGAACCATACCTGGCAGCAGATGTCATCCTAGGAGCCTACTGCAAGCTCATCAACGCTGACAAGCTAGCTAGAAGGCGTAACAATTCACTCGCGATGGCTCAAGCCCTACCGTACTTAAGACGTTGTGCTACCACTTTCCAACGTCCTCCACACTTTGAAATGTTGTGCTACTTCCTCCAGCGTGTTTTCTTTTACAATTTTACGTCATACTTATAATTCCTCCGGAAAATGATTGCAATACTTGCATTCATAGTTAGGGTTTCAATTTTCAATTTTCAATTTATTTGAAGAATTATTTCCATATGAGAACCTCTTTAACCCTATAAACACAAAGTCCTGAGTCATCCTAAATCAACCCATTAGAGCAAGGAAGGAAACCCTAAGAAAACATCTCACAGGAAGAAGGAAATAGAATGTGTACACAAAAGGAAGATTATTTGAGCCATTTACCCCAACAAGACCAAGGAGATCTCATGTCAGGAGCACATACAGATGCAATCTTAACGAAGGGTTATGACATAAACCTTTATTCAAAGTAAGCAAACATAAGAAAAAGATCTTGAACTCAGCCGCCACTGAGTACAAGAAAGATATTCAAGAATTACGGGAATACACTTGAAAAGAGAAAAAAAAAACAAAGAGGTTTATCCGTCAAGAATATCGACCGTGCCTGCACCATTGCTAGGTCCTGCTTCAACGCCATCACCTGCTACCGCTTCTCCCTTCGGATCTGCCTCAGCTTCCGCTTCAGATGTTTCCACATCAACACTTTCCGTCCTAACATCATCGGCAGGAGCAGCTTCCAAGTCTTCCTCAAAAGACACAACAACATTAGGGGTTGCTCTGACTTCTTTCAAACACTCAGGTCTGTCTATGTCAGATTCAAGGATTATCACACCGTCCTGGATTGGATAATCACGCCTATCTTCATTCGGAGGCCATTTATGCTCCACCCTCCACCTATTTAACCGCGCTGCAAACCTCTCTGCCCTTGCGCTTACTGGTGCTTGCAATGCTTCCTCACGCCTTCACCGCTCTTCCATGTCAATCGCAGCTGAAAAGGCATAAATGCGTCCCCTAGAAATATGCAGGTGCAGAATGGACATCCCATGTATAACACGACCTACTTCGCGAAGTGGGAGGTCAATTTTAGCCATTACCTCTTCGTGCGTATTAGTTTCGGGTTTGTCAACTTCGAAACTTTTTTCTGGAGAAGTTACAGAATGATCATCGCCCACCGCTTCCATGATAAGCTGCAAAGAAGAAGAAGTTATGAGCATACAAAAATGTATGTATCATCATCAGTCAATCAAAAGATCAGATAAGTACGGAACAATACATGGGATATAGATGTAACGACTATGTTATGAGAAGAATCATTAGAATTTTTCTTTATAATCTAGCAAGTCAACAGAATCCCAGGAGAAGATGAGTCTTTACTTGCCACCTATCAACGATGCTTATCGGATATATCTGAAGAGAGCTGCCGTGTAACGAATGGGAGTGCACCTAGTCCAAGAAACGGGCCAAGCTCTGTCCAGATATGTACGGAGGAAACCAAAGCGACTCGCCAGATCAAGTCCTGCTTCCTTCACAATCCTAATCAGGACTGACTAGTTCCGGGACAACAACTGACGATGTCGACCTATGTGGTAAATGTATATTCACTTTAGCTTGGTCATTTCTGTATACAAACTTGTCACCATCTTATGCCTATCCCACAATAGCATAACCATTATGTGCTAGGCATGGGACTTAATGTTGATGGTGGATTTTCATTTAAGGCAAAAATTGTAAAAGCCAAAATTATGTGCTAACATCTTGCAAAAGATAAAGCCATTAATAAGTGATGAATACTTCTTCACTTTACTAATTCACCTAGAATGGAGCATGTGGCAACAATCCCAGTATTCTATGAATTAAATACACGAAATTCATCCATCTTGGAGCATGTGGAAACAATCTCATATACCATGTGAATTTACATCATTATTAATTAATGCATGACCAGCCTTGTATTTCCTGTACTCATTATCGATGCGGCATGACGACTGAGTGTTGTTCTCAGCAGAGCAACACAAACCTCCAAGCATTAATAATGAAGCATGTATGAAATACCCGTATAAGCTGCAACTCTCGGTGTGTTATACTATCCCGATTGAGCATACATCTCTCGGTGTGTTGAGCATATTTGAATCTAAACTGTCCATATCAGTCTCAGAAATGATCACGACCATCCAACTTCACCAGCATGATTGGATGTCATAGATTGAATCCATGACCCCAAGGAGGTATTGGAATATTCACTACTGAACCAACACGGGTCCCGCATGTTCGGCCTCCCTAAAAGAGTGGCATAGCTTTCCAAACCGTCCAAGCCAAAGAAGTATGGACGAAAAACCCTAAATTAGGGTTTGCGGCACATTACATGTGTCACAAAACAGTCTCAACCATCCATCTTCGCAGGCACAGATGGAGGGTTTAGACGTAGATTCAAAAGGCCCAGAGCATGTCAACACGCTCACTGTAAGCCCGCCTATACACATGACCGATCGGTCAGGACCAACCATGGATGGTATTTTCAGATCGTGCGCCCAAAGTGGGCATGTCGCACGGCCGGCAAAATCCTAATTAGGGTTTGCGTTGATAGCAAATGTCTATTTTCTCCTGATTAGGGTTTGCGTTAATTTTAACTTAACGAAAACATGGTCAAGTCTTTGTATTCACAAAGGATTTCTCAGGATGTCCGGCAACTTCAATGAATCCAATTCTTTTTCGTGCTTGAACTGTGTTAATTCTACTAATACTATTAAATTAAAAGGTATGGTAGTATTCTATGAAGACCAGTTTAACAGTTCTCGGTTTTATGTCACGGAGGGTTTAAGAGTCGACCACTACAAAAATACTAAGTTTTAGTCACGCCATAGAACCGTGGCAGTTGACCAAAAATCCGTGGCAAAAGATAACTTGCCACGGCAGCCTCCTCGTGGCAAATAGTCTCGTGGATAAAACTATTTGCCACGACCATTGCCACGTTTTTCCCCGCGTGGCTAATAATGTATGTTCATTAACCACGGGTATCGCCGTGGCTAATAAGTAGTTGGATGGCACACGTGTGTAACTATTAGCCACGTTTTTCATGCGTGGGTGCTCCAAGATCATTTTATGTAGTTGGATTTCACTGTAGCTATTTAAAAACTGATTATCACCAGTTTTTACTTCTAGCGACTAAAATGACAAGAAAATATTCACTTTACAACAATTTCAGAAAGACAATCTATTCATTAAAAAACACAAGTACTACATGTTTGTCCGGTTGATTACATTCTAAAGCAAATAAAAACTAAATACTAAACCATTTCGAGTCTGATACACGTTTTAAGAGAAATTCAAAGTGAATGAAAACAAAATACTTAAATTATCACAGATGGATTTCTTACTTCCAAAGTTAATTATCATATATCTTCCAACACCTTGAACATAATATCTTTCAATGACACTAACCTGCAAAATGTAGACATCAAATATGATATCATTGACAAATAACAGAAGAAAATATCCATGTATACAACATTTACAGAGGCTTAATTTCTTATCCCTTCAAATATAACATGTGGTCTAAACCATTAAGAAGATACAGAAGAACTATAATCTCTCATGTACACCTATGGATTCAAACTAGTACAAATATCCACCAAACATTTAATTCGATATACGTAGTTACCCATAAATCAATCCATGGAAGGAAAAAGAACAAGAAATTCAGAGTAGTCCGCAACCAGTACACCCATTTCCAAATTTCCTAATAATTCAATATGAATATATATCATCCACTGGTGTACGCAAATACTAAGTTGGTTGGAAAGCTATTGGCTAACAATAATGTGTGTCATGACAACTAAAATAAAGAATGCATCCACAAATATCACTATAGTCCAAGATGTTAATCCAAAGTCTAACTTAACAATTATGCCATCGTCTTTCTAATATGTTGCAGCAAGGGAAACATGTTTAGAGGTTTATAAGAAACTGTAATCATATGAATAGACTAATCAAGCAGAAATATTACCTCAGATTCGAGTAATAAGATCATAACTCTATGGCTCTGGATGTGGGAGGTCCCTCTACAAAACAAAATGCAATTAAGAAAGCTTGTGATTCTAGATAATATACACTGCAAAAAATATTTGCGGATATGCTCATACATAATCCATCATCATGTACATGTATAATTATAAAATAACTCATTATAGTGAAAACACTAAAACCCAAATGAGAAAAAAAAAGGTTCAATAACGTACTCTAGATATGTTTGTACACCGTCGTGATTGAATAAGATGTAAGCATGAGCTAGTTTAATCTGCGCAGGATCAAGCATGAAGCTTTCTAAACCACCAATATGACTGTTCTCTGTGTACCTAGAAGGTATATTAAGTCTTGCCTCAACCTGATCTAAGTATCTAGCCATAAATGTAACAAATCCATCAGCAATATATCCTTCAGCTATGGGCCTCTCCGGTTGAGCCATGTTTCATATGATTTCAGTGTATACAGATACATGTACTATTAAATTAGTTTTATAATTTAGGATTAGCAAAATCTGAGTCCAACACCAAGAAAAAATTGTATAAGGTTCAATAACTAATTATAATAACATTCAATAGACAAACAATTGTAAGTTAAAGTTATATAAAAATTACATACCTTTCAACCGGATACATCCATCTGTACAGGACAGGTCCACCAAGAAGCGCTTCTGACTCCAAATGAATGAGTAGATGTACCATAACATCAAAAAACGCAGTGGAAAGATTCTCTCAAGATTACAAAGAGTAACTGCAATACTTTTCTCTAGGCGCCTCAAACCTTCAGGTAAAAGAGTTTTGGAACATAACTCAGGAAAAAACAAACTTAACTCAATTAAAATCGAATTGACCTTTGTTGGCAACGCCTTCCGGATAGACAAAGGTAAGAATTGTTTCATAATTACATGCAAGTCATGGCTCTTCATACCAATCAACTTACGTTCTTTGACTTTCACGTGCCTACCAATGTTGTAGGAGTACCCATCAGGAATCTTCAAACTATTCAGCATGGTACAAAACAGTTCTTTTTGATCTTTATCCAATTTGTAGCAGGCAGGAGGTAGGTAGTACTGAGCATCAAAAACCACATGTATTAAACAAGGCACATTAAAACGCAATTATGAGCCAAAATTTAACTTGTCCAAAAGTTCTAAACCACCATTGAAGCCGTCCTGCACTAGTTTTCATGCTCATACAAAGAACTATAATCGCTAAACAAATTCTATTGTCATGTAACATTTACCTTGAATATGCAGCAGCAAAGCAGCAACAACAACTACAACCACTTGGAAGAATGAGTGAAATCCAAGAAGGCCTAAAATTTGCAGCTCAAATATGAACTATATCACCCCAACAAACACATTGTGCCTTCATTGTAGATGCATGGTATTCACCCCAACAAACCAAACATAATAAATTTACGTACTTATAATACTAGCTCAAATATGAACTATATCAGAATAAATGCATAAAGCAACGTCTGAAAAATCTAAATTGTCTAGGAGTGATTGAGAAGGTTACCTTATGATGTAGGAGGTTCAACTCAAAACATACCCAGCTCATTTCCAACTCAAAAGCCTTATCCTGCGCTTCATCATGCACGCTGTAGATACTGCAGGAACGGATTGGGTGAGAAGGAGGTCATATGGTAATAATGTACTTTAACTCATGCAAACTAATCGAAGCCATAATAATACTCACATCTTAGCAACTTCAACAATCCCCTCCCTACATGACATCTCAGAAAGGTTCAACTTTTCAATCTCCTAGTTAAACAATCTAATTGACAAATCAGTATATGCTGAAACTTTTCTTCAAATCGAAAATGTTAGAAGTTGGTATATGATACTTACGTCTTAGCATCCTGCCTACCCTTTCCGATTGCAACTACATAATACCTCTGAAACAAATTTGAAGGCAGAGCCTAAACCCGGAGACATTCTAAAAAGATAATTATATGAGACAGCAAGCTATGCGTTTAAAAATAGCATGGTGCTTCATTTCGTCGTATCCATTGAACATACATCTCGCATGCGTATCTGTAGGTCATACAATACAGGGGGGGGAATGAAATCAGTGAAAATTTAAATTTACTCACATGGGAAATGCCAGATGGTTCGACCATGTATAACTGTGGACCGTCTCTATCATAAACTTCAAGGATAACTCCACACCTGAAAGGTCTGCAAAGATTTGTTTGGTTATCATGAAAGACATGAAATGTGTGAACTAGAAAGTAATGGGCAAACAAGATACTTCTTTGACAATAAAAGGGCATGCACCTCATCCACCAGTAAAGTGTGCAAAGATGGACATAACTAGAAACATGCTCAACAAGTTCCTTCACTGGTATAGCTTCCCCGTACATCCTGCACAACAAAGAGCATCAGAAAGTTAGATTTTTGCATATTCATTGGAAAAAAGATAGATCTTCTACGAAGATGCTGGACACCATGAATGACCCTGATCTGCTTAACCTTCATACATTTGAAAATTGAAATAATAAGAGGCTGCAGCTGTGCTGTGCACATGTATTCTGATCCTATTAACACACAACTTCAACAGCTCATCAAAGAAAAATCCTACTTTAGTCTTTCTAGCTTATATTTTTCTTATAAGCTCATAAACATATTGTGCCTTTATTGTAGATGCCTGGTATTCACCCCCAACAAACCAAACAACAATAGATATACTTAGTGACCAAATCTGACATTTTTTCACCAAATATGCATTCAAGATGAAAACTATTCTGTGATTCGTAGAATGCAACAATGACTTATTACATGAACAAGGAAACAATGACATTAACTGGAATTTTAAAACAAAAATCTAAATTTGGATCTAAAAGAATCTCTTTGAGTATCAACTCCTCCTTCCCATAACTCTTTAAGTTCTTCAACCAAAGGTCTCAAGTACACATCAATATGGTTAACTGGACTACTTGGATCATAAGTATCAAATCAGTAGGGACATAAGAAAACATTGAAGCCCAGGCTTTAATGGGAAGTGGCATGGTATCTTAGAAGGAGTATTAGGTCTCACTATCTTCCACCTTGAAGCCCCGCAAATAGTGCACTTGTCCATGGTTTTTTCTTTCTTTGTAGGGTGAGAATACCAAACAGAAAACCAATTTTCATAAACTCCTGATACTTAAGCCAACAACCTACCCTCAAACAACTGGGTTCATAAGAATAGAGACTTAATACACATCCAGATGCACATCTCTTACAGAAAAAACAACATTCTCTGGGAATAACCAAAAATAGTATTTGACTAACCTACAAATACATGCATACTGGGTTTTGAAATTACACTTGAATTAGATATAGAGTGCTAAACAAAAACCTAGTATAAAGCTAGTATATTTGATGCTATGAAGCAAAAACATTAGCTGGAATTTCAGGACAAAAAATAAACTTTCATCTAAAAGAAACTCAAAATGTATGACAATCGCAGCAGGAAATCAAGGAACAAGAAATTAAATTTCTTACCAGGTTGTGCAGATAAAATCGATGATTTGCTGCAGAGAATAATGAAATTTATGAATTTCCTTTTTCCAAATCTGACCCAATATCATAATACAATCCAAATTAAAGAAGAGAAATTCTAAATTAGTGCGAAATAATTGAAATCGACATGCAATTAGGTTGATTCCTACATAAATAATTACTACTTAAAAAACCCTAGTTTCAGAAAATCAAAACAAGAATATCTAATTTTACAAATCCCAACTTACCTGAAGTATAATCTTTTCTGTGTATACGGTTTCAAAGAATCGATTGTTTTTATAGCATATATAATCGAAGAAAGAGGAGAGTTGAGGGAGGTAGGAGGAACTGGGGAGTTATCTCATCAGGTGGGGATCGTGGTCTTCTGCAGGTTTACTAGCCACGACTTTGAGTTTTAAGATAATTCCACGGAAAATAATTTCCACGGCACTATTTGTTGACCCGGAGCAAAAGACCCGCTACACCTACGGCCCACTCTGTCGTGAGTAGAAGTCATCCGGCAGGTTTATAATATGTAAAGCTAGGCCCGTGGCAAGTTGATATCATGCCATGGAAAATGAGCGGCTTATTTGCCACGGTAACCTGTTTAGCGTGGCAAAATGTAACAAATAGCCATGGATATTCAAATCCGTGGAAATTGGGGCGTGACTAAAAGTCATTAATTTTGTAGTGGACTGAGCAGGTCCAGTGAGCATCAACATGATCACCGTGGACCCATCTATCTCCATACTCGATCTCGACCACTCAACTTCGCCGGACGAATTGAGTGGCTTAGATCACGTTCCTATGGGAAAGTAAGGTATAGGCATGTACACCAGCCCGCTACCTACACGCCAAACCAATCGTCCGGGACCAACCAAGATTGGTTGTCCCAAAATGCGCGCCTGAAGGAGGCATGACGCTCGGCATTGGCGACACCAAACTTCTGTTGTAAATCAATCCTAACCGCTTCTCTTTGCCGGACAAATTGAGCGGTCTTGTAGATGATGGATTTTCGACAAAGGCTAAAATCGTAAACCCTAAATTATACGAACCTCTGATCCAGCAATCAGACGCGAGTACTGAGACACGGGTCTCTCATCGAATCCTCTGATTGAGAATACTTTCTCTCAGAGTACATGTAGATATGTGGTCTCACGGCTAGACAACAACATATCTCATGAATACTAAACACTTCAGTAATTATTTCTATATAGTATCACGGGATGGACGGCTCCTAGATATATTGCTCTTCTAGTATAGAGCGGTAACGTCTTCAGGATACAAAAAACGAGTTTACCCTGACTATATAAAGGATATGAAGCTCCAGCAAGCTCATATCGGAATAATTAATGCTCCTAGACAGCTTGCTCTACTAGTATAGAGCCATAATTTAATTATTCCTAAATTCTTGGATTCATCCACAAAATTTCAGAAAATATTCAAATATTTTCGCAGATATTTCATTACTGCAAACCATGGTTCTTCCCAACAGAAATCCATGGGTTAGTAATAAATATTCAACACACGGGCGTCTGAGCTACCTCTGAGTAAGCCCCGATTTAAATGGTGAAAGTGTACTCAACGACGATGCACTAACAATCACCGCACGAACGAGTATTTCAAAATACGATGAGACGATGAACCTATGCAAAATAGGAAATAAAATAATAAATAATTAAAAATTGACCAAGGCGATGGGAGCATGGGCCCACTGACTGGCCGACCGTTCCATGGTCAATCCCACGCCAGTTTCATATTTTTGTTATTTTCCTTGAGTTCATGAAAATTCTTTCATTTGAACAAATATACTTCGTTTTAAAGAAACTCCTCAGTTTCATGGTGTTTCTTTCACACCAAAGAAATAATATAAAATTAGGGAAGAATATTGTGGGGCGTGACCATTGGCCAACCGGCCATGCCTTGGTCCCAGCCGGACCCACACCTCACGGTTCCTCATTATTTTATTATTATTTCCCAAATTTCATGATAACTCCTTAATCTCATGATATTTCCTTGGTCCCATGAAAAATAGTATAAAATTAGGAAAACCGTGTGCACGGGCCATAGCCGGTCGTCCAAACCCTAGATGCCCCCACACGTCCATTTTTATTATTGTTATACTTTTCATGTTTTCATAATCCCATGAAATTCCTTGATTTCATGATATTTCCTTCAAATTATGAAATTTCCTTTAAATTGTGAAATAATACATAAAATTAGGGAAAACGCATGGGACCGGGCCATGGCCGGCCAACCATGCTCCAAGACGGTCGTACACGCCCACACGTCCCTTATTTTATTATTATTATTTTTCCCTCATCTCATGGAAACTCCATGATTTGAACAAAACTCTTTAATTTTAGCAAAACTCCTTGATTTTATCATATTTCCCTAAAATCATGAAAATATTATGAAAATTTTGGAAAAACGTGTGGGATTGGCCCCTTGACCGGCCGTCCATGCATTGGTCATTGATGGTCCCACACTTCATAATTCTTTCACTTTTTCATTATTTTTCCTTCATCGCATGAAGTTTTGACGGTTTTATCAAAAAACCCTGATTTCTTCATATTTTCTAAAATGATTGCTCAAACGCACATCCGAAAATATCAAAATTCTCAGAACTGAGATACGAACACTTTAGGGACATGAGCATGTTGCGTTGACCAACCAAGGTTGTCTCTTTGTCTCTCAATGAGCCGGTCTTAAATATGTTCACAATTTTGTCTAATTTGCGCAATTGCATGTATTAGGTCCAAAATTCTTCCAAACGACTTGGAACTTCATGGAACGATCAACATTTGATCCCGTGACCACCCAGGGCCTGACTCCTTGGTCGGTCCTCCACCTATTCATAATTAATTAGGTTTTATCACCTAATACTGAACCCAGAAGTAATTCGAATAAATGATTAAACCATCATTTAATCATTCTTTCATCAACAAGTCACCAACTCTTCAAGAGGTCTTGGTGTTTGCTCGCATGAGCATATGGGTGTTACTTGATTGACCAACGGTCTCATGAAACCAATCCTTCCTTCGTTCCATGGTGAAATTCCTAACAAACCATGAAGTGGTCATCAATTGATCAAATTAGGGTTTCTGAGTCCAAGGATTATAATTCCAGATTCAAACACTAATAAATTTATGATGATCTCATGATCAATATTCTTATTAATTATACTCGGTTCAACTACCAGTATTTTAATTAATATTTTATTTTGGTCATGCTACCAATAATTCATTAGATGAGCAACACTTGCTCAGATAAGTAATACTTGCTCAAATCAGAGAATATTGGTTCAACTATCAATATTCAGCAAATCATCGAATGAGCAATACTTGCTCGCCTCAACTATCAACGTGAGGATCATGCCTACGTTCAATCCATGAGTTTCAGGACATTTTTAAAAAATCATGTTCAACTCATTAAATACATAGAATCTTCGTCCCATGATTTCACGAAGTCAGCAACTGACTAAACTAACCACGAGACGTCAATCGTGTCACTTGGGGGGATATCAACTTGGGTTTTGGTCTGGCGGTTTACGGCACGTGTGTTCAAACACACGATAGAATGTGAGCAAGTCGTGCAATCAGTTAAAGGAGTTAACAAAGTAGTAGGTGGAAAATCAACCAAGTCTTCGCACGATGAGCAACTGGTTTCAAACACTATTTCCATCTCTCCACTCTTTGATTCCATCAACTGTCACATTTCATGGGATCATGGTGTCTACAATTCCAGCAATATAAATAAGTCTCTGAAACATGATTGAAACAACAACAGAAACAAAGATTTCGCGTCTCAAAGACAATACGATATCAACAACTCATCAATTGAGCAATTACTCTTAACTGAGCAATCTCAATCATTCAGAACTTATCATATTCAGAATTCATAACACACCTACAATCTTTGATTACCATTGATTCCACATATTTCTTAGGTTCCCTCCTACAGATCAACCCATCCTCTCTTGTGACCGAATTTACTCTAGAATGACCATTGTCTTGGTTTAGGCCGGAGTACTACAGATTGATCTCTGGAATTCAAAGCACCTCCTTTACAGTGGTGCATCTGTGTGAGGTTGAAAATTTTGCTCGGTTCAAGGAGTCTCATCCGCACGGTCGTCTCCTCAATTCCTTAAAAACCAGCAAATCATTTTTCCCCATCTACAGATTGGCGACCACAGTGGGAGATCATTCTCTCGGTCGTAACTTCAAACTTTCATAGGATGGTCGGTATTAGGAGTAATTCGACTACTCTAAACTCAATCCATAATCTTTCAAAAGACGATATTCCTCCTTCCAACGTTGCGTCTGACAACGCGGAAAATAGGGAAATCCCAACTCTAACTGAGTTGGCACGAGTTCTAGAGGTTCAAACCATAAACAAGGATCTAATGAAGGATACAATGAACCACATACTTGATTTCCTTATCAAACTCACATCCGAGCTATGCAGAATCTCCACTTCAGAAGTCCCAGCACCGGGGACTGACTCGTCACATGATGGTCCTCAAAGAAACAATTTCACTACTTATGAGAAGCCGATAGACCAGGAGTTTTCACAGCTAGTTGAAGGCTTATGAAAACTATTACACTTTTCCAGGAAGCAATGAATAAACACGTTTGATGCACTCAACCAGATATCATCTGAGGTACCATTAGCTTCCTTATCTCCAGTAGTTGAAGAAACGTTCCTGACGTCTGAGCACTCAATCGACAACATCACATTTGGAGAAGAGGACCGCATAGCAAACGAAGGACATAATCGAGCCTTGTACGTAACCAGTTTTATCAAAGACTCTGAGTTCAAGAGAGATCTCGTTGATACAGGCGCTTCTACAAATATTGTCACTATGAAGACCCTCAAGGGGGCCAAGTTTCCACGAAATAAAATCATTCGTCATCCCATCTTGATGACAGGTTTTGAAGGAAGCCACATCCATACATAGACCTGAAGGTGGGGCCTATTCAATCAAAATCCAAGTTCCACGTGATTGAACAAGAGACTGACTATCACATGATACTCGGGCGGCCATGGCTCCATGATAACAGGGTGTTATCTTCAACATACCATCAATGCATGAAAGCTCTAATCAATAACAAAATTATTCGTATTACGGCTTCATCATCTCCTTACGTCCCGGTCTATGATGCTGAATTCCTTGAGTCACAGAAGAACATCCCTGAACCTCCAAACAAGATTTACAGTGCTCCACTCCCAAGCTGGGAGTCCGTCGAAAAAGCTGCAAACGAGCCGTCATCCTCAAACGTCAAGTCAGTTAAGCCACCAGCCACACTAATTAAATGCCACAAGGATCATATCTCAACTCAGGGATTTAATTTCATAAGAAGTCATGATGCGGAGAGTAGAATCATTTACTGGCGCAAGGATTAGCAATTAGCAAGGGAGAACGACGAAGAGTCTCCCCGCCCCAAAGAATCATGTTAGAGTGAATCATCACTCGAAGAAGAGGTTCAAGATGATCCTCGAAAATTACAAGACGGCACTGAATCCACCACTGATGATCTCGAAACGATCAACATCGGAACGGAGGATGATCCAAGGCAAATTCTAATTAGATCAGCAGTATTACCAGAAGAACGGACAGAGTTAATAGCACTACTGAAAGAGTATCAAGATGTATTCGCATGTAAGTACGAAAAAATTCCTGGTCTAGACGATAAATTGGTTACTCATCATTTGCACATCACTCCTGGCTCCAAAGCTGTCAAAAAACCGCCTAGATAGTTCAGACACGAAGTCGAAGAACAAATCAATGTCGATATTCAGAAACTATTAGCAGCAGGGTTCATCAAATCTATTCAACATCCAACATGGCTGGCGAACGTTGTTCCTGTCAAAAATAAAAATGGTCAAATCAGACGCTGTGTTGATTTCAGAAATCTGAACAAATGTTGTCCGAAGGATGACTTTACCCTACCCAACATTGATATGCTAGTAGATGTAACCAGCGGTCACGGTATGTTCTCATTGATGTATGGATACATCGGATACAAGAAGATCAAAATGTACGAACATGATGCCAACAAGACTGCATTCCGTACTCATATCGGTAACTTCCACTACACAGTGATGCCTTTTGAATTAAATAATGCCGGTGCCACATATCAATGAACCATGACCGCCATATTCCATGACATGATGCAAAAGCAAGTGGAAGACTATGTCGATGATGTCGTGGTCATATCGAAGACTCGAGCATCTCACTTCCAAGTTCTAAGGCAAGTTTTTGAAATATGTCGAGAATACAAACTAAAGATGAACCCTCTGAAGTGCACTTTTGGTGTTTCCTCCGGAAAGTTTCTAGGTTTCCTGGTTACAGCAGAAGGAATCAAAGTCGATCTGGACAAGATGAAATATATTACTTCCATACCTCCTCCACGCACCGTGAAAGAACTCCAAAGTTTCATGGGCAAGGTAAACTATATTCGGCGTTTCATCCCTGGATTAGCTCAGCTCATTGCTTCATTCACCCCTCTATTGAAGAAGGGAGCCAGTTTTACATGGATTGATGTACAACAAGAAGCATTCCATATAATACAATAGATGTTCTTATCCTCTGCTGTCATGAAGTCACCGGTGCAAGGACGACCATTGATACTCTACACAGCTGTTGATGGTGGATTTTATACAAGGGGTAAAATTGTAAAACCCCATGACCTAGTGTTACCAGCAACACATTAACTAAGAACATTTAATTCAGGTATCAACAATTAATGGGGGTATTTTTTCAAAATGACAGATTAGGGTTTTCGACACAGAACCTTAATTCCAAAACTAAGCCGCATACTGCGCACCATGGCAACGATGCCAAAACCAAGCCGCATACTGCGCACCACGGCTACGACGCCAAAACCAAGCCGCATACTGCGCACCACGGCTACGACGCCAAAACCAAGCCGCATACTTCGCACCACGACTACGATGCCAAAACCAAGCCGCATACTGCGCACCATGGCAACGATGCCAAAACCAAGCCGCATACTGCGCACCATGGAAACGATGCCAAAACCAAACTGCATACTGCAACCATGCCAAACTAAGTCCCTATGCCATTGACACATGACAAAGTAGCGCCCTAGGCTTGCAAAATGTGCAACCTAGGCCAACATGGTCGTGCGTGCCATTAGCACATGCCAGTACGCACCACTATCCAATTTCTATTTTCAAGCCGCTATGCCCAGCTAGCGCCCACAACTTGGCCCAACAGCCGTGTGTGCCATTGGCACATGCCAAACGCACCGCTAGCCACTTTCTCTTCCTGAGTTTCACTTAAGGTCTGTTTTCACACCTTCATAAGCCTCAAAACCTAAATACTCACGCGTTCGGGTATAGGAAATTCTTATACCATCAGATGGACAGGCTGACCGTCAAAATCCGAGTTCGTATGAGAATTCTACAATGGTTTTAGTGAATGGCGCCAATTATCAAAATCCTAAACCACAAGCGCTTCCTTGCAGCTTGGCCAGGCGTGCCATCCGCACATGCCAAAACGCTCACTAGCCACTTTTTCTACCAAGCCGCTAAACTAGCGCCCTCAACTTGGCCCAGATGGCGTGCGTGCCATTGGCACATGCCAACACGCACGCTAGCACTTTCTATTCCAAGCCGCTATGCTATTGGCATATGCCAAAAAGTAGCGCACGCAACTTGGCCAAAGTGGCCGTGCGTGCCGTTGGCACATGCCAACACGCAACCACTAGCCAATTACCATTCCAAAGCCGCTATACCATTGTAGCGCCTGCGACTTGTCCAAAGTGGTCGTGCATGCCATTTGCACATTCCAACATGCAACCACTAGCCACTTTTATTCCCAACCTGCTAGCCAATTTCCAAGGCATTCCGTACATGCCACATGCTCCACTAGCGACTTTGGCATTGTCATTCGCACTCAAAGTGCAACTTGCGGCCAAGGCATTCCGCACATGCCATTGGCACATGCCAAATGCTCCACCAAGCGAATTTGGCATTGCCATCCGCACTCAAGGTACAACTCGCGGCCAAGGCATTCCGAACATGCCATTGGCACATTCCAAATGCTCGCGACTTTGGCATTGCCATCCGCACTCAAAGTACAACTCGCGGTCGATACATCCGCACATGCCATTGGCACATGCCGCAACGCTTTACTAGCAACTTTGGCATTGCCAATTGCGTCCAAATCTCGAGACATCAACACAAACTGGGGGATGCTTTCTTGGGGTTTTTGTTTGGCGGTCACAACGTGAAGCGTACACTACGCTCACAATAAAGCAAGGCGTGCAAGGAATGAATACGGTCAATTAAATAAGGAAATTTATGGTGAAAACGTTTTTCACCATAAAGCCAACGGTTTTCACCTCTTCTGTTTTAATTGACACATTTACTCAATTCCTTAATGAGGCCAGGGTACGTTCAATCTCACTTGTATAAATAGGTTTCACCTATTCTGCCAAAACATACAAGTCTTAGTCAGGCAAAAATACAACACTATCAGATAGCAACTTTGCAAGCTCTCTCAAAAGCTTCCGTCACTAGCAAGCTTCCGCAAACTTCTACACTTCTGATACAAGTCGAGATACTACCTATCCAGAACTCTCTGGTCTCATCACCCTTCTTTGCTATCCTCCCCAAATAAACCCATCTCCTCCACTTTGTGACCGAAGAAAATATGGAATGACCATCTTCTTGGTTTAGGCCAGAGTTGTACAGATTGATATATCGAATCAAAAATGCTCACATGCAGCACATTTGTTTAAGGGTTTAAACCAGCCTCTCCACCATCGAATTTACCAAATTCGGCAGAGGAGATTTTCTCCCATAAACAATTGGCGACCACAGCGGGAGTTTTAATCTCTCGGTTACAATATCAGGACCTAGGTTCTACCCTCAATAATTCGCGCAAACATGGTTGGATATCAAACCATATCCGCAGATACTGATCCTTCTCGAAGACATGACCATCCGCCAACTTCTGGAAGCAATGCAACCAGTGAAGAACTCCCAATACTGGTTGACCTGATGCGAGCTCAGGAGATTCACGCCAAAAATATGGATCTAATGAAGGATTCGATCAACACCATACTCGAATTCCTCATCATCTTAGCATCGGAGCTAAGTGTCTCATGTCTTCCAAAAGATCAGGAACATGGGACTAACATCCCGAATAAGCATCCTCAAATTAACGGCTTCACCGCTAACAGGAAGTCGGGAGATCAGGAGGCGACCGCGCTGGTAGAGAATTTGTGTGAATTGTTGCATCTCTCCAGAGACCATCGGGTAAAAACGTTTTCAGCCATTAACCAAATAGCACTGAACGCATCTCTAGTCCCAGTGCCCACATGGACTCCAAGGACACCTGGGAGATCCGCCAGCAACATTACTTTTACTTACGATGACATGATGGTAGAAGAGGGCCATAACCGATCCCTGCATGTTATGGACCTCATCAGGAGCACAGAGTTTAGGAGAGCGCTCATTGACACAGGTGCATCTTCCAATGTCATCACCCTAAAAATTCTCAAAGATTCCAGGGTACGACCTAACGAGGTCATGCAACGGCCCACTACAATGACAGACTTCGAGGGAAACCAAACTAGTACATATGGTTACATCAGCCTGGACCTCACAGTGGGACCAATTCAATCAAGCGTGAAGTTCGAAGTGATCGAAAAGGAACCAGATTACCACATGATATTGGGAAGGCCGTGGATGCACGATATCAGAATTGTTCCCTTGACATACCATCAATGTCTGAAAACAGTTCTGAACGTGGAAGTAGTCCGCATCCCTGCGTCACTATCCTCCTATGCACTTGTCTACTGCATAGAAACACATGGGCCGAGGGGCTCAAGGGATACGACGACCAAGGTGCATAGTTTCCCACTGCCAAAGTGAACGTCACTCAGAGACGGCAATGAACCAGAGCTACTCAACAAAGAAGACCTATCTCTCGTCGTCCCATCATAAAGAAGACTCACCAATCCCCCATTATCGGGCCAGGGTGCAACCCGTACCCACGCTAAGCGAGAACACACCATTACCTCAAGACGAAGCAAAAAGGGAAAGCTCACGTATTATCATCGTTGTTAGCAATTAACAGGGGATACCACAATCCGGTCTCTCCGCCAAAGAGAATGTATTCACAACGATCAGGAGGAAGTTCCCGATGCCCCTCAGAAGCTGCAAGACGGGACCGACTTAACCACAGACGAGCTCGACACTGTCAATATAGGGGATGAAGAATTCCCACGCCCCATTTTAATTAGTTCAGCCTTACACTCAACAGAACGCTCGAAGCTAGTCGATCTACTCAAGGAATACCAATACGTATTCACATGGATATACAAAAAAATGCCTGGTTTGGATGAAAAACTGGTTACCCACCATCTGCATGTAATACCCGGGTCCAAACCGGTCAAGCAACTTCCAAGAAAATTTAGGCACGATGTGGAAGAACAAATCAAGGTGGAAGTTCAGAAACTACTAGACGCTGGTTTCATCAAGCCCATTCATCACCCCACTTGGTTGGCCAATATTGTTCCCGTCAAGAAGAAAAATGGCAAGATAAGGTGTTGTGTCGACTTCAGAGATTTGAACAAGTGCTGCCCTAAAGACGATTTTCCGCTCTCTAACATCGACATGTTGGTAGACGCTACCAGTGGGCATGCCATGTTCTCTTTTATGGATGGATATAGCGGCTACAACCAGATAAATATGTATGAGCATGACGCAAGTAAGACTGCTTTTTGAACCCCTCTTGGAAACTTCTATTACACTGTGATGCCTTTCGGCCTGAAGAACGCTGGTGCTACTTAACAACGTGCCATGACCACCATCTTCCACGATATGATGCACAAGCAAGTTGAAGATTACGTAGACGATGTGGTGGTTAAATCGAAGACTCGAGCAGCTCATCTAGAGACACTGCGACAAGTGTTCAAAAGATGCACCCTTTGAAATGCGCTTTCGGCGTCTCTTCGAGGAAGTTATTAGGGTTCCAAGTAACGGCTGAAGGGATATAGGTCGACCCAATCAAGACACAATCTATCCTGATGATGCCGCCCCCAAGAACTGTAAAGGAGATCCAGAGTTTCATCGGTAGGATAAACTACATTTGCCGCTTCATACCGGGACTGGCACAGCTCATTACCGCATTCACCCCTTTGGTAAAAAAGGGGGCGAGTTTCACATGGACTTCGCCTCAACAAGAAGCATATCATAAGATCCAACAAACACTATCTTCCCCAATCGTCATGAAATTTCCTATGCAAAGGAAACCGCTATGTCTCTACACAGCTTTCAGTGAAACTGCCATTGGAGATCTCCTCACTCAAGAAGATGACGAATGAACCGAATATCCCATATACTACTTCAGTCGTATGTTAAGAGATGCCGAACTCAGATACCCCAGAGAGAAAAAAGCATGTTTAGCACTGATCCACTCCATCCAGAAATTCAGGCACTACCTCCTTTCCAATAAGGTGATGCTGATATCAAAGTCATATCTTGTAAGGTTTCTCCTCTCAAAACCTTCCCTGATAGGGAGGCCGTCTAAGTGTCTTCTACAGCTGTCAGAGTTCGACATAACGTGTACTGCCCCGAGGGCCATAAAAGGACAGGCCATCGCAGACTTGCTAGCAGCATTCCCAGGAGAAAATGCCGCGGAACTGCGTGAAGATCTCCCTGGGGACTTTCCAGAAATTCTCTCAGTCAAAGAAGAAGCATGGATGTTGTTCTTCGACGGCTCATCCACCCCCAACACCAATACTGGAGGAGCGGGTATAATACTGGTATCCCCTGCTGGGGAAGTGTTATCACACTTTTTAAAGCTAGACTTCCCCTGCACCAACAACTCAGCCGAATATGAAGCCTTCCTCATAGGATTGTCACTAGCTAAACAAGATGGGGCCACACGTTTGGAGATAAGAGGGGATTCTAAACTGCTCATCAACCAGGTGAACGGGATTTACGCATTAAAAGAGCTAACACTGGCACCATACAGAACTGAAGCACAGAGATTACTAAATTATTTCGCCGATGCAACTATCACACATATTGGCCGAAGCGGTAATAGGCACGCCGATTGCCTGGCTACACTGGCGTCAAGACTACAGTTCAAAGGATCCGAAGAAAGCCTGACAGTGAGGAAATGAACCATAGCCTCAACGTGGATTTCACAAGCTGAGAAGACCGAAGACGATGACTGGAGGGCCCCTATCATCCAAGAACTCAACAGCTCACTTTTCCAAGGGAAAGTCGGTCTCAAGACTTTGCGAAACTTCTTCGTGATTCAAAATGTTCTGTATCATCGAAACCCGGATAGCTCCCAGTCAAGGTGTCTCGGAAAAGAAGAAACACAACAACAACTTGAACATGTCCATACTGAAGTCTGTGGAATCACATCAGTGGTAACTCTCTACCACCGCCTACAACGACTTGGATATTTTTGGCCGGAAATGGAAGCCCAATCTCGATTGCTCTAGAAGACGTGCCCCAATTTCCAGGCACCCCCATGTCAAATATAATTCCTTAACATCAACTATTCTGGGGACTGGCAAGAGCCATACATTAGTTTCCTCCGCGATGGCATTCTCCTTACCGACAAAGAAGATGCATCCAAGTTAAAATAAAAGTCAAAGAGATTTGTGTTTCACGATGGGGTTTTATATCGCAAGAGTTTCGGGGGAAGTCTACTAGGTGTTTAGGCGATAGAGAAGTCCCAGTTATATTAAGATAAGTACACGATGGCGAACACCAAGGGAAACACAAGATGTTCCTGCAGATACATGAGAAGTACTACTAGCCAACCATGGAAGATAACGCAGCCGTTTTCGTCCAGAAATGTCATGAATGTTATGTCCACGGAAATCTCATCCATGCACCTCCAACCCCCCTACACTCAATAAGTATCCCGTGGCCCTTTTATAGCTGGGGACTCGACATCATCGGAAAAATCAACCCGCCATCCTCAAAACAGCACGAATACATACTAACCGCAACCGAGTACTTTACCAAATGGGTTGAAGTGGTCCCACTGAAAGGAACCACCGGAGCCACAATCGCAGCATTCATCAAGGAACAGATCATCTATCGTTTCGGTGTACCTAAGTATATCATCACCGACAATGGCACACCTTTCGCTAACAAGCAGGTACAAGACTTACTTGAGGGGTACGACACTAAACAAGTATTCTCCACCATCTACTACCCGCAGGGAAATGGGCAAGCCGAAAGCACCAACAAGACTTTGATCCGGATCCTCAGCCGAACAGTACACGACAATCCCAGGACTTGGCATGAGCAACTACCAATGGATCTCTGGGCATACATAAAATCTCCTAGAATCTTCACCGGCATGTCTCCCTACTCTCTTGTCTATGGCACAGATACAATTCTCCCGGCAGAAATCAAAATTCCATCTACCTGAATCGCCACCGCAAGTGGACCTCAATGGAGTGAAGCCGAGACGCTGAACGCCAGAATAGCATAACTAGACACTATAGACTCTAGAAGATATCGGGCGGAAGAACATGCACAAGCATACAAAAACAGGATTTCCAGGGCATACAACAGCACTGTGAAGCCTAGAGTTTTTAAAAAGGGAGATTTGGTGCTGAAAACTGCCAAACACATTCAGCAAGATGTATCGGCGCCAAATTTTTTCCCAAATGGGAAGGGCCATATATAATCACCAAGGCATACGACAGCGGGTACTACAAGATTATCAAAGAAGATGGAGGAAAACTAGAGGCAGTCATCAACGGAAAATGCCTTAAAGCATACTATGCTTGATTGCTTTCCCTCAACACTCTATATCAAAGTGTACACACCCAACACTCTTTTTTCTTATGTTTTCCTTACCTATTATCAAAACATCCATATAACCCAACAGATTAATAAAAATTCCTTTATTCATTCAAAATCTTTTTAAAAAAAAATCTTGCAACGCAAATCAGAAAATCCCATTTAGTAAATCATAATCCCTACAAAACATCATCTTCAATCGACTATGATATCTCTCAGTCCTACTCTTCAAATCTCGAGTTAACCCTTCGATCCTCTGAGACTCCATGGCCAAAGCTTTCTCCTCTTCCAGAATGGCTTTGGTGGCAGGAATCACACTAGCAAGAATACCAGCTCTGTCGACTTTCACAATATCAAGACGATGCCGCAACCAACTAATGTTGAACTCCAAGGACTCACAGGTAGCCACCATGCTCTCCCATCTCTGAATTGTCGGCTCTGCAACAACACGAATGGATGTACTCTCCATTTCAATGATCATTGGCAGAAGGAAATTCACTACAGAAACCAAGGCAGACGAACAATATTTCACTACGCTCCTGGTAGCAATATAGCCGTACGTCTTCCATATCCTTATGTAAAGAGTCACAAAATCTTTTTGCACCAGGAAACCACCAACGTTCCGGTAATTGGAAGAGAGGCACCTCATGCGAGTCCCAAATGACAAACCCGCATAAGGGTATTCGTGACAAGAAATCCCTAAATCAACATTCTCCAAATCTGCAGCAGCCAACGAAGTCGGGTTTGAAGGCATGGGAGAAACTAGATCATCCTCATCGATAACAGTAACACATGCTCCAACGGGATATCGATGTATGAAAAAATAATTTATCATTCATCAATGAACAAACGATGAAGTAATCATTGATCAACATAAGAAAAGGGAACATACCGGTATGATCTTCTTGACCCGCATAACTCTAGTTGGGATGCTTTCGTAAGAGTCAGATCTTGCGTCTTTACCCGGAGAATCTGGACGATTGGAGGATGATTCGTCTCTGGGAGACATAACAAAGAAGGAAAAGAGCTCAATAAGAAGAACCTTTTATCAAAAGGGAGATGGTGTAGTTATGCTAAAAATGAATGCGGAATCCTAAAAAAGGAAAAGAAGTAATGAGGAACATAACGCCTTTGTATTTTTAGCATGAATGGTTCCCTAGTTAAAATCCGTGTGTGAAGAAAAGTCAAAACTGCTTTCCAACTTTCCGTTGGTCCCACCAATCGCGCCGACCTGTCAATGCCGCCCAAGCTGCACCAAATATCACGTCCATCTTCCACCGGACCCACCAACTAGAACGCCAGCTTCTCTAGTCCCACTAGCTAGCATGCTCAATCTCCCAATTCGCGCCAGCTACTCAATGCTTCCCAACTTCCTGTTTCCGCCAATTTTTGCCAACCTCCCGCTTCGTGCAAAAACTGCCAAAGAAAAGGATTCTGAATCCAATTCGCATCTCAGAAAAAAGGTCAGATAAATCTCCTCACTTCTCTTTCAGATTTTGTCTTGGCACCATCTTATGCTTACCTCACAACAAAGCTCATGTTTCGAGCTAAGCAGGGGACTTAATGTTGATGGTGGATTTTAGACAAGGGGTAAAATCGTAAAACCCCATGACCTAGTGTTACCAGCAACACATTAACTAAGAGCATTTAATTCAGGTGTCAATAATTAATGGGGGTATTTTTTAAAAATGCCAGATTAGGGTTTTCGACACAGAACCCTAATTCCAAAACTAAGCCGCATACTGCGCACCATGGAAACGATGCCAAAACCAAGCCGCATACTGCGCACCACGGCTACGACGCCAAAACCAAGCCGCATACTGCACACCATGGCTACGATGCCAAAACCAAGCCGCATATTGTGCATCATGGCAACGATGCCAAAACCAAACTGCATACTGCAACCATGCCAAACTAAGTCGCTATGCCATTGGCACATGTCAAAGTAGCGCCCTAGGCTTGCAAAACGTGCAACCTAGGCCAACATGGCCGTGCGTACCATTGGAACATGCCAACACGCACCACTAGCCAATTTCTATTTTCAATCCACTATTCCCAGCTAGCGCCCACAGCTTGGCCCAATAGCCGTGTGTGCCATTGGCACATACCAAACGCACCGCTAGACACTTTCTCTTCCTAAGTTTCACTTACGGGCTGTTTTCACACCTTCAGAGGCCTCAAAACCTAAATATTCCCGCGTCTAAGTATAGGAAATTCTTTTCCTGTCAGATGGACAGGCTGACCGTCAAAATCTGAGTTTGTATGAGAATTCTGCAATGGTTTTAGTGAAGGGCGCCAATTAGGGTTACAAAACCCTAAACCACGAGCGCTTCCTTGCAGCTTGGCCACGCGTGCCATCCGCACATGCCAAAACGCTCACTAGCCACTTTTTCTACCAAGACGCTAAACTAGCGCCCTCAACTTGGCCCATATGGCGTGCGTGCCATTGGCACATGCCAATACGCACGCTAGCCACTTTCTATTCCAAGCCGCTATGTTATTGGCACATGCCAAAAAGTAGCGCCAGCAACTTGGCCAAAGTGGCCGTGCGTGCCGTTGGCACATTCCAACACGCAACTACTAGTCAATTCCCATTCCAAAGCCACTATACCATTGTAGCGCCCGTGACTTGGTCAAAGTGGCCGTGCGTGCCATTGGCACATGCCAACACGCAACCACTAGCCACTTTTATTCCCAACCTGCTAGCCAATTTCCAAGGCATTCCGCACATGCCATTGGCACATACCACATGCTCCACTAGCGACTTTGGCATTTCCATTCGCACTCAAAGTGAAACTTGCGTCCAAGGCATTACGCACATGCCATTGGCACATGCCAAATGCTCCACCAAGCGAATTTGGCATTGCCATCCGCACTCAAGGTACAACTCGCGGCCAAGGCATTCCGGACATGCCATTGGCACATGCCAAATGCTCCACCAAGCAACTTTGGCATTGCCATCCGCACTCAAAGTACAACTCGCGGTCGAGACATCCCGCACATGCCATTGGTACATGCCGCAACGCTTCACTAGCAACTTTGGCATTGCCAATTGCGCCCAACTCTCGAGACATCAACACAAACTGGGGGATGCTTTCTTGGGGTTTTGGTTTGGCAGTCACAGCGTGCGGCGTACACTACGCTCTCAATAAAGCAATGCGTGCTAGGAATGAATACGGTCAATTAAATAAGGAAATTTATGGTGAAAACGTTTTTCACCATAAAGCCAACGGTTTTCACCTCCTCTGTTTTAATTGACACATTTACTCAATTCCTTAATGAGGCCAGGGTAAGTTTAATCTCACTTGTATAAATAGGTTTCACTTATTCTTCCAAAACACACAAGTCTTAGTCAGGCAAAAATACAACACTATCAGATAACAACTTTGCAAGCTCTCTCAAAAGCTTCCATCACTATCAAGCTTCCGTAAGCTTCTACACTTCTGATACAAGTCGAGATACTACCTAGACAGAACTCTCTGGTCTCATCACCCTTCTTCGCTATCCTCCCCAAATCAACCATTCTCCTCCACTTTGTGACCGAAGCAAATCTGGAATGGCCATCTTCTTGGTTTAGGCCAGAGTTGTACAGATTGATATCTCGAATCAAAAGTGCTCACGTGCAACACAATTGTTTAAGGGTTTAAACCAGTCTCTCCACCATCGAATTTACCAAATTCGGCAGAGGCTATTTTCTCCCATAAACAACAGCTTCTAGTGATGTTGCTATTGGAGCACTCCTTGCTCAAGAAAATGACGAATAAATCGAACAACCAATCAACTACATCAGTCGTACAATGCTGGATGCTCAACTCCGATACCCAAAAGCTGAGAGAGAATGCCTAGCATTAGTACATGCAATTCAAAAATTCAGACACTACTTGCTATCTAACAGAGTCTTGCTCATTTCCAAGGCTGACCCTATAAAGTTTCTACTATCAAAGCCGACCTTGATAGGAAGACTAGCAAAGTGGATACTCCAGATGTCAGAATTCGACATAGCATGTACACCACCCAAAGAAATCAAGGGCCAAGAAGTGGCAGACTTACTCGCTGCTTTTCCAGGAGACGATGCAACAGTGTTACATGAAGACGTACATGGTTAGTTTGCAGATGTCTTAGTCATCAAAGAAGAGACATGGATTCTATATTTTGACGGTTCCGCTACCCCTAGCAATGACACTGGAGGAGCAAGCATAGTACTAGTCTCTCCATCTATCGAGGTTTTCTCATATTCATTCAAGCTGGATTTTCACTGCACCAACAATTCAGCAGAATATGAAGCCTTCTTACTAGGATTGTCTCTAGCTAAGCAAGCTGGAGCAACATACCTCGAGATAAGGGGAGATTCAAAACTACTAGTCAATAAAATGAATGGAACATACTCTCTCAAAGAAATAATGCTTACTCCATTCAGAACTGAAGCTCAACGGATATTAACTTATTTCGCTGATGCAATGATTGTCCATACTGGACGAACTCACAATAGACACGCCGACTGTCTGGAAACTCTCGCTTCTAAGATGCAATTTCAAGGAGCAGAGAAGACCATCACTGTACAAAGGCATACTATGTCATCTACCTGGCTTGCTCAAGTCGAAGAAATCCAAGCAGATGATTAGCGAGCACCTATTATTCATGAATTGAGCAGTTCTCTTTCATAAGGGAAAATCAGTCTCAAAGAATTGAGGAATTATTTTCTACTTCATGGAGCTTAATACTATCGAAACTATGATGGGTCTTTATCACGATACCTTGGACCTGATGAAGCGGACGAACAACTCAAGCGCATACATGAAAAAACCTGTGCACAGACGCTGGTGGTAACACTTTACCGAAAGCTTCAAAGAATGAGATACTATTATCCTTCCATGGAGGTTCAATCAAGAACTCTACAAAAGTCATGTCCCAACTATCAGACGCCTCCTCAACACTTGGAAGCTCTAACTACCCATCATACTGGATACTAGAGGGAACCTTACATCAAGTACCTCCGGGACAATGAGTTATCGCTGGAAAAGAAAGAAACAATCAAGCTCATTCAGAGATTTAAGAAATTTGTTTTTCTCGATGGGATCTTATATCGCATAAGTTTTGGTGGAAACCTGCTGAGATGCTTAGATGAGCATGAGATCCCAACAATCCTGAAGGAGATGCACGATGGAGAGCATCAAGGAAAGAGGAAATTATTTCTCCAGATTCATGAGAAATATTACTGGCCGACAATGGAAGATGATGCAGCTGCGCACGTTCAAAGATGTCATCAATGCCAAGTCCATGGTAATCTCATCCACACTCCTTGTCTCCCATTGAATTCTGTGAATAGTCCACGACCCTTTTATAGCTGGGGACTGGATATCATCTGGAAAATCAATCCAGCATCTTCGAAGCAGCATGAATATATCATCACTGCAACCGAATATTTCACTAAATGGGTTGAATCCATTCCTCTTCGAAGCACCACTGGAATCACGATTGCATCCTTCATCAAAGAGTACATAATATGCAGATTCGGTGTTCCCAAACATATTGTTACCGATAATAGAACCCATTTTGCCAACAAGCACGTGACAGAATTACTCGAGGAATACGGAATCAAACAAGTTTTCTCTACACCATACTATCCCCAAGGAAACGGGCAAGCAGAAAGCACCAACAAAACTTTGATTCACATTCTCAGTCGAATAATTATGATAATCCCCGAACCTGGTACGAACAATTGCCTATGGCTTTATGGGCTTATCGAACCGCGCCAAGGAGCTCGATCGAGACTTCACTGTATTCTCTTGTCTATGGGGCTGATGCCATACTGCCGACAGAAATCAAAATACCTTCAGCAAGGATCGCAACATCTAATGGAGTGTAATGGGATGAAGCCGAAGTGTCCAACTAAAGAGTTGATGAACTGGACATGCTCGAGTCAAAGCGGTCTAAGGTGGAAAAATATATAGAAACCTATAAGAAAAGAATCTCCAGAGCCTATAACAAAATGGTAAGACCTCGAACATTTCAAGTAGGGGATCTGGTATTAAAGACAGCAAAGCACATTCAACAAGACATGTCTGCTCACAAGTTCTCCCCGAAATGGGAAGGGATGTATGTAGTTATCAAAGCAATATCCAGCGGATACTACAAAATCTTAAAAATTGATGGGGGAGTGGAAGGAAATATATTCAACGGAAAATGGCTCAAAGAATATTATGCCTAATCCATAGAAAACAATTGCCTTTTCATCATTCCAAGCATTTTCAAAAATGTAATTTCCATTCCTCCAAAGAGAATTCAAATTCTCCTTTGTTCATTAAACATTTCATAAATGAGCAAAATCCATTCGTACTATGATCAATTATTCCACCTAACCAGAAACTTAAATCAATTCAAAAACAACAATCATAAATGCTCACTCAGAGCAAACCATCCAGTAGTGGATAATCCCTATAAGAAACTTTGTCAAGTTTCTTCTGAAAGATCCTAGTCTTTACCTTCAAAACCTCAACTACCTTCTCGACCCTATCAGATTCCAGAGCCAGTATCTTCTCCTCCTCCAATAAAGAAGTGTTCATGGAAATCGCATTAGCAGCCTCTGCTGCCTTATGAATCTTGATTATCTCAAGTCAAAGACGGAGCCAGCTCACGTTAAATTGCAATGTCTCATAGTTTGAGATCATCTCATCCCATTCATGCAGCTCATGGTTTTTGATATCTCGCAAGTGCATTTGGTCATCCCAACTACCGTAGTTAAGAGAGTTGGAAGAAAGCATTTCCATGCCTCTGTAGTGGCAATATGGTCATACTTCTTCCAGATCTTAGTATACAGAGGCGCATGATATATGGGAACGACGAACCCGCCAATCACTTTATTGTCCGGGAAAGTATTGATCAAAGGGGCTTCAAATGGGAGTCCAGCTGCATGATATTCACGGGAATGAACACTGTCTCCTATCCCCACAGACTCTACAGAATCTTCACTGATTCGGTCGGTGCTATCCTCAACCTCAACTATAGTCACAGACTTTCCTCTCCTTCTTCTGGCATCGACAATGACGCGAACATCTGCCTGTAATGAAATGAAGGAGTATTTAATTTCAATAAGAGCACATTATAATCTCAAGAGTTATAAGATTACTCACAGATGACCCAACCTCAGCACGAGATGACCTATACCGGACAGGATCTCTAACAGGTCGCTTGGGCCGAGAAGAAGTGTTCTTATGATTATCCTGCAATAAGTCATTTGCTTAATGATTAAATAGTCATATTGATCAGGAAAAGATGAAAAGAGATGCAACTTACTGAGATGGACGCTACTATTTCATGCTTCGACTAAGTATCATCTTGAGAAGAGATACCATAGCTTGACATGGAGGCAACAAGGTACCATCAAGAATTCTCTGCACGATGAAACTAACTCAGGAATGGAAGAAATATTTGCGTAGACGATAGACTCGAAGTTTTGAAGATATATGTGAGACATGGTAGAGGTTTATCTTCTGTGGATAGTCAATTTAGTTGCGGGTTTTACTGAAACCTAAAGATTTCAACAAGGACGACACTGAAGATACGGAAAAAAAAAAACTGGGGACTGACTCACACGGTCATGATTACACGGATTCAGGTGTAACACGTATTCTCTTAACCCGCGCAACACGTATCTCAGTACTTTCTACAAACAGGAATCACTAAGACGAGTCGAAGGTCATGATGAATTTCAGGGCACGAACATTGGTTCGTTTATTCAATCCAAGAAGAACCAACATTAATAAAAGGGTTTTCTCATTCAAAGAAAATCCTAAATCAGGAGAAAATTTGTTCAAATTATAGAAGAAATATCTACTACGAAGCCTAAGGAACATTCAAATGTTTCCCAAAAAAAAGAAGACGAAAATAAAAGCTATTCGTCAGATTCGTCATCACTATCCTTCTCATCATATGAGTCATCGGATTTTTCATCACTATCCTCCTCTTCATCAGAATCAGAATCAGCAGCGATGGGGTTCAGACGAGCTTCAAGATCATCATTTGAATCCGAATCTTCTTCCGATTCAGCTCCAATTTGCTTCATAGTCCTCTGGTACTCTCTTTCACATTGATCAGACCAAGTCTCGGGTACCTCATCTTCAAAATCATCAGCATCATATTCAGCAGGCTTCCAATCCAAGAATTGACGTTTCTCCTCAGTCCTTTGTATTTTGCGCCTGATTCAATCCTTTTCACGTTGAACCTGTTTTGCATCATCCTCATCTTTTCTTTTCCTGAGTTTATCGAAAGTAACCCTCCGCTCATTCAAGGGTACGCCAGACTTCGGCCCCTCACCCTGAGAAGCCTAGGAATTCGATACATGAACTTTGGAATCCTCATCAGAAGATCTATATGAAGAAGAGTAATTGTTGTTGTGGGACATTTTTCTGGAATCAGAAGCACAAAAGATTACCAACATGCAAACAAATCCATCGGCAAAAATGGTAATTCTTAACTCTTACCTTTTACGCTTCCAATAACAATAGTGAGAGTAATGCTAGAGTTAACAATTCAATATCGTTCGTTTCTTCGAAACCTACATAAGACAAACAAAACTCAGATTTTTCATAAAATCATGAATATTTCTACTGTGTGAACATTCACCATGGAATCATGAAAACTAAACGTTATTTCATCATAAATAATTGTTTATTTATAAATAGTATTTCACAAAACTCAAGTTTTGATTTTAGAGAAAATAATATATATTTGCATATATATATATATAAAGAAAACGTTTTATTTACTCACGTAAATAAATAAATAAAATTTTAACGTGAGCAAGGCTCATAAAAATAAATTTGTGGACACTCCACGGTTTCAAAATAAAAATCCATGAATAGACCATGGTTTTATAAAAAAAAATATATTTTCCTTCGTATCGTCATTCGTCTTTAAAACGAAGGTTTATTTCGACTTTGTGAAAACTCACACATCATAAGATAAAGTTTTTATTTACATGAAAGCTCATACACACAATTTTATCACTGGACACAAGTCCATATATATATAAAGAATAAAAACTTTTCTTCGTATCATCATCATTCCTTAAAACGAAGATTTCACTTCGGTTTTGTGAAAGTTCACTTTTTTCATGATAAAACTTTGGATCACATGAAAGCTCATAAACATTATTAATGAACCTAAATATTCATATATGAAGGAAAACCTCTCCTAAATCAGGGATTATTATTAGTTTTCAAAAACTAACGATTAAACGAACATACGTTTTCAAAAACGAGGGTTTTCGACGAAACCCACACTCATATATGCACATATATATAATTTTATCATGATAAATATGCGAACAACCCATAGAACTCATGAACATCAGCAAACATTTTTTTTTTCACGCATACCTGTCGGCGCCGGCGGAAAAAAGCCGGACGAAGGCAACAACGGCGACGGCGCTGGTGGTCCGGCGAATTTTTCTCTCCCCCTTGCTACTGGCGTGAAGGTGATGGAGAGATGATGAAAATTCTGGTCGTGGAAAAATTAAAAAATAAAGGAACAATTCCTTTAATATCAATTTTTATTTCCAAAACCTAATTTTCTAAGGATTTCCTTATTGGGCCTAGCCCGCAAATCCTAAACGACCAAGGTCCCGTCGTCCAAATCAGCGGATAAACACCAATTTATGTCTACCAAACGACATTCTATCATGTCACTAGAATCTTCATTCAAGTCATGGTATGCTCGTGCGATCGAAATCCGGTAACGTCTTAACTTACGACTAAATTCAATTACTTGTATTGTTTATGACAAGAAAATCACCATTCAATATTGAGTGAGGATCACGGCTTTCCTCACTAAGCATGGGACTTAATGTAGATGGTGGATTTTCGACAAAGTCTAAAATCGTAAACCCATAATTATACGAACCTCTGATCCAGCAATCAGACGCGAGTACTGAGACACGGGTCTCTCATAGAATCCTCTGATTGAGAATACTTTCTCTCAGAGTATATGTAGATATGTGGTCTCACGTCTAGACAACATCATATCTCATGAATACTTAACACTTCAGTAATTATTTCTATATAGTATCACGGGATGGACGGCTCCTAGACAGCTTGCTCTGCTAGTATAGAGCGATAACATCTTCAGGATACAAACAACGAGTTTACCCTGACTATATAAAGGATATGAAGCTCCAGCAAGCTCATATCGGAATAATTAATGCTCCTAGATAGCTTGCTCTGCTATTATAGAGCCATAAGTTAATTATTCCCAAATTCTTGGATTCATCCAAAGAAATTCCGAAAATATTCAAATATTTTCGCAGATATTTCATTACTGCAAACCATGGTTCTTCCCAGCAAAAATCCATGGGTTAGTAATAAATACTTAACGCACGGGCGTCTGAGCTACCTCTGAGTAAGCCCCGATTTAAATGGTGAAAGTGTACTCAACGACGATGCACTAAAAATCACCGCACGAACGAGTATTTCAAAATACGACAAGACGATGAACCTATGCAAAATAGGAAAGAAAATAATAAATAATTATAAATGACCAAGGCGCTGGGAGCATGGGCCCACTGACCGGCCGACCGTGTCGTGGTCAATCCCACGCCAATTTCATATTTTTATCATATTTTTTGTTATTTTCCTTGAGTTCATGAAAATTCTTTCATTTGAACAAATATCCTTCGTTTTGAGGAAACTCCTCAGTTTCATGGTGTTTCTTTCACACCAAAGAAATAATATAAAATTAGGGAAGAATATTGTGGGGAATGACCATTGGCCAACCAGCCATGCCTTGGTCCCAGCCGGCCCCATACCTCACGATTACTCATTATATTTTATTATTATTTCCCTAATTTCATGAAAACTCCTTAATCTCATGATATTTCCTTGGTCCCATGAAAAATAATATAAAATTAGGAAAACCGTGTGCACGGACCATAGCCGGTCGGCCAAACCCTATATGGCCCCACACGTCCCTTTTTATTATTGTTATACTTTTCATGTTTTCATAACGGTCTGTGAGTTAAAACCCCAAAGGTGTCACTATCCATCCACAAAAAACCCATCAAAATAAAAGTAACACAAAAACCCCAACAAAACAAAAGAAACTCGCGGTTGATGAAACCAAAATTTGGTTTCATCATAAAATTTGATGACACCCCAAAGAATTTGATGAAACCAAAATTTGGTTTCATCACAAAATTTGATGCAACCAATTTTGAAATTTGGGGTTTTTATATCAATTTTTAAAAATTTGGGGCTTTTGTATCAATTTTGTTTAAGATGGGGTTTTAATGGATCCCAACATTTGAGTGGGGTTTTTGTACCACAAGTTTGATCACCTTGGGTTTTTATGACTAGTTTTGTTTTCATAATCCCATGAAATTCCTTGATTTCATGATATTTCCTTCAAATTATGAAATTTCCTTTAAATTGTGAAATAATACATAAAATTAGGGAAAACGCACGGGACCGGGCCCTGGACGGCCAACCATGCTCCAAGCCGGTCCTACACACCCACACGTCCCTTATTTTTGTATTATTATTTTTCCCTCATCTCATGGAAACTCCTTGATTTGATCAAAACTCTTTAATTTTAGCAAAACTCCTTGATTTTATCATATTTCCCTAAAATCATGAAAATATTATGAAAATTTTGGAAAAATGTGTGGGATTGGCCCCTTGATCGTACGGCCATGCCTTGGCCATGTCTGGTCCCACACTTCATAATTATTTCACTTTTTTATTATTTTTCCTTCATCTCATGAAGTTTTGACGGTTTTTATAAAAAAACCCTAGTTTCTTCATATTTTCTAAAATAATTTCTCAAACGCACATCCGAAAATATCAAAATTCTCAAAACTGATATACGAACACTTTGGGGACATGAGCATGTTACCTTGACCGGCAAAGGTTGGCTCTTTGGCTCTCAATGAGCCGGTCTTACATATGTTCACAATTTGATCTAATTTGCGTAATTGCATGTATTAGGTCCGAAATTCTTCCAAACGACTTGGAACTTCATGGAATGATCAACACTTAATACCGTGACCACCTAGGGTCTGACTCCTTGGTCGGTCCTCCACCTCTTCATAATTAATTAGGTTTTATCACCTAATACTGAACCCATCAATAATTCAAATAAATGATTAAACCAGCATTTAATCATTCTTTCATCAACAAGTCACCAACTCTTCAAGAGGTCTTGGTGTTTTCTCACGTGAGCATATGGGTGTTACATGATTGACCCACGGTCTCATGAAACCAATCCTTCCTTCGTTCCATGGTTCAATTCCTAACAAACCATGAAGTGGTCATCAATTGATCAAATTAGGGTTTCTGAGTCTAAGGATTATAATTCCAGATTCAAACACTAATAAGTTTATGACGATCTCATGATCAATATTCTTATTAATTATACTCGGTTCAACTACCATTATTTTAATTAATATTTTATTTTGGTCACGCTGCCAATAATTCATCAGATGAGCAACACTTGCTCAGATAAGCAATACTTGCTCAAATCAGATAATATTGGTTCAACTATCAATATTCAACAAATCATCGAATGAGCAATACTTGCTCGCCTCAACTATCAACGTGAGGATTATGCCCACGTTCAACCCATGAGTTTCAGGATATTTTTACAAAATCATGTTCAACTCAGTAAATACATGGACTCATCGTCCCATGATATCACGAAGTCAGCAACTGATTAAACTAACCACGAGATGTCAATCGTGTCACTTGGGGGGATATCAACTAGGGTTTTGGTCTGGCAGTCTATGGCACGTGTGTTCAAACACATGGTGGAATGTGAGAAAGTCGTGCAATTAGTTGAAGGAGTTAACAAAGTAGTGGGTGGAAAATCAACCAAGTCTCCGCACGATGAGCAACTGGTTTCAAACACTATTTCCATCTCTCCACTCTTTGATTCCATCAACTATCACACTTCATGGGATCATGGTGTCTAAAATTCTAGCAATATAAATAATTCTCTGAATCATGATTGAAACAACAACAGATACAACAATTTCATGTCTCAAAGACAATACGAGATCAATAACTCATCAATTGAGCAATTACTCTCAACTGAGCAATTTCAATCATTCAGAACTTATCATATTCAAAATTCATAACACAACTACAATATTTGATTACCATTGATTCCACACATTTCTTAGCTTCCCTCCTACAGATCAACCCATCCTCTCTTGTGACCGAATTTACTATGGAACGACCATTGTCTTGGTTTAGGCCGAAGTACTATAGATTGATTTCTTGAATTCAAAGAACCCCCTTTGCAGCGGTGCATCTGTGTGAGGTTGAACATTTTTCTCGGTTCAAGGAGCCTCCTCCGCACGGTCGTCTCCTCAATTCCTTAAAAACCAGCAAATCATTTTTCCCCATCTACAAGTCCAGATCACACTTTCACGGGACAATGAGGTATGGGCATGTATACCGGCATGCCGTCTACACGCATGCCCGATCCTCCATGCAAAAATCGTGTCCCAAGCTTGGATTCGACCAAGATAAAAAGTGGTGCTTGCACACCTCTTCTAAAACCCTAATTCCACTAACAGTCACAGATGAGTGTCTCAAAAATCATCTCGTCCGTCCAACTTCACCGGCTTGGTTATACAGCCCTGGTCAGGAGTTAATTGGTCAGTGAGGCGTAATGGTGATCATCACCCATCACTCTACCACACTATGTGGTCGGCCAAGGGAGGACTTGCTTGCGCAACCTCCAAACCATCACATGAAGTAGGCTGGACATGAGGCGATTTTGAGATGCTCAAATAGCGATGCTTCATACATGTTGAATATACTCGATGCAGTACCTGCATAGAATACACACGATACTTCACAAGTATCGACTTCCTAAATAACTTATTTATTTAATCTAGCATTACATGGTACTTTCTGTGGGTCCCACGATCCACACACTCGAGACATCAATCGTGTCACAAACTGGGGGATACATACTGGGGTATTGGTCTGGCGGTTTACAGTGTGCAGCGCGCCATCACAAGAACGTGTCAGGAAGTCATGGAGGGTTAGTGGTGATGGGAGAAGTGGGCAAGACTGGTCATGTGACACTAATACACGACTCCACTACTCCATAAATCCACTTTCTCCACTTCCCACGAGATATGAGGGTTAGTCTTAAGATTTGTATAAACAGGATCTCCTCCCTATTTTTCAAAAGGAACAAGGCAAGACAAGACAACAGAGGCAAGTATTGATACAATCATATTCAAACACCGGAACTGATAGCTTACATCATGCAAGCCAGTTCAGATTTCTGATACAAGTCATACATAGCCAACACCTTCACAATCTCAACACCTTCTTCGCTTCCCTCCCTAAGATCAACCCCATATCCTTCACTTTGTGACCGAAACAAGTCTGGAACGGCCATTTCTTGGTTTATGACGGATTAGCACAGATTGATTTCTCGAATCTACAAGCACTCATGTGCAGTGCATTTATTTAAGGTTTAGACTCATTTCTCATCCACACACCCCAAATTACCAAAACCAGTAGAAATTGTTTTCACCCATAAACACTGTGTTATTTCTTTTCAGCATTATATTTTGTTATATAACTGAAATAATACAGGTTGTGCGTTGTTCAATCAATTAGAATATCCGACCTTTTGGTTGTCCATTACACCATTTTTCAGGATTAGTAACAAAATTTTGTAACAGCTCTTACGCAGTTGCGAATTCGCAACTGATTTTACAACAACTCAAAAATTAGCAACAGCTTCTTGCAGTTGCGAAATTTGCAATTGCAGACAGCAGTTGCGAATTTTTGAGTCGTGTTGCAATTCGCAACGGCTGACCATGCCACATATGCTTCCCAACTATGTGCAAGCTAACACCTGAATTACAGGTGTGCGAACCAACCGTGTGCAAGGTAACACCTTAAAACCCTAGATTTTATCAATCTATCCCATTCTCTCTACTCCAGAAACAACTCCCTCCTCCCCCTTCCCCCACTACTCGTACTCCTGAGGTTTTTAATTTTCTTCTTCTCACAACTTAATCACTCTAGATGTGTGAATCATAACTTTATCAAGTTTTGCTTCCTCTTCATCTTTAACGAGATCCATGAACAGCAACAATTTCTGAAGATATGTTTTGAATCGATGAAGAAGATTCGATGAAGATCATCAACAACATAAAACGAAGATTCATTGACGAAAAATGAATCGAAAGATGGGTATAATATCTTCTTATAGTTTTAGTTAAATAAATTAACTTATCCATCTTGAATTGAAATTTCAGAAAAATAAAATTTTCTATGTAGGTAACCTAATAGCTTCGATTTCATCTTTTCTCTCCTTTATGATTCATGGTTAGAGTTTAGATCTACATTAATCTCATCTTGATTTGCTTATGAGATAAAAATTTCGAAAAAATTTATCAAAAAAATTTTAGGGTTCAAGATTGATTTTTTTGTTTTGTTTTAGTTTATATCTACTCAAACTTGATTTTTGGCTTGTTAAATTTTGTGTGTTTTTTTTCCTTAACTGGATAGAGTTAGCTCATTATATAATTAAAACAACGCTTTCATTAAGCAAATGTTTCAGCTCAATTCTGTAGAACTTCGTTGATGTTTAACCATAGAATTTAGAACTACATAAAAACAAGCAATAATAAAAGAAATACTGGTTGATTGATTTTGGTTTATGCAACAGTTGGAAGGTCATCGAAGAGTCAAGTGAGGCAAGAACAAGTAAAGACTTACATGAGAGGAGAATTCCAGGAGAAGAAATCTTTTGCAGAAATATATTCGACTATATTCTGATGACAAGGTTAGTTAACAAACCCACCTTATTGCAGAAAGATATTCAACTGTGAAGTGTTCTGAAGGCTTATGATGACCGGTTCTGTTTTTGAACTTCAGGTACCACTTGAAACAATTATTATAAGGCCCTTATCTTTTATCATGTTTAATTTGACTCATTAGAGTTGAGAATCATAAGAATTCCATTTGGTAGTGCTAAAGAAACCTACGCTAGGGTGTTTTTGTGCTTAAGAATGGGTTTTCATCATTTGTCTTTGCATTTATATATTGATTCATGATATTAGATTTTCTGACTAAAAGAATTCTTTTACAAGTCCCAAATAACAATTGGTTCGATACTGGAGTGTATCCGAGGAGTATCTTGGTTGAAATAGATGAAGTTGTTACTAGGGATTTTCTAGACGGTAAACCGAGAATCAAGGCAAGTTTCTGGAAAAGAGAGGAAAACAGAAAAGGACTGATATTTTTCTCGTACCTTAATTTTTCATATTTATCTTTTTTTTTTCGTAGTTCAATGTTTGAAGGAGTTTAAGCATTAGCTTCTCGATTTTGGTAGAGTGCTCGAATGAGCTCTGTTGATATGAATTTCGTTGAGTTGTAAAGATGCTGCTGTTAGGCGTCGTGGAGATTCATATCAATTAATGGGGAAGGAGAATGTAAAGGGATTAGAATGCAACACCAAGGATGCCTCACCCTCACCAGTTTCATGCATGCAAATTGTTTGATAAAAATCCTGAAAGAAGACTTATTTGTCTTGGATATTAGAAGCTTGAGGTAAGGTTTCTGTTACTATAAGCAAAATTTACATGATTCATATGAGGTATAGTTAAGTTAATCATTGGATTTGAGCTATGGTTGTTGTTTTTGTTATGGATGAGTTTAATTTTGAAACGGAAATTATTGGAGAAGTCTTTGAATCTGATAGTAATACAAGAGTGTTATTTTTCAAATGTGAAATTAGGGTGGCCAAATGTAATTATGTTGATTTGATTACTTTAACCACCATATGTTTGCATGAGTGGTGTATGTAGTACTTGAACCTACATGGAATTAATTTGGTACATTCAGTGGACTTGAATATTTTATAAATTTGGTATACTAGGTTACAGTTTCACTCATAGTGCAGCAACTCTAGAGCTATTTTGAGGTATGATAATGATTGAATTGTGTCTAACACAAAACATGAAGGTTGTAGAGGACTGTATCACCTTTCCAGTGAGATATCATTTGCTAAATTCCTTTAGGTAACGAAGTATATAGGCACTCAAAATTGAAAATCTGGAGTACTCGTTGACTGTCGGACCCTTTAGGCAGTAATTTCGATCCTCTTATAAATTGAACAAGCTTAAGGTCTCTTTTGATCAATGTAAGATCTTTGGACGATGATTATGAACATATATTAAGGTCTCTTTTCAAATGTGAAATTAGGGTGGCCAAATGTAATTATGTTGATTTGATTACTTTAACCACCATATGTTTGCATGAGTGGTGTATGTAGTACTTGAACCTACATGGAATTAATTTGGTACATTCAGTGGACTTGAATATTTTATAAATTTGGTATACTAGGTTAAGTTTCACTCATAGTGCAGCAACTCTAGAGCTATTTTGAGGTATGATAATGATTGAATTGTGTCTAACACAAAACATGAAGGTTGTAGAGGACTGTCTCACCTTTCCAGTGAGATATCATTTGCTAAATTCCTTTAGGTAACGAAGTATATAGAAATTTTAAAATATAGGCACTTGAAATTGAAAATCTGGAGTACTCGTTGACTGTCGGACCCTTTAGGCAGTAATTTCGATCCTCTTATAAATTGAACAAGCTTAAGGTCTCTTTTGATTAGTGTAAGATCTTTGGACGATGATTATGAACATATATTAATTGTTCCACTCTGATGTATAGATTGTTACTTGCACCTGTTTTAAGAAGTGCTTTCATGTGTGGTGTTCATCCCTTTGTCAGTAGTTTTATCTTGTTTACATTTTGACTTAGGTGAATGTTGCTTATAGATTGTTACTTGACTCGATTTGGTAATAGGACTAAACAGTTTTCTTTTCAGTTTTGAAACATGTTTGGTACTTGAGACTAATAAGTGGTAAATGTAAATACGGTGCGACTATAAAATGGTTCTTATATATTAGTTCATTTTTAGAGATTACTAAACCTTGTTATTTTAATTTACACTATCAGCATCTTAACTTACATTCTTACGCACCTTGTCATTTGCCAGTGCTAACCGTTCGCTCTTATAATTCTATGGTAGTCTGATACGGTGTGTTTGTTGACTGGCTTCCGGACTATAGATATTACGAATCAAAGTCTATATGTATCAATTGTGTTTGGTCTGATATGGTGTCATTTTTATTTTGTTCACTTCATGTTCGATAATGGTGAGCATTTCATTTTCGAATCGGTATCTCGATAGGTATGGAAGGTAGACTAAGTTTTGTGTGGAAAGAAATATAAAAATGGTGAGCATGATGGAATGAGCTTGCCCACTGAAAATATTTATTCCATACGTGAGTTTTCTCATCTTGGTAATATTTATCTTGCACAATCCGTAGTACTATATATAAATGTGGAAAATTGTTTTTGGATAGGATCTAGTAGTTGGTACGGTAGTAGATTTTGGATTTTGTCACAATGCCTTCGAATCGCAACTACTGTAAGAAGTGGTTGTACTTGAAAAAAATAACATTAATTGAATATCTTAACAAGTTGGAAATTGCTTGTCTTCTGTCAAAGTCTCAAGCTCTTACTGCCTTATAAATGAGTAGGATTCAATATTTGGTGATGCCATGTCTTTCGGCTTTTATGCATGTCCACCTCTTCTGAGACCTAAGTAGGCCTTGCCCTTAACTTGTTGGAGGTTAACATTGTATCCATTAAAATTGAGAAAATGCCCTTTTCAACTAGGATGTTACTCTTTATAGCACTATGTTGAAGACTTTCTTCTTGGAAGTATTCATGCATTGTATATATAGTACTTTAGTAGGTTTGTACAGATTTTATTGCAAAAATAGTTGAATCTGAATGGATCTGTACACATAGGTTCACAATGTATACATGATGACTGACTTTCTTCTTGGAAGTATTCATGCCTTGTATATATAGTACTTTAGTAGGTTTGTACAGATTTTATTGCAAAAATAGTTGAATCTGAATGGATCTGTACACATAGGTTCACAATGTATTCAGGATGACCAACTTTCAGTTGTCTTCAATGCATAATTCAAGAAAAATGGATATGTTTTTTCTCAAAATTTTCACCGATGTTGCTTGCTAACTGTTGAATACCTCAATCCTCATACTATTACTTGCAAGTATATTATATGCATCATGTATGTACATCTTACTACATAGTAAAGTTTTGTTAAGCTGTTTTTCCTATGTTGCAGGGGTTTGCTAAGCTTGAATATGCAATTTTGCATTACCGACAAAGCAGTAAGTTATTATTTTTATTTTAACTTTTGGGACGTTCGTTGGTTTCAAACCTAATCCCTGTTTTAACTTTTATGTAAGTTACCAATTGCAGCAGACACATATGGAAAGGCGTCATTGGGTATATTGTATGTTATTGTCCTGGGTATGGATTCTATGTTTAAATGGAATATATTGTTATTGGGTATTTGTTGTATGTTATTGGCCTGAATATTTGGTCCGGATGTGGCCTGAAAATGTTGCAGGGAACTCTTGACCAAGTCAACAACAGATTGACTTGACTTTTATTTTATGTTGCAAAAACTTAGCAACGGCCAGTAGCAATTGCTAAATTTAGAACCAGAACAATAAAACCGGGTCCGGCTAAGAATAGTCGTTCTAAGTTTTTTGGTTCTAAATTTCGCAACTGCTACCTAGCTGTTGCGAATTCTCCATTTCGCAACTGCTTGAAGCTGTTGCGATAAGAATATAGCAACAACATAACCTATTCTCCATTTGAAGCTGTTGCTAAACCTATTCGCAAAAGCTGGAGCCGTTGCAAAGTCAAGGGAAAAAACAGTTAGCTGAACCGAAAACCGTTGCGGAAAAAAATTCGCAACGGATTTTGAGCTGTTGCAAACAAATGCAAACCAAGTTTCGCAATGACTGGATGCTGTTGCAAGTCCCTTTTGCAACTGCACACAACTGTTTCTAATCCCCAAAATGGTATAGTGGTCGATTTAAATTGATTGACACTTGGATATTGGTCTTTGGTACCATCCAAGTTATCTTTCTTTGATAAAGACACGCAGATTCTATTTGCTTGAGTATAGATCAAATTAAGAGATTGAGATAATAACTCCTTGAGATATTTTTATCTAGATTGAATCTGACTGTCTAGTTGATTCTCTAATAAAGTAACTCGGATTTTTTCCATACAGATTACTAATTGAAATATTTGGTGTGGTTGTTAGACCCCCGCTTTTTCAATTGGTATCAGAGCAGGAAAACACGTTCAAGACCTTACAAGTCTGTGTTTGTAGTGATCTGACTCTATGGATAGAGGTGCTATCTCAATAAATGTACCACCAGTCTTCGATGGATCTAATTACTTGTGGTGGAAAATTGCTATGAGAGCTTTTCTTCAAGCACGTGATTTTTAATCATGGGTATATGTTGTTAATGGATATGATCCTCCCGTTGTGGCAGTCTGAAATGTAAACGTTCCCAAGAATATTGGTGAATACACCCCTGCCGAAATACTTGCTGCAAAGAAAAATTCCGACGGTTTGAATGCGATCATACATGCCATTACCCCAAATCTTCAGCACCATGTGTCTAATTGCACTAAGTCGCAAGAATCTTGGGATATCTTAGCAACCGTATTTGAAGGTAATACCAGTGAAAAGGAAGCTAGGCTTCAAAACCTTAATTCCGACTGGGAAAACTTTTGTATGGCAGATGAAGAAACATTTGATGAGTTTAATCACAAAGTTTCTGAAATTGTTAATGCATCTTTTGCGTTGGGTAAGACTATTCTTGAAAAGGACAGTGTGATGAAAATTCTTAGATCGCTGCCATCTAGATATGATTCTAAGAAGCATGCCATCGTTGAGGGAAATAAACTTGATACTCTCTCCAGAAATACGCTGGTTGGTAAGCTTAAGATCTTTGATCATGAGCTTTCATCCAAAACTAAGGATGTTGCGTTCAAAGCACTAAAAGACACTAAATTACTTGATAAAAGTAAAGAAATGTATATCTCTGAAGAGAAAGATTCATCAGATGAATATCTTGACAAATCAGTCTCGATGATCACAAGACATTTTAGGGATCTTTTGTTGAAGAGAAGTAAACGGTTATCCAGAGATAAGTCTAAGGCATCGGTCAAACCTCATAATCGTGTTTCTCCTAAAAATAGGGATATTGATGAAACTGATGATGAGGATATGCCTCAGTGCTTTAAGTGTAAGGGATTTGGTCATTTTGCAAACGAGTGTCCAAATCGGAGAAAATACACTGGTAACAAAGGTCTTGCTGCAACTCGTGATGAAATGTCTGACATTTATGATTCAAATGAAGACGAGAAATCAAGTGTTGTACTTCTTGGTGAAAATATTGATTTTGATAATTGTAGCAATACACACATCAATCTTGATATTCTTTCCGAAGAAAATCCAACCATTCTGGAATAAAAAGTTATCCCAATCTTTTGAAATACTGCTTATAATGTTTCAGGTCCCAATATGTGCTTAGCTTCTTGCATATCCCAGAAGCTTGATTTTTATCCAAGTCTGACATGCTCATATTATTCATCAAAGGGTCATGAACTCTCAAAGTGTTACAAGTTTAAAAACCAACAAAGGCACGTCAACAAGCTTCAACGAAGAACAAATCATCTAGCAAGAAAGCTCAAACTTGATCAGAAGACCGCTGAGGTATATAAGATTTTATCTTCGTCTAAGAAGTTAGTTTCTAAGGAAATTATGGTCAAGTTGTTTTGATAGATAAATGTCTGTGGATTTCTCCCAAGAGGAAAGTGGTGGAAAAATTGTTGTTCAACATAGCGCAACTTGATTGTGTTGTATTTAAAATCTTGTCTCATGTGCCTGATCAAAAGAGACAATGATTTTGTAACTCTCATGCTTTAGGAAAAGTTCTTTTTCTTCTTTTCTTAGATTAGTCTTTTTTTTTGTCTATAAAACAAAAGAAAGGGTATTATCGACAAATTATACTCTTGATAGGGTTGAGAGTTTGTTGTATACAAACCTGTTAACGGTTTCGAACCCTACATTCCTTTTTTCCTTCTTTAAAGCCTCTTTTTATCTCAATACTACTTGTTGAGCAAATTGTGATTTCTTCTCACAAACCCATACGTTCATGGATGCTCCAAGTATGATGTCTTTTGAAGGAAAATATGGCGATATGATTGTCAAGCCACCAATCATAAAGGAAAAATAAAAATCTCCATTTCCTCCAACATTAAAAAGGAAAAGAAGGAATGTAAGGAAGCCAAGAGCAGTTCCTTCAAAGTCTCAGAAGTTTTCTGATGTTCTTGAAGTGTTGAAGGAGATGCAAAAGGAGATTAAACAACTAAAGGCTTTTGTGTATAGTTCTCATGATATTCAGAAGGCCCTGATTCGATAACAACATCCAAGAAGGTTTATTGATATAAACTCCTTCCTTAATGAACCTTATGTCCCAATGGTTGTTGATAACAAGGAGTTCGGGGACGATAAAGAATTCTTCAAAGGTCTTATTGCCTAGTAAATCTTCTATTTTTCTTTTTTTGAAGAATAACTAGTGTTTGGAATAGCCATTATTGTGTTTACACATAGCTATATCCAATGTTTTCATCTTCTTGTTTTTAGATTTATTGGTTACAATTCTAAACTTGTCAGGAAGATGATTTTTGCAGTATTAATCTTTATGGTTTTATATATTGCAATATTTTTATGTGATATGTGTGTTTACGTTCGTGAACTTTTTGTCCCATATTTTGTCAAAAGTAAAGTCGTTCGTGTATTGATATGCAAGTATTGATAAAAGGATGAATAGACTTTTGACAAACACAAAAGTTAAGCCTATATTGTCAAGTTTTGATGGAAGATAGGTTAAAATCTTTTGTGATTTAAGGATTATGTCTATTGTATTTCATTGTGCAAATGGTGATGGAAATTAGGATGAATCCTTGCTTATTCCACGGTATAAGGTCGATCTCAGATCCACAATTTTTGTGTAAATACTGTGTTGTTCCATGAATTGTCTTATGTTGAGCACTAAAACAACAAAATTTGATTACTTTTCTGATTAGCTTAGTTGTTGTTCCGTAAGGTACGTTATGTTGAACATGTTAAACTAAATTAATCATCTTGTGTGGTTATTTAGTTAGCACTCCATAAGTTTTCTTATGTTTGAGCATTTCTTTGACTTGGTTGGTTATTGATGATTAACTTAGTCATTGCTCCATAAATTTTTCTTATGTCGAGTGTGACCAATTAAATTGATTACTTTTTTAATTAGTTTGGTTGAGTATGGCAATTAGATTATTTGCGAGTTTTCTTGTGATTAATCTAATTGATTTCTTAAGTCTCCATAAGTTTACTTGTGTTGAGCATATTTAGTCAAATTAATCATGTTTCGCTTACGGTTAATTTGATTGAATATTTCTTTTTGGATTCCAAATTCATACTTGTATGTTATTTGTTGAGTCCAAAGAAATCCTTCTTTTCTTTTGAAATTAAGGTCGCTCTTGTTGTTCTTTCGGGAATGACATTTTGTGGGGGAGAGTTCTTTTGAACTTGTGCTTAATTACCAAATCTTTGTGGGGAGTGCGGCTGTGGAATATTATAGGGATTATCTTGTATCTTTATGAACTCCTTGATGAATGCATTTAGCTTCAGCTTTATGATTTCATCTAAACAAGATGATATACATTTACGTTTGGTCATGAAATGTCTCTTACGAAAATTTTATTAGGACCCCGTTCTTGTACCTTTGCCAATTTTATTGACAACAAGGGGGAGAATTAATATGTAGTTCACACTACAAATACATATGGTTTTCTGATCATTATGTATGGGGGAGTGGTTTCCATGTGAGATGGAGTATTGACTAAGGGGGAGTGAAGTATCACCATAGTATTGTTGTTAAAGTTGTGATGCAATTGGACTTTGACGTTGTGTAATGATACTATGACACTGTATAACAATGATTGAGAACTCTTGTTTTCTCGTTGTTATAGCTATAGATTTTCAACAACGATGATGCTAAACTTACAACCTTTGGGATCATTGGATTACTTGGAAGTGACGAAGATTTCGAGTATTGTTGAGGATTAGATGACATGTGGAATAGGAGCTACAAAGTTTATTTATATATTTTTGTATTCCATATGTATTAATAGTTTTGCCACTAAAATTGACAAAAGGGGAGATTGTTAGAGCATAGCCCGGCCGAACTCGCATGCATTGCTATCTCAAGCATGTTTGTCAATATTAGTGATCAAAACTATAAAGTCTTTGATTTCTAGTCTATTATATCTAAGGTCTCGGACTAGGATAAAAAGTATAGTTGAGCTCAAAAACTCCATGGCGATCATCATACAAGACGAAGGACTACTCAAGGAACCAGTGGATCTTAATCGACTAAAAGGTATGTGGAGACTTGAACTTATCTATCACTTAAAAGTCTATCTACTCTATCTCCTATCTTGAGACAAAAGTCGTTTTGCTATATAAACTTAGATTATACACATGTGGATATTTCGAGCTGAGTTTATCTTGCTTATCTATTTCTCGAAATATGTGTTGGTAAAGCTTTTGCTTTAACCAAGTTCATCTTTACCTAGTGACGAAAGTCATGTTATGTTTCAATCATTTTGGAAATTGCTCTGACGAAAAAGAGTTTGTGAATAACAACTATATAACGCCCTCTGAGAATGTTTCAATGATTGGAATGAGAGTTTAGACAATATAACCATTGGAGGATATAAGCATTGTTGTGGTAACACATATATGTATAATTCCTTATTTATTGAACCGAAGTTTGCGAAATTTGTTGATCAAGTGAAACCGGAGTAGTGTGTGAGCTCAGTCCGTGAACTCAGCATACAAACTCAGTCCACGAACCCAGTCCACGAACTGAAGAAGTTCTCGAACCCGAGAATTTCTGATGGAGTTTGTGAACTCCGTCCGCGAATCCAGTCCGCGAACTTGAGTAGGATATGTCTAAAAACAATGTTTGTGAACTTATCTTAATAAACTAAGGAATGCTATTGCAAACCGTGGCTTTATAGTCTATGAATCGATTCGAGTGAATCACATCGTTTTTGCTTCAATTGTGTCTTGTGTAGTACATGAGATTTCCTTGCAATTGAACAACTCTCTAAATAGTTCGTTTGAGTCATTTGGACTAGTTATGGTGAAGAAGAATATGGTTAATACGAAAGTTATCATATGGCTAACCATTTGGTTAACTATTATTGAACCAACTAATGTACAAGTTTGGGTATGGTTACACAAACCTAAAAACGTCAAGTAAATATGTGTATAACAAGCTATGTTTTATATCTAACGGTTGATAAATTTAGATTGAATCTAATCAGGTTTTTATCTAATGATGAATATTGAATGCTTTGTTACTAATCTAACATTGATTGCAAACCCTGATTTGAAAACTATATAAGGGAGAACTCTAGCAACTGGGAAACCTAATCCCCACACATTCTGTGTGATACTAGTTGTTCTAAGATAGATTCGATTCTCCTTCAACCTTTGGTTTTATTCTTCTAAAACCAGGTTAACGACTTAAAGACTTCATTGGGATTGTGAAGCCAGACCGATACTACTTTTCTTGTAGTTGTGTGATCTTATCTTGCTTCTTCTATCATACGAGTATAATTTGAATAATTGGCTTGAGATTTCTATCTCCTATAGGCAAGATATAAAAGTAGTCACAAACACTTCGTCTCATCGTTTGTGATTCCTCAATAATCCTCTTCGTTGCGTCGATTAAGTTTATTGTGAGGTAATTAATAAAGCTGAGATGTTCTTCGGGAATATAAGTCTAGTTTTATAAATTGGTTCATGTTCACCTTGATTTATCAAAAGATAGAACAAAACTCATAGGTATATTTGCGGGAGACGGATTTATCTATTACTGTAGACTTCTCTATGTGATACAGATTTGTTTATTAAAGTCTTTGACTTTGGGTCGTAGCAACTCTTGGTTGTGTGTGAGATCAACTAAGGGAATCAAGTACGTAGCATCCTGCTGGGATCAGAGATGTAGGAGCATAAATGTACCTTGGATAAGTGTGAGATTGGTTGGGGGTTCAACTACAGTCCATACCAAAGTTAGCTTGGAGTAGGCTAGTGTTTGTAGAGGCTTAATACAGTGTATGTTTAATCTGGACTAGGTCTTAGAGTTTTCTGCATTCGCAGTTTCCTCGTTAAAAAAATTCCGGTGTCTGTGTTATTTCTTTTCCGCATTATATTTTGTTATATAATTGAAATAATACAGGTTGTGCGTTGTTTAATCAATTAGAATATTCGACCTTTTGGTTGTCGATTTAAATTGATTGACACTTGGATATTGGTCTTTGGTACCATCCAAGTTATCTTTCTTTGATAAAGACTCGCAGATTCTATTTGCTTGTGTATAGATCAAATTGAGAGATTGAGATGAAAACTCCTTGAGATATTTTTATCTAGATTGATTCTGACTGTCTAGTTGATTCTCTAGTAAAGTAACTCGGAGTTTGTCCATATAGATTGCCAATCGAAATATTGGGTGTGGTTGTTATACCCCCGCTTTTTCAGCCCCAATAACGCCTGGCTATTTCCTTTTCGGTTCACAACACATATCATGAACTTACTTTCTTAAAACACATGTAAAATCATTGTTTACTAGGATGAAATCCTCACCTCATACCCATGCATAGTCACAATAGCATTCATACGATTATGTCGATGTCTCATATACAAAGTTTAATGGTTAAGCAAGAAACTTCATATTGTATTCCTTAATACTATGTCTATCTAGAGTGTTCATGCTTCGCAGTTTTATGTTTTCAATATGCACTACTTGAAATATACGCTAGGGAATCAAACAGTTCAAGTCAAATATCACTAACCTCAAGTGGAAGGATGATGTCGTGGTTGTAGCTCCGTACTTCTTCACTTCTTCAAGTTTTCGCAATACTTGTAATGTCTCACCCTAATACTTTCAAGCTAACCTATAAGAAGTTGACTCTAGTACATTTAAATCAAGCGACTCTTAAATGAGTTTTGGCTCACTAAAATATGACAACCAAACTTGACATACCAATGCTTGGTGGGTTCAACCGATCTATGCTCTAATAGTATATACATAAAATATGGATCATGGAAGATCAATAATGCGGCATAGACAAGGATTCATTTTATTTTCCATCACTATGTGCACAATGACATACAATAGACATAATCCTCGTGAATAAAAGATTTTAACCTATCTTCCATTAATGAATGACATAATAGGCTTAACTTTTGTTTGTCAA